>OZ014533.1:149148764-150502644 GCA_963966105.1 Volucella zonaria
GTTATATGATACTTCGTTGAGAGACACGCGACAGCCTTTCACTATCCTCGATTTTATTGAGTTCGCAGTAAAAATTTGATCGTTCCTTGGCTTGCTACATTCGAGGGTTGCTTGTAAAATATTGCACACTATTTTACTACACACGGTTAAAACCTATTTTATACTGTATTACCATCACTGATTCCCAACGTCGTTTAATGTTGTGTGGTTAGAGGGTCTGTTCTATACTTAAGTTAACCAGGATGGGCATCCGAAACCTCTGCTACATATGATTTACAACATGCTTATGGGAAAGAAGTTCGCTATTAAATGTAACAGCGTCGTTTCGGACAAAATCTTTGACATTAAAAACGGCTTACAACAGGAGGCTGTGATTTCTCCGATACTGTTTAACATTTACACAAGTGATCTAGTAGGTTTTCGCAATCATGCTAAGTATAGCGCACGCAGACGATTTAGTTGCGTACAGATCAGGTCCAAAAATCGAAGTCATCAATACTCTTCTGCAGCGTGATTTCGATCTTATTAGGGCTTATTGCCTTGATCTTGTTTAGAATTCCATTGAGATGGGCTTCTAGGGATTCCAGATATAACTGGCGAAATTGGGCCATTATTGGACGGCCATTAGCGGTGATTAGCGGAGATATCTTGGTATCTGGCTCAATAAGTATTTGTATTTTCACAAACATATAGATGATTGTCTTGCTGGGGCCATGAAGGCTTTAGCCCAGACAAGAAGGTTGTTTTACAGCAGTCAACTTGTCTCCAGGGTGAAGATCATATGCTATGCGGCCATAATCAGGCCAGTCATCGCGTATGGTTGTCTCGTGTGGTTCAATGTAGCTCCGCATCAGATAGAAAGCATTCGGATGTTCGAAAGGCAGTGTCTTATGACCTATCTCGGCTTATACAGAACGCCAGAATCAGGATACAAAAAATATTATCCCAACAAAGTCCTTTACGATGGAGCTAATCTAAATAGGATTGGCAAATTCCTGATTAAGGTGATTCGAAGACACGTTGCAAGGGTAATGAGCAACGGTAATAACTTGATATTTGGGGCTTATAACCCCAATGAAATGTACCACGAGAGTTCACTGCTATCGGGCTTTATCCCGCCAGAGGCTTTTCTACATATTGATGCTAAATGGTTAGTACAAAGCGGGGATGGTATCCCGGTAATAGACCACCGCCACCGCTGTGCGGTATGTTGCAAATGCTCAGGACTTCCTCCGTTTTAGTCTCGCGATTGCGAACAGGGATCAGATCGATGGCGAGAAACAGTACACCGAATTCTGGTGGTTTTAAGAAGGGAGACGGTTGGCTCGATGTCCAAGGTCGGTACGTTACTAATGTAACACACTCCTCTTAGTTAGATTAAGGATTGTTGGAGGGATCTTGTGGAAGGGCCGCGTTCCTGAATATGACGCCACGCCGGTGCAAGTTGTAGACTAAGTAGCTTAGGTAGGTGAAGTAGAATAGGGTCTTAGTTTTAAGTTTTATAAAAAATATTGCATCTAAATTTTTTCTAAAACTATTCCTCTTAGAGATTTTAGATATTTTATAATAGATAGATAAGATTAATCTTAAGATAGTTTTTAAAACCGAAAGGCAAAAGTTCAATGAAATTAAGTAAGTTAATAATGAAAGAAGGAATAAAGATTAATTTAAAAGTGAGTAAAGTGTGAAACTTCTTACTCGTCCTGATGCAGTACGTAAGGCCGTGGGATATGTTTCCGATATGAGGGCGTGCATTGTCATCCAAAATCAGAGACTTACAAATGTTCAAGTCATATTTTTTTTTATATACATTGTCATGTCCAATTTCTACAAAAATACGCTTGTTCAACATGGAACCCTGTCGCAAAAATGTTTCCATGGAGATAGTAAGTGTCTCTAGCCCAAGTTTTATCAATAGCGCCTACTCGAAAGAGGAATTGCTTTGCTTTGCTTTCAATGGCAAATCTTTACTTCAGTAGTGATGCGGTGTCCAGACGCCTTCTCTTCTATTCAGTTGTGGATACATACTCGTACTTGTAGGTGCGTTGAAATTTGTTTTTCCTATAAATCATTTTTTAAAATGTGAAAACATGTGTTGTTGAGGCTCCGGTAGCATAGGTGAATTCCTCACTCGTTGTTTGACGATCCTTATTAACAAAATCCGACTCAACCTTCATCCTTTGCTCATCGGTTGATGATTTCGGCGCTCCTGGACATGGGTCATCCCCTATGCATTTACGGCATTTACCGATGAATGTCTATAGGATTTTTACCACGTAAAATCTCAATTTTAGTAAAAAATTTTTTAACTCCAGCTGTTAAAGTATCCGAGACACTTGCAGAGGCCATTTCTATCAACGTCTTCGGCTGGTTCAGACCATCTGTGAAAATGGAGCTGGTTTTACTGTTGGTGTAGTGATGCCTTCATTCATTCCTTTTCCTTTTACCAGACAAAAAATCTTAAGAAACTATCCCGCAACATAAACGCGGTTACAGAAACCTCACTATACTCAATTTTGTATGCCCAAAAGGAGGCGATTACCTCAAAATTGCGCCAAATAAGAGCTCTGAAAGCAAGTTCAAATATTTAAATTATCGTTATTACATCTCGAGTCAAATTTTGGATCTCTCTTGCAATATTTGAATCTCGCAGATTGCACTTCTATTTCTAGACTTCTGCAAATATGTTCTGCCTTGTTTAAAAAACTATTAAGCGGCTAAAACATCTTCTGCAATGATTTTCCCTACAGACCTCTTTGTAGCATCAACCTTCAAATTTGGGTTACGCTAGATCAGGCGGTAAGGACGTTTGCGATTCTCGCACAGTACTCAAACAGCGAGTAAATAAGAATGCCTCACCAAGAACTTCATTTTGTTGATTTGAAATATCTATTTTAAATCAGCTGAGAGCGAATCACGTGATAGGGTAAACTAGAAATATCCGGAATGATAAAACGCCGAAATATCTGAGAAAATCCTCCAACATCCCTTAAAAATTCTACAAGACCATATGGTATATCGTATTCAAAGCGTTCAAAACCTATAGCCCTAAACAAAATTTAATTGTTGTTCGGAGTTATTTTCAGATAAAATAAATAAAATTTAGATTTATTTAACGTGTTATGAAACTGTTATATGAGTAACATTTTAATGGCAACTTTAGCTATACTGATCACTTCAGATAAAGCCCCTGAGTTTTTGTTGAAATAGATAATTTTCACAAATTGAACTATTGTTAGTGGCAGATCGATTAAAACTATAATTTATTTAACAACAATGAGTTAATGATAATTATTAATAAATTAACCCGTTCCATAGGTTTAAACGAAAATGTTTGAGGAAGTAATTTTCATCGACCAGATGGAGTATTTAAGGCGTGCAAATCAACAATATACACCATAAGTGAACCTTGATTAAACAGACACCGACATACGCAAGATGAATAAACTCTCAATCCTTGTAATCGTGCTCATTGGACTCGTCCTTTCTTTGGTTAGCTGAAAAGAAAAATTGTTTTTTCATCCTCAAGTAAGAACGGATTGATTTAAATATTTAACATTTTCAGGACGTGGTTGCAGGAAGCTCGAAGGAAAAACATAATAAATCTGGAGAAATGAAAGAAGAACCATTAACCCACTGTTCAATTAGCAACTGGATGAATGGTGGCGATTTCAGATTTGATATGGAAGTCCCTGGACTTGGAATGTTGCCATTCCACTTCAGATGGTACATCAGTTGCCGGGCTTAAATCCTAAATATATTTGCAGCTTAAGGTTCATTCAATTAGTGTAATTGTAAAGCACTGTAAATAAAAGTTTATTGATTCATTTATTATTGGTTTTACTAAACCCTTACAGCGTCAGTTGAAGTGGATTCTTCCCCCGTTGCGTTTTTCCTCGATGAGAGATTCAATATGAAATACCCAGTGTCTATCCGTCCAGCCAGCTGAGCCGATGAATTCTGGCTCTTTTAGCTAAGTAAGCTATCAGACCGGATATTTCATGGCCAATTCTCCTCCTTCACTCTCAATGGACGCAAATAGGGCTGTAGATCCTAATCCTTTTTGAAAAAGGTCATTCCTTTGCGCCATTGAGGAAGAGTAGGACAATCTTTTATAGGGGCCTATTTGGGTTGTACGAGAGATGGTTTTGCTACTCAATAACCGTCGGAGCCCAAAAAAATATCAAATATCAAGAGTTAACCCCGTATGGTCTCTAATGCGGTTCCGTTGTTTATATTAACTGAGGAGTCTGGATGGACAAGGTCAAAGTTGTTTACTACCTCAAAGTTATACGCATTTGTGAATCTTTGTCCGAGTCGTCGATGTTATGACCTTACTCGCTGACGTCAAGCATGTCCGTATTTACAAATCCCACAAATGCTCGCTCTGTATACAGCAGAGAAAATCTGTTAAGCAATGTTGACAAGAGTGATGCCTCTATAGCTGGCGCAGACTTCAGGGTCTCAAGCATACGAGTATAACGCTTAGGTTTCATTTATCCGACAGTAGCCGTAAACAGCTGCCAGCTGGGCCGTGCGTACCGACAGACTTGTTGGACTTTGGTCATCAGCCGAGGTCGAGTGGATCGAATTGTTTTCCATCATCGTTCAGGTTGAATGTTTCATTAAGCGAAATGTAAGTCGTCAGCGGAGTTCAACAGTCTGCAGAAATGATTCTTCCATATCCACAGCACTGAATGCACATCTTCGACTAGGTTCCCTTGTTAGTCCGTTCGTACTACGTTGACCTGGCATGTCCATTACCAAACTTCCAAACATCTTGCCAGCAATAACATCTTTCAATTTTCGCAATTTCACGCTTCTCGTTCTCTTTTTTCTTTCTCCTGAGAAACTAATTCCCTTCCTGCTCGTAAGATCACGAGTCATTCCAGCCCTCCTTTAGAGCACAACTCTATATTCCCTCTATTTCGTTGTATGCGCCAGCTGACAATTATCGCCGAACCATGGGGTTGAAACCTACCCTGTCTGCCTGTTGACTGATTTGCCGTTTAATTTCGTGATAAGATTCTCACGGTACAAGTTCAAAGGGCACCTGATCGTCAAACATTTCTCATAAATGAGGACTTTTGACGTCAAATTTCCAAAAATTGTTCACTCTTCCTGCCTTTGACACAACAAAGTAGTGGTCCGAGTCAATGATGACGCCTCCAAACGTTCGTATATGAATGCTCGCGCAGTATCAATTGCTTGTTGGTGATAGATTGATCGCGAGACCGCGAGATCCCCTTAAGTATGTCGGGATACAGGAATTGAGATATCATTTCGCTCCGAAGTGAAGTCGGGAAACCAAAATCCGTTATTGTGGTGTCGTGAAGGCTAGATGTCCTCCTGACGTTTTTAGCATCATGCTAAGGATATTGAGCATATGTCTGGAGCTCTTTTTTTTATAACTGGCGCACGCACAAGGGATTTTATGTGCCCCTAACACATTTGCACATAGCGTGGATAAAAGGAAGTAAGGGAGCGAAAAAAGAGAGATACCGATGTGCGTTGGTTTTAAATGTTTGAAAGTTATAGTGGCTGGGAAATAAAGAGCTCGACAATGCATTCCATAAGCGTTATGTACGGCTAAGTAAAGAATCACGATATTTCAGTGTACGCCCGAAGGTGGGCTTGAGGGTGTACTGATTAGCATTCATAGCGAGAGCCGCAGTTTTTCATTATGCTTACACCCGGTTTATTTCACCGCACTTCTTGGATGTGGGTTAGATTTGCTTTCTAGCAGACTAGGGTCTTCGCGACTTGTTCGCTTGCCGTAGTCCGTTAAAAGTGTACCTGAAATCGTTTGCTTTTTTTTGAGTAGTTTGGGTCGCAACCTATAATCTGGACGGCGTTTGTAGCGCTCCCTGAACATAAAGGGCTGGCTAGACTGGTGTCAGTAGACCGGTACGCGTTTATAAGTCTCCTGGTAAGACATTTTATCGCCTCTCATCATTTTATTAAACAAAATCTTGAGCTATCTAAATTCAAGACTTCGCTATTGCCTATTGAATAATATGTGATCTGAGTTGACTGCATTTCCCCGGTTTATTCTTTAGGTTCGAAGTCTGCAAAATCTCTGTCCTAGACGGTGAACACTTAATAGAAGGCTTTGTAATAGAAACAAGTCCCTGAGGGCAAGGCGGCATCAAAGAAGCTTTGGAGGTTGTAGGTTAGAGCAAAGTGTTACTACTAGGACATGCAAAATACTTGATACAGGAACTCGATGGTCGATGCTCGATGTGCGAAGGGCATCAATTTCACTCAATTAGCATAAAGAGATCTGTATATCCGAAACCAGACGTGCCATCGAGGGTAGAGTTATCTCCCAACTTTTATGGATAGATAGAGGGCTAAAGGGTAGTGTCGGACCATAGCATACCTTAGAGTCGTTCAGAACAAAAGGCTGAACTGGAATAGCATATAAATACTCAGGATATAATAGAGTCAGGAAAGTGTTAACTGCTTTTTTTTCATCAGCAAGCGAACCGTGGAGCCAATAATACTGGCTCTATTTAATGATAGTATGACCCGTAATGCAATAACTCAATTCCACATCAATAACTACGCGTATATCGTAGCAGACGACACTCTCCCTACTTAAAAATGACTTTGATAGTTCCAAAGAGATAATAACGGTTCAATAAGCCATGTCGCAAAAGAAACGAATTTTGCCATCTTCATAAGGATAATTGTATCTACGGTCAATGAGCCGCTGAGCTCAGGAATCATAAAGTTTGGGCGATATCAACTACAAGGTGCTACACTCGCAGAACCGCTTCACCCTCTACTAGATGACTCGGCGATAGGCGATATGGCAAAGAGAGAAATTAACTCACAGATTAGGTAGCTTTAGCTATGAAATTAGGTCAGATTCAGGAAGTAAGCATGTCAACTAGTATTTTTTGCGGGCGCTCTCTTATGAAAAAGCATGCTTAGCTGTTAGGTTTTATCGACTTGGAAGTCGGCAGTTATTATGACAAGATCTATGCATTGAAGGAGGTTTTCAGAAAGCCACAATATTTCTAAAAACGACTCCGTAATTCTTCCAGCAAAATATGCTGTCTGAAGAAGATATTTTAGCTGGGCTCACTTGATTTAAGTCCGAGTGTGTTCAGTGTACTGTTGGCTTGTTAAGCAGTCCTGCGAATCCGTATTTAAAGGCGATTTAAAAGCCAAGCTATCTCAGATGTTAGGGCACTTGATGCGGTTAACTAACAATAGCATACCCAAGATCGATAAGGATTGAAAACTGTATTGTGTCAGACAGAGGCTTTTAATAGTTCCCAAGCCGGGTTAGTAAAGAGTATGGAAATGCTGGCTAAACAGCATTGGCTGTATTTGACTGTCCACTTCATAAATTCGGAATAAACTATCAGTGCTGTGAGCGTTTTCCACCTGGCCCTAAATAAAACTTCAGACTTCTCTCCTATTGAAAGCAAAATTAAGACTTAATAAGGGTTAGCACATCTAAATCTATTTGTCTCCAAAAACGTTCGATATTTAGAAATTACATCAAACTTGCGTAATAAAAAAACAAAGACTTTTCGAATAGCTTCCCTTTACGTGCACGGAACGAATTTTTGCATGTCTCCTTGTTATTACACCTCTTTAGACTTGTTCATAGATTACTAAATTATTTTTAAAGCAAAAGATCGATTACTGATATAAGTAATTATTGATGTCGTATAATCACGATAATTCTATTGAATAAGTTCACTGGCGAGGCCTTAAATAATATTTTAAGACTTATGTAAGTGACATCAATTTGTACCTTGTACAAGGCCACACCCTATCGGAAGAGCGATATATTTTGCAAATAGCGTCGAATGTTATGCGGATATGGTTCTGGGACACGGAAAATCCAAAGTTACAGCATATTGTTCTGGAGGAGTCACTACTTCGTTGATGTGCTCTCCCCTCTAGACTCGTCGGACCATTGTGTCATATCGCCTAAATTCTTGTACACTCACCACACAGTTAGAGAAAAGATTCCTAAAAGAGCCATATGGCTATACGAGAAAGCCAATTGGAGCGGATTTAATAACTTCTTTAGGGATTATAACTGGTCGTTATGTTTCCTCGATAACGACGTGGATGCCGCTGCTGACATGATCACAGAAACTATTCTCTTTGAAATGGGATGCTTTATCCCTCACGGATGAAGAGTATCAAACTAAAAGAAAAGGCATTTTACGACTCGAGTAAAGAGGCTGTCAGGGTTAGAGAAATGTTTTTCGGTTCCACAAGACCAACCCGACAGAGGAAAAGCGAAAAAAGTTTCAACGAGCCAGGAATGACTGCAACGTCTTTCTTAAATGTGTAAAATTGGAAAAAGGCCAAAAACTGAGGCACAAAATACAACAATATCCCAAAGGTAGTAAAAATTGCTAGTCGTTCATCAAAAGTATTAGAAATTATGCCTCATCCTCCATCCCAACGCTCATTTACAATGACATTCCAGCTGTCAGCTCTTTGGATAAGGCCAATCTGCCTGCCGCACACTTTGCGGCCAGCTCAACACTCCCAGATTGTGCTTTGTCTTCGCTTACGTTTGAGTGTGTCGAATCTTCAATGGGACCAATCCGCTTTCGCAGTCATGTAGTAGCAATAGCACAAAGATCTTAATATATAGGTTCATATGGTATATCTCCCCTTCTTTTGAAGAGGTGTTCTCCCTCGCTGACAAAACCACTGCGTAAGCTTTTTCATCAATCCCACTCTTTAGGACTTTATCCGAGCAGATGGAAAACAACATTTGTCCAGCCCGTCCCTAAAAAAGGCGAATCTTCTTTCCTCTCCTCCTACAGACCCAGTACTCTTAGGTCCCTTCTTTCCAAGGTCATGGAAACGCTAATAAACCTTCGGCTCATGAAATATCTCGAAACACGAAAATTTCTTAATGACCGGCGGTATGGTTTTCTTAGCAACTGGTCCACTGGTGGTCTGGCGAAAGCAAGATAGTTGCACTTGATATTTCTAAGGCATTTGACAGAGTTTGGCATCAGGCTCTTTTGTCGAAAATGCGTGCTTTTGGGATCGATGTGTCTCTTCTTCAATGGATTAGAAATTACTTTTCGGAACGATGAATTCAAGTTTTTTGGGATGGTATCAAGTTTGATATTCACAAAATAAATGCTGGTGTGCCCCAGGGCTCCGTTCTCTCTTCGACACTCTTTTTAATTTTCATCAACGATCTCTTGTCTGCTATTTCTAATCCAATATATTCCTTTGCTGACGACAGTAAAGGCTGCTTTTCATATTCGATTCACGAACAGGACGCCCCTGTTCTTCCGCTTCAGAACGGGAACGGCAGCGTATTATTAAATTCCGATATTAACAGCATAACCAATGGGGGAACTATCAACAGAGTGAAATTTAATGCTTCCAAAACTCAATGCTGTCTGCTGTCATTAAAGCGAAATCTAAGTACCCAGCCATTGTCCATGAATGGCACTTACAAGCCAACCCTCAAGAACACTTTCGGACGTGCTCTAAAATATCGTGATTCTTTCCTAAGCCGTACAACTCGCTTATGGAATGCCCTGCCGATCTCTATGTTTCCTGGTCGTTATAGCTTACAAACATTTAAAAACAATGTACGTCGGTACCTGTCCTTTCTTTCTCCCTAAATTTCCTTCGCCCGTGCTGTGTACAAACAATGTAAGAGTACAAAAACCCCTTGAGGGCGCTCATGCATTATGATCCTTGTATAACAATTTCATATTTTCACAGTTATTGTCAATAAACAAAAACAACTATCATAGATCAAGCCTGACAGCTTTTTGCTCCTAAACCTCCTGGCATGTGGTTCAATATGGAAGACTATAAGGATCAAATCAGATAACATCCCTTATAGACCTTCTTCTTTCGTGTATTTTAGACCAATTTGGTTGTGATTTAAATCGTAAAGCTATTATACTAAGTATTATGTCATGTTGGAAATCACAGGAGATGCAGTCACCTTGTCGAAGTTTGTCTTATTTTTACGTAGGCCCAAGCGTTCTCCGTTGTCATCCACTATAGTACACCTCCTTGTAGATATCGCTCTGTGTGATTTCTTTCTGTAAAGCAGATGCCACAAGTCGTATATACGACTCTACTATTGGGAAATGCATCAAGCTGCAGACGAAGTCATTTATATCCAGTTTTTGAACAACATTGATGATTAACTAGGTGTCAATATTGTGGGAAGCTCTTTCGATATCAAGAAATAGAACCATTGCTCATTGAAAGAAGGTGAGCGGTCTCAACTTATTTACTTTTTGTAGGTATGCTGACTGTTTGATAATCGTTATTATTTAATTTAAATTCATTTCGTTTATTGTAAATCATTCGTTTTCAATCATTTGTTTCATTCATTCTAATTCATTTATATATTGTGTTAATTGTTTATTATAAAATTATTGTTGCTACATTTGTCGAGTCACTGTGTATTTGTACGAAATTGCTGTTAGTCACTGCACCACAAAATCAGACCATTTTGAATCCTGCCAACAACCACACAGGCAAAATCGGATGATCGGCCAGCAGGATGATCGTACGATTTTTTAAAACAACAACGCTGTGCAGATCGGTGGTGCGTAAACAAGTGCACTATAGGAGAAAGCAAACGATGAGGAGTTTGAACTTCACTTGCAATTGACTCGCCGCAGTGACAAGGTAGTTTATAATTGATTACAACAAATAAATACAAATTATAACGTGGATATTCGTGTGTGTGTATTATTTCTAAAATCCATTCAGGATCATTCGGTTTATTCTTTCGATAGTCCGCACGCAATAATTTCGATCGTCGAATCCAAAACATATTTGTTGGTCCTTCAGATCCAGATAAAAGTGAAAAAGTGAATCAGATATTGACAAAAAACGAAAAACAGAATCAGTGATTCGGGATTTAGTGAAATAGACCATTATACTAAGACTCCTCCAATTTATCTCAGTGCATCATGAATTCTCTTCGCATTAAACGCGGCAACGCAAAAGGACGTCTGACTCGTGCTGCAACGTTCATCGATACAATCAGCCCCGCCACTACTCTCGAAATGCTTGAGATTCGGCTAACTAAATTGGACGAAACATGGTCAGCATTCTGTTCACTCCATGAAGAAGTACTGCAAGACGCAAGTGAAGAAGAGGTCGTAAGTTTTGAGCAAGAATTCGGTGAGTATGAAGACAGATACTTTGATGCACATTCGACAATTAAGAAAAATATACGTGAACGAATTTCGGCTATTAAAGAAAGCTCAGCGGTAGAAGAGCTTGCGCAACAGCAATCTAAAATTCTGGAAAGGCTGAATTCGAATCCAGATCGTGCGTCGTCAATTCAATTGCCCAAACTAACAGTGCCATCCTTCTCGGGAAACTACAAGGATTGGCCTTCGTTTAGAGACACTTTTATGGGCTCGGTAGACAATCATCCAAACTTAACAGCAACACAGAAATTTTATTATCTCAATTCGTTTCTTCGGGATGATGCCGCCAATTTAGTAAAACATCTTCCAATTTCTGAAGCCAATTATTTGGAAGCCTGGGAACGGCTAGAAAAACGGTATGATCGCGTGAATCTCATTGTGCAATCGTTCATTCAGACATTTATAGCGCTTCCTTCAACCAGTGTAGTTAATGTAGAGACATTGCGGAAAATTACGGATGGTGCTGATGAGGTTATACGCGGATTAAATGCGCTCGGTTCGAACAATCGTGATCCGTGGTTGATCTATTTAATAGTGAACAAACTCGATGCGGACACTAAGCAGAGTTGGGCTGAAACTGTCGGTTCTCGGGACAATTGCAAATTTGAAGAACTTTTGTCGTTTTTGCAATCAAAGTGCGATGCATTAGAATCGTGCAAATCTCTTTCGCGGCCAAATAATGCACGTGCAAAACCGCATGGACAAATTCGCACGCATTTCGCTGAGTCTCCATCTCAATCGCAATCATGTCCACAATGCCCGAAATGCAAAAATAATCATATCTTGTCACAGTGTCCTCAGTTTATAGCTTTGAACATTGAAGCTCGCCGCGCGTTCGTTAAAACCAACTCTCTGTGCTTTAATTGTCTTCGTACAGGGCATACCTCGAGTAAATGTCGGTCATCGTTTCGCTGTCGTATATGTAATTCTCGTCATCACTCTTTGGTTCACAACGATCCGCAAAACGTCTTACCCTTAAATCGTGTCCAAACTTCATCGGCTGAAACCTTTCAGCAAACCCATAGACAATTAACACCTTCGCCTGTTCCTCCACCGGTAAATAACCATTCGTCGCTCGATGTTGGCCAATGTCGGCAAACAATTCTCCCAACCGTACTGGCAAAGGTTCAGGACAACATAGGTAATTTCATAAACTGCCGTATATTGATCGATTCAGGTTCGCAAATCTCATTCGTCGCGGAATCATTTGCACAACGCTTAGGTCTACCCCGTAAACATGCAAGGATTCCGGTTCGCGGGCTTTCTTCAACAGATGCAGGTCAAACCAGAGGCTGCATCACAATTGATTTATGGTCGCGTCTTAATCAAACCCACATAACCGTCGAAAGCTTCATTCTAAACAACCTAACTTCAAATCTCCCTTCACACTCCTTTGACGCATCTACCTGGTCTCATATACAGAATCTCGAATTAGCAGATCCCAACTTCAATGTACCTGGCCCTATTGATATGCTTCTTGGTGCAGACAAAATATGGTGTATCCTAAAGGGGGGTCAGATGCAAGGGCCACATGGTCTACCAATTGCTCAAAATACATCGTTTGGCTGGGTAGTCACTGGAGAGCTTTTAGATTCCAAACAACAACAACAAGTTCCGGTTTCATCGCTTCATTCTACGCTCGACGTCGACGTTCTGCTGCAGCGGTTTTGGGAGTTGGATGAAGGAACACCACTGAAGGATGAATCTTTTGCTGATGATGAAGCTGAAACACACTTTCGGAACACGTTCTCGCGCTCCCCCGACGGGAGGTACGTCGTTCAACTGCCATTCAAAAGCCCTTCGCCCTGTTTTGGTACATCTATAAAACAAGCTGTCAATCGTCTACATTCGATGGAACGTCGGTTTTCCAAGGATCCCAAATTGCATAGTTTATATGTTAAATTCATGCAGGAATACTTGGATCTAGGTCACATGGTTCGTGTATCACCACATGAGTTGGAAGGTGAATCCGGAAAGGTTTTTTATTTACCACATCACGCTGTTTTGAAGCCAGACAGCTCGACAACAAAACTGCGTGTAGTGTTTGATGGCTCGGCTAGGGATTCTTTAGGCACATCGCTAAATAGTCAGTTGCACATAGGTCCACCCATTCAGCGCGATTTATTTGGAGTTTGCATACGTTTTCGTCAGCATAAGTTCGTGTTTACCGCAGATGTTGTCAAAATGTTTCGGCAGATATGGGTTGATGATCTGCACACCAACTTCCAACGCATCGTCTGGCGTGAGAGCCCATCAGATGGTATTAGCCACTTTCGTCTACGCACCGTTACGTATGGAACTGCATCTGCACCCTTTTTGTCAGTTCGAGTGCTCAAGCAGATAGCTATGGACTACCAAAATAAGTATCCAGCTGCAGCGCGTGTTTTGTTAAGCGATGTTTACGTAGATGACATAATGACGGGAGCAAATTCAACAAACGAACTTATACATCTTGCGTCTGAGCTTGTATCCTTGCTGTCAAATGCTAGACTCGAGCTCCGGAAGTGGAACTCTAACTGCTGGCCCCTACTTACCCAGTTGCCCAAGGATGACTGCGAATTCTCCTGGCTTGATACTGATCGGTCGAAATCAATGATAAAGGTTCTGGGTATGCATTGGGATCCAAGATCAGATCAATATTCTTTTCGCATGACCGAGTCTCGATTGTCTACCCTTCCTACTAGGCGTTCATTGTTGTCTGAGATATCACGCATCTTTGATCCTTTAGGATTTCTGGCGCCATCAGTTGTCTTATTTAAAATGATGTTTCAGGAGCTATGGTCATCAGAACTCAACCTAGGCTGGGATGATCCACTTCCCACAGAATTAGCTGCAAAGTGGACACGCTACCAAGAAGAACTGCACTACTTTGAACAAATACAAGTGCCTCGAGCGATTTTCTCTTCGCATGACATCGAACTTCATGGATTCTCGGATGCTTCGCTATTGGCCTACTCTGCTGTGGTCTACGCTCGGTGTCAAATCGCTCCCAATCAATTCAAGATTGTCATAGTTGCCGCCAAGACCAAGGTTGCACCTCTCAAACCTGTCTCGATTCCTCGGTTAGAGCTCTGTGGTGCCCTTCTTCTCAGTCGCCTAATAACCTCAATTAAATCGTCGATTCCCCGAAACTTGAAAGTTTTTGCATGGTGCGATTCACAAATCGTGCTCCATTGGCTGTCTTCCTCACCTCGTCGTTGGACTACATTCGTCGCTAATCGTACAGCTGCCATTCTAGAACGGATTCCACGATATGCGTGGAAGCATATCGCATCGGAGTCCAATCCCGCAGATTGTGCGTCACGGGGTTTATTACCATCTGTTCTTCCTACGCATCCTCTATGGTGGACCGGTCCTCCATGGTTATCGCTGCCACAGGAACATTGGCCAGTTTCAACGTTCTCAGTGCCACAACAGGATGAAGTGTCAGCGGAAGAACACAAACAACCAAAGCAAACCCTCACGACCACAGCAGAAGCAGATAACTTCAAGCTATTAATCGCCAAAATTTCGTCGTGGACTCGGTTAGTTCGAATAGTAGCGTTCTGTGTTCGCTTTACAAAAAATTGTCGACCTAAACACTTTGATAAGACTGTGCTCGGTTTAAAGGTCTCAGAATTGCACTCAGCAGAACTTATTATTTTTAAAATTGTGCAGCACGAATCGTTCGGGACTGATATTCGCAATCTACAAACTAGCCGCGACCTTAATCCGAATTCAAAACTACTGAGGTACTCTCCGTTCATTGACCATGAGGGGCTTCTTCGTGTAGGGGGTCGACTGAAGAATACTTCCTTGTCATTCAGCCTTAAACACCCAATACTCCTACCCAATAACCACATTTCTCTACTTATAGTGAGACACATTCATGCAGCCTATCTTCACCCAGGAACAACGGAGACATTCGTCATAGTGCGCCAGAGATACTGGATCTTGGGAAGCCGAAATCTCATTCGCAAGGTCGTGCATCAATGTAAACCCTGCTTTCTACAGAGGAAGACGACAACTACGCAACTCATGGGTGATTTGCCAATTCAACGTGTTCAACGTAGTCGACCATTTTTGAATTCCGGATGCGACTATGCTGGGCCTTTTACCATTAAGCTTTCTCGTGGCCGAAATCCAAGGTTGTCGAAGGCGTATCTTGCGCTGTTTGTATGCATGAGCACCAAAGCTATTCACCTCGAGTTGGTTAGTGATTTGACGACCGATGCATTTCTCGCTGCCTTCAGACGGTTCACTGCACGTCGGGGTAAATGTTCCAACGTTTACTCAGATAATGGGACAAATTTTCAAGGAGCTCGTCGCTGCTTAAACGAAATGCAAAGGTTGGTCTTATCAGAGACTTACAACGATGACATCGCCAGTTCACTTGCCATGGATGGAACCACATGGCACTTCATACCTCCCTCTGCACCACACTTTGGAGGATTGTGGGAGGCCGGCGTGAAGTCCGTAAAACTTCACCTTCGTCGTGTAATTGGAAGTTCAATCTTAACATTTGAGGAGCTGTATACAGTGGTCACTCAAATCGAAGCCCTCCTTAATTCTCGTCCTTTGTGTCCTTTATCCGACGACGATTTAAATCCACTAACCCCTTCTCATTTCCTTATAGGTGAGCCGTACACCGCTGTACCAGAGCCAAGCCATCTAGATGTACCTGTAAGCCGTTTGTCCCATTGGACACACATTCAAAATATGGTCCAAGGATTTTGGAAGCGATGGCCGATGGAGTACGTCACAAGCCTTCAGGAGCGACCGAAATGGAAGAAGGTTCAGTGTGACTTGAAGCTGAATGACTTAGTCGTGATAAAGGAGCCAAATCTTCCCCCATCAAAGTGGTTACTGGGCAGAATCGAAGCTGTTCATCCTGGACCAGATAATTTATCCCGAGTTGCGACAGTGCGAACCAATCGTGGACAATTTCTTAGGCCTATCACCAAACTTGCGATCCTACCATTGTCCTGAAACTAGCTCCAGGGGGGGCGGGATGTTTGATAATCGTTATTATTTAATTTAAATTCATTTCGTTTATTGTAAATCATTCGTTTTCAATCATTTGTTTCATTCATTCTAATTCATTTATATATTGTGTTAATTGTTTATTATAAAATTATTGTTGCTACATTTGTCGAGTCACTGTGTATTTGTACGAAATTGCTGTTAGTCACTGCACCACAAAATCAGACCATTTTGAATCCTGCCAACAACCACACAGGCAAAATCGGATGATCGGCCAGCAGGATGATCGTACGATTTTTTAAAACAACAACGCTGTGCAGATCGGTGGTGCGTAAACAAGTGCACTATAGGAGAAAGCAAACGATGAGGAGTTTGAACTTCACTTGCAATTGACTCGCCGCAGTGACAAGGTAGTTTATAATTGATTACAACAAATAAATACAAATTATAACGTGGATATTCGTGTGTGTGTATTATTTCTAAAATCCATTCAGGATCATTCGGTTTATTCTTTCGATAGTCCGCACGCAATAATTTCGATCGTCGAATCCAAAACACTGACCATTCTATATTCTTCTGTGATTAAGACTGCGATGAGGATTTTGCATGAAGAATGAGATTCTCATAAGTCTGATATACTTCTCGAAATAAATTTGCGGTGGGCTGATGAAGTACAGCTAGGGATATGAGTATCCATAGGGAGACCCAAGGTTTCTACTTCGAAACCAACCCAGGTTTCAACGGGGTACTTAAACACTCTCGAGATTTGTGGGGTTTTGTCTGAACTTGTCATAGTCTCAAAAATTCCTTTGTGCTGGTGATCCTTTTGCTGAAACTATACCAAGACCTATCGTTGGGATATCTTGTACAATAGATTTCCAGATTTCCCAGTCTCATTCTGACCTCGACATTTGGGCACAGTTACTACAGGATAGGAAGAAGTAAAGCAGGATTTAGAGAAGAAGTGAGTTATTTGTTAAATTTATCAGGCTGTAGCTGGGATATCGTAGTATCATTTTTGCATTTACGAGTAGCAAATTTGACGCAAGCGATCTTGCTGTGGTTCTACCGGTTCAACTTACGAAAGAAAGACTATAACGGGAGGCAATTGCTTGTTCGATATGTTGTACTAAAAGTATCGCCGGTCAAAGTAGGGCAGTTCATCCAGCCTTTTCTATTGAGAAGGCAGCCTATGGTGTGCCTAGAGCAAAGCCAGGTATACTAGTGAAAGCACCCGAAACAAATCGTTTCTTAGAGTCTGGCAAAGCAACAGTGGATGACTATTCCAGCAAACAACCGATGCATGACATATGATTAGTCTTATACCGTTCTTGAAGGTTTTCGACGCGACTTGTTTACTCTAAAAAAATTATTATTTCGGTTCAATTATTCTGTTTACCGGATGGCAAGGAGAAAACAACCTCAGTTTTCAAAGGATTGACTGAAACCCTATTTCGAGAGCACCATTCGCCGATCACATCTTCACTTAAGAGCAGATAGTCGCTAGGCTTGATCCAACAGACAGTATAGCCACATCACCTGCATATGCGTAAGCTTAGGTACTAAGTCTCTTGAGAACGTCAAACTGATAATAGACAACTACATATGTGGAGACAGTACTCCTTCCTGAGGGCAACATCTATTCAATCCTGTTATCACGTGTCATAATATATTCATGTCTTATTCACCGCCATTGCTTTTATCCATAAAACTAGTAATACTAGTATGTCTACGCCGTATGCCCAGGACGTTTTCCTTCTTGTCGAGTGCGCCTTCAGTTCCGATTTTGAGTCGTAGTTTTGCAGAAATTTCTACGTTAGTAGGCATATTAGAAAAGTAACCTCTTTGTGAATAAACATTTTTTTTTTTTATTTTATTCAATATATGTAATCCACTTTTAGTTTGATACACTTATTCCAGCGATTTTTCAACTTCTTGATTCCGTCCGAAAAGTAATTTTCCGCAAGGTCTGCAAAATACTCCTCCGTGGGGTCAATGATTTCCTTGCGTGAGCTGAATTTTTTTATTGATGAGCCATCTTTTGAGGTTTGGGAAGAGATAGTAGTCCGAGGGATCCAAATCCAATCGACACCAAAAGTCCGCCCGATTCCGCATCAGCAAGTCCAAATACTCTTTCGAAGTGCTCTCGCGTTCGTGTTTTTGGTCATTCGCGGCACCCAGCGGCAGGATAACTTTTTCATATGCAGAATATTGCCCAAAATATGGCGTGTGCGCTCAGTACTAATCTTTGTGGTATCTGCTAACTCACGCAAATTCACCTTCCGGTCAGCCAACACCATTTCATGTATTTTTTTGACATTGTCCTCTGTAACCGCATCGGAGGGCCTGCCGTTGCGGACTTGATCGGTAGTGGAGTTGCGGCCACCACGAAACACTCGAAACCAATATTTGACGGTGTAATCTGATAGAGCATTAGCCTCATAATATTTATCCAACTTTTCTTTTGTTTCCTTCACCGTTTTGCCTCTCAAAAAATAATGTTTTATGAGAGAACGAAAATCGTTTTTGTGCATACTCAACGTGATGCCAAACACGTCAACAACAATCAGCTGTCGAAACAAAACTAAAGACTGTATCGCACTGAAATTTGGCATGTCTGCCTAAATGTGAACGGACTTCAAGGCACCATAACCTTTTCTGCAGTAGCATCGAATTCTGTCGGTCAAGGAGGTTATTTTTCACCCCAGCTAGTATTTCGAACAGAGAACGCCTTTTCAAAGTTGTTTTCCACCCATGAAACTGAACGATCTATTCCCCTCAACATGAAGTAAATAAGACTGATTGGTCTGAAGGTGTTGGCAAGCGTAAAGTTATATTTTCTCGTTTTCAGTGTACAAGCTAATCTATATATTTTGTAGTATAAGTGAATATATGCCATCGGTGCCAAGTAACATGAAACCATCAAAGGACGCAACTACGTATTTGATGACCTCATCCGTCGCCACAATCGTTGACAGATACCAGCTGTGGCGGACTTTGTTACACAGTTCATTTGTGCCTTCAGCAAAAGTGGCTGGTTGTGAAACAGTTCTGATCAGGTTACCTGAGAAGTGTGTCTCGACCACAGAGACAGAGTCTCTGCTTTCGACTCATTACAGGTGCTATCAGGTTTCCGGGGTGTTTCCTCTTTTGATGACTGACCAGCCTCCTGGTTTCACTAAATATTTTGATCTCTCTACAAAAGTCGTTATAAGAGGCATTCTTTGAACAATTTTTATTATTTTTTAACGAGCTATAAAGATTCTAATCTTCCTCGCAACTTGTCCTAAAAAAAGGCCTTACGTAAGGACATAGTCTGTGCATCATCGAACAGAAGATCTGAAGGAAACTTCTGTGCAGGGCGTGCCAGTTCAAAACATTTATGAGTTCATGTGGTGATGGAATTGCCGAGTCTTTCCTTAAAGAGTGTCCAGTCGCAAATTTGTCCATTCCAGCAAACCCGAGATCCCGCATCCGGATTCGATAAGCCTGTGACTGTCATGTATATGAGTATACGACCAGAGTGAAAGAGACGCCAGCAACATTGCAGGTCTCAGTTCATTTGGCTGCATTCTCCATCGCCATCCTGGAAGTGGAATGAGATTGTCAGGGATACCAAAATTAAACATGGTTCTCTATAGTTCATCTCTATGGACACTGTCATACGCTAGTTGAAATCGATAAGGAGGTGGTATTTAACGATTTTTAATTCTTGGGGTTTTCGTAATGTGAAAACTTGATCTACGGTGAACTGTCCTGCCCTGAAATTACAGTGATAGGGGCTCGATTAGTCTTAGGTGTCAGGTGACAGAGAAGATGTCATGTATATGCGATGTTAAGGAGGAGATGAGTTGATGTATGCTCCGTATCCAATTATCACCTAACATTTTAAACAGCTCGGCAGTTAAACCATGGCGTCCACCAGCTTTGTTGGACTTAAAAGAGATTGCTGTCCTGACTTCATATCGGTCGGGTGGTACAAAGTGGTGGAAAATGCTGTCTGTCTTTTTCGAAGGGCCACCGTCCAGGGCTTCGCCCATCAATGACGTTGTCTAATAAAAAGCGGGGCAGAGCATATTACTGGTCTTATCTTAAACATCTGCAGATGACGCCACCGAAGGTTGCTATGATTTGACCAGTTACAAGTTGCCGGTCATAGGTTTTGTTCGTGGCAGTACCGCCGGTAGTCCCTACCAGGACTTAAAACAGGGTACAATGGGAGTCAGGAGCCCCAAGTATCTCGGTCTGGGCCTGACTTGTTGTGGTAGGCCCCCTTGTGTTGGTTTGACCCATTGTAGAGCAGCAAATAATTACTGGGTGCTATGGCCCTAAGAGCAGCAAGAGGTTTTAGATCGGCTTCGACCCATACCAATTGTGGAACTTGTGCCCGCAACACAAGTTCTGCTTTGGTATTATACTATTAACGTAGGTAAGCGATAGCAAGGTATATCATAAGTCTACACGACTGGTGGTTTACGTTAAAAACCAGAGGCTATATGTCTTTTTCGAAGCTGAATGGTTTATTATGCCTGCCGCTGAAATGTTGTTCATCGTCACCGTTTAACAGTCTGAAGAAATTGTGGACTATACCAAAAACCATTTTTTATCCAGCAAAATAGCCTCAACAGCGTCACATGAAGTGCGTCTGGAATAGAGGCACGGGTACCACGAAAGCAAAACTTATTTCCGTGAAAGTTTAGCACAACGAATAGCCAACACATATCCTTACGAAGCGAACTTTGATATTTTTGACGAAATGAACGGCATCAAAAACGGGCCGTTTATTGAAAAGGTGGAACGAATTCAAGTACTGCCCTGAGTGGCATGAAAATAAGCCCATGAAACAGGTAGAGGAAAGATATAAAGTCGATAAGCTCTTTTATATACAATTTTAGTTGCTTGTTGAATTATTTTAAGGAAAGCCGTTTACATATCGTAGATACTGATTACATTTTTAATCTAAGGAGAACGCATGTAATTTAGTATTTTTTGCTGAATCTTTCAAAACACGTACGTAAATTTCATTTGATTGGCAACCGTAAACATATTTAGGAATCCGGAATACATACTTTTGCCATTAGCAAAAATTTGGAAAATTTCCATGTCATGCTCATTATTCATATTCATATTCAATAGCAAGGAAAAAAAAGAGCCCAGGAAAAGTGTATAGCGCAGATTGAATAGGAAAAATAAACATACGAGTGAAATAGAAAATCACCTTCACCTGTCACCAGATCATCACTACGTATTTCTACAATTATCATCATTCTCCATCAGTCTTCTCATCATTTTACATTTAAAAAACAAAAAAATTAAACCAACGGTGTTTTCCCTAGTATTTTTAGAGTGATTTCTCACCTTCGACTTGTAACGAACGCCATCGATGATCTGTCCATAGAAAAATCCACATCCACTCGAAATGAATTCTCAAGTAGGAAAATTTTGCACCCTCCACAAGTTACGGCTACGGATACAATTTTCAAATACCTACTGCGTATTTATACATCTTTTGTGTTTTTGCAATTGTATCTCAGTCATTCAACGCGCGAATATTATATTCGTACACTTATTCATGTTCACTCCAAAAATATCATTTCATTCCAACCCAACACACAAAAGGACTAGCTACACATGTATCTACGAGTATGTACCTTCAAAAATCGTTCTTGACGGACAAAAAACCAGACCAAGAACTCAAAAAACTACATAAACCCTCCTGAAACCATAATTTCAGAGACTCGTATATGAAATTCAAGTATTTTCAAATTAGCATACCCGATGCCAATAGCAGCTCATATCCGTACTCACTCGCATTCGTATGTGTTGGGCTTAAGTAAATACTTAAACTTACTAAAATGTACTAAAAATATTTTCGAAAAATACGAAAATTTTCAAAACTAGCGTAAAATACAACAAAAAAAGTGTTTTTTTTTTTTCAATTTGGACTTGGAAATGGGCACTGGTACACCACTGAGAACCATTAACTCAGCGAATGGATGGCGTGGGTGTATAGGTTAGGTACACCACACCGTAAGTTATAAATATTGATTTTTGAACATTTGAAGATTTAGTCAGTTGAGGATTATCCATTCGGCCAACATCCATCCGATCGGGTGTTGCGATTCAATAGTTCTACTCGTATCTCGACGGAGACTAAACTGCCGTGCGTGTACTGTTTTCTTTTGGATTAATGTGAGCATTTTTCCTTCAATCACTGTCGTCGTCAACTGATCTCGTTTCCTGTTGAATTACATAAATTGATCAAAAATGGTAAAATTATATTTTTTTTTTCCAGTGGATTAGTGTTAAGAATATATTTTTGTTAACTTCTCTTTTTTTTTTTTAACTTTGTACACGGATACGAGTACAAAGTCCTTGACTTTTTGTATCCATGTGGAAGAATCCTTCTGATTTATATAACAAATTTATAGTGACAGTTGAAGTGAAAATATTGGGTCATTGTGGTGCTAATGGTTTTCAAAATATTTTTTATTGTTAAGACTATATCTACTGTTTTACGCTTTCTTATATATTTGAGGTTTATAGCGACCCCACGTTGGGCGCCATTTAGATGGTAAAAGTTATCTCTTCTTCAACAGCTTCTCGTGGTTTTGATGTAGTTATATGATGATACCACCTAAAATGGTATTCCAATGACAGCTCATTCAAACAATTTATTCAAATTGCTAAATAAGCAGTGAAAGTGCAAAATAAAAAAAAAATTTGAATTTTTGAGGTACATCAGATTCGTCATTCAGGAAATACTCATGCCACATAAATAATTTGTCCGCATTGAATAAGAGGTGATGAGTGGAGAACCAAAAATTGATGAGTGACACGTTGACTCTAATTAACTGAATGTGTTGAAATGATTTCAAAAATAACCGGAAAGGCCTTGTGCCTCTGTCAACATCTTTCCTGATGATTATATGACAGAAAATTATTTTAAGTTTTTTTATTTTTTTGAATTGAATTTAGTACCACAGCAAGAAAGAAAATTTGCTATGGATAGAAACAAATACTATCTCAATAATTTCGATAATTTTAGGATAAAAACATTTGTGAAGCAGAAGGATTGCACAACCTTTCGTGATCACTCCTTTGAAGATTAGCCATTTAATTTGTTTCGTTTAACAATAAGGTCTAAGCCTTGCTTTATCTGATTTTGTTTTTCACTTTTTATTTGAAAATTATTTCAGAATGTAATTTCCTTCATCGGTTACCAACGTTTAAATAGCTTATCCAATCCTGTTAAAGAGAAGTCGTAACATTTAGTGGCGAAAAGCTGTTTAACTGCCATTTCCACATCCTCAAGGTTTCAATAAATTAGAATATCCTTCATCTTCTTATATGGCGCTACAGTTCGACATGGACCAGGGCCTCTGCTGACATGCCTCACCAACTAGCGCGGTCTCTTGCCAGTGGCCTCCAGTTGCACACACAAAGTTGGCTGAAGTCCCATTCTACTTCTGTGCGCCACCCTAGATGGATGAGATCATCATCTACTGCGTCCAGAACTTTCCACGCTGAGGCGCTGGTAACAATGCGTTTAAAACGATCTAGCCATCTAAGAGGGATTATGGTCTTTTCTGACGAAGTCACCATCGCTGTACAACCCGTGGAGTTCACTGTCGAAAGGTTTCCTCCATTCTCCATTAATGCCCACGAGACCGAAGCATTTTCGCCGACTTTCAATAATGTCCAAGCTTCGGTGCGCTAAAGCAGGACTGGGATGCTCAGTGTCTTGTAAAAAGTGTTTTTAATTTGCTGAAAGGTTTACTACCCAATTGCTCAAATCTAAGCCGGAAAGAAGCAGCGATAAGCAAAAGTTATTCTTCGTATGATTTTCGCGCTGGTATGTCATGCCAGCGGAGCCAAAGTAAACGTTTTGTCCTAGGCGTCGATATTGAGTGTCCCTCTGTGTTGATAGCATACACCTTGTTTTTGGCAGACCGCTAAACCAATCTTTGCCACTACTGGTTCAAGGGTTGCCAATGTTCCATTTACAGGTTTCTGTGTTTTTCCATTATGTCAACGTCGTCTGCGTATGCGAGTAACTGAAGAGACTTTTGAAAGATGCTGCCTCTGGAGTTCACTTGCGTGTTTGCACAATTCTTTCGAGACCAATATCGAAAAGTCACATGAAAACGCATCGCGTTGTTTAAGTCCTTTTCTGACATCGAAGGTCTCCGTTTTGTCGTTACCGACCATGAAATGCATTCCCCATCATCATCCATGAGTGTCGATTTGAAGCTGCTGGTTTTCTTGCAGGATCTGCCGCAATGTGGAAATTTGATTTATACTGGACTTTTCTGGCTTAAAACCACACTGATAGGGCTCGTTCAGACTGTTTATGGAGGGTCTTATGTGTTCACATAATAAAGCAGACAGGATCTTGTATGCGATATTGACGAGACCAATTCCTCCGTAGTTGTCGCTTTTTAGGGGAACTTCCCCATTTAGGATTGGACAACCAATGCTGAGGTTCCATTCGTGGCGTCCAGATTTGAAGATGATTTGATGAATGGTCAGTATCCAATCATCACTTGCTGGTTTAAACAATTCGCTTGGAAATTCCTGTGCTGCATTCATCTTCGTTCAGGTTGAATGGTTTATTCTGTATATTCTCTGGACCAACTATGGTTAGACTATGAGACTTCCTTCTCCATCCTCGTAGATTTCTGATCGAACTTTACAGCTTTGGCATGTTCGTTTAAATTTTTCTGGAAGCACCTCTCTGAGGGCTTGTCAAGCACTTTTCGTGCACTTTTTTCTTCGTTCTAAGATACCTCGTCTTCCCTTCTTTTCTACTCATAGAGCTCACGAGTCTCTCGCTGTTTCTTCTAGATTTACCTGTCTGACGAATGTTATCGAACTAGGGCTTTCTTTGTCGGCGCGGGTTAAATCCCAGGCAGCCCCTCTGATTGCTCTGTGGCAGTGATTCCATTAGTCTCCTACAATCCATGATGATTGCCATACCACCGGACTTCTCGAGAGGTTAAGGAAGAATCGATGGAAAAAGGCCTTGACGATCTCTTGCCGTTCAACACTGAATTTGCTCACAATAGTTCGTTGCTTTGGGCTGTTACGAACATAGATTTACGTACATCGATCTATCAGTAATTCGATACATGTCGCTGAAGCTACTACTGTATACCGTCTACGACCGCCGTCGTTGCAGTACCTCGGGACAATTTAATCCTTCTACATGTGTCATGTGTTTTTAATGAACAATTGGAGTAAGGATACGCCTTGCCATCGATCTCCGTCATTCCTTTTATACCATAGCAGAACTATGTTGAGGGCACAGCTCCAACCTTGGTATAAGTCGAGACCTACTCATTAACCTCTTGCTGTTCTTAGGGTCCCAGAATCCAGTATTTTTTGCAACCCTATGTCGGGTCGAAACCAACTGGAAGAGCTCTATTGCGTTTTAGGTTTTAAATCACAGCCACCGCGACGCTCCCACTAGTGGGTCTACCTCTACAAGTCAGGCCTGAACAGAAGCCCTGACTCTCACGGTAACGTGTTTTAGATCCTGGTATGTCCATATGATTTTGTGTTTATTAATTCTTGAGTTGGTATCTTATAAATGTTGTCTTCTTAGAATGTAGGGCATCTCCAATTTATACAGTTGGTGAACGGAACAAAACTTTTTAATGCTGACACCTTCTTGTCATTGCGATCTTTTCATCAAGTTTTGCATGCTGCCATGCAGCATGTTAAGTTTTTTGAGCTGAGGTGCACGCCATGATTCCGTATTTCAGATGAGACTCCCCCAAGCTGGGATAACACTGCTGCGGAACTTCTAGGGACCACTTTTGGAAAATCCTTTCAACACTTTCAACGTCTTTGATTTATTTAAATGGTGAATATAAACGGATCCTTGCGGTCCTCCACAGAATTTCATCACTTATGCTATCTTTGATTTTGATTTTGAATCATCGGTTTCTTAAGTAATTTTCAAACCATGGGAATAGGGCTCCTCGTATGCCAAATTTTTCTAGTTGTTTACGCAGGTTTTTATGACATTAAGTGTTGAAAGCTTTATCGAAATCAGTGAAGAGTACGTGTGTTGAGTTTATTCCTGGCTAGAGTTCATTTTAATTGAAAAATTTTCAAGTAGCTGATTTATACGTTAGTTCTGTTTGACTTAAAATTGAATTTGTTGCTTGCTATATTAAGATTACATATATCTTTGTGGAAAAGATATCTTCTAATACTTTATGCGTAACCGATAGTTTGTATATCGGACCACCGGTTTTCGCTATCGTCTTTTTTTTTTACTTTGTAAATAGGAAACCTATGTTCGCAATGTTTGCCATTACTAGAAGCATTCGCATTCGGTTTCAAGTCTTCTGGTGGTATGGTATCTCCACCAGCTAGCATATTCCCTTTCATTGACATAAGAGTCTTAAAAATTTCTTCCGCACTGACTCATTTCCATCAAGAAAATTTTGTAGAAATTGGAAAAGCTGGCAGTCAGAGAATGTAGTATCCGGACTGTGGGAGCATTTTCAAACCCAACTCAGTAGTTTTTAGATGGTTTTCCTCGCCATTTGTGGTTTTGCATTGCGGTGATGAAAGTCCATTTAGTTTCGGAGGATTGTTTTTGTCTGCTGAAGAATGATGCCATCAGAAAAGTGTACTACTTTTTCAGTTTTATTGTGTTAGCCGGGCTGTAAATCCAGACATTCGTGCGTCGAAGCCGGCGAATCTACTGCACCACGCCACCACTATTACTGGTGTTTATAGCGGCGCCTATGTAATCCCAGTTTCAGACTACTTCGATGTTATCATACTTCGTATATCTGCCTAATATATTGGTCACATTATTGGATGTCCTTCTTCGTTTACAGTAGAGATGTTCTGTTGCCTTCTATTTATTGCTTAGCCTCTACTTCAATAATCTTATTATGATTCATCCAATTCGTCTTTCTGCGATTTTGGTAGGTTATAGCGGGAGGCAATTGCAATTGGAGGCAAGTATCAGTGTTCAGAGTGGGACGGCTCATCAGACGCTTTTCTGTACACTGTCAATCTTCCGGCAGTCGGCAGTTAAAATCCAAGTTTATCTTCTTTTTATCGTAACATGTAACTAAATTGATGGATAAATAAACTAAACTTACCTAAAAACTAAACTGTAGCCCATTTCCGCCAAGTGAGTTTTTGCAATAGTATAAAGTAGGAGCTTCAAACTTCCCTCGAAAAATATTTGCCATCCTCTCCTCTCCAAATAAAAGAAATGTACTGGAGTCTATTAATCTACTGTGCCCGAAATCCAGAAGAAAAATTCCGATTCACGCTCTTGTTTTGGACAATCCCGACACCACCAGTAAGGAACCTTTGCCTTCCAGATCGTATCCTTTCAGATATCCTTCACGCTTTCTACCATGAGTTGGCGTTCAGTTGGTAATCTAAAACTTTCATGCATCCTTGTCAAGACGGTTTTCCTTCTTCCGTGTAGTATTAGGATGTGTAACTTGCTCAAAAAATAGACATTTTGTAGGATTATGGGATTAACGACATCTTATGTCTCATCTAGTTGTTGTAATATACATACTACTCAAGCGAAGGAAACCAGAATTATCCAGGAACGGGTTGAGTTTCAGCAAGATCGACAACGAGATATGGGTCCGCCGACCTTTCAAGATAAAATCTTATTCGTGAGAAAAGTATTTTCAATGAATTCTAACCATTATTCCTCAGTCTTTCAAGAAATCTCGATACAGGATCTTGCTTACGGCAAATAATATTAATCGTTCGAAAAGTATAACAAGTAATGCATGCTCCACGAACTTAACTTTTCATATGAACAGAGAAGTTCTAAAACCACTGTTGATTTTCAGGACACAATTTTGAGGAATGTTGATTCCTCAGTATTAATCAGGGAAGCCGATTTCTGCCAGTCAGTATTTCCACAGCGTAAAGTCTTTAAATTGTTGGACCGATATACCTCTGGTAACTAAGTCCGCTGGGTTGTAAGATACTCGATCTCCTTTACAGCGTTAAAAACAAATGGCTTGCATTGCCCAACGTCTCCATGGATCCAATGTAGAGTTATTTGTGGACTGAACATGCAATAATTTTCACAGGAAAAAAAGTAGGTGCACAATCTGGCAGCTAACAGTGCAGCAGCTAACTCCAACTTCGGCAAACTAAGGTCGTCCGTATTACCCTACTTTAAAGGGGCCACTTGCAGCATGCAAACCTCACCTGGACCTCACTTCCGGAACCCTCACTCCTCAGAAATTCGTCTAAATGCATTTGTAAATAAATGAATTTCGACTGCTCTACGAGGGTTGTCTAAAAACTTTTCGACCGAACACTGATACAAGACATTTTTTCTCAAATTTTTTTTTTATTTTTCTACATAGTCTCCTTGTAACACTACACACTTCTCCTAGCGATGCTCCCATCTCACTAACCCGTCCAAATAGTACTTGGCGTTTTTCTCTGCAAAATAATTGTTCACGAAGGTGATTGCCTCCTCATTTGACGAAAAGCTCTGTCCTCCGCGCAGTTTTTAGATGAGGGAACAAAAAGAAGTCGCTTGGGCGAGATCTGGTGAATAAGGTGGATGGTCAAGCAGTTCAAACCGTAATTCATGAATTTTTTCCATGGCAACCGCTGAGGTGTGAGACAGCGCGAAACAGGATTTTATTTTTCTGCAAATGTGGCCGTTTTTCCGCAATTTTTGCCTTCAGCTTGGCACGTAATGGTGCGTAGTATGCTCCTGTAATAGTTTTTCCTTTTTGAAGATAATCGATTAGGATAACTCCTTTACTATCCCAAAAAACAGTCACCATCACTTTCCTAGCCGAAAAAACAGTTTTTGCATTTTTTGGAGCCGGCTCGCCCTGAATTTTTGTTCCGGGCGTATAATGGTGTATCCAAGTTTCATCTACAGTAATTAATCGGCGCCAAAACTCGGATTTATTGCGCCTAAACAGCGCCAACAGAGGGCTGGAAATGTTCATTCGAACACGTTTTTAGGCTAACGTAAGTAAACGCGGCAGCCAACTCGCAGACAGCTTTCTCATGCCTAAATCTTGATTTAATATGTAACAAACACGTTCTTTGGACATTTTCATCCCCCTCACTTTAATTCGGCGGTCGTCTAACACCATTTGGTGAACTTTAGCAATGTTATCGTCAGTGGTTGCAGTTTTTGGACATCCCGAACGTTCATCATCTCCCAAGCTCTTACGGCCACGTTCAAATTCAGCTGCCCAAAATTTCGCTGTGGTAAATGATGGTGCAGAGTCCCCATACACAGAGTCTAACTCATTTTTGATTTGCGTAGGCGTATTGCCTTTCAAAAACAAGACTTTAATAACAGCTCGATACTAAATTTTTTCCATTTTCACAAAAAACACTCACATCGACTCACTCAAATGACTGTCAACTAAAAACTGCTCGTCAAAAATGACTGAAACTTTGGTAGGTAACTGTCAAAAGATGCACAACTATCATTCACTAGCTTCTATTGACGAGTGCCGCTAACTTTACGTTGCGGTCTTCAGACAACCCTCGTAAAGTTGACGCCTAACTAGTGAATGATACCTCTCCAGCCTTACGTAGATCTTTCGCGCAGGTACTCCATTCTTTTAGGAACTCATGCCAATTTTGTCATCCCAGGTAAGCTCCCATAGTGGCTGAAGAATCTTAAGCTGAATAATAACTGGGTTCAAGTTACCTAAAGGCTGTATATTCATGGAATAACCTGCAATACATTGCGTTTTATAGCTGCAGACATCTTCTGTAGGTCCTCTGATTTGATGATAAAAGTTAGTTGGTCACTGAAAATATTAAACTTTATATCCAAAACTGTTTACACGCAGTCAATGTTTTCGAACCCTAGAGATTTTCGCCCATCATCTCCATTGCTTACCCACTTCCAAAGATTCATGTCATGCCTACTACAATTTCCACTGACTCCTTATGAAACTGTTCTGATTCGATTCTACTGGTAATACTGGTAACCACGTCATCCATATAAAAAGACTGACGAGGCAAAACTAAAGTGCTCGGACATGCAACTGATATTGTCTGTAGGTTTAAGCTTATGGTTGCTGACAGCAGAAAAGCACTAAACGTGACGCCAAATACAATACGCGTCATGTGAAACTCCTGAATAAGTGGCAGCTGTCCCGATTCTTAACAGCTAAACCGACTTGTAGAGCTCTTTCTCTACGTCAGCAGCCAATCTAATTTTTCCAACGCCAAAGTGTAACAATATTTTCAAAATATCCGGAAGAAGATTGGAACCTGTCCTCAAGCAATCAGTTAAAGAAAGTTTACCAGGAGCATGCGAAAGAGCGTCGAAGACAAATCGTATCTTTGGAGTGGACTTCTCGGAACGATAAACGGCACAATGAGCTATGAAATATAAATGTCTGGCATCAGTTTTATCAAGCACTCGTTCACCACAGCTAGAATCAACAACGCATTATAGCATTGTGCTCCAACAATTTCATGGATTTTCTCGAAAGTCGTCTCAATAGAAAGTGTAATCTGGATAAGGCATTCTCCCTATTGGTTTCTAACTGCTGATCCAGTTGCTTCCAGGACAAAGACCCTTCGTACCTCGTTGAAATTTTACGAATACATTTCCCTTGGATCTCTCCGGTAAACGTTTTCAGCTCGGAGTCATCATTTCGTACGCCAAGTAAGTCCACGTTCCATATATGTACTCGTACTTTCGAAAAGAGTAAGAACATTTTTAGCTGAATATCTTCGGGCCCTGAAGGCTGGTGTCTACAGCCATTAATCCACTGGCAAAACTTCGATACTTTCCTGTGACAAAAATTGGAACAAAGGCACTTCAACTTACATAACATCACAAATCATAAGTACAAGTGCATGCATTTATATATTTCTGAAAAAAATCTTCAGAAATTGTCCCGTGCTCGATCATACTCTTACCATGAGTTATTTTAGGAATAATTGGAATGTTGTAGTCCACGTTTCATGGTATTAACCAGAGCAAAATCTAAAGCGTTGTCTGTCAAAATGACACTTTCACTAAATCATTAAACAAACACTATAATTTCTGTCTCTGCACAATTAATGTGTTGATTTTTGTACAATACAAAAAAAAAATAAAAAAATTAAAACAACAAGGCAACAAATGTTAAGGCGCAAGTATTAGGTCAAACGACATCTTTCAATCTTTTGTGCTGTGTTTTTGTTGGTAAGGAATAACGCATAAATCATTAGCTGTTCAAAATTCCACTTAGGAACACAACATTTGACGGAATATTTCAAATATTTTTCAAATGTACTACTCGCGTCACAGTGGTTCTGTTTATTGTACTACTGTACGAGTATATTCAGCCGTTTTGGAAATTAAAAAAAATACGAAACCGACAAGTATTCGAAAATAAGATTTCGATTTTAAAAAAAATTATATTAACTGTATTTCTATTACGTAACACTTGAGATATATAGACTTGAAATTGCATAACTTCTTTTAAATCAGACAATTAGAAGTGAATAGCAATAAATTTTAAATAAATAGAAAAGTATTGAACTAATTGAAAATACCATTACAATGTAATTACAAGAATCATCGGAAGTAACTTTTTAATGTCTTCTTGGAGCTAATCGTATCCACTTGTCAAAGGACCACTGGGTACTGATATTAGTTCACTTTTTTCAATTATTGATCAAGATCTGTAGGGCAACCTTAGGTAGAATCTTCCTGTACTGCATTAGATTCTAAATACAATATCTAGCCAACTTAACTGCTATAGGTGAACCCTTCTGACGAGATCTATGTGCTTTTACAACCCGTATGTGTTGAGCCAAAATAAAACAACTCGACACTTTTCTTATAAATTCTTTATAAGACACATCTACACAGACAAGCAGGAAGCAGATAGAGAAAAAAGATATAAAAGTAATAGTAAGTAACTTAACGAAAAAAAAAGAAAGAAATAGTTCAGTTTCAAAAGCAGTCTTGCCACTTTGTTATATAATTACAACAGTATGGAACCTAAGATCGGGACCGAAAATTATCCTTTAGTTTATTAGTTTAGCAACTGAGAGAGCAAAACATTGAGAGCGCCCATGCCCCTGGACCATGGAATTGGATAGAGATATCCAATCTATAGTGTTTTCTTTCGTGCCCGAGGTGCGGTTAAAAAGCTCTATTTTTGCCTTAATATTGTAATGAAATTCACTAGGTAGACACATTTTTTTACCATCTCAAAATACTGGTTTTCGACGTTGACCGACCTGATCAACCACGATGCCAAAGAAGCTGCATAACAACACGCTTTGTACCCAGTCTTATTTCAAAACATCAATACTTTCGGCGATGTTTCCCTCGAATTTGATACAGGCTCAAATTATTTTCCATCGTCAGTCTGTACAATTTGACATATTTTGGAAGGGCTGCCAAGACTCTATAGACGCTATTAAAACCAATCTTTAAATCGATGAAAAGTTGGTGAGTGAGTGAGATTTGGTAATCTTGGGTCTCCTCCAAGATTAGCCACAGAGTGAATACTTGGTCGATGGTAGATTTACCAAGTTTAAAAGCACACTGATTTGGACTTATCAGGTTATGGACCATTAGTTTTAGGTGTTCACAAAATACGACAGCAAGTATCTTGTGTGCAATATTTAGTAGGTTTAGGCTAGTGTAGAATATTATGAATGTCAGTGGGTGTAACAAAATAGGAAGTACCGATAGTAGAGCAACTTCTGGCTGAGGATATCACCTGTATTTACCATATTCAACGAGGGTCGTCGGAAAATCCGGTCTACGAGGGTTGGCTGAAAAGTTTCCGTGAATGCTAGTTGTGCATCTTTTGACAGCTACTTACCGAAGTTTCAGTTATTTTGGATGCGCAGTTTTTAGTTGACAGTCATTTGAGTGAGTCGATGTGAGTGTTTTTTGTGGAAATGGAAATGGAAAAAATTTAGTATCGACCTGTTATTAAATTCTTGTTTTTGAAAGGCATACGCCTACGCAAATCAAACCTGAGTTAGACTCTGTGTATGGGGACTATGCACCATCATTTACCACAGTGAAATTTTGCGCAGCTGAATTTAAACGTGGCCATAAGAGCTTGGAAGATGATGAACGTTCGGGACGTTCAAAAACTGCAACCACTGACGATAACATTGCTAAAGTTCACCAAATGGTGTTAGACAACCGCCGAATTGAAGTGAGAGAGATAGTAGAGGTTATGAAAATGTCCAAAGAACGTGTTTGTTACATATTAAATCAAGATTTAGGCATGAGAAGGCTGTCCGCGAGTTGGCTGCCGCGTTTACTTACGTTAGACTAAAAACGTGTTCGAATGAACATTTCCAGCCCGCTGTTGACGCTGTTTAGGCGCAATAAATCCGAGTTTTGGCGCCGATTAATTACTGTAGATGAAACTTGGATACACCATTAAACGCCCGAAACAAAAATTCAGTCAAATCAGTGGACTGCAAAGGGCGAGCCGGCTGCAAAAAAAGCAAAAACTGTTTTTTCGGCTGGGAAAGTGATGGCGACTGTTTTTTGGGATGGTAAAGGAGTTATCTTAATCGATTATCTTCAAAAAGGAAAAACCATTACAGGGGCATACTACGCATCATTACTTGCCAAGCTGAAGGCAGAAATTGCGGAAAAACGGCCACATTTGCAGAAAAGGAAAATCCTGTTTCACCAAGACAACGCGACGTCTCACACATCAGCGGTTGCCATGGCGAAAATCCATGAATTACGGTTTGAACTGCTTGATCATCCGCCTTATTCACCAGATCTCGCCCCAAGCGACTTCTCTTTGTTCCCTCATCTAAAAACTGCGCTTGGAGGACAGGGATTTTCGTCAAATGAGGAGGCAATCACCTTCTTGAACAATTATTTTGCAGAGAAAAACGCCAAGTACTATTTGGACGGGTTAGAGAGATGGGAGCATCGCTGAGAGAAGTGTGTAGAAACTTTTCAGACAACCCTCGTAAAAAGCAATATCGGCTCAAGTAGCCGAGGTTCAAAGAAGAGGCCAAAAGAAAAATAATTAGATCACTCAAATGCACTTATTTTAGAGTGAAGGTTGAGCCAACAGCTAGTGTGGAAGTTTTTATTAAATTAAAGACACATTTGTTATGTGAGCCATGTGACTACCACGGCTTCTGCTGTAAGCGACCATCCGAAGGTCAAAATTTTAATAAATAAGTGGGTTAGTGACAGTAATTTCATACATATTGCCATACTTACTCTTCAAATAACCCACAGGAAGAAGTCCAAAAGTGTCAAATCGCATGACCTTGGAAGCCAATCAACTTCTTCTCTAACCAAAATAATGCTATCTCCAAATTTCGCACGCAATAAATTGATTGATTGATGGCTTGTGTGGGCGGTAGCGGTCCAAAGGCTTCAACTGTTGTCTAATTTGGATTTTATGGGCATGCAAATAAAGATCAACTTTTAAAATTCGCCGTAAAGTGCCATAAGTGAGGCCCAATTGTTGACTTCGGGAACAAAATGAGGCGACTGGCTGGTTTTGAACACTTTCGCTCACAGTGGTTATGTTTTGACGTGTATGTCCTGGCCGAGCATGCTGATATGGAGTTTGACCCGACATCGAACGAGTTTCTTCGGAACGCTTGACCATTGCACGAATTCTGGACTCACTAGGACGGTTATGTTGACCGAAAAATTCACAAATATTACGAAATGTTACTTTTACTGATCGCCCATTTTCAAACTAAAATTGAATAGCAAAAATGCGGTGTTGTGTTACAAGCGACTGCATGGCTAAAATTACCAAAGTTTGTATGATATCTGTCAAAAAGGTCAATCACACTGAATTCAGTGAATGACAGTAATTGACAGCCAACATCCACACCAGCTATTGGCTGGTCATATTGTGGATTAATTTATTTAACCTTATACCTGAAAAGCTGTAAGCCCCATGTAAAAACTTTGTACGATGGAGTTTTAGGTACCATTATGGCACACCAAAGTAATAAAAAAGAAAAAAACTTATTAACACACTTTTCCGAGATAAATGCGATTTTTCCAAAAATTTCTTAAAAAAAAATTGTGTTTGAAGACCATCCTCTCGAAAATAAACGAATTAACGGTAATAGTATTTAAATGTGAAGTAACCTTTAATCAAATGGCTATCAAGCGAGCCCAGCTTGGTTGTTCTTTTAAATAGTTTTCGTGCCTACTTCTCCACAGGAAACACCCATTAGCTCTGTGGGTGGTAAAGATTACCCCCCCCCCCCCCATGAATCAGCTGCCAATTTCAACGGTTGATAAAAGATCAAGAAGAACGCCAGTGTAGTTCACAGTATCTCCTTTGATAAAATGACTGATCCTTATCAAATTGGAATGGAATCCTATGGCAGCATTTTTCGATCTGCCTGATCTTGTGCTCTAAGAGTCCTTCGGGGAAGTTTGTAACAAGCTTTTTTGTTACGTGTCAACACCAGTACTCAACTCAGCAGTCGTCTTCGCCTGCAGCCTTGCACGATATACCTCCTGTTTTATTTAAAGTGCCCACCCGAACTATGGTTACCTTGTAAAAACTAACAATAAGAGGCTGCACTTCTGATCGACTCCTTGTAGGAATGCCACTGGTCCTCCACTCTTGATGCTAGTGATATGAAATTTCCAGAAAATTTGAGTGAGAAGCGGTCGTCAAAGGATCTGCCAGTCTGTTGCAAATATAGCCCGTTCGATATATGCGGAACAATATTGAACATCATCAATCTCTCTTAACGCGTTTTTCAATAGTCATACTTAAGACACCGCTCATAGGTTCTCTCTACGAGTTTCTAAAAGCCTCCCTTGCCGTATAAGGTTGGTGTTGCCGAATTTAGCCCTAATACTGACTGTCGCCAGTCGCTCGCTTATACGAGTATGTATGTACGTCTAAAGCGTCGTCTTTCTCTTCTACTGGGGAACACTGCCGAATTTGGTCGTTATACGGATTATCACCCATTCGCCCGCTTATACACATAAAGTACTTGTCTTTCTCCTTAAGTCTGCATCCGAAACCAAATCATGCGATTAAAGTCATTGTAAAGGGTGACCAGATAAGAAACAAAAAATAAACTGATTCTAGCTTTATTTTACAGCTACGTTCATGCCATTTTATGTGGAATAGCACATTATTCAAATGCTGTCTCGGCTTCGCTGGTAGTGCTTCAAGCGGTCGATGCAATTTTTGATGACTCAGTCCAATATGCGCGACGTTTTTCCGGCAATAGCGTGTTGAATGTTGGCCTCGAGCTCATCCAAAGTGGTTGGCTTGTTAGCGTATACTAAGGACTTAACAAAGCCATAAATCGAATGGTGTCAAATCGCAGGATCGCAGTGACCAATTGATAAACTCTCGCCGTGAGATGACCAAGTCACCAAACTTCTCCTTCACAACTTCGAGCGTTGCTTTCTCGCATGGCATATAGCGCGATCTCTTTGGAACCACAGCTCGGATATATCGATGTTGTCGAGCTCTGAATACAGAAAGTCAGTTCACATCGCTCTATACCTGAGATCATTGACGGTAACGGTGTCTCCTTCCTCATTTCTAAAGAAATAAGGTTCGATGATGCCACCATGCCATAAACCGCACCAAACGGTCAATCTTTGTGGATACATTGATGATTGGCTGAACACTTGTGGATTATGTTCGCAGCAATAATGACAATTTTGCTTGTTGACATAGCCACTGAGACAAAAATGGGCCTCGTTCGAGAAGATGAATTTTTGGCCAAAATCTGGATCTACGGGAAACAGTTCCAGCACCCAATTAGCGAACTCACGGCGTTGTCTATGATCGCCCGACTTCAATTCTTGCGTCAGCACAATCTTTCTGGCGATGCCCAATTCAGCCGATCGGCGGCGAATAGACATTTTTGGGCCTTCTTTGATACTGGCCTCTACGGCAGCTATGTTTTCTTCATTTTGCACCAATCTCCATCTGGTTGGCGCGATGAATTGCCCGCACACTGAAACCATGATAACCTACCTCACGATGAAATTTACGTTGTGTATTTACATCTAAACCGGAATTTCGAAAATATTTTTTAATATTTTTCACACTTTCGGCAAACGTAAAACGATGTTTAATGAAATGGCAAACAACCTTACTGAATATTTTGACAGCTGGATGTCATTGGTAGCTTTGACAGCTGCTGAAACATAACAATTGGAAAAACTATCATTGCTATCTGGTCACCTATTAGTAGATATCCGTATTTTTCTTGGTTTGTCGCATTTCATTTATCGAAAGGCTGTTGTGTGAGCCATATTGAGCTCCAATATCGCTACTCAATCTTATCCTTTGCTGTCTTCATCACGATTTTATTTCTCTTTTACGAGTACATAGACTTGTGGGTTCTAAGCTGTTTTTAGCGAAGGGCTTCGTCTCGAGACGATAAATCTCTTCTATTATAAAATTGTCTATACATTGAAGATGTTTTCGTAAAAAAAACACTTAGGTCATGTCGTATGGATATGTGTACCCACATAAATTTTTTTTTTGAATATTTGTCAGTTTGTTTTTGTCTATTTGTCCGAGTATCACAAAAAATCTACCGAACCGATTCTATGTATTAATCGTTTGGGGTATCAGTAATCGATGTAATCGATGTGCAAATGTAAAAAAATCTATTTAGTAGCTTGACAGCTGTGTTGTTGAAGTCACAATCTTAAACGGATGTGGCTACGGATAGTTTGTTTTCACCCCCGAGAATTCCACTGATTCCTTCAAACTTTCCTTAGCAGTTAGGACGGCACACGATTTTAGCTGCCTGCAAAACTGTTTATTCTTCGGGCCCCGGTCGGGATTGAAGGCCGGACTGCCCAATACCACCACTACCATTTGTGCCACGGCCACCCACTAAAATTCCTATTCCCCAAAAGCCTATGTAACATTCGCCTCCTTGTTGGTCAACCGCCAGAGCCCTTTTACCAAATGTTTTAGGGTATAAGCTAGTTTATAACAAACTTATCTTTCGATGCAAGAACTTGACTAAAATATCATATTTTCGTATATTTTTTGTTATCCCACAGGAGGATGATGAAAAAATGGACATTATGCGTAAGGCATTCCAAATGTTTGACACGAGTAAAATTGGTTTCATCGAAACTTTAAAAATCACCACAATCCTTAATACCATGGGCCAAATGTTTGACGATCAAGAACTTCGCGATCTTATCGAAGAGAACGATCCTGATGATACGGGAAAGGTTAATTTTGATGGTTTCTGTAATATTGCTGCCCATTTCCTTGAAGAAGAAGACGCCGAAGCCATCCAAAAGGAGTTGAAAGAAGCCTTCCGTCTCTACGATCGTGAAGGAAATGGTTACATTACAACTTCGACGTTGAAGGAAATTCTAGCTGCCCTAGATGATAAGCTCTCATCATCGGATTTAGATGGAATCATTGCCGAAATTGATACTGATGGTTCAGGAACTGTTGATTTTGATGGTGGGTTACACAAAATTATACATAAATACATCGCTGTTGATTTTGTTAATGTTGTTCCTTTTGTTTTCAAGAATTCATGGAGATGATGACTGGTGATTAAGTTGGAAGAATATTTGGATACAAATTAGTATTTTAAAAGACAGTGTATACTAAAACAAAAAATGAAATACAGCTCAAAAATATGAAAGGAAACTTGTCAGTTTGTGAATTACTCGTACATTCCGGTCTTGAGAAATATATTTTTTGTGGACAGAGGCCTCCTGAACGATGATGAGGGCTATTTCACTTTGGCAATAGAGTCAATATTGAATTAGCTTCCCAACAAAATTAGTAAGCTGCGTCGTCTACACGGTCGTAAGTATGTCATTATTGCGTGACGTGTAAGAATGGTAAGACGATAGAAATAACAGATGTGCCGGAAGTACGTTCATGCCACAAAAATGTCTTTCAAAATCAAGACATAATACAGCGATTAGAGGCATAAATTCAGATCGGACGAAGATATTGATCTTGAAGAGAACAGGAGAAATATCGGAGTCTATTCAGACATAGGGCTGCATGCACTGGCGGCAATGACGATATGTATGCAACATAGGCAAGGAGATCCAAATAATTTGTAGCTCTCATGAGATGATATAAGTGGATCCATGCACAAAAGTGCTTGATAGTTTCAAAAATCTGGCAAAGTAAGTGCCATTCACAACGGCAAGTCGACCTTTACAGAAGATTTTAATGGTATTTCCCCGACGAAAACAAGAGGGTGGAAAAGATGCCGATTAAATCCAATGCAAATGCGAGTATCTGTCATACGTCGACTAATGTTTATCCAATTAAAACGGCCCTTCAGGTATATAAGAGGACATTTAGTGTCCTTTAAAGGGTATTAGTGTTAATAAAAAAGAAGAATAGAAGAGTCAGAAATGACTACACCGTCCATCCAAAATGTGTGAAGTTCCTCTATAGACAAAAATTGAAGCAGGAGATACTACTGTGTATCAAAGGAAGTAGAAATTGCTGGTCTTTCAACAAAAACATAAGAAATGCTGCCTCTTCCTCCACTCCAGTGCATGCATTCAATAACATTCTAAATGTCAGGTCTTTGGATAGAGGCAATCTTGTTCCTGCGCACTTCAAGAAGTATTGTAGCAAGAGTACGAGCAGATCTGGTCCAAATGATATAGCTCTTCTTCTACTGAAGAGGTGCTTTTCCACGCGTATGCTCCTTCATCAATCCTGATGTTAGGGACTCTTCCCAAGCATATACTAGATGGAGTGAAAAGTGACATCCTTGGGAATTAAAATTTTTTTTTTTTTAAATGTTTTTTTATATTATTCAATATAGTCACCCTTTTAGTTTGATACACTTATTCCAGCGATTTTCCAACGTCTTGATCCCGTCCGAAAAGTAATTTTCCGGAAGGTCAGCAAAATACTGCTCCGTGAGCTGAATTTTTTATTGATGAGCCATCGTTTGAGGTTTGGGAAGAGATAATAGTCCGAGGGATCCAAATCCAGTTACCAATCGACGAAAAAAGTCCGCCCGATTCCGCATCAGCAAGTCCAAATACTCTTTCGAAGTGCTCTCGCGTTCGTGTTTTTGGTCATTCGCGGCACCCAGCGGCAGGATAACTTTTTCATATGCAGAATATTGCCCAATATATGGCGTGTGCGCTCAGTACTAATCTATGCTAGCTCGCGCACCTTCACTTTCCGGTCAGCCAACACCATTCCATGTATTTTTTTGACATTGTGCTCTGTAACCGCATCGGAGGGCTTGCCGCTGCGGACTTGATCAGTAGTGGAGTTGCGGCCACCACGAAACTCTCGAAATCAATATTTGACGGTGTAATCTGACGGAGCATTAGCCTCATAATATTTATCCAACTTTTATTTTGTTTCCTTCGCCGTTTTGTCTCTCAAAAAATAATGTTTTATGAGAGAATGAAAATCGTTTTTGTACATACTCAACATGATGCCAAACACGTCAACAACAATCAGCTGTCGAAACAAAACTAAAGACAGTATCGCACTGAAATTTGGCATGTCTGCCTAAATATGAACGGACTTCAAGGCACCATAGCCCTTTTTTGCAGTAGCAGCGCGCTCAAGGAGGTCACTTTTCACTCTATCTAGTAAAAACAGCATTTGTTCAGTCTGTTTTTAAAAAGGTTGCATCTTCCTTTTCATACTTCTCTAACCAAGGTTTTCGAAAGACTGAGAAATGTCAGTAACAGAAACATACAAGAAGTACAATGTACTAGTTTTTTGTCTCTAAATGCTCTATTTCGACAGAAAAAGTTCATTGCGCTTGTGTTCCTTCTTTTCAAGAACTGATAAATCGTCAGTTCACGAAATATCTTGAGACTCGAAAATTTATTGATAAACCGCAGTACGATTTTTGTAGTAACAATGTCGCTTTAGTTTGCTGGCATGTCTCACCGTACATTCGGGTGTATTTGCCAGAGTTTGGCATGAGGTTGTTTTGGATTTTTTTTCAAAAAAGCATGCATTTGTGATAGATAAATCTCCTCCTTTACTTACGATGGCAACTTACAGAACGGTCTCACCCAACATGCCTCTCTAGCTACCTCGATCCTTAGCTACGAGTATCTGCCTCCAGTTACTCACACCAAGTTGGTTGATATCTCCTTGCAACTTGGTGTGCCACCTTAAGAAAGGTCTTCCTATAATACCTCAATGGGGTGGGATCCACTATTTTTGGTGTCAAGCACTATTGTACATGCGCTCCATATGAAGTAGCCATGTTAATCGTTGTAAGCGAAATCTTCTGACAGATCGACGCCACTGTGCAGCCAATATACTGCACCTACTTACTTAGGTGGCGCTACAATTCGGGGTGAACCTGAACCTCAACAAACAACCCTCTCCAGTTAGTCCGGTCTTTAGCTAACCTCCTCCATTACGCACTCCAAGTCGGTTGAGGTCCTCCTCTACTGCGGTATTCTTCCGGATATGACATGTTCTTGTCATCTCGGGCGACTGATGCGCAGCTTTCTGACTAGGTCGATGTCGCAGTACAGCTCGTTTAATTTGCCGTTGAATCTTCTCATCCAAAGCCCTTCAACGCAAACTGGACCGCATATTTGTGGACGGATTTTCCTCACGAAAAGACAGAGGATATTTTTATCCGCTTTCGACAGAGTCCATGCTTCATCGCCACAAATTTGGACCGGGATGATCAAGGTCTTATATAGAGTCTCCTTAGTTTTACGGGACAGAGCCTTACTACTCATTTGCCTTCTTAACCCAAAGAAACAGTGATTGGCAAGAGGGATTCTTCGTTTTATTTCTGCTAAGGTGTTGTTAGCAGAATTTATAGCAGAGCCAAGGTAGACAAAGTCCTTTACTACCTCGAAATTAAAGCTGTCGATTGAGCGTTCTGTCCAATTCGTCGACGTTTTGTGTCCCTTTTTGTTGGCAGCATATTCTTGGTTTTGCCTTCACTCACAGCTAAGCCCATTTTGGTAGCTTTCGCTGCAGTAATAGTAAACACACCGGTAATAACCCGCTGAGTTCTCCCAATTATAACGAAAGATTGTGCTTCCTGTGTTCACTTGTGAGTTCACCTGATACCTAGTCTAAAACCTTTTTCGACATCAAAAGTCTCGGTTAAGTCGTTACCGACTTTGACGGAGCACCGAGCGTTCTCAATCGTCATTCTGCCTAGACCGACGAGTTTGTCAGAGATGCCAAAACTAGACATGGATATGCGTATAGCTCGTCTCTATAAATGCTGTCATATGCGTCCTTAAAGTCCATGAAAAGATGGTGGGTGTCCATTTGGATTTCTTGAGATTTTTTTCCAGAATCTGCTGGATTGTGGAGATTTGGTCGATTGTGGACTACCTGATCTGAAACCGCACTATAGGGCCAACCAGGTTGTTGGCGGAGACGTTCACAGTATATATGGCAAATAAGATCTTGTAGCCTATGTTAAGGAGATTTATACCTCTTGAGCTGGTCTCCGTTTTTGTGGATCGGGCAAATGGTTCTAAGATTCCATTCACCAGGCATACACTCTACTGACCAGATATGAAAAATGAGTTGGTGCATGTTCTCCACAAAGTCATTTTCAGCAGCTTTGAATACCTCGGCCAATAAGCCGTCAGGCCCATCTGATTTGTTGAAATTTAGCTGAAATATTGCTATCCATCTTCGTTCTGGTCAGGTGAAGGCAAGGTTTGGCTACCATCTTCTAAGTTGAAAGGTCTATTCTGACTGCTGCGGATCGTTGGGATACTTCGCCATGTTTTCATATTCTCTGCACCGACTGCGACTCTACTACAAAGTTTCCTCAACAGGCTATTACGCGGGTTCCCTTGCCTTGACACGTTCGTTTTACCTTTTGGTAAAACTTATTGAAGTACAACCTCTCAATATCTTCGATCACGCAATTCTCACGCTCTTTGGTACTTGATTCTGGCGGAAAAGATGAGAGATCTGGGGATACCCGTTTGGAAAGGATTCTGGCACTGTCTTGCGACTGCAGCTTTTCTACAGTATATTTTCCCATAGCACTTTTTCTTTATTGTTTCATTTGGGAAATCTGCATTCGCACCTTTGCTGCAACTAGGTGCTGATCTGAGCCAATTTTGGCTGCCCAGAATTTTCGGACGTCAAGAATACTTGAGGCATGCCTTATGTCTATCGCAATGTGGTCCATTTGATTTAGCGTTTCATGATCCGGATACCACCATGTCTCCTTGTGTATATTGAGATGTGAAAACCGTGTGCCGTTTCCAGACGTGGTGCCGTGTAGGATATGCTTACCAGTGTTGCTACCAAAGATGTCCTCCTAGTTAAAATCACCTAGTACGATTTCAATCGGACATTGCTCATATGTCTTGTCGAGGAGCTCGTAGAAATATTTTCTAGTGGCGTCGTCCTTCTATTCCGTATGCTTATATTAGCAAATTTAGCCTTGATGCGTATTGTCACAAGACGCTCGCTCACCTATTGAAAGATTAAGACTTCTTGCCTAAGTCAAATCCACATCCGAATAAGCGCTGTTTCTTTTCCCTCGAGCATTCAACATAGTGTGTATCACAGTTTTTCATCGTCCTTATATCCGGTCCATCCCATCACACTTCCTGTGAAGAAAGCACTGAAGGGTCTCTGCTAATTGTTGGGCTGCACGTGGCCTATTAAAGGTCCGGACATTCCACATGCAAACCCGGAGGTCATTGTCCTTTGCCGAACGTTTGCCAAGTTCGTCTATTTTTTTGCGAGATCATTAGTTGGTTCGTCACATATTTTAATCTCTTAAGAACAGGGTTGTGAGGCCTATGATGGCGTAGGCCAGTATAATACCGCTGGCGGAGCATGCCCTTACCATTTCAGCCTGCTTGAATGCTGGTTAACTCATGCAGTTACCGGGGACCTCCAATGGAAGGTAAAGCAAGTACTTTGCAATGAACTATATTGTTACACTGCTGGTCCAATTCAAGTTATAGGACACGCAGCAGTTTCCCGACCAGTCGTCACGCAGGACCCCAATATGCGTCCTCGTTATACCTTCTCCACCATACTCCATCAGCTCAGATGAGGCCAAGTATGTTATGTATCTGCCTTGTCTTGTAAAGTGGCTTCTTCGTTGTAGACCTTTGCTACTAAATTGGCTTCTTAGCGGTTGGCAAGATCTATTCTTCGTTTAATTTCCGCACTTGCAATATTACTGGATTTCACTGCAGAGCAGTTGCCGATAGTCAGATTTTGCCTAAAGCGTCCGTGTTTATTGTCTTTTTTGACAACAACACATAATTTGTTTTGCAATTCATTGACAGCCAGACCCATTTTTGTTACTTCTGCCACAATGGTCATTCAAGGTCCACTGTGTTGATGGCGGTACTCTCTATTTCCCATTTTTAATGGAATGTTTAGTTGCTTAAATTCTGCAGTTGAGAAAATAGGAATAGAGCAGTTGAACGCTTCCAAAATTCAATGCCGACGTCTGTTGTGAAAGCGTAATGTGAATTCCCAGCCAATGTCAATGGGAGGTAGAAAATATGCGTTGGAATGACCAAGTAATCTACGTCGTCAAAATGTTGCAAAATATGTAGAATTTCTTAAACATTGCTACGATTGCTTAAATCTCTCGGATCTGGCGTATATATGTATACAACACGGTCTACACGACACCGGCTTCGAAAATGGACTCAGGCTAATCAGGAACATGATTCCAATACTTCAACACGCACCAAGCGACCAGGCGGTCATCTTATCAAAAAACTAGCAACCAAATTAGTAACGATGAGATCGAAGGCGGGAGCAGTTCTAAAATTCTGGATGTCCGAACGTTTCGAAGAGTCTCAGATCTCAGATCTCTGTATTGCTGTAGTCAAAGTACCAATGCAAATATCCCAGATGATAGAACACCAAAGAAATTTGACGATGAATGGTTACAATTGCAAGGAATTGCTATAACCTTTTCTAATTGAGACTCCCAAACACTTCGAGCGGTCCCATGCCCAACATCAAGTGCAGAAGAGCGATGGCTGATATGCAAGGTTTCATTTCCACCACAAGTTCACATCTGGCTTCACAAAAAAGGACATTGCTCCCTAACTCCATGATTATCTCAGAAAGAAAGAGGGAGAAACAGAAAAGAGTTCGCTCGAGGCCATACAGAGGTTCCGCTGCAAAAATTATGTTATACCAAGGTAACAAGTACAAAACTGAAGCATCAATGGATAAGATTGGGAACGCTGCAGTAGAGTCACATTCGGTGCTAATTTAATGGAAGAATTAGTTTTGTACGGAGAAGACGACCAAGATTTACCCTATCAGACAGAACCATTCAACGTGGATAACAACTTCGTTCTCTCTACTAAGAAGACCCCTGGATCGCAATATCTAAACTAAAACAGAGTAACTGCTAAATTATTTCAAGGAATGTGAGCTGACTTTGAATGGAGCGTTCATTAACTCATGGTTGGATGAAAACATGCCCAGTGAATCGAGTCCCATTTGCCCGATTCTCAAGGCTCCTCAACATCCCCCACAAGACTATATCTAGCGTAATATGTAACCGCTTGGCACCTTATATCAACAATCTGATAGATCCTTAGAGTAGACTAGTAAGTCCACCATGGACCAGGCACACACCAGGCAACCACCCCCTAATTGTTAATTTTAGGGCCACTTACAATATGATAGGATGCCATGTCCATCTGTGTAGAATGTCAATGGTCATAAAAGTCGGTAATGACACCACCGCGGCATTTGTTGTCAAGAAATCATCTCAAAAGAGTGAGCGAATTTAGAGAAAAAGATGTAACCACGAACCGTATGGACTACACACATTAGCCTTGCCAGAAGAGCTAGGATTCATCTGCTTTGATTGCTGAATATTTTCAAATCTGTACCGAATCCAAATTAACAGGAACCTCAGTCAAATTGGTGTGCACAAATGGAGGTGATTGCCACAAGGCCGCTCCAAATGGAAAGAGCTGTTGGTTGAGATCCAAGAAGGTAAGCATACACTAGATGGATTAAGCCAACAATCCCGATCTAAACTGTCAACACAAATTTCCAGGATCAAGTCTCTCAACTTTCTATAACCTTATATCTGGTAGACCTTTAAGCAAGAAAAAACCTCCGGTATAAGAGGTCCTTGACTGTTTAAAAAAAAAATTGTATACGTGAGTCTCTCGATTGCGACAATTGGCTCTGGAATTGTGATGCAGGCTTCAATACTGTAATCAACAGTAATTCTGTAGGAGGAAATCCCTGAAACACCTTCTGCCTTGATATAATGAACAAGCCTCGACCCGACAGATATTTCTCTGGCATTATGAACATTGCTTTCAACAGATCGCTGGAATATATTCTTTGATTGCGTATTTCAACTCAATGGGTTCTACTTGCTAACAGATAAAATACAATAGCAGAACATGGTATTCCCCAAAAAAATCCATTTAATCCGCCCATCGATATGAACCACTTTTTCAAGAGTTTTCATTTATATAACCACTTCACATGTATTTCAACAATTCAACAAACAAACTACTTCCTCATGGTAGTCGCAATTTGCATCTCCATCTCCAAAAAAAAATTAATAAAAACGAAAACTTTTGAAAGCATAAAATAGATCCCAGAAATGACCTACTTCGTCGATGATACGTGGAGTGCATCTCAAATATAGCCCAATGTATCCAATCAAATTGAAACTGCCGTTCAAAATCAATTTATACACCTCATCCTCCAACATAACCCCCAGCATACTGTCGTCCTCCATTTACCTTGTACCCACGCAAATGTACTACGTCTAGACCGGCGTTGTTGGATTCCGTGAGAACGATGTATCATGCATTCAACCGAACCACCCACAAAAACCAGGCAGTGGCAAGTTGTCAACAGGAACATCACAATATGATCTTCCGTTGAAATGTTGGATGGAGCTGGTGGAGGTTTCACATCCATAGCCCTGTGCACAGACTTGTCACCATTCCGCGGACCGTCGACATCCTACCCCTACTCTGCTGCCCATTCTGTTCGAAATGCCAAAATGGCAGCGGTCCAATTTTCACACAATTATTTGATGATGCCAAAAATGTTAATCCACCGAAAATGGCTCTGGGCAAGTACGGGTAGGTGGTTGGATGAATGCTGCAATTCCCAAATGAGTCTCGATAGACTCAATGACCTGGCAATATCGCATTCAAAGGGACACTAATGACAAGGTGGTCTGTCCGTAATAAATCATTAAGAGCAGTCCTACGAGCATCCCTAATGAATCCGTTGGCTATGGGTCGAGTCGGGTTTTGCAGGCGATGAATAGAGACCATCTAATCGGAAAGCTGATAAAACTAAATTCATTTGGGATTTTTAATTCGACCACAAGGAGAATTTTAACGCATGACCTGCTTCTATCAAATTCAAGGAGACTTAATGAATTGCATGGTGAGATGGGTGAATGGCATATTTTTAGAGTTAGCAACTACCCGCTGGTGGCTGTTGGGAAAGGAGTGGAAGCTCATCTACGCGGACAATCTTGTGTTCAGTGAAAAGGAACAAATTCAATTCTAAAGGGCTCATGGTGTTAAATATGCTTTGAAGCAGGGACGCGATTTGGATGTGGTAAATAAAATTTTCACGTAACAAAGTTCAACCGGTCAACTACCTGGAGATTCCTATGGCGAACAACTGAGCAGCATAAAGAATTTAACTCTGATACCGAACAAAGGACTTATATTCATTCGCTCTACGTTTCCTATCCATGTCAGCTACTGATGCAAACTCAATGTCGCTGCACAGCTCGTAGAGCCCACCTGTCTATCTCCTCGTCAAAAGCTTGTCAACTCGAATGCGACCAAAAATTGAGCTCAATATGGCCAAGGATATTTGCATCCGCTTTCGTTAAGGTTCCTGCTTCTGTGCCATAGAGCAGGATTGGGATGAGTATGTATGTATGTTTGAGTCTCAATAGTGTTTCTTCGTACTCTCCTTGGTCAAAGAAGCGATTACTTATTGGGTATATAACTTAATTGGTGCGGTTTTTTTTCAAAATTTGAACATCTATTTAAAAAAATCATGTACAATAGTATTATTCAAAGTATTGCCCATCTGAAGCTATGACTTTTTCCCATCTTTCTGGCAATTCCCAAAAGAACTGCGCCGGCTTGGCAGCCAAGAATGAATCAAGCCAATTTTTGATATTCTACTCTGATGTGAACCGTATTTCAGTGAGGGCGTTCTGCATCGACCGGAACAAATGGTAGTCAGAAGGGGCAAGGTCTGGGCTAGGCTATAAGGCGGGTGGGGTAAGACTTCCCATCCACTGTTTTCCAAATAGTTCTTAACCGGAATAGCAACGTGGGGCCGAGCGTTGTCATGATGGAAAATTATTGCCTGGTGTTTGGTCGCATATTCCGGGCGTTTTTCGGCCACTGCTCTCTTCAAACGGATTAATTGTGTTCGGTAGCGTTGCCCATTGATGGTTTCACCCGGTTTTAGCAGCTCATAATACAGCACACCCATCTGATCCCACCAAATACAGAGTATTACCTTCGCGCCATGGATATTCTGCTTTGCCGTTGATTTGGCTGGTTGGCCGGGTTTCACATATGATTTTTTGCGCTTGGGGTTGTCGTAATGGATCCATTTTTCATCACCAGTAACAATCCTATGCAAAAATGACTTCCTTTTGTGGCGTTCCAGCAGCATTTCGGACATGCAAAACCGCCTTTCGACGTCTCTCGGCTTGAGTTCATGTGGATCCCAATTTCCTTGCTTTTGAATATATCCAGCTGCTTTTAAACGTTTTGAAATGGCTGCTTGAGTGACACGGAAAGATTCTGCGAGCTCTTCTTGTGTTTGGCAACAATCTTCATAGAGTAATGCTTCCAGTTCTTCATCTTCAACCTTTTTTGGCTGCCCAAGACGTTCATAGTCTTCCAAGCCAAAATCACCACTTTAAAATCGTGTAAACCACTTTTGGCACGTTCGCTCAGCTAGCGCATGTTCACCATAAACTTCCCCCAAAATACGATGACTTTCGGCAGCAGTTTTCTTCATATTAAAGTAATGAAGAAGAACTCCCCGCAAAAACACTTTTTCAGGCACAAAGTTCGACATATTTGAGTGAAAAAAAAATTATTGTTGTTTACGCTTCAAATGAATGACATGACATATACTGACATGACGTACAATGACAGTAGCTTTCCAACGCATGTTCCAATGGAATAACACAAGTTACGCCATCTCTAAATTATAGACCCAATACTTTCTTAGATGGCGTTATAGTCAGGAGTGGACTAGAACTAATATGCGTCTCCAGCTAGTTCAGTCTTTTTCATCATCTACCTTCAGATGCGCATACGAAGTTGGCTGGGATCCTCTTCCACTTGTGTGCACCACTGCGTTGCCTCTCTGGATTGGAGTCGAAAACTTTCCGAACCAGGGCGGTGGTTTCCAAGTGTTTAAAGTGATTTAACCGTCTAAGTCAAGTATTCCAGGTTTTTCTGGCGAGGTCGGCATCGTTGTACAGTTCGCTGTTGAAACGTCTCCTACATTTTCGAATTGTGCATTCTCATCCGATTTCATCCACGCTTCCGCGACGTAGAGCAGGACGCGGATGATCAATATCTTGTATCAAGTCTTTATGGTTGCTCGAAAGAGGGCTTTTCTAGTCAATTGCCTTCTAAGCCCAAAGAAGCAGCGATTAGCAAGAGTGATTCTTCGCATGATTTTCACACTGGTGTCCTTGTCGGATTTGACAGCGGAACCGAGGTAGATCAAGTCACTTACTACCTCAAAGTTGTAGCTGTATATCCTGCCGTTTTATCTTAAGTCGACCTGTCCATCTTTATTGGCAGCATTTACCTTACTTTTCCTTCACCAATTTTCTAAACACATCTTTGCCCCTTCTGCTTTAATAGTAGCAAACGCACCCGTGACAGACCGGTGAATTCTGCCAATGATATCCATGCCTTCAGCGTAAGTCAGTACAATAACTGCACAGACATTTGGAAAATGCTTCATCCGATGTTGGCTTGCGAGTTTTGGATAATTTTTACAATTATGAAGTTAAAGGAGCTACATGAACGAAAGAAAAACAAACGCATCATCTTCATATTTCATATTTCAATTTCGCTCGTTGACAGTTACCGTTGCAGAAACCCCAGACTTAAACCATATCAGGGTATTTTGTCAATATCGCAGTTAAAAACTACAACCTGGTTATGTAAATAATTTTACCTCCTTTTCGTAAGAGGTCTGCTTAATTTTGTTTCTCAGAAAAAGGACGTGTAATTAATTTTGTTTTCGACCTGTCAAAATGGGCGTTACCTACCCGAAGTGGTCCCTTTATCCCCTTTTGTTTACTTACTTACTCGTACTTAGGTGGCCCTACAGCTCGGGGTGAACTTGGGCCTCAATTAACAAGCCTTTCCAGTTAGTCCGGTCTGCAGCTAATTGCCTGCAGTTGTGCACTCCAAGCTGGTTGAGTTCCTCTTCTACTTGTGAGGGCCACTTGAAATGAGGCCTTCCTCTATTGCGTTGTTCCTCCGGTTTAGATTCGAAGGCTCTGCGGGCCGGATAATTATATCACAAACAAAAACAAAAAAAACCTTACTATCCATTCGTTCTACATGTCCATGCCATCTCAAGCGACTGACTAGGTCGATGTCACTGTACAGCTTATACGAGCTGGTCGTTGAATCTTCTCTTGCAAAGTCCGTCAACGCAACCGGGACCGAATATTTTTCGAAGGATTTTTCTCTCGAAACGGCTGAGGATATTTTCATCCGCTTTTAATTGAGTCCATGCTTCAGTGCCACAAACTAGGACTGGGATGTTCAAGATCTTATATGCAGTCTCCTTAGTTTTTCGGGATAAGGCCTTACTACTCAATTGCCTTCTTAGCCCAAAGAAACAGTGATTGGCAAAAGTGATTCTTCGTTTTATTTCTGCTAAGGTGCTGTTAGCAAAATTTATAGCAGAGCCAATATAGACAAAGTCCTTTATTACTTCGAAATTAAAGCTGTCGATTGAGCGTTCTGTCCAATTCGTCGACATTTTGTGCCCCTGTAGTTGCCAGCATATTCTTGGTGTTGCCTTCATTCACCCCTAAGCCCATTTTGGCAGCTTCCGTTGCAATAATAGCAAATGCACCGGTAATAACCCGCTGAGATCCCCCAATTATAGCGATATGATCACCATACGCTTGTACTTGGACAGACTTTGTGCCTCTAGTGTTCACTTGTGAGTTCCTCACAATTCACATGATACCTAGTCTAAAACCTTTTTGACATCAAAGGTCTCGGTTAAGTCGTTACCCACTTTGACGGAGCAGCGAGCGTTTTTAATCGTCATTCTGCTTAGACGGACGAGTTTGGCAGGGATGCCGAAACTAGACATTACTCTATATAGCTCGTCTCTATAAATGCTGTCATATACGGCCTCAAAATCCAAGAAAAGATGGTAGATGTCCATTTGGATTTCTTGAGATTTGGTCGAATGTGGACTTTCCTGGTCTGAAACCGCACTGATAGAGCTAACCAGGTTGTTGGCAGATATACACTATGTATATGGCAGATAAGAGCTTGTATCCGATGTTGAGGAAATCCTCTATAGTTGGCGTAGTTGAGGTGGTCTCCTGTTTTTTGACAAAATCTAAGAAATGAGTTGCAGCAAGCTTTCCACAAAGTCATTTCCGGCAGCTTTGAATACCACAGCCGATAAGCCATCTGGTCCAAATTTTTGAATTGTTGGATTTTGGGCTAGATAAGGTATCCTTACTGCGTTCTGGACAGGTGGACGGAAGTTTTGGCTATCATTGCCTGAGTTGAATGATCTGTTCTGACTGCTTGTTCGCCGTTATACAGTCTATAGAAAAAGTGTTTCCATATTCTCAGCACCGACTGTGACTCTACTACAATTCCTTCTTCATTTCTACAAGCGTATCCACGCGTATTCTTGCCTTGACTCGTTCTGTTTATCTTTTGGTGAAACTTCCACACGAGTGCAATCTCTCAATATTTCATCTTCTAGAGAAGCCGATTTTCTTCATGTCTTCTCTGCTCGTAGAGCTCACGAGCAGCTCTCGTTCTTCGTTGTAGCCCCGCTTTGTGGGCTTCTTGTTTACCTACCTGTGCTTGCCGGCATTCTTCATCAAACCAGGGATTTCTTGGTAGTGATCGGATGAAATCAGGAACATCGATTGCAGCGCCTCTAATGGCGCGTTGATACCATTACTACTGGTCTTTGGTACTTGATGCCGGCGGTAAAGAAGTCGTTAAGAGATTTCGGGATACGCCCTCGGAGAAGATTCTGGCGGTCTTTTCCGGTTGCAGCTTTTTTACGTTACATTTCTCACAGAAGTTTTGTCTGTTTTGGCGCCCGAAAAGTTCGCAACCCAGAACACTGGAAGCATGCCTTACGTCTATCGCAATTTGATGATCTTTGTTGCCGTCTTCCTTGTCTTCCGTAGGGACCCTCTTTTTAAGTGTCATAAAATGAATATTTTTTTAAAAAAAAAATTTTATTGGATTTACATTATGCAATAATAAACTTATTTCACGGGAAAAAAAACTCCGAAACAGCTGTTAATTTTATAGGGCCATTGTAAAAGGATACAGTTTTAGTTTTTTTAAGCTCGAACAAGTTGGGTCGTATCTTGAAAATTACTGACTTGAGATGGAATGACTCGGCTTTTTCTTTTCTTTGTAAATATCTGGGTACATGTATCAAAGTTAAAGAAAATTCGAGCTAATAAGACATTTTTCCGAAAAAAATTATGACGAAGTCAAAATTTTAAGTTAAAAATTTCAACATGCAATATAACATTCCAAGACTGCTAATATTCATACAGGAGTCATGGGTACGGAATAGACGCATCTGTGGTTTCGGGTGTTTAAGGATATAGGACGAACAATCGGAAATGAAAAGAACTTGTCTCACGCAATTTTTTAAACAATATTTAGTTGCTACGGACATAAGCTTCATGCTGGAGAATGTGATTCACTACCACCGAAGGCAGTAGCCAAACTCATTGAATACTGCATTTCCAGGAAGATAGAACTCATCATATGCTGCGATGCTAATGGTCAGAATACTTTTTGGGGTAGTAGCAAATGCAAAGTGAGAGGCAATCATCTCCTGGATTTCATAGTACTAGTACCGTCTGATCTGATTGTCAGATCAGATCGACGCTATCCAACAGGTGTTCCAAGAAGATTACTGAATGGAAAGTACTTTTGGAGATCTCCATGTCAGACCGTATTCAGAATCGGTTACGAGATCTCGATCTTGTTGAAATGGAGGAATCCGCAGAATACCAACTGTACACGATTTAAGGAGGAGATCGGCAAGTCCAAAGTTTTCGTCCTGAGCTCAGTACTACAGGGTGCCTGACTCGAACTCCAACTTTTTAAAATGCTATAATTTGTTTATTTTTTAATAAATTTTATTGTGCCAAAGCAAAAAATGTTGGAAAATACATGAATTTTCAAATTGTATCAGTAGTTTTCAATATGTCCACCTTCGGGGCGAATAATGGCCTTGAGACGGCCGAAGAAAGCGTCACACGCTGCACGCAAGTGGCTCTGCGGTATTTTGGCCCATTCCCGGCGAAGTGCTTGTTTGAGGTGGTCCAAACTTTGGTATTTTTTAGTGCCAACCTTCGCCTTCAAAATACCCCAGACAGTGAAATCCAACGGATTTGCATCCAGAGAATTTGCAATCCATTGTGTCGAAGAAATGAAGTATGGAACATTGTTTATTAACCAATTTTGGTTGACGCGCGCTTTGTGAGACGGTGCCGAGTCTTGTTGAAATGTCCACGGTCTCCGACCAAAATACTTGTTTGCCCAAGGCTTCAATACTGCCTCTAAGACAGTCTCACGGTATACGATCGCATTAATTTTGACGCCACGGTCCAAAAATACGAGCGGGGAACGACCATCGGCGGTTATGGCGGTCCAAGCCATCACCATCGGTGCTGCCTGCTTTCTGGTGGCCGTCCGAAGGTGTCTGGCAAGTAAACTCGGTCATTTTGTTTGTTGACATATTGCTCGATAACAAATGGCGACTCATCGGAAAAAACCAAATTCGGCAACTCACCACTTTCGTGCAAGCGTAGCAGCTCCTTCGCTCTTTCGACTCTAACTTTTTCCTGTTGCGGTGTAAGATCGTGTGCTTTTTGGAACTTCAATGGCTTGAGCCCAAGCTCATTTTTCAGTATGTGTTGCATCCGTTCCAATGATATGTTGAGCTCACGAGCCATCTTTCTTCCACTTCGACGCGGATTTCGCTCAATTCGAGCCTTCCCTTTCCGAACCATTTCTGCCGATGTTGCTGTTTTTTTATGACCACCTCCATGGCGTTTTGCGCTGCCAGTACCACGGTAACGAGCTATGGTTCGAGACACAAATGATTTATTCACATTGAGATGCTGGAGGGCTCTAACGATAGCTACTTGTAGTTTTCCAGCCAAATATAAAGTAATCACACTATCACGTTTGAATTCCATCGCGGATAAAAATTTTTCAACACAACTGAGACGCAAATCGTTAAAAAATCTTGTAAATAATAAAATTATCTGTCATGTGCCAAAATTTGAGCTCACTGTCATGAACGGTTTGGAAATTATAGCAATCTGAAGTTGGTCGCAGTTCGAGTCATTCAGGGTGTAAACAAAAGCTAGAGGAAGCTATTCAGAACCTAATCGGTACCCTCACAGAGTGTTTTGAACTGGCGTGTCCATCTAGTAAGCAATCTGCAGCGCCTTCGTAAAGAAACCAGAAAACTTCTAAACAAGTCACTTAAAAGTAATTTGGAGGAGGCCTGGAGTCTTTACAGGTCGAAGCAAAAAGAATATACAATAAGAAGCTAATTCAGATTTCGGAAAGGTGCCTCTTATAAAGACAGATAGTTCGAAAAGATCGAACAGTCGGCTAGTCAAATTCATAAAAAGGGGAAAATCAACCAAGCTGAAGTCACTCAGAAAATCTGATGGCACCTACACTGAATCGAAAGCAGAAACTCTCCGTCTCATGTTTGAGACTCACTTCCCAAGTAACCAGAAACAGCGCATATTATCGACTTTGTTAGTAACCTAATTAACACAACACACCGTAGCTGGTTTATGCCATAGATTGTGGTGATGGATGAGGCCATTAAACATGCTGTTTCTTCCTTTGATGCCTTGAAGTCATTACAAAAATATGTAAATCACCTGCTGGTAACTCTGAAGAGAATCTTCATTGCCAACCTTGCACTGGCATAGATGCCGAAACCCTGGCGAACAGTAAAAGTAGGCTTTATACTAAAAATCGGAAAATCGCCAAGAGCTTCAGACCTTTAAGTCATATTAAAGAACATGGGGAGAATGATCGAGCTCCATGTGAGCAAAACTGCTTTACGAATGCATCCCCTGTCTAAGATGCAATGTGCCTACCAACATGAAAGATACTGCGAAAAATTTCGGAATTGAAGACGTACTCGACAAGAAGGAATACGCGCTAGACATGTGCATCGACATTGAGAATTTTTCCGACAACCCAGCTTTTGACGGCATGTACTCGTATAATTCGGGCAGACAAAACAGCGTGGACGAATCAGTGAATAGGACATTGATTGCGGATGCTGGCTGCGGCTAATATGTTTTGCCGAGGGTAAACAGGGTTTTCCGCAAGGCGGCGGCGTTCTATCTTCAATGCTATGATACATGTTGGTCGACCCACTGCTTTATGCTCTCAATAGTTCTGACGTATATGCTCATCTGCAAACGTAGATGATGTAGCTATACTGACTGTTGGATTGTGTCCAGCGACTATCGGCACAAAAGCGCAGGGTGTCTTAGACTTTATCGAGGATTGCTGAATTAGAAGTGGGCTTCCAGTCAATGCTCTAAAGATTGAGGTTGCTCTCTTTATGAAGAGTAGAAAACTGGCTGATCTGACTCATCTAGTGTCTAAGCCTAGCAGTATCCAATTTTTCAAAGAAGCTAAGTATATGTATGTCATCCTGAATAGCAAACTTATCTGGACTCAATGCCGAAAGTCAATAACGTGCTGTCGGCGTCCTTTTGTCCTACACGGTTATGATAAGGCCAGTTATATCATATGCGTCAGTTATTTGGCGGAGAAAGTTCTTACGACATTACGTCACTGCTGCTTTTACCAGACTCCGAAGAGCGGTCAGTTTTGGCTGTATGAGGGCTTTCCTTTCGTTTGGCTCTGATCTAGACGCACTGATCAGCTATGCTCTCAAAGCCATCTTCCGTGTAAAATGAAGTAGAAGAAGTACAATATGCACTGGAGCGTTGATGACATTGCCCGCCGCTGCTGATATGATCACAGACACCATTCTCTTTGGAATGAGAAACTTTATCCCTCATCGGATGAAGGTATCACACCAAACGGTACGACTGGAATTGTACAGAGGCTGTCAGGGTTAGAGAAATGTTTTTTCGGTCCTACAAGATCAACCCAGCACAGGAAAACCGAAAAAAGTTTAAACAAGCCAGGAATGACTACAACGTCTTTCTTAAATGTGTAAAATTCCAATACGACCAAAAACTGAGACAAAAAATACTGCAATGTCCCAAAGGCAGTAAAAATAGTTGGTCGTTCGTCAAAAATATTAGAAATTCTGCCTCAACCTCCATCCCAACGCTCATTTACAATAATATTCCAGCTGTCAGCTCTTTCGACAAGGCTTTGCTGCACACTTTGGGGGAAGCTCAACACTCCCAGATTGTGCTTTGTCTCCGCCTACATTTGAGTGCGTCGAATCTTCAATGGGACAAATCCACTTTGTAGTAAAAAGAGTTCTTAAAGATCTTAACATTCACAAATCCGCTGGTCCAGATGGTATATCTCCCCTCCTTCTGAAGAGGTGTTCTTCCTCGCTGGCAAAACGACTGCGTAAACTTTTTCATCAATCCTACTCCTTAGGACTTTTCCGAGCAGATGGAAAACAGCGTTTGTCCAGCCCATCCCTAAAAAAGGCGAATTTTCCTCTCTCTCCTCCTACAGGCCCATTGTACTTACGTCCCTTCTTTCCAAGGTCATGGAAACGCTAATAAACTGTCAGCTCATGAAATATCTCGAAACACGAAAACTTCTCAATGACCGGCAATATGGTTTTCGTAGCAACAGGTCCACTGGTGATCTGATGGCATGTCTCACCGAAAAGTGGAACCAAAGTGTACATCAATCTGGCGAAAGCAAGATAGTTGCACTTGATATTTCTAAGGCATTTGACAGAGTTTGGCATTAGGCTCTTTTGTCGTAAATGCGTGCTTTTGGGATCGACGACTCTCTTCTTCAATGGATTAGAAACTACCTTTCGAAACGTTCAATCCAAATTGTCTTGGATCGTTTCAAGTCTGATATTCACAAAATAAATGCTGGTGTGCCCCAGGGCTCCGTTCTGTCTCCGACACTCTTTTTAATCATCAACGATCTCTTGTCTGCTACCTCTAATCCAATATACTCCTTTGCTGACGACAGTACTCTCTGCTTTTTATATTCGTTCCCGGACTCACGCCCCTGTTCTTCGGCTGTAGAACGGGAACGGCAGCGTATGTTAAGCTCATTAAATTCCGATATTAATAGCATAACTAATTGGGGAACCACTAACAGAGTAGAATTTAATGCTTCCAAAACACAATGTTGTGTGCTGTCGTTAAAGCGAAATTTAAACACCCAGCCGTTATCCGTGAATGGCGCTTGCATTGTCGAAACCGATAAACTTTCCATTCTCGGTATGTGTGTCAATGAAAACTTACGTTGGAATGATCACATATTCGGTGTCGTCAAAAACGCTGCGAAATGTCTAGGTTTCCTCAAGCGATATAAGAAATATTTCACACCCTCTGAACTGGCCTCAATATACATATAAAGCGTTTATCCGCCCGAAATTGGAGTGCAATTCCCACATCTGGTCGTGGGAAAACAAAACATCTCTGCTCCTGCTAGATAGGATTCAAAACCGTGATAAAACTCATACGTGATCATCACTCAAACAATGGACACCCTCGAACACCGACGTAAGGTCTCGTGTGTCACTCTGTTTTATCGCTATTTCCACCACCAGTGCTCCATAGAAATCACCAGTAGCATTCCACCCATTCAAACTTTTAGCCGTAACACCCTCCTCGCTATGAATGCTCATCAGTATACACTCAAGCCCACTTTCGAACGTACTCTAAAATATCGTGATTCGTTCCTAAGCCGTACAACTAGCTTGTGGAATGCCCTGCCTAGCTCTTTATTTCCTAGTCTTTATAACCTTCAAACATTTAAAACCAACGTTCACCGGTACCTCTCTTTATATCCTCCCTGATTTTCCTTCGCCGGCGCTGTGTGCAAGCATTTTAAGGGTACCTAAATCCCTTGAGCGCGCGCAAGTATAAAAAAAAAAACAAAACCGACTGCCTTTTGACTATGATCTCATGAATGACTGGTGCAATAATCAGAAGTCCTGCTGCGGAATAAACACGAAATCGAGTTTCACGTCAGATTTCAACGTTAGATTTCACTCCTCGTTACAAAAGCTTGGCAACGAACTATGATATATTGTGAAGAATCGGTGGAGGGGTCAAAGCATTTGATTCTAGATCGACAATCAAGTCCTGAACCTTCTTACGACTTAGAAGCGGATTCGAGAATGCAAGAGTTCAGTAAACGCAATCTGAAGGCTGAAATCGCCGATGAACTCAGAGGAGAGATTTTTAGAACCTGAACCCGTTACAGATATTCGACGCTGGGTGCTGGTACTGAGAAATTTTAGTAAAAGGAACATACAAGGAGTACAATGAACTTGTTTTTTGTTTGAGCGCTCCGACATAAAAGAAAAATATCCTATCTTCAATGTATTCGTACAGAATACAGCTTCTCAGAATCTTATCCATCCCTGTTTAAACCCTATTTAAATAGATATAATAAATAATACAAAGTATTTTATAATATTTTATTTTTTTGTAGAATTTTCTTTTATTTTTCACATAATTTTCGAATATTTCCTTTTTTTTTTTATATTTCTTTGTTAATTCAGTATTAAGTGTAACCTATGAATTTATGCATAACTTGGTGATCACTACAATTCTATGGATTACAATTAAACCTCTTTAATGTATAATAGTTTTATAATTAAGAAAATAAAACTTAATAAACGAAATATTAATTTAAAAATAATATTTACAAGATTTCTTATGGACATAAGTTTAGTTTTAGATAACGCACTTAAATAAAATGAATTTAATTTTCTTCGTTTCCATTTGAATTCATCTTTATGTGATAACTTAGAGATTATATTCCAAAGTAAATTGCTAGGATGTACCTTAGTATATGTATTTACTTTGTTTTTCTTAAATAAAAATTGTCAGATCTTATGTTACCTTTGCACAGTTTATTATAAATATAATTATATTTACATTTAACACTTTATAGTAATTATTCACAATAAGGCAGTTGCGCTTATTATTTGTTTGTAAAAGAAAAAAACAGTCGCAAGGACATGCCTATTGTAAAATTTTAAGCCACATTAAGTTTTAGTTTTAGTTTAAACAAAAATATTTTTTGTTGTCTTTTGGTTTTTGTAAATATTCGTGTTTTTGTTTTTTGTTTATCTAAAATCGGCAGTTAAAATCGCATAAATTGTTTTTTTGTGTGTTAATTTTCGTCAAATATTTCAAAGGCATTTTTGAAAATAAGGCAACTTAACTGCTTTGTCTGCAAGTGTAAAAATAAGGCAATTTATTTATTCATTTATATATTTAATATTTTTATTTAATCTTTAAGATTAATATTCATTCTGGCACATTTTGAACATATAGTAAATATATTTTAATTATTATTTTTATGTATACATATCGTTTGTTTTTATTTTATATTTTTTACACATTCTTAAAGTAATTTAATTTACTTAACAAGTGTTTGTCGAAGAAGATTTTTTTTTTTTTTTTTTGTTTTATTCTTTTGTAGAAACCTTAACATGAAGGTGCTGAGGCATATTAGCTTTTAAATTATACAGCATAAACAAATTACATATTAAAGCTCTCAAAATAAAATAAAATAAAATAAACAAAACATTACACGTTATATTCATTTGGACTAACTTCTTTTGCTGCAGAGAACTGGACAAAGGCTGGTCGGTCAACTAGATGGTCTTCACAAATAGAAGATGGGCTTTACAACAATTCAAAGACATACGAGCATATGTGTTCTAAATAATTTTAGAAAAGATAAAAATTGATTGTTTAAACTAAAAATTGCATAAGAAATCATTTCACAAACAAAATAAAACGAATATGTGGAACGTAATGTTTAAACAAGTTCCACTTTGTACTGTTCACAAGTTTTAAAAGAAAATCAAATTCTATCGATCCCTTCGGCTACGCTTGCGACAACCAGCCTTCTTCCACATTAAATCTACACTTACGAATTGTCCTTTTACTTTTAAATTTAATATTTAAAGCCATTAGTAACCAAAAACATATTCGTCGTTTAAATTTGTTTTCCTTTAGGGATTTTTTTCTTTAGTTTTCTTTCGTTTTCGTGCATAAATTAACAATTTTTCAAGTTTATTATACGATAATATAGAGAAAAAACAAAAATATTATTCACTTAAAAACAAATTACAAATTACAGTTGACTTTCATTCTCTTCCTTCCTCCCATGTAAGAGGGATGGAATAAAAAATAAAATATTTCAAGAAAACTTTCTTACACTCTAGTAAAACATAAATGACTTTGTACACAGTTTAAACTTGTTTTTCTCCTCTTAACTTTACATAGACACAGACGACAGATTATTTTCTTTATAATATATGTAAATAAAAGAAAAAGAAAAAGAAAAAAAAAACAAAACCTCTACACTATTTTAATAGAGCAGTCATTGAAGCCAGTGTCCAGTCGGCTAAGTGTTTTCTTAACCCTCAGCGCTGTTAGCCGAACCGATGGATTCGGATGCCAGCATTCTTGCATGATTTTCGATAAAGTCTGTAAGACTTCATCATCTTGCCATCTTGTTGGTACTGGCGGTCGGATACCTTTAACGCATACAACTGCATGCATATCTTCGAATGATGGATCCGATGGTACTACATCGTGGTACGGCAAGGCGTAATCCTCACAAATTGTTGTCTTTGAACTATGAACTGTTGTGCAACAACGACGACATGCCTCCCACAAAACCAGACCAACTGAATACATATCAGCTCGTTTAAATTCCTCAAATTGTTTGGAATTTAAAGTTTGTTCAAGTACTTCCGGTGGCATGTAACGACGAGTTCCCACACGAGTATTATGTGCAATATGAATTTCATCAAGTTCACTATTATATTTGACGGCAAGTCCAAAGTCGGCTATAGCACATTGTCCATTACGTTTAACGAGTATATTTTTACTTTTTATATCTCGATGAGCGATTGCTGGTTTACCAGGTGTTCCAAAAATTTCCGTATGAAGATGAGCCAAACCCGAGGACAGAGAGTATGCAAGCAATTGCAATTTTTGTGGTGTAAGCACGTTTCTTTGTAAGTAATCATGTAGACTACCATGTTCATGGTAGTCAGTGATCAATAACATCTGTGTCCATGAGCCGTTGCCTTTAATATCGGCCGCTATAAATCCAAGTATGTTATCATGACGCATCAAAACAGTTTGATAGATTTCCGTTTCACGAAACCATGAAGCCTCTTCGGTGGTGAAGAATGTTTTAACAGCGACTTTTTCCTCTCGCCATCTGGCAAGCCATACTTCACCGTAACGGCCTTTTCCAACTTGACGGACCATTTGAATTTGTTTAGCAATCGTACGTTGGACAAGCAATGGCAAACCGGATCCTGAACCTGAACTTTGTTCTACTAGCTGTGTTAGTGGTGAGGTTTTATTACCACACATCGAATTGATCAGTCTTGGTTGTTTACGAAGTTTCTGACGGCGACAATATATCTGGGATACAATAATCATTACAACAACGAAAACTATTGTACAGAGCGCTGTTAGGCCTATGAGGATGAAACGTTCCGCAGGTAGAGGTTCTGCTGGTAGCTCTGGTGATGGTGTTGTTGTTTTCGGTGTGAACGCAGGATGAAGATTACGATTACAATAATCACCTGTATCACAACAGGCGATATTTTTACCATGTAAATGAGGCACTGATGCTACTTTGCACTGTAATAGTTAAAAAAAATTTATGTTAGACATTGTAGAGTTCGAATGTAATTTGTTTTGTTGACTTACCATAAGTAGTCCTCCGTATTCTTCCGGAGGCATACATCCATATGTTCTTTCTTCTTCATAAGTTCCGCTGATTTCATCAAAAACAGCTTCAACTGAACTAAAGCATGACCCACCAGGCCGTGTTTCGCATGTACCATTGACCACATTGTCTGGACAGCTGCCATCGCAGTAGCAGGTTAGTGTTCGGGCTAAAAACAAAAAACAAAAGAGAATTTGTTAGCTTCATTTGAATAGATATTCGTTAACTAAAATATACAGCCTTGAAACAAACTCGCACAGGACTCATAGACCTTAAGAACTAATCCAATTCACCTATGTACGTTTGCTAGGTTCTGAGTTCTCAAATTTAAATAAATAATAAATAAAATGCCGAAATGCTTGGATACAGTAATCAGTGCAGTGGAGAGTGGAGCAATATATTTGAAACAGAGTTGGTCTCAGTAAACAATTTGGACGTGCATTAAACCATATCCCATCACCAACATTTTATAAGATTCCTCAAGCTTGGATATGTTATTTTAAGTGCTTTACGAGATCCCACATAACATTTACCGAGCGATTGTGAGTATGCGAAGTCGCATCTTCGATCTCAGAGATAATTGTTACATTTGGTACGTGTGGTGAACAGTCCGAGACGTCAGCATCTGCTTCATCCATTCGATGATCAGACATCAAAATGTAGTTGCTCCAACGCTTTGCATCGGCTTACGTCCGATACAAACAGAGAGAGAGATACCGACGAGCGTTGGTCTTAAATGTTTGCAAGTTATAGTGACTAGGGAATAAAGAGCTCGGCAGGGCATTCCGTAAGCGAATTATACGGCTTGGGAACGATTCACGATATTTCAGAGTACGTCCGAAGGTGGTTTTGAGGGTTTACTGATGAGCATTCATAGCGAGGCGGTTGCTACGGTTAAAAGTTAGAAGGGGTGGAATGCTACTGGCAACTTCGGAGGAGCACTGGTGGTGAAAATAGCGATACAACAAGGTGAGACAGGAGACATTACGTCGATGTTCGAGGGTGTTAATTGCCTGAGTGATATTGGTATCAGCTATGAGTTTTATCGCACGGTTTTGGATCCTATCTAGCAGAGATGTTTTGGGCGCACCCAACCAGATGTGAGCATTGTACTCCAATTTAGGGCAGATGAATGCCTTATATATTGAGGCCAGATCAGAGGGTGTGAAATATTTCTTACATCGCTTGAGGAAACCTAGACATTTCGCAGCATTTTTGGCGACATCGAATATGTGGTCATTCCAACGTAAGTTGTCACTGACACACATACCGAGGATGGAAAGTTTTTCGGTTTCAACGATGCAAGTGCATCATGAATAATGGTTGGGTATTTAAATTTCGCTTTGGCGACAGCAACCAGTATTGTGTTTTGGAAGCATTAAATTCCACTCTGTTGGTGGTTCCCCATTTAGTGATGCTATCGGATATTAGAATTTAATGATCTTAGCATACGCTGCCGTATCCGTTCCACAGCCGAAGAGCAGGGACGTAAGTCCGGGAACGAATATGAAAACCAGAAAGAACTGTCCTCGCCAGAGCAATATATTGGATTTAAAGTAGCAGACTAGAGATCATTGATGAAAATTAAGAAAAGTGTCGGAAACAGAACGGAGCCCTGGGGCACACCAGCAATTATTTTGTGAATATCAGATTTGAAACCGTCCAAGACAATTTGGATTGAACGTTCTGACAGGTAATTTCTAATCCATTGAAGAAGAGAGTCGTCGATTCCAAAAGCACGCATTTTCGCCAATGCCTTAGAAATATCAAGTGCAACTATCTTTCGTCAGATTGGTGTAGACTTTGGTTCCACTTTTCGGTGAGACATGCCATCAAATTATCAGTGGACCTGTTGCAACGAAAACCGTACTGCCGGTCATTGAGAAGTTTTCGTGTTTCGAGATATTTCATTAGCTGACGGTTTATCAGCGTTTCCATGACCTTGGAAAGAAGGGACGTAAATGCAATGGGTCTATAGGAGAGAGAGGAAGATTCGCCTTTTTTAGGGACGGGCTGGACAAATGCTGTTTTTCATCTGCTCGGAAAAAGTCCTAAAGAGTAGGATTGATGAGAAAGCTTACACAGGGTTTTTGCATTGAAAAATAAGAGCTGTTATTGAGCTCATTGGTGGTAGATAGTCTTTGTCTTATGTTGCGATGTCAAGGCTCGAACCATTGTCTGCGGAAGCAATGAATCATAAAAAAAACCCTCTGCTGGGTTCCATACGAATACTATCTTTGCATCAACAAATTTGGCTAAATGTCAAGATTTGTTACTTCCAGATTACAGCCTGTAATGATCAGATAAACATCAGAGTATTTTCTGATTCTCCTGAAATCATTATATCAATTTACTGTGATTGAGGATTCTCCATGTGACTGCAGAACCATTTAACTCGTAAATGGTCCTCTCTGAAGCTAGGAAAAACTCGCTCGTCCGAAAAAGGAACATTAGCTGCATAATTTGATGCCGGCGTGCGCATTGCTTAGTAGGAACACACGTTGGTGAGAGAATTGACGTTGTTTTAGTGATTGCTAGAAAAGTTGCTGGAGCGGAGAAAGGAAGAATTTAAGAGTAGATATGTGGGGAGAATATCCTCATAGGCTCGTATGACTTAGTATCGAATAGAATAGATCCTCAGACAACCAATTGAAGTGAAATATAGAGAGTTGTGAACCTAAACATTTGAATAAGGCGTAATTTTCCTGCAGAATCTGAGTAACCATCTGTAGGTCCTGTAGACTGTTTCTTTTAAATTCTCAAAGACATATTTACTTCGGTGCCACGATACTTGTTCACATTCGTAATTTCCTCTTTGCCTTATAAGTCACCGCAAAATTTGAAAGAGCCCGTTTATGCTAAGTCTAAGTCTAAGTTTTCTCGAATGGTTCCTTAGGAGACATCGGATAGAATAACCAGTTGAGAGTTGAGTTGAGTTTTGAAGATTTCCCTTTTGATTTTTGAACGAAAAGTGGCCATTAATATGGCCTAAATAACCTATTCCCACTGAAATTTGACCATTTCCAGTCGCCCTTCTTTGTAATGTAATGTCCTTGATTGAATCTTAGCATCGTTTGATTGATCCACAAATATGGAGACCGTTTCGACTGCGCCAACTATAGAGGAATAAGTGTAAACAACGTATTTTTTGCGGCGTTATGAAAGCGTATAAAACCATTCTTGAACAATCTGGCCAGTTTCAGGCCATGAAAGTCCACCACCGATCAAATATACACACTATGACAGATCTTGGAAAAGGCCCGCGAATTAAGGATCGTCACCCACCATCTAGTTATTTGTCGACTTCAAAGCTGTAGAGATAAGATATGCAACGCCATGCCTAGTTTTGGCATCCCTGCGAAACTGATGAGATTGTGCAAGATGACTATGGAAAAATGTTAACGGCTCCAACAAGTTCGGTAATGAATTAACCGAGACCTTCAATATTATGAAAGGTTTCACACAAGGCAAATGGCAACCAAAAAATAATCGAGCAAAACTCTTTGGCCAACAAAAGAGGCACGATCAATTTTTAAGTGTAAATACTTGTGTACGCGGATGACATTGACGGATTGGACGAACGCACGAGTCGGCAATCAAGCGGCCGAAATGTGTCCAACAGTAAACGAGGGCAAAGGTACATGCTGTTATCAGAAGAGGACACATACTACCGACGGCATGGCCAGAACGTTACCATTGTCAGTTATAACTTCGAGGTAGTAAAGGTTTAGTTACAACAGCAGCGACAGCAGGGCGGGAATCAGACGCAATGTTACTCTTGGCAATCGCTGTTTCTTTGGGCTCAGGAGGCAATTGAGTAACAAAACCCTCGCTCATAAAACCCAACTGGCTTCATGCAAGACCCTTATCGTCGCGGTGATAGCTGAAAAGGCTTGTTGGCTGAGGCTTATATTCACTAGTATGTACATAAGTAAGTTCCACGAGTCTAAATTGATCTGCTGGGAATGTACATACCCGGACAATCTCACGCACATATTCGTACATCTCACGGTCTTGCTCATGTCTTTTGTTTTGATTTTATTACAAGGCAATAACCGATAATAAAAACAGCAAATGTTAAAAAAATGGATTATAAGTTACAAGTAGTGTTGTTGGTGTTGCTTTTATCATCAAGGCCGGCGTTAGATTTGTGGACTGGGTAGAGCCACTTTTATGTTTACTTGAAGATCTTTCCTTGATTGAATTTGCGACCTGCTTTGTCGGCGCCAGTCCAGGAGAAATACTGTTCCACGAAATTCTTGGTCTCATCAGACTTTGCATCGAGTTTCTTCCATTCGTAGCAGTCGTAATCGATTTGCCAGTCGGGGGAGAGAGTGAAGGCAAGAATACTATATACCGGAAATTGTGCTGTTGTTGTCTTCGCCAAAGAGGCATACAGAGGCGAATGCCTGTTTGCACATCTCATCCAGACGTTGGAACATACCTGTTATGAGGTTGCAACTCATAAACACTTTGGTCAGTTCATCGTTGTACTTCTCCCAGAAGTGTGGAATCGATTTGGCTTCGTCTTCGTTAGAATAGAAGTGTTTGAAGGTTCCCTTGGGCATAGAATCGAATAGATCTTTTGACTTGGTTTCTAGAGCAAGAGCTTCATCGGCGGCATCTAAGTCTTCTTTTTCCTCAGCTTCCTTCTTTGGAGCTGGCTTCTTTTTCTTGCTGTTTCTTCTCGTCCTTCTTCTTATCGGTCTTAGTAGAACCAACACCGGCACCAGCACCAGTGTTGCCCAAGAGTTCGACGTATTTCTTGGAATCGAAGGCGAGAGTCTTCTCGCACAGGACGTAGCCCTTGAGGACGGCTTGAACTTGTGGCTGATTGAGGATTGTGTTGAACCATCTATTGAGATTGCCATGGGGCGCACGTAGAGATGGCTCCAGCACATACTAGTACAAATGAGGCAAACTGGTAAACACAACGATATCGGCCAGAGTGGTGCGTTCACCCACTAAATAAGTAGATTCGAGCAATTTATTGTTAAGGATGGTCAAAGCAGCGCCAACGCATAATGCCCAACCGAAGAAACACCCAAGAGCATGAGGCCGGTACAATCTCATTCTCAGCAAAGTTGATCCTTTGTTGAACTAGGGCCTGTTGGTATTCATTGGCACCGCGTTGTTGTTGGTGATTGGCCAAGAAGTAAGCGATGGCATTGCTTTCACTGAGGTACTTGCCATCAGATGTTTCGAATACAGTTGGGAACTTCTTGAGGAATTCCGAAGATTTATTTGTCTCGCCAGAAACAAAATCTTCGGCCACTTTCGCTTTAGTCCCAGAGTACAGAGCAGCTATGAGTGCTTTGTATGGACGAAAGTTTTCTGGATAAGTATAAAGTATTCCTGTCGCCATGGTTGCGGTTTGCCGGAGAGAAAGAAGGATGTTGACATTATTATCTGAGCTGAAATGTGATTCTTCGTCCTACCACTGGGTAATTGATTTTCGCACAATTCACCCCGTTTATCACTGTCATTAGCTCCAATAGGTGTTTGGCTGTTAAAAACAGCTCAAGGCAAAACCAACAAATCCTCCTATTATCTCCTAACACAACACGTGGTTAATTATACTTATGTTCGTTCTCCTTTCCACTATGTCACAGTACGAGTACTGCAATTATCGTGGTTTTTCTTTTTTGTTATTATTATTATCTTCGAACTGATATGCGCTACGAGTAGTCTAGCTGCCCCATACACGTACATATAATGCTGTGTTATGTTGAGCTTGCCATAAAGCTATTCAAATAGATAAGACTGTTCGTACTACTGTGCTGCCTCTGGCTTGTCTTTGTCTCTATTTTCATTTATTTTCTGTTAAACAAATACGACCAACAAATATTGTTATTTGTAGTCAAATACTCGTAGTACAATGAACGTAGCTCAAAAATTATGAGTTACAGGCGTTAGTATATATGTAGGTACTTCAGGCGCTCTACCACATACTCGTAGTGTTGTAGCGCGCTGTGGTGTCTTATCTGGCGCGTAAAACTTTACTTTGTAAAAAAAAAAAAAAAAAACAAAAAAGTTAAATCTTAATGGGTCCAGCACGCCCCTTTTTTTCGCTTATGTGTAGGTCCTATGACTGCAGTTGGCTTATCCAAAACACCAGACTTTGTATGACTAAAATGAATTTATCTAACGGTGATAAAAGCTTACATGTTTGTAATTAAAAAATAACAGTTGAGCACTTGACAATAATTGTATTCGTGATTTTGTTTGTTCTTCTGTACAGAGTCGTTGTATTTGTTTTTATTTTTTTTGATTTTAATTTATTGCCATTAGACAAATGGAAAATGAATAATTAAGGTAATGAGCTGTTGTGGATCGAGTTTTTGATTGAGTGACGGATTTAATTAAACATCGACAACATGTCTATGGGAAAGCTTATGTTTTCCACGTCCATCATACGAGTATTCAATAAACCTCGTGAAAAGAATTCGTGATATAAGTGGATTTAATTGATACCATGCAAACCGTTTTAATAACTTTACAACATTATTATTGTTACATTCCACATTCCCTTGTCCCCCCCCAAAAAAAAAAAAAAAAAATTTATTTCACTAGGAAAGGGGGAAATAATTCGAAAACAGAAGCAATTTCACACACGAGCAAATTCCATGAAATGGCCTTGTCCAAGGGGGGAGCTGCAGAAAAAAGTTGTTCTCTGCATAAATCGCACAGCTGTATGTGGAACTTATTCGCAGTTGCAGCAGAAAATGCTGACTTACACGTCGTAAAGGGGAAGTGAATGCAAAGCGATTGCCTTTGGATTTTTATTTTTTCTCATAATTATACGAATTTTTTTGTGTTTTCTTTCTTTTGAAGAGAATTCTGTGATTGATTGGAACGAACGACAGATTTTCTTCTTTTTTTTTTTTTTGTTACAAAGAGTGAGGTACAATTAGATCCGGTAAGTCAATGAGATTAATCACTGGAACGCTGATTATTTGAGTCACACGATCACTCATCAAATCTAAAATCTCATTTAGAACGTACGATATATTGACATTGCATCTAAACAGAAACAGATGCTATTGTCACTTTGGCCTAACACATATATAGCCACTTTGTGAAATCGTAGTGGGCCGGCCGTAAGGGAACTTACAATCTGTTTGCAGTCAGTTCTTCTAAGAAACAAGGGTGCTACCATAGATTTCCCACAGAATTCCGGGCGCTGGCTTTTATATGTTTTGCTGCGATCCGTAGAAACCTGACATCGCTACGGTTGTGTTCCGGAACAAAAAACCATAAAAAATATATTTATTCAAATAGCCAAAACCAGGGCTGTCTGCTACTGTGCTTAGGACTTTCATTGATATATGTAGATCTGAGACCTAGGTAAGACTTAATGAATGTAGCTTAACGACCGAGTTCTCAGGAATCTGGAGTTCTTGGGCAGAGGTTTAACTAATTAGTGAATTTTGACTGCATAATAAAAAGCATGGTCGTTAGGATTGCATGGATATTCGATTGGAAGCGACTCATTATTACCTAATTAGTAATTTATTCTGATGTTATCGTTCCCCATGAAGATACAATCCACGGTTTTCTTAATGGTTCTAGAGCTATATGTAAAGATTCGATAACATTTCCATCGCGACACATAGTCACAATTGTCCAAACAACTGCTAAACCAGAGGACATTTTTGAAGGTTTTCTGGTATTATTTGGTCGGAAAACTTTCTTAGCTACAAACCCGAGATATAAATTTCACGAAGAATATCAGAACGTCTAGAGCAAAACCACGGATCCTTGGGAAAGCAGCCCATACAAACTTTTCTTTGTGATTAAGCAAAGGAGGTAGCAATCAATTTAAATGGAAACTTATTCCACCAATAAATGTGCGACAGCCTTTTAGTATTCCACTTGTTATGTTGTTCGTGTTGTGCACAAACTGAAGGACCTGACGACAAAAGAGTGAGTGACATTCCATTACCTGGTTGCGATGCCAGAAATATTTTTTCTTGTTTTTCGGTGTATTGTCTGGGAATTGAACGTAGACCTTTCAAGTAGTAGCCGACGGTCTCAATCACCGCACCATACCATGGTTTACTACGAATTTTAATGCAATATTTCTTTTAAATTGGCAGGAGTCATCTCGTCCTGTTCCAATCTATGCTAGGCCAGATTGATCTAAAGATTTTACTCTGCGCTTCATATGAATGTGGCAATCGTTAAGTTCAAATTCATAGTTCGAAGAGCATATGTACGACGGCAAAGAGTGCGAAGAAATAAAAGATATTTTGGATATGGAAACCTTCAGCATATTTGACCTTCAACGAATTTCCACGTGGCCGTACATTTCTTTGTTATTGCAAAAATCCGTGGCATGATTCTTGCTGATCGCCGAATGAACGTCCGTCCGCGAAGTAGCAGAGAAAATTAACTTTGAGAAAGCTTTCGCCTCGGACAACAGTAGACAACAAGCGGATACGACTGTCAAGTGTTTGGTGCTCTTTAAGTGAAATCCGCAGGTGTTTTAGCATCGATTCGTCACCGCTAATGAAACCAAAATCCATTACTACACGACATAGACCAGCCAACAATCAAAACAACGGATTTTTCCATGCGAATCATAGCTTCAGGGAATCCAATTTGATAAAACAATGACAGAGGCAGGGACCCTGTCAAAAAAAAATTGCTATTTTCAATTCAAGTTGTCTTAGATGGTTTCAGGGCTCCATTCTGTCTCCGGCACTCTTTTTAATTTTCATCAACGATCTCTTGTTTGCACTCTCTGCTTTTCATATTCGTTCCCGGACTCACGTCCCTGCTCTTCGGCTGTAGAATAGGAACGGCAACATATGTTAAGCTCATTAAATTCTGATATTAACAGCATAACTAATTGGGGAAACACTAACAGAGTAGAATTTAATACTTCCAAAACAAAATGGTGTCTGCTAAATTGAAACACCCAGCCATTATCCATGAATGGCACTTGCATCATCGAAACCGATAAACTTCCCATTCTCGGTATGTGTGTCAATGAAAACTCACGTTGGGATAACCACATCGGTGTCGTCAAAAATGCTGCGAAATGTCTAGGTTTCCTCCTGCGATGTAAGATATATTTCACCCCCTCTGATCTGGCCTCAATATACCATACGAGGGCGGGTCAATAATTCCGTGCATTTTTGAATTTCTGACCTCTTTACTGAAACAGCAACACTGCTCCTGTCAACAGGCATTTGTCAGTTGACTCCTGTCAAAATTTAAACTTGCTGCGTCAGTTAGTTTGTGTTTGACAGCTATTTTTATTAGACTACCCACTAATTTGAGGAGAAAATGGAAAAAAGTGAAAAGTGTGCTTATTAAGCATTATTTCTTGCGAAAAAAAACCATTACCGAGACCAAGGCTAAGCTTGATAAATACTATGGGGACTCTGCACCATCGATTTCAATGGTAAAAAAGTGCTTTACTGAATTTCGTTGTGGCCGTACAAGCACTGAAGATGCCGAACGTCCTGGACGCCCAGTTGAGGTCTCTACACCCGAAACAATCGAAAAAATTCACGATATGGTGTTGGCCGACCGAAGATTGAAAGTGCGAGAGATTGTGGAAGCCGTAGGGATCTCGCATGGCTTAGTGGTTTCAATTTTGAATGATCACTTGGGCATGAGAAAGCTTTCCACAAGATGGGTGCCGCGTTTGCTCACAGTCGACCACAAACGCAATCGTGTAACAACTTCACAGGAAGGTTTGGCGTTGTTTAATCGCAATATGGAGGAGTTTTTGCGCCGTTTTGTAACAGTGGACGAAACATGGATCCATCACAACACACCAGAGAACAAACAACAGTCAAAACAGTGGGTTTCTAAGGGTGAATCGGCGCCAAAGAAGGCCAAGGTGGGTTTGTCAGCCAATAAAGTTATGGCGACTGTTTTTTTGGATGCACGCGGGATAATCCACATTGACTACCTTCAAAAGGGAAGAACAATCAATGGGGAATATTATGCCAACTTATTGGACCGATTCAATGACGATTTGAAAAAAAAACGACCTCATTTGGCCAAGAAAAAAGTTCTTTTCCACCAAGACAATGCAAGGGTGCACACATGTGCAGTTGCCATGGCAAAAATCCATGAATTGGGCTATGAATTGCTCCCTCATCCACCCTATTCTCCAGATTTGGCTCCGAGCGACTACTTCTTGTTCCCAAACCTGAAGAAATGGCTTGGTGGAAAAAGATTTGACTCCAATGATGAAGTCATCTCGTCATTTTGAGGACTTCGACAAATCATTTTTTTTGGAAGGGATAAAAAAATTGGAGAAGCGTTGGACAAAGTGTATAGAGCTCAACTGAGACTACGTTGAAAAATAAAATTATTTTTTTATCAAAAAATCTGTTTTAATCCAAAAGTCACGGACTTATTGACCCGCCCTCGTATAAGGCGTTTATGCGCCCGAAATTGGAGTACAATGCCAACATCTGGTCGAGTGCGCCCAAAACATCTCTGCACCTGCTAAATAGGATCCAAAACCGTGCGATAAAACTCATAGGTGATACTAATATCACTCAAACAATGGACACCCTCGAACACCGACGTAAGGTCTCGTGTCTCACTCTGTTTTATCGCTATTTTCACCAACAGTGCTCCATAGAAATCGCCGGTAACATTCCGCCCCTTCAAACCTTTAACCGTAATACCCGTATCGCTATGAATGCTCATCAGTATACCCTCAAGCTCACTTTCGGACGTACTCTAAAATATCGTGATTCGTTCCTAAGCCGTACAACTCGCTTGTGGAATGCCCTGCCTAGCTCTTTATTTCCTAGTCATTATAACATTCAAACATTTAAAACCAACGTTCACCGGTACCTCTCTTTCTACCCTCCCTGATTTTCCTTCGCCCGCGCTGTGTGCAAACATTTTAAGAGTACTTAAATCCCTTAAATCAAGAAACTGAAAATACACTTTTCATCTAACTGGGAAAGTCTATTAAAGTTATTTTTCTAATAAAGCTGTAGAAGCGAAGTCACCGTCATGAAGTCGATGTAGCTACATTTTTGTCAGACAAGCCATGTTGCTAGTGCCATCCACGTGACTAGGACTCTGGTAAAGCCGGTAAATTTCCCTTGGTTGTGGTTCTTTTTTTCAATTCCATTCAATTTCTTGCTCACCTTAGGATTTTATATTTCTAATTTAGTGCCCCACATAGGATTATACCTAAGTATGTGGCAGGATCAGTAAATTTAATCTTTCTACTATTAACCAGAGGAAGTGGTATCTTGTCCTTTCCATGGTAGCAAACAAGCCAAGATCAATTTTTCATGAATTAATGCCTTAACCGGTTATAAACTAACTCGTACTCGTACTTATTGCTGGTTCCAAAGGAACATTTAGAGCTGAGAGGAAATTGATTGCTAACCAAAAAAATTATAAAAATACTCCTCCTTACGGAGTTCCCTACATCCTTATCCCATGGACAAACAAACAAACACACAAGACAACCAGCTCTGTATATATGAATGCCTCTGCGTAGCGTATTTTTTTAAGGATTTTCTTATGGTCTTCACTGACTGTTATAGAGCTGTTTCCATTGAACTCTTTGACAGCTCGGAACGAACCAAACCTTCAATAGACTTTTCAACATTTCAAAAGGAAAGACGACAGGCACACCGATCTGAAGTCTGTTAGGGTTGAGTCTCTCATTCTGTCCTACCAGATGTCGATACTTAGAAAACATTGACTTTTCTTCAATCAACGCCAGTACAGCGTGGTCCAAATACAAGTTTCTTTTTAAAAATAAAATAAAATGAACAAAAATCAATTATTTTCGGTATGTTATGGTTTTATTAGAAGGAGCGAATATACCCATTAGTTATGGAGTACGAGTTCATCCAAGTGGCTGCCTCGGCTGGCTTCTTAGTAGCGCATTCTGATAACCCAATTTTTCAAGACCTTGTTGAATGTTTCTAGCTTTATCTCATGGATGGCTCGGACGATATTCGCTTTAAGGGTTTGAATTGTTGCTGGATTCTTCGTATAACATCGAGTTTTAAGAGCACCTCACAAAAAAAAGTCAGACGAGGTGGCTGATAACACGATTACCGAATTTAGCGCGGAAAAGATCGATTGTTTGCTGGGCTATGTAACATGGCGTGCCATCTTGCTGAACCAAAAATCTTCCAAGTCCATGTTTTCAATCTCAGTCCACAAAAATTCGGTAATCATGGCTCTTTACCGCTCACCGTTGACCGATATTGCGTTTCCAGCAGTATTTTCCAAATAAAATGGGCAAATGATGTACCAAACTGCATTGGCTTCTCGACCATCACATGCGGGCTTTCCAATCCCCAGATACGGCAATTTTGCTTGCTAACGTTACCGCCGAGATGAAAATGCGCCTCGTCAAAAAAAATTATTTTTCGGTCAAATTCGAGGTCCAATTCAAGCTGCTGTAAGACCCAAACTGGAAGCGATAATAAAGCGGATGGTAGTTTGCCTTCAATTGCTGGAGTCAATTGGACTTTGTTACGGAATAATCCGAGATCTTTGTGCAAAATTCTCATCAAGTAGATGCGTTAAATGCTGAGCTGTTGAGATCGATGACAAGTCGATGTTCCTGGATTAAATCGAACACTCTCAACCATAGCAGCCACATTCTCGTCGATACGTACCATACGCGAACCTTTTGTGCAAACTTGGGTACAGTAGGCGCGATGGTGGGTGCTTCACTTCGGCCAAAATTTATTTTCAATATAATGTAATGTTTCCAAACGTTGTTCAAGCGTAATGCGATTCATTTCGTTTTGCGAAGGTATGACACTGATCGACAATCAAGATTTCGACAAGGAAAGAGCTGTCAGTGTCAACGCAACATAAAAACGAAACTTGTATTTGAACCACCCGTTATATCTCACACTAAGGCCAAAAAAAACAAGTGCACTCTCGCAAATAGTGTAAGCTTTGCTGAAATTCTGGCGATATTATGCCATCGTATCCTGGGGATTTAAAGGGACAAAAACTACCAAACGGTCATTATAATTTTTGGAGAGCGATAGCATAATATACCAATAGGGTCTACGATCGTGATTTACAGTGTGGCCCAAATGAAGTGGGACTTTTCAAAACGCTGAATTTTTTTGGAATACACTTATGCTTTTAGAATGTATTTTAAAGTTTCGATATGGCCGGTTTTGGTGGGAACTATGGCCTTGAGTCGGTCCACAAACGAATTGCACGATGCACAAACATGAGCCAGCGGAATCTTCTTCCATTCTCGAATAAGGGCTTTCTTGAGCGCATCTACGCTTTGATATTTTTTAATGCTGCCCTTGGCCTGTAAAATGCCCCATAAGGAAAAGTCAAGTGGATTTGCAGCTGGTGACTATGGCGGCCATTTTCTTTTAACCACTCTTTGTTGACGCGTGCTTTGTGTGCTGGTGCAGAGTTTTGTTGGAACGTCTATTCTCTCTCACTGAAATGTTTGGTTGACCAAGGCTTCAAAGCGTCTTTCAAAACACAAGCAGCAAGCGCGCATCAGCTACCCAATCCATGACAAACGGTGGCGCTGGATTTAAATTTTCGTATGACCTTTCCTTTAAATAATCACGATCGTTTTGTTTGTTCACGAATTGTTCGATTGAGGAATTTCCCATCAGAGAACAAAATATTTGGCAACAGGCCACGTTCATGTAAGCACAAGACCTCCTTTGCTCTATCAAACCTCACTTTTTTTGGGCATCGGTCAGATTTTGTCGCGTTTGAAGCTTATAAGGCTTTAGTTTGAGCTCACCATTCAATATCCGTTGCATGGTTGTCTTCTTTAGCTCAGCAGCGATATTCCTGCCACTCCGTCGACTTCTGGCGCTGATGCACCACCACTCTAGCATTTTGCAACACTGCCAGTATTGTTGTAACATGTTATGATTCGAGATAAAGAAAAATCCACGAACAGAGACGCAAATGCTTCTGGACGCTTGTAAACAACGCAACCAACTGTCATTCGTCGAAACATTGACGCAGTTTTACCAACTATTTTGGAAGTTACAGCCTTCTGAAGTTAGTTGCAGTACAAATGTGCCACACTGCAGTAGGTTTACTTCCCTAAAACCGGTGAAAAGAAACGTGGCATGCAAATGGGTTGGGCTATTGAAGTGATCCAAAGTTCATATCGTAGACGCCACAGACTTCAAGTAGATGGATTAACCAAGAAATAATAACAACAAAATTTATGTCGAAGAGGAGGCGATAATGGCACATATTTTGTCAGCAGAAGAAGGCAATTCTGGTTTATTTTAATGGCAAAGTTCAGATGGTGGATCGGATTTTCTACAAAAAGATACTAACATAAGCGAAACATATCTAGGACGGAAAAGACCTTCCTTATTCAGAAATACAGGAGCTTATCTAAACTATTAGTCAGTTCCGATCTGAACGAGCACAATATACATACGAGGGGCGTTCAATATATTCTCGGTATCGATATGAAGGAAAATGCGAATTCAATTTAAATTGTTTTTATTTTTCAATATAATCCCCCCTAACATCAATGCATTTGTTACATCTTGAGATAAGCTTTTTTAAACCCTCAAAAAAATAAATTTCCTCCTCCTCCATTTATTGCCGACTTGAGTTCTTCATCATCCGAAAATCTTTTTCTACGAAGACATTTTTTCAAATCCGAAAACAGGAAATAATCACTAAGGGCAAGGTCTGGACTATAGGGTGGGTATTGGATTTCTTCGAAACCACAATCTCGCGCAGCAGCCTTGTAAACTCTCGTCGTGTGAACAGGAGCGTTGTCATGAAGAAGCAACACACCCGCTGCGAGTTTACCCCGTCTTTTCTTTTTAATTTCCTCCCGCAAATTATGCAAAGTGGAAGCGTAGGATGTGGCGTTGATGGTTTCACCTTTTTTTTTGTACTCAATGAGCAAGATTCCCTTTGAGTCCCAAAAAACTGTGGCCATGAGCTTCCCGGCAGACGGAGTGACTTTGAACTTCTTCGGGGGGTCTGTTCCTTTTTTATGCCACTGCATGGACTCTTGTTTGCTTTCAGGGTCATAGTGGTGGACCCATGTTTCGTCCCCAGTAACAATTCGATCCATAACACCGTCCGCGTTCTCACTACACATCTCCAAAAGCTCTCTACAGCATGCGATTCTCACTTTTTATCTGAGGCGCTGTGAGCATTCGTGGCACCCACCTTGCACTGACCTTTGAAAGGTTAAGATGGTCATGAAGAATGGTGTGAATGGTACCAATTGAAAGCTTGGTGATCTCTGCCATCATTTTCACCTTTATTCGGGCATCCTTAAGAACAAGTTTTTCGACTTCTTTGATGCTTTCTCCCGTACAAGCAGTAGCCGGGGCGCCGGAGCGGGGGTCGTCTTCAATGCTCTCTCTGCCTCTCTTGAACTCACTTGACCACTTTTGCACAGTTGATAATGAAGGTGCGGAACCCTGGTAAACAGCCACCATCTCTTCATGAATAGTTTTTTGACTTTTTCCTTGCTTAGTGAGAAATTTAATTACAGCGCGATGCTCAATTTTCACCATCATCGCCTCAGTTGCCATTATGATTCTGTTTAACTAGAGATAAAACGCGAACTAATAATCACATTTATATGAAATTTTACATGAATGCACTAAAATAATAGTATTACTTGATAAATAAGTCAATAAGTCGGCTTCACCCCGATACCGAGAATGTGCTGAACGCCCCTCGTATGTATGTTTGGTGCAGAGGTTACAGGGAACTGTGATCCCTTTCCCGTCTTTCGTCAGCAAAGATTTCAGACCGCTTATTAGGATTTTAAAAAAAGGAGCTGAAGTTGCCTAGTGCTCGTATCTTTTGTAGGGTCTGCGTTAAAAATCAAAACTACCTCCTTGAGTCGGTCATTGCATAATTAGCCCCGATACTGAGATACCGAACGGGATTAATAAGAAGTGCGAAGACGGGGTGCTCTTCTTCAAGAGCAAGAGTTGTGTACTATTTTCTATAAAAGATAAATTTGTGCCTCTTTTATGGATAAATTATGCAAAGCCAAAATCAGTTCACCAATCAAGCAGCAACCTACTTCTCTCCATAGATAGCTCCGACCACTATTGCAATGGCAACAGAAATAAACCACACGTTTCCCGAGCTCTGAAAAAAGCCCCTTTTGGTCTGAAAACACCAAAAACAAAAACACACTGAACAAATCATATGATCACGAGGAAGTTTTTTTGTGGAATTTGTGATTGATAAGAGAGCTTAAAACATCAAACAATACGAGCAAATTGTCTCATCCATCTTAAGTCGCACTGCTGACGATGGTGCGGCCTCTATCTTTGTCCGTACAAAGTAATTAAATATTTTGTTCTTTTTTTTTTGTGTTACTTATGGAACATGAGACAAGAGAATACCCAAAACAAAAGTAAGCATAAAAACAAAAGAAAACAAATAAATAAAGTTAAATGGATGGAGATCGATTGAATGAAGAGTTCGTTTAATTATTTTTAATGACACTTTCTCGGCACCCTGTAATTATGTGATACGACGTTTGTCGCCAGAGTCAGTCGATAATAATAGTTGCATTCATGCGAAACTTATTTATTTTCGTTATGCCACGTTAAACCGTGCACGTTGCACTTCAATGGGATGTACTCGTAGCTACGACTGTGGTATTAAATACGAGCTCTCTGGTCTTTGTATTCGAAGATCCAGCGGGAAAGGAGGCAAACAGAAAATGCTCGTACATAGTTTAATCTTTGAACTCGACGTATGATTTTATTGTGTTTTTTTTTTTTTGTTTGTCACAGAATTAAATAAACAATAATTCATATCTGGTACGAGTACTCCCCCGCTAAGCGTTGGCTATCATCTTTTAGATTGTAAGACGACTATCACCCATTTCCTGTGAGCAAAGCCAGCGAGCTCACCCAACCGTGATGTTGGAGTAGTATTCGCAAAGAATAGGCTTGCCATCCATTGCAATTAAATATTTAAGAGGCTATCCATTCGTAGATAGTCCGGTGTATTCTGTGGCTGACAGGGATTCGGAAATCTTTTACATGATTCGAATATGATAGCGCGGTTACGACTTTATTCAGAGAAAATTTTCCCTTAGCATAGTGTCCCAACGCGCAGTAGTTCATTCACTATCCATATGTGGTCTTATCTAGCAACTTCAGAGTTTCCGGATTTGATTCAGCCGAATGAGCTATTTTGGGAGCAGAAAAGCTTCCGGTGCGGCTCCATAATGAAATGCCCCCATTGCCCTTCGCATCATCGCAGACACATTGGTACCAACTGATTGAGAACGCAGGAGGAGAAAGTAGCGAAAGTAGTAGTCGAGGTAGCGAAAATATACTCGTATGTCCCGTGTTCGAGAGCTCAAGGCGAATTTATATTTTTTTTTTTTTTATGACAAATTAGTTGGCATGATGGCAACCCTGGATTCAATGTAACGTGTAGCAAATATGCCACAAAGAGCACTACCAACAACAGCAGCCGCCCATTCATTATTTTTCGCGTTTCTTATATTTCTTGAAATTTTTTTCTTTTTTTTGCGCGCGCACAATCCAACACTCCTTCGCCAATTCGTACGAATACATGTCCATCCGTCCGTTTTGTGAAGAAAATTTATTGAGAATGCAACGAGCCCCCCAACGTCATATCCTTCTACCAACTTGGCACCGTCATCATCATCATCTTCATCATCATTATCATCATCATCTGCGCCTACTCGAAGGTGGGTTTAGAGCGGTTGGGTCTTTCTGCATTTCATTCATAAGAGAAGACCGCACGACGCGTATCTGTTTATGCTTAAAATACAAGATACACGAGTATGGGTGTACGGATACGAGTACTGGGGTATGAGTACTCGTAATTGTACTCATATGGGTATCCAAAGATACTTTTAAGTATGCATCTTGGTGCTTATGTCATTAATTAATGGTTAGCTACCAGTATGTTGTGTGTTGGCTGTATGTTGGTTGGATGTAAAAGAGTTCCTTCCTACTTAACAAAACGTTTCGAATTTTTCGAAAAAGGCTAGTTTAGCTTGTATCTGGTAACTAGATTCGAATTGATCCCAATACAAATCCAATTGTAGAGTGAATTTGCCATCGAACAGAGGCCTCTCAGATAGTCTCACAGCGGAGACTATTGAATCTACAATAGATAATTGCATTGACACATGTTCGGTGCTAATTTTATGAGGCCTACGTGTCATGTGGTTCACAGTGTTTACTTGTATCTTTACGTCTCTGTACGTAATACTCGTACATCAATTCCTTTTGTTTGTTTTGTCCTTTGTTTGAGATGTTTCTATAGATAGGTGTTCGTTACATGATGCACATCCGGTTAAGCTATACGGTTCTATGGAATCGTTAATGAGTGGGATAAATTGGATGGGCTAGTCAATTCTACAGAAACGATAATTAAAGGTGAAACTGACGATTGCACTGGCAGATATAATCGTGTTGCTTACGAGTATGACATAAACTGCGATAAGAAGGAACGGCAGGCAAAGATAAGATATGACCGGCATGGATTGCAAGAGACTTTATACCGGAAAACCTTATAATAGAAATAGAATTTATTTTAAATACAATTTTACGATTGTATCTTACTTCTAACCACAAACAAAAGATATAAATCTGGTGTGCTTTGCTTCTCAAAATTTTCTGCAAAATTACTAGTTGGACTGGGAGGGTGAAAATATTTTGTGAGCAAGAATAGATCGTGACCTAATTCCGGTGGTCAGACTGCCAGACGCCGCAACTGATCTGGGGCTTCACCCACCCACCATCAAGAAATCTTTGGTTTGATGAAGAATGACACCAGCTAAACAAGAAGTCCACAAAGCAGTGATACGCTCGTGAACTCTGCGAGCAAAATAGATGGGTAGAACATCGATTTTTCCAGAAAAAGAAAGAGGAGCACGAGAAGTGGGCGACTGAAGATATTGAAAGTTTTTACTCCAGCAACAACGTATAGAAGTTTTACCAAAAGGTGATGAGAACGTATCAAGACAACGAGACCCGTACAAAAACTTCTAGAGATGTAGAAGGAAACCTTGTAGTAGGGGCAGTCAGGGCTGATAATATGGAAAAACTTCTTTTGCAGACTACACAAGGGCGACGAAAACTAACATCCCGCCGTGAGGCAGAATAGATCATTCAATGTAGATGTTAATAGCCAAAACCTCCGTCCACCTGTCAAACATGAAGCGAGGATAGCAATACCAATCCAGCAAAGCTACTGGAAGTCACTTTGTGGGTAGCATACAACAACTCATTTTTCCGATCTGGTCAGAAGAATATGTGCCTGGTGAAAGGAATCCCAGGATCGTGTGTGCGATTCACAAAAAAGGAAACACCTCAACTGTTCCTACTATAGAGTCTCCTTAACATTGTGTACAAAATCGTATCTGTGAACGTCCAAAACTCTTCGCCAACAACCTAACTGCTCCCTTATCAGTGTGGTTTCAGACAATCGACCAAATTTTCGCACTCCGGTAGATCCTGGAAAAAACTCAAGAAGGACAAATCGACACCCACTATCTCTTCCTCAAGTCTAAGACCGTATATGACAGCGTTTATAGAGACGATCTATATATGTATAGAACCATGTCTAGTTTCGGCATCTCTGCCAAACTCTCATCTGTCTGTGCAGAATGAAGATGGAGAACGGTCGCCGCTTTGTCAAGGTCGGTAACGGCTTAACCGAGACCTGTGATGCCAAAAAAGATTTTAAACAACGCAACGCGCTATCATGTGAATTCTTTAACGTCATACCTGAAAGAAGTGTGGGGTACTCAAGTCAACACCGGTGGCACAATCTACCAAAAGTATGTGCAACTACTAGGGTACACTGCTGCGTTCGCTAATATTGAAACGAAAACTACCAAAATCGGTTAAGGGGTAAATGAGGACAAAGTCAAGTATTATATCCCGTAAAAAAAAGGGCCACACAAATCGACCGAATTGGACAGTACGTCATAGTCGATAAGGGACTTTGCCATTCGAAAATTGCAAAACACCGAAGGCTGCAGAGAGTATCAAATGTCATGTGCTGGAGGTATAAAAGTTATCAAATGCTCCCTTTAGAATTTCAAAGACAGCATAGACGGTTTTTTGCAACACGTCTTCGAAGACCTCAAACCAGAACCAATAAGATGAGCGCCTTATTATTTCAGCTAACTGATGTGAGACTATGACCTTTTATGACAGATATCTTTTTCAGAATATCAGGAGAGAGATTCTTTCTTACTCAACTGAAAAAAGAGATGGCTATGTTCGACGAAATGTTTACTTAAAGGTTGTAGCTTTGAATGTCCGAAAAACACAGTGCAGCGGCCATGAAATCATTCATCGAGGCTTCAGTAAATACCTAGTAGGGACATAAATACTGTTACACAGAAAAATCAGCGCCAAATGAAAACGAATTAATATTTAAATGATTTTTTTTTGTTTTTATTGGGTTATTCAATGGCTACATATCTTAGAACAACTTATTCGATGTGGCCACTCATCGATTGCGAGACGCACTTCATGCATGGGGAAATTGTCCACTGCACGGACAAGGGCTCGCTTCAACGACTCAATATTTGAGTGTCGAGTAGAGCAAGCCATGCCCTCTAATACGGACTAAAACTTGTAATCCAACGGGTTGAGGTCTGGACTACCAGCTAGCCAATCATCCGTTGATATGAAGTCCGGAACGTTGCTTTTGAGCCACAGTTGAGTTGTTTTTGCTTTGTGAGCTGGAGCAGAGTCTTGCTGGAAAGTCCATGGCTTGTTGTTGAATATTGATTGGTTGAGAGACTTCATAATGGGTTCCAAGATAGATGGTCGATTGATATATTTTGGCCAATGTTTTCACTCCTTTCTCGCAAAAATGGAGCATGGTAATGCCATCGTAGCACACTCCCCACCATACCACTACAGACGCGGGATGGTGGCCTCTTTGAACCCTCGGGATGAGTTGGGATGCTTCTCTGGATGACCGAGCATACACACGATCGTTCTGCTTATTGAACGATTCTTCTACGGTGAAGATTTTCTCGTCAGTAAACAGAGTTTGTCTGTGAGCGTTCTTCGCGTACCGGCTGAGTAACGCTTTCGATCTTCGCTTGCGTTTTTCCTTCAATTGCCGTGAGCAGGTGTCTAGTGTGTCGAGTAGTAAATCTTCTTTGATAATGCGAGACATGGATTTTTGCGAAATTTGCATTTCCAGCGACAAGATTTTCTCTTTTCGCAGCGGTTTTCGGTCGATTCGTTTCTTCACGGCTTTGATCGCTTTCGGAGTTATCACAGTGCCCGGGCGGCCGGATCTTTGACGGTCTCGTACTCCACCAGTATCCTCAAACAACTTTACAGCACGATACACAAAATTACAAATGATTCCAAGCGGTCGCAACGTCCTAAAGATATCGCCTTTTTCCATGTTGCATTTAAGTAGAGGCCAACTAAAACAATACGATTTTCGATGTCGCCCCATTTCATGACTGTAAGCAATTAATGTCAAAAACTTTTTACATCACAATGAAGCATAAATATCAACTGTCAAATCGCAATCAATACGAAATGGATGCGCCCAGTGTTGCATTCGTAATGAGTGAGTTCAGTTGTGTACCAGTATTTATGACTTGACTAGGTAATATCCATAAAGGCTTGACAGCAAGGCAACCAACTCTTATTTAAGCATCTGCCTAATTTCAATTCAAATGAAAATAACATAACCGTAGATGACGACGAGGAATTCATTGGCACTTCTCATAAAAAAAAAATATATGCGAACCAAGGCCTCCTTCTCTTCTATTCGTGTCTCAGAAAACATCATCTTCTCATATTTATTGGAGAAGGCGAGCATTGTAGCTTAAAAAAGGAAGCAAAACAAAATTTGTCCTAAAATGCACTCCTGAGGAACACCACTTTTCATGGATTTTTAAACACCAATTCTTTGCTTCAAGGGCCCCTACTATATTTAATCGTTTTCATACCTTGTAAGAACCTAAATAGGAATGTAGGGAAGGCAACGATAGTATGGACGAGCATTTATGTAATAGGGCACTGTGTTTTAAGTCTATTGAGAACACCCCAGCAGTTGGATGCGGCAAAAATATTACATTTGATGTGCAGCTAACTAGTAACTTCACAAAGAAGATTTCATTAGTTGGAGAGGAGCTTCAAAGTTCGTATCAATTATCGATTCCGAATCCAGGTTTTAAGACAAAATGTCAATATTTACTGGGAGTGATAGATAAATGTGTCACTTGATCACTTTTCAAGATAAATTCCGCATTCACACGAACTATTCTCATCTTCAGCTTAAAGTAGGTCGCACACCCTAAGTGAACGTCTTCCCGATCGAAGATAAACACCATCACATCGCATCAACTGATCAAAGATGGCAGAGGTAACATTTAAAACATACACAATGTCACATGAAAGGTCTTATTTTTTTATTATTATTTTCTATCTAAAGGTAATTGTGATCTGTCCATTACTGCAAATCAACTGATCAATCATTAAATCGTGATCACAAGTGCCACAGGTTGACAGTCGACCTTGGCGATAATCATTTGTCAGCAACGATTTTGTGTGATCGTATTCAACTAATTGGCATATACGAATACAGTGAGGGTTTTGTTTGTTTTTTTTTTTTTTTTTTTATTGGATTTCTTCAACATTGCTGCATTGTTTAAGGAAGGTAAAATGTTTAATGGCAAACGGATTACAGAATAATTGCCGCCGATGTCGACATACTTGTCAAACCAAAAGAAAAAAGAGAGCTTAAAACCCACACATCTGAAACAAAACACCTGCATAAATCTTCAAAAGCTATTAACATCTCCACATCATAATCATAAGCAATCATGAATCCGAAAGAAGTCATAGACCAATCTCTAAAGTCGACCCAACCCCATGACTACAAGATTTGCTTAAGATACACCTCCTCAACTTCGACCGCCAACACATTTTACAAAGCCCGTGTGTAGGTTGCTGACTTGATGCCTCAGAAAAAAAAAAATAAAAAAAAATTCAAAAACAAAAAAAGGAGAAAAAGCGTTTTAAAACAAAATACGCAAATTAACATACGCCTGTCAAAACACTTAGCAAATGCAAATGAGTAGTCAAATTGTATCAATAGATACTCGTACGTTTTAATTCTTGTTTTTTGTTTTGTTTTTTTTTTTTTGCCCATAGATACTCGTAGAAAACAAAACTGCGCGTTCTGTGCGTGTTCGCGTTTTCATTTCATTTCATTTACTTGAGCTCGCGTATAGATGTGGTCACTGAGTTCATAATTATTTTTGAAAACAAAAACACACCACCCCAAGTAGCACGAGCGTTTAATTTGCAAAATGATTTTGTTTTTTTTGCAACACCGAAAGAAACACCAAAAAATTGAAATTGAAATTGAAATAAAATTGTATCTACACAACTATAGCTCTAAAATTGTTATTGTTATTGTGTTCTCATTAAATGAGCACAACACCAAAATCACCAACAACAGCAGCTGTCCCACAAATCTTTTCCAATATCAACCTACGCACGATATCATACTGCTATTACAAAGTAGGTATCTGCCAGATTGTAAAAATTGCTACCTTGGTGGTATAGCACGTAAATGGTGTGGCGTATCCCGCTAGTCAAAATGTCTACCTGGTCGGATGTGTAGTTTACGAGAAAAAAAAAAAAAAAAAAACACCATCACAGAAAATCGCGGGGGTTGATCCCTGTTTTATTTGGATTTCCTCACAATTGGATTTCCTCACGAGCAGATCTCGAGTCATCTATGACGTATACCCAATGGCCTCCCGCAAATAAACACTGTTGAGGGAACTTCAGAAACAGAAACAGAAACAGATACAGATACCACGAGATACCATTAAAGAGCCTAGTTGGTGGTGTTGGGATCAGTTTGGCTGGCTTTATGCGTCTTTATTGTGCGTGCGTGGAGCAAAATTTGTTTTCATTCATTAAAAATACAATGCAGCCCGTAGGTGAAATTATGGGAAAAGGTTGTGTGTGGGTATACATACGTGGACTGGTTCGTATCTATGCGAACGACTTTGGCGGGCTTCAGGTGATATTCAACTTTTATAATAGCTCTACCTATGGCAGATGGAAAGTGAGACTAATACAAAGTAAAGGCGGAAAGAATTTATGCCTGCTCCACCGGAAATGATTTGCTATGCAACTTTTTCATGAATGGATGCGTTTTGGAAATTAAATATTAAAAAAAAAAAAAAAAAACTTACAGCGAAGCGGGCTTTAAATTCTTTCATAAATTATAAAAAAAAAAGATTTACTCCCCTCTCCATAGAGTATCTACTGATGATTCGATTTGACCTAAAGATATTTCTTCATTCAATCCAATGGAAGAAAACTTTCGAGCTGTCAAGAAAAACATGTATAGACCAAGAGAAGGAATGCAGTAGATGATCTGTTCAGTAGAAAACGACCCGATTTTGATATTTCTAACGCATTAGTCAGGCAATTCCCTTAATTTTTGCCAACGTATTACGAGTACTATATATCAAACAAAAGGTGACGCTCATACGTGTTTAATCTGAATCCAGTTTGAACTTTGAACAGTTCTTACAATGACGGTTTATCATGTTGTTTTACTCATCGGAGATTTCCAGCTATTTCAAGGTTTAAGTGAGACAAAGCAAAGTCAAGCTATGACGATCTAATGACGCAACACAAATTTTTGTAATGAGTTGCTTTACTTGATTGAATGCGCTGGCTGGCACATTTTTATCAAATTACTCACAGAATTTCCATCTCTAGATCTAGTAGACTTTAAGACGAACATGTAGTGTCATAGATTCATTTTGTTCACAGATAGATTCAAGTAGTGAATCTCTGGACTGGTATTGCCCTAAGAGAAGAAGATAGTCCAGGTCTATTGAGTAATACCACACAGATGGACCTAACTACTCCAGGAGCTAATAGACTAGAAGTTGAACATCAAAATTGTTTCGATAGTAACATAGAAAGCACGTCACCCCCTTTAAAAAAGATTGAAGCATAAAGATGACACAACCTGTGAAAGGAACATAATATTGTGGATGACCTTTTAACTGGAAACAATGCCGACTCGACTTTAATAAATAGCCACTGCGAACAAATGAAATACGAGTAAAGCAAAAAAAATTATTGAGAACAAAGATCTTGCCCCGGATGAGTCTGGTCACAAAATTACAGCCCTCACGGCAGAAAAGATTTAGTCACATATTGGATGCTGTTATGCGGAAATAAAGGGTGTTTTTTTTAGAGTTTTGGTTTTTAAACTGGCAACACTGTTTCTACAGATTGTCAATTTGACAGTTGAAAGTTGATTTGTGGTTAATACGTTTTGCCATTTTACGATGAATGGATTAACCCAAGAACAACGCGTGCAAATTGTGCAAACTTATTTTGAAAACCATGGTTCGGTTGGCCAAACTGCGCTACGTCCATTTTACGGTCGATTCGCCATTGTGCACAGCAATTGGAGTTCTGCCCATCCACTTTGTGGAAGATTTTGCGGAATGATCTTGGCTTAAAAGCTTATAAGATCCAGCTTGCAAGAGTTGAAATCGCGTGACCATTATACGTGTCGTAGGTTCGGTGAATGGGCCGAAAACATGATTCAGCTTGATTCTCATTTTTAACGCAAAATTTTGTTCTCCGATGAGGCCCATTTTTGGTTAAATCGATATGTAAACAAGCAAAATGGCCAAATTTGGAACGGAGAAAACCCAGAAGCCTTTATCGAGACGCCCTTGCAGCCATTAAAACCCATTGTTTGGTGCGCTTTATGGGCTGGTGGAATCATCTACCCATATTTCTAAGGACGATGCCGGCCAGAATGTTACCGTGGAGAGCGCCATATAAACATGATTTCTGACTTTTTCGTTCCTCAGTTGAATGGCATTGACGTAACAGAGCTTTGGTTTCAATAAGGTGGCGCAACATGCCACACGGCGCGCGACTCCTTCAATTTATTGTGGGAAACATTTGCTAAGTGCATAATTTCGCGCAATGAACCTGTGAACGGGCCTCCACGATCCTGTGGTCGCACACCTTTAGATTACTTTCTTTGGGGTTATGTGAAGTCACTAGTCTATGCCGATAAACCAGAGACGTTGGACGATTTGGAAGTCAACATTCGCCGTGTTATTGCTGATATACGGCCCCAGTTGCTCGATGAAGTTCTCGAAAATTGGACTTCACGATTGCGCGTCATTCGAGCTAGCTCTGGGACACATATGCCCGATGTCATATTTAAACACTAATGGCATAAAATTATCTACTAAATAAAGCTAACAGCATAACAGTTTCAAGTGTTTTATTTCATATTGAATTTGTATACCTCTAAAAAGAAAACACCCTTTATAAACTATTCTGAAAGCTATTACCAGAAACATGGGCTTGGGGGGTTTGCCTGCCCTACCTCAGATGGGCAGATATTTCGGCAGGAAGGAACTACGAATTCAAGAGCTAACATACATTGAAGTTCGGAATCACCGAGATGATTTGGAAAGAGCAATGCTAAGCTCTTTTTTGGCGTATGGTTAAGATATAGGTGTAAGGCCGAATCAGGAAATCTGGGAGACCAGCGCGGAAATGGTTCCGTAAATTGAAAACCTAAAGAACAATTTATCGTTGATTTTCAGAAGAAAGAATATTTATTAAGAGCATGCATGGCAAGATATTGAAAAAGTTTGGTCTTTCTTACTAAAGTAGCATCTGTTGTCAATATCGGGTTTTTTGGTCAAATTTGGCTGAAGCACGACGTTGGCACAACTGTAGCAATACTGGTTACACTATAGCAATGTTATTTCCACTATGGCAATATGGGGTAGTAGCGTGGAGTAACGTATAAGTTCCCGGGTGACTACGCCGACAAATGAATGGTCATCAGTATACCATCGGACGTACTCTAAAATATCGATTCGTTCTTAAGCCGCACAACTCGCTTATGGAATTCACTGCCTGGCTGTTTATTTCCTAGTCATTATAACCCTCAAACATTTAAAACCAACGTTCACCGGTACCTCTCTTTCCATCCTCCCTGATTTTCCCTCGCCCGCGCAGTGTGCAAACATTTTAAGGTTACTTAAAAAAAAAAAAAAAAAGCTAGGCCCACAGCAAAGACTAGAAAAAGTAATCCATTTTTCAGAAGTCACTTCCTTTTCGGCGTTCAAAGAACAATGCAAAACTACACGGCAGTCTCTCACTCTCCAGTCGTTTGAAGTCATTGGTCCCCTTTCACTATTCACTGTGTACAAAAAGATATGGCATGAGTGCGAGAGACTGGGCCTTTGTCCACTAAGGAAATATTGGTTCATTCGCTTGTCTTTTTTCCATATATGGATTTTGCTCTAATTTATTTTGAAGCTATAAAATCGTTGACCTCGGATAGCAAGTTTTCTGTAACGAAAAAGAAGAAAATTTACGCTTCGTGGTCACATCAATCTATTTCGCACAAATTCATATTTGTGTAGACTTTCAAATGCAAGTGAGAATTTCGTTAATACGCCGCCGTAGCGGGAGACAAACTGTCTGACTGTCCACCTGATTGTCTTCTCATAAAGATAAACAAAATTATAGTTGTGAAATTTTCATTAGATCTACGAGTATACCTAAGTATTCAATTCCTGGACAATTTCTGCATAATAAATCTCTATTTCTTAGCGCTTAAACATGGTTCGGTCTAACCAGTAGAGGAAGACCCCTCCTTTTCCACTGTATGAAGGCAAAGGCGTCACGAAAAACTGTAACAATGTCGCATACAATGAAATACAATGAAAAGTCGAAAACGTATATAAAGTTGTGTTATAGCAGTCCATGCCGCTTTGTGAAAGGTAAGTCGTTATTCGATAAGATTGAAGTCTTGCGGATAATGATGGAGACACTTTGCAATGTCGTTTAATATCTACACATCAGCTGTACAAATGGCGAGAAAAATCCAGTCCTTGAAAATAGAAAAGTGTCACTTAAACTCGACGGTTGTAATACACGATAGGCATGCATATGAGTCTAGTATCTTGACGCCAGCATGTGTGCCGCAGAAGTCTCTATGTTTAGAAAGCAATAGTAGAAAAGCTACGTGGTACTTATCTACTAAATAAAGTGTTAAATAAATTTAAATTATCGCCAGGAAATCTTTTCGGTTCAAGAGATATAATAGTCACCCACAGCCTGAGAGTATATTCAGATAATATCCATCGATCTTCTGTTAACTTACCTGAAACGAAAAAAGATAAAACGTATTAGGTTTATGTTAAAAATTATAGAAAATGTAAAATATTAAAAAGCATAAAATATAAAAAAAATAATTATATTCGTACAAAGTAGGGCAAAAGTAACTGACTGTGAAACAGTAACAAATCTTCTGCTTTTAACTATTTTTTTCTTTCTTTTTCAGATATTTATACAGCAAACTGTGGAGGTGTATTAAGAGCTTACAGCGTCAATATTTAACTCCGAAATCCACGATTCAAGAACTGGTATTACAATTTCATCCACAGGAGGTTGCTACTGATCTTCTCCGAACTGGAACACTTCGCACTGCCCGAACTTAAGCGTATGTTGAACAAATTTTTGGAATGGCTATGAAAAGGAGATTTTTTTTGAGATTCAAAGGAAATAATCCACATGGACTTTTTGAAGAAAGGAAGCACGATCACAGGATAGCACTACAGTGAATTGTTGGACCATTTTGTTAAGAAATTGACAGAGTGCTGTCCCAGCTCACTTATCCGGAATCATCGTTTCAAAATTACATCAATGGCAGTGAGAATTGCTGCCGCATCCACTGTACTCACCCGAACTGCTTTCCTCTTCCTTAACATGAAAAGAAAAATCAGCTCAAACGAGGAGATCATCGGCGAGACAGAGGTCTATTTTGAAGAGTTTGGCAATTCATATTTTTTTGTTGGTTTTAAAAGAATTGCAAAATCGTTGGGAAAAGTGTAACGTCCTTAAAACAGATTCGTTGAAAAATATAGAAACAAATTTGTGAAAATTGTGGGCTTTCATTCCAAGCATGGGTACTTTTTTATCCATCCTCATATAAAAGTTATTTATCTTAATGATCAGTCGAGCACATATCGATCGTTGAAGTACAGGTTCAGGCAAGAAGGGACAATGGTCAAGAGAAATCCTCCGCGACCATGAACGCCAGCAGTGAAGCCAGAACATGCGCTTCATATAGAATCCGCATAAATCGATAAAGAACATTGCTACCTTTACCGGAATTAAAAAAGCAACAGTGTACGGTATTTTGAACAGGAAATTAAACGAAAATAACTACACCAGAACGATTCTATGTAGAACTCTTACGAACACACTGTTCAGTGGCGAAGCACATTTTCATATCGATGGCTATGTGAAGAAGATCCACAGTTGGGATTGCAATTCCCGGCCGAGGTATAATTGGCTCTGAAATTTCTAACCAACTAGAAACAGTGACTGCTGAAGTGTGTTGCTGAATGAGCGACGAATTTCTGCTATCGGATACAACAACAGAACACTATTATTAAAGCAGACAAGTTGGAGTAAATTTTCCGAGTAAATTAATGACTAAGACTAGAGACATTCCCTCCTGGCCTCCTTGCTGTTGAAAGTTTTCTCCTGCTTATCAAGAAAAGAATATATAAATCGTTAAACATTTTATTTATTTTTTTTAAATTAATTCGACCTTTCATTGCGTCGCTGTAGGATTTACGACTTTATTTTTAAAGACCAGAAAAATCAGTCATTCGATATCGTGCTGATATTTTCCAATAAAATCCTGATATTGGTTACAATTTTCGTTAAATAATGTTTTCCTCTGATTTCTGTTTATCAAGAAAGATTATGGATCAGCGATAACCTATAACGTACGATTGTGAGACTAGCCAACAACTTAACCTTGTTTGCTTAAATCAATTAATTTTTATTTCGAAAAAAAAAACGAAAAAGAAAAAAAATGATTATAAGCAAGCGTGAATAACCTTTCTCCACGAAATTATAAAAAAAAAAAAATGAAAAAAAAATATAATTTACAGCAACCTTCTCTCCGAAATCAAGTGGGTGGACAGAGATTCTTAAGATTTCCAAATTTGAATACCAAAATTGGTCAAATGTTCACTAATACGTTTTTAAGAATGGTAATCTCAATTTGGAATCAATAGGCATTCTCTCATTGTGTGTGAGTGAGCACCGAACATAGATACATACTTGGCGACAAAAATCTTCATAAATATTAATTTAATTTCATTTTTTTTTTTTTTTTTTTGGTTTTCTGTTGTTGGACTCTCGAAACCAAAGCCCACCAGCATCATCACCAGCATCATAATCATCTATGTATAAGATATCCGAAGATTGGTCTTAATGTAGATGCTAATATCTGGTTTCTTATATACGAGTATAATACTCAATCGTTATGATTACTAAACATCTAATGGCTTTTACCCGCTCTTCTACAACCGCTTGCCTATGATTTCAATCTTCATCTCATTCAGGTGTTAAGTTCATTCATAGGTTTCAGAGGAAATTAATTCAGAGAAAGATAAAATAAAAAAAAAATCAAGAGTAGGATGGATGTTGCTAAGTTTTAATTTAAACAAGAAAATTCCCTATATACTAAAAAATCAAAAATAAAATTAATTATTCTTATATTCGTATATGTACATATGTATCTAAAGTAACTGCCCATTCAGGGGCGTTACTAAAAGTCGATAAAGTTTATAAGCCAGTAACCAAGAAGCAAATAAGAGACAAATTTTTTATTCAAATTCCACTACTCTATGAATTTTGTTTATTTCTCGAAAACACAGTCATTTTCATTTAATTCGAAATTAACTTGTATCTTTCGTTTAGTCATTTTGTCATTGGCTCGTGTAGTTATTCCGACTGTAACGCCCCTTAGATACGAGTAATACGCTTGAATAAAATGTCAATTATATTAATAAACAAATTTGTTTATTTTTTCATGGTACACAGATAGTACTGTGTATAAACAATGAAATCTATCTTCAGATAAAAACAGCATCAGAGTAGCTCTGTTCAGTTTTCCTCATTTGTTAAAGTTGACATCATCTGTCATTTGAAAATTGTTACGAAATTTGTGGTAGATGAATGCCAGTTGGAACACCTCATACCACAAGAGCATGTGTCAACGTAATTACGGTCATTGTTACAACTGTCAAACATAAAACAAGTAAAGAAACACTCCAAGTGTGTGGTCACTTTGCAAACTGTCATTCAAAATGTCACTAAGAATGTCATTAATTGTTAGTTTAAACTTTGTCATATTACACAGAGTATCTTTTCTATGATATGACTGAGTTATCTTGAAGTAGTCTTTTTCTACTTTTTTTTTTTTAGAAAAAAGTATTTTAATCTAATTTCCTTGATTGATAAGATTTTAAATGAAAGCGACAGTCGGCAGTTTTTTCGATACAAACTTTACTGCAAACAAAGTGACATTCGATTGATTTTTTATTTCTTGGAAATTATACCATGACCAGACTATGATAGACAGTACCAACACAACCCCCTTCCTTTATGTCAGCAAAACGCGTTAGATCGAAGATATTTTCTATTTATATTTCTCAGGCAACATTTGAAACTGAATTGCAAAGTTTCTTTAAACTATACAGACCTTAGAACATCCTCTACAGTTTAGTTCGTGGATTTCCAGAGGAATCCGACGACAACAAAGTGCTCTATGTACGGTTTACTCTCAATTGCTGTTTGCCAAATATTTTATTATTTTGTACACCGACTGCGGATGCTACATTAGACCTCGTAGAGGTAGCATATTCCGAGAGATGTTGATTCCCCAAATAACCAGAAAGAAGCCTCTACAGTCGCACATCTTGTAGCTCTGTTAGCAAGCCCTACTCCACCCCTCCCTGCGTAGTCATCTGGGGTCTAATTTGATCTTAAAATTACTGATCATTCGATGACCGGGTTATTGGTTAGCATGCTTAAAGAAAGATCTTCCTATTGGCCCACACCTCCGACCAAGATACGAAAAATTGATTTCAATATCACACCTCTCCCGCTCCTGGTCGTAGTACTTTTGCTTGCACTTGGTCATTGCCGTCACTGTATTTATCATACGGTACGGGCAGTGACTGAGTATATGTAACAACTGATGGATAGCAGGATCTGTGTGAAAATTTTGTTGGCGCACTGTTTCATATTGTTGTAAGGGCATAACACCTGATTCGGTAAACCATCGTCAGCATTTTCACTTCGCAGCCTTGCTTAGTATCGTCGGTGTTTGTGTTTCCTGTGTTTGTTTGTAATTATGACCAGAGAATTCAGGATTGACGTAGCCAATATACGCGGGCTAAAAAGTAATCACTTTTCCGCGTACGTCCACGTCTGTAAGTACAGACCAGCTGCTTTGGCACTTAGTGAAACACAGATAGATAGCCGCCCACACCTCTCGGATCACTCTAATCTGAAGCTACCTACCTACGAACTAGTGCCACTATTCTTTCCATATCGCGGTCCCGCCATTTATGTGCGTAGTGATGTAGCTTACCAAATTCCACCACAATGTAGCACCTGTTCCAATCCGGAATTCAATTTCATGTGGTTAAAATTCCATCTCCTTAAGCAAATTATCCACTACTGCTTTATTTACAGAAGCCCCAAACTGGACAGCAACTCGACCTTTCACGGGTTTGATGCGCTGTCTGACTCCACTGAAATCGTTATTAGAGGCGATTTCAATATACACAATTCTGGTTGGCTTCGACATTCTGGACAGACAACACCCGAAGGACGGTGTGTTGAGATCTTCGCTGCGGAAAATAATTTAACCCAGCTTGTAAATGAGCCCACACGAATACCAGACGTTGATAGTCATACCTCCAACACCCTGGACTTGTTTTTAACTTCTAATCCTGACAAATACTGCATTGATTTGTTCGTCGGTCCATTGTATCATATCAGCTAAATTCTCATACACCCACCACACAGTTAGAGAAAAGATTCCTAAAACAACCGTATGGCAGTACGAGAAAGCCAATTAGAGCGGTCTTAACAGCATCTTTAGGAATTTTAACTGGTCGTTATATTTCCTCGATAACGCCATGGATGCCGCTGCTGACATGATCACAGAAACTATTCTCTTTGGAATGATCGGATGAAGAGTATCAAACCAAAAGAAAAAGTAGGGTATGACTCGAATTGTAAAGAGGCTGTCAGGGTTAGAGAAATGTTTTTTCAGTCCTACAAGACCAACCCGACAGAGCAAAACCGAAAAAAGTTCAAACGAGCCAGAAATGACTGCAACGTCTTTCCAATACGACCAAAAACTGAGGCAAAAAATACTGCAATGTCCCAAAGGCAGTAAAAATTTTTAGTCATTCGTTAAAAACATTAGAAATTCTGCCTCATCCTCCATCCCAACGCTCATTTACAATAATATTCCAGCTGTCAGCTCTTTGGACAAGGCCAATCTGCTTGCTGCACACTTTGCGGCTAGCTCAACACTCCCAGATTGTGCTTTGTCCCCGCCTACACTTGAATGTACTAGTGTCGAATCTACAATGGGACTAATCCACTTTCGCACTCGTGTAGTAGCTAGAGTACTTAAAGATCTCAACATGCATAAATCCGCTGGTCCAGATGGTATATCTCCCCTCCTTCTGAAGAGGTGTTCTTCCTCGCTGCGAAATGCCTAGGTTTCCTCAAGCGATGTAAGAAATATTTTACCCCCTTTGATCTGGCCACACTATATAAGGCATTCATCCGCCCAAAATTGGAGTACAATGCCCACATCTGGTCAGGTGCTCCTCAAACATATCTGCACCTGCTAGATAGGATTCAAAACCGTGCGATAAAACTAATTGGTGATACTAATATCAGTCAATCAATTGACACCCTCGAACACCGACGTAATGTCTCCGGTCTCACTTTGTTTTATCGCTATTTCCACCATCAGTGCTCCATAGAAACCACCCTTATCCGTAACACCCGTCTCGCTATGAATGCTTATCAGTATACCCTCAAGCCCATTTTCGGACGTACTCTAAAATATCGTGATTCCTTAAACCGTACAACTCGCTTATGGAATGCCTTGCCGATCTCTGTGTTTCCTGGTCGTTATAATTTACAAACATTTAAAAACAATGTACATCGGTACCTGTCTTTTCTTCCTCCCTAAATTTCCTTCGCCCGCGCTGTGTACGAACATTTTAAGGGTACAAAAACCCCTTGAGCGCGCGCTGATTATAAAAAAAAAGCAGATACGTGGAGACGGATCGATGAGCGTATTTCACTTAAGTCTCGGATTGCAGCGGCATCAGCAGTAGAAAAACCCGAGTTAGAAGGGGAACACCATGTAAAGGGGGAGGGAGCGCAGTACAGTGTCAGACGTGACAATGTTTCTAGGCATTATGCGTCCATCTAATTCTCCACTCAGATAGCTGTCAAATAACAACGCTGTACGACCAACCCAAAAAAAAATGGCGCAAAATTTAAAATAGGCGGTCTTCATGGGCCATTCTTTATTTTGGTGTAAATTAGCATTGTAGAGTAGGCGACGGTGAAAAGCAATCCTAGTCGGTTGCATCTATAAGACTTCTACGTTAGCGTAGTGACACAGTTCAAAGCTTCTTACTTGATACACGAAAGTTGTGATCTACGAGTATAAGAGCATGATTCAAGTAGTCGAATTATACCGCGTCGATTGCTGAGTAATGGGCAGAAAGACTTAGCAAAAGTAGCTCAGTTGGAAGAATACTTTGAGGAATAGTTTTGGTACCTGCTGTTCTAAGATGTGGGTGAACCTCGAAAAAATACATAAATTGAGCGGACATCCCTCTAATCGACAACGGCTCTTCAGGTAAATGGAGAAATAATCGGGCTTTCGATGACCAGGAAGATCGAACCTTCGTTGACTTGAAAAGCCTAGTGACTTGCGGATACAGAAATGCTTAGGTTGACGCATCGGCATGAAGATGGGAGCCGGTAGTTGGAGGTAAGTATTCGTAAGCCCGTAACACCTCAGATAAACAACTCATCAACAAAGAAATCTAAAAGTTCTACATCGTTACCATGAAGTCTTTGGATCTGAACTTGCAAAGAATTTAACAAAGCCAGTTTTCAGACCAAAAAAAACCTTTTTTATCAGAAGCTAGATACACTAATCACTATGACAGGACAAACAAGAATTGCATGGCTTAAAGCGCGGGTGTTCAGCTCGTATCTGAACGCAATTTTTTGACCTCCCACTGAAGAAAGAAAAAAAAAAAAAGAAACAACAAAAGACAATAAAATTGTACCGACTTTTGGAAAACTTGTATACATCATTATTACACCTAAGGCACTCTGATTTAAACAAATTACCTTCCAAATCTGTTTCGACCAAAAAAAAAACCAAATTTCATGTTTTGATTTCTCCAAAACAAAAAAAAAAATGTAGTGATCGTGCAGCTATGCTACTCCCCTTTAATTCCCAACATGAGACACCATTCACTGCACTGTGCATAGCAGCACAGCATCCCACTGACATGCACAGCTTGACGTCCTCGGAAACGTGTTGTGCCAAACCACGCTGAGATGACAAACTTACACATATGACCTGACTAAGAGTGCACCGATACACCATAGGAAAATCAAAGTGTTTCCACTTTTCCAGAATAGTAAAAAAACAAAAAAAAAAATCGTGTATTTCTCTCTTAAAAAGGAGAAAAAAATTCAATTTTCTATAAATAGAAATGATTGAGAAAAGCGAGCACATATACTAGACGACGACGGTGGCAGCGGCGGGCGAAACCCCATCTGTTTGTATCGAGAAAATACGCTTAAACAAATAGATCACGTTTTTATCAATAATTATCATTGGTACTGCCTCGGGGCATACATACTACATTCGAGATACAGTACCCGTACCCGTCTGGTAGCCCGAATCTTGAATATCCGTACACTGGCGGTGGGGGCCTAGCAATATCTACACTTTACAGTGAACGCATGCAGCTTTAGGTGTCTGCCTGTCCAGTTTCGTGCGGTTCCTTCAATTCTGAAAAGTATGTAGGTGGGCTATTAAGTTATAACCAAAAATAGCCCAAGTCTATAGATACAAGTTATTCTCTTTCCCATTTAGATGCACAAATATTTATTCACTCAAATACGAATAACGCATCTCAACTTTGAGCATGAGATACGAGTATGAAACAAAAAAAAAAAATGAAAAAGTGTGGGGGAGCAAAAGGAATTTCGAATTATCAGTTAAGTACATTTGAAACCTTCTTCTTTTTTTTTTTTTTTTGTAATTTTCTTTTTTTATATTCTTCTCACCTTGTGTTTGTGTCAACAAAAGGTTCATCATATAACACCCAGAGGAGTTGCATTCAAGCAAATAGTATAAATCCCCCTGAAGTATTCAGACACAATGCACCTATCATAACCAAGTTGACAGACTGACGACGACGACAACGACAACGGCAACTTTGAGATGAGATTTGACAGATAATCAAGTGTCAAATTATGGAGTTTTATCTATTTGTAATATAGCATTTCATGGTTATGGTTATCTTTCACGGGAAAGATACCCCTATCTGGATCTCTGAAGTCTTTTTTTTTGCCTTTCCCCCTGCTGACCGAATTCTAATGTGTTTGTTATTTGTTTTAATCTTTTTTTTTCCCGTATTTGTTTGAGTACCGAATATTTATATCTTATCGGGTAATTAAATTTTCATTTGGACTTTTTTATAAACCCTTCGTCTTCTTCTACGAGTACTCGTATTTGTGATGTGAGGACTTTCATTTTTTCAGAAAGTCTTACTTGAACTATCTTTTCAAAAAAAAAAAAAAAAACAAAACAAAAATATTTATGGAACGTCTTTACTGTTTTTTTTTTTTTTAGAAATCACGTTTTTTTTCAGTGTACATCCGTTTTCTGATCGGAATTCGAAATGAATCTGATGGTGTGTCACTCATTGAACACGGACGGGGTGTTACATGATGAGATATTTTCGAAATACATATTTTCTTTTTTTTTTTTCTAAATGACTCTGGATATAAGAAACATATGTTGAAATTGGTGCAGGGAGATTCTTGGTAAATTCTCTGCCAGAAAACACGTGCTACAGCGCGTACAGCTAACTCTTACTTAAGCCATTTGGGGCCAAATAAAACTTCGCGGTGGAAATAACAAAATTTCTTTCTATTGATTGGTAAAAACTATTAATGTTATAAGAAAATAATAAAGAAACAAAAAAAACAAGCATATCTTTCATTGGAAAAAAAAAATGGTGACACTGGGCTTAAGCAGTACGAAAAATTTCAAAGCATTCTCTTTCAACGCTTAAAGTTTGCACACACTTTTTGCATTGCCAACGTGCTTTCTTATGACACACGGTACATCTTAGTTGCTGGGATAGTTTTTTTGGATAGTGACTGACATCATCATACTGCAGACTTGGCACCACAGAAGCTGTTGGACGCAAATTTTCACTTCTTGTGTGTCTCAAATAGTGACGAGCAATGTATCGACGAAATTGAAGCTGATCTAACTTGTCATCATTCCTAGATCCAGCATGTACGTCAACAAAACGCACCACCGTTTTTTGCCACGTATATCAGTGCGGTACAATGAAATTGATTGATCGGCTTGATCTACACCACCCATACCCTTGTTGTAGCCTTGAAAAACTTGCGGAATGCCAACGTCTACTTTTTTTTTCTTCTCCACTGCGCTCCAACTTTTTACTTCCCCCAGAGGGAGAACGCTATCATAGTTCGACCCCATGGTGCAGCCACTGTTGTCCACCCTGCGGACGAATAAAATTTGGTTGACTCGGTCGAAACGACAGTCTTTCTTTTTCATTTCCTTCACTCCAACTAGAGGGCACTTCGTGGTTCTACCTTCGCGAACGGTAACTGTTGCACAAAACCCAGCTTTTCGTAAATCTCGGAGCAATTCGAAACTAGTGAAGAAGTTGTCAAAAAACACCTAGTTTGTGGAGTAATAGCTTTACCACTCTTGTACCCAATGGCTCTTTAGGATTGGCTCCTGGAGATTTTCCGCAATACAAGTCAAACGCGTAACAGTATCCGTCCGAAGCTGTGACCATCCAATTTTTGTAGCCGAATCGCACTTTCTTGCCCCTATTGACTCGTCTATGCACAAATTTTCGTGAAAAACACCCCACTGCGAAAATTTCTTCAAAAATTTATCTGCAAGCGGTCGCACCTTACACATTTTGTCGGATGATTAGACTGCGACAAGATTGCCACAGAAATGAATATATTTTTTTATTTCCTCAAATTGATTTTTTGGCATAGCCCTTGACACAATAGGCACATTACAGTCTTCGTCCAGGCACCAGTACAAACGTTCTCGAGGCAATAAATGGTAACCAGACAATAAAGAATACCGAAGAATGTTTTGAGTTCATCGATAAATACTTTGACGTCGTGCTTGTTTTTCTGAGCCGCATAAGTCTGCGAGTATTGAACAATCATGACGAAAACTTCCTCCCCAAATATTTTTTCAAAAATTTGCAATTGATTTTGATTTTTCATTTCATTCAACAATTTATCGAGATGCGCTTACCTTCAGTGCAAACTTCTACGTCTCTTGATTTCAGCGAGCGGTTCGTCATCGCTACTGTCCCATTCGTCTTCGCCTCGATTTGTGAATACGTCGGTTCTACCTGGTATGTCTCGCGGAATACCATTGCTCTGAATATGGGCCTTACCACCTTCTTCTTCATCGGTTAGCAGACTTGCTTCTGGGGGAAGTGCAACTAAATCTATCTCTGTAACATCGTCTTCCTCAAGCTTTACAGCATCAAGTGCTTCTTAAAGTCCGAGGTAGTCGTTATGCTGCTGAATGTTCGTTTAGCCATTTTTTATACAACAATGAATTTTGAAAAATAAGAATAATTTTTACCTCTGATGTTCCCACTAGCCCCAATTGGGAACACCGTTATAAAACTTTACCTTCTATAAACGATGTTCAACTTTCCACGGATAATAAAATTGTATTTATAAGCAATTTACCTACAGTGCCACAAGGTTCCCCCCTTAGTCCCATGTTGTACTATAATCAGCCACCGGCATCACAAGAAAGCAGTATAAATACAATAGAACTGCCACAGAAACAGTGTAAGAACAAACATACGAGACCAAATTTAAAATTGTAAAATCTTCGTACAGTACTCGTATCACGGTAAATTCTTGCTTACAAATAAGCTTTACCTCATAGTAAAGCATCACTCTATATCAAATTTGTCTTAAACTGTACCAAACACTTTAAACCAGTCAAAGAAAGTCGGTCTTCTAAACACCATGTCAGTTGGATTTCACACTTTTCTCAGAAACTTACTGTTTCGACTTGACGAAAACCTTGGGTTTATAAAGCAACCTACAGAAGATAACTCCTATCTGCTTTCAGTGGTATTTGACATAATCTGAAATGATTTCTATTGTAGCAAAGGTATAGATGTAAGAAAGAGGAGGAGTATGTTGAGGAGGAGTAAGTCTGTGCAAAGTTTGAAAGACGATACCTTCTCAGCGATATTTACCATATTTATAATGCCAAAATTTGTCATGTTGGTAACTTTGCCGGCGTGTACGAATGGTTTAAAGACAATCGAAGACTGTTCTGATTTTTGGCATTGCGGCGGCACGAAATATCACTACAACAAGTGCACGGTTTCCTTTTCTCAATATGCACAAGAGGACATGGCGGTCTAAGAATCTAGACACACTAAATCAAATTGCTCATTTTGCGATCGACGCAAGGAATGCCCCAGTATTCTGAATGCCCGGACCTTCCGGACAGCCGACACCAATCCGTACAAATGCGGATTTCCCAAGAACCACAACAAAGAAGAACTATCGTGGGAAGATATAACAGGAGACCGCCAGAACCTTTGCCGAACGCATATCCCGAAACCTCTCCACAACCTCTATGCCGCTAGCACTAAGTACCGAAGACCAGTGGCAACTCTGCCGACGTGGCATCAGAGACGCCGCAACTGATGTGCTGGCTTTCGTCCGACGACCATCACGAAATCCCTAGTTAGACGAAGAATTCCGGCAAGAACATACAGCTAAACAAGAAGCGTAGAAAGCGACGGTGCCGATGTCTCTCATGAGCTCTACAAGCAAAAGAGGCGGGAAAAACGTCGGCTCTTCCAGGAGAATAAAAACGAGCAGGAGTAGCACGCGGTCATAGATATTGAGAGGTTGTACTCCAGGAAAAACGTACGAACCATTTACCAACAGGTAAAACACAAATTTTAGAGTACGTCCGAAAATGGGCTTGAGGGTATACTGATGAGCATTCATAGCGAGACGGGTGTTACGGTTAAGGGATTGAAGGGGCGAAATGCTACTGGTAATTTCAACGGAGCACTGATGGTGAAAATAGCGATAAAATAAAGTGAGAAAGGAGACATTACGTCGGTGTTCAAGGGTGTCACCTACTATGATATAAAAAACTAATATCGGCCTCGGTATTCAAAATTGCTGAAAGTGACTTTATGAAGAGCATATAGCTACTTATTTCTAAGATCTGGTCAGAAGGTGAATGGAATCTCAGCACCGTTTGCCCGATCAACAAGAAAGAAGATCTTTCAACTTTCAACTCTAGAACACCACATTTTCATCGATTTTAGGGCCGCCTATAACAGCTATCCTCGGTCGTTTCGGGGGAAAAAGATATTCGCTTCCGTTTGTGTTAAAGGGCTTTGGAGACGATTCAACGACGAACTATACGAGCGGTACAGCATTCAAAAAACTGAGAGTGACTCACCTCAGATGGCTAGGACATGTGAATGGACACCAATCCTCTGCTCCGCAGTCTTTAAATCTAATCCAGAGGGAGAATGCAATAGAGGAAGACCACGCTTAGTGTTGCGCGCACAATTAAAAGTGGACTTGGATTGTACAACTGGTGGAAGTTAGCTAAGGATCGAACTAACGAGAGAGTTTAGTTAGTTGAGGTTCACCCCGAACTGTGGCGGCTCCTAACTAAGTATTTTAAGTATTCTGCCAAAAAAAAAGGTTCCGATTCATCGACTAAACCCTTAAAGTTGCTTATAGATATTCTTAATCGGTGTGTGACATTTTTTATGTACTAGATGGAGTGAAAAGTGACCTCCTTGGCCGCCAGAATGCGCTGCTACTGCAAAAAAAAGTGATGGTGCCTTGAAGTCCGTTCATATTTAGGCAGACATGCCAAATTTCAAATTGCGATACTGTCTTTAGTTTTGTTTTGACAGCTGATTGTTGTTGACGTGTTTGGCATCATGTTGAGTATGGACAAAAAGGATTTTCGTTCTCTCATAAAACATTATTTTTTGAGAGGCAAAACGGCGAAGGAAACAAAAGAAAAACTGGATAAATCAGCTCCGTCAGATTACACCGTCAAATATTGATTTCGAGAGTTTCGTGGTGGCCGCAACTCCACTACCGATCAAGTCCGCAGCGGCAGGCCCTCCGATTCGGTTACAGAGGACAATGTCAAAAAATAAATGTAATGGTGTTGGCTGACCGGAAAGTGAAGGTGCGCGAGCTAGCAGATACCACAAAGATTAGTACTGAGCGCACACGCCATATTTTGGGCAATATTCTGCATATGAAAAAGTTATCCTGCCGCTGGGTGCCGCGAATGACCAAAAACACGAACGTGAGAGCACTTCGAAAGAGTATTTGGACTTGCTGATGCGGAATCGGGCGGACTTTTGGCGTCGATTGGTAATTTGGATCCCTCGGACTATTATCTCTTCCCAAACCTCAAAAGATGGCTCATCAATAAAAAATTCAGCTCATGCGAGGAAATCATCGACGCCACGGAGGAGTATTTTGTAGACCTTCCGGGAAATTACTTTTCGGACGGGATGAAGACGTTAGAAAATCGCCGGAATAAGTGTATCAAACTAAAAGGGTGACTATATTGAATAATATAAAAAAACATTTAAAAAAAAAAAAATTTTTAATTCACTTCATCTAGTATCTATATAGAAGAGCTCATAAGCTTCTGGCAAATTATGAGCTCGTGCAACAACTTCATAGAAAATAAAATATTTCTCAGGCAACTTATGTATTCCTCATCATGTGTGCGGACATCGATTTTACACTTGAAAATGTCGGATTTCCGAAACATATCCATTCAACATTTTTTGAAACTCTAAACCAACCGGAGGAATTAACTGATGAAACACATAAGGAGACAATATATGGATGAGTTCTAAGAAGTTTTCCTTTGCCGATAGAAAATCATGGTAAGTTCTCGACTCATGAGCGCCTATACGTAACGTAAATACGAGTACATACCCATGGGCATCCATGTACGTATTGACCTTTCAACAACCCCGATCCATCTCAATTCGGTTTAAAGACAAACACACACGTGGCTTAAGATTTTATTGTACCTGTGAAAATCCAGCACTTCCTTTATTTACAATCAGCAAAGGTATTCACCAAGGTGTTTGTTTATATTTCTTTGTCGGCTTTGAAAAAAAACTGTTCAACACACCAATAGGCGGTTTTATTGACAAGGTAAATTTCACAGTTTTTCCAGGAAATCAAGTGAATTTTTAATATTGAATTTAACTTGCACTATTTGTTGTGTACTGCAAGGCGACCCAGACACATCTTCCTCTTCAAATGATGTGTCATAATGTTGGCATAAGCAGCCTCTCACAAGTCACAATTCAATGGAAAAAAAATCACGAAAAACATCTAAATACAATACAATTGAATGTCATCAACGTTTATTTGAAAAACAATTAAACACCGGGGAATTCTTGAAGCACTTGTCAGCGCAAAAAAATTGTTTATGGGGGAAACATTAAAAAAAAAATACGTTTAACTAGTTTGACTTGATTTGGGGAGATTTTACTATGAAAATCCCATCAACTGGCTTTGAGAGCTCGCACTATCGAGAATGTATTTCAAAAATTCGCAAACCAAAGTCTTGCTCAGGCAAATCAAAAATTTTAATTTGATATAATCACGTTGGTCAGATCGAATTCGGCTAAACAGAGTTAATAATAAGGAACCCGAATAAAATATAAAATATAAAAGTTAAATGCGATGAGATTGAAGTGCTCAGGTTTTAAACCTGCGTACAGACCATTAGCATTTTTGGCCCAAAACTAATAATGAGCGACATGAGGCACATTTAATCTTCGCTAGCGCACACTGGTCGATTTATGTTTGCTAGCTGTCCAAAACATGCCCAGCTTTTGAAAGTTTTTTTTTAATTTTTGTAAAGCAGTTTTTATTTATTTATGATTCTATTAACATATCTAATGCTTCAGGAGGCAAAGGTGCCTTATATCACTTATAATAGGATCGGACGAAATTTGCAAATTATGAAGAACATCCTCATTGGTTGCGACCCGTAACATCTTTCGTGAGAAGCTTTCACGGTACAGCTTGTAGTTTTTTTGTCGGGTTTCTAAAACGTCTTCCGACAGTTGGCCAAATAGGAATAGCGAAGTTCTCAATAATGTCAGCACCATAAATAAGTATTTTATGGATGCTCACAGGCATTTTATACCAATTATATTTGCTGGCAAATAGTTTGGCTGTGTCTAAGCAATACTTTCGGAATTTGATTGTGTCAATTTTCAATCCAGATGAAAGATTAACCAGTACTATGGCAAAATCAATATCACCGGCAGTGTTACCATCATTCGTGTTAGCCCTCCTTGTTTTGGAAAATCGACTAATATGGTATTCTCAGCTCATTCCTGACTTGGTTTTGAAGATGGACTTTTTTATTTTGAACCAGTTTTCTGGCCTCCTCTCCTCTTGCCGGCCAACATTTGTTGTCAAGTTTGTACGACAAATGCAACAATGATTCCATGAATCATATGTGTGCGTGAAGAGTTTGTAAACCATGTCCGAATGCATTACTATCGTAGAGCTTGTTTAAACATTTCTCCAAATCATTCATATCCTTTGGAGGTGCTTTGCATATGTATGTAGCAAACCGCACTAGCTTTATTTTTGATAAATGCGTTGCAAGTTTTACCGTCAACCATTGTCTTCAACACCACGTGATATATGTTTATGGTTTTTCCGTTTATAGTTAAACTAGTGGGTTGCAGCATATTTATTTCTGATTCCATTCGATTGAACTCTGTTATAGTGATATCTGAACTTTCCGTAGAAAATTCAAAGCTTACTGGCCGGCAGTATCTTGGTGATGATGTTCCTGAATTTATCCATAATTTTGAACATCCATTTTCAGATTTCTTCTTGATTTCTAAAGGCACAATGCATGTTAACAATATGTCTGCATCACTAAAAAGTTTTGCTTATAGCGGGAGTGTCCCCCATTACCGTCAACTCCTAACCACCAAGTACATTCAAAAGTATCGGCATTTTCACATCCAAAATCAAATACTTCACGCTGTGCTTCTAAAAAACGCTGCGCAGTAAAATCCAGTAAGAACTGTAGCTTCATTTCAGATAAGGTTTCCGTAGTTGATGTAATAGGTGGATAACATCTTTTTTTTTTGATTCCAGTATAAAGTCATAGCTAGGGTATGTTCGCATTTCTTTCTTTAGAATTTTTTTTTTTTTTTGAAGATTTTTATACTGATTTTTAATTTAGTCATTAGTCATTAGAGCTAAGGCTTCTTCAGGTGTATACGGGATTGCTGATTTCGTTATTTGAAGTACTTTAAGTTTCTTCAGATTTTTGGGTGAGCTGCCAACAGCTTTTTTTACGACATCGGCCATAAAACGTTTAGCTTCTTGTCTTAGCTTCGCTTCCTTTGCAACGGACAGTTCTTTTGAAGACTTATTCATGAGTTCTCGAATTTTTCTTTTTTTAGATTTAATTCTACTTTCTTGAAATGTTTTCTCTGGCCTTCCAGGTTGAGATTATTGCTGATTTTCTTCTATTTGTATAGGCATTTGAAATTGTTTGAATAGCCAACTCTCTTCTGGACTTTAGAACACATGAAACGTACGTTTCTTTGCAACCCACTTTTGAAAAATTAGCGACACAAACATTTTGGTGTAACCGAAGCATTTTTTATGTTGTTCCTCATTTACGTCCAATATAGAAAGCTTTGAATAAACTAACTTTACTACATCATGCGCACAGTCAGAAACAGACGATTTGAAAAGTCCGTTCTCGAGCATAAATAGAAATATTTCATTTCTTGTAAGTGACGGCCTCTCTGTTGGAAGAGCATTGCTACCTTTATAAAAGAAAAAATATATTTTATGGCGGTTTTTGGCATGTAATGTTTATTTTTAATTAAAGTGAAAGATTTAAACTTAATAATATAGTCGGTCTTATTAATTTAGAAATCATTAAATTACTGCATAAAGACACCACTTTCGTTCCTTAATTTTTATATTATACAGGGTGAATGACTCGAACTCCAACTTTTTAAGACGCTATAATTTTTTTTATTTTTTGATAAATTTTGTTGTGCCAAAGCAAAAAATGTTGGAAAATACATCAATTTTCAAATTGTATCAGTAGTTTTCAATGTGTCCACCTTTGGCGCGAATAATGGCCTTGAGACGGCAGAAGAAAGCATCGTACGCTGCACGCAAGTGGCTCTGCGGTATTTTGGCCAATTCCCGGCGAAATGTTTGTTTGAGGTGGTCCAAACTTTGGTATTTTTTAGTGCCAACCTTCGCCTTCAAAATACCCCAGACAGAGAAATCCAACGGATTTGCATCCGGAGAATTTGAAACCATTGTGTCGAAGAAATGAAGTGTGGAACATAGTTTTTTAACCAATCTTGGTTGACGCGCACTTTGTGAGACGGTGCCGAGTCTTGTTGAAATGTCCACGGTCTCCGACCCAAATGATTGTTTGCCCAAGGCTTCAATACTGCCTCTAAGACAGCTTCACGGTATACGATCGCATTAATTTTGACGCCACGGTCCAAAAATACGAGCGGAGAGCGACCATCGGCGGTTATGGCGGCCCAAACCATCACCATCGGTGCTGCCTGCTTTCTGGTGGCCATCCGAAGTTGTAAATTTTCGAAGGACCTCTCTGGCAAGTAAACTCGCTCATTTTGTTTGTTGACATATTGCTCGATAACAAATGGCGACTCATCGGAAAAAACCAAATTCGGCAACTCACAATTTTCGTGCAAGCGTAGCAACTCCTTCTAACTAACTGTAACTTTTTTCTGTTGCGGGGTAAGATCTTGTGCGTTTTGGAACTTCAATGGCTTGAGCCCAAACTCATTTTTCAGTATGTGTTGCATCCGTTCCAACGATATGTTGAGCTCACGAGCCATTTTGCCTCCACTTCGACGCGGATTGCACTAAATTCGAGCCTTCACTTTCCGAACCATTTCTGCCGATGTTGCTGTTTTTTTATGGCCACCTCCATGGCGTTTTGCAACGCTGCCAGTACCACGGTAACGAGCTATAGTTCGAGACACAAATGATTTATTCACGTTGAGGTGCTGGAGGGCTCTAACGATAGCTACTTGTGGTTTTCCAGCCAAATATAAAGCAATCACACTATCACGTTTGAATTCCATCGCGGATAAAAATTTTTCAACACAACTGAGACGCAAATCGTTTTATAGGCTTGTAAATAATAAAATTATCTGTCATGTGTCAAAATTTGAGCTCACTGTCATGAACGGTTTGGAAATTATAGCAGTCTGAAGTTGATTGCAGTTCGAGTCATTCAGGGTGTATATACGAAATTAATTTTTTCTGAATTACTTACAATGAGAATCTTGCGACATATTTGCTTTTTTGGTCATTCTTCTTTAGTCGATAAAAACTTGCACTTACAATGACAACGCAAATTCTTAACTGGAACACATAGTCACAAAGTGATCTCAAACTGCATCATTGCGGTGTAAGTACAGCTGCAAATTTGAGTGCTAGCCTCTTTTGTTGTTTTGAACTAGTTAATATGTTTCATTTTTGACTTTTGTCCAGCTACTGATGTATGGAAATCGGCCACTGTGCAGCGGCGTTATTGGGCTAAATTTCGCTACGAATGCTAAAGACGATTCTGTAATAGATGCAGGCGATCGTAAGCATGCTGAAAGCCGTCTGTTGCCTGAATTGGATCCAATACATGTGGTTCCGACAGGACGATTCCACATTACTCACAGGTTATGTTATGAACAATTTTAATGAGAAACTTTTCAATATCAAAAAGCGGCGGTACAGACTTTATGGCCCCAATTTTTCCCTATAAGTGTATTTGAAGGAACAGGTGTACACGAACAAACCTACCTCAATTCGGATGCTCACGCACAACATTCGAACAGATATTGTGGGCAACGCTAAAAATCTGCAATAATATTACGAAAATAATTCTTGACAGTTTGAAGCAGAAAATAAGCATAAAATTGCAGCCTCGTTTTGATCACCACTGACAGCTCTAGAGTGTTAAATGGCCACTTATCGGCTATCTCTACCGTGGTGAGCGAAATGGGTTTAAGGAAAATGACATCAAAATATGTATAAGAAAGTACCAGCCACTAAATGTTCGGATGAGGCCAACCCTTTATTTGAGACTTTTACAAATACCAACTTGTCGCATCACGGCTGGGAAAAATTTTCAAGGCAAAATGAATTTCTAAAGTCTAATGAGCTCAAAACCTGTTTGTTTGTTTTCCTTATAAGTCGAAATTCGTCAAACCCATTTCTATCCAATTTCGTCGATAATGATAATTAATTAATTGTATGTGATGGTTGGTTTAACGCTAGAAATAAAACTCAAACTACAGTTTCGTTCATTGTAAAACCGGTTAAGAAAATTGGAAAAACAAAAAAAAAAAACAAAAAACTGCACGATTTACACTTTTACTGCCAACTAGCATAATTACGAGTAACCACAATGGCTAGAATCGTGCCTGGAAGCAAAATTTAAATCATTAACTACCACAACACTGTCGTCAATCATTTCAAAATGAATCTTTACTTCAGCATTCTTGGCAAAGTGCTCAGCTAAAAATGTATCTGCTCAACTATTTCCCGTGAGCATTCCGATTTTATGATTTTTCATGTCAAATATACTCATACCCTATCGTGTTTTTGTTGCCTTCAATTTAATATTACACATCTATTTGTTATGAAAATGTATCCGTGCTTATATGCCAGCTAAGATTTAAAAAAAAATTCGTCATCACACTAAAATATATCACACCAGCCAGCTTTGAGACTGAGATAAAAATATAAAAAGTCTCCTCCTCCAGATGAAACATATTTCACTTTTACCAATCCATTGAGATTAGTCACGTATCTAGATGGACTTTACACTATTAGAAGTTGGGCGCACACGCATACTCGTATCCGTGCCGTACCTTACATCCATCAGAATTTTAAAAGATTTTTTTTTATTTATTTTTCTTAAATGCATTTACTGAAAGCAATCTCATACCTACACAGATACCGATGGACCATTGCCAAATGAATAAACAAAAAAACAAAAAAAAAAAAAAAAAACTGAAAAATCAAATTTGTAGTCAGCCAGAGAGTCAACCAGTCAGTTAGTCAGTAAATCTATCTGCTGACTGCAGATACGAATATTTATGACCAAAGAATCAAAGACACATGTTTCGAAAACAATACGCCTACCCAATACGTATAAGAAATCTGTAATTATAAACTAGAGCAAAACTCATAGATACTTCTAAACAAAACTATATCTATGTCGATAAGTATACGAGTAGATATAGGAGAAAAATAAAGCAACTTCTGACGCACCGCCACCATAGGAATACAGATCATAAAAACAGCAGTCAGCTGACCTAAAGCGAGCAAACTTAATAGCTTCACGGATTGGCGGCTTTATGTGTTGCTATTGCTGTTGCTGCTACGTTTTGTTGCTGGCTGAAAGGGGGGGGAGAGGGTTGGTCCTCTGAAATTGCTAACATGACATGACAACAATTACAAAACTTTACATCTTGCTAGTGTTTAAATTAATTAACAGAGAATTTTTCGGCTAGATAGATTGTAAAATATAGTTACATACGAGTTACTCTTTGTATTTATGGGCAGTTGAGTGGGAAATTTCTCTGTAGAGAACCAATTCTAAAGTTGTTCCTCATGTTACAGTGTTTTGTATCACCATGTATACAATGCAAGGTGAACAAGATTTGAACCCACCTAGAGCCCCTGGCACCTCTTACGTACAAAGTCCATTGGTTAATGCCAGCTAGATACTTACATATATGGTAAATTTTTGCAACTGAAATGATTGCAGCTGTGGAAGCTGAATGGATTCTAGATACATGTCCACCAAGTCAATTAACAATTTTAATTAAATTTTAATGAATGAATCAACTTTTGTTTGTATACGAGTACTAGATACCCGAGATACACAACTAAAAATACAAATACGAGTACACAATATCTATGTCTCTAATTGGAAGGAAAAAATGCTTCTCGATGAGAGAGAGAGAGTATTCGTAATTACACTCGTATTTGCAAATCTACAAGTCGATAGATCGATTTGGCATCCAATAGATAAATAGATAGATGCATTTAACATATGTACATATGATTTTTATTATCAATTTCGATCGTTTAAATATCGATATCAATCAATTAAAGTTCGATTAAGAGGTGGGTAACTTTTTATTGCATACGGATATCTATCGTATCTATCGCCTTCTTCGTATTGATCAATTGAATGACTTTGCAAAAAATTATCCATAAATATCGAGAGTACTCGTATCTGTAGATAGGCCACCCTGTGTGTGGAGTTACTATAGAACAACCGTACGGTGTAGTGGACGCAAATGTTTATAAGAGGATAAATGTTATTTACTGATTTGGAGGCGAGTTTTTTTTATTAGACTTGCTGATGGATTTTTAATAGTTGGATTTGTCAGGATTTTATTTTCATCGACGTACGAGTATGATAACTGATTCTTCTATTCGAAATTGCCACAGGTGGTTACTGTGTTATTCAGATCCAGAGTTTGCGCATAGCAACATTTTGTTTGCTGATACAAAGTTTTTCCCATACTGAAAGGGGGCGAAATTGTTTTTAATTTACTTGTGGCTTCGTTTTGCAAATCGAATTCTGTATCCGCTAAATTGTTGTTCATGTGAGTTCTTTTTTATTATTATTTTTATTAAGAACCCGTGATTTAACATCACAGATGGTGTTAACAAATTCCACAAAGTCACATCAATTTTGCTCTTCATATCAGCATGTCTATCATCTTTTTCAACGGTCCCAGTCACGCCTAAGGTTTTAAGGCATAGGAAGGACATCTCCTTTTAATAAAAGCCTCAAATGAAATTCAATTTCTTGGTTTTTGAGTGAACAATGAAAAGTAGAAATATAAACCGCGTTTAATTTTCAAATGAGACGCGTGTCACGACTCGGTTTGAACACCTGCAATTCTTGTGATTGGATTTCCGATATCGTTTGTGCCAATATTCGACTCCCATATCAAGCCTTGTATCTTACACTCGAAATCGTGGCATGGATGTGAGATTTAACGAGCGAATAACACGATCTTAGTGGTCAATTGCGGTTGCGGTTTTGCTTAAAAATCAGACCCGGAAATCATTGTATTTGTTTTTTTTTTTTACAATGTGACAGGTCTTGTTCATTGTTCTGCAGTGGTTAAGTCAATAAAGTTCTTTAGTATCACGATTATCAGAAACCTTTGCACACCTTTCACTTGCAACTAAAGTGTTACAAGTAGAAATAGCTCAAGTGACCAGTACATAGACTCTCTTGATACAAAATATGTAGAAGCACGTCCTGATGGCTGACTATTTCTCTCTGAAGGCCAATTACTCTCAAAATAAAAATAGAGTGATCTAAGAGCCAAGGCAGCTTGAAGACCGGTGAGTCGTGCTCCATAAAAAGCAATTTTTCAATATTACCCAAATCAAAGACAAGTTGATAATTTGAATTTCGTCATAGTAAAGGTGCCTAAGGCATCCTTGCCAAGGTATTTTAGGACTCCCTCGCGATAAGACATTATGTAGAATTCAGTTCCGAGAAGTCGCCCGCAAACAGAATGTTCACCAACTTCCAAATCAAAACTGCTAATACTCCTAGGTGTCTCTGCGGTGTGACGACTCATTGAATTTGCTCTGACTAACTTCCACTCAGGGTTAAAAATCCGAACCCAACTACCTAGTCCTGCCATACGTTCTGTTACACAAGTTCCAGCGCTTATCGTTCAAAACTTCTTCCGGGAATAGAACTGTTAACTTTTTTTCAGAACACATGCACTCATCAGTGAAGAATACTAGTCAGTTTGTTTTCAGTTTGTAAACTGTTAACATGGATTGGAGAATCAAGTCACGGTAATTCCATAAGGGTGGAAAGAGTGCTGGCCAAATTTCGAGTTGCTAAAACCACTCGGAATATCGAGAATTCGTTTATCGGCCTACTGCTCGCTTCGGCGAATTGTATGGAGTAGGAGACAGGCCAAGAAGTGGTCGCCCGCGCGTCGTCCGTACGAATGTGGGTAGTAAATTCAGTGCGCGAACGAATTCCTCAACTAAAAAAAATTTGGCTGGAAAGAAGCAAGAGGCTTTTGCAGTGGCACATGGACAATAGCCATTCTGTTTACGGATGAGAAAATTGTTACCTTGGAAGAAGTTTTCAACAAACAAAATGACAAATTTTATGCCACTTCATCTAAGGCAGCGAAAAAAGTTGTTCCACGGGTGGACATCATCCCAATTCCGTAATGGTTTGGTGGGGGGTCTCTCACCATGGTGTCAAATCCCACCATTTCTGTGAAAAAGGCGTAAAAACGGGTGCAAATTGTAAATGGTGGTACTAGACGATGTTGTCACTCACCAGTTAGTTAGTGGCTTCTTTCTCCATAAATTTTATGAACAAAACCAGTAAGGAAGACCAGATAATCATCTCAGGTAATTGTTGCCAATATTATTCGCGTAAATTTTGTTTCTGGCACCAGTACTGTCCTGAAGATGCAAACTACTTATGTCCATTCGGTTACATTACATTTAAATCTTCTATTCCTAAGAGAAAACCTCTCTAACTCTCATTACATTGACAGCCGACGAGCCATCAAAACCTGAGATTCGTTGGCCAGCGGTTACTGTCAGATGCAAAATATCATCCAACATACCCCACTTTACGACCGACTCGGCCTAAATTATTTTAATTTAACGTACGAGTAGTTCTCGCTGAAGTGCACTTTGATTGACGATAAATTTGTCAATGTCGACGATCTCTATAGAACAGAGATTATTTATGTCTCAAAAGTCGTAACTGCGCAGAGGTTACATTCTGATTAGTGGCAATGCAATACAATTGCAGAAGATGTACGCTCCACATTCCTCTTTCCCTTACTCACAGAATCAGCAGAAATCATTGAGAGAAATACTATATCGCAGCAGTTTTAATAGCACAGTGTCCCATGATTATATTACTGAGTTTTGGAGATATCTCTTCTCCTGAGCTTTAACACCTCTCAGCTTGGGATAGAGTATGAGCCATATTGATGTAAAAGCCTCACACTTATCTCAATGAATCCACCTGTGAATATCTTTTAAGACATTTGCCTTACGACATTAGTGGCTTTACGATGCCAAGTTGGCTTATATTTGTAAGGAATCAGCTGCTATTAGCGGCGTCCGGGACGGCTATCAGGGACGCCTGTGTGTCCTGGACCCCAAGAGCGTTTGATCTTACCACACCGGAATTTATGGTGCTAGCGTAAGTGTTAGTTAGTAATCTGATAGCTGCTTGAGTGTCTATTTACATTGCAATATCCGATGTGGATATTGGGTTCAGACTGAGCCAAATAGCAAGCTAATAAATACCTGAGACTTCGGCTTGATAGGCGGTAAGAGAAGGGAAGGCCCTTATGTCAACGCCTTCAGTTTTCTTAGAGCCGGCTATGAAGATGGAAATAGGCTTGCTAAGAAATACTTATTGTTGTCTCCACTCGTTCCTTTCTGCAATTAGATGATTGAATTCAATTTTAGTTAATTGAAGGTCTGTTGATTGGTGGAGGCCGCGATGCAGTCTGAATTAACTGGCAAGTCCTACATTTAACTCTTTTAACTTTAGCACTTCTTGACGGATGTTGTCCTTCAGGGCTGCCATAATTTCTGCCTTGTTCACATAAACCTGTGACTTTACATACGACCCCATAGAAAGAACTCCAGGGAGGTCAAATCGGGTGGTCATGCGGACCAGTGGAAAACGCCAAATCGCGATATCAGGGAACCGGGAAACGCCTGCTTTAGAATGTGGGTTGTGGCTCGTGTAGTATGCGCCGTTGCTCCGTCTTGTTGGAATCGCATGTCCCGCAGGCCCAATTCATTCAAATGAGGAATGTCAAGTCCATTGTTCATTGCTCTGTAGCGCTCACCATCCACAGTGACCGCAGTTTTCAACAAAAAAAAAAAACAAAAAAAGTCCAATGACTCTTCCAGCGTAAGCAACACACCATGCAGTGATTTTGAGTGGATGCAATGGCTCTTCGGGGATTATTCGCGGACTTTCAGTGGCCAAGCACAGCTAATTTCGTTTGTTCACATATCGACAAAGGTGGAAATGGGACTCGTCACTCATGATTATTTTTGACGCAAAATCGTCCTCTACGTTACTTAGATTCAAAAGGGCGTGAGCGTAGATTAGACGCGATTCACGGTCACCACCAATTAGCTGATGGACTGTCTGCACTCTGTAAGGAAACATCTTCAAGTCTTCCACCAAAATGAGCGGCAGAGACGTGCGTTTAATGGCCAATTGAGTGGCTCGTCGTGTGGTCGATGCCGACGGAGCCTCTATAAGATCTTCAGCCACGGGAGCGATATTGGTTCCGTGTTGATCCCGTCTCTAAGAATCGTGCAGCTAAACGCCGTATTGAACGAATAGTCGGAGCCAGGCGGACAGGAAACTGGGTACGAAATGCAAGTCCCGCCGAAATCACCGACGCATTGTTCATAAAAAACATTGTGACGATCCTTGCTTATTCACACAAATTCTAATTCTGTTTGCTCCACAAATGTCAAAACCGGATTGACATTCGGCGACATTTGTAAGATCTATGGCAAATTCTGATAGGGTCCTACATTATGGCCCACCTAGTATTTAGCATTAATAGATTCGTTCAGGCAACAAATTGGTTTAAGAAATAAACCTCCACGTATTCTAGTAACAATGTCCATCAGGAGATATTGAAGGCATCTCTGTATCTTCTCTAATTTATAACTGTATTTGAGTGCATAAATTGTACTTACTACTTACGAAAGGTAATTCGATTATACTTGCGACATAAACTCACCTGCAAAGAAAAAAATAAATAAAATTAAAAAACTATTACTTTTTCTATATTTTTTTTTAAACATATATTAACTTTATAAAATGAAATAAAAATAAAAGAACCATTAGGATATTCGATACTCGCTTAAGAAATTCCAATATCACGCTGAAATTTGCAGTACGTTTTAACAAAAGTGAACTAAGATCGCGTCAGCCCTAGTAAAAGTAATGTAATTTTAAAATAAAAGAAAAAGTAAAGGCCCAAGCTGGCTTCCCTTCACTACACCATAAACTACGACCATGGTAAAAAAATCATGATTTCGAATATTACCATTTCAGTAGACAAACGGCATTTTAACTACAATTTAGATATTCGCCAAAATTCGAAGAATCACAAGACCGAACAACACACAAATTTATGAAGTGGAATAAACTTTTCGAGCTTCACCTGCCAACAATAAAAAAAAAATAACATTCTACCGAATAAACTTAGTGTTCTTGTCTATTCCAAAACCAACATGTGAGCATCATTAAAACCTTTTTACCATTTTCGGCATATCATCTTACAAAAAGAGAAAAAGAAAATCTATATGCAAACTACCAACTTAGTTGGATCTCTGTATATGATACACCATACTCCTCCGCTAAAATCCCAGTTTTTATTGCTTTCTCTAAAATTATTTCCATTAATATTCATAAAGCAACCGGAATGGCTTCACAAAAAGAAACAAATTAGGAAATTTACAACTGTCAGTGAGATTAACAAATTATATACCGCCATCTGTTGGCTCTAACCATACTCGTACAAACAAGCCGAACCAAACCGAACTAAACACCACCAAACGATCTATAATTATCGTAGCTGTAAATGTCATAACTATGTCAGTATTATCAGTTTCATCTTTATTGCTCCTGCTCACTTATATGTTACTATCTCTAGGTAATATCTTCTACCGACTGACTTTAGATAAATTTAAATTTTTAATTAATCAAGTGGAGTTTAACTAAACACTGCTAAAAACTTCATAATTTTGACAACAATTTTGTAAAATTTGATCAATAACAAATTATTCATTGCTTGCCATGACAAGTATGTTCTTTTCGTGTAATTGACTAAAAAAAACAAAAAAAACAGCATAATTATCGGATTTTTCTTTGAATAATTCTCAATTAAGTTAAATGTCAGAACCAGCTACAAGCCGAGATAAAATTTATTGAATGTTTAAATCTTTCGTCAACTCTGACGAGCAATAATAGCAATAGCAACAGCCAGTAGCAGCTTTAGATGGATTAGCAAAATTTAGTATCTTTTGAACAAAACAACGAATTAATTCGCTACCTTAAACGGCAAGCAAACTATCAATTTTTGTCTTAATGACTCCTAAGTTGTGGTATTGTATTTCGATTACAATAACAAAAAGATGAAGAAAAAAATAATAAAAATTTAAATAGATTCACAGTATAGTTGCAAAGTCAGCTAACAGGAAATTGTGTATCTACGACTGTCTATACACTTCATAGATACACCATGAAGAAAAAAAAAATTCTCAAATTTCTCAATTCCAAAGTATGTGTTGACGAACTTGTCTAAAGTTCTTCTGCCACTTCATTTGAAAATTCCCAACATTACAGTGTTGAGTTTGGAAAAACCCGCTCTGTTGGGATTGTTTACACTTGCACTTATTTGAATTCGATAAATTCAACGGTTTTATCGCATTCTCGTTGTAGACAAAGGTTTCGAAAAGGAAGATGACATAAGGTTTTAGCAGGCTGACATAAATTTTGGTATTTTATTTAAAAGAAAACAACCGAAAGAGTTTCAAAATTTTGAAAATACTCGTAATAAGAAAATTCTCTTGTGTGTATATATGTTATGTATTTCGAAAACTGGGTCTAGTAGTCGCGTCTTTGTGTCGCGTATCCTTTTTTTTTTTGTTTCTTTTTGTTTTAGTCAGTCATTTGAGTAGGGGTATTTAGCCGCCACTTGAATCTTGGGTTATATGATCTCTGTTTTAAGAGTTCTTACAACAGATTTTCGTAATGGTTTTGAGTGCAATTTTATGTAAACGAAATTGATTGGTTGTTAAGTTGAACAAGATTATGAAAAGCAGATGATGAGATAGAATTTAAATTAAACATGTGACTGTTGTTTTTAGAATAGTGCTTCATAATTTTTTTTAATGGGAAACAATTGCTGTTTTTGAGACTTAATGTGTGTCACAAGCTGGACGTTTTAGATACAAAAGCCAGCATTTATAGAGTAGACTTGTCATTTTAAATATAAAATTGAGATCAGATAAGTATTTTTTTTAGGGCACGTTAAGATAACGATATTTTTTTTTATAAAGTGACTAAAAATATAAAAAAAAAAAACGTCAACTAAATTAAGCGTAGCATGAAACACAATATAAACAACCCACTCATAGTGAAATAAATTTAACTAAATGAGTATAGACATCTAGCTGATAACATGATTACGAATAAAAATACGATACTATTGAATCGATTGTATTTAAAAAAAAAAAAAAGAAAACGTAGTAAGCACTACCTTTTTGATCAAAACAAAACAAATTCTTATCAATGTGGACTTTGTACTGGCCATTGTAATGTTGTAAAATTTTGTCCCGACAGCCATTCTTTAACTACTTTCGCTGTATGCTCTGGATCCCCATCATGTTGAAAAACGATCTCATCAGATGGACATGTACACTCTTCAATGAAATCAGGCAAATTTGACTGAAGGATTTGTCGGTAATCTTCCTTCTTCATGATTCGATTAATTTTAATAAGTGGGCCAACGTGCCACCAAGTGAAACACCCCCACACCATCAAGCTTCCACCACAGTGTTTCATTGTTTGTTTTACCTGGTGCTTTGAAATTAGTTCCTGAGGTCGATGACAAAAATACTTTTTTCCATCCGACTGGTAGCGATTAATTTTAGTCGCGTCAGACCAAATTACTTTCTTCCAATCTTCTTCCTCCAGTTTTGTGCAGCTTGCAGAATTTGAGCCGTGCTTTGATATTTTTCTCGGATAAAGCCGGCTTTTTTTGTTTGATTGCGGATACAAGTCCGATTTTTTTTAAGGCTCTTCGCTTACATCCTTATTAATAGCCTTTACTGCCTCCTTCGGTGTTTTGTTTTTTTTTTTTTTTTCGATCTGAGGGAACGTTCCATTAAACGGGCATCGCTGTCGGACAGTAGTATGGGACGGCCGCTGCTTGTAGTAGCCGTGCAGTTTCTTTTTTTTTATATATTAATGACAGTTCTATGACACACCTCCATCTTCTCTGCTATTTTTCGCGAGCTGTACCCCTTTTCCAACAAAACTACAACGCTATCCTCAGTTTCTTTGAAATGATTTTCATATTCATCTGTTTACAAATATTATTAAATTAACTAGCTTCGAAAAAAAAAATTATCGAATAATTACCTTCTTCTTTGGCTTTCAAATAAAAAATGACATACTACCTCTCTTCAAAAAGTTCCCGGAATGCATTCAGAAAATTGGAAATACACGTTTATTCATTTAAATCTATATTTTCGCCTTCAGAGTAATACCCATCGACTGCAACATATTTATGCCAGCGCTTGATTCAATCCTCGAAACATTTTTTATATTCGGTTTTCGGTATGTCCATTAGTGCTTCCTGCGATTTTTCCATAGACTTCCTCTCGGCTGCTGAAACGCGTTCCCCATACTGGTTTTTTAACTCGATTGAACAGAAAGAAGTCACAGGGAGCCAAATCAGGTGAATCCGGTGGCTGTTGGATGGTATTTGTTGCATTTTTCGTCAAGAATGGCACTTTGCGACGGTGCGTTATCAGGGTGCAAAATCCACGAGTTTTCTGCCCACAATTCTGGTCTCTTTCGGCGAATTGCTTCACGCAAACGTCTAATAAGGCCCAAATAATACTCTTTGTTTACTGTCTGGCCTTCTGGCAAAAATTCATTATACACTACACCGTTGTACTCGTAATCCACGAAAATCGTGATCATTGCCTTCTTTTTTCACTGAAAACGACGTAGTTTTTTTTGTCTCGGCTCATTTGGTGAACGCCATTCTCTTGCCTGATGTCTGGATTACGTCTCGTACTCATAAACCCACGTCTCGTCTCCAGTAATGATCCTTTTGATAAATATGGGATCGGATTCAGCCTCGCAAACATCTCTTTTGCGACGTCAACACGGTCTCTTTTTTGCATGAAATCCAGCGCCACACGGTGGGTCTGGCCGGGAACTTTTTGATCAAGGTGGTATAATATGTATAATACTATTTCAACATCACTCAAATTTGTTTCTTTGCCTTCATAAAACCCCCAGGAAGAAGATATTATATATACATACAGTGATGAGCAAAATAATAGGGACAGCCATGCGCATTTTTGAAAAAAAACCGAACAATTAAGAACCTCTTGATTGTTACGATTTGTTTTAATTTTCTATTGATTGTTTTGAATTTCAAGATTATATGTTAAAAGCAAACAACATGACCCAAAATTTGTGCATAAGGATTTAAAAAAAAAAAAAATTTACCGATTTCTCTTATTTCTTATTTCTTGCTGGAAACATCCCTGAATGCTAGCTAAAACGAAGAAAGTTGATGTTAGAATATAATAAATGCAATAGCTACTTCAGTATTTCGTTGAATAGTCTTTGTTCTTGAAAACAGCCAAACAACGTTACGGCATCGACTCCACTAGTTTTTGGCAAGTACTAGATGGAATGGCTTGCCACGCAGCCTTAACGTGTGCCCACAAATCTTTGTTACTTTTTTTTTTTTTTTAATTTACACGCGCCTAAGGGGTTATGATACCCTTTTACTGTTGATAGATAGAAGGAGCAGAAAGGAAAGCATTGTTGTGATGTAGTGGTTTGAAACTCAGGTGTGTTTGGTTTCGATATTGACTCTCCAGGGGTGGGAGTCCGAATAGGACGGAAAGATTTTTCTTCACTTGGAATGATTCAGGTTGTGAATTTTAACGGTTTTGTGCTTGAAAACTCTACAACAGCCAAATCTACATGTCAGTTTTATGCCTTCACACGCAGATTTTGCTGACTGAGTTCCAATTACACAAATGAAAACTTGCCGTGGCTAGGATTCGAACCATGACCCTCCGGGTGAGAAGCGATTGCTAGTAAAACTACACCACGGCCACCCCTAGTTACTGGACGCTTTCACATTTCTCAATGCTACTTTAACCTCTTGTCACAGGTTCTCAATCGGATTTAAGTCTGGTGATTGAGAAGGTCAGCTTAAAACATTGAGACCGTTCTGCGAAAACCACTCTATTGGAGGTTTTGATGAGTGTTTAGGATCATTATCCTTCTAAAACATCCATCGAAGAGGCATGTTGTCTTCTGCATAAGGTAGCATAGTGGAATTTGAAATGTCCACGTAAGACACTGCTGTCATAGTGCTTTCAATTCTATGAATGGGACCTACACCCTGATAGGAGAAGCAACCCGATACCACAATGCAGACCCTATCATGTTTCACCGTCTTGATTGTATATTTATCACTATGTGCCGTATTGGGTGGTCTCCGCACTAGTAAACTATAGCGATCTGAGTTAAATAAATTAACTTTAGTCTCATCAGACAAAAGGATATTGCGCTATTCTGGCCAGCTCCAATGTTGCTCTCCAAAAGGCAGCCCTTTTGCAACATTCTTCTTCGACAGCAGCGGTACTTTTCTCGCGCTTCTTGCTTTTAAATTGTTTTCAATAAGCATACTGCGTATAGTAGAAGTGTCGACGTCCTGATTAAAGCAAAAGCTTCCTTCTTCACATATCGCAATATACTTTTTTTCAGAGAGGCAGACATTTTAGGCTTCCTTCCACAAGTTTCTGACTTAGATTGCCACTTGATTGCATTTTCGACCATTCTCTTCGAACAGTTAAGAATCTTAACAATTTTCGGGTAAGAAAAATCGTTATTTTGGAAGGCCTTTATTTGACTCCTCTTCTCAGTGCTACAATGCTGTGCTCGACCCATTCTTACACACTCTTTTCTATTATATTAAATTCAGAAATTGTAGTTTATAAATATACAAACTTTAATTTTAGCTTTTAGGTTTAAAAAAATTAAGATAAAGCAATCAGTTTTTAATTAACACAATAGATAACTAAATGTCCTTATTATTTTGCATAGTCGAAACCAACCAATCTCTGCATACTAATGACACAAATCGGAATATACGCAGAGTATTTGGATGAAGGGAACTGTGATCCAGTTAATTTTCTTTGTTTCACTCAAGATTCACAGAAATTGGGCGCTTTTAAAACATTGACGCAGAAACGTCCCTATCAATTTTCACATCACTGTACATGGTTCCTCAACGATGCAATTCTATGAAATATGGTTTTCAATAACAGCTTTTATTTTCATCTTAAAAATTTCCCGAACCCTGAACAATTTTCGCAGCCTAACTATCCCTGAAATATGTCCATCATAAATGGTCAATGAACACCATGTTTCGAAACAGTTCTCGGTCAGCTGCAGACCTCCTATCACTGTCTTATGTATTTCTCAGAATGGCTAGATTTAGAGGCCAACAAATAGCATTCCACATGAACCAATGTGACCTGGGTTTCTTAGTTTATATTTTACATTTTATATTTTATATTTTATATTTTATATTTTATATTTTATATTTTATATTTTATATTTTATATTTTATATTTTATATTTTATATTTTATATTTTATATTTTATATTTTATATTTTATATTTTATATTTTATATTTTATATTTTATATTTTATATTTTATATTTTATATTTTATATTTTATATTTTATATTTTATATTTTATATTTTATATTTTATATTTTATATTTTATATTTTATATTTTATATTTTATATTTTATATTTTATATTTTATATTTTATATTTTAAGCATTGTAAATAAATGACAAATATTTTTAAAAGGCCGGATCGGTTTATCGAAAGAAACCCCACGACTTCCGCCGTCATATTTTATACGTCTTCTATCCCAATCTGGGAAAGTGTTTAGTCCCCTCTCCCTTAATATTGCAAATCATCCAAGTATCTATCATGAGTTCATCATAAACCTATGTGGGCATGTGTGCATTTTTTCAAAGAAATAGAGAGTGTTGAATATGCAAATGAGTCGACTTCTTCCTACTACTTATACTTTCGGCCCAAACTTGGCCACAAGTACTTCCAACTACCTACTACCACCTACCTCCAACTACAAATAACAACAACTACGGCAGCAAAATACTGTCTGTCTGACCAGTCATGGTTCTTTATTTACATTTTGCATACTCATTCTATTTTATTTTATTTATGGTCTATTGCAACCAACAGGGTATCTCTCATACGACAGACAGCTTGGCGTGTATAGTGTATCTACAACATTCGCAGAAAGGCCAGGCCAGGCCAAGCCAGACCAGATCAAACCAACGTAGTTAAGCAGCCGTTGCAGTGTTTGTTGTTGTTGTTGCTTTTTTTTTTTTCTGCTCTTTGTCATTTCGACGACTATGTCTCTATATGTATTCCTCTGACCATTTATTGACTTCTGATTTATTTTCAGAATCGAAATAGTCGACAGCTTCCAACATTTTAATATAGAAGGACACTCGTATCTGTTCGTCGTGGCTTCATTTGGGCAGCCAACACAGATAAAACGCAGATGAGACGCGTTCTCTACTCGTACATTGGCCGATGTCGATGCCGAAGCGTAAGCCGATGCCGTAAATTTAACCATAGCCATAGCCATAGGCGATGCCCATGCTGACTGCTGTCTCATTATTTACGGATGTCTCCGAAAATAGCTTGCCTCACATCAAATTCGTAGACGTGTGTAAGACTCAATTAATTGGGAATTATCTAACCATCTCTCGTTTACCCCCATAGCGACGAAAAGTCATTTTCTCGCTTTTATAAATAGTTCACATCGTCGAATCTTTTTGTTCTCTCTTCTTTTTTTTTCTTTTTGCCATCCAATAGTTACGCAAAAGTATCTTTCGGTTTCGCATTCCTGACTGGCTGTCAGAGTGCGATTGGATAGGATGGGTGTACCTCGTTCTCGTACTCGTACTCGTACTCATACTCGTACCTGTATGATGTGTGATGCCAAATTGCTAAATTACATTACATTTTGGCGGATTCTATTCTAGGATGTGCCGTTGTAAAAACAATCTAAAAAGTCAAACTGTCTGGCTGGCTGGCTTGTGACAGGAAGGCACTACTCAAAGGAGTATTCGTCGTTTACATTCTACATTCAAAGAGTTGCCGTGTCGTGTGTGTTGTGTCGCCTCGCGGCACAGCATTAAAGTACATTGACATTTTCAGAGAAATTTATTTTTGGCTTAAGAGGCATTTCCACTTAACGGTCATGTAGTAGAATGCGGCACACAAAATGTCTGCGAAATAATTGTGAATGTGCAGCTAATGATTTAGTGATGTTCAAAGGAACGACATACGAGTAAACACTCGTAAGCGCATCAGCTTAGTGCTGCTACAGGATGTCATTTTTCAAAGTCATAATAAATTGATTGTAGATACTGAACGAGTAGATAAAAGTATGTCTGATGGGGAAAATATGAAAGAATTTTAGGGGGATGCTTCAAAAATGAGTCCTTCCTTGATTGGGCCAAGTAAAATTGAAATGTTTCCAATCCGATTTAGATAGTACGTAATAGATAAGGTGCAGAAAGAAAACTTAATGTGCGGATTGTGATAACTAAGCCATTTACATCTATTCGATAGATACAACAGTGGGTAGCTGCAATTTGGTATTCAATTGGCATTATAACGTGTTCCCTTTTCTCAAGAACTCAATATTCAACGAGTATTTGCAGCCAGCTTTCACAGCCAAATTGTTGTCGAAAAGATAGTATTAATGGAAGCCATACTTTATTGAAGCGATATACTCAGAAAAAAATATGTACACGGAATTTGATACCAAAGTACGGGTCATAGTATTGTAATTGGGAAAAAACCGAAGCCAAAACTGATTAATGAAACCGATCTGAATGACAGTGACATCCTTTGATCAATGGAAATATATCTGACATCGCATAATATGACCCTATTTCTGATTTCTGAATCCGATTTTATCTTTGCTTGATTCTTACTCTGACTACGAATTTAACACTGGCCGTGACTCTGACTCTGCTTCTGACTATGACTCTGAATCGGACTAACTCTAATTCCAACTCTGGCCCTGATTCTGTCTCTGATTCTGACCTTATCATTGCCTGAATTCTTACTCTGCCTCTGACTCCGACTCTTTTTTTGCGCTAGAGTATGAGAAACCTTCATGAGGCAGCAGATTCTTATCGGCTAAAACCACCTCCACCCGAACAGAACGACCCGTGGCCAGCATGGTACCGCCGTAAGGCATTATTTCATGAGGATCGATGTAAAAACCTAGCTAACTCTATACTATTCGATTATTGTACAAGTGACATCATCTTCTAATGTCACAGAGTATGTGCACCGCTATACCACCTCAAAAAGTTCCCGGAATAACCACCGTGTGGCGCTCCCATTGTTCCGATTTGAGTTGTTTTTTTTTTTGTTAAAGTTGGTGACATTCCCTCTAAATCCTAGCATCATAGCTTGACATTTGCAAAAGCTACGTAGCCAAGAGTACATCTATCTCTGTGTGTGTTGGCGATTTTTTACAATTTTAGAAATGGACTTAAATTTGCAACAACGCTCTTTTATTAAATTTTCTGCGTAAGAAACGGATTTAATGGTGCGCGAACATTGGAAATGTTAGAAAAGTGTTTCGGCAACGATTCTCTAAAGAAAACGGTCGTTTACCAGTGGTACGAGCGGTTCAAAAGTGGTCCCGAGTCAATCGAAGATGATGAACGCAGTGACAGACCATCGACATCGAAAACCAACGAAGACATTGATGAAGTAAAAGAAATGTTGATCAATAACCCCAAATTAACCATCAGAGAGATAGCGGAGGACTTGAACATTGCCTATGGATCCGTCCAAGACATTTTGGTTAATGATTTGGGTTTCCGTCGTGTAGCAGCAAAGTTGGTGCTAAAAGACCTCAATTTCATGCAGAAAAGAGACCGTGTTGACGTCGCAAAAGAGATGGTTTGCGAGGCTGAATCCGATCCCACATTCATCAAAAGGATCATTAGTGGAGACGAGACGTGGGCTTACGAGTACGACACGCAATCCAGAGATCAGGCAAGTGGCGTTCACCAAATGAGCCAAGACCACGTCGTTTTCAGTCAAAAAAGAAGGCAATGCTCACGGTTTTCATGGATTACAACGGCGTAGTGCATCATGAATTTTTGCCAGAATTCCAGACAGTAAACAAAGAGTATTATTTGGGCATTATAGACGTTTGCGTGAAGCAATTCGCCGGAAGAGACCAGAATTGTCGGCAGAAAACTCGTGGATTTTGCACAGTGCCATCATTATTCGTAATTTTTTGACGAAAAATGCAACAAATACCATCCAACAGCCACCGAATTCACCTGATTTGGCTCCCTGTGACTTCTTTCTGTTCAACCGAGTTAAAAAAACCACTACGGGGAACGCGTTTCATCAGCCGAGAGGAAGTAATGGAAAAATCGCCGGAAGCACTGCTGGACATACCTAAAACCGAATATAAAAAATGTTTCGAGGATTGGATGGCTGGCATAAGTGTGTTGGGTATTACTTTGAAGGGGACAATATAGATTTAGATGAATAAACTTGTATTTTTAATTTTCTGAATAAATTCAGGGAATCAAGGTGGTATTACCAACCATAACCCAGTTTTCCTCATTCTGGAACAAGAACAGAACTTTTTTATTGGGAGAGAGCTGTACTCCAAAAAGATCCCAAGGTTATTCCTCCTATTTTGTTGCGCTTAAACATACACTCTGAAAAACCCATGCCCCGTGAGGAACTGAGTCAGATGGAAGTGTGTTTCGCCTTAATTCCGTTTAATCCATACATCGGACACTGGTATAGGGCGATGTGTCCATCTTCCTTTTAAGGGTAAGTTCCATTGGTCGTATCAGATTGCAGATACCACGGCACCTTTAGCATATTTTTTTTTGTTTGTCCCACCCACACATTTTGGTCTCGTTCTCCTTCGCAGCATTTCTTTATCAGCAAGTTTGTATTTAATTAAAGTATGACGAGTATAGCAATATCATGGAGTATAGAACTCATGGTTTCAACAAGAAGACCCTTTTACTCGTCAGCCTTGGACCTACAGTTTTCCATGATTCTTCATCTACTTATCTGCTCTAGGTCATGTTTAAAACTTAGGCGACTGTCAATCACAAGTCCGAAGTATAATACTTGAGAAACAATTCCACACCCTCCAGCTCTAATCTTCCTATCCGTAGCTTTCAATTTTATGATCGATGAATTGCAGCTAATGCTAGTTAGCCAGCGACGTACAGTTGCAATTGTTTTATTGCAGTAGAGTTGCATTCTTCGGCTGTTTTTGCTGCGACCACTACGGGATTGTTGTCAGCAAATCCGATAATTGATCGCTAGTTCAGCTACCGGCGGCGAAGATTTTAAGAAAAGCATGGCCCAATGTATTCAACAGAGGAGCATAGGGAGAAAGACTGAACCTTTCAAACTCTGTAGACGTTCCAAGATATTCGGTATTTTCGATGTAGACGCTCGAAGATATTCGGTATTTTCGACAATCTGTGTAGTGGCCACTCAGTAATGACTATTTGAACCCCCCGGTTTTCTAATAATAAATCGTCAAGGAATGCGATTTTTGGAACCCGTGGTTTTTTTTAAATTGAGAAATTTACTATGGGCCTTACTAAAGAATGCATGTGGTTATAATAGATACTTAGCCCATTTTACAGTTTAAGAAGTAAATTATTCTAGATATATTTCATGATTTCTCTGATGGGAGTTGCATGTATGTACAATGTACATAGCTTAACTCAAAAATACATCAAAAAAAATATGAAGAATAGTGCATGAGAACAAAGGATCTAAAATATCATATATCTTATCCAATAACCCTAACCGCATCCGAAGAAATAATACCAAGAACAAAGCCGACGAAACTGGACTGCACCCAACGACATCATCCCTTTCAAGAGTTTTCTTGTGATTTCTTTAGAGTATTAACAAAATGCCCTTCACATAAAAATAAAAATAAAAATAAAAATAAAAAATTCCGAAAATAAAAAAAAAAAAACATACCATATGCGTTCCATCTTTTACTTTTTGTAAATGCGAATAAAAAGAGAAATGCATTTCAAATTGAACACAAAAGATGCATTCATCTATCAAAAAGAACGAATCATTCCGCAAAGGAAATCCTTCGCACTTTCATCAAAAATAAAAATAAAAATAAAAATAAAAATAAAAGAAATATTGGGAAAGAAAAAATCCAAAGAATACATATATTACAAGACCAAGCAGTACAACAACAATTGCTGTTGCAGCTGCAGATAAATATACCCTACTTCTCTGTTCTCTAGAGTTCTTCATTCTATTCGTGTTCAAAATAAAAGAGGACGATGATGGAGATACGAAAAAAGAAAAGAAAAAAAAAAAATAAATAAAGAAGGAGAACAGAAGAGATAGATGAGTCCGCCGAAGACCACTGTTTTTACCCGAAGATACTTTATTTTTTATTATTTTTTCACACACCAAAGCCACAATTTATTTGAGATCTTTTTTTTTTTTTTGTAGTTTTCATTTATCTTCTTCTCCTTTTCTGTTTTTCAAGGAAAAAGAGTTGTGCTTACCGGGATATTGCATAAAACTGGCAGTTAGACGGTTGTTTGGTTGTTTTTTTTTTTTTCGACGTCAACCACGTTATCTTTAATCGCGATGAGGTGCTACATGGTGGTTCACCGTCACCGATTATTTTTGTGTTTTTTTTTTCTCCTGTTTTTGTGCATCTTTGATTTTTAATCCCCTTCGAGGTTCGAGGTTTCTGGGATGATGAACGGATACGATGTTAACTCCAGTTATTGATGATACTCGTATATCGTATGCTTTGGGATGTAAATGGGTCGAACGTCCCCCTATAACTTATTCACAATTACATCTGTAGCAATACTCGTACTTATTTAAGGATTTCTTCTGCGTACTATATAAGCACAGTTAGAGAATAACAATTTCGCTTAAGCGGAATCGTTCAATCGTTCAATGTTTACTATGTTGCACATTCTGTGCACACACAGTCATATACATACGTATTCTCGAGCTACGTACTTCTCTTACTCTTCCTCTGCTCAGAAAATCAATCTTTTTATCTTTTTGTGATAATTTTCGTATGGAACTCGTTCACTTATGGATACATTTTTTCCTCATCGACGAACCGTATGGAGGGTTTTATCAAAATTCATAATCTGCTCCATGAAAGAAGTCACAGAATAGCAACGCCAGCCATGAAATTTTTCCACACAGGACAAAACCCTAGCATATACAACCGGAATTTGGATCTCTTCTTCATTTTATTTTCCTCTTATTTTTGTATTAAATTATTCCATGCACAACCCAAAAGGAATCGTACCTCAGCAGAATAAGAAACAAAAATAGTTATAATAAAAACAGAAAAGATACATAAACAGATAAAAGATAAAAATTTCGAAAAACAAGTTAACGTATCAAATTCCAGTCAATTGGAGAAGTATCTCAAACGTGAAAAGGACATTAGTTGAAATAGTTTTTCGCCTTTTGGGTATGGCAGGATGTTTGCTGGTAATCACTTTGAATCTCCACCTACACAAAAGTATCTTTTCGAAACAAAGTAGGTACGGTACATTACTGCGGATTTGTGGTAATTGTGGACAATGCAGCATTCCTTGCCAATCGATTTCTGCGCAATGGTTTTACCTGATTATTATTCTTTCTTTTGTGATTAAATAATTCCACTGCCAAGATTGATAGATACACGTAGTCATAGGAAATGCGCTTGTATTTGCAAAATCTGGAGACAGATTTTTATTTTTTTTTATTTTGTCCTCGGAGAGAGATTTATTCGCTGTCATCAAGATTTTAATGTGTTTTTGGATTTTTTTTTTCTTTTCTCCAAAAAAATATAAAAGACTTTTCTCCTGCCAAGTGAAGATTAATTTGTTGTTGTCGATGATCGTCGTCGTGATATTTTCCGCTACCGACCAGGGTTTATTTTTGGAGAAGCAAGGAATTTCTGTGACGCAAAATTCGATTCGCTGATGGAATTGTACTATTTTTGGGAATTTATTCGTGAGGTAAAAGCAAAGTATAGATCATTTATTTAAAACACTGTTGGCAAACGTAAAATTGAGAAAGTATCTGGAACCGATCACGAGGGGAAAAAAAAGCTTCAATGAAAGATTTAGTGAAGGTGGCCTGCCAATGATATCGTATGGTCCGTATATTTATGGACTAAGAGAACCTTCTGTACTATTTCATTATCCACAAAAAATAAATGTCGATATTTTAAAGATAGATTCGTCAACAAAAAAAAATTTGCCAAAGTTTGTAACAAAAGACACTATACAGTCATATCTTATCAAAAAATTACTAAATATGACATACCTTGGTATGCTATTTACACGAACTCCACATAAGTCGGTTTAAATCTTCAAAAAAAAAAACAAACCTACGACTCAACCATAACCATTTTTCAATTGTCGTTTGGAAAGATTTTATCACCCCGACGAAAATTGTTAATTGAATTTGTTGGTGTCTATACTGATTCCCCTATCTACTAATTGAAATCATTTTAACTCTGGTTGTTACAGTGATTTCTTGCGTTGGAGATGGAGTTGAAAGAGCGTGAACATGAAAAATTAAAATGAAATGAAATGGAATTTTTGGTCATTTGAAAGGAGATTGAATTTTTTAAGCATTTTCAATAGTAAGATCTTCTGTGGCCACTGTGATGTTGTAAGCTTCAAACAGTGATACTAGTGAAAAAAAAACTGCATACTGCCCACTTGATTTTATACAGTCGATAGGATTGTTTATGTTCCTAAACTTCTCTACCTAGAAATCAAGGTTCAATCCCTATGACATACACCGGAAAACGGATAAACCAAATTTCTAAAGTCAAATTGAAAAAGATTTCGGCAACGAATTAGGAGCCACTGAAAAGCAAACATCTTTCGATGTAAAAAATTGCAGTTTCCTTTGGGGAGACTAGGCGATCCACACCAGACTGTAGCATTACCAATTTTTTTTTTTATTTATTTTTTTAAGATTAAAATAATTTTCCAAATAAAGACAAAGTCGTTTGTCTTATCAAGTATCTACACCAATTCTTGACGATCCCTCTTAGGTCCCTGCTGATGAAAAGAAATTAATTCGAGCCTTAACGACATGCAGGAGCTAATCCTGGAATTGTCTACTAAATTTGTGTATTTTCTTAAATAATGTATCTATGTATATATTTTATATAATTATTATATATTTTAAGAAGATTTAAAGACGTTTCACAAATGTGATTGCAATATGAATCAGGCTGCATCTATTAGTCCAGTAACTACTGGCTTCGCAGCCACAGCACGAGGTGATATACAAATGGGTGGAGATTGACTAAGGAACTGATATAGCAGTATGCATGAACCAATATTAAGGAATATAAATTCGCCTTTTATAACAAGCTAGATAGCAAAAATAAAAAATAAAAATATAAATTTGCTGGAATTTATTACCGATCTCAGCAGACCTTCTAACCATGAATTGCGACCTCTGTGTTATAGCAAGCTTGAACAAAAAAAAAAAAACTATGAACAAAATCCGAATGGGAATTGATTGTGAAGAAGATACTTTCGTCAGGAAAAATGTTAAAGTGCGTCCACATCGGACTAGAAGAACCGGCTATTTGCTTTTATTACACTTTTATGTGATATGGACGTCTATTTACTCGTCGCATCTATCACAAAAACAAATCAAAACGAAATGATAAAAATCAAGCTTCTGTAAGGTATCAAAACACCTGATAGAAGAATAACTGAAAAAACCGAATTTCCACCTGCTGAGATACACACCATAAAAAACCATACAATGTCAAATGGAAAAAGATTCTTTCGTCTGCTGTTTTTTTGTTTTTTTTTTTTTTTGAAAGTCCTCCTCAATTTTTATTTGATGCAGACGAAGAAGAATAAGAAGACACACCAGAAACGGAAAGAGAAGAAAAGAGAACCTTCAGAACAGGCGTGTGTTTCATAATGTCATCCCGCAGAGTAATAAATTTCTAAAGCACCTTTTGAAAAGGATACGGATTATGAAGGTCTTCTTTTCTTGTTCGATTCTCTTACTCGCAAGTCTCTCTACAAGTATTGTATATAGATTTTATTTTTTCTGTTGTATATTGACAAAAAATTCGATTTTTATTATTATTATTATTTTTATTTTGGCTTTCTATTGGTATACAAGGCAAAGAAATACGAACACTGGTCGTATATCCATCGAATCTTATCAAAATGTAAACAAAGACTGGTGTTGTGTGTCGTGTGGGTTTCACCCCTTTGTACCCAAGGAATAATAAAATTCGAACTCAGTCTCGTCTAATAGATAAAAAAAAAAAAAGAAAAAAAAAAAAACAAAGTCGCATTGCGTTGTTGTCTATTTTGATAACATTACCGAATCGAAAATTATTCTCTACCCAATTGGAATTTCGTTTATATTCAGTTGACGGGATATGACAACAATTTTACATTAAACTTGTTACGGACACCAAGGTGAGTTCAACAAGGGGTGCGTTGTTTGGCCAGTTGGTTTCACTTTTTTTTTTTTTCTTCTTTTCTTTTTCTATCTAAGGTTGTTTCACACATAACCAATTTTGTGATTATCCTTAAATCAAAATCACTTTCAAATAGGCCAACCCCGTGTCAAAAAGTGGAGAAAAGCTCGTACAAATTTACATGTCAATCTGAGAGAGAGTATCCGTACAAGTGGTATCTTGTATCTGTTGTTGGATACCCCTAGGTTATTTTACTTTCTATAAACACTATTTCACTACTTCAGCTGTATAGCAGAATTTATTTGCAGAAAATTATAACTCGAACAGCGATGTTAACAAGTTGACACAAAACATGCTAAAGTGTGTTGTACGAGATCACGTTGAATAGATATTTGAAGCACGGGCCTTTGTACAAGGTACTGCCAACAAGTGGTTTCTGCTGGTAAGCTGTAATTAATTATAGCTTTGTGTTTGTGTGGAATCAGGTTAATTAAAACTTTCATTTTTTTTTTGTTTTATATTTTCTTTTTTGTATATACATTCTGGTTTTTTGTTTAATGAAAATTGCGGTTCTTAGTATTTAAACAAAACTGGAGAGAGTATGTTCTAAGATGTTAGATGGGATGGTTTATGAGTACAACTTATGACGTTTGGAGGTAAATTAGTATCAAGGACATGATGAGCCTTCATGCTTGTCTGGATATACCAACCTGGTCAGACTTTCATCCTTTAGTTCATTCAAGATTCAGATGATTTTTTTATAAAATCTGTAGTCACACCTTAAGAATTTTAAGCCACATCTATATTTCCTCCTTCGCATCATGCTTACCATATAGCCTTCTCGTGGAATTCTACATAGCAGAAGATTTTACTGAAACCAACTTCATAAGGAGCTGACAGAATTTACCAGTGTACCTTTGAAATGACTGACAATGTGAATGTCAACAATAAGTGAATGCTGGTACCCTTGGTTGGATCCTTATGTCAAAACCTCATTGTAGAAGGTAAATATTTGTATAAAGACTGTAGGTAAATTTCAAATAGATTTCTAAAATCAGCATATTTGTTGAGTAGCCTCGCTTTAAATGAAAATAATGCATTGATAAAAAAAATAAAAAAAAGAAGAGTTTGTGAGAAAACGGAGCCCTGTGGAACACCAGCATTTATTTGGATTTAACGCTTTAACGCTTTGGAAACTAATTTTTATTTGATCGTAAAAGACCGTTATCGATTCTACATGAAAGGATTTTTGACCAATTACCCCATCAGAAGGATGACTGTCATCTTTTGACAGAATAATGTAGACTAGGTTTTATTTTTCGCAGAAGCAACGCTTTATATCACCAGTCTCTTGAAACGAATTTCAGTGCGAAGCTTCGGTGCATCAAGGTCTTTTATGAGATGACAATTTATCAGCCTATTCAATACTTCCGAGTACCAAATAGTTCAAAAAACCTCTATGTTCGACAATGGCCAATTCTTTTCATAATTCTCCTTTGAAGAATACGTAGACGAAAAAATTATTTCAGATTTGTGAGGAGACACTATAAACCTTAATTAACTTCCCTAAAAAATTATTTTCAATGCTTACAATGAGTTTGTGACTTGGTAAAAATGTAACTCGGTTCCCTTAGGCCTATGTAGTCCCTTCAGGATACCTGTTTTTAGATTCAACTAGAGTATGCTTGCAAGCTCAGAGACCTTGTTAACGTATAAGTTTCATTGTTGACATTCTAGTCAGAATCAAAAGTAAGAGGAACATAATTAAAATGGGCCTGTTCTGGGTGATGAGACAACGCAAAAAAAAAAAGGCTTTTTTTTTATTTGTAGTTGGATCATCATGAACAAATCCAACCCGTGACTTATTTGCAGAAGGTTCTAATCAGTAATTATGATCTCAACAATGGCGGGAAAATTTCTGTCATTCTGTAGGAGATTCGTAAACTTGGATTAGTCGTACGCCTTAGATATTTTGAAATCAAGTTAACATAGTGTAGATTTAATAGATAAAATCAGCTCGTGCATCATTAGGAGCAGCAAGTTAAGCATCTTTAAATCATTGAACTAACAGAGCTTGACATAATTTAACGAAACAAGAACTGGGAGTTTTATGCAACAGACGAACACTGATTCAATTCCAAGTCTGGTCGCGATCAAAATTGACCAATTCTTTTCGAAATTGTAAGAGTTATAAAACTTGTACAACTCTACAACTATCTATTACTCAATCATACTAAGTAGAAAAAAAAGGAATATAAAACCACAATAAAATAGATTACATATTCTGTTTTTTTTTTTTTTTTTGTTCAGAGTTGTAAAAATTGTAAGACTTGTACAACTCTACAACTATCTGTTACTTAGTCCTACTCAATCAACTACGATAATAAATTACAAGTTTCTCGCCTACGAAAAAATAAAGGACATGGGTTCATTCTACACAGAGTGACTTGACAGATACAAGTCGATCTATAAAAAAAAAAAAAAAAGGAACGAAAAAAAAATTCCTAACATGACCCGCATACGGCATAACAGATTTTCTTAACAATACCACACTGTCATCTAAGGGCAGATACACATGATTTCCCTCTCAATCTCATCAATTCTATTACCCAGAGTAACCCAAAACAAAAACCGACCTTACAAAGGTCTTCCTCAATCTACAGTATCCATAGAGGTATACCTCTAACCATGTCTTTTTCCATCTTTTCTCCTGGGTGCATTACGAATGCAATACTCGATACCAATCCCAAATAATGAAGGAGATCTCACTAAAATCGTTAAAGAATTCAACAAACGAACAAACCCAACCACTACAGGGTAGGGTAAGAAGGAGAGAACGAAAAAAAAAAAAATTATGAAAAGGAAATCCTCCGAAACCCATCTCACAGCTTCACAGCATATGAATACCTTTATTCCAGAGTGTGTATGTTTTGTGGACGAATTTTTCGGGAGAAAAATGAAAAATATAAATACAAAAAAAAAAACAACAGATTTTTCGTCTCCAGATTTTATAGAATTAAAGAGTAAGGTGAAAACAAAAAAAAAAAAAAAAAAAGCGAAAAGAAGAAAAGAATATATGGGGACTTAAAACTTGGAGGGAAAATAAAAGAATAAAATAAAATAAATTTATTATTGTTATTTACCATGTGCCTTCTTCTTTCTGGTTCTCGGCGCCATGTCTGGACTCGTAAATACAAGGATCCGACTATTGAACGAACCACAAGAAGAGAGACCAACTTCTCAGATGGGACCTCTATTTCGAAGCGGAGCTACTTTATTTATTAGTTTTGCGGTTTTTTTTTTCTTTCGTTTTTGGTTGTTATTATTATTTTTTTTTTTTTTGTTTAATTCGATGAGATTACTACTGATAGGTGAGAGCGATGAGATGTGATAAAAATCTCAGGTGAAATTTAAGACTTCACTTGTCATTTGTTGTTTAGTTGTTTATTGTGTGTGTCGTGGTCGTATTTCAGTGGTCTGAACTCATGTTTAGACACTTGCATCCAGATAGGAGTACAACTCTATAACACAACGCGATTGCAAACACTGGTAAGAGAACCACCAGCTCACCATCACTTTCTTTCACTTCAATTGATGTTATCTTTGATTTATTTCGTTGAGGTGATTTTTTTTCTTTAACTTTTCCTCGCATGGATTTTTCTTTTCAATTCGCCAAAAATATCTCTCTCGTTTGTTGATTTATTTCGGATGCAGAGGAAAAAGAAAATCACACCAAAAATTGTCAAAATACTTTGCCACTCGAAATACTCAAAAAAAAAAACTCGGACACGAAAGATACGGATTCGAATACTGCGCGATGTCTTCACGTAGATAAACTTAAATGAATTTGATGTATCTTCGTTTCAATTTGATAGTGTATCTATGGGCGGCGATATTTTGTTGTTGAATTTGAATTTTTCTCATTCGATTTTTACATAAAAATAGCCAACACACAGCATATAAACATCACAGATACTCGTAGCACACACAACAAACAATTGATAGTCGCACGGACGGTATATTCATACAAGTATGCTCGTTGTCTTCGTATCATAGATTGGTTTGCTTTTAATTAGTCGATTGGTTGGGTCGTGTGTAAATTAATTTAAATCAAACACAAGCAACAACAAAACTGAATAACAATCGGGAATAACAACAAACCATAGAGGGAAGAAAAAAAACATCAACCGAATAGAGAAGCACACAGAAAATGTAGAAAAAAAAAAAAACTAGTTTTCCCTTAAACAGATCTGAGGAGAACTATTGTATTTCATTGATTGAATTTTTGTTATTTAAATACACAAAAAGTATCTCAGCATTGTAAGTGTTTTTTTAGATTAAAGAAAAATGTTTAATTTTTGTAGATGCAAAATTGTATTTCAATATTTTCTATTCCATATGATTGGCAATCGGCGTAGAACGTATACGATATTACGAGAAATTTTTTGTAAAACTGAACGTCATTAACCGACAACGATACGTCAGGTACTGAGGTTCAAAACTCAATGTAGTACCAATAAAAGAGAGGGCGTTCTTTTAGAACGAACCACAGTCCCCAGCACAGTCCTGAGACCACAAAACAGTTTACAACAAGTGTGAGAGAGTCTCTTTCTCTTGAATTTAAGTATCTCAGGTTAGTACTTCTCTTTCTCTCCGAAAGCGGGCTTATTTAGATTGAACGGACTATGAAATACAAAATCTCCCTCTCTTTTATAATAGTTTTAGATACTTTTTTTTTTTGTAATAAAATTGATTCGCGAGATGATGATTTGATAGAGAGCACAGCGCGCGCGCATGAGAGAGAGTATTGTATATTTAGTGCGAGATAATGCTGCTGCAGCATAGCATCTTATAGAGAAGATTTATCTCATAGATATAAGGTAGATAGGTTTTTATTTATTTTTTTTATTTTTTTTTTTATGATTCGAGAATAGGGTTTATACTTTGCAGTGTTGCTTGTGTTTGATGGACGACGGGAATGGGGTACTATACTCGTATGGAAGAAAAATACGTTAAAGAGAAGAAGCAAAAACATTAATTCAATTTGTTCCGGTTCGATATGCAGTTTTTCTTCTTCGCCTTTTGTCCTCCAGCAGCATTTGTTAGGTTGAATTTTATTGTATTATAGATGGATTGTGGTGTATCTATCAGATGTGGGGGCAGACTACTTAAACGAATGCAAGGAGGTATCATAACGAATTGGTAGAAGACCAGCTTATAAGATTCGAACTGATGTTTAATAATAATTATTTGGAGATGGGGGCTTTTTTTTTTTTCTTTAAATTCGACGGACAGGCGTCGATAATGGGGTTATGTGGGCATTGACAGATACTATGTGGTCAGCTTGAGTGGGAAAATGTCAAAAAAAAAAAAAAAAAAACTTTCAATCTGAAAAGACCGATTTCACTTTGGATATTTTTGTTTTCTTGAATATTGAAACTGACATGAGAGAAAAAAATCAATGAGATTGCCTCCTTTGATGTCATAAGGTCATCGCTGTCAAGGGGCTTAGATTACATAGTCTTATGATGACTACTTGATGACCATCAATTCAAGGATTTTCTTTAATTATTACTCTTACATTAGCAAGAGATTTACGAGTAACTAAAATTAATTAAAAGGCAGCATTTTGGAAAGATGATACATGTGAGCATAGAGAGCCAGAAAATTGGACTAAATAAAGGCTTAATGGTATCTTCTTCAAAAGAAAAATGTTGTGGTACCCTCACAAGTCTCATCTGACTAGATATTTATTTTTGGAACGGTTCTAGGAACCGAGAGCATATCAGAATAATTGACGTTGCAGCGGAATCGAGTAGTAAATGCCTCAGCACAGAGTGGTAGAAAATTTGGATAAAATGAAAATAAATCAGAAAGGACGACATTAATCATATGTGATGAGTTTGTTGAATCTCAAGTTCCAACGATCTGTGCTGAGCTTTCTGCTAGGATTGACTAATCTGGATCATTTGTAGGAGAACTTAGTGGATCTATAGAACTAAACTATTTGTCGTTAATTATTGTTTGGATTTGTCTATCATTTGCGGACATCAGATGCTGATATCAAGGATTAAGTTCGCCATTGCGTCAGCTCAATTTCCCTACGATTCAGTACCGCCATATCATCTCCTAGACTTCATGGGTACTATCGTCTGAGCTAGAAGGCCACAATATTTGATCTCGGCCAACACAAGTTACGAAAGTTAGACAGCAATCAACACATTTGCTCCATTTACCAAAATCATTGAAAAGAAAAATTATATGACCCAGACGTGAGCGAAACCTATAAAAACAATTCGAACATATTTGCTTCATTTAGACAGCAATTAATCGACTTAACGCTATCTAACAGATACGCTAAAAAGACTATTAGCTCGAAAGTACTGCCAGCGGTTTCGAAGTTAGATATAGGTACAGCAAAGTCAGAATTGGATGCAAGGTCTCGACCTTATTGAAAAGGAGGAAACCCAAAAATGCTTCGCCTTACTTTTGAACGAAGCAGAATGTAGAGGAAGCTATTCAGCATCTGAACCAAATGTTTTGAGCTGACGTGAGTTACAAGGAAAAACTCCTGCAAGGATTACGTAAGATGTCACTAATAGTTTACGTAGGTACCTGACGTGCAGGCTCAATCCTACGGGCACGTCTTCATACGAAAGATCAAAACAATATGCATTGATTGGAGCCTTTCGAGTAGGACAAGTACCACTACCAGTACCAGATTCGAAGTCGTGTGTAAGGCACGAACTTCTCCTTTATGCAGAAATGCATTCAAGGAACCATGCCCGATTAGCAGAAAGCCCAGACCGAGGTAGCCCACTCATTCGACACATCCTGAAGGAAGTTATATGTAACGTTGCCTTTATCGCTCATGTCCCATCTATACTGGGCAGTTTCGGAAAGCAGGACCCCTTACGAGACAAGTCATTCACCCCCATTGAGGATACCTAACCAAATGTTGCACAAGCAAGAAAAAGGCCACCGTACACAGTACGAACGACACGTCTGGTGAGTCCCCAGTCAGTCCGTAGAATGCGCCTTACCTGGCCCACAACACTCAGCAGTCGTTTTCTTAGCTTAGAATTAGTCAAACCACTCAGGCGTGTTGAGGGAGCCCGACTGGCTGCATTCAATTTGCTACGAAACAACATTATCACAGCCTTTTTTCGAGATACACTGCCATCAACGCCTTCGCCCCATCCGGCGACAATTGACACCACTACTGACCTTCCAAAAGGAGAATCAGATCATGCCCGCGTAACATCTGCAGTGGTCTGCCGATTGCCTCAGGATTGAATCCATCATGAGGTTCCATATAAATGGACCACAAATGGGCCCTTGAGAGAAACATCCTTCTACGTCTAGACAAACCCTATCATATGTAAGGTTCGTTATGACTTATTTGAAGGAAGAGCGGAAGACCACTCTAGAAACATTCAGCAAATCCGACGAAATTAAACTACGTCGGGAATGCAAGGTCCCTTCCAAAGTAAACAGAACTTTTTAAAATCAGGTGTATTTCTAGTTAGGTCATCTGTTGGCAATAACATGCGTCTGACAGGTAGACCCTTCACTGATGTACTTTCAAAATTTCATGATATTTGGACCAATAAGAGCGGAGTTATTGCATCTGAAGTGACAGCATATTTGTGTCATCGGTACAAAAATGACTGACGAGGAAAAATTGCTAAGAATTCAACATTCGAAGGACATCATCAAGACGGCCCAAGAGAACAAAAAACTTACTTTAAAACGTTGTAACTGGTTATGAAACGTTGTATTTTCAATATGATCCAGAAACCAAGCTCCAAAGTGCCGAGCGTAAGGCACCAGACCGGCTAAACCTCAAAAAATCTCGTTTGGAAAAGTCAAAAGTGAAGACAATGTTGACTTGCTTTTACGATTCCAAGGGCATTGTCCACCGTAAGTTCCACCAGCCCAAACAGTTAATGCATAATTTTATCTTAGTATTTTGAAGCGTTTGGTGCATCGTATTTGTCGTATTCGGCCAGAACATCGCGTAGAAAGAAGTTGGCGTTTGTTGCACGATAATGCGCCATCTCATCGATCGACACTTGTGACTGATTTTTTTACTCAAAATCGCATTTTAACTGTCAATCACCCCCCGTATTCGCCTGATTAGGCACTGTGCGACTTTTAACTTTTCGGAAAAATGCATTTACCGATGAAAGGAAAGAGTTTTGTGGACGTAGAAGCCATTCAAAAGGCTTGCACCAGCATTCTGAAGGATATCTCTGCAGACGATCTAATTCGACATGGTTGTAAACCGTGCAAATCGCCGTGTTGGGTACGAAGGCGACTATTTTGAATAAAATAAATCGGTTTTGTCAAAAAAAAAAGCTTTTTCCTGTTCTTATTTTTAAGAAGTCCTGTTTACTTTGGAACGCACTTTCTAGAGCATTACATAAGGGATCCACAAGAAACTCCTCTCTATGTATCACTATCATTTTATTTTTCAATGCCTCCGCCAATCCTCGTTTACACTTTCCCAACGATCTACCATTTTTTTTTTTAATTCTAAAAAATATGACTTGTCATCTTCAAAATAGGTTGCCATGTTCAAGAACAAAGAAATATAGCCGTGCGGTGCTTGTGGTAGCAATTCGCACAGTAATTTATGCAATTTCACCATTGCGATTCCGGATGAATGAGCTGGTGCCTTATCATGGAGAAACAGCACTTTGCCAATTTCTTATCAAATCGATGCAATAATTCACCGCAGTACTCAACTGTGATTCCTTTCTTCAAAAACCCCATGAGAATTATTCCCTCCGAATCCCAAAGTAATCGTAGCCATGACCATACCAGCCGATGAAACCGTCTTTGCTTTCTTCAGAGCAGATTCGCCTGGGTATACGAGTATCTATTGTTTTGATTGTCGCTTGGTTTCTGGCGTGTTGTAATACGTAGATCCAATTTTCATCGTTTTGTGATGAAACGATGCAAAAACTCCTGCAGATTTCGCTTAAAGAGCTCCGAACACTAGTCCGAAACTGCCAGCCGTATTTGCTTGTTGTCAACTCTCTCTCTCTCTCTTTCAAAGCCCAGAGAAAGATTTCCGAAAAATCACACAATCTAGTCAGCCAACAGGAGATGGCATAACCAGGGATTGTCTCGTGCAATAATGCCATTGATTTTGGTGAATTATGGCCATCTGGAACCACTCTTAGAGTTCTATACTAATTTGATCCATTTGAGGCACAAGAAACTGGGTTATCGTTCCCCAATATTGTTTCTCCATTGATTCCCGGGATCTTATTCGGAGAAAAATGATCCAGTGGTGCCTCCAGTCCAAAATCCATGCCAAACGGTGACACGTTTGGGATGCATCTCATGAAATAGACCTTATCACTGAAGATGTGTGATTTTGTGGCAAAGCTCACCGTTCACTTGTTGTCCAATGGTCTGTAGACTCGGGTTGTTGAGCCAGTTGTATTTTTTAATCATTAAGAAGCAAATCTTTCTTGAGAATATAAATACATATTTAGTTTTTTTTAAACGATAAATTCATGATCACGATGCGGAATGAATGTTCCCAAACTCTCGACCACATTCTGACGAAGAGTCGTGATGTGTTCTGGTGAACTACCTCGAAAAGGATGTCGATGGTCTGACATCAGTAATTACCAAAAATTTGACGCTATTTGCAGATCGTGTCAGTCATTGTTTTTGAAATACCATTTGACAACACAAAAAAAAAAAGCGTTCTCGAGTCTAATACCAATCCATTTGCTGGAGGACTGTCTGCCATCGAACTGCTGTAATGAGGTGGCTGTTAAGGCACAACATCAAAGTAGATCCAAGTTTTGGTTGTTCACTCTTGTTGCGACACCCTTTAGATATGACATTGAAGTTATTGGAAATGCATTCATCTCTTCACATTTGATTGATGATTTCGGGGATGCTTCCCACCGTGGGTAGTCTATCGGAGATATCGCAGATGGTCTTGGTGTTTGGTTAATGTTTTGTCAGCCCATTTATGTCTATTCGAAGCGACTACTTGTTGGTTAAAGAACCCTGGGTTTACTCCTAGCGCTGCTGTTCCTATCAGAACTACGACAAGTCTGCATTCTGGATTTAGTAATTTTTATCATATCACTAGTTTTTTTAGGCATACTGGGACGGCCAATGATAAGTTTTTTATCCTGTCTATGAAGCATCGGTTTGCTGCACATTCAGTGTCTGAATAGGGTGGCCACTGGTATATGATCACAGTCGTCATGTGCATCTCAAAGAAGAGTAGATGCTTTGTGAAAAACCAAAGCGGTAACACCCGAAAACATGCTTTCTTCCAGCTCAAGATAATCATACTCGTACAACAGGTTGATCAAAAAGGAAATTTAACAATTTTGAAGAAGGACGGGGAAATAATATCGAAAATAGAATATAATGGGATATTTCAGTGTTAGACATCATAATACTCACGTGAGCCCCTCGAACTGAAGAAATGCAAACAACTACAAAAGTGACGCTTCTCCAAGTCCAATAGGGGGCGGCTGAGGCCCCCATTTATTGGCTTAATTCAAGCTTCTAACTTAAAAACTAGGACTAAAAACTAACAGAAAGACTTAAGAGCTAGAGACCAAGAAAGTGATGGAGGAGATCTTGTTTGAGATGAGGAGTGCTTAGGTGGGAATCAAAAAGGGAGCCATAGGAGGTGCGGTGGACCGGTAGATAGAAGAGACGAGGACAACGTAGATTACGGGGCTTGGTGTTGAAGGAAATGGAGTTCAAAATGGAGGCACAGTCGATGGAACCTGAGAGAAGTCGATGAATGAAAAGAATGTTCTTCTAACGAATTCATATTTAGAAGTTTGAGGCGGTCATGATAAGGTAAGGTTAAAGGATCGTTCCACGGAAGACCACGGAAAGCAAATCGGAGGAATCGACGTTGAATACCCTCGATTCGGGAAACATGAACTCGGTGAAAGGGGGACCAAGCTTGACTGGCATACTCAAGCAGGGGGCGAACAAAGGTAACATAGAGAGATCTGGGTTGGAAAATTTTTTGGACCACCGTTTAATAAAGCCAAGTGATGAGTTGGCTTTGACGATCATCTTATCGATATGTGAACGGAAATCAAGCTCACAGTTGAATAATATGCCAAGGTCTTGAAAAGACTGAACCAGGGGAATTGGTTGACCATGGAGAAAATAAAGTCCGGGAGGAGACGGGTTGCATCTACGTGAGAAGGTTATAGATTGACATTTGGCTATATTAAGTTCTAGGCAGTTTTTGAGGCACCAGATTGAAAACCGATCAAGGTCTTCTTGAAGAAGGGCAGAGTCATGGGGAAGGAAATAGTTTTAAAAAATTTTGTGTCGTCAACGTAAAGGGAGAGGGAGGAGTGTTTAATGACTCTCTCAACATCGTTAATAGTAAGAATGAAGAGAAGAGGGCCAAGATGACTGTCTTGTGGAACTCCAGATGAGTCCAGGAATGGAACTGAAAGGGCTGATCTAAACCGAACACTATAATATCGGTTTACCAGGTAAGGACAAATCCATTTTAATAAGAGAGGCTCAAAGCCGAGAGCCGACAATTTGAAGAGGATCAATTGATGGGATATCTTGTAAAACGATAACATCGATTTCTTTGCCTTTTTCTAAGGCTGAGAGCAAAAGACACGAATTCAACTAGATTTGTGGTAGTTAATCTACCTTTTAGAAAATCATGTTGTCGGGGCGAAATAAAAGGCTTGCTTTTGAAGCTTTCAAAGAGTTTGGGTATATGAGAAAGTTTAGCAATGGGACGATAATTGGTAACCTCATGTTTAGATCCCTTTTTGTGTATCGGGATTATAAAAGAGGTCTTCCAAATCTGGGGAAATTCTCCCTGTGTAAGGGATAGACGAAAAAGGTAGGAAAGGGTTAGAGACAGGTTGGACTAGCATTTTTTAAGAAACACGGCGGGGAGTCCATCTGGGCCAGGTACAAGTTCATTTTTAAGATTTAGTAATTTTCTTAAATAACTACAGGATCGAAATTTTGAGTGAGAAAGGGCCCAATGGAGGAATTTGGTAGATTATTAAAGTAAGAGGGATCTGGTACGAAGGAGTTGTTGGCATTATGAGCTGCTAAAAAAACAAAAAAGTTGGCAATGGTAAGAGGATCACTTGAAGATTTGGTCTTACTTTTGCAATTAACAAATTGAAAAAAGGACTTGGGGTCATTTATGAGATTGGTTCGCGCACTATTCAGGTAGCGTTGATAGAGAAAGTTATAGAGTTCAATGAAATGAAGATATATGGTATACCTAAATAATTTGAATAGTCGGAAGAAGAGTCGGAAGAACTTGTTTCTTTTATTTAGTAGAGAGCGAAGTCTACGATTATACCAAGGACGGGATGTAGAAGAAATTTTATGGCGGGAATATGGCACATAAAGGGAGACGGATTTGAATGTTTCTCTGGTGATGGGGGTAGTGGTTAATTTCATCGCCTACTTCGATTGATGTCTAGGGTTCGATTTGTATGCCATATACGGAAAAACTGAAAAAAAAATGAAAAGGTCGCTCATTCTTCCGATGTTCATAATTGGACTCATGGAGTTAAACATTTATTGGGCTCGAAAGCAGCTGTTTTCAGTTTTTCATACTTTCAGCATACAGAAGTAAATACCTTACTCCCCGGGTAGAAATTCATAGGTCTTGGTTTAGATACCTTTGCACTGATATCATTGCTCATAAATATTGAAGAGTTGAGTTGACATAAGCCCACAACTAGCACTTTCAATCAAGCCCCGAAGAAGGCTATTTACAAGGAAGAAAAAAAGAGGATTCGGTCTGTTTTATTGTACAAAAAATAAGTCAAGTCTGAAGGACCGTAATAAATTCTCAAAGGGAACCGATTTGATTGAAAATTTGTAAAAACAAGTGGCTTACGAGTACTTGTATTGAATTTAAAACAGAAATCAACTCGTAATTGGAAAATAATATGCTTTTCAAGTATCAAATCAATGTTGAACAAGTTTAAAAGGAAAATTTCACAGAACTTACTGCGCAATACCTTTCCCAGAATAGCATGTTTAAGTTAACAAAGCAATCAATGCACTTGTCATATGTACATATTTGTTGCGATTACTACATGATTTTTCTGATACTCATTGATATGATAACAGCCTATCATAACATAGCAAAGTGCAATCACTTTGAGCCTTTTTATCAATCGAAAGACTTTCGAGTTCTGTTAAAGTACATATGACGAACGCATCCGTTCCCGAAATAAAATTGGTAACAAAGAGTTTAGACTCTATGTACGTGTCGTAAGACTTGTCGTAGACTCAATTAGTCTCAAAACAGAAGTCTACCTCTATATGGGCAGTAATAAAATAACATTACAAAATATGGTTTTTGATGTTTTTTTTGCTAGCGGCCATCTAGAACAATAAATGGTGACTATGGCGCTTAGGATTAATAGTCTTCGCCTAGAATTAAGCCATAAAACTATGACAAGATTAACTACGGCAACAATATGCATGGCGCTTTCAATGGGAAAACGTACCTTTGTGCTGCTGCAGCTTGAGGATTATGTAGTTTTACTTTAAAACCCACAGGTACAAATTAGTTTGATACGTAGTTACAAGGGTCACTTGTGGTGGTATGTTAATCCGGAAGGAATCACCTTTCAGTACATTTGTAGGGGTGGCTAAATCTGAACCGAAACTGAACTCTTTATAAGTTCACTATATGCATGCGTACATAAATTTAGATACTTCTCTAGTACACGTTCTTTAATAGATTTCTGCATTTCTTCATGATGACTTTGTATTTTTACACAGAAAATTAAATTTTAGTTAAGCCCCTCATGTGATGTTCTGAGTAAAAGTTTTCTACTTTCAATTAAATAAATCTCTAAGTAAACTCGTGAGAAATCGTAAGTTCAGGTGTCCGTATCTTTTCCTCTCATTCGTGATTTACTTAATGCTAGCAATTTTATGATAGCAATTAGAGAATTAACGTATGTACATACTCGTATACCTGTTGTTGCTGACGTTAGTCGGTTGTTGTAGTCTGTATTGTCTTTTTAATAGTCACCTTTTGGCTTTGTTTCGAATGAGAGATATAATTTAAAGATCTACCTGTTGCAGTGCAAAAACGGATTAGGTGGTCGTCATCGATGCATGAGTAATTTAAGAGATATTCACGTATTTACCAAATATTACTCGCATTTTGCATGTGGCGCTAAGGATGTTCATTTCCTGTGGAATTTACATACCAACGTTGTTACCTGCGAAATCCTTCGTAAAAATTTGGGAAAATTCTATTGTTTATCGAGTCCTTGAGATAAGTATATAACACAATATGTGAGAAAAGAAATGAAAACATAGGCAAAGGTACGTGTTATGACGTAAAAATATTTTGTGAGGACTCTCTAGTCCCCACTTTCTATAATCAAATCAGTTGTAAAAAGAAACTTTATAACTGTCCAATTCGTATTACTTAACAACATAAAGACTACAAATACTTCTACAATCTAAGCGGTTTATTATCGTAGATAAAAGTCCCTAGCAAATCATTTTATAAAAAAATATAATACGAGGGCTATTCCAAAATTAATCTCCAAAGTGAAAAATATTTTTAAAAAAAACCAAAAACATTAATTTTTTGCACAAAATAGTTTTATTAACATCTAAATTATTTTTCTACATAGTCTCCGTTTAAATCTATACATTTTTGGTAACGTGGGTCGAGCTTTTGTATACCCTCCTTAAAAAATGGCACCGCCAGTGCGTTGAGGCATTAATTCACACCGTTCATAAGTTCCTCATTGCTTCCAAAATGTTGAGATGCAATGGATGATTTCAATTTTGGGAAAAGGTGATAATCACTTGGTGCCAAATCAGGACTGTAGGGAGGGTGATCAAAAACATCCCAATGGAACTCCTCCATTAAAGTTTTTGTGCGTGCAGCAGTGTGTGGTCGTGCGCTGTCATGCAGAAGCACCAGAAGAAGCATTCCTCGTCTTTTGTTCTGGATTGCTCTTCTCAACTTACGTAGACTTTCGCGGTAAACCGCTGCATTTATTGTGTTTTCAGGTTCCATAAACTCGGTCAAAAATATGCCTTTACTGTCCCAAAAAACTGTTTCGTTTCGATAGGAAAAAGTTTGTTTGAATTTTTTTGGATTATTTGGGGAATCTTTGACTGTTCTTTGCTTTCTAAGTTTACATACTGGACCCAAGTCTCATCTCCAGTCACAATTTGCTGTAAAAATTCTGCACCTACCATTTCTAAACGTTCTAAATGCTTTTCCTGAATTGACACGTTGGGTATTGTGGACATCTGTGAGCTGTTTTGGAACCCAACGGGCACAGAACTTGTGGTAACTCAAGTTTTCAGACACGATCCTATATAGAGTCGTTCGAGAAATTTCGGAAGCTCTGAAATCGTAAAACGCCTGTTTTCTCGAACAAATTGGTCAACTTGGTGAACCACGTCTTGATTCATGATCGATTTGCGTCCGTGGCCTCCTTAATTATGTTCATCTGCGCGTCCGTTTTTAAATTGTCTGCACCAATCACGTATCAAACCATCACTCATCAATGTATTCCCTTAAACAGCACATAACCGACGATGAATTTGAGCTGCGCCATTTCCTTCGGCTTGCAAAAAACGAATTACACTTCGTACCTCACAGGCGGCGGGAGATAAAATTGTATCCTCCATGTTAAAAAGGCAACTATTGGAAAAATACTGAACGAAAACGGTCGAAACTTGCATATTATTAGAGAATACTGTACTGGTTGCGGCATGCAGAAACACGTAGCCGAAGTGCACGTATGTAATGAATTGTAACTCATCGGAGGTTGATTTTGGAATAGCCCTCGTAATAATGTTTTGAATTCGATAGTACTGCTCAGCAAGAAATATCTAATCTAGAGAACACCAGAACCCCATATTTGTAATAGAACATTTCTGTGAAAGCCATTCAAACGGATGGAAACGGAAATGCGATCCATGAGATCTCCTCTGTAGATGATACTATCAGTACCAAACCCTTAAGCTAAAATATCTTGGAATGTTTCTCGATAAAAAACTAAATAACATTCCAAAAGCAGCTAAAGCCATGTGGGATTGCCGTCGTATGGATGTATGTTACGGTAAAACCTGAGGTTTAACCCCAAAGGTCACCCAATGGATATATTCAATGACGATAGTGGAACAAAATAAAAGAGAAATCCGCAATAAACAAGCTGCAACGGCTACAAAGGCTTGCATGCCTCGGCATCACCGGCGGAATGTACACATACCCCACAGCCCATATAGAAGCCTCTATTTGTTTAACGCCACTCCATCTCTTTATAAAAAAGATGGCAATTTGCAGCAGTATTACAGGCTACTACAAACAGGAGAGATTAATCACCCAGATCACATGGATCAAATGAATCTTCTCTCCGAAATCCCCGAGCTTGACCGAGCTTAAGTAAAAGACCGCCTACTTAAGACTCTTCGGCAGAAGATTCAATATAGTGATCTGAAGTCGAGAAGCATAGAACTACAAAACCCAACTCAAACCTTAAAGGTTTCGGTATACGGATAGATCAAAGATGGATACCGAAGTGGGTGTTGATATATTTGATCCAAACACCAGAACTTCACAACCAGTGGTAAACAGTCTCAGTGTATATCGAGCGGAAATATACTAGGAGGAGTGAAAAGTAACCCCCTTGGGAATGAAAAAACAATTTTTTTTTAAATGTTTTTTTTTATTTTATTCAATATAGTCCCCTTTTAGTTTGGTACACTTATTCCAGCGATTTTCCAACGTCTTGATCCCGTCCGAAAAGTAATTTTCCGGAAGGTCTGCAAAATACTCCTTCGTGGCGTCGATGATTTCTTCGCGTGAGCTGAATTTTTTATTGATGAGCCATCTTTTGAGGTTTGGGAAGAGATAATAGTCCGAGGGATCCAAATCCAGTTACCAATCGACGCCCAAAGTCCGCCCGATTCCGCATCAGCAAGTCCAAATACTCTTTCGAAGTTCTCTCGCGTTCGTGTTTGTGGTCATTCGCGGCACTCAGCGGCAGGATAACTTTTTCATATGCAGAATATTGCCCAAAATATGGCGTGTGCGCTCAGTACTAATCTTTGACGTATCTACTAGCTGGCGCACCTTCACTTTCAGGTCAGCCAACACCATTTCATGTATTTTTTTGACATTGTCCTTTGTAACAGCATCGGAGGGCCTGACGCTGCGGACTTGATCGGTAGTGGAGTTGCGGCCACCACGAAACTCTCGAAATCAATATTTGACGGTGTAATCTGACGGAGCAGATTTATCCAGTTTTTCTTTTGTTTCCTTCGCCGTTTTGCCTCTCAAAAAATAATGTTTTATGAGAGAACGAAAATCGTTTTTGTCCATACTCAACATGATGCCAAACACGTCAACAACAATCAGCTGTCAAAACAAAACTAAAGACAGTATCGCACTAAAATTTGGCATGTCTGCCTAAATATTAACGGACTTCAAAGCACCATAACCTTTTATGCAGTAGCAGCGCATTTTGGCGGTCAAGGAGGTCACTTTTCACTCCATCTAGTATAGCGTAGATTATAATCCACATTTCGCCCGAGCCACCCCATCCATTCGCTTTATAGCAATCTAGGGCATCCGTTAATGGTTCGGCAGCACTTGGTCTGCTAAAGGTCATAACATTCCACGTGTAACGCCGACACCTTAAAAATGTTTTTAGGATCTTTAACATTATATCCGTCCGTATTCGAGGCTGTCTGTTGTCTCTGAACCGATTTAATTTTTTTTTCTACTATGGAAAAGTTATCCTCACCCGCAACCCCCGAACTGGAAGGCGAGGTCGGCCTTAACAGTTGGTTTGGTTGTTCAGGATTCTGGCGTCGCTATCTCTCTCCCAGGGTCCTGACAAAATTACAGCATCTAGAGTACCGAAAATCCAGGAATGATCTAGAAGGTACCAACACACCCATTTTTTTTTAGAAAATAAGGCTTGAAAAGCCATCACGTTCAATGGAGCGCGTTACCGAGATATGATAAACTAATTTTTCTGGCCGGAGCTTGAGGTTATGGATACCGACGACCTCTACTTTCAACAGGATGGCTACTAAGATCGTGCAATTTAACACGGTTAGACCTCTTTCTCTGGGGCTACATACTCGTATGTCAAAAGCAAGGTCTGCGCCAACTATCCGCAAATAATTACAACACTGAAACTGAACCTTGAATTCGCCATCGCCGAGATAGAGCCCCAATTATGAGGAAAAGTGATTGAAAATTTTCAGAAAACGATGAGCGTCAGCAAGCAGTGCCAAGGTGGTTATTTGGCAGATATTGTTTTCCGTAAATAGTCCCCATGTGTCTAATTAATAAAGCAGGTTTCAGATACAAATCTCAAAACATCATCTTGTTGAAAAACCCCTTAGCTATAACTGGCTAGAGCCATGGATGCCGCCTTTGATCCGTACATAAGATTCGTATTGCGCGAGCAATTGGGCACGCTACTTTCAATCAAAAGTACTAGGCTGCTAGGCTTCGCCACTTGGACGGGAGAGTAGGAGTTGTCGGGCAGAGGCTTAAGGGTCGACGCTTTGTCTTTAGAAAACCCTTGACTACCATTCAATACTAACTCCGGTGCTCGTAGAATTCACGGATAAATTCAATGGATTCCTATCAATGTTGGCGCGTCAAAAGCTCTAAGGCTCTTCAGTACATGTGCCATTACTTAAACTTCTTTTCCGGTAAATGTTTATTGTGTCGATACTCGTATGTTGTTAATCGTCAACTGAAAGCGGATGAATTTTTGAAACTTTTCGCAGTTATCTGTCTGCTTTTGAATGACCTATTTGGTTTTTCCTCAATATCTATTCTCTTTCGAAACTCAACATACATATGTATGTACGAATCCAAAGCTAAACGAGGTCTTTTCAGTATCCTTAATCCTAATGTGATACATTTTACAACTTTATTCAAAATTAAGTTTGGCTATCGTATAAACAAAATCACAAAAATCATTTGCACTCGATTTGCTGACAACAAAAAATATAAAAAAAAAAAATCAAAAAATCAGAACGTAATTGGATTGAAGGCACAGCAATCCATTCAACTCGGTCCAGGATAAGCCATTACGCAGAACGACTATATAAATCCAATTCCTTCCTACACACAACTGCGGAGTTTCCGTTTTTTTTTTTTCCTTTGGTTCTAAACGTTACTTGTCTCCTTTGTTACTCTATTTTCGAAAAATGAAAACCCATTCAATACCCACTCTCAGAGGGTACCCAAAATGCGAGTGGGTGTTCTCCTTAACCTCAATGTGTGTCCCTTTTCGCCTACTATGATCACCCTTATATCGCTTCGATTCACATTACAGTCGTACTCGTATCTGTGAGTACCATCGCATTTTTTTGCAACCATTTACAATTTTATTTATCTTTATGCGATAAAGTATCAGTTGGCAAAAGATATCTTATTATAGCGAAGCATATAAAGGGTGAAAAGATACATAGCTGATGAGAAAGAGGACAACTGAAACGGAGGAAGGACTGCTGTTATTCTTCTCACACCATTGATGCTGGGCTTTAAAAAAAAAAATAAAGAAAAAAACTAAAAAAACTGAAATAAAATAAATTTTATTGACAATTTTGTCCTTTTTTCCTTTTTTCATTCTGCATTTTGAGTGGGTCGAATTGATTTTTGTTGTATTCGAACTCCGTATTTTTCTTTTCTTTTTTTTTTATCTTCGTCGTCCTCGCTCACATCACACTTCTCAAGATTCATTTCTCTGCTTTTTTTTCTCTGCTACTTATTCATTTTTGAATTTTTCATCTTTTTACTGCAGTTGATTGGGTTGCGCGGATAAATACAAAAAAAAAAAAACCACTGCAGCCTCCGAGCCGAAGGACCTTTGAAAAATGTACAAAAATAAAAAAAAATAAAAATCAGCCGCTAATTGAAAGATGCCGTGGAAATAGATTTACTGACGAGGAGACGTTTAAAATTGATTGACAGTTGCGTTTATCATGCGACAGTGTAAAGATCTTGTGGATGCACTCCTTTGACTCAACGGGTTTCGATGTACTCGTACAACGCGTAAACGAATGTTCGAAAATGTATGTAAGCGCATCCATACGTATGTCGCACATGCATCAATTATACCGATGGTGTTTTTGCCCGAGTGGCGAACGAGTACCGTATGAGAGGACGCAGTTGAAAACAAGAGCAAAGATACAAAAACAAAAGTAACTTTTCGACAAAAGGAAGTGCAGGAGAATTTGTCAATGTCAGGGAAACTTTCAAAAAAAAAATAAAGATTTATTGATTTTGAGATTCAATTAATTTTAAGCTGAGAACAAAACAAACACGAAATACAGAAACAAATCTGACTTCGAGAACAATGCGATACATTAACGAAATATTGTCGACTCTCAATTATCGTATTAAGCTTTCGAAATACATACCAAAACTGGTTGAAACCAAGTCCCCACAACCTTGACTTTGAAATTTCAAAAGACAAATGGTTGCCGATTCGGTGTTCTGAGAAAGGAAATCCCGAATGTAGCGCGATTCACATTTCGCTTGATATTTTGGACTGTAGGATTCAATAGTTCCATTAATATCAAAATGAATGCGGCATAGACACAAGCATCGTCAAAAAGATTTTATGAAAAATGTTGTACTGCGTTCCAAGTCAATCAACCAGATTCAAGATCAAAGGAGAGGCCAAATTCATAATCCTCCATCTCGTTTTCACCATCACCTCCGCGTAGTGGTTGCTGCATAACCATCTCATTGTGAACCAACGAGGAGCGTATGCTGTGTCTGACTGTATAGGTGAAGCTGAACATTTGGAACAGCGCAATCTCTGCCATTCGAGCTTCAGCACGCATGTGCCAGACAAAGCCTATCTTGCTGATTAGATGTCTAACAAAAAGTTTTCAGAAGGACGATGTGCAGCAGAGAAATTCCCTTCGGTAGGATCAACGGTGACGTCGACAATGGAAGTGAAACCTTTATTCGAGCTACACCTACATAATCGGAGCTCAGGTCAATAAGGGACTTTGAAAACTGAGGTAGGCTCTTGAGAAAAGAGATGATAGTAGAGTAGTCCTTGATGGACCAACGGAAACGCTCGCATAACCAAAGTGGATTACTCGCTTACAGTGGACAAATCAATTATTTGGCCATGCTAATATTTTTAACTAGGAATCCTTCCAGAGAACATCGACTACACTACAACATTGGTTTGACAAACACTTTCATGTAAGCATCCCCTCTAGATTCTTCTAGGACGAAGACTCTTTCATGAATCGTAAGTCAATCCATTTCTATACGGATGGATTCAAGACTGAAAGCGGATAAGGTTAATTTAAGCCTCTCTGGCGATTAAAGAAGCCCTGTTCTGGTTCAAGAAAAATGTGATATCTGCAAGGGATATTCGCATCTGGATTCAGTATAACAAAATTCTAATGCCGCACTTGAGTGACGATCATCTCTTAGGGAGATGGCATAGCAGTTCAACTTTCACCTATTTTTGGTGCCGGGGCACAGAGGCATTCCACGGAATTATAGGGCTGACGAACTCACCAAAATTGGTCCCACTCTAGCTATCCTACCTGTCGCTACGTGCAAGCTAATACTAAAGCTGGATGCTAATAGAAGGACAGGTGAACTGTTGGGTTAACATGCCTAGCGACCAAACAAATCTGGAGGAAATAATCCTCCACTTACACTGTACATACCCAGCTCTCTCCCAAAGAAGGAAACTCCACTTTGGAGCTTTCTTCTGCAATGACCTAAGCGATCTAAATAATATAGACGTTAACAGTCCCCTACGCTGCGTTAGAAGCTAAAGTTAGTTCCAAGAGTAGGAGGATCGCAGATCCACGGGGCATCACAATTGACTAATAAGCCTAAGTGGGTTAGTTTTTTTTTCAACAGCCACTCTTATCTAACATAACATACTCGCATCGGGGCATTCGGCGCCTTGTTCCAGGAGTTAAAAGTTAGAATCTGACACTCCAATTCGTACTAGGCAATTCTAACGCCAAGATAGGAATGGAGGACACTTAGTAAGCATAGCCTATACGATAACAAGTCTGGCAACGGACTTAGGCTTATTGCCTTTGTGGCGAGACAAAGCGTCGCTATACCAAGGACATGGTTTCCTCATCTTAATATACACAAAGGGATCATTTGCAATCGACGTAGGGCATGGCAGCAGTATTCTGCACGTCCGAATTTTCCGAAATGACAATATTAACTCGGATCACTACCCTGTTGCAGCCAATGCAGCCGAATGCGGATTTCCCAAGTGCCACAACAAAGAAGAACTACTGAGAGAAGATATTACGTAGAAAAGTTGCAATCGCAAAAGACCGACAGAGTCTCTCCTGCTGTCAACATCGAGTACCAAAGACCAGTGACAACGCTGCCAACGTGCCATCAGAAACGCCGCAACTGACAAGCTGGTTTTCACTCCCCAACCATTAACTTTGATGAAGAATGACGGCAGCTACAATACACAAGAAGTGTACAAAGCATCACTGCAACGAAGGACGAAAGTCGATCGAGAGTTCTACAAGCTAAATAGACGAAAGAACATCGATTTTTCCCGTACAAACATCTGAAGAGATGTAGAAGGAAACCTTGTAGTGGAGTCACAGAGGGTGCTGACATTTTGGAAAAACTTTTTCTGCAAACTGTATAACGGCGAAGAAGACCAACATCCCGAAGTGAGGAAGAATAGACTATGCAACTTAGACGAAGATGGCCAAAACTTAAAAATGAAGTGAGGATAGCAATGTCTAAGCTTAAATCCAACAAAACTGCTACACCTGACGGCTTATCTTCCGAGGTATTCAATTCTGCTGTAAGTGACTTTATGGAGAGCCTATACCAACTCTAAGATCTGGTCAGAAGAGTGTATGCCTGATGAATGGAATCTTATTATCGTTTGCCCGATCCAACTATAAAGGTACAGATCTTCTCAACATTGTGTACAAGATCTTTTTTGCGAACGTCTGAAACCCTTCGGCAACAACCTAATGTGGTTGCGGTGTCAGGGGAGGGAAGGCCAGAATCGACCCAATCTTCACACTCCGGCAGATTCCGGAAAAAAACTCAATAAGTCCAAATCGATACCCACCATCTTTTCATGAATTTTAAGGCCGCATATGACAGCATTTACAGGGTGAATGCCTCGAACTCCAACTTTTTAAAATGCTATAATTTTTTTATTTTTTGATAAATTTTATTGTGCCAAAGCAAAAAATGTTAGTAAATACATCAATTTTCAAATTGTATCAGTAGTTTTCAATGTGTCCACCTTTGGCGCGAATAATGGCCTTGAGACGGCAGAAGAAAGCATCGCACGCTGCACGCGTGCTTGTGCGAAGTGCTTGTTTGAGGTGGTCCAAACTTTGGTATTTTTTAGTGCCAACCTTCGCCTTCAAAATCCCCCAGACAGAGAAATCCAACGGACTTGCATCCAGAGAATTTGTAATCCATTGTGTCGAAGAAATGAAGTGTGGAACATTGTTTTTTAACCAATCTTGGTTGACACGCGAGATGGTGAGTTGTGAGACGGTGCCGAGTCTTGTTGAAATGTACACGGTCTCCGACCGAAATGATTGTTTGTCCAAGGGTTCAATACTGCCTCTAAGACAGTTTCACGGTATACGATTGCATTAATTTTGACGCCACGGTCCAAAAATACAAGCGGAGAGCGACCATCGGCGGTTATGGCCGCCCAAACCATCGCCATCGGTGCTGCCTGCATTCTGGTGGCCGTCCGAAGGTGTAAATTTTCGAAGGACCTCTCTGGCAAGTAAACTCGGTCATTTTGTTCGTTGACATAATGCTCCATAACTAACAAATGGCGACTCAACGGAAAAACTCAAATTCGGCAACTTACGACTTGCGTGCAAGCGTAACAACTCCTTCGCTCTTTCGACTCTAACTTTTTTCTGTTGCGGTATAAGATCGTGTGCTTTTTGGAACTTCAATGGCTTGAGCCCAAGCTCATTTTTCAGTATGTGTTGCATCCGTTCCAACGATATGTTGAGCTCACGAGCCATTTTTTTTTCCACTTCGACTCGGATTTCGCTCAATTCGAGTCTTCACTTTCCGAACCAGTTCTGCCGATGTTGCTGTTTTTTTTATGACCACCTCCATGGCGTTTTGCAACGCTGCCAGTATCACGGTAACGAGCTATGGTTCGAGACACAAATGATTGATTCACGTTGAGGTGCTGGAGGGCCCTAACGATAGCTACTTGTGGTTTTCCAGCCAAATACAAATAAAGCAATCACACTATCACGTTTGAGTTCCATCGCGGATAAAAATTTTTCAACACAACTGAGACGCAAATCGTTTAAAAGGCTTGTAAATAATAAAATTATCTGTCATGTGTCAAAATTTGAGCTCACTGTCATGAACGGTTTGAAAATTATAGCAGTCTGAAGTTGGTTGCAGTTTGAGTCATTCAGGGTGTATAGAGACGAGCTATACACAGATCCATTTCTAGTTTTGGCATCGTTGCCAAACCCATCGGCCTCTAAAAAATTACGATGGAGAACGCTAGCTGCTCGGTCGGTAACGCCTTAAGTTTTAGACAAGGTGGTGCCTTGCATCACACTTGCACGAATTGTGGGCAACTCACAAGCCAGGACCAGGGACATAATAATCTCTCTTCAGTTTTATACCGCTGAGGCCTGAACTCTATTTAAATCGTATGAAGAATACATTTGCGGTTCGAAAGAGAATTTCGTCTAAGAACAGGTGGATCGGCATCCATTGGTGGATTTTGGGGACTAATAGTTCATCGTGATACGAGCTGTACAACGATATCAACCCAGTGAAGGATACTGCCGCTTTAGATGACTACAACGTAAGGAGTGAATAGATGCCAACGCTGCAGGCCCTAGAGTTCTTGAATCCAATCCAGAGGGATAACGCAACAAAAGAAAAGACCCCGCCTTAGGTGAAGACGGCCTTAACCAACGTATAGTGTGCTATTGGAGGCGATTCGAAATAGACGGATCTAACTGCATAGGCATATTGGTTGAGGTTTTGAACCAAGCTGGACTACAACGACGTCTAATTATATTGTAGTTAGTAAGAATGCTGTTAGTAAGTTGAGCATACTCCTAGGCATTTTCAAGTACCATTCTTGGAATAATTGGTCGGTTGCGCTTCTGTATTAGTGAGACGTCCATCCTCTAAGCCGATGGATAGCAATGCAATTAAGTAATTCATTAAGAAAACAGCCGTTAAGTCTAAGATTCCTAGATTTACTAATCACCGATTATTTAATCTTGGAATTTAATTTCTCAGTAAATGACTTTCGAACAACTCTGTTACAAAGCTCTCACATAAAAAACTACTCGTATTGATAGTCAATTTAACTAATTTTTTTTATATTGCTTTCACTGGAATTGTGATTTTAATCAATAAACAATTAATTGCTAAAACAATTGGCGTGACTTAATTGCTTTTAGAATGACAATGATTCTAGAGTGATTTTTTTGTTTACTCAAACAGAGCTTCAGTCTTACTTTTTCAAGTAATTCATTACAAAAAATAAAATAAAATCGTATGCAATCCAGATCTCAACACTTGTATGTACCTATAAATGAACTTCTAAAAGTGCTCCCAATTTTTACAATTTTTTTTTTACCAGCGTTCGCTTCTGGATTCCCAGAATGGTTTCTGGATTCCACAAAACGTGGTTGAACAACTCTTCTGTCGTTTTTTAAACAAGTTACGAACACATCTCGCGAAACTGGCCGGAACCAGAAATGCTAACTTTGTAAAACTTCTAGACTATTATCGTGCCAGCCCCATTTACTCGGAAGTATCAATTAATCGCATGATAACGCGGTACCTGTGGATGATCTCAATTTAATTAAATTATCATAGAAATTAGCACGCAATGCTTTAAGTTGGACATATTTGAAGAAAATCTTCTCATTTCGAAGTGGGGCTGAATACTGTAGAAAACTCACACGAAATCATGATAAATCACTTCAAACTAATCGCTAATAAGGCAATGACCTTTAAAACCTTTTAGGCCAAGATCGAAACGAAAAAATACAGAGCAAAATCGCTTTTTACCTTCGTGCAGGTCCGCATGTTAAAGGAGTAATGCTGATGCCTCCCTCGATCAATCTTAACGGGCATAGCAGTAAAAGTTTAAAGTTCTAGTCTCTCTGGTATTTACCCATTTTCGATTTATTTAATATCGTCCTCCTCTGAACTCTTGTTGGTATCGCAGATACCGGAAACCCAAGGACCCCACGTCGAAACCATTTACAGAATTGTTAATGACTGGCTTCTTTAAGAATCCCTCTCATCCAAATTATTTCCAAGAAAACTTAAACCATCATTGTGATTAATCTTGCAAAAAGATGACATGGTATACTAGTTGAAATCAACAAATACAGTGTGTTCAACAAAAACGTGTGTCTAAAAACCAATGAAAAATGTTAAAATTTCATTAAATTCTATTTGTTTATTAAAGTACACATCAAAACGAATTGCGCAATTATATTAATTAGTAGGGAGTTCAATCGCCGTTATTATTTATAATTGCTTGACATCGTCTAGTGCAACTTTCACTTCATTTCTATTTTGGTACGACCAATCTAACGACTCTGTACTATTTTCCTCTTTCCTTTGACTACGATGTTTTGGAACGTTATCCTCTTGCAAAATCCAGTCATATTTGTTTGGTCCATACAGAGATCCGGCAGACTTTAGCAAAGCCTTCTGGTACAATTTTACCATGAATTATGCATCGAGGTTTTGTGTAAATGCTATTAGTTTTCCGAATCCTTTAGCTGAGAAGCATCCATAAACCTGATCTTCTGCTGGATGGAAAAAAGGATTTTTTTTATCTTTTTTTTTTTTCAAGTTCGGTTTAAATTCTTCGTTCCTCAACTTAGCCTGTTTTCAATATGTTTTTGGGTCAGTAGTGGTTTAAGTTTGGAATTCCTGTTTTTAATGCCAGATTCTGCCAAGCGGTTTCGTATTGTGTTGATGAACGCTTTAATTAATTTTCTGGACAATTTTTCTTTTGCGTTCCTCAGGCTAATTGTGGGTTTTTTTTTCAAAAAATTAACAAACTACTTTTTGTCCTTACTAGATGCGCTTGCATTGGTCCCCCTATCTGACCCAACAGCGACATTACCGCATTCCTTATACCACTCTATTCACTTTCTCACAAATGACTCTGATGTTTTTAAATACTTTGCTGCCGACCTAATCCTTATTTCCGGCCATTATAGGTGAGTTACTAGGAAAACACTTTCCAAGCAATTGTTAAAAGCCGCACAAATCAATTCACACTAATAATTTAGTCTCACCATTAAAGGTTGGATGCCACCCCTGGAGCGAAATAACCAATTTTCCGAAAAACTTAACACGTGCTCCGGCATTTTAAGAGTAGTAATACCCTTTTGAGTGTTAAGTTCTTTAACTAAAACAAAAATGGAAATATACTGAGGAAATGAAACCAATGCGCGATCGGCAATTAAATGCAGAAAATAATTTGGCGGCACACATGTGTGTGTGAGTAAAATAAAAAAACTAATTTAACGCACGTTCTTTCTGGAACACACTGTACTTAAGAGAGTAAAGTCAGACTGTAAGGAAAACAATTTTTGAGAGCTTATGGTTTGCCGGATAAACTGCTTAAAAATGATGGACGGAACATAGTTTTCCCAACGAATTAAACCTGAACGTGATCTGCTAATTCATAAGAAGTACAATCTTACGATCTGCATCAACTTCTGCATCACCAAGTTCATCATCTATGAACTGAATAGGCATTATCAGTTTGATTTTAGGCTTGGTAAGTCTTTCACAAACCAGATCTTCAGATTACGCCAAATTAGAGACCTTCGGTCAATCCCCTTTTCTGTGAGAATTTTTGTCTCACAAGAAAGAGGAAGCTGATGGACCTGGTTCAACAAGTGCTGAAAGGTGTCACCATTATTTTTTCGACGAAGTTGAATATGTTTGGACTGAATATGTCCCATTGAATAGAACCTGTCCATGAGCTGTCGGTTTTCTAGCAGCGAAAGGGAGCTATAGAGAAGACATAAGGCTTGTCGCCATTAACCTTTTACCATGATTTTAAAATCAGGGTCCGTAGAGTTCCGATAAAAGCTAAAATGCAAAAGTGAAAAGGCAAAGGATTACAAGTTTGCTGAACGACCATTCTGGTCTTAACATTGGGTAGGACTATCTATGTCATAGGTTAGAAATTCGAACGACAGTTGGGTTACTTGTGCGCACGACCACATAGAATGGGCATAAGTCAGGACGTAAAACGACGATGAAATGAAATCTTCCTAACGTCTACGAAATGTCAGCGTCAATTTGCCTATCACCATAAAAAACATGAAATAGGACTATTAGCTGTAGTGTATTCCAATTGCAGTTTCGTCCAATAATTTGGAATTGGCGATTAAAAATTCATTTGTGGAGGGTGAGGCCGCAGGAATCCAGCATACTAATCGAAAACGTGCAAGACCAATGTCAAGACCAACAAAGACCTAGCCAATCCCAACTTAATAAAATCAATGTGGTAAATGTTGATATACTCTCTGTAGGTTCATTTTTCTGGCTATAAATAAGATCAGCGATTCGTCTGATCTCTCAATAAACTAGCACAGTTCGACAAGCACATAATTTCGTTTGAACCTTTTCTGACTTCAAATATCGTTATTTACGATCAAGTAGCTCTAGACGGATGGCCCCAACAAGCCTTTTCCAAGTCAGTAACTACTAGTCCGATAGGTATGACAGCTCAAATGTATGGGTGCACTCGAGTAGTAAATTTCTATGCAAAGATATGATCCAGAAAAACTACGTTAAGCAAGCTTTAATGGAGGATCTTGCAATACAAACCGAGTAACCCGACCTACTTCGATGTCATGCTAGGATTTTTCGGCATCTAACCAGAGATAGAAACAGAAGAGTTGAGTCTAGAGAAGCAAAAACAAAGAACATACCCAGTAGCTCCTAGCACTAACTTCTGAGAGATCTGGCCCCCAATTAAAGGTAGTGTCCTCGCAAATGGACAAAGTTCCCAGCAAACGAAAGACAGACAAGGGCTTTCGTCTACGTATGAGTACGTAGAATGTTCGGATCCTTAACAGACCACTACAAAACGAATATCACTATCATCTAATAAGGACAAAGGAAGGATGAAGGACTGTGACATCTACTATGGCTATAAAGGGCCTATTTGGATGTGGATTTGTCATCAAAGAAAGACTTAGGCAAGAATGATGCACTCTGCATCAACGCTTAATTTGCCAACATAAATCTGATGTAAACTCAAGCTACCTCGGAGTTAAAGAACGACAATTTATCTTCAAACCTTAAGCACAGTGTTAAGATCCCTGCTGATTTTAGAGGAAAGGTTAAAAAAGAGAGTATTTGGCGGCATATTTAGAAAACGTAGTCTAGGAATGGACACATTTAATCAGCTTCGCAGCGAAGCGAAACCCTCGCAGCTTATTATCGATCTGATAGACGCAAGATACAGCTACAATAAGCTCTAGCATTCTTCATGTCAGAAGATATCAATGACCCAACATCGACTCAGACTTGGATACAATCGCAAAAGACTGCCAAAATCTTTTCTGATCGTTCTACCAACATCAAGGGCAGAACATTGTAAGCAGGCCGTTATCGTAGCAAATTTGTAAGGAAGAGAGAACAACTTCGGCCAACCTATCTCTACTAAAGACCAGTAGCTGAAGCACACGGATTCTTCGCCCAATTGTTTAAAGCAACGGGGATATGGACCGTCAAATGAAGGTAAGTCTAGTGCGTTGAATCTCATCATTGTCTGTCCGTTCCTCAGAAAGTGAGACCCTCTACACTGAGTCAACTATGCGGGAATATCTACCGAACTATGTGAACGCTTAAAACTCTAGATCCGTGCTGTGGTGTTAGGCAAGATAAATTTACCATCTTATGGCAGGTGTTGACAAAAACCCCGGAATATCAAATTGACTGCTTTTAAGGCTACATAGGACAGCTTTTACAGAGATGAGCTATACAATGCTATGCCAAGTTTAGGAATCCATCCCAAAATCCATCTGTCCGGGTAGGATGACTACAGAGAAGGTTCGATGCTCAACAGGGTTTGGTAATGACGTCGCCGAGACCTTTGTTGTCAAAAAATTATGACGCATTCTCATCAAACTTAAGAACTGTGTCAAACTTATAGGCCACTTTGCACAATATTTCGAAAGACTGTACAACTGCTAACATTCGCCGACCACTTTGACTTTATAGGAAGAAATCGGAACTTTATCACTGGGGCGTCATTGTAGCAAAAGCGGCGAGGATGGATTTAGTGGTGAATAAATGTGTAACAAGGTTTATTCAAGAAGAAAGGATACCGATTAACAATGGTTCGGGGAGCTCGTCAATAAATTGGGATCTTGTCTACCTGAAAGCCGCTATAAATTCAAAGAACGACACCACCGTCAAGAAAAGAAATACTTTTGTTTCTTTGGACAACGACGGCACCTGCGACATAAGTCCTTCAACGGAGAACCCACTGTATAAGAGAATCTAATGGTCCCATTCCTACTGAAATGAAAGCATGGATTTGACGGTGGAGCATGCTTTTCATCCCCGTCTGTATAAATCCGGAGACGGATATAAAAACGACCTGCATGGCCTTTCGTCATCTGGAATGGTTAAAATAGCTTAGCGAATGGACACCACCATTCCAATCCAGAAGGCATAAAGATATAAAGCCAGACCTCGCCTTAAATGGGGAAGGGTGCATAGGGACTGAACTCTGTGTTCGCAGCTGAAAGCAACACTACGCCAAATGGAGAGAGCTGTTGGTGGAAGACTAGGTCCACTCTGAAATGCAGCGCAAACAAAAGAAACAAGACGCAATTTATCAAAGCTAGTGCTAAGTAAACAAAAACAACTCTTTGTACGTACGTTTGAAAATGTATGTAGATCTCTTTAAAAGATGCCTTGAGGCATTTCTATCAAATGGATTACGAATCGATTAACTCCAAAACTGATATGTTTTCAACCTCAAATCGGAATAATTGCCTTCTTCATTTACGATTGCTTAGGCTACATCAAACTCACCTCACTTCGATTAATGTGATATCCGTATCATTTATAAAAGAAAAAGTTCATCAATCTTTGTCGCTGTTGAAATGTACTCTGATTGCTTTCAACAATTTTCACAATTCTCAAAAGCAGTAAAATTAGTAATAAATCTTTTGAATCCTGTTTATTGCTAATAACCCATTCAATCACCATTGGTGATTTTTTTTTATTTTTTTTATTTTTTTCAATTAAATCAATTTATCACGGCGATATTCGAAGGAAATACGCAATACGCTGAACTCTTTCAAAGTGTGTTGGTAGATACTCGTATCACCAGGCAAGGATTGGATCTACAGAAAACAAGTATCTCTACGCTTGTAATACAATTTGTGATAGAAAGAAAAAAATATATCAGAACAAACTTTTAATCAATGCTATTATCGCCATGACCAAGGCATTGCATTGTCCAGTTCCAGTGACGACCACCAAGGGGCACCAATTCATCTGAGCACACTCAACTTCACCAACTCCACAGATATGAGGTGTTAAGAAAGATCCTACACAAACTACAAGTAATAAATCATCTCGATGCGACTGTAGCTATCAATTAACACCTTTAGAAAATTATAACATGTTTTGTAGTCTTTTAATTCGAGATGGAAGAAAACACTACAAAGAGTAAAAAAAAAAAAAAAAAAAAAAAAAACAAGTGTAAAGGAAAAAAGATACTCAACGGGTTGTAAAGTTGAACAGGGCTCTAGATTTAACACCTCTTCTCTTTACTCTTTCAATTATGATCATCGCACCTTAGACGCGTCTGTTTTCTTGTTCCAAAGATCCATTTGGAATTGAAGGTGTTATAGTGAGGGTTTAATTATTTCATAAAGAAATATTAGTGAAGATTGCAGGGCAGAGATGCAGCCATACGAGTATCTTGTATCTTAAGCGTTTAAGTGACTTGCTAATAAATTGTGTGTGTGCGTTTTCAATTTAAAGTTCGTCGTTTAAATTGTAACGAATGGATGTATGGGAGATAATACTCGTAACTGTATACATTTGTATAGGCATCGGCCTATCAGCGGAGGAGATTCGTTCCTATACAGTGACTATCGGTCTCCGCAAACTTACGCCCCTCTAGGGACTTACGGACTCCATATACTCGTGCAACAGATGCTGTATGTTATTAGGGATAGCCATCCCTTTGGAATAAGAAAAACGACCAAAGAAGAGTTACTGCTTGAGCTCAAGAAAGCAGCGGATGGGAAAATCTCTGACCATAGTAAAGTAGGATAAGTTCTCGGGGAAATGAGGTCCCTAACACACGAGGCGATCATTGAGTGTAAAGACCGACCTAGATAACGTCACTATAAAGGAAAAGATCTGCCAAGCCCTGTCCGAGCAGTTCGAGGTATGCAGATCTCATCCGTTAAATCTATGAGGATAGCCTGTGCAGGAACGCAAACTGCAGTCATTAGCCTCCCGGTAAACACTATCAAAACAGTTCTAGAGGTTGGAACAACAAAAATCGAATGGACGCCATGCAGAATACGAGAAAAAACATGTTGGATAGAAGTGGTGATTGCGTCAAGTGTGGACAGAAAGGGCATGTGTCCAAGATCTGCAGGAATGATGCATGGTGCGTCCTTGTAAAGAAAAGGGTAGTAGCTACATCCAACACGCGGCAGGAAGCACAGTATCCCCTGTACCTACACCAAGAAGCTACAAAAGCCGCAAGAATATGAAAGTGATGCAACTAAACTTCAGGACCTTCCGACACCAGTCGTTTGCGAGTTGAGAGTAGATGTTGCCATATTATGCGAGCAGTACAAAAATATCGTCCAAAAAGTTTGGGTGGCCTGTGGAGACTACGGCTTTGAAGAATAAATGACGACTACCGAAAAGGTTAGGTACCCTATCTATAATTGTTATGCATCTCCAAACAGCACCTTTGAAGAATTCCAGAATATGTTGGATAGGCTCGTGTATGATGCTAGAGGTCGTAGCCCAACAATTATGGCTGGACACATCAACGCATGCGCCAGCACTCGTACCAATAGAAGAGGAGAGGCTCGTAGTATTGCTTAATACGGGAAGGGAGCATACCTTTAGCAGAAATTACGTAGGATCCTTAGTTGGTATCACCTTAGTAACGAGTAGCCTAGCGAGAGGTTCCAAGTTGAGGGTCAGTAACTAATATACCCACCGAGACCACCTGGCCATATTCAGTTTGAGGTACAACCGAGGAAAGCGAACTAGGAACGCACGCCAAAGAAGGCACAACGAATGGGGTGGAAAATAAGTACACTGGACGAAGACTCTTTTAACCAGATTTTTGTAGAGTCTACAATAAACCCAAGAACAGCAAATTTTATGGTCGCTGAGGTTACTGAACAAGTAACGAGGGCTTGCGATGCCCGAGAAGACTATTCCAGTGATGCAAAGGTTTTCCCTCCGGTCAGTATCTATAAGTCCAAAGTAAGTAAGGGTGGGAACCTGAAATTAGTCATCCGTATAAGCAAAAGAGAATTTAAAGAACTTTGCGAGCAAGCATATGTAAATCTTTGGTACCACAGTCATGGCAAAATTCAAAAGCACTAGGACACCCTTACCCTCATGTAAAAAATAGTGTCGGGATTATTTCCACAAACACACCGTAAGACCTGTCTTGCTATGAATGCTCATTAGTACACCCTCAAGCCCACCTTCGGACATACTCTGAAATATCGTGATTCTATGCATACGACTGGAAGTGGCAATTAGTGAAGCCGGGAGACTCTCAAACCAACAGCATGGATTTAGGAAAGCTCGTCCTACTATCAGACGCTATACGGAGTGTAACTACAATCTTGGAGGGCGCTATTCAGGGCAGGAGATGGAGAGGAGGTGCAAAGAAATATGGTGCTGTAATAATACTGGACATCAAAAATGCATTCAACTCTGCAAACTGGGTACGTACGGTGCACTCCCTTAGAGTAATGATGGTGTCAGGGTTCCTAATTGAAATAATATATTACTAAGTTATTTTGAGAAACGGTTCCTGCTCTTCGATAAGAACGGTGAAATAAGGCAGTACCACATATTTGGCGGAGTACCACAAGGATCGGTATTAAGTCCCATCGCGTGGAACATTACGTATGACTTGGTTATAAGGCTTGAAATCCCAAACGAGCCAAAAATGATATTGCATTCGTTGTGGGGGCAAAACTTCTGGAAGAAATAGAGGACATTGAGAATGAATGTAACCGATAAGTGAGACGGTGAATGGCAGCAGTCTGGCTCGAGCTCGCCGAACATAAAACGAAAGCAGTGCCAGTAAGCAGTCGCAAGAAATGAGAGACAATTAGCATCAGGGTAGGCGATCAAAATATAACGTCAAAACCGGCGATAAGATTACAAGGAACACCTTGAAAGAACGTGCGACAAAACTGCCTTATCCAGAATAATGACAAATACTGGACGTCCCAGAGAAAACAGACTAAGTCCACAGTAATGTATGCGGCACCAATATGAGCCAAAGCAGTGAAAATTAACTCTTACGCAAGAAGGATTAACCCCGTCAACCGTATAAGAGCGCTGAAAGTATGCTGTGCTTATCGGACGGTGTCAGACGATGCTATATGTATATGTTATTGCAAGGATGCTACCAGCGGATATCTTGGCTAGCGAACTACAAAGGACCTATCTAGGAACCCCTAGCGTCAGACAAAGATATCCAGCTGAAAGAAAGACAGCGAAACATGAGGACATAGCAAGAGAAATGAAATCAGTCCTCAAAAGGAAGATGGACCCATATGAACATTATGAACAATATGTTAATATCGAGCGATGCTGTGAAACAGATTGCAGCGATAATCATGAAGGAACTTCGACGGCTGTGAAGTGTCAGGGAGAGCAACTAAACCCAAACGACATCTCCACAACATGACAAAAAAATTAGTACGTGGACAAACCAGCCTTTGATTTCCAGCTTAAAGCTACTTTCCTTCGCCATGAAGTTATGCCTTATGGTGGTGCGGAAGGGCAGAACAAGGACGATGATTCTTCTTTGCGGAGGTTAGGTTTAGTGAGTCAGAGTCTCACATTGACACCTGTATGGCGTACAGTCATCACGCATCCCCCTCCGAACAACAAACAAAAAAATAACAATCCCTTTGGATTAAATATGTATTCCAAATGTACCACATCTCTATTGGTCATTGAATTGACGTCGTTTTATAGCTGAATTTTCGCTGGTGTGGCTTAGTAAATTCTTCGTTTTACACGCATCTCGAATACTCTAATGCCTGAAATCCAACAGAAAAATAGTGTACATATGAGCATTTACGTTTTAAGATTTCACATATTGTTCGCACTTACAGAGCTTAAAAAGCGCTTATCCAGTGACCATAATGAGATTCAGGCTGTTGCTTCCTAAATTCATGAGAAATCCACCTATAACTCCCAGTGAGTTCTATCCGAAACTCTGGACTATTGGAAACCAGCAGTGCCACGTCTACGTCCAAGGTTGGTTCTAACTGACATCGCTCAACCACAAATTACACAACAAACGTTACAAGCGTTGACCCAACAATACTGACGCACCCAATGCCGGACATTTGGCCACTTTTGTAACTTTGTAACTTTCCAAGCAGCTCGACCAAATCATGCAGGAATTCTTTGAAAAGATTAAAGCGATCAAATACTCGGAGTCTTTTGCTCCCGGAATATTAAACTTGCTTCTAGTTGATACTGGTACGAGTATATGAGAATCTGGACGCCTCAACAACCTCTCCAGCGCTTAACATTCAGTTACGACCGCTAAGACGTTTGAGGTCCCTGTTCAGTTGCGCGCACCACCTAAGCCAAAGATTTAGTTGCCCCTCTTAGCACTAATCGAAGGCTCTTCGAGGCGAAGCATTGGTATTTAGTTGTTCTATGCCCCGGCTATCACAGGTGGCAGATAAGTCTTTTCGGACCATGTACACAGTCAAGTTGGTACAGTCCGCCGTTATACTCGTATTTCTTCTTTCAAAGATTACTAACGCAAAAGGAGCTGAAAATCGTTCAAGGCCGCCAAGGATATCTTCATCCACCTTTGCTAATGTCCAAGCTTCTGCATCATAGAGCAGCATTGGGATGATTGAGTTGTATACAGAAGAATCTCCTAAGTACAAGACTTTATTACTCAAACGGCTTCTTAGGCCAAAGGAACAGTGTTTGGCAGGTGTAATTCTTATTTTCTGATGAGATGTCATCATCAGAGTTAACAGCGGGGCCAAGTAAGGCGAAGTCCCAAACTATCTCAGAGTTATAGCCGTTCATCGTAACCCCTCTTCGGTTCGTGTCTTTTCGTGGATTTACCCTCATTTACAACTAAACCCATTTTCGTCGCTTCTGTTTCAGTTCTTCAAGACATCAGCGTATGCAAGTAGTTACACAGATTTTTTGAAAATTCTGCGTATGACGTTGACTTGCGAGTTTTGCATAACTTGCTCAGGTTAATGTTCAACAAGCCACACTAAAATGCACCACCTTGTCTTAACCATTTTTGGGACCTTCCGGTGAGGCTGCTTCAGATCCTTACGGAGCAGCGAGCTTTCTGCATAATCTGATGGGTTTGGCAGGGATGTCTCTGAAGTTACACCAGTCAAATGGGCATGAGCTCGATGCCAAGTCATTTTCCACTTTGTTAAGTAAGTCTGTAGGCAAGTCATCCGGCTGTTCGGGTGGATTGGATGATTCATTTCGCCTAACAGCGGTATTTGGTCGAATGGTTAGTTTTTCATATGCTCTCGTCTTTAATGTAATGTCACTTCATTAGCGAGTCAACTTTCACATGTGCTTGGCAACCAGCACTTTTCATTCAACCGTCGGTTTCATTAGGCAGTTAGTTGCGGCATTTCTCGCACCTTCCTGCCTACTGATAGGTTAGGTTAAACAGTGTTATGAAGGATATGCCATCACACAGACACCAGGCACCAAAACGGGCTCATCACAATCCCTGGGGAACCAGATAAACTTATCTTCAAATGGCAAAAAACTAAACAATCTCCCTGGCGAAACATCCAATTTCCCCGCAAAAGCCAAGTAGGCCTTTCAAGTTCATGCCGTCTATTTCCTCTAGGTTTTCAAAAAAGTATTTCCCTAAGGATTTTCTTCGACTACGCGAAATATTGCCTCGCATTCACACAGTATGTGCGTTATGTCCTCATTAGCTTGCAAATCTTCACGGAATCTGCAAGTATCCGTATCTGAGAATTTGAGTCTTATCCCTAAGCTTATCCCTGTTTAATTTTATTAACTCCCTAGATCTTTTGCCGTCAAAAAGTGGCCAGAGAGTTTTGGATACCCTATGTCTTTCAAGATTTGACCGCCTTAGTTTGGCAGTCGTTGTGACTTTTCCCTCGATAGTACCTCTTACTATGCAATGGGGTGGTTTGATGTTGGCAACCTCACTATTGTCGAGTATCCCTCCTTTGCTTGCAAGCTCATCCGTTTGCTCATTTCCTTTAATACCGCAGTGTCCTGGTATCCAGCACAGTCTTACCCGGTTCTGACTGCATAGTGCCTTGAGCACTGTGCGACAGCCCCTGACTGTATCAAATTTGATGGAGGTCGATTAGAAGTCGGCCAAGGAAGGAATTTCATTGGTTAGAATTGTATTGCTTGGCACGCTGGAACGGTGCCATGTACGAAATTACTGCTCTTGAAGTATCTCAAATGATGCTACTGATACTTAGCACTAAATGCAGGGCGTTAACGATTGCAGTAGTTCGGGGGCTGCTGATGAATCCGAAAACAAACCTTGATTGCAAGTAGTGATTCGAGTCTTTATTGATCGAATCGTAATTAAAACGAATTTTAACATTATATTTAGACATTGCTGTGGCATGATAACCATGCTGCTCTTGTCATATTTAGCCTGCATGCAGATTTTAATATACGAGTAGTTTTCGCTCACGTGATAAAAGCTCAAGACTTCTTGTCGTAGTCTGCGCTTACAACAAATCCACACCAGTTTTTCTTCCTTCTTATGTACAGCTCAATACGCCGCACTTTCTAGATGGCAGCGATATTTTACATGCAGCAGTCTAGAACCACTACAATTTGCTCGAGTGCACGTGGCATATTCGGAAGATTCCATATGCAAAAGTCGTTGCTTTTATTCTATGCACCAAAACAGTTGGATTACTATACGCACAACCCTCCATTCCTAACCTGGAGATTCAGATCCTATCTGGCACTTCTTGGGGAAAAGGGGCTGGATGTTCCCAAGCCAGCAACCCGCTTCAGAGCAACGAGAGTTGATTTTAACGTACTAAAATCTTATCCGAGACTATCTCCATTTCAGCACTATAACTAATCGTGAAAAATCCTTGTTGATCTGAGCTCCTAATATGTCGAAGTAGCTCACAAAAGGTATCTGCCACGATGAATGCTAAAGTCATCGTTGATTCAGTCACGCGAATTTAACCGCAGTACGTCCCCCTTTTAATATTTAGTCGTTTGGGACAGGCCATACGAGCGTCGCTACTTTTTCCTACTTTTGTAATCTCTAATTTTACAACACTCAGGTGTAGGTCGTATAAGGGATATTTGTATTGCCCAGTAAAATCCTGGAAACATCGGGTTTGTTTCACGATCCTCTCATCCGTAATATTGCCTCCTTCGTTTAATGTTCGTTAAACATGTCAGCGATGTCAGATATAATAGAATGTTCCCAGACTTACCGTCATTAATCTTTATCCTGGCAGTTCACATTGCTAGTCTTGTCAAGTGTGGTCCACTAATAAGCCGTGTACGACGTAGTTCACAACAATGAAAAATGAGTGTCCACATGTGAGGAAAAGCTGGATGCAGTTTGGAGACTGATGCGAGTTTTCAAAACGCTCCAATGTACTGCTAGTTGATTACAATGACATTGGTAGGAGTATACTTGAAAAAGTCTGAAAATTACATCGGGCCAAACCGACAGAACTTTTGCAAATCGCTAACGCCCTGTGTTTAGTGCTAAGTATCAGTAGTTACGAGGGCGGGTCAATAAGTCCGTGTTTTGGATTAAAACAGATTTTTTGATAAAAAAATAATTTTATTTTTCAACGTAGTCTCCCTTGAGCTCTATACACTTTGTCCAACGCTTCTCCAATTTTTTTATCCCTTCCAAAAAAAATGATTTGTCGAGGTCCTCAAAATTGCGAGATGACTTCATCATTGGAGTCAAATCTTTTTCCACCAAGCCATTTCTTCAGGTTTGGGAACAAGAAGTAGTCGCTCGGAGCCAAATCTGGAGAATAGGGTGGATGAGGGAGCAATTCATAGCCCAATTCATGGATTTTTGCCATGGCAACTGCACATGTGTGCACCCTTGCATTGTCTTGGTGGAAAAGAACTTTTTTCTTGGCCAAATGAGGTCGTTTTTTTTTTCAAATCGTCATTGAATCGGTCCAATAAGTTGACATAATATTCCCCATTGATTGTTCTTCCCTTTTGAAGGTAGTCAATGTGGATTATCCCGCGTGCATCCCAAAAAACAGTCGCCATAACTTTATTGGCTGACAAACCCACCTTGGCCTTCTTTGGCGCCGATTCACCCTTAGAAACCCACTGTTTTGACTGTTGTTTGTTCTCTGGTGTGTTGTGATGGATCCATGTTTCGTCCACGGTTACAAAACGGCGCAAAAACTCCTCCATATTGCGATTAAACAACGCCAAACCTTCCTGTGAAGTTGTTACACGATTGCGTTTGTGGTCGACTGTGAGCAAACGCGGCACCCATCTTGCGGAAAGCTTTCTCATGCCCAAGTGATCATTCAAAATTGAAACCACTGAGCCATGCGAGATCCCTACGGCTTCCACAATCTCTCGCACTTTCAATCTTCGGTCGGCCAACACCATATCGTGAATTTTTTCGATTGTGTCGGGTGTAGAGACCTCAACTGGGCGTCCAGGACGTTCGGCATCTTCAGTGCTTGTACGGCCACAACGAAATTCAGTAAACCACTTTTTTACCATTGAAATCGATGGTGCAGAGTCCCCACAGTATTTATCAAGCTTAGCCTTGGTCTCGGTAATGGTTTTTTTTCGCAAGAAATAATGCTTAATAAGCACACGAAATTCACTTTTTTCCATTTTCTCCTCAAATTAGTGAGTAGTCTGATAAAAATAGCTGTCAAACGCAAACTAACTGACGCAGCAAGTTTAAATTTTGACAGGAGTCAACTGACAGATGCCTGTTGACAGGAGCAATGTTGCTGTTTCAGTAAAGAGGTCAGAAATTAAAAAAGTCACGGACTTATTGACCCGCCCTCGTACTTCAAGAGCATGGCATGGTCCTAGCGCAGCTACTGCCAAGCATTACAATTTTGAATCAGAAATTACCTCTGATCGAGTTGAACATAGTGTTTTCTTTAGATTTCAAAACAAGGCACTTAAAGGTTGTCAATGAATGCATAAATCCGTCAGAGGAATGATACGCCTTGGTGGAAAATGCCACCAACAGATTGCCGCACGACCCCCTGTCGGAAAGTAGGCTTATTTCTTCGCTATCTCTGCCCAACACTCCTTTGGCGGCAGTCTTTTAACTTTGACTTTTTTTTAAGAAAGCAAACACGGAATTTCCGGAACATCCAACAAGAGAAGGAGAACTGTTTTGCAACTTATTACTCATGACAGATAACACCTCGCCTTTTACAACCAATAAACAGTACCCGTTCCTATTCGTATACATCAAACTGGGGTAATCGATGTAAATATCGATTAATAACTGCTCAATAAAACCATTTCCCGAGAAATCAATTAGATGTGGCAGAGAAAAAACCGCCGCTCCAATTAATCACACCGTTGTGTATGGCACGGCACAATGGCATAATGGCACATTGGCACATGCAAAGTGCTTTTCACGCTCCAGTTAAACTTTTCAATGGCGAGCGGAAAAAAACTGCATGTGACATCCATCTAAAGTAAAACAAAAACATAGATCGACATTTAGCGATAGTTTGCACCTATCAAACGAGCAGAACTTCATTTACACTCAGAGTGCAAACTAGAAACAGCACAATTGTTCCATGGGATCGTTCCAACTCAAGCCGATCGTTAAGGTATAATTGCATCGCCACTGCTGCATCCGAATGATTGCAAATTTCAAAGGTCATCCATTGTAATGAACCGACAATTGGAAAATAAATTTCTGTCCACAGAGGAAAGTTTCAATTTTTCCTCTAATGATTCTCAATATGTTGACCTTGAATGAATCAAACAGACACATGATCATTTTGAAACTGGCAGCGCCGCAATCTTTTAGTGGTTTGTAAAATTAAATAAAACGTTCGACCGAACAAGGATCCTTTACCCCCTGCTGGGACTTGTCTGATGCTGTTTTCATGCATGAACATTTGTTGGACAATTCGTTAACAGCTGTAGAAGACGGAGGTGCAGGACTACGTTTGCTTCTATTCAATTTGAGTGTTGGCTGGGAGGATACTCTAAAGAAAAGGAACAATAAAAAACCAACAGTTCATATGGAATGGAGAAAAGACTGCTCGAAAACGTGTGAAATCGAAATTGCCTTTGACTGGGATATTCGCTAGATACTCGCAGATATATAGGTACTACAACGTTGCTACAATTTTATGATTGAAGTGAGAAAACTAATTTGCTGAGGGTACCGCATCTTATGAAAAAAAAATTGTGTGAAACCCCGAGACGCAATGTTGCATCAGATTTTACGGAGACTGTGTACATCACAGAGCAACCGCGGCTTTGGTCAGCCTTACAATTTCCTCGAGCCTCGATCAGGGAACTACGAAATCGATTACACGACCTGTAGGGTCCAACTCCGCATTTCACACAAGAACAATGAGTTGTTCATAATATTTCCGGAAATCTACGGCCCGCATTAGGATATACATGGTGAAGGTATATAGAAGGATGCTCTGAAGCTGGAGAGCCATTACAATTCCAAAAGGAATTGGATCCTATTAAAACAACAAGGAGGAAGAAGATATTGAGAAACTCTATAGTCCCGAAGAAGCGCGGGCTGTCGGTAGAGGGATCGCATCTTCATTAGCAAGGAGTGCCTTGCGGTGAAGCTGATTTAGATTAAATAGGCGAAGTCAAAGAGTTGTTAAAGCAGCTGGCAATCAAAACAGCGGCAATAATTTAACAATGGTAATCCTGCTGTGCAAATATAGACCTCTTTCTGCATGTGCGGCGATCTGAGACCTATCCTACTGCTGCACGTAACATACTCGTACTTATATCTAGGCCTCGACCTGTACGCACTGGTAGACACCAGCACTGGGACGGCTTAGAAACACTTGCAGAAAACTTTTCAACTTATCAAAAAGCACAAGAAAAGTGACTGAATGAGACTCTTACAAAGAATCCCTTAAGTTATACTGAGTACGACAAAGTGACAATCCTGGAAGTCATCTGTGACAAAATCACTGAAACTCTGAGACATCGCGGCTCTTCAAATCCTATGACTAGCTGTTTGAAAAAAACCGATGGCTCTTGGACAACCTCAAATCACTCAACCTGCTACTGGACACCCACTTTCCAGGTAGCTCCCAATTCGACGCCAGTAGCAACCCAAACAGGCCTACTGCAACCGTGACCAAAATTCATGGTCTGATTACAAGAGACAAACTGCTCTATCCGGACGGAATAATGCCTGCCGAGCTACAGAGGTCCTCAGATATTATTCTGCCCCCTCTAGAAAATATTATGAGGAGCTGTGTAAAACTGATCCACATTCCACTGTCATGGAGAGAAGTCAATGTATTTTAGTTTTCATTTCCAAAGCCGGAAAATGTTCTCCTGTTGTTCCAAAGGGCCTCGGCTCTGTAGGCCTATCATCTTTCCTTTCGAAAACTCTAGAATGACTGATTGATATCCATACACGAGCTAAAATTGATCCAAAACTTCTGTCAACGACTCAACATGCCTATTGTAAAGGAAAGTCGGTGGAAACGGCTCTGGATTCACTGACTAGCCACATCAAACGGTTCCTACAATGTACTCGTAAAGAGTACACAATGGTTGCTTTCCTGGACATAGAGGGTGCCACATCTGCAATCACGACTGCGCTGTCAACTTTGCAGGTAGACGGCTCACTTGGGGAGTTGATCAGTCTTATGCTAAACAGCAGGATAATCAACGCCTTCTGCTAAAAGATGTTAAAAGATGTGTCAGCAGAGGTACGCCGCAATGCGGTGCCATCTCTCTCCTTCTCTGGAACTTAGTGGTTAATGAACTGCTGATAGATATACCTAGAAGCGGGTGGAAGCAGGGTGATTGCATATGAGAAGGACGTTGCTATAGCCGTCTCAAGTAAGCATCTTAATACCATTAAAGAACTCCTTCACCTAAATCTCAACAGATTAACCCATTGGGCAGATCGCTGTGGATTGAGAGTAAACCCCCATAAAACTGATCTTTCCAGTAAATACAAAATCGCAATTATAGACCCTCCCTGAATAAACTGTACCGGTTTAGTCTTTTCCGATACAGCAAAATATCTATGTCTCATTTTTGACAGGAAATTGGAAACCTGACATCCAAGAAAGAGTCAATAAAGCTACCATAGCTTTATTATCTTGCAAGAAAGCCATTGGGAATAAATGGAGCCTTCACCCTCGCAAAACCATTCATCGCGGTCATAAGACCGATACTCACTTACGCGGTTGTCGTCTGGTGGACGGCCTTAGACAATGCAGTAAACTAAGCAGAGTCCAAAGAACAGCATGTCTATGCATAAGCTGAGCCTTACGATCAACTCGATATCTTCAGCAAGCAAGTAGCTTCGACTGCAACTATTCGCCTTAAAGCGACTACACAGTGGACAAATAATTCATTTAGTCACACAAACATTCTTAATACATTAGGAATGCTCACAGAGAACATCGACTACACCATACCTAAACTTCCATGTAAGCTTCCCCTCTAGATCCTTCTGGGCGGAAGATGCTTTCATGGAGGACAAGTGAATCCACTTCTACACAGATGGATCTAAAGCCGATAGCGGGGTTGGTGGCGGCGTTTTCTCAGATTAGCTAAATCTAAGCCTCTCTTTCCGTCTTCCGAATCACTGTAGGGTGTTCCAGGGGGAAATGTTGGCGATTAAAGAAGCCTGTTCTGGCTGAAGAAAAACGTGATATCAGCAAAGGATGTCCGCATCTTTTCGGATAATCAGCCAGCTATCTAGTCCCAGGAGTCAGTCTCATTAAATTCGAAAACCGCCTTTGAGTGCCGATCATCTCTTATGGAGATGGCAGAATAGTTCAACCTCCACCTTTGCTGGGTGCCGGCCCATAGAGGCATTCCAGAGAATTGCAGGGCCGATGAACTCGCCAAAATTGGAACCACTCTACCTATTCTACCAGAAAAGGGTAGCATATATATACCAATCGCTACGTGCAAATTAATATTAAAGCTGGATGCCAATAAAAGAACAGACCTTAGGTGGACTGTTGGGCCAACATGTCTAGCGACTAAACAGATCTGACCAAAGCTAGATCCGAATCGTTCTAAGAATCTGATCCTTCTAAATAGGAAGCTTCTCAGCACCATCACTGGACACTGCCTCATAGGCAAGCACGCAAGAAGGCTTGGCGCTTTTACAAACCATTTCAGTTGGCATGGACGAGCAGGAAGAGGAAACAATTCTTCACTTTCTCTGTACACGTTCAGCTCTCTCCCAGAGAAGAAATTTTCAATTAGGAGTTTTATTCCACAATGACCTAAAGGATCTAAAAAATTAAAAGTAAACAGTCTCCTACGCTTCATCGTAAGCTCAAACTGGTTCCATCACAATGGGCCTAAGTGGAGAACTTGCTGATTTTTCTTGGGAAGGCAAACAGTGACATTGCCATTCAGAAGTACTAGCATCAGGCTTGGAAGAACGTTCGGTTATGAGCTACGATGCGATGCTTATGTCGTGCATACTATTGAAAAAGATAGAAACGAACGTAATGGGTGGGTCTTAATTTGATTGTGTCCTTCCAAGCATGGTAACCTTTCTTTTTTTAAAACGGCGATAAATCTAGAGTATTCTCTCTCAAATGCAAATCAGAAATAGATACGAGTATTAAATAATAAAACTGGATTTAGCTATGCAAACTCCTTCTCTATATAAAAATCCTGAAGGTACTGACTGCAAGAAATTCAGAGCAGGATACTGAAACCCAAGTTACATAGCCCGCACAGAAGCAGAATTGGATCTGTAAAAGATCTGATTACAGTATCAGCAACCTTGAAAAGGTTATGATTGTCAACTTTTAGGCCTTGTATGTAATTAAAATAAAAAAAAAGATTTGCGGATATCACAGACACAGACTCTAAGCTCCCACCACAGAACAAGTGTCAGTATCCCACGATGCCAGATACCCTGAGGTAAAGGCCCAAATCTACCCCGCACTAAGCGCCATCTAAATAATTCGGATTCGAACGAGTATGGACTGCATGCATACCTTTATTTTTCAACAGATCCTTTAGCAAAAATTTGGAACTGCAACCAAAGATGGTTTAATGGAAATATATTGTGGAAGTTCACCCTGTCCTTACGTATAGGTTATACGTCACAATTCTGTTTTATTTATTTTTTGTAGCAACTAACTTCTCCGATAAAACACAAATTGACAGCTAGATCACGTGAGTATGTGGCATAAAAACGGCCCGCTTGTTACTTTTGAATATCGAAGCAAATTGCAATACTTCCTCAACCTACTTTCCTGCTCTTACCACCATTTACGGGCAAGACTTACTATCAATTGGTCCTTCAACGCAATTCAACCAAACAATGGATAGTGATCAAGATCACCCAGAAACTGGTTGCCTATGGAAGACCAAGTTCAAAATCTAATATAAGGCTTGGTTATAAGGGCTGACTGCAATGTGGTTACACATATGGATTAACTGTGTCATTCAGTGAATGCAACTAAGCACATCTTCTTGCCAAAAGAAGCAAATTTATATGGTGGTTTACTCTCATAAACTTGTTGAGGTTTTAGACTGGTATTCTGACTAACTATAATATGCCATTCTGTGAAGTATTCTTGTGACCAAAAAAGTAGGTTAAGTTCACACAGTCTTATTCGCCCTCAAATCCGCTGAAATTATTCGCAGTTTCAAGGCAGTCTGAGGCTTGCTGACGTACATTTTGCATACCACAAAAGAAGTCTGGAACGGTCAGGTCTGGGTCTGGCCAGTCAATGTCTCCATTTTTTGACAGTACACGTCCATGGAATTTTCGATCCAGAAAGTGCATTGTCTGATTTGCAGTGTGGCATGGCTTTTTTCTTACATTCGTGCGCAAACATAAGGACCTAACATCCACGGATATCGATTCCCATCGACTGCTTCGCCTTCTCTGAAAAAAAATGACCCAACAATGGTTTTGGCGCTAACGTCGGCCCAAACAGTCACTTTTCGATCATGCGATGGTGTTTTATGGATCTCGTGTGGTTTCTCTGTTCCCCGATTGCGGGAAGTTTGCTAGTTAACGGAGCCAGAGAGTGCGAAATGGGCCTCCCCGGTCAGCAAAATTTGCTTCCAAAAATCAGGTTCAGTGCCAACCATTCGAGCGACTGTTTGGCCGTATTGCAAGCGACGTGGACGGTCTGTCGGCAATATTCTTTGAGTTGATTGCACTTTATACGGAAACAAATGCAAAAACAATGACACCAAAACGCTGTGGGGCGGTGACGATAAGACACATGTGGGTTCTCGGCAACACTCTCTCTTTCCGCTTCAACCAAGTCATTGGAATGTCTTGAGCGTTGATGAACGGCATATCGAAGATCTCCCACTGTCCCGTGTTCAACAAAATTCGACTCCAAACGATGAATAGTGTTGTCAGACGGTGCTTGTTGGCCACGATATTTTCGACGATATGCACGTTGAGTAAACACAACAGAACGACTACTTTCAATGTACAGCATTACTATTTCGGCATCACTATACTCAAGGCAATCGGTTGATAAATGTCAAAGCTATTCAATGTTTACATATCGGCATAAAAGATGGCGCACTATGTACACTTTCGTCAGACAGTGTGACGTACACCATTACAGAAGGTGGATTTTGCGATCTGGTCTCCATCCTGATGTCAAACCAAATGGTTTTGTTTGTTGACGACTCGTTGAATCGTGAACAATTTCCTGTCAGAGAAGACGATGATTTGGGAATGCACCAATCACGATAAGACGGTGAAATTTTTTCGCTCTTCCCAAACGCTGCTTACGAGCGCCTTTGAGATCGTGCAGTATTTTTTTCCTGGGTTGAAGCTCATTTTTAAGTATGCTTCGAATGCTCTGGTCCGATATATACAGCTTCTTGCACTCTGTCGCTGATTCCGTTAAATTTTCTCCTTCATCTTTGGCACCGCTGTACTTTCTCCCCGACCAACACCATAAATTTTTGCAATATTGCCGCTATCATTTAAAGGTGTCATGGTGCGAAACACAAATATTTTGTTCACTTTCAAATGTTGCAGCTCACGAACGAAACGAACAAGAAATACCGAACGCGGCATAATAATATCTCACAGACTAGTCAACAATGAAATGAACTACCCGCTGTCAAATTCTCATCGAGCTGTCATTTGTATTTTGACAGTGACAGCGACTTAAAGTAGGTAATAGTTCTCTCGCCGCATGGTGTAACCTTCATCAAATTTTCAATTCCACTTTGTGGTAATACAATCTGAAGCTTGGTCTACACAATATCACAACTGGAATTCGAGCTTACCGATACGAGTGTATCCATTAGGCAACCGTAAGGTCACCAGATCAATGTATCTCTATATGGCCTACCTCTTTGAGAGTAGTGGATGTTCAAAGGTCCAGCTAATGGATCGTGCTGTGACGATCTTGCCAATTTAGCATCTGTAATATTGAACAATGAGTTGCAAATTATGTCAGCAGCAGTGTGGAGGTGTAGTGCTGTTAGCGAGTTATCAGAGATACAAGAGCTATTAAGATAAGGTCCATGTTGTTTAAAGCTCTTGCTGAGACAAGGGGAACGTTCTAACTAAATTGGTTAAGAACCATAATGATTGGGATAGCCAGAAGTCATTCTTCCTAATGATGATCATGATAAATGAGAACCCTGCTATTGTATCGTAGTTTGAACTCCATTTATGTCTGATTCATCCGAATTTCACACGCTGTTGAATATAATATGTATGTACGTATTTGCATTATCATCTAAAGGTCAGAATACCAGATCATTTGACCTGAGGTAAATACAAATTGATCGTTGGCTGGCCAAGCTCTCAACAGTCACTTTCGACAAGTTTTTCATCTCAAGGTATTTCGCAGATGATTCCAATGATTGATCGTTTGATTTTCAAAGCTCAGTTGTACAAACGCATATGGCCAGCTAAGATACAGTCCGTTCAGCCCGTATTTGCTATCACTTCATCAGAATTCACGAGCCATATTGATACATACTCGTATCCGTATATCAAAGGAAAGTATACCATCAAAGAAGACGAAATAACTTGTAAAGAGGAAGTGTACTCGCTATCATCAAAGCGAAGTCTAAATATCTTTAATGAGATCTTCTATTGCGAAATAGTATCTGTTTATTTTCCAAACAACACCATTCCAATTGATCACACATGATCACATTGCTTTGGCCGAATCATCCTACTTAGTCACCACATTTCACACATTTCATTCATCCACTCTTTAGCAAAGTGTTTTCGATTAAAAATAAGTTCGAATCGACAACGAATTAGGTCTTCTTAATTGCAGTTATCAAAACATTTCCAAATCAAGAAGCTAAACACATTTACTTCCACCACCGCGCTGCCGCCGAACAACACGACTAACACTCGCATCAAGTCATCCAGAAAGATCAGTATGATCACCACACCACCAGGGTATAAGAAATTTTGTATTTGGGTTTTTTTTTTTTTTTTTTTTTCTATAAGAGGAAATTGCACTTCCTCCAGCGAACGAGTATCTAACATCACAAGGCTACACAAAATAACAGCCTACAGGCATCTCCACACATGACGGTGATGCATTCGGAGTTTTATTTGCATCTTTGCCTGGGATCTCTCCCACTTCACCTAAATGCAAACGTAAAGGCAAAGCAAACGCCAATGGTAAAGGCAAAGGCAAAGGCAAAGGCAAATGTCTTAACACAGGCAAATCCCAAGAAAACCGATTTAGATAAAAGAAACAGTGAAGTGCATGCATCCAGAGAGAGAATCTAAAAGATAGGAGATACAGTGAAGAAAGATGGGCACACGTGTTAACCAGAAGACAGCATCCCGCTGAGCAGGTATTCCCTCTCTGCCACACTCTCTTCCATCTCATCCGGAGGATTTCCCTCGACTTAGTGAAGATGATCATTTTCTGACACCCCGACACCGAGCACCAGAATATGTTCATCACATGGTCTGTTTAGATTTTTTTTTTCCATGTTTTCAAAAATAAAAATCCATTTAGGATGTTTTTCTTTATTCTTCATTTCATAAAATTTTTGAAATACGAATAAAAAAAATTACAAACACAACAAGACAAGAAGGAAATCTTCCATCCCAGACATTGAGGCAGTTCAACGTCGCTGCCGAAGAATAGCCAAATGCCAAACCAAACCAAACCAAACCAAACCCAACCAAAAACATCAAGAGTGAAAGATACAATTTTCCAGATTTCTTCTTATTTCCAAATGTGACCTGAAAAAAAGAAAAAAAAAAATGGAAAAACATTTTGTTTTTATGGGCGAGAGGAGTAGAATTGGGAATAGAAATTTCCTGTATGCCGTACATGTTGGTAATAAATTTCCTGGACACACCAAACCCGGACAGATGTGCCTTATAGAAATGGACAATGCGAGCATTCAGCAGAGATCACTATTGTATGCTATACTATGAGTATCTAACTGAGTATCTTTGTATGTACGTTGTGTTGTTAGAATAGAAATGGTCGTCAATAGTTCTGTAGAATTGTGTCCCGTCCCGCATGACCTGGAATTAATGCCTATCCAAATCAAAACAGAAAACAAAAATCTATCTCCAAACAACAAGAGGAACAAATTTCGGTTCTCGTATTTCATTTCTTTCATCCTGGTTCTGTGAAGACCTATGGGTGGGTGACACTCGTACATTAATAGAATAAACAAAAATTACTGTTGTTGTAAACGAGAGTATCTATAGAAATGGATGGATTCTGGAGATAGCATTCAATAGAGATGACAATTAGGAATCATTGGACAAAATGGCATATTTTTCACACCTTCTTCTCTAGCTAGACGAACCATACCATATGTCGGCAGAGATGATTTGTATTTCTTACTTTTTATGGGTAAAAAAGATGAATTGTACTTTCAAGTTGGTTTGGAAAAGTTCTCAAATAGCCACAGGATAAACAAAATGATTTTTGGTGATTGACGAGATTTTCAAACACTCCCATACCCCTAGAGATATACATGTACTCGTAGGTACTCGTTTATATTTCTTTTTTAATTTCACTTACGTACGGATACTTATGATGGATGTTTCGTCATAAAGGCAACAATGATTCATTCTGTCGGAACTTACCTGAAAAGAAAATAAATTTTTGTTCAGAAATACATCATTGAATGAAACTGTTTGGATTATACAAAAAGATACAATTACAAAGGCTGTCTTCTTTGTAGCAGAAATATACAATTTAAGGAAATGAAATGAGTACCTACAGCGGTTGATGACATGGGAAATATCGTATGCGTAGACTATAGATCGTATCTAAGATTTAAAATTAAGGTGGAACTGACATGTAAGAACCTGGACAGTCTCTGTCACTGTTCTACTCTCCATTATCATTGCGTGACTGAAAATACAGCAGGTCCAGAGAACATTGTAGGTTAGAGCTATTTTAAAAGGGTAAATCTACACATTAAACAAAGTGACTATAGAATATTTGCTAGACCAAAATATAGCGGAATGCTTAATGAATTCCTTAATGATACAGAGATTATCGAACGCATACGAGCGTTACTAGGGACCGGTATGCACGGCTCGTTTTGTGTAAGCAATAACGATCCGTTCCCCTTCTTGGTATCGAGTTAAAGGTAAGCATCCGACATTCCTAGTTTTGATCCTATTCCAACATCAGTGGAAGATATTGACACATTTTTCCCTAGCCAATATGAAATCTGAGAGCGGATACTAGAAGAAAACCAAATAAGTTTGACATAGACTCTTCTCCGCTTACAAATACCCTAGACTGGACAGAATCATACCAATCATGCTTCAAAAGTTGAAGTAGGCTGTGGTACCGCTCCTAAAAAAGACTGTTCAGCAGTAGCATCAAGTATGGAGATGTGCCAAAATGCTGAAAGTAAAGGCAAGTAAGTCCAGTCATATCTATCCAAAAGACCTCAGGCCAATAAGCCTAACATCACTCATTTTAAGAACTTTGGAAAAACTGCTTGACACTCATTTTCGAAGTAATATGCACCCAGAAGACTTAGCCTCAAACAAGCATACCTATACAAAAGGTAAAGGCACGGAAACGGCCCCACATGAAGTTGCCAGCACGATTGACAAAAGTCTTTGCGATAAAGGGCGCACATTAGAAGTCTTTCTTTCTCATTGAGGGAGCCTTCAATAATGTCAGCATTCCCGCTATAAGTAAAAACTGAGGAAATGCCGGAGTTCATCCTGCATTATATGCTCCGCAACAGGAACACCAATGCAATACTAGGTAGCACGGTATTGAGGGTCACCATCTCAAAGGACACCCCTCAAGGAGGAGTAAAATCATCTCCTCTGTGGACCGTAATTGTTAAAGAAATACTTACGAATCTAAAAAAGGAAGAAATAAAAGCCACATGCAGATGATGTGGTTCTTATGGCCGCCGTCAAGTTTCTCCCCACGATCAGCGAAATTCTAAACTATGCCCTAAGAATCCTTGAAGAATGGGCAAAGATCTGTGGACCGGGAATCAACTCCCAAAAAACAGAGCTTATTCTGTTCACACATAAAAAGATAATGCCACAATCTGGCCTTCCTTACACAGATGGGGCAACCCTCCGACCATCCAACAATGCTAAATACTTGGGTATCGTAGCACATAGATAGTAAACTGGGTTGGAAGTTCAATGTCGACGAACGTCTAAAGAAATCAACTTACGTATTCTACCTTCCACCCGTATATAGTCAGACCCATCTACGGTAGTTTAATATGGTGCCAATCCACAAATAAAACTAGCAACCTTAGGCACGACTTATGCCATGGGAACGACGACAACGGTGGGACTAGAAAATATACTTAGCCTCCAACCCCTAGATTTATACATGCAAGAATCTGCATATAAAAGCGCTTTAAGATTGAGTCAGCTCAATGGGCGGAAGCTAAACCTGAAAGTCCACGCCTCGATTCTTACAAGTGAACTGGGGTTATGCTCCAATACGGACTACAAATACCCCATCACAAATTTGAAACACCACTCGACCGCATTTTCCCAAACAGAGAGGAATGGGACAGGAAACTAATGGTACAAGACTCGATATCCATTTTCACTGGAACCGGCGCCGGAATCTTCTCCGATCAATTTAACTTAAGATGCTCACGTCGCTTGACGGCTGTAGCAAAAGCAGCCAAACTTGAGGCAATAAAGGCAATATCCCACGAGGATATTATTACAGGGTGACTTACTCGAACACCAATTTTTTAAAACGCTATAATTTCTTTATTTTTTGATAAATTTTTTTGTGCCAAAGCAAAAAAATGTTGGAAAATACATCAATTTTCAAATTGTATTCAATATGTCCACCTTTGGCGCGAATAATGGCTTTAATACGGCCGAAGAAAGCATCGCACGCTACACGCGTGCTTGTGCGAAGTGCTTGTTTGAGGTGGTCCAAACTTTGGTATTTTTTAGTGCCAACCTTCGCCTTCAAAATACCCCAGACAGAGAAATCCTACAGATTTGCATCTGGAGAATTTGCAATCCATTGTGTCGAAGAAATGAAGTGTGGAACATTGTGTTTTAACCAATCTTGGTTGAAATGTCCACGGTCTCCGACCCAAATAATTGTTTGCCCAAGGCTTCAATACTGTCTCTAAGACAATTTCACGGTATACGATCGCATTAATTTTGAAGCCACGGTCCAAAAATACGAGCGGAGAGCGACCATCGGCGGTTATGGCGGTCCAAACCATCACCATCGGTGCTGCCTGCTTTCTGGTGGCCGTCCGAAGGTGTAAATTTTCGAAGGACCTCTCTGTCAAGTAAAGTCGATCATTTTGTTTGTTGACATATTGCTCGATAACAAATGGCGACTCATCGGAACAAACCAAATTCGGCAACTCACCACTTCCATGCAAGCGTAGCAGCTCCTTCGCTCTTTCGACTCTAACTTTTTTCTGCTGCGGTGTAAAATCGTGTGCTTTTTGGAACTTCAATGGCTTGAGCCCAAGCTCATGTTTCAGTATGTGTTGCATCCGTTCCAAGGATATGTTGAGCTCACGAGCAATTTTTCTTCCACTTCGACTCGGATTTCGTTCAATTCGAGCCTTCACTTTCCGAACCATTTCTGCCGATGTTGCTGCTTTTTTTATGACCACCTCCATGGCGTTTTGCAACGCTGTCAGTATCACGGTAACGAGCTATGGTTCTAGCTACTTGTGGTTTTCCAGCCAAATATAAAGCAATCACACTATCACGTTTGAATTCCATCGCGGATAAAAATTTTTCAACACAACTGAGACGCAAATCGTTAAAAAGGCTTGTAAATAATAAAATTATCTGTCATGTGCCAAAATTCGAGCTCACTGTCATGAACGGTTTGGAAATTATAGCAGCCTGAAGTTGGTTGCAGTTCGAGTCATTCAGGGTTTATATTTATTGATAGCCATGTAGTCATTATGGACATCGACTGAGTCGAGATCAAACCGAGACTTATGAAGGCTTTTACCGTTCAGCATAAGATTACGGTATGCTGGGCCCCTGGCTACAAAGGAGTGGGAGGCAATGAGCGTGCAGACGAGCTAGCGCGGAAAGGATGCTCCCTAGAAAGGGTACTGGCAGATCAAAGTATCAAACCCTGCATTCTGAGAATAGAAGTGGAGCGAACGATACAAATAGAAGCCAGTGAAATGTGGAAAAACCTTCCAACCTGCGAAACCTCAAGGGGAATTATGGCCGAAACTCAGCAAACACTTGAAAAAAACGCAGGATAAATGGGGTTTAGTTGTAAATGAAACTAAGAATATGCTGTCAACCAGAAAGAACACACGATGTATCCGACGCATCGAACAGAATGTCACAATATGTAGATAGCCAGGTGTTGTTAGAAACCTCGGACCTCGGCTCCGCTAGTAATTATGCCAACAACAACTCCTCAAACGAAGAGTTTCACGTATTAATCGTTGTAATACCAAGGGTTCATTATAGGTCTCATCATTTCAGTTATGTTCCACTGTGCAGAAGCATGGATGTTAGCGGATAAAGATGTTTTCGGTCGTCTTGAAGAGGTTCTTCATGTGATTTTCTGAAGATATATCAGCGCACAATTCGTGTACAATGGATTCAACTTGGCTAGAAAAATGCGCATCAGTCCCTTTAAACGGCTAAGACATTTAGAGTGAAGAATACCATACCCCCCCCTGCCCCCCTTATCGGGTCTTTCGTTCCACAAGCATGGGAGTAACCATTCCTCCCTAGAGAATATTAGTGAGTACAGTTGCATACAGCTTGCGACTAGTCTTTAATTTTTGTCTAACGAAAGTTCTACCTCTTCTATGTAGTAAATGGTCAACAACTACAACTGCATGTTATCAGTGAAACCATTAATTGATTCGCGTATTACTCTCGAAGAACATGTCTACTAGTACCGAACCTTGTGGTGCATCATCGTTGGTTCGGTACCCCTTTATTCCACAGAAGTTATCGAGAATACTCTATCGGTGTTAAAATTATTTTTAATAAATGCCTCAACGCATTAATCGGACGATCATATCATGTAGATGGCACTACAGTCCGGGGTGGATCAGCGATTTAACGTATAGTTCAATGTTGAAACGTCCGCTCCATCCTCCATTGAAGCTTCAGCATTTTGGGATGACCAGTGTCTAGTAAACGGTTGGCAATCTGTTGGTTTCTTTTTGAACCATATGTTAATTTGACACTGACACACTGACAGCTCTTGTGCGCTCAAACAATTGACAGGGACTAAGTATTATATTTTCGCAGTACGAAATGGAACGATTTACGCTTATTCAACGTTGGGAAATATTGCAAAGTTACTTCCGAAGTGGATGCTGTGTTTCCGAAACAGTTCGAATTTTGAAAAGAAATTTTGGTCGAAAAAATGGCCCAACTTGCAGTACGCAAGTTTGCGAGAAAAGTTCGTGGGACTGGGTTGCTGATTGATGACTGAGCTTCGCCATGTGTGCTCAACATAAAATATTGCAGCTGTTGTTGAAATGTGTGCCTAAACCCTAGAGCCTTAACGCGTCAAAGACCTTAGGAACCGAATACCAGTCGCATTAGCTTGAGGAACACTTTGCATAAACATCTGGGATTATTAGCTTCCAATTGACCTAGGACCTCCCGCTTCGTTACCGCTACTCTGGTTGGGTTTTAAGAGCATCTTGAAATTGATGAGAATTTTGCTTAGAAAATCATCTTTGCAGATGAGGCGCGTTTCCATCTCGGCGACTACATAAGCACACGTAGTTATAGAGAAGCCAATACATCCAGTACGTGTGACTGTTTTGTGTGGTTTTTGGAGTAGAAACATTATTGGAGCAACGGAGAGTACCACCGAGGCATGAAAAGCGATTTTAAGGCCGGATTCGGACTTGGGCGAGCTATAGTTCCAACACAAGTTGTCCAATAATCGATTTATCGCACACTAGGCTCAAAAATCGTGTGAAGGGAGAGACTAGACCATGAATGTTGCATCATCACTATGTTGTCGCTGAAATTGCTACACTTACCAATCGGCATCGGAGTTTTATTGTATGTATCTGAACATAAATTGTAATCGGCATTTGTTTATCTCTCTTTATTCAATTGGAAGAGAATTCTCAAGCCTGAATTGAGCTGTACGCGTATTAGTTCCGATGACAGGCGTCTTTAATTAAAAACAATCTTCGCCTCTCCATGAATGTATTTAGAAGATGAGGATTGATTAGAGACAATACGCTGTCTGTTAACCCTGTACTCCGAGCCTGATTCATGGTTAAGTTCAGTTAAACAAACAGAGACTATTGCAAAGAACACCTCCTTTCAATGAGTTAACATAAGTTTAGCATACAATTTTACCATTTACATTTATTAGACACCTTCTGAACGTTTCTCATTTAAATGAAATCTTTATTCAGTGGGATTGTCCGTATTTATATTGGCATGTTTCTAGCCCACGACATTATATGCATATTGACAGTTGACCTGGTTTTAGCATCCATTAGCTCAATAAAATGATGTCAATTTGCAATTACGACTACAACCTGTATCTATCTATTTTTAATCATTACAGATACAAGTATCTCCATCATGTAAACATATATGTATGTGTATACTTACAGATTTGATACAAAAAAAAAGCCATAACAATTCGTATTCAAGTGAACATTCGTAGTTATCCGCCAGAAAAGCCTTCCCCGAGTCATAAATCAAAACGGAAACCATTGACACTTTTGAGTGAGAACATCAGGTGCTTACTAGAATGTCAATATACGGCAATATTACGGCTGTAACCACCCCAGACGCCTTTCAATCATCGAAACGAGTAATAGAAAATCACAAAATCACTAAATACGAATGCGATACATTACAGCGAATTCATCTTTCTGTCTTTGCAATTCAATTGCCAATTTGCTGCCATAACTCTCAGTTAATTATGTTTATTTATAATTACTGTTACTGATGAATGAGCCACTGAAACTGCACCGAAAGCTTCCTTATTCAATAAAATATTGTTAACCAGATTGATAAGTGTAGTCTTTATTAATTTACAGTACAACGTCATAAAATTAAGAACACTCGGGCAAATGGAACGATAAAGCAGTAAGGACGAAAGCGACGATGGCCTGAATGGATTCAGATAGGGAGGATGGCGTTCCATAAGAACTTGTTGGAAAGTCTGACCTCCGTAGTTAGAAATTGTCAAAACATGATCGGGCTTTTAAAAGATACACGGTTGATGGAACAATGAGAGCTCTCATTTTGGTTACTGACACCGAAGCATCTATCCAGATTTTAGAAAGTTGTATGATCAATTACTAGTGGCCATAGTGATTGGATACCAGTTATCCGACTCTTGTATTTCCTCGATTTCAATTTCAGCTGAAGATACAGCTTTCAAAGTGATCTATTGCTCAAAAATCTGTTTCCGGAATCGCATATGGTTAGGCAAAAATCCAGGCCTCCCACTTACGTCTTATCACTTAAACTACAAACTTATTCAAAAGTGACTCTATTTTTCCTACGATGTACTGTAAGTGCGATGGTTATAAAATGTTTTTGCAAAATTGTGATAGGCGCCAATTACTGTTGAGATTCTATTGCCCAACAATACACAATTCGAGGCACAACTGTGGCGCCTCTGGCTCGAGCACATTCGTTGAATGACTGACATATCATCGTCGTCATCATCATCATCACTATTTTCATCATTGTCTATCTAATCGTCCTCTCAAATTGGTATCCGTACTCGTACTCGTACTCGTACTCGTACTCGTACGCGTACATCATAGCAGCAGCCCCACTCATACCATTCCAATTGTAGGCCTCCCTCTCTCATTCAATTGTATCTGTGAGATTGAGAGCTTTAAACTTTGGAATTTTTATTTCAAGTTTACGGGAGTATCATATCATGTATCTCGTCCCATGCCTTCCTAGACCCCGTATAGGCCCATCTATAGACGAGACAAGTCTCGAGTGGTCTAATTATGAGCGTACATCCTCAAAACATACAGAGTACGCAATTTGCTCGCGCTATAAATAAACAAATTATTAAAATTAGTAAATAAAGTAATTAGATTGCAGTTGAACAAATTTCGCGCATTGTTTTGCCTCGTGCTGCTATCGGCACGAGCAGCAACCACTCTGCTTATATTCATATCTTGAGGCCTGAAGTTAGGCGTCGTAGTAGTGTCAGCAAAAGGGTGGTGGCTCGAGAGATTAATGGGAAAGCACATAGCGTGAGTTGTGTACATGTTTTGATTGAAGGCGCGGGACAGTTAATCGAATTGATTTCAATTTGTTTATAAGCTACGTAATTTATTTTATTTTATAACAGCAACAACAACAACAACAAAACAAATACGACAAAAATAGAAGCCAACGAAATAAAATAACATACTCGTAAACGAATGAAAAAAAAAAGAATATTGTCGCCAAAATTATTTCAAAAAAATACGGCGTCAAGACGTTATTAGATGGGTAGCCCGGTCTAGCCCCATGGCCTGTTGCTTATTAATCTCTTCTTGGACTTATCATTGTTGACGAGACAGAGTCTTATATATTCTGTTCCAAATTGACCAATCAATCAACTCAAAGGTTAACTTAAGGTGGCAGTCCATAGATATATTCGATTTCATATCTGCGACTTCGACGGAAGTGCATACGATCGTTTTTGGCATTCGGGGAAAAATACCGAAACACGGGTAAATATTTCGCATTTTGTTTTTTTTTTTATTTAATTTTTTTATATAAAGAATAATAAGTACTGTCAATCAAAAAAAAAAATAAAAACAAAAAAACATCATACAGTCCAGTGATTTGTGTCGACCTTGACGGGCAGTTTGTCGCCAAATTTATTAATTGGCTGCCAAAATTTAGCTAAAGGCGACACGCTTCGAAGGCTCTAGAGAGTATGTATACTATGTATAACTATGTATACATTGTACCTATTAGACCTATTAGATATTATTTAGTTTAGTGGATTGGCCTGAAACGATTACACCCAATTTAAAAAGATAGATAGTTGGTCAAAGAGCTGATACTGAAAGTAGTCGCATGTTCATGGAAACCGCGGCGGCATAACTAGGGATCAGTCGACACAAGAATGCAAGTCACGAAAGCTGGAAATGGATCAATGTCTTGAACGTAAAGCAGCCTTTCTTCTCTCTTGTTATGCCCGAGTAGGTACAAAGGGTACAGGTCACAGTATTTTGAAGATGCGTTATTTTGCTCTTAGCCTTAGACTTAGAATTGACAATTTTGTTGACAACACTTAGTGGTTGGGCTCATACAGCTTCACCAAACTCAGTAACCATCTGAGGCAACATACAAAAAAAAAAAAAAACAAAACACGAAGAGTGAAGGCCAATTCGAACTCTGCTTCACTCTTAAGACCATCTTCTATTCCATTCTATTCTATTCTACAATACAGAGTGTCCCAGTTTAACAGTATAATCCTTTACGGGCATATTCCCCAAGTTCCGCCGAACAAGAAATTGTATGGCACGGAGGGGGTCTATTCTCACTCCATTCCAAGTTGCAGCCCATCAAAGTGGGTAACCTCTAATTTGGAGCTGTAACCACTTTAAAAGCTATATTTTCTAAACCAGTACAGATAAAAAAATAGGTTTGAACATTTTGGAAAGATAATTTAGTAGTGCATGTAAGTCTTAAATGCTTTGGGTACATCTGTGCAGCGACAACAAAGTTATGGCTCGTTAAACTCAAAATTATGGAAATTTGCTGTTCCAGTTTTTTATTGGGTCTATAACTTAATTCGTGCGGTTTGCTAAGAGATGGCGTAACTTGTATTGTTCCATTGTTATTATTCCCTAGGAACATGCGTTGGACAGCTACTGTCATTGTGCGTCATTTCAGTATATGTCATTCATTTGAAGCGTAAACAACAATAATTTTTTTTCACTCAAATATGTCGAACTTTGTGCCTGAAAATGCCGGGATGCGGGGAGTTCTTCTTCATTACTTTAATATGAAGAAAACTGCTGCCGAAAGTCATCGTATTTTGGTGGAAGTTTATGGTGAACATGCGCTAGCTGAGCGAACGTGCCAAAAGTACTTGCACGATTTAAAAGTGGTGGCTTGGCTTGGAGGACGATGAACGTCCTGGGCAGATAAAAATGTTTGAAGATGAAGAACTGGAAGCATTACTCTATGAAGATTGTTGCCAAACACAAGAAGAGCTCGCACAATCCTTGGGTGTCACTCAAGCAGCCATTTCAAAACGTTTAAAAGCAGCTGGATATATTCAAAAGCAAGGAAATTGGGTTCCACATGAACTCAAGCCGAGAGACGTCGAAAGGCGGTTTTGCATGTCCGAAATGCTGCTAGAACGCCACAAAAGGAAGTCATTTGTCATTTTTGCATCGGATTGTTACTGGTGATGAAAAATGGATCCATTACGACAACCGCAAGCGCAAAAAATCATATGTGAAACCCGGCCAACCAGCCAAATCAACGGCAAAGCCGAATATCCATGGTGCGAAGGTATTGCTCTGTATTTGGTGGGATCAGATGGGTGTGCTGTATTATGAGCTGCTAAAACCGGGTTAAACCATCAATGGACAACGCTACCGAACACAATTAATCCGTTTGAAGAGAGCAGTGGCCGAAAAACGCCCGGAATATGCGATCAGACACGAGGCAATAATTTTCCATCATGACAACGCTCGGCCCCACGTTGCTATTCCTGTTAAGAACTATTTGGAAAACAGTGGATGGGAAATCTTATCCCACCCGCCTTATAGCCCAGACCTTGCCCCTTCTGACTACCATTTGTTCCGGTCGATGCAGAACGCCCTCACTGAAATACGGTTCACATCAGAGCAGAATATCAAAAATTGGCTTGATTCATTCTTGGCTGCCAAGCCGGCGCAGTTCTTTTGGGATGGGATCCACAAATTGCCAGAAAGATGGGAAAAAGTCATAGCTTCAGATGGGCAATACTTTGAATAATACTATTGCACATGTTTTCCTTAAATAAACGTTCAAATTTTGAAAAAAACCGCACGAATTAAATTATATACCCAATACTAAAAATGTTTTTTTCTTAATTTTTACTTAATAAATTTTCTGAAATTTTATAAAATTTTGATCCTTGCAAAATTTCCTAAAAATTATGTTTAGAAACTTTTTTACATACGATCAACAGATTTTGTAGTAAAAACCATAATTCTTTCTTACCCTTTTTTTCAATTTGACATTGCGGTACAATTTTGTTTCAACTGTTTCAACAAATCGTGAATTCGCGGAAATAGTGTTTGTAGACGGGTTCTGCAATGGAAACGCTTCGTTGGCAAGATTGGAGTACCAACGGCTATACCCAAATCGTAGAACACAGTGCATCCGGCTATTCGCTGCTACGTATCAGCGCCTCGTTGATACCGGGTCAACTGCACCAAAAAAAAGAAGGACGTTCAGACGCAGCGGTGGCAGCGTGCTGTGGAAGTTCAGCCTTCAGCGTCAGCGTCCGTAGACTAGCTGTGCAGTTGGAACTTCCCAGAACCAGAATTCACAGGACTCTACAGAGAAATACAGAGGATTTACTACCAGGCGACGCGCAAAGAAGACTGAAATTTTGCCAATGGCTACTGCGAAAACATGCAGAAGACGGGCAACTTCTCAAGCACATTCTGTGAACTGACAAAGCGCAGGCCACAAGAGATGGGGTTACAAACCACCATAATTTGCACCATTGGTCAGACTCCAATCCCCATTTAATACGCAGAACATCCTTTTAAAGGTAAAAATTTAATTATTGTAAACAATTTCTTCAAAATGTGTTGTTTATTTAAAAGAAGGTCTAGCGTAATTGTTTGGGCTGGATAAATAGGAAACACTTTAGTAAGCCCGCACGTTCTTCCACAAACAGTTAGTTCCCATTACTACCTAGAATTTCTTAGAGAACGATTGCCGGCGCTCCTTGAAGATGTTCCGCTTGTTCAGAAAAGGGCGATGTTTTTCAAACAAGATAGCACCTTGTCACAGTAGCAGCGTGGTAACTTCGTTCCTCAACCATGCTTTGAACGAACGATGGATTCCTCGATTCCACCCCAACCCTTGGCCTTCCAGATCTCCTAACCTAACACCCATGCATTTTTTTCTTCTGGGGTGCTATGAAAGAAAAGGTTTATTTTAGAGAAATGTCGAGTCCGGTAGAGGCCCAAGAAAATATTAGTGCCGCTTCAGAAGAGATGAAAAGAATTTTGATGACCGTTAATTTGCCATCCGAAATTGTTTAAATGCGCCCGAAAGTGTATACAAATGGAAGGAATGCATTTCGAACAATTGCTATAAACATTCCATAAACTGTTCCAAAAAGGTCCTTCTCAGGACCACATAACAATATCTAAGAGATTTTATGAGTCTTTTTGGCCATTTTTGTTTGACGAAAAATGGCTTTTACTTCAAAATCTGTTGATCGTATGTAAAAAAGTTTCTAAACATAATTTTTAGCAAATTTTGCAAGGATCAAAATTTCATAAAATTTCAGAAAATTTATTAAGTAAAAATTAAGAAAAAAACATTTTAAGTAAAAAACCGGAACAGCAAATTTCCATAATTTTGAGTTTAACGAGCCATAACTTTGTTGTCGCTGCACAGATGTACCGAAAGCATTTAAGACATGCATGCGCTACTAAATTATCTTTCGAAAATGTCCAAAACTATTGTTGTACCTGTACTAGTTTAAAAATTATTACGTTTAAAGTGGCTACACTTGCAAATTACAGGTTACCCACTTTGATGGGCTGCAACCCCCTCCGTGCCATACAATTTCTTGTTCGGCGGAACTTCGGGAATATGCCCTTAAAGGATTATACTGCTAAACTGAGACACCCTGTATTTTATTAATAAGAAATATTTCACATTAAGATTACAATCTTCTGGATTGCGAGGACTTAAATGTAATTCAAGAGCATTTCCAAAGTAGCATAAGCAAATAATATACCTAGTCCTGTCATAAGTTCTGTTACACAATTTCCAGCGCTTATCGTTCAAAACTTCTTGTGGGAATAGGACCGTTAACTTTTTTTCCAGAACACATGCACTGAACAGTGAAGAATACTAGTCAGTTTGGTTTCAGTTTGCAAACTGTTAACATGGATTGGAGAATCGAGTCACGGTAATAGCATTCCATAAGGGCGGAAAGAGTGCTTGACAAATTTTCGAGTTGCTAAAACCACTCGGAATATCGAGAATATTCGTTTATCGGGCTATTGCTCGCTTCGGCGAATTGTCTGTAGTAGAGGACATGCCAAGAAGTGGTCGCCCGCGCGTCGCCCGCGCGTCGCCCGTACGAATACGATAGTAAAGGCAGTGCGTGAACGAATTCGGAGAAATCCTCTTAGGAAGCAGAAGATCATGTCCAAGGAATTGGATATATCAACCAGATCCATATTTAGGCTGATTCGGGATGATCTGCATATGAAAGTCTATCGTCGGTCCACGGGTCATCTTCTAACTCCTCAACTAAAAAAAATTAGGCTGGAAAGATGCAAGCGACTTTTTTACTGGTACGCGAACAATGACCATGAAAACATTCTGTTTACGGATGAGAAAATTTTTACCGTGGAAGAAGTTTTCAACAAAGAAAATTGATTCCACTTGATGTAAGGAAGCGCAAAAAGTTGTTCCAAGGGTTCAACGTGGACTTCCGCAATGGTTTGGTAGGGGGTCTCTCACCATGGTTCCACTATTTCTGTGGAAAAAGCGTAAAAACTGGTCCAAAGGTTTGCCAAGAAGATGTGCTAGAGGGTGTTGTGAAGGGTTTGACCAATACCATTTTTAGTGGATACAGATGGATCTTCCAACAGGACTCTGCTCCAGCGCACTAAGCCAAAACCACGCTCGAATGGCTCAGAGTCAATATTCCTGGATTTATAGCAGCTGAAAATTGGGCGTCGGGGAGTCCAGATCCAGTGGATTATGGTTTGTGGTAAGAACTGGAGAACATGGCCTACAAGACTCACCACAGAAATTTGGAAAGCCTTAAAATAGCATTAACGAGAGCAGCGTCCACGATCTCCATGGAAAGCGTACGTGCCGCTATAACCCAATGGCCACACCGTTTGGAAGCTTGTATTAAAGCAAAAGGCAGTCATTTCGAGTGAATCCAGTTTTTTTTAATAATCAATATTGTGGTCTAACAAATGAAACAATTGTGAATACAATATGTTTACTATTTTTTTTTTATAGCGTTTTATACATATTTGTAACAGAACTTACGGCAGGACTAGGTACAAAGTCCGTTCCAAAATAAACAGAACTTTTTAAAAATATGTACTGCTAGTGAGGCCATCTATTGGCAATTACATGTGTCGGAAAGGTAAAATTCTTCACTGAAGACTGTCGATATTTCATGACATTTGGACAAATAGAAGCGGAGTTATTGCTTATGAAGTGACAGTATGTTTGTGTCATCGGTACAAATATGAGCATCAACCAAAAATTGCTCAGAATTCAATATTCGAAGGACATCATCAAGTAGGCCAAACTAAAGCTTCCTTTACAATATTCTGGTGTTTTCAATATGATCCAGAAACCAAACGCCATAGTGTCGAGACGAACCAAAACCCAAAAAATCTCGTTTGGAGAAGTCAAAAGTGAAGACAATGTTGATTTACTTTTACGATTCCAAGGCCATTGTCCACAAACAGTTCATTCCACTGGGCCAAACAGTTAATGCACAATTCTAGCTTGGTGTTTTGAAGCGTCTGGTGTATCGTATTTATCGTATACGGCCAGGATCTCGTGCAGAAGGGATTGGCGTTTGTTGTACGATAATGCGCCATCTTATCAATAGACACTCGTGATCGATTTTTTGACTGAAACTATCAACCACTTCCCGCATTCACCTGATTTGGCATCGTGCACCTTTTACCTCTTCGGAAAACTGCACTTTCTGATGAAAAGAAAGCGTTTTATGGACATAGAAGCCATTCGAAAGGCTTCCTGAAGGGCATCCTAACCGACGATCTAACACACGCATTCGATATGGTTTTAGGCCGTGCTGTATTGAGTTGGGCGGGGACTATTTTGAATTAAATGAATCGGTCTTGTCAAAAATGCTGAGATTGCAAGGTGTTGAGTTGGGTTAGTGTCCTGAATCTGATAATATTGTTGTGATACCCATTATAAGTTTCGAAAATGTAGATATTTGGCCAAAGTATGATTTGTCATCCTGCGAAGAGTGAGCCAACAGATGGTGTGGATTTTCGCTGTCAATTACTGTCATTTACTGAACTGAGTGTGGTTTATCTTTTTGACAGATGTCATATAGTACACTCTTTGGCAATTCTAGTCATGGAGTCGTTTACCACGCAACAACGCATTTCTGCTATTCAATCTTATTACGAAAATGAGCGATGTGTAAAACTAACATTTTGCAAAATTCCTGAATTTCCGTGGAGCCCATTTTTGGATGGATGGATACGTAAATAGACAAAATTGTCGTTTATGGGGACCGGAAAACCCATACGACATTCACGAAAAACCAATACGAGCACCATCCAATAAAAAGTCACTGTATGGTGCGGATTATGAGTTGGCGGCATCATTGACCTGCCCTTTTTCGAAGATGAGGCTGGAGAGACAGTTGCAGTGAATGGAAAACGTTACCGCAATATGTTGACCAACTATTTTCTTCCAAAATTAATTGAATTCGGTCTGGACGATCTCCGGTTTCAACACAAGCCGTCAATCAATCAATTTATTGCATACGAAATTTGAAATTGACCTCCAAGGTCATGAAATCTTACACCTTTAGACGTCTTCCTGTTTGCTTATTTGAAGAGTAAGACCTGTATCAATAACCCAATGAGAATTTAGGATGTCGAACATAGCATCAACACTGAAATTGCGACCACTGACCCACTTATTCTTCAAAAAGTCATCGATAATTTTACAATTCGGATGGTCGCTTGCAACAGAAGTCGTGGTGGTCACATGAACGATGTTGTGTTCCATTCATAATTGCCATAGACTGAGCTTTATTAATCAATAAAATTCCACATCGATTTTACAATAAATGTGTGTTTAATTTAATGAAAACTTCCACACTAGCTGTTGGCTCACCCTTTATATTACATTTAATTTTCTCCTTGTAGTGGAGTCGACGCTGCAGAAAACATCACAGCCATGCAGCAGGATCGGCAGAAGGAGTGTTTTAATCAGCAAAATTTTGGCTTTAACTGGTACGAATCTTTGAGGTGTACTAGCAGTTGCGGCAGCTGAATAACCACTTTAAGTTAACGTCTTATTGGAGATTAATTCCTAATTCGTGCCTTTGTGTATCTAGACTCTATTTGTAGATGCAAACAATTTTTTGTTTTTGACTTTCCAGGATTCAACGACATGTTTTGGTGCCCTCGGCAGATTCATAAAAGTCCTGCAGAACGCTGCTGGAACAACACTCCAACTCCAACAAGAAAAGAGAAAGCAAGTAGTGAAATAAAATATCCGCCGGAAATAATAGAACTGGTAAGAGAAAAGAGGAGAGCGCGAAAAAGATGGCAACAATCCCGTGCTCCCCAGCATAAAACATACTTAAACCACTTGTGCAACAAATTGAAAGAAGCAATACGAGATTACAAAAATCGGAATATCTCTACATATCTCGAAGGTCTAACTGCCGAAAGAAGTTCAAATTACTCCCTCTGGAAAGCCATGAAGGGAATCAAAAAGTCTCAAATGCAATTTCCTCCCATAAGAAAGAATAATGGCGAATGGGCAAAAGGAGATAAAGAGAGGATGCGGGATCTATTTGCCGAACACCTAGAAGAAACGTTTAAGCCTTTTGATGGACAGGCGTTAGTAGGAGGTTCTAATTATATAATTACGGTACCGGACAATTTTAGAATAAAAACAGTATCGCTACGAGAACTTAACCAAGCAATTAAAAAATTGAATAATAACAAAGCCCCTGGTTATGATTTAATAACTGCTCAAATTCTCAAGGAGCTGCCAAAGAAAGCCCTGATCAAACTTCTCCAACTTATAAATGCCGCGCTAAGACTATTAAACGTTCCAAGCCAATGGAAATTTGCCGAAGTTATAATGGTCCCGAAACCAGGCAAATCTCTAAATGAAAAAAAGTCCTACAGACCCATATCGCTTCTGCCGATAATATCTAAAATATTTGAAAAACTCCTATTGAAGCGCTTGCAACCGATCATTGAAGAGAGACGTCTAATTCCTGAACATCAATTCGGTTTTAGAACTAAGCACTCCACAATTGACCAGGTTTTTAGAATTACGAATGAAATTGAGAAAGAGTTAGAGGGGAAAAGATATGTTCTAGCGTGTTTCTTGACGTGTATCAAGCCTTCGATAAGGTATGGCCAGGTTCTTCCGAGAGAGCTGCATACGATTCTGAAATCGTACCTGGAAAACAGAATTTTTCGTATTAAACATGGCACCGAATACTCGGAATTTAAAGAGATAGCTGCTGGAGTTCCGCAACGAAGTGTACTTGGTCCGGTATTGTTTTTACTCTATACTCGAGACATACCGGAAGAATCAGGTACCATAGTAGCCACGTTCGCGGACGACACAGCGATACTAGCTACAGATAATTCAGTCGAGTTAGCTACTGGAAAGCTACAAACGGATTTGGACAAAATCTACGAATGGACAAAGATATGGCAAATTGTTCTCAATGAGACCAAATCTACTCATGTTAATTTTATTTACCGGAAAATAAACAATCTTCCCATTTTCATTAACTCGGTATAAATACCATATGCAAATGAAGCAAAGTATCTAGGAATGACACTAGATGTAAAACTGAAATGGAAGCCGCATGTTAAGAAGAAACGTGATGAACTTGAAAATAAATCCAGACAAATGTACTGGCTACTAGGAAAACATTCCAAGTTAAGCATGCATAACAAACTGCTCATCTATAAGCAAGTGCTTAAACCTGTTTGGACGTACGGTATACAACTTTGGGGCTGTACTAAACCAAGCAACCGAAATATTCTCCAAAGCTATCAAAACAAAGCTCTAAGACAAATCATGAACGCCCCATGGTATATCAGAAACAGTGATATCCACAGAGACTTAGGAATAGTTACCGTCGAGGACGAAATAATGAACTTTGCTCGCAAGCTCCGTATTCGTCTTCATGGTCATTGTAATAATAAAATACTCCAAATTCTGGAAGAGACAAATTTAGTGCGTCGATTACAAAGAATGAGACCATCCGATCTGGCGCGATAAGGACTATCCGCATATAATAGCGGTACTAGCAGGTGCTTTTGCTGGAAAGCTACCTGCCCCACGCGAACGTTATTTGAAACGGAAACTATTTGATAAGGTAACTTAGTTGTAGTCGATAAGAAGGGAGGCGTGTTTTTAGTGAGTAAGAATCTCAGCAACGGGTTCATAGTGTCTATGAAGATTTTCACACCCACCCACCGGAAAAAAAAAAAAAAAAAAAACATGCAAACATGTGAACATTGCAAAATTTGGTTCGTTCACGTACAGTGAAAGCAGTAGTGGTCCAAGAATTGAACCCTGCGGCACTCCTGCACAAACTTCAAGGAAAGGGGGCATTTGATTTCCCACAGCCAGACGTTGCAGACAACCTGTTAAATAAGAACGCAAAAGCCATCATCTGTTTAAAAAGATGTTTTTGATACAATCCGCCCCGGAGTTTTGTTGATCTTTGACTGTTATTTGAATTCAATTTCATACGCATGACATCTGACGAATAACACGTAACCCCGTTCCAGCCGATACACGAAGTCGACTTCGCTTGTGCTCAGAACTAGATTTCGCCAGCATCTGAACTAGGAATGGCATGTAGTCGATCTGGCGTAATTATGGAGGACGACAACCCTAAACTTTACTACTCGTTAAGTAGAGTTTGTCTACCAAGACCATATTATGAGGAAAAGATGGAGAGGCGAAATACTCGTATATGTATGCATCTATAGCCTTTCTAAATCTCCTCACAATCTCCAAGTTAGTACGAACATGGAAGATTTCTTTGATTAAAGTTAGGAAGCTGAATCCACTGAGTCGCAATGAAATCGCGAAAATCCAGATCGCCGAAGAACTTGTAAAGCAAGGCTCAGAACCTGAATCCATTGGAATTGACTGCGTCCTCTGTTAGGGTTTCCGTTTATGATAGTGGGTCTCTTATGAACACAACCGTAGATGTCATGGCTGTCCAGGTCGCAGGCAGACCAGACATAAGTCTCCGAATGCTTCTAAGAATTCAGAGACCTTTCTGATGCGCTCAGCAGGAAAGCCTACAGACTTCTTACTGGCTATTGTCTAAGCACCTAAATGTGCTCACCAAAAGGGTTTTGCGTATCCCAAAATGTTTTCACACAGCGCTCTTGTAAGAATTTTAAGAATGAAAGGAAAAGAGGTACCGAAGTGCGTAAATAAATAATCCGAAGCGAACATGTTTGAAATCCTTTCGACATCTTGGCTAGATGCGAAAAATATCCTCAAATCATCAGAGGTCCTTGATGCACTAATTAGAAATTCATTTACTGAGATGTTGTTCCGATTATTGCAGTCTGAAGATAACTATAGTGATTTGCCTATTCGTAGTCTGCAAAACTAATATTATTATGAGTTTCTGCAAAGTCAGTCAGAAGAAAAGACTTTTAGCAAAAAGATACTTCCCAGGCAACCGCAAAATGAAGAATCTTTTAAATGACTCCATCGATGCAATAAGAATCGAAAAAATGTACCAAAACGCTGTGACTGCATAGTGTCCTAGTTGTAGTTGTAAGCTGTTGGAGTTGCAGAAAACCTTTCATTTTAGTGGCAGGAATACGAGTATGTTGATGCTTCGTTTGGGCCATCTGTAGTAAGCACGATCACTTGGCTTTTTGGAATTGAACGTGAATATAAATTGCAGAATGAAAGACTAAGGATTTGCATAAACACTATCTATCAAGATCTGACTATCAACGCGGCATCATTTTTTAGAACGTCTGTCTAATGGACTGGTCCCAGGAGGTTCCTGTGGTTTCTGATCCTTGTTTACTTTCTTATTTCCATTTGTCTCTTTTAAAGATTTTGAATGTGTACTTTGAAGATTTCACAGCTAACTAGTGTCTCCTTTCCTTTGGTTTGATTTATGAATGCTCATAAATCGGCATATCCGTAATGCGTTCGAATTCATCTCCTTTACTTCACAGTTTTCAATTTACACAGTATCTGCAGTGTATCCATCCTTTCGTAGCCATCACTCACCGCTTCAATTAGAACTTCCTAATGCCTGTCTGCACACTATCCACCGCTATTCATCTAAGACTGCAGTGTGCCTCCCCATAATCGATCTAACCAAACACCAATAAGTCATCAATTAGCGTTGCATTAATCAAAACACGAACTGATATATGCATAGTAATTAGACAAGATCGATGATGTAAGATCTTAAAATGCATTTAAAATACGAGTAACTGCATTTGAGATAGATTTTCTTTTTGTTTTTGTAGTGCTCTGCACAGCGTGTCTATTTTATTTTAGGCTTTTCTAAAGCTTCTCGCCCTCTTTCAGGTCAGCTACCTTTTAAGAGATATTCGTATTTCGTGTATCTATAGATGAGTACGGATAGATGTATAAGAGTTTGTATCTCAGACTAGGAGGAATTGCAGCAGACGGTTCTAATTAATTAGATGAAAGAGTTGCAGGTCTTTTTAGTTGAGATATTTCCAACTGGGAGCAGCAACAACTGAGAATAACAACAGAAAGCGAACAAAAAATCAGTCTAACGAAGGAAAATTTTTTTTTTGTTTTTACTTTTTCTATACCCAGAAACGTGTTAACTAGAGCAGTAGCAGTAGCAGTAGCAGTAGCAAAAGGCAATCCTTACTACGAGTAGATGTTCCCACCTTTAAAGCAACGTAGTGGATACCGAGTACTAAGGTATAAATATCTCTGGGAGCTGTAGGTGCGTCCCGCCGCCATATGTCGCGCCTTCGAAACGAATCGCGTTACAGAAGCTAGTGCACGCATAAATCCGCAACTCACTCGGTGTATGAGTAGACGAGTACAAGTGCACGAGAAAACACTAAACGATTTACTTACTTTAGTCGATGGGATACAGTCGTATCTGTAGTCGTACGTTTGTACGAGTTGTCGTAGCTCAAGAGGAGATACGAGTAGAACTCCTTCTAAGGGGCTACCCCTACAGGTGGACGGAAAACTCATGCAACTTGACAGTTGTCGTCGTGGCACTCTATTCATAGAATCGCGATGAGAATTTTTGTCCAACATGATTGCAAACACTGTTGTTAGATGGAATGGGGCAATTATTACGAATAATCGCATTTGTATCTACTCGTATAGTATATGGTGTTGTCCTCTCAAGATTTTATTGGGATTGATTATTTTTTGCTGTTGTTTTTGTTATAGATTTTATACAAGTACTCGTACATACATATATATGTATAATATTCTAGTCGTTTGTTTTGGATTCCTGGGAAAAATAGCAAACAAAGAAGAATTCGTATCTATATCTATAATTCACTAAATTATCGAATGCTCAGCGATTAGTTTTCTATGAGTATCTGAATACGATGAGTATGCCATGTACGAGTAGTATGTGTGTCATTTTGAAGGGATGGGAGGGCACGCTCTTGATAGACTGATGCAACTCTTGAAATGGAGTACTGCATACAAAACGGCTATATTCGAATGTTTATTCAATTTAATTTTTTTTTTTTTCTCCAATTTATCTTATCGGGCGAAATTTATGGGCCCCGACTGATTGGTTTCTCTAGTGTGGACTATTATTTTTCTATAAATTTCCATTTGCTAAGCATGATAAGTTTTCGAGATGGATTTTGAATTATGCGGTGTTGTGATGTGATGCAGCGCGGTTAAGAGGGTTAATAGTGTTCAGAGGAGGAGTTAATGGATTCCTTTTATGATTTTTGAAATTTTTTTATTTAAGGATGTATCATCTTGATAACTTGCTATATGCCCACGTGCCAGAGAGAAGGCAGATTGTGTGTTTTAGTTTAAGATGTTAAAGTTGATTGGTATGCACACACTCCAAGACGATGCTATCTTGAGCCAGTTTAATACATTCTTCAGTCTCTGCTATTTTTTTTTTTTTGTAAATAGTACGTGTAAGTTTCACTATGATACTAAGGAGATAACTCCAAGAGCTGTTTGTTTCACCTGATTTAATCTTCATTTTGTACTCATTCACCAAAAATAATTTGGTGCAAATTATCGTAGATGTATCTATCGAAGGGGAAATTGGAAAAGATTGTATACGCCTCTGTATACAGGGTGAATGACTCGAACTCCAACTTTTTAAAATGCTATAATTTTTTTATTTTTTGATAAATTTTATTGTGTCAAAGCAAAAAATGTTGGAAAATACATCAAGTAGTTTTCAATATGTCCACCTTTAGCGCGAATAATGGCCTTGAGACGGCCGAAGAAAGCATGGCACGATGCACGCAAGTGGGTCTGCGGTATTTTGGCTCATTCCCAGCGTAGTGCTTGTTTGAGGTGGTCCAAATTTTGATATTTTTTAGTGCCAATCTTCGCCTTCAAAATACCCCAGACAGAGGAATCCAACGTATTTACATCCGGAGAATTTGCGATCCATTGTGTCGAAGAAATGAAGTGTGGAACATTGTTTTTTTAACCAATCTTGGTTGATGCGCGCTTTGTGAGACGGTGCCGAGTCTTGTTGAAATGTCCACGGTCTCCGATCCAAATGATTGTTTGCCCAAGGGTTCAATACTGCCTCTAAGACAGTCTCACGGTATACGATCGCATTAATGTTGACGCCACGGTCCAAAAATACGAGCGGAGGGCGACCATCGGCGGTTATGGCGGCCCAAACCATCACCATCGGTGCTGCCTGCTTTCTGGTGGCCGTCCGAAGGTGTAAATTTTTGAAGGACCTCTCTGGCAAGTAAGCTCGGTCATTTTGTTTGTTGACATATTGCTCGATAATAAATGGCGACTCATCCGAAACTACCAAATTCGGCAACTCACCACTTTCGTGCAAGCGTAGCAACTCCTTCATTCTTTCGACTCTAACTTTTTTCTGTGGCGGTGTAAGATCGTGTGCTTTTTGGAACTTCAATGGCTTGAGCCCAAGCTCATTTTTCAGTATGTGTTGCATCCGTTCCAACGATATGTTGAGTTCACGAGCCATTTTTCTTCCACTTCGACGTGGATTTCGCTCAATTCGAGCCTTCACTCTCCGAACCATTTCTGCCAATGTTGCTGTTTTTTTATGACCACCTCCATGGCGTTTTGCAACGCTGCCAGTACCACGGTAACGAGCTATGGTTCCAGACACAAATGATTTATTCACGTTGAGGTGCTGGAGGGCTCTAACGATAGCTAATTGTGGTTTTCCAGCCAGATATAAAGCAATCACACTATCACGTTTGAATTCCATCGCGGATAAAAATTTTTCAACACAACTGAGACGCAAATCGTTTAAAAAGCTTGTAAATAATAAAATTATCTGTCATGTGTCAAAATTTTCAGCTCACTGTCATAAACGGTTTGGAAATTATAGCAGTCTGAAGTTGGTTGCAGTTTGAGTCATTCAGGGTGTACTTCTCATTAGAGATTGTAAAGTACCACCGAGCGGAGTATCGGACCCCGTAAACTACTGACAAGTCGACAAAATACACCTGATGACTGATAACACGCACGACAGTGAACAGATGGGTCCCATGGTGGGATAAGCAACAGAATACAATCTTGAGTTAAGTAAGTTCAGGAGAGTGTTTTGAGAAAATCAATTTGTTTTGCTGCAAATCTCAATCGAATTCCTCTACAGAGCGTTCTCCAAAGAACAAACATATGGACTCAGTGTTCTTTAAAAAAAAGTTAGTTACTTCACCATCTATGGCTAATAAAATTTGTCTGGATATTCTGACCGAGGTGCATTCCTCCCATTCCCCCTCTATCTTGTTGTGTGATCCAAGCTTTTCCTAGACGATAGTGATCATTAGCCCTCCAGTAGAGCAATGGCCTGTCTGATAAGCTCTTAACACAGACAAAGTTAAATGGGCAGCCATACAAGGATCGAGGAGTCTTTCCGGACCTAATCCTCGGAGCTTATTTAGGGCTTGCTTTAGAAGATGATTCGTATCGCATGGAATGAAGTTTTATTTTATCTCTAAATTTGGTAGGAAATTTAAGGAAAGGCTTGACTCTGAAGGTACCCTGAACCTGAAAAGGTATAATTCAATTATTAGCAGAGGTATTTATCAACTTGGCAATATGTTAGGGCCATGCTTGAAAGCCGAAGAATTACTTCCACTTCCAAAACGGTCTTCGCGACAGTATCTGCGGCAAATGTATGTCCACAAAATGGTATTCTCAGACCGCTTGTATTGTCTATGGCCAAAGATGTACTTACTCAACACTAATCTTGGGGACCTAGCTAGCGAGTGCCTACAATGAGAGTGCCTACACTCTGGTATATTACTTGTGGTCTAATTCGAACCTTAACCAGACATTTACAGAGGAAGGGCTCTGACGAAGCTCAGGAAGCGGTCTCACTTATCCTTCAGGTGATAAGCAAAACGGTAGCGCCCCATTAAGACAGCAAATCGTCATATGTGTTTAACGTGTATGCCTTGGAGGCATGGACCGATATAGGTGGCCTCAATGACACCAACTTATCGATTAGTCCCAATTCGAAGTCATGTGTATATAAAGAAAAGGCTTATGAGTCCCGCGACTCTTAGGATCATGGCAACCTAAATTTGCTACAATCGTGAGAAAACTGACAAGTTGGAAGACACTCCCTGCGATTAAGTTTATACCATAGCTACCATAGCGCTGGCATTAGGGAGCCTATCTTTTCAAATAAGGACGCAACTTAAGTTCCAGTGGCTCCTGACTACCATGATTGATGAAAATAACCGCTGCTCAAGATACAATGAGTCTCAAGACTGACTGTTCAAATGCATCGGGCATCAGTGGCTGTAAGAAATCCTTTGCTTCCTTTAAGACACCAAACATGGAAAGCATTCGACAAGAGATGTTCAACGAGTCATTGCTTTGGTTGGGTTATGTTCCCAAATCTTTATACGAAGTGCGATATTGTCATCCCTGTAGAAGGGAAGGCAAGCCGCGGTAATTCAAGAGACTGGAAACATTAGAGATATTATTGGTGACAAATATATGTCCAAAGGCGTATATGAGAGGCATAGGATAGTAGCAACGATAGAGAGATATCCTACCTAAAGCAATTCACCCTAAGAGATTTATTTCCTTGACATCGACGGAGCGTTTAATAATGTACATAAGTACGAGTACAGTGCGGTTCTAAGTATTCTGCAAAAGTTTCGGCTGGGCAGGGATCTCTATAACTAGATTGCCACGGTCAATAATTATGCTCAAATCCGTGATTTCTCTCTACTAATCTACGAGTATAACAGATCCTTGTTGACGAACGAGATTGTGGTAATATTGAAGGACAATGGATTTAAAGGCGTACGTTGACGATGTGGCCATCCTGATGTTTAGCAAATTACCCTCAATTCTATTTCAAAGGCTCAACCACGCACTTTGCGTACTGAAGGTGAAAATTTTAGCATTGTTGCAAAGGTCTTCGCGTAAATCCTTCGAAGGCGGGAGTAGCTCTTCAGCAACAAGAGATCAATTGCCAACTTCAAGCCCCCGGGAATTAGGCAACTAACTGGACTGTTTAGATCAGCACAATTTCTAAGATTCGAAAAGTAAAATGAAAAGAGAAAACTGTTATCCAAGAGCGACTGTGAAAAGGCGTTCTCCATTACTAAGGGGTTTAAGTCGGCTGGTAGGATTATGCGGCCATTGTGAGACAAATCCTTGCATATTTTGCTCAAAAGCCTTAGAGAATCCTTACCAAGGCCCAGAGACCTTGCATCGAAAATTTGAGATCAATAAGGACAACGCCCATACCGTCATTCAAGAAACACAAGAGCATGCTCAGTCTTATCCCAGTGAATTTGTACTGCAGCAATTCACGGGCCAAATCGAGGGCTAGGCTGCAGTAGGAAGAGCTATAGTCCGCTTCAATCAACAGAAATGTTTCCATACTCTCTCGATCGGAGGCAGATGTAAACTTGTCAAAACTCCCCAATACCCAGAGGCCAGCATGCATCGAAAATCTGAGATCACTAAAGACAACGCCCATACCGTCATTCATGAATATGCACAACCTAATTCCACTGAATTTATACTGCAGCAATTCACAGACCAAAGCGAGGGACAACTATGGTCAGCTTTCGCCAATGGCAATAATTCACAAAACTTGTCAAAATTAATTACAAGGATGCTGCACTTTGTCAGAAGTTCGCTATCAGAATTCCTGACAGGATTGAGTGATGGAATAAACATGGATGAACTCGGTTGGGTTCCACTACAAAAGTCGAAGAATAAGCCGCTCCTTCAGGATAAACGACGGATGCAATATTTTACAAAACGCCATAAACTTGGCGCAAAGCTGCAGTGAATTAATATCCCTGAGAGATCTGAGTCAAACAGATCACGAATTGTATAGGTAGAGACTTCATCATGGGATATCGAGTTCCAATACAGTGATCCTGGACGCCATAGCATATGGATATTATAGTCGACTAGAAAGCTGATATCAAGAAAGGAGCCAGGTCAGAGCTGCATAATTTACAATAGACGGCTTTCTCTCCGTTAAAGTTCCATTAAGCTCTGGGAATAGAACCACCAAGGAGAAGGATATCGGTTGCATAAGCGCAGGCTGGGTTTGTCTTGACAGGTGTGCATTTGGCCGACTAACATCAATAAAACATCACATTTTCTATTTAGAATTAGCCGCTAAGCTGTGCGATTGGCCTCTGGTATCATCACGGCGACATTAGTTTAGGTGTGCAACACAACGACTTCTTTATAAACTGCAGAGACGCGAAAGAAATTGTTCTTTATTTGTTGCAGATTGTCCTGCTTTTCATGAGAAAAAGATGACAACTATGAATGAAGGTTCACATAATATTGATTAATGGAAGCTTCTGGGACTCATATCACTATTTGGACGGTTCCAATCTGATGACTTCTCTTCTTAGGTTTCCGGAGCAGTCTCACCATCACTTGACAATTGCAGTGACTTTTCGTCACAAGATGTCTGTCGACCCACCTAACATGACAGTTTTGTCGATGTTTTGAAATTTTAAAGGATAGTTTAAAAAATAATAAATAAAGGACAAAAATTAGCATTGATGAACAGATGATTCCTTTTCAAGGCCACGTTCTCATGAGGCAGTTTATAAGAGTTAAGCCCCACCCTGTGGGTTTCGCTATGATGACAACATATGGGTTGCCCTAGGATTTTATACTCTACGAGGGTAAGGAAAGAAGCATAGTTCTTGTAAAAGCTCCGCTTCCTAAAAAACTTGATGTGGATGACAAAATAGTGCTTGCTCTTGCTAATTCTTTGACAGAAAATACTGTTGGTCTTATGGATCGATATTTTACGTCCAAGAATCTAATAAACGCCCTTTTTATTTACTCACAGGTACATTAAAGGCAAGTAGAGCACCCAAGAAAATGTTATTCAAAGCAGACAGCCAAATACGAACATTACGGGGCTCATATGACCAAGTCGTTAGGAATGATGAAAATGTTTGCTGGTCAAATGGTTTGATAATAAATCCAAAAATCGAAGTTGAGCCTCTGATCCAAAGTAGATAAGGCTCACATAAAAATCAGGCGTCCAAATGCAATCAAAAAAATATAACGAATGTACCTTGTAAGGGAGGCCTTGACTTGCTAAACAGAGGATGAGCCAACAGCTAGTGTGAAAGTTTTCATTAAATTAAACACACATTTATTGTGAAATCAATGTAGAATTTTATTGACTAATAAAGATAGCTTTATGGCAATTATGAATGGAACACAACATTCATTTATGTGACCACCATTACTTCTGTTGCAAGCGACCATCCGAAGGTAAAAAAATTATCGATGACTTTTTGAAGAATAAGCGGGTCAATGGACGCAATTTCGGTTTGGATGTCATATTTGACATTGTAAATTCTCGCTGGGTTATTCACACAGACCTTAATCTTCAAATAAGCCCACAGGAAGAAGTCTAAATGTGTAAAATCGCATGACCCTGGAGGTTAATCAACTTCTTCTCTATGTTATATACATGGTTACCATACTTGCAGAACATACTATACCTTTGTGTACATAGACTATAATAACAAATATGTTCTCTGTGAAGTGCTCTCTTTTTTATGTATTCCCTTTTTAATTTTATGCATGAATAAATCAGTCTTGAACTCAATCTTAAACGTGTAACAGCCGACATAATGCGATATTCAAATTTCGTATGCAATAAATTGATTGACTGATGGCTTGTGTGGGCAGTAGCACCATTCTGTTGAAACCAGATATCACCCAGATCCAATTCATTCAATTTTGGAAAAAAAATTGTGCCGGTAAATAGCTCTCAAGCCTCATCTTCGAAAAAGTACGGGCAATGATGCCGCTAACCCATAATCCGCACTATACAGTGACTTTTTTGGGATGCATTGGTTTTTCGTGAATCTCGTATGGGTTTTCCGGTCTGCAGAAACGACAATTTTGCTTATTTACGTACCCAACTACCCAAAAATGGGCTCCATCGAAAATTCACGAATTTTACGACATGCTACTTCTACAGAGCCGATTTCCGTAATAAGATTGAATAACAAAAATGCGTTGTTGCGTGGTACATGACTAAAATTGCCAAAGATTGTACGACATCTGTCAAAAAGATCAACCACATTCAATTCAGGAAATGACAGTAATTGACAGTCAAACATCTACGCAATCTGTTGGCTCACCCTTTATAAAATGCGCGAAGTCGACAGTTAAATCTTTGCACCATTTTATGGACTTCCTTATGGCTGCATCTTGGACACAATACCGATATGAAGCAAAACAGTGTGGCTGGCTAAAAACAGATATTTTGACATACCCACTCGTACTTTAATTTTCGACTAGATACTCGTATTGCTGAAAATTAAATTTTTAATGTCTCAAACCGAAATGTTAGTGACAAACCACAAAGTGCTTCAAGCCAGGTGAGACCAGTATTGAACAGCGGCGAAGAAAAGCACAACCATTACCTCATGTTCCCAACAATGCACATGCCAGAACTGAAGAATATTGAGGGTTCGCACTGATCCAAATGTAGGGGGCCAGGCCATAAAAATCTTGCCAATGGGCAGTTCACGTCACGTCCACGTGAGATGACCGTGCCCTCGAATCAGTCGTGTAGAATTTCCAATGTGGAGTGAGCTGTGTGGCTCGTAGCGCCGTCCTGTTGAAACCACATGCCGTTGGTGTCCTTATTATCAAATTCAGACCAAAAGAAGTTGGTAGTCATCGACCTATAGCGCTCGTCGTTGACGGTGATGGTCTGGCCAACGTCGTTCTTAAAGAAATATGGACCGATGACGCCGCCAGCCCAAAATCCACACCAAAAATTGACTTTTTCGGGATACATTGGACGCTCTTGGATCTCGTTTGGATTGGTATCCCAAATTCGAAAATTTTGTTTGTTGACGTACCCATTTATCCAGAAATGGGCCTCATCGCTGAAGAAGATTTTTCGATGAAAATTAGGATCAGTTTCCAACCGCTTCAGAGTCCATTCAGCGAACACAGGCCGTTGTCTATGGTCGTTTACCTTCAGCTTCCGGGTCAGTTGAATTTTGTACGGGTGCAGGCCCAAGTCACGATACAAAAGCCGCCAAGTTGTGGTCTGCGAAAGGCGAAGTTCTTGTGAGCGACGCGAAATCGACTGGCTTGGATTTTCCTGCATACTCTCACGAACAGCGGCGATATTTTCGACAGATCTTGCGTTTCGTCGACGTACGGATGTTGGTTTATCGTTTACTGTGCCAGTGGGCTCAAATCTCTTTGGCAAAACAAAAACAAAAAACAAAACAAAACCGAGCACTTTGGTAGAAAATTCGAAATCAAGATCGCGAACAACTAGGAATCTCTTGTTGAACTCAAAAAGTCTGATACCATAGTACACTGATGGATCCAAGCGTCGATGCGTGCATATTCAATCTAAATCGCAGTCTCGAAGGTACTAGGGATGTACGCAAGTTTTTTTTTGTAAACTAGCGCGCGCTCAAAGGGTTAAGATACCCTTAAAATGTTTGCACACTGCGCGGGCGAAGAAAATTTAGGGAGGAAAGAAGGATAGGTACCGATGTACGTTGAATTTTATATGTCTGAATGTTATAATGACTAGGAAATAGAGAGCTCGGCAGGGCATTCCACAAGCAGTTGTTCGGCTTAGGATCGAATCACGATATTTCAAAGTACGTCCGAAAGTGGGCTTGAGGGTATACTGATGAGCACTCATAGCAAGACGTGCGTTACGGTCAAAGGTTTGAAGGGGTTTAATGCTCTATGGAGCACTGGTGGTGGAAATAGCGATAAAACAAAGTGAGACACGAGACATTTCGTCGGTGTTCGAGAGTGTCCATTGCCTGAGTGATATTGGTTCAGCTATTAGTTTTATCACACGGTTTTGAATCCGGTCTAGCAGATGCAGAGATGTTTTAGGCGCACCTGACCAGATGTCAGCATAGTACTCCAATTTTGGGCGGATGAATGCTTTATATTTTGGGGCCAGATCAAAAGGGGAAAAGTATATCTTATATCGTTTGAGAAAGCTTAGACATTTCGCAGTATTTTTGACGACACCGAATATGCGGTCATTCCAACGTTGGTTGTCATTGACACACACACACCGAGAATGGGAAGTTTTTCGGTTTCGACATGGATAATAGTTAGGTATTTGAAATTCTGGAAGAGCAGGGACGTGAGTCCGGAAATATAAAAAACAGAGAGTACTGTCGTCAGCAAACGAATATATTGGATTAGAAGTAGCAGACAAGTGATCGTTGATAAAAATTAAAAAGAGTGTCGGAGACAGAACGGAGCCCTGGGGCACACCAGCATTTATTTTGTGAATATCAGACTTGCAACCATCCAAGACAACTTCAATTGAACGTTCCGAAAGGTAATTTCTAATTGAAGAAGAGAGTCATCGACCCCAAAAGCACGCATTTTCGACAAAAGAGCCTTATACCAAACTTCAGTCAAATGCCTTAGAAATATCAAATGCAACTATCTTGCTTTCGCCAGATTGATGTAGGATTTGGTTCCACATTGCGGTGAGACATGCCATCAAATCACCAGTGGACCTGTTGCTACAAAAACCATATTTCCGGTCATTGAGAAGTTTTCGTGTTTCGAGATATTTCATGAGCTGACGGTTTATCAGCGTTTCCATGACCTTGGAGAGAAGGAACGTAAGTGCAATGGGTCTGTAGGAGGAGAGAGAAGAAGATTCGCCTTTTTTTAGCGACCGGTTGGACAAATACTGTTTTCTATCTACTTCCAAGTGTAGTCCAGACTAATTCATTTCCCAAATATGCATGTGTCGACATCACTCTCAAGACAGGCATAAGAGGTGCCACCACGAATATACTCACTGATAGTCACAGGACTTATAACGCTGAGTCCTCACTGAATGAACTCAAATTCGGCAACCGAATGCTTTAAAGCTTAGAGTCAAGTCCCAAAGGCAATGAAGCTAACGAAACCGCTAATGAGTTAGAGTATCTACCAGAATATTAGTATTCGTAATGGTGTTACCACATTTCCAAAGTTCTACAGAACCACTCTGAAACTGGGTGAGCAACCTTGTCTGGACATGATACTTAAAGTTTCAGAAGGAAAAATGCGTGCCCAAGACAAGAACTTCTTAATTGAAATAAAAGTGTCACCTCGGCGTAATATGAGTAACTTATCCCAAAAATTACTAATGAATTTGGTGAATTAGTGAATATGAATATCAAAAAGGAAACTTTCCATTCATTAGTCGCCCAGAACCCGAATGTTTAAAGCCACAAGAGCGCATAAATTTTGTGAATTAGAAAACCCAACGGAACGAAATTACCTAGATCTTTTGTCTTAAATTTATGTAGTGGCCGGATTGTCGCCATAGCTAATTGGCGAATAGAGGCGGCAGTAGTTTTAATGATAGAATATAAAGTTACATATTAAATAAATCACGGCGTTTACGATCTAATCGTGTCAATTATACGCACCATTCCATTCATCGACCGAAACTAATAGATTTTTTATTAAATATGTTTTATCGATAATTCAAAATTATTGTTTGAGAGTCTGCCTTTTAATTATGCAAATTGTTCCGGTGATTTTTGAGTGACGATTTAGTTTGACTTCGCATTGACAGTTTTAGTGGAATGAGTATTCACGACGTTTTAGCAGCAGGGTGCCTTTTAATTGAATGTTGTTGCAGGACTGGTCACAAAAAAAAGAACCAGTACTTGCAAAGTGCTTTCCAGTTAGCTCTCTAAAATAAAGTAAAACAGAAGGATAACGCTTATACCCAACTTTCGCTTATGAAAGGATAGCTACGAAGAAAGAATTATATTTTAGCTAGCTGGACATTGAAGGTGCCCGTATCCAGGTCAACGAAATTAATATCCAAGTCTTAGTTACATGATCTTGAGAAACATGGAGCTTCCTCTAAACGTCCCGCAGACTTCTCAGTTATAGTGGTATGCTGCATAGCACCCAACGACAAGTTACTTTCTGTAAAAATGGTAAAACATTTCAGACGTCTTCAAAGAACACCCACAACAGGAAGACGAGTGCAAAGACCAAATTCTTACGTTAGCTTAGAAACTTAAAAATTTGGGAAAATTGCTAGTTTCGCAGAAATTCCAGCAAAGATATATACGAATACGTATCTTTCAGATTGTCTTTAGAGATTCACAGTATTTTGTTACCAACTTTGATCTTCTCGTTAACCTGGCGTTCGCAATAGCACTTCTATTCCTTGCTACGGTAGTCTAATAGCTAAATGGATTTCTGTTGGACCAGGATATCTCCCTAATCCTGTGCCAGAAATCACCCAAAAGCTATCTGATACAATATACGAGTATTTAACATAGCATTGTGATAGGAAACTAGGCACGCGATATTATTACGGATGAGCGACTTGGAGGTAGGAAAGTAAGATTTAGCTTGAACATTTTCGAATACATCATTAAAGAAAGATTAACAACGGTCTCCAGAGTAGCTATCAGGCAATCCAAGGGGACCTTTTAATTGGCATTTCTTATCTGAACAATACCGCCATCTTAGAGTTTGTATAACCAGAGGATCACACTTGGCTCATCCCAGCCCTAGAGCTTTCCAAAGTGACTAATTGAGTTTCCTGCATTAGATTACTTCAAAGAAGCCAAACCGGCATATTTTCGTGAAAAGCGTGACGTCCATTTTCACTTAAGTTAGCTCAAGACATTGTTTGGAGACCCGTCGTAAGAACCTATTTAAATTGTACAGCACAAAGACCTTCGGACCTACAACCTTATAACCCCTCTTTGCTAGATTTCTGTGTTTTTTATCAGAGCGTACAAATATTTTTCGAGTGGCGAATACCTCCCTCGTATGAGTTACTTAGACTATTTGGAGCTGAGGCCAATAACAATTTTCAGGACCTGTAAGGGTTATAAGATGATGGTGGCTGAATCCTTTATTAGTCAACGACATCTTCCATATCCCCGAGATGGATTACTGCCTCCAGACTAAAGGTTCTATTTCGTGTGGGGAATATAATCGTCAACAAAATTAAAATTGGTCATGTTGCGATTGATGAAAGGCACTCCCACAGGATTCCGAATTTCACCGGTTTTTCGAGTGGTCGATATGGACCCCTACCTACGAGTATTGTAGTTGTAACCAAGGTACATTAGAACATCAACGGGTATCTCTAACGCCACATCAACGGAGAAATACTATCAGGAGATTGAATGACTGCACTCGCAACAACACGCGGTAACATTTGCCGATCGCGAGTTTCTGAACTTTTCGTGGTCTCGTTTGCCTGTCCGCTGTACGAGAAAAAGGAAATGGAAGGACGAACACTGGGCTATTCGAGAGAATATAAGAACCAAGCGATCGAGGTATAGCCAAAAAAACCAAACAGAAACATGTCGAGATGAGGTAAGAAATGAGGTAGTAGAGTCAGAGTTATTGCTGAGGATATTGGAAAAAATGTGGCGGGGACGACCTGAATTCTGTATAAGGCAACACGAATCTTTCAGTCGGATGATGAAAACCAAGATTCCTGCCCAGTCTATCAAAATAAAGGTTGAAATAGTATAACAAGATGCAGTACCGCTTTACCTACCTTCCAACGTATTTAAGGTAGCAGGAGGTGATTTTATAGAGCGCAAACACCAACTTATTTCCATGATTTGGTATGTGGAAAGTTCACTTAATAAAACTTCAGCGTTGTTTGTCCGTTCCGCAATAAAGGCATCAGTCTCCTTAACACCCCGTACAAGGTCTTGTCTCCTATATTGTGTAATAGCCTGAACCGATCTCATTGGTCTCTATCAGTACGGTTGTATAGTAGGTCAGGCAAGTCCACAACAGACCAAAAATCGACACTATGGTAGACCTTGAAATCCAGTACGATACAGAGCTGTCACTAGTGTAGAATAGAAGTTACAAGAATGAGCTTAGTCATGAATAAGGCCAACTTCTTCCTGTCAATGAGAAGGGAGGGCCCCGCCTAATTACACAGGATACGACTTTTCAATGGAGTACTCTGATAATAAACTGGGGCAGAGCAAACCGTGCCTTATGGAAAAGAACATCAGAGTGGCGACTGATGTACACAGCATTTAACCAGAGCCATATTTAAAGGCATTTCAGCGGCCAGTCCATCCATGAGATCTGTCTTACAGGTAGCCGGACAGACTTTGCTCCCACGTCCAATTATAATATCAAGGCTTTACCCATTAATGACGGAATCTAATATTAACGGGGATAGAACAAACACTGGTCTTATCGTAAACGTTTTGCGATTGACGACACCGAAGGCTGCTACGATTTGACCAGTCTTATAAGAGTATGCCCTGGACTACCAATACTACATAACGGGGCTTTTAAAAACAAGGTATCGTGGGAGTCAAGGCCCCTGGACTTGGGTCCGGGGCTGAATTGGTACAGGTGGGTCCTCTAGTGAGAGCGTCATGAGGACTGTAGTTTGAACCTAAAGCCGCAGAAAGGGGCTTCTACTTTTGATTGACCCGATGTAGATTGCAATAAGTACTGGATGCCGTTTCAGATCGGCCTCGACTCCTACCATGTGTGGAGTTTGTGTCCTTAACAGGGGTTCCGCTTTGGTATTACTAATGAAGGTACGCTTTCATGGTTTTCATAGATATATGGATATCTCATGAACTTAAGTCATTCTATGGCAAATGTTCACGTAAAACACGTTCTGGTAGCTCGACAGAGACTTACTTCTGTACATTTGAAGTCAGGAGCCCCGGGAACCTGACTTGAAGAGGTAAGCCCGGTTGTGATAGCGTCATGGTGCCTGCGGTTTGAACCTAAAGTCGCAGGGAGGGTCCAGTCGGAAAAACCCCAAAATGTAGCAAACACTACAGGGCGTCATGACCCTAAGATTGGTGGAGGTTTTAGATAGGTCTCACCGTCATTCCGTACAAAAAGGAAATCTAGCCTATACGATGACTTCGAATTGGTCCTAGCCTAAATGGGTTTTCCCAGGATGAATGAGGATTATTCCCCATTGTAGATCAGGGTGGTGATTGACGCATTTCAATCGCGATGAGCGTAGGCGCTCCGTGGAATGAGTACATACGGCAGGTGCCCGAGTAAAACACAAGAGACATTCTGCCAATAAAAAAGAGATATGCACAAAATCGACGTAACGGGCAGCAAGTCGAGCTATAACTCGAAAAAAGTATTTCTTACATCGTTTGAGGCAACCTAAACATTTCGCGGCATTTTTGGCGACATCGAATACGTAGCCGTTACAGCCTAGATTTTCGGTGGCACATATCTCGAGACTGGAAAGTGCCATTCACGGATAATGGTTGGGTGTCTAAATTTCGCTGTAACGACAGCAGTGTGTTTTAGAAGCATTAAATTCCACTCTGTTGGTGGTTCCCCATTTAGTGATGCTATCGGATATCAGAATTTAATGATCTTAGCATCGGGAACGAATATAAAAACCAGAAAGAACTGTCCTCGCCAGAGCAATATATAGATAATTGATGAAAATTAAGAAAAATGTCGGAGACAGAACGGAGCCTTGGGGCACACCAGCACTTATTTTGTGAATATCAGATTTGAAACCGTCCAAGACAACTTGAATTGAACGTTCCGAAAGGTAATTCCCAATCCGTTGAAGAAGAGAGCCGTCGATCCCAAATGCACGCATTTTCGACATAAGAGCCCGATGCCAAACACTGTCAAAAGCCCTAGAAATATCAAGCTTAACTATTTTGTTTTCGCCAGATTGACGTACGCTTTCTTTCCACTTTTCGGTAAGACACGGCATCAAATCACCAGTGGACCTGTTGCTACGAAAACCGTAGGTCATTGAGAAGTTTTCGTGCTCCGGCGTTTCCATGACCTTGGAAATAAGGGATGTAGATGCAATAGGTTTGTAGAAGGAGGGAGAAGAAGATTCGCCTTTTTTAGGGACGGGCTGGACAAATGCTGTCTTCCATCTGCTCGGAAAGAGTCCTAAAGAGTAGGATTGATGAAAAAGCTTACGCAGTGGTTTTGTCAGCGTAAAAGAACACCTTTGTACTTTTTTTTATGAATGAAAAACTTTGGTTCTGCTTTTGGATTATGTTTATTTGAAGTCTTAGATTTTTGCCCATCACCCTTGCCAGCACTTCCGGCCATAGGTCTTCGCATTCTTGACGGATATTCTCTTTGAGGGCTTCAAGAGTCTGAGGCTATTGACATAGACTCGTGACTTCAAAAAACCCCACAAAAAGATGTCTGGAACGGTTAAATCAGGCGATGTTGCTGGCGACTCGGACATACAACACTCGGAATTTTTGTTGTGGCTCGTGCAATACGCGCCGTTGCCCCATCGTGTTGGAACCACATGTTCTCCAGTCCCAATTCATCCAATTGAGAAAGGAGAAAGTCATTGCGCATGGCTCTGTAGTGCTCGCCCTCCACAGTAGTATTTTTCGAAAAAATAAGGCCCGATGACGCCTACAGCGTAAACAGCACACCATGCAGTAACTTTAAGTGGGCTCTTCGTGGATTATACGCGGATTTTCGGTGCACCATAAGCGATAATTTTGCTTATTCACATATCCACAAAAATGGAAATGTGCCTCGTCGATCATGATGATTTTCGATGAAAAGTTGTCTCCCTCTTGGTCGAGATTCAGGATGGCTTGAGCATAGGTTACACGCGCTTGGCGGTCAACAACTAACAGCTGATGCACTGTCTGCACTTTTTACGGGAATATCTTACACTCTTTCACCAAAATTCTCTGTAAAGACCGCCGATTCTTGCCCAATGCGTGGCACGTCGTCTGGTCGACACTCCGGGGTCCTCTGCGATATATTCAATCACAGCTGCGATATTCTAAGCAGAACGGATGCTAGCATCTCGTGTTGTCCCATACTTTTCTTGGCGAACGACTAAACGTCGTGGTGTTTGCCTAGTTAGTGGCGGACGATCGGGAAATCACGCCACGCCAACACCACAGACGAATTATTCCGCAAAAAAATCGTAACAATTATTCCGCGTTCTTTAGGAGTACAGCGTTGTTATTGACGTGTATTTTGTATCTGTTTACTTTACATTTGTCAATTCTACTTTGACATTTGCCGCCATTTATAAAAATTATAGCATCTTCCGATAGGGTGATGATTTTTGCGCCACCTAGTATGTAGAACCCCTAACCGGTGACGCAGAGTCCTCACGCGAGTTATTCCTCTCAGCATTTCTAGTAAGTTCATCAGCGATCTCACATCACAAGATCCAATTGTTACCCTGGATCCAGTTTCTGTGAATTCAGCCTTACGAAGCATTTTAGGACTAGAAGAGTCAAATCAGTTTTCGTGAAGAACAGCACCTAGGTTTTGAGAGCATTAGCTGGAAACCCATTTCCATTGCACCGATTGTCGATTATGTCTAGAACTGACTGGAATTTTGAGTAAACAGTCACTATGCGTTATCCGACAAACAATACAGCTACAGGATCCGGATATGCCTGAGACACATTTGCCAAATGTAATGTTCAGGTCCTAAATAATTTCCTCTATCGTTTCTATTGCTCTGAGCTTCGGTGGAGTTGCAGAGCTCCTGGTTAGAGCGTGTCGAGTCCGTTTTTCTTGAATTTGGTTTTGCATCCGATCAGCAATTCAATTACTGAAAGCCAGCTATGTTGATACCCAAACCAGACAATAGTATGATGTCAAGGAGATTCTTGCATCTGACATTTCACTTGCTAAAAGAAGTATTCTGAGTGTTAGCATCGCAACTCATGATGAATTCCATCCAACGGTATTACCGAATCGTAAGAGAAGCAAGCTGAAGTAATGTCGTACTTGTACCATTCTCCGTTTGTTTCGTAGTTAATGACTGCAACATACACATCTCGATAGCAAAAATGTGCAAGTCTGTATGCTGAGATGGAGTCCATCACAATAAGATAAGCTCTCGGTTCGTCAGAAAATGGTATGAAACCCAGCAAACATCCCAGACCGCAGATGTGGTTTTCCACGCCCATGGGTTTTGTATGGATAGCTCATGTGGACTTATGTATTCGACTTAGAAAATATCTAAAAACTTTAATTTATATCCGAAGAGGTTCACAAAGCAAAGAACCAACTTTTCGCAATTCTAAAACTCATGGCTTCATTTAACTGGACGAGTTGGAGCCATATGGTAATCAGGAATTGAACGTAAAACACTGAGCATGGATATTTCACTTATGAACAACACACGAACCAACCCGGACAAATGAAGTGAAAAATGCCAGATTTGATTGCTTGCGGCTTAATTGAACTGTGCATTATCGTTTCACGTTTCCACTTTCAAATCTTATGGAGAAGTCCATTTGCATACTGTAAACCGCATAATCTTTAAGGGATTTTCATCCACACACAGATACACATTGATATCCTATAACCTGATCAATAACCTAATGAAGTCATTGTCAGCTTGTAATTTAATAACACGTACTACTTGTTGGTTTCCTTAAACCACTGCTCCACTCCGCCTCAACCTCCATCACAAACGTGAAACGCACATCTGAAAGGGTAGCCTTTTTATACCAGCCCACACAGGAGTATAGGAGTATGTGCGCCCTCCTTTTTTCACCCCATGTCATGACACATCCCTAACGCTAGGTTATAATTCCACACCACAATTATTTGAATATGTGGCGAGTCAATTGTAATTAACGCAATAAGGCGCATGCATATTACGAGTACCCTCGCAGCCAGGTATCCAGAGATAGCCTTTGAAGCACAGACTTGCACTTTACGGGGCAGTCAAGCTTATAATCAGAATTGAAGTAAAGTCGTGTCTTGTTTTGAGTTGAAACATTACTTACATCACAGTACGAACGTATCTATCATACATACGAGTACATATAGTCGAGGAGTAATTAACACAAGAGGCTTTCACAGCAGAATATATTCATCAATCAAGTCCTGGCTGTCAGCTCTGGCCCGGGATCAGTACACAGATTACTGATTTACGAGTACGAACAATCGTAAATGCAAATGCAAATCAGGCTAACTACTCGAATATATGCATTCGTGCGGATGTCTGCACAGTTAACCGCTTGTAGTTGCGGCTTAAGATGGAGTGCAAATGGATGCATAGTATCCGAAGGTACCCTCACCTATCGAATGGTGTTAAAGTAGAAAGTGACAAAAGTGCACCAAGAATTGACATATGTTTTGTGGATATTTTGACATGACTTCTGCGGTTGAGTGCGAACAACAAAAAAAAAATTGATGATGACAGTTGCAGTTCCAGTTCCAGTTCCAGCAACAAAGGTGGAAGGTTTCATTATACAGATACTCGTACATGGCGAGAAAAATCACCTCAAATGTTAATTACGAATGTCAGAATCAGGCAATTCCAAATGGAAAAAACGATAATAAATGTTCTTGGAAAATTTTACATATTCATTGTGGGCTTAGGAGCTGGTACGAGTAGTACCAGCATACATCATAGGTATTTCCTTTTGTATTAAGTTACAGATACTCGTATCGCTTCGCAGAAATAACCCGCAGGTGGTTGGGGAAAAAATTAATGGAGCGCTGTTATTTTTCATGATTTTTCGAATGACACTTCTCAGTCAAGTAAATGCAAAACAGCTTTCAGTTCAAATTAAAGAAAAACATGGAAACCAACATCTGGAAATGTGCTGAGTATAACTTCTTAGCAACACGTACCAGCGATGTTTTACAGATCAAAGTATTGTTTACCTGCGGAAACTATTTATTTTGAATTAGATTTTCCGAGTACTTCAAACGTTAATGCAAATATTTGGGCTTCTTCAAGTACTCGTATAATATTGAACATGGCTTGGGGGTACCGAAACTAAGAGGTATTCACTCTAACTCCAGTGATTGTGTAAGCTAACTATATCCAACAATGAAAGACTAAAAAGTAAGTCAACGACACCCACAAATGCCCAAGCAAGATCTACGAATACATACACATACTCGTATCTACGTACTGTCTTCGCCCGATTTAGTGGCCATCATCTCTGGTCGTAATCGAAGGAATGCTAATGATCCTTAACACAGACAACAAAAAGTCCAACAATTTCTAGCGCAGAGGGTGCCACACTTCTCGCCTCCATATCGGCGGTGGATCAACTTTTCATAGAGATAAAGGAGCTGCTTCTTATAGATCCACCCAAGAATCCCCTTAAAAACAAGGCAAAAATAATCTCGTCAAGTCTAATGAAGCGAAGATTGTTCTACAAAGTGCACGTGATAAATATCCTTAGATCCAGTGATCGCTATCCGAAAAGGAAAGAATTCCCTTGTCTGGACTAAGAACTTCATGTCAGATATGAATTCAGTAGGCCTGCTAGAAAACGGAGTTCCATTACCTCCCAGGCTAATCATTATGAGAGAGTGAAAGGCTGATTTGAAAACGGACGGCTATTTCATGACCTGGTAACTAAATCCCCTAAGTCGAAAACTGGAAAACCGACAAAGTCGGTTTGCTGAAACACAGACCCCACTTTTAAAAAGAAGTCGACGACAAGGCCCAAGGAAGAAATGCTTCCAGAGGATGACAGCCTGCCGAATCCTGAACTCTTCAAAAAGGAAGAAAATCAATGTGCTACAGCAAGACAAATAGAAGTGCGCTACCACTTGCTGCTGATTTCGACAGGCCGGCCGGTTTTTATTGCCAAGGTTTTGAATGAAATAATCTTCAATCGGATTTGGGAGATCGAGAGACTCAAGTAACGTTGGAAAATCACGATCCAGAATGATCTCTCCACCAACCGTTAACATAAACTCGCTCTGTGTAGATTAGCTGAAACGAGATCGTAGATCTGCTTTGGCTCAGAAATTTTCAACTGACATGAAGAGCTTGGAGGTGTTTGGAGAGCGAGTAGCAAAAACCGGCATGAAGGAGTTTATTATTCTAATGAATGAGCCTCCAGCATAACCACCGGGAGGCAAATAGACGAAACCTGCCTATGGATCTGAAGAAGCTACTCTTAAACTCATAGAACAAACTTGAGGCGGTCCTCATAGAAGAACAACTGCACTTGGCCAAAATCCAGAAACTGTGGATTTATAAAAATTGCGGGATTGGATATGCAGCCACTATGGTTAGATCTTGTATCTCAATTAAGAAAAGCCTTTAATGTCATCTCATTTCAGCTCTGACGACTTGACGGAAGTGGTGGTTAGAGGAAGGAACCCGTCATTGCACCGTGGCGTTTGTGTACCTGTCCTGCGATGATGGTACCATCAGGACGCCTGAAATGCAGAGTTCGCTCACATTAGCGTCCCTTTAAGGTGAAAGAAACTAAGACTTACTCGTACGTCGTGATGATAATGTCCACCATACATATTGGGGCCACGCGAATATCAACAGGAAGCGCGAAGATATTTTTAATTAAATTTCGACTCAAATCCTTCGATTTTCAATAAAAGTTATGAGCGCAGCTTCATTACTTCTAAAAGAAGTGAAGTTTTTGATCCTTCCTTCAAGTTGCAATTCAACGCTAGCAGAAAAGCTTTTAGCAACCTATGCAAGCTGAACTGTGAAATCTTCAGCTGGTAAAATAAGCGGGACAGAATGGTGGTCGAGGATGTAGCCAATGCTGTCACTGTTTGTTTATGCGATGTCTTCAAAACGGGCCATTCAATCAGCATGATAAACACGAACAGCACATTCTGGTAGAATGCAAATATCAGTAAGCCTTCCCGCAGCCCGAAAGAAGAAGTGGCCGCAACGTGGTTCACCTATAGAGAGGGTTCAATGCAGCAGAAAGGAGAGATAGGATTCGCTAGCAAGAGCCCCTGGGAAAACTTTTGGAGCCTTATATTGTACATAGAATCCAACAATGAAACGTTTCGTCAATGAAAATATTTTCCCCAGAAGCCATCGTCAGTATTCATTATAGTTCCTGATTTACACGAAGATGCACTAGCTACAGCATCCTCATGAACTCATTACACTCGTATTGGCCGCAGGAACAGAAAGGCTTTTCCTAAGAACACAGGTGACCTGGACATTGACGTAGTATAAAAATAATCGACGAATACAAGATAGCGTGAGCAATAAAATCCTTTGGTCAGTTTTAGTCACCTGAAATTGATAACATTCCGCGAGTAATGTTGCAACAGTCTGCGGAAATCATTGTTCCAAGACCCCAGATTCTTTAAGATACGAGTAGATTATGTCCCAAATCTGAATGGGTAATTTTCAAGGCAGGCTACATGTCATCGTTTCCAATAAAGATTCTGATTACTCACACGTCTAAGTAAGAAATGTCACCGGTGGGAAATATTTGTAGACACAGCACACCATTGTATGGTGAGAGACACCCCAACCTGAAGGAACTTACCCTTTGGGCTTTACTCGACATCGAAGAAGCGTTCAACTACATATGTAAGTACAGGCGTAATTCTACACAGCATGCAGCCTGAGTAGCGGTGTCAGTAGCCGGACAAGAAGAAAGAAAGGAAGAAAGGAAGAAAGGATATATGCAAGGAACTCCCCATTACGTGGTTCTCTCACCACTTCTCTGACTTCTTGTCCCCTCTTGATTGATTGGTGTCAATCTATATGTGCCATTTTTACTTCTTAAGGAACCCATTTGGATCTAAGTCCATCGAGTATCACGAACCAAGCGACACCCTTATGGCCTTATTTTGAGAAAAACTTTCGGCGAATATTTGGTCCTTGTGTGGAAGAGAGCGAATGGAACAGATGCTAACATCGGAAAGAAAAATGTTGATATTTTATCACCAGCATCCAGGGAGTGGGATGGGATGGGCCGAACATAAGGAGGATGAATAATTGTGATATACTCGTATGCCATGGTGATTACTATAGGGACAGGAAGCATCACTTATTCGGATGGGGATTTGCCATATGCGGTAGATTTAGGCAAGAAGTTTTGAGCATCCGACACCTGATCGAGCGTCTTATGACAATCGACATCAAGGCCAAATTCGCTAACGTAAGCCTAATATGGGCCCATGTCCCTACCGAAGACAAGGACATCGATAGACCCTACGAGCAATGTCCGAAAGGATAGGAAATGAGTCAAAATGTCACTACAGCAAGTACATGGTTTCCTTATCTCAATATACATGCTGAGAAAAGTTGGCAATTTTTGCGATCGAGTTAAGGTATGCCTCCAGTATTGTGGAGTACAAACCATCCCGGCAGCCAAAATTGACTCGGATCTTGTTTCAGACAACATACGAATGTGGATGTCCCAGAGCCGCAACAAAGAGGAACTACTGTGAAAAGATGTAACGTGGAAGGGCTACAAGAGCAAGAGACCGCCCGAATCTTCGCCGAACGCGTACCGCGAAATCTGTCAACAGCTCCTATACCGTCAGCATCAAGTACCAAAGACCAGTGGCAACGCTGCCAACGTGCCATCAGACACGCCGCAACTGATGTTCTGGGTTTTACTTGACCACATGCGGTCAAGACACAAGACACGTACAAAGCGACGCTGCAACGAAAGACCAGAGCCGCTTGCTAGGAGAGGGAAAGAACATCGGCTTTGGAGGAATTCAGAAAACCGAATCAGTCGCCTGAGATGTAGAGCGAATGGACACCATGTCCCGAAGGGTCAACGTAATAGAGGAAGATCTCACCTTAGGCTGCGGGCACAACTAGAACGAAACCACAACAGACTTAGAGTGCGCAACTAGAGGCAGATAGCTATAGATCCTGCTAACTGGAGAGGCTTGTTAGTTGAGATTCAGATGCACTCCAAACTGCAGGGCCACCTACTTAGGTAAGTAAGTAGGCCTAAAGTATTTCGTGGAACATTTCTCTTGTAACCTATCATTTAGACTGCCAACCAAAGAACTAAATTTGTTTAAAGCAGAAGTCTCGGCTCTCGTGACAATAGAAGACCTCGTATTGCAAACTGTGAGATCTAACTTAGTCATACACTGTTATACAAAAAGTGGAATCTGAAAGAAGGAAACTCTAGCAATATCAACATAATTGGTATCTACTCAATGTAGCTTAGGCATTCATAGAGGCCTCAGTGGCCTCTCAATCAGAATGTGTTTCGAGGTTAAATTGAATGAAGTCTGTGACTGCAGAGTGGAGGCTTAATACTTTGGACCGCCAGTTCGAAGTCAGTATTAGATTCCTTGTGAGCTAACTCGTCTAGACGTCTAATGAGGGTTGATGGAGGCTTTGTCAGATGAATTTGACTTATGATGAGCAAAAACATCCTTAAATTCTTCATGGCAAAGCTTCCAGAGCTTTGATCTTATTTCGACGGCAATGATTGCTTTTATGGCAGCCTAGATGTCAATAAATATGGTTTTGTCCTTCTGGGTGCGTTCGAATAATATTACTTCCTTTTTTATGATAAAGCGACTAACCTCTTTGTCTTCAAATAGCTTAGGCCCATCTCGATCCCTGTGGAATCAGTTGAATTTGTCTTCAAATGGCAAAAACCTAAACAATCACCCAATATCCCTGCAAAAGCCAAGAAGGCCTCTGAAGTTCGTGCCGTTTATTTCGCCTGGGATTTCGACTACGCAATATTGCCTCGCATTCCCACAGTATCTGTGTTATGTCCTCAACAGTTGGCAGATCACCGCAGAATCCGTATCTGATAATTTGAGTCTCTTTGCGTGTTTCCGTAGGACACAGTGCCTTGTCAGGATTCCTATTACTGTCCAAAGCTTATCCCTGTTTAATTTCACTAACTTCCTAGATCTTTTGCCGTCAAAAAGCAGCTAGGGAGCCTTGGATACCCTGTGTCCCTCAAGACTTTACCACCTTATGTTAACAGCCTTTGTGCTTTTTTCCTCGATAGTGCCCCTCTCTATGTAAAGGGTTGGTTTGATGTTGGCAACCTTACTATTGTCGAGTAGACCTCCTTTTCGTGGAAGCTCGTCCGCTTATTCATTTCCTTTAATACCGCAGTGTCCTGACACTCAGCACAGTTTCACTGTATAGTGCCTTGAGCACTGAGCGACAGGCCCTGACGGTATCAGAGTTGACGTTGGTTGATTCCATTTCCGCTTTCTGATACCGATCTCATCTGCATAACCTCAGCCGCCCTGAAGACAGCCTGAATTTCTGATTAGAAGATACTGCTTGCGTTCGGTTGTCTTATAGACACTCCTAGTTCTGGGTCTTTTGAGAAGATACCAGAACCTGTTCCTTCCTCTGTTTTTGAGCCATCTGTGAATTGTAATTTCATTTGACCTGATTATTGCATTTTTTTACCAGTCCTCCCTCTCTGGATAAATTATATCATAAGGGATGCCGAAGTCGACCAAGGAAGGAATTTTATCCGTTAGAATTGGGTTGCCTGGCAGTAGCTCCGCTAGAACCGTGCCATTTCCAAAACTACTACTCTTGAAGTAACCCAGATTAGTGAGTCGTATCGCACTGTTGCCAGCAAGCTCTTTTGATCTGTAAATCAAGCGGTGTTAGGTGCAGAGAGGTGTCCAATGCTACCGTATGGGTGGTACGGAGCGCACCTATAATGGGTATGGAAACCGTTTTTTGAAGCGCCGCTAGTTTTTCTTGTTTGTTGGTTTCCACCATACTAGTGCGTCGTATGTAAGTATGGGTCTTACCACCATCATATACAGCCATAGCAGGTTTTAAACCCCAAATTTTTCCTACTGTTCTTTTGCAGATAAAAAGAGCATTATATGCCTTTTTCATTCTTTCCGCTACGTTAAGATTCCAATTCAGTTTTTTGTCCAGAATCACACCCAGATACCTCGCGCTGTCCGAAAGGGGCAGTTCCACTCCGTTGAGTTTGGGGAGTTTGAATTGCAGTATCTTGTACTCGTACTTTCTGGTAAAAAGAACCAGTTCCATTTTGGAGGAGTTGGCATTGAGACGCAACGGAACCCATACCCAAGCAGAGTGTATGTTACTTTGCCAAATCTGACATCGTCGTGCATTTTAGGTTGATGCTTCCCCAAGCATCGCATACTTCCAAAATGAAGCGTCTGAGGAAGTCCATAGAAGACTTATTCCCACAAGCTAGAACCTTGCATCCGCCTTCCTAATCAGAGCCATCGAATTGAAGTTCCCCGTTTCCTGTGGTGGATAATTCATTGCAGAGGAGGTCTTGGAACTTCTCCTCGACGTTTTTCCTCTGGTCGATTGGTAGACGACCGCAAGGCTCCAGCTGGTTAATCACGGCAACGAGAAGGTCGTCTTTCGAGTCGCTTTGCTTACGACGCAATACGGATGAAGTATCAGCCCTCACCTTTTTTGAATCATTCGGCTCCACGACGTTGCGGTTCTGCTTCTCTTGCTGATCAAAAATGCCTTCTTTCCAGAGACGGCAGCCGCTTCTTTTAAATTTGCCGCGTAGGCGGTCGGTGGCGCTTGATGGGCGTCCCCTCCCGCCTTTACTGCATGGCCCTTGCTTGCCGCCTGTTGAGTAAGCGATTTGTTGGCCGGCATGGCCTTTGCTCTCTCAAAGGCGGCCTTTTCCCATTCGCTTAAGCTCATATTTTGCTACCTTACGCCTAGCGTTACGTAGCGAAACCCTTGCCTTTGGTATGCGTTCTTTGCACTCTTAGCAGCAGTGGAGCCAGCTGCTTCCACTTTGTCCACCACCGCAGCCTTCCCTTATTTCTTTGCCTTTTGGAGGTAGCTTCTGCAGCGGATGTTCCAGCTGCCTTGGCTAGCCCTTCGTCTGAGGTCCTGGCTTGTGTATCACAGGTGTGAGTACCAGCCTGCTCACCGGTGAAGTCACTCTCGTCAGTGAGTCGAACACCTCACTATCGCTAGCCAGTAGCTCCACTTCTTCCATTTCACCTACCAGGAGGGAGACGGATGAAGTTGAGATTTCGTCTTCCTAGACGGGGATGGTCTGTCTTGTGTTCTTGGTTCAGACAGCTTAAGATCTACTTTATTCTGAAGTTAGAAATTGGTTTCGATGTGTCCATGTTCAGGACTTATGCCATAGACATAACAAATTGTTGATGCCTCACCTTTCCACGAAATTTTAATCTGCAAATCAGAGCTTACCACAATTATTTTTTCTCCGAAATGTCAAGGAAGGAAATCCCTCTCGATGTCAAAGGCTGATTAGTGTGAAATTGAAATTGAAATTCTTTCCACAACAAATCTCAGATACATGGAACACAACAACCAACATTTATTATAGGACGACAACCGACATAATCCACCAAATTTAATCCAGGAATCTCAAGTCTTTTAAAAATAATTGCAGTTCCTAAAACGAATAAAATAGTACGAGTATCTTTTATCTTTAAAATGATAACCTCCTTCCATCTGTGAAACGATAAATGTTTCTTGACACCTTCAAATTGCTCCCCCTACACCTGACCTCCCTCCGGCAAACATGAGTAGTACCACTGCTGCCTTGCGAAAATAAAGTCCGACCCCCACGTCCTTTAATAAAAACCAAATTATAATGATCTTGTTATGAGGCCAATTTTCTGTTCTCTCTCCTCTTCTTGTTTTTTGTTTTTTTTTTTTGGCTGTTTTTGTATCTTTTTTATTATTTAAATGTCGTTTTATCTGGTTTCGTTGTTGTCATCGGTTACGTTCGCCTCCATAAAGTGTGGTTTAAATAATATCTTGGACAGGCTATAAAAATTTATTTTCTTCATAACAATAATTCTTGGAAGGCGAAACTGTCAGACTATTCAAATGGACACTATTCCCAGGCCAGCCAATGGATCTTACTCGTAATTCGTGAGAGATACTCGTACATGTCACAGATACATCTATGCAAATGTCATACAGTTTCATGGGGACATAAATAGCACCATCTCTGCCCAATTGGGCAAAACAAAAAAAGAACCCTTTAAAGGCATTTGAACTCTTGGCAAATCTTAATATTAATTGCACACCCGTTGGCGAGAAATTCAAACGGAAGTGGTAACTCCCTCCTGAAACATCAATCCAGATACAAAGTACAGGTCTTTCGTTTTTTTTTTTTTTTTATTAATTTCATTTTTTCCGTGAGTCACATCTCATCCCAAGAGGCCGAAAATTATCATTCCACCAGCGTGTGTGTGGTGCTACTCCATAGTCGTGTGCCATAATTCAGGAGGGAAAAAAGGTTATAATTTGTAGCTTCATGAGATCTCTTATAAAGTGGTATCCCAATGCCAATCCTCCAGCCAGGTCTCGGTATTCCACTTCCTTTGCAAAATTATGGTGGTAAAGGCAACCCAAGAATCCATAGGTGCAGCAGAGGAAGGAAGCCAGGAAACTCGCTCTACAACTTTGTTGTTTACATGCGACTACATAGTGGATTGGTGTGGATTGTAGATACATCCCGCCCTGTCCTCACCGCGTACAATCTTAAGGTTGGCAATCGGTCTTCGCGATGAGTTGTAATTAAAACGACTGTCATAGATAAAAGTATCTCGCGATGCGAGAACATCGTTTGTCATTGGTGCTTTGGGTGAGCTCGGAATTTATCCGAGATACTATGAGCAGAAGGGGCCTCACTTGAGGCCTACTATATGGTGGAAGACGATGATGGAAATTGAGGTTTCTTTAATTAATGAGGAAAATTTAACGCACAAATTCGTTATGACAGGAAGAGGACAGATGGATTGAATTTATTTTCGCATGTGGGTAGTGTTGACAGAGGTTTTTATTTTAGAGTTGAAATAATTTACAAAATTTGCACTGAGAGGGGGGAGGTTTTTCCTTTTTTTCTTTTTTCTTTCGAAAAATTTATGCGATTTTTTATTTAATATAAAATATAATAAATCATAATTAATTATTAAGGCTAGATGGTAAAGTAGAACTTTTTTTAAGATCAACTACAAGTTGTGAGGCTTATCTTGTTTTATGTATTCATTTTGATATAACAAATGGCTGGGCGGTTGGACAGCGGTCTAGAATAACTGAAATAAATCTTTTTAATTAGGACTTTAATCTCCAAGCAAACAAAATACAAGTCTACTGCTGGAAATACATTTTTAAATTATCAAACTATATGCCATTGATACTCGTGTCTAGTAGAGGAAAATTTCAAGCTTTTAAAATGATTTGTGTAGCTCAAGGGTGGATAAGCGTTGTACGGTTAGGGTGGACACTGTCTGTCGGCAGCATGACAAAGCCCAGAGCTGTAACTATGACTATACATCAATTGTGCTAATTTTGGTAGTCGTAGTCAATTGGTACTGTTGCTGGGTTGCTGTCTCTGTGAAGACATTGGCCTCGGCATATGTGTGAGACACGTTCCGGGATTGAGTGCGTGCAAGACTCTCTAGGCGGCTGCAGTATTGTTCTGCTGGAAATTGCCCCGATTCTCTGGGGAGACCTTTGGAGGTACAGGCTTGCACAGGATTTGCTGAATCAGTTGTCCCGTGACCGAGAGACAGCCCTGCTCATATTAGGCGAGCAGTACCGTACATCAAAAACCCGGGGATGGTACAACAATAGGACGAGCACAACGGCTGTTGTGGTCCGCAACACCGTAAAACTATCCAGTTCCGGTGCCCACGATGTGACTCAGGGCTAGCGGCGTAGCCTGTGTGAATTGCTATCTCTCCTCGAATACGACGGTGGGGATCTTCCGGGACCGACTCGTCTGTCTTAAGGACAGTGCTCGCGTATTAGAGGGAGACAAGAACGAATTCCAGAGGACGTACGGTACTAGAGATGGTCTCGAGAATTGATCTCACTGAATTAACCTCTGGTTATAAAGCGACGTTCAAACGATTGGCATTATGGGCCCGGTAATCGACGTGACGTTCGCAACACCAAGTGTGGTGGAGCAAATCTCCGCCTGAAAGGTCCTGAAGGGCTATAAGGCGAGTTAGCACCAGTTGATTACCTTCGTGGTGTGGCGACCAAAGGAACCACTCCGTGCAGGCGTCACCGGATGGAACGTAGTTCGGTTCGACCAACAAGCGCTTCGTGAAGCTCTGGCCTCCTGCTGATTTGAGTACAATATCAAGTGCGGCGGAAACAACTGGTGGACCGCACCATACGCCGTATCAGGGAATGGTGCAACGCGTGTATGGCCCGTACGTCACTTTGATTCAGGCGGGAGCGGAACTACTCGTGGACTGAGGAATTCGTAACCTAGCGCAAAGAATGTCAATCCCTTCACCGTATTTCTCAGAGACACAAAAGTTTTGAGAACGTGGTGTTGCGGTGATGGCATATAATGAAGCGAAGAAAAACCTAGTAAGGGTGATCAGAACGAGCAAAAAGCGCTGCTAAGACGAGCTTCTTGCTGAATGGGGTATTGAATGAAGCTCAGTAAACTGCAAGGCTACGGCCCCATCAGCCCGATGGATACATTCTTCAGGGAAGAAGCGGTCTCCATCTGTTCCCAGATTACCCTAGGAAGAAAAGGAGGGAGATGATAACGGATAAGGTGCCTCTTTTCACCCCGAAGAACTGAGGAAGATAACATCGAGCCCGCCGCGTCGTAAGGCTCCTGCACCAGACGGGGGTCCTTAAGATCGTGGCTGCGGAGAAACCACATGTGCTCTTGCATGTTCAATGCGTGTTTAAATGTCGGACAGTGGGTGCTGGAAATTTAAACGACAAGTTCTTTTAGCATACCTGGCTACGTCATTATTCCGACCATTGTGTTCATGTGTGCTGGATACTTATGTGCTTACTTTCTTAGGTGACGCCACAGTTCGGGGTGAAGCTGGGCCTCAACTAACAAACACCTCCAGTTAGACCGGTCTTTAGTTAACTGGCGCCAGTTGTTCCTCCGGGTTAGATTCGAAAGCTCTGCTAACCGGAGCATTGATGTCCATTCGCTCTACATGTCTTAGTCATCTCAGGCGACTGATGCGCAGTTCTCTGACTAGGTCGATGTCGCTGCACAGCCCGTATAGATCGTCGTTGAATCTTCTCCTCCAAAGCACGTTAATGCAACCGGGACCAAATACATTCGAATGAGTTTTCCCTCAAGGATATCTCCATCCGCTTTCGATAGAATCCATGCCTCAGCGCCATAGAGTAAAGATGAGATGATCAAAGTCTTATATAGAGTCTTCTTAGTGTTTCGGGATAGGGCCTTATTACTGAATTGCCTGCTCACCCCAAAGACACACCAATTGGCAAAAGTGATTCTTCGTTCTATTTCTGCTGAGGTGTTGTACAAAGTCCCTTACTACACGTACCTCGAAAGCCGTGAAAATCTAAGAAAAGATGCTTAGTGCAGATGGTTTCTACGAGAGCCGCTCGATATGTATGAATCAGGCTTAGCAACCCCTCTCCACAAGACGTAGAGAACCGACGGCTTTCGATTTCAGAACGCTTCCAACTTGACCCATTTCGGACATCTAGGGCTCGGCACTGGGCCTCGATCTTTACAACTTCAAAAGTGACGATCTCCTGTACGTAAAAATGCCTTCGGGGAACAGGTTGGTTGGCTTTGCGGACAATATTATACTGGTCGTGACGGCGAGATCACAAGGGAAGAAAGAGATACGGGTGGCGGTCGCGAGAGTGGCGGACTGGCTGCGAGGTCATGGCTCGAAAAAAAGGAGATGGTTCTCCTCACCAGGTAACAATGCCTCGGGGGGTCTTCCGGATAAAAGGCGCGTGTGCAGTAATCCGCCTGAGCCTAGTAATTTCTTACCTCGGAATGTGGATCGACTTACAACTCAGCCTTAGGGAGCACATTATGAGGACGGCTGATAGAGCCACCAAGGAGGCAGCTGCACTGCCAACTAGGCTTATACCTATTGTTGGCAGCCCGGGAATCAAAATCACAGAAACTGCTGATGTTTAAGAAGTTCAATTGGAAACTATTCGTCGATCTTAAGTACGACAGCATCTATCAAGAAGTATAGTTTTGGTCTTCATTTGAAACGCTATAAAGGTCATGTACGAACAAACCTATACCTTACATATCAAAATAGATCGCAGCAGGATAGGTACTCTGACAGGACGGATTTCAGAGAAGAAGCCTCTGTGAAGAACTCGGTATACATTATACACATAACTTGTCGAAGCAGCGACATTGGACTCAAATATGCATATGTAAACCAAAGCCGTCGTTTTTTAGTCGAAGAAACAGTTCTACTGGCATCCTGGAGAATCATGTCATCTACAAATTTGCTGATGTAAGACTCATTGGTAAATGGAAGCACTAACTAACTAAGACACCAACAGTCTTAACTAAGAAACTGTCCTCTGAATCTTCCCTAGCATGTACGTATATCAGCGATTTCAATTCCCGTGAACCCATTGTGGCCTGACACCAAAACAATATTCAGTGAATTCGGCCCTCTGGTTGCGTTGAAAGGAGTCATGCATTCTCGGGCTAGCTCGGAATTCGTGAAAGAATTTACTACACTGCACTCGCTTCATCCATTCTTCACAACATAGTTCATTGCCATCAGGATTTCGTATGGAAGACTGATGGAACTTTTCCTAACGAGGAGTGAAATCAAACGTTGTCCTCCTCCAGAAAGCCATCCGCGAAGACCCGATTAAATTTCTTTCTTCGTTCAGATTCTGGCCGAAATCATACAGGAAAAGTCAATTTCGTACTCGTATTTCGCAGCAACAGGTATTCTTGCCATTACATCAGACAGACCATTTCTCTTTAATTGGAAAATGGCTTTGAGAATGCAGCCGAACATCAATGGGAGAGAGGATTCATCAGAGCGTCTAAAGCAGAACCAGACGTGTAAAAGAAAGCCCAATGCTTAGGGTGTAATTGGCCTTATTGTAGCTGTATAGATCCCAAGACACTCCTCGGTGACAAAACCTACGTTTGGTCGAAAGTTACTTTACACTGTCAGAAAGCTGAGAACGCCTTGGAGGTTTCAGACGTGACATGTTTAGTCCAGAAAAGCTACATTGGCCTCAAAAACATCTTTCAAAATACTACGCATCCTTACATCAAGTGCAAATAGATCTGAACCAATTTCGAGTGCTCAATGAATGGGTTGTACATTTCCAATCGGTAAAATGAAGTTATGCTTATCTACGGCAGGAATGAACTATGAAATTATTACAATTTGAGGCTAGGAAGACACGTTTTAGCTTGTGACATATTCACCAAAAGCATAGTGGTGATGAAAGATACTTCCTATGAACAACATCGATATTTCTTTCGAATAATTTCTATCAGAAATCTTTCCTTCGCAGCTCACGCCTGGATGCTTTTATTGGTGCTCAAACTCAAAATTGTAACAGAGCCTCAATTTAAGCACATATTTATAAATCGATGTTGAAAAAGTAGTGTCACTCTCAGGCATTAACTTAATATCTTTCAACACAGTTCACGGATTCTTTTCTCAAAGCCAATAAAAACAAAACTTAATGCAACACATTTGCTACACATTTCTAGTTCTCGTTTCAAAATTAGTTAACTCTGAACGTGTTCTTTGGAAAAAAATTATTTTCAAAAATAAAATCGAAACCAGAAGAGAAAGGAAAGACGAAATTGAAATGGATTTTAACGATCGCACATTAAAGTCATAAACCAAAAAACGTTTTTATATTGTCTGTCCACCCACTCGATTAGCATACATTAGCTACGTTTTACGCACATAATTACAGACAAACTGGCATATGCGTTCAGGGGGATGTTTCCCTTTAGATACAAACACAACATAACACAACACAAATCAAGCTTTTTGTATTTCGAAACATCGTATCACCTAGAACAGATAAGTACGGTACGCAATGAAGCCTCCGCAAATAGTCTTTTTTGTGGATAGGAAGATGCCATCCTCCGTCTAATTGATTGGATAAACAAAATCCCACTGAAGCATCACTTTGCGTATTCAATTGCATCTCAAAGATACTCTATACGTCGTCGTCATATGCGTCTTATTTGCATTCCATTGAGTTTGTCGGTGAACTCAAGATGTTGATTGATGGTGCAGCAGTAGTAGCAGCAATCATACGCCCCACAGCCAATGAATTGCCACAAAAGGCATTGTCTCTTGACAAGGGGGTCTAAGGATGTTTAGCGCTCTTTTCATTTTTTTTTTTTTTATTCCTCCAAATGTATAAACATCGGCATTATGGCATCTAGCACTCACATATGATTATATTGAAAGGAAGGGAAAGAGAAAGGAAAGAACTGTTTTTTTTTTTATTTTTTTTTCTTTCAATTAGCACAGTCAGGGTCCAGTTTCAGGGGGTGATTTCGGAAGCACTCCCCAGCGTGTACGAGTGTTTTTTTCCATTGATGTTTGCTCTGGGGATTTATACAAACACAACTGCAAACAAAAAGACGGTTGGCAAATATTTAACGATAAGCGGTACACAGACTTATTATCAACATAGTCGAACGATAAAAGCTTTAAAAATTTGTTTTTTTTTTTTTTTTATAAATAGACATGCGGTAGGTACGAGTATTTGGCAATAGAGCATACAAATCAAATCAATGGTTGCCTACTGTTGACTATTTGGAAAAACGTGCAAAAAACTTCTTCTTTTTTCCCACATGGACTCTAAATGGAAATGGAAATGATCTAATGCGAAGCATGAGGTCACGGTATGGTGCAACATCGGACCACCTAAAAGAAACGCTTAATTCAACAGCAAAATTGAATATGAGATAAAATTCGAGTACATATGGAATGACCATACGGGAGTCAACCTCAGAAAGAAACTCCCAACGTTGACACTCTCAGGGCATTATCAAGACGGTTCTTGAGGTCGCCAAGGCGTACGACTTTGCGGCGTAACGCCAGGTTTTGTGTACATCAATTGAGTGCTTAGGGTTTCATATTCACGCGATAGTGAGGTGAGGTGACAAAAGATAGAATTGATGCCGTATGCAAATTTCAACAGTCCGTAGACCTGGTGAAGACCCCGCGATCCCCAGACTTTACGGACTGCTTCAAAAAACTGTGCCGGTGTAGCACTGACCGACCCTTTGAAGCAGGCGGTGGAATTTTTTTATTTTGGAAGAACTTCTAAGAATTCTCACCCAAGAACTAATTCTGAGACTATCGAGACCGAACTGCACACGAGAAAAGTTTGCAGCGTAGTTGGTCATTTTCACCCGATCGCCCACTATGGCGAGAAAACTTCGGGACTACAGCAGTTACTAAGCAGGAGTAGCGCTTCCTTATATCAGCATCCATAAAAGAAATTTTCTAGTGGGAATACGCTTCGAAATAGGAACTGTGCAGTATATAAGAATAGCACGTTCAATACTAATATTACAAAAGCTCAGAGTGCAACAACGTTACGACATGAGAGCGCCTTAAGTTGGTATACAGGGGTAACAAGATTTTATTCAGGATACGCAGAGCTCGTGGACAATGAGCAGGTGAAACTCATTCGGGAACACGGTGACTATGCTAATTTTTGTTGTGAAACAGGAGTCGTATTTAAGAAGGACGGACGGGGACATAACGAGAGTCAGCGAAGAAGTTGGGAAATGTGCATCTTGGATGAGCGAAAAGCGCGTAGGCAATAGGCTTCGCAGTGTATTACTGCCCCGTTACGGGCGTACCAAGTCGATAATTTGAACCTATGTCGAAAGCGTGGTTGGATATATTGTATGTTAAGGTGCTATATGCAACGATATTGACGTCGACAGCTGAAACTATTACGAAACTAAGAAGGCAAACGCAAGAACTACGCGCAGCTTTTTCAAAGACTACAACTAAAGCAAAAAATTCAATACCTGGTGATTACTGGTGTCCTTGAGGTGGTAATGCTCACGAGCGGCTCTATCGGATAATAATGTTAGTTTTGACCAAGATTCAAAACCACACCATTCGAGCTAATGTTTGGCCCTAAGATACGAAAAGACACACATCCAGAGCTGATGGATGGATGATGAGATTCAATCGTTTATTGCAGAGCGTGCCGACGCAGGGAAGCTGTCAAGAGCGGCAATCCAGAAAACACACAAATTACGAGCGAGGGATACTTAGTGGTGATCAAGCATACATATTTTGGATTGAATCTGAAATTAACGAGAAAATATCTGAAACCATAAAACCATACCAGATAGCAACTGTGGCTATCTATGATTAATACGGTGTTCAAAAACTTGGGGATCTTGAACATGTCCACAACATGACGTGAGCCGATGAAGACATACTGACTTCGACAACAATTTTCCAGAAAGAAATGACCCTAAGGAAGCAAACGTAAAAAAGAAAATCTCTTCTTAATAACCCAGGATGAGACCATAAAAAGGAGTCTATATGCATTGACACTAAAGGAGCTTTCAAAAGTGCTAACGCTTCCGCAATACGTAGAAACCCAGAGAATATCCGGGCCACAGCGGTACAGCAATGCAATATCGACTAACGTAATATTAAATGATTCTGCCTCTAGAGGCACTTATTTCGGAAGAATGGAGACTTCATTTCGTCTGTGGACTCTGGTTTTAAATACAATACACTCCGTACAAAAAAAAGGCACACTCGCTATTTCTATGTTAACTTGCAAACATTTAAAACCAATGCAGATCGGTACTCGTACCTCTCTTTTCTTCCTCCGTAAGTTTCCTTCACCCGCATTGTGGGCAAACATTTTATAGTACAATGATTTTCTAATAGCCACGATCACACTCTGATGAAATTGGAATAGGACTAGAGGTGTACCACTGTTCGACAAGACCGGGAACTGAGGTGGCTTAGCTTGAGAAACAGGTTTGAAACCACATCATAGTTGAGAGCTTACAACGGCGAAGCTACTGGTACTGAAGTTACGAGTAGCGTCAAAACCATCCAGAATCGCCTTAACGAGTTTGATAGCAAGGAGACCAATTAAAAAGCCATTCCTGACCAGCAAAATGAAGAAAACCCGCCTTTAGCTGGGTCAAGGAAATGGGAATCTGGAGTGTTCAGGGTTGGTCAAACGTTAGTTCTCGGATGAGTCCAAATTCATGCTCATCGAACCAGGTGGGAAGTAGATGCATCAGAGAAAAGGGGAACGCTACAGCAAAGAATGCATAGTTCACACTTTGACGCATTCTCCTTATGCAATTGCAGTTGGATCCATAGTTAAGCTCCAGGGCACTGTCGACGAAATGCGATATAAAGAAATCCTATTGGATTGTGTTATACCAACTATGGAAACCAATTTTTTAAGATGATCTGTGAGTAATTTGCATTTTTTTTTCATCTTTGTTGATGTTTTGAAAATACCTACGAGTATAATGATTTTACATTTCAACGTTCCTCGATGGTGTCAAATCGCATGATCTCGGCGGCCAATTGATGAACGCTCGCCGTGAGATGAACCAGTCACCAAATTTCTCCTTCACAACTTCGAGCGTTGCGTCGCTTGTATCGGTCTTGTTGGAACCGCAGTTCGGATATATCGATGTTGTCGGGCTCTGACCACAGAAAGTCGGTTAACATCGCTCTATACCTGATACCATTGACTATAACGGCGTCTCCTTCCTTATTTCGAAAGAAATAAGGTCCGATGACGCCATAAGGTCCGCCATGGCATACACCGCACCAAACGGTCAATCTTTGTGGATGCTTTGATGCTTGGCCGATTGTGTTTGCTCCAATAATGGCAATTTTGCTTGTTAACATAGCCGCTGAGCCAAGAACGGGCCTCGTCCGAGAAGATGATTTTGTGGCCAAAATCTGGATCTCCGGCGCCAAACTACCGAACTCACGGCGTTATCTATGGTCGTCCGGCTTCAATTCTCGTGTCAGCCCAATCTTATACAGATGTAAGCCCAAATCCAATCACAAAAACACTGATTCTCTGGCGATGTCCAATCGATGATCTGTGCCGAATCGACATTTCTTCATCTTCTTCAATACTGGCCGCTACGGCGGTTATGTTCTCTTTATTTCGCACCAATCTCTGTCTGGTTGGTGGCTTAAGATCCAAAAGAGCGTACTCACGCTGAAACTTTTCCACGATGCGACGAATTGCCTGCACACTGCGCATGCCATGATGACGACCGATGCATAATGAAATAGCAAGCCTTACTGAATATTTTGACAGCTGGACAGCTGCTGAAACATAACAATTGGAAAGACTATCTCTGCTATCTGGTCATCCTTTCAAAAAAAAAAAAAACAATTTCTTTTCGGATTTGAGCCTGTTTTCTGATATTTTGCGGCTGTGTTCGTACAATTATTTTTCCGAATTATGCCGCAAAATGTTTTGTCAAATTGGGGAAAATACAGTGATCGATTTCGTCGATTTTGCTAAAAATTACCACCTGCGACTTTTTTGTTGGGCGGGGTGGACAACGGGCCCTAAGCCCGACGGAAATCCGTTCCGTTGCGATATGATTCTAATGACCACCGACAAGTTACTTCCCCCAATTATTACAATCTTGAGCTAGCTCTTAAAACCCTGAGCGAATAAGCCAACCACTCTGGATTAGAAATTAATTTGAAAGATAGCGAACTTGCCGGCTTCACACACAAAAGAATAATTGTAAAATTTATGCCTTGCTGGGACAGCAACTACAATTATCCAAGTATCCAACAATGCAAAATAGTTTACTTTAGTATCGTACTACGAACACATTAGTTACTATCTATTTTAGATACGAGGGTAATTACATAAGTACCCGACCTGACGTATAGAGCGCGGTTGTTGTTTAAAAGAATGACAATTGTAGAAAGTACCAGCCTTTTGGTTGCAAAGATTATAGAAGCGATCAGTTGGGTTCTTGATTGGGATCTATGGGGTAGCGTTACGTTGGTGGGAATACTTGCCCAATTTGCTTGCATGGGAGAATGCATCATTGAACCCGGATAGGAACCAACTTGATCCGGTGAAGGTACAATATTTTGAGTGTCTAACATCTGTGTGTTAGACGGAGGCAAGTCGTATCGTATTCCGCGAAGTATCTTAGTGGTGCGTCGGCTGTGTTGGCCGCTTGTGATGGTACTTGCTCCTTTCGTTCAGCTAATTGGGTGATATTCGAGTTTAAGTCATAGATCATGGGAAGAACGAATAATGGGCTGCTGCCATGATCCATTCCTAAATAGGCGATCCTTATTATTTGAAGGAAAAATATAATCTTTAGCCTACAAATGAGAACACCAGGGCTACATACGGCCAATATTAACAGAGCTAATGGGCGAACACGCATACAACGCTGCACGGACTATTTGAGGCTACTCTGTGCAAAGCCTGGCACCGTTTCCAGCCTCATTATTTCAATTAAATCTTTCAACACTTCAATAGTTTCAAGAGCCACATCCGTTAGAAGAGTTGGAACTGCACCAGTCCATGATTCGTTCGGTAGTAGTCTGGACAAGTGGGTTTTAGACACAGTGGACTGTGATTTGTGTTCGGGGCTTTGTCCGTGCCTTGGTGATGGTATTCGGCATGATGGTGTGCCGATGCCTTCACTTTGAGAACGACGAGGAGGCCCGGCATTTTTTTTGATATATTTCGAAAGGCAGCCCTTCAGGCCTTGTGTAAGTGTGCGGTAAACTTATCGATGACATTATCACGGTCGAGGCGGCTATCGCTTGATACGCAAGGCGGAGTAATGCTCAACTTTGGGATGATTGGGAGCTTCGTAATCGACTTAAGCGGCTGGTAAGTGTCAACAAGGATGTGGACAATATTAGGCAAATCTTGATGACGATTCAGATGTGATTGCAATTGTACTCGCATCGTATAGTAGAGTGGCCGTTGATTGCAGAGAAACCTCCAATGAAAACCATACGGAAGCTCTTCAATTGTGTTGACGAATAGACATTGCAGGTGACCTCCTTGTTTCGATCATAGGCGAACAAAAGCTTCAGATAACTGTTTGACTTGACACTCACCATGGTATGAAGGTTGTACTTCTTTTTCTCCTTCAGCACGTCATCAACTGTCTTACTAAAGTTGTTGTGTGTCTGTTTATAAGTTAAATACACCGGTTACCTTGCTCCGGTTATATCCTGCTGTTGTAGATTTCTGATTTTGATCTGCCGTAATAATCGGCATTCGAAGAGGCAAAAACTTGAAAACCAAAGAAGTAGCATTTGATTTCACTTGCAGACCAGTGTGGGGTATATTGTGCTTGGCAAACTCTTATGCCAAATTAAGGAGCGGAATCTTTCCATCGCAGATCACCACCACGTGACCCAAATCAGGTATGATGTTAGCTGGAAATATGGTCTTTGTCGTTTAGATGGTGGACCGTTCATTTTAAACGATGACTTCCGCTTGTGGGGAGTTATGAGTTCCGGGACCGTGGGTGGTCACAAATGCACCGAATTCGATGAGTCCTAGAAGTTTGGCGTACATTTTTGACATATCGGAACCGGGTTGATCTCCTTTTTTCACATTTTCGGTGGCAAAATGACTAACTAAGCTTAAATGTAAGCTATGCTCCATTTTCACTTTCTTTTTCAATTGCACCACCAAAATGACATTCAGAAGTCGGTTGAGCTTGGCAAAAATTTTATGAAGTCCTCTCAGCGGGAGGAGCAGAGGGTTGTCGGAAACACTAAGGAACGGCAGAGTTTCTGCAGCAATAGCCGGTAGATGCTGCAAGGCTTTCTCTCAACGGCGGTGTGTTATCCAAAACCGTAATTCCGAGATCAACTGCTGTAGCTTGCTTCGATCCCCGTTCAGCGCTGTCGGAAAATCAGCTATGATCGGGTAATCCAAGTGCTTTGGAACGTGTATTTTAGCATGTCAGTAGATGTGTCAATTGTAATGTGCCCCTGTTTAGCTCGTAGACAGGGATTGAGGACAGGCGCCGTCAAAATCGCCGGTGTTAGCTGAAGGTTGAAGTCCACATCTTTGAGGGACGACTGGAACTCCAATTTGAGATCACCCATATGAACGATATCGTATGTACACTGTGTGGGCTGTGGGAATAATCAAACGTTCCATTGACAAATGATCGGTTCACACAGCACGTTCGGCAAGTTCTATGGATTCTTTTGCACCCAGCGAAGGCCTCTGTATGGTAGGAGACGGTCACTTTCACTCCTGGAAGCTATTCCTCAACACAGCGTTCATAGCTCAGGCGTAGAGTCTGGGTGTAGAGAACCTCCAAATGCAGTGACTGGCAAAAGTAATGGAGACAATTGTTTACGAGTACTTCGTCCAAAGAGTTATAGTTCTCCATGAGGCGTGACTGAATGAGTTGGTGAATGTAGTTGACCTGCAGTGGGTGCACCAATGATTTTCCATCTCGGGTTTCTTTGTCTTCCACGAGAACGTCAATGTCAAAGAGTCGCCAGGAAATTGTCTGCCCATCGCCCATTACCTTTAGGGGCACATTGAACTCGTGTTTTATTTTAAACGTTACGCGTCCAAGTTTTATCCTGAAATCTCTCATTTGGGGCAGCAGCCTACCGGTAATGATGACCTGATTCAATCGCAGCAGAGTCTGATCTTTCTCCGCCGGTGTTATCGGGTCTGGACGTACAATTCTTTCCCTTATGCATACAAACAAACGGTTATACTTTCCCGTGATCAAGATCTCCACAGCATTTGGGATGTGAAAGTTGTGAAGTCTCGCCCTAATCAGCATCTCTCGGGACATCCTGGCCAACATGTCTACTGCTTCAATGAACACCATATTCTGCTTGTGCAAAATTCTCATTATTTGAGATGACTTCTCCACTTTCGACACGGACTTCGTACAATCACCCGAATAAAGAGCTGCCTGGTTCTAGCTATGAAATTATAAATCTCAGTCTTCCGCTCCATGTTGGTTTTGCGAGGAAGTAGCTCAGCTAAAACTGTCAAATCGTGATATGTTCAATGGATTATAAAGTCGCTGATGACTGCTAGTGAGATGATGTCCATGCAGCATCCCGTCTTGTTGGCCTGGTGGCATTTTTTAATTTTCTTTTAACTAACTTTGCTGCATCACATTTTCACAGCAGCATCGATTCGACGTGACAGCTTGAGTGCAACGCCTCAACGCCTAAAGTGAATAAAGTGGTTATGCCACGTAGAGCGCATAAACACTGCTGCATCAAAAAGAATCATCGAATGTACCCCAGTGGGGCAATGCAGTAAAGGTAAACCTCATCTAAGGTAACGCACGAAGCTCAATTAAGCATGCATAACTTGGGGAAGCTGATTAGACACCGAGCTGACATAGAGGAATGTTTGTTTGGGCTGAGTACGGTTCCAGTTTGGAAGCTGCCATCTGTATGAAAAAAAAACAATCAAGTGACAACCGGAGTATGCGTAGCACACATCCACCAAAGGAATGTTGTATGCAATTGCAACCTCCTCCCTGTCAGCATATCGTAACTATTTTATTTTTGTATTTGCCCCGAATGCCGCCTTGGTGTTATCTGAAATACAAAACGACTGACCTAGTGCGCAAAGAAACACATCGAAGTATCTTCGAATAGAATATTTTGTACCTCTGGGTGGTCCATTCCTTTGAATCTATTTCTAGTTTCAGTTTATTTCCTCAAGTGACAAACAGCACTTAATACCACTTAACCATTTGCCTATTTCAAGTGATTTACGCAAGCAAATGGTGAGAAATCGGAGCAATTTTAGGGAAAGAAAAATAGAAGAGTCGACAAAATACAAAAATTCAGCAAAAAGTAAAAAATAAAAAAAAACAACAAGAAATCCAACGCTTCTTTCTCGATGATAATTTTCTCAATTTCCCACGGTGAAGGAACTGATTATGGTATTCACTTATTATCTGCACAGAAAAACAAAATAGATTTCCAATTCATATTGGAAACCCAGAACGAGTTTATGACTTGTTTAACTCATTAATACTTGAGTACATCGTTAACTATTCAAATTATATCATTCAACGAGATTAAAAAAAAAAAAAAAAACAAAACCTTCAAACTTCTTGTATTCGTATGTATGGTACTGCGCCTTGGGCGTAGTATTTGTCTGCGGGTATTCGTATCTCATACAAGATCTCACTCATATCTAATTTATATGACATTTTAAATCCCTTAATCTATTAAATTAATAAATCAATTTTTCATCATTAAACCCATTGAATAAGACACTACCATCCAGAACAATGATAGATACACGAGCTACGATTTGGTAGGTTCGAATTTCATTCATCTGGAATAGCTAGCGAAATAAATTCTTCTCCAAAAGTCATTGAGGTTTGAGAGATTTCCTATTCACCATAAATGTACGAGTATCTGGGTGTTTTTGAGGCAGAAAAAAAGAAACCGTTCTCTACCCTTATCAGTCGTTTAATCGGGTCGACTAAAATATACGCACAACTAACGACCACAAGTATCCGAGATATCCGTAGTCAGTCGAGCGTCCATGATTTATTCATCAGATTTCGGTGGTTTAGTTGGTGAGTTTAAGTGGGTATTGCTGGTTTGGTGGGTCACTTTTATTGGGAGCTTTCCCTTCCCGATTGGTCTCTGTTTTTTTTTTGTTTTTTTCGAATATTAATAGTTTTCGGATTGAGCTGTAATTTATTGACTGTTTTTCGCGGCAATTAAATCGATGCTGCGTAGGCTTCCTCAATGGGACGACTGCCAGCTACTTTAATTGAAAATTGATTCGTGTATCTATAGGTGATGTATCTACATGTGTCTACTATATGAATGGATCTGAAGAGAAACTTGTTTCTTATTTATTCCCATTCAATTAGCCTTGCTAAGTAGTCAACTAAGAGCTCAGAGGCATAGCTCTGATGTTTTCACTTCATAATAACGAAATGTGCCCACCTTTGGCGATGAAAAATTGAAAAATTCAAAAATAAACAAAAGAATCTTCAAATACTCGTGCTGATGTTGCATCACTTTTCTTTTTTTTTTTTTTTTTTTTTTCGAGAAGATACAAACAAAAGGCTGGAGATATACGAGTAGCAAATGAGTTTGTCAAATATCCAAAGAGTCAACATCAGCATAGGAGTACGAGTACAGAAAGAACAGAATGTCTGTGGAGTTAGCGCTCAAGATCTGCCACCATCATCTGGCATTGGCATCCATATTTATGGTCAATATTTGCATTTGAGTTTGCAGCGCGCTCGGTAAGACTTGTATGGGCCGTCATCCAGCGGGAAAAGTTGTCTTCACTTCATACACAAACAACACTGAAGTAGTGTGTATCCGTACGCGTCGATATTTGCAAATATGATGGAAAGGTAAACAATTGAATTATTTCGTTGAATTATCGATAACTCATGTAGAAAAATGTCAAATATTTGCCAGGCGACGAGTGATCGATTGCTTTGGCTCAGTGTTTTGATGCATGACCGGGTTTGGAGCACAGCATAGAAGGTGAATGGATTGTTGTTCACGTCCTACGAGTACGAATATTCGAATATTGCATGTGGGTGGCAATTTACGCAACGTGATTTACGATTTTTTATTATTTTTTCTTGTTTTGCCAAACGGCAGTTAGGACATGTATGCTAATTAGTTTAAAAGGAAATGCGCGTTGCGTATTATTGACGATGACCCGGACGATTGTTTACACTGGTGAGTTTAATTGCACGTGTGCAACGTTGTTATACTGGAGTTGTTTGTAGATGACAATGTCAGTTGCGAAACGATTTTTTTTTGGATTGGAAATATCTGAGTTGAATGAGCGATATTTGCATAGAAATTTGATTGTATGATATATTAGTCGAAATGACCTGTATCTGCACGTGGAATGTTCATAAGTTTAATGGGCCTTGCATCTACACAGCTAACATAGATTGTAGGCAATGTGTGAAGAGGTTATGAAAAGAATGACAAACTATGATATTGTCATAGTGATACGTCAACGCATAATCCGCAGTTACTCAATATCCGACCATCAAAAAAGGACCCCTATAAAATAGAAATTTATATGAAACTCTCCGAAGGATATCAGCGCAAAACAAGTAGGTATTGATACTGTGGCATATCCCAGAAGTGAGTCCAGAATTATAAGCTTATTGTTTCCTTCTTAAACACGACAAGTGCGCTTAAACATCAGTAAAATCAATTCCAGGTGATCAGAAGGCACCACCTCCAATCTGATTTGGCCTAAGCTAGATCAGATACAAATAAAGAGGCTCTTAACTGTGAAACGGTCACATCTCACGTCAAAAGACTTCACCTCAGATTTAACTATTTTTGCCGGAGCCGAACAAATGGAGAAAAAGGGGAAACCAGCCTTGATAATAGTATTGGAGGCCTGTCGGAAATAACAAAGCACCACTTAACCTTTCCTAACTTAGAGATTACGTGCGAGTCGAATGAGAAGTGTGGTCTGACGATATCATTCTCTACGGGTGTGACATGATCCATTCCTCAAGTTGGGCAGAAAGGCAACGTTATACCTTTAGTTACGTTCCAACAAGAGTATTTCTAAAACTCCCTTGCCCTGTAAAAACTACAGACAGAGCTTAATATGTTTACCAGAAATGTCCACGATGACGGCAATATATTGTAATGACTTTTACTCGTAGCACAAGTTCTCAGTCAATGCAGTCGCCTTCCTCCTTAAGAAAAGAACAACGCGATTAAGAAAGAAATAACCATATTTCTAATGCGGTAGTGGTCACTAATCCTTGGGGTTCCATGCACTTTCCTGCAAACGAATAGTTTGTCGATGATTTAACAGCATCCGCATAAATCTGAGGTATATACAGGGTGAATGACTCTAACTCCAACTTTTTAAAATGCTATAATTTTTTGATAAATTTTATTGTGCCAAAGCAAAAAATGTTGAAAAATACATCAATTTTCAAATTGTATCAGTAGTTTTCAATATGTCCACCTTTGGCGCGAATAATGGCCTTGAGACGGCCAAAGAAAGCATCGCACGGTATTTTGGCTCATTCCCGGCGAAGTGCTTGTTTGAGGTGGTCCACACTTTGGTATTTTTTTAGTGCCAACCTCCGCCTTCAAAATACTCCAGACAGAGAAATCCAGCGGATTTGCATCCAGAGAATTTGCAATCCATTGTGTCGAAGAAATGAAGTGCGGTGCCGAGCCTTGTTGAAATGTACACGGTCTCCGACCGAAATGATTGTTTGTCCAAGGGTTCAATACTGCCTCTAAGACAGTTTCACGGTATACGATCGCATTAATTTTGACGCCACGGTCCAAAAATACGAGCAGAGATGGCGGCCCATCGGTGCTGCCTGCTTTCTGGTGGCCGTCCGAAGGTGTAGATTTTCGAAGGACCTCTCTGGCAAGTAAACTCGGTCGTTTTGTTTGTTGACATATTGCTCGATAACAAATGGCGACTCATCGGAAAAAAACAAATTCGGCAACTCACCACTTTCGTGCAAGCGTAGCAACTCCTTCACTCTTTCGACTCTAACTTTTTTCTGTCGCGGTGTAAGATCGTGTGCTTTTTGGAACTTCAATGGCTTGAGCCCAAGCTCATTTTTCAGTATGTGTTGCATCCGTTCCAATGATATGTTGAGCTCACGAGCCATTTTTCTTCCACTTCAACTCGGATTTCGCTCAATTTGAGCCTTCACATTCCGAACCATTTCTGCCGATGTTGCTGTTTTTTTATGACCACCTCCATGGCGTTTTGCAACGCTGAGAGTATCACGGTAACGCGCTATGGTTCGAGATACAAATGATTTATTCACGTTGAGGTGCTGGAGGGCTCTAACGATAGCTACTTGTGGTTTTCCAGCCAAATATAAAGCAATCACACTATCACGTTTGAATTCCATCGCGGATAAAAATTTTTCAACACAACTGAGACGCAAATCGTTAAATAATAAAATTATCTGTCACGTGTCAAAATTTGAGCTCACTGTCATGAACGGTTTGGAAATTATAGCAGTCTGAAGTCGGTTGCAGTTCGAGTCATTCCGGGTGTAGATGCCAGAAGCATTGAGATGAATGGGAAAGGAGCTGACCACCAAACTATAAGAGCAGAGACAGAATATTTCCTTATAGGCAAACCCTGCTTACCCCTGTTGCGAAATATTGATTTCACTCTCATGAACATCGCACTTTGACCCATAAGAACACTTTGCGCTTCCAAATGCATCAATTTCCCAAGTATAGCCGCAACATTTTCTGCAATTAAAGGGTCTTGCATTTCAAAGCAATAAACCTAACAGATTTAGATTTATTTGGTATAAATTCCACGTTAATTGTCCGCGAAGGATTTGGTATTTAAGCAAACATCAGGCTGCGTTGGATTGTATTACTTGGTTCGTTTGGGACCCATAGATTTAGATTAAGAGATTAAGAGTTTTCTCATAGTCAAAGGTTTTTACAATTGAATGTTCGAACAAAAGGTGAACTTAGAAATTATTTTATTCTGTTTATGGGTGTATTGTTTGGAAATCGAACCCACACTTCTGACATAGTAACCAACGAACTTAACCACTGCGCTACGGAATTAGTGGTTCGATCTGTTGGAAATAGTATACTTACGGACCATTGTGTGAAGCAGATGTTTTGTACAAAACTTACCTGAAAAGAAAAATGGAGAATTCGTGAGACATTAATGTTTTTAGAAAAGAATTTCTAAATCGAAATCGAAAAAAATATCAACCGCGGGAGGACCGAAACTGCATATAAAAATAGACCTTATGAGACGTTTCTCTGAGATTTAAAACACAAAATATTCGCAAATGCGAAGATGTAGGAGCCACTTGATCCAGCTACAGTAGATCAAATGCATCACATTGATATGGACATGGAGGAAATACATACAGCATGGAAAAGGCTTTAAAACGCTTATAAAATTTCAAGAATCACATCAGTCGATAAATAAAAAAGGACGTAAAGTAATGCATCTATCTGTGCGTTTAACTGTGATTACACACCAAACCCACGCAGTGACCACCAAGACAAAAAAGTAGTCCTTATATCTGTTATGACTGACATTGTAGGCGTTCCTGACTGTAAAACGCAGGTGTTTCGAATAGCTAGCTGTACAAATTCATTCTTCATCGTTGGGCAGTAAGTAAGCACATTCAGAGGCACCAGATGGTTTATACTGAAGATGCAGTTCGCCCACCCCAGTTTAATTTTCATCAATCAAGCAAATGAGAAAATTGTCGTAATCTCTGCTAACCATGATTTTCTACGCCACTAAAGATCGTTAACCCATGTCACAGACACTGGCATAGCCACAATCACAGTCTCTAATGAATGACACCCACCATACTTATGAACAAAATAAAGGAGAAGAGCCATACAACAGCACCCTTTCCAAATAAATTGCTTTCAATTCTTTGTGACAATCTAAACAATGTCACGTCAATCTACACACAGAATTTTTTGAGTCCCACACAAATTATTACAGCTCCGGCATCGTCGGTGCGCATTTACTGCGCACAGTCGTTCATATACAAATTAAGAAGGATGCACAAATCACATCAAATTAAATTTGATTTATTCCTATGAGGTCTGTGCCTCAAGTGTACTTGAGTTTAAGTGCATCCACCTTCACTACACCCCAACGATTCTTCACCCCACAGATACAGATACAGATACAGATGACAGAGACTCCTACAAGTACTCCCACTTCTTTTTCGACTTCCAAATCAATTTTAAGAGAATAATACGAGTAAACGAAGCTAACTCGCCAAAGTATCGGGATGGACAAATGACACTGAAAAAGGGAGACGTTAACAAATTTCAATTTTAGATACTCCACACCCCTCTATATGTCAGACCGCATAGTGCCTACATTATTCATCATCTTTGTTATTTTTCTTCTTTTTTTCTTTTTTTTGTTTAGCTTTTTCTATCCTATTATTCAATTTTGGTATAATTCAAGCCGGGCTTGAACTTTGTTCTCTTATTTGCCTCCAGTCTCCCATACGATCATATACGGGTTCGAATACATGCGTATGAACAGCATTGCCAAGTAGGCACAAATGGTGCGGTGGATGTATCTTTTTGTGCAAACAGTTGAGATCGGTCTTATCGAATCGCTCTCATATTTTCAGAAATGCTTAAAGATGAGGGTTTTGTTGCAGTAGGCATTGGGAAATATAGGAATCGTCGTAAAATTGTCTGGTAAACGTGATTGTCTCTCGCACTCTTTGAGAAACAATACCCAACATAGTATTTGTTATGACTCCATTAATCTACGGTTCTCAGATATGACTATCGGCTGGAGTTTGATCCTCATACCTGAAGGTCATCTGCTTGGAACAGATTTAATTAGAGGTCAAATGTTGGTACAAATTCGAAGAGACTATTGAAATTCGGGTAAATCCTTAAAATTTTGAAAAAAGAAGTCAGCAAAATGAGTTTTCTTATTGTGATGATAGCAGGGTATTTACAAGTAAATTCCAGAAGCAGAGTTGCTACATCCCTGCGGTTTCTGCAAAAATCGTTATAAAATGGCCAAGTCTCTTGCTACGTCTACCAATTATGCATTGGACCTGTGTTGATATTCAGCCTTTTTACAGATAAGTTACGTTTCATGCGTCTTACATCCAGCTTAGGCCTGTCTGTTTTTGGAACTTTACCAACTGACTACTTTCAATTAAGTTTGCCAATCGCATCTAGATTGAACATGAATTTGCTTATAGCGAGTAAATTTATATTTAGGGTTGTGACACGATGGTTAAGGCACACCAACTCTTTCATTCTCAATGCCCCATGACTGTTGCATTATGAGCATACACAGATTTTGAAACTTATCCGTTTCTCACAATCAGCGTTAATTTTTTTAAAAACCCTCACCACTGTACTTTTCGCTACGCTAGTCACAGTTTTTAGGGTCTGATCGTCTCTGGCCCCTTATATCAGAAAGGGGATTATGTGACACTACTGTTGCGAAGCAACCAATAGCCTCGGAGAAGGACGCATTAAAGCGAAAAAAGACCAATGACTTTCGGATGTGCACTTGAATTGTTCCGATCTTGAACAGACTACCTAGAATGGGCCAAATAAAAAATGGAACGAAAGACTGTGACTGCTGAAAGTGACTGCTAACAACAGAAACAGAATCTATTTGATTACTTTGAGTACGGATTTGTTGTGAGCAAAGGCAAGAAGTTTTGAGTATTTGGAACGCTTCATAACAATCGATTTGCTGTCAGCCTGATTTGCTGATTAAATTCATGAGAGGAAAGGGGGACATCTTTGCTAATACAGTCGCAAAGTATAGCCTACACGATTTCAGGTCTAGAAAAGAACTTAGAGTAATTACCTTTGCTAATGAATTATCACTTCCTCATCTCAATGTTCATAAAGCAAATGGCACTCGCCATATCATACAACTGCCATACAAATTTAAGACACATGGATATCCAAACATCCCTAGCAGCCAGTATAGTTTTGAGCTATTACTTACTGATAGTCAACGAACACCCACCGGTGACCAGATAAGAACGATAGGAAAAAAAAATTTAAATATTGTAAAACACCGGTGTGAGATTCTGGTTTTATTTTGAAGCTACGTTCATGCCATTATATGGAATAACACATCATTCAAATAGCCGCCACGGCTGCGCTGGCAGTGCTTCAAGCGGTCGGTCTAATTTTTGATGATTCAGTCCAATATGTGCGGCGTTATTCCGGATGTTGGCTTCGAGCTCGTCCAAAGTGGTTGGCTTGTTAGCGTAGACTAAGGACCTGACATAGCCCCAGAGAAAATAATCGAGTGGTGTCAAATCATATGATCGCGGCGGCCAATCGATGAACGTTCGTCGTGAGATGACCCAGTCGCCAAATTTCCCCTTCACAACTTCGAGCGTTACGTCGCTTACCATATATGGCATGTAGCACCGTCTTGTTGGAATCACAGCTAGGATATATCGTTGTGGTCGAGCTCTGACCACAGAAAGTCGGTTAACATCGCTCTATACCTGATACCATTGACTGTAACGGCGTCTCCTTCCTTATTTCGAAAGAAATAAGGTCTGATGATGTCGCCATGCCATAAACCGCACCAAACAGTCAATCTTTGTAGATGCATTGATGCTTGGCCAATAACGGCAATTTTGCTTGTTGACATAGCCACTGAGCCAAAATTGGGCCTCGTCCGAGAAGATGATTTTGTTGCCTAAATCTTTATCTCCAGCGCCCAATTAGTGAACTCACGGCATTATCCATGGTCGTTCGGCTTCAATTCTTGCGTCCCCACAATCTTATACAGATGTAGGCCCAAATACAGCCACAAAATAAGCGGGGTTGACTCTCTTGCGATGACCAATTCAGCTGATCGGTACCGAATCGACATTTCTGGGTCTTCTCAAATACTGGCCGGTACAGCGGCTATGGTTTCTTCATTTCGCACCAATCTCTGTCTGCTTGGTGGATTAAGACCCAAAAGAGCGTGTGGCCTGCACACTTAGGCCCTGATGACAACCGACCACACGACGAAATTCACGTGGCGTATTTACAACTGAGCCGGAGTTTTGATATTTTTTAATAATTTCTGCACGTTTGGCAAAGCGTAAAACGATGCGTAGTGAAATGGCAAACCTTACTGAATATTTTGACAGCTGGATATTGGTAACTTTGACAGTTGCTGAAACATAACAATTGGAAAAACCATCATTGCTATCGGGTCACCATATACATATGCATCAGTCACCACAACAACGGAGAAATACTACTCGTATGAAAAAATTTAATGTTGAAGAGTTGCAATCGTCCATCCATCCAGAACCTTTGAAGATCATGTATCCCTTAATCTTTCCTCAATGTGCATTAAGTGCTGAAGATCGTCGCGCCATCGAAAACTGTGTTGTGATAAAGAGTGCAGGAAAACCCATGTAGCAAAACAACTCGCTTATGAAGTGAGGTTTCATATAAGAGCAACAGCAGTTCGTTTGCTGTATGAGGAGGAGGGCTTAACATCAGTTTCCTCTGAGAAAAACCGAGGAAAGGAGGTTTTACCAAAAATTAGAAAGAACGTAACAAACCAACCAGTCTTAGACAGATATGAGCAAGGAAATTTGGAAGTAGAATCACAGTTTCTGCCGAGGACTGTTAAACAGCGGGAATCTTTTAAGTTGGACGATGAACATCAAGATCAAAAGTCAACCTGATCAAAATTATGCAAAAAGGCTAGGTTGGCCGTCGACTTATTTGGATGAATGTATGCTTGATGAAAGGAACCTTAACATTGTGTGCCCGACCCACAAAAAAGACACACCAAATGGCGCCAATTATAGAAGCATCTGACTCCTAACGTCGTTTACAAGATTTGTCTGAACGACCAAAACCATTTGCGGTTTTATGGCTGGTATTTGATAAAACTGACCAAGTATATGTATTCACATTACGGCAGTTCGGAGAGAAAATCAAGAAGTCCAAATAGATACTCATCGCCTTTTTTGTTGATTTCAAGGCCGTATATGACATCATCTATAGAAACGGGCTGCACTCCTCAGATTGTGCAGAATGACGATGGAGGAGCATCAACGAACCTGTTAAAAAGGTTGTAGTCAAGGTGACGCGCTGTCATGTGATTTCTTTAACATAATATTTGAAAATATCGCAAGCCAACACCACAGGTGGAATCTTCTAAAAGCTAAAAACACTACTTGCGTACGCTGACGATATTGTTATTATTGGCAGAGTGCAGCGGGCTGTCAAGGGTGGTATGGCAAGTATTGAAACAGAAACGGCAAAAATAGATTTAGGTGTCAGGGTTAAACCAATTACTCGTGTATGCACATATGTTGTCCACAAAAAGAGAAGCACAACATCGGCGAATCGGATAGGACGTCGTAAAAGATAGTTGAGATTTCGTCTACCTATGTTCTGCTATTTTCTCTGATAAGGACACCTCTTCAACAAACAAATGAAGAGTTACATTTACCGATTGCTCTTTCTTTGGCCTAATAAGGCAATTAAGCCTTGTCAAGAATCACTAAGGACACTCTATCTAACTTTAGCTTATATTGCGCTATGACGCCGAAGCATTGACATTGGCGAAGGCGGATGGAAATATCCTTAGTCGTTTTAAGCTCAAGATTCTGCGAAAGATTTCTCGTTCAGATTTGGAATAGGATATTTAACAGCGAACTCTACGAGCCATCCAGCATCGTCGATATCGTCAGAAAAGCGCCAATCAGTCACCTGACATGGCTAAGACATGTAGAGCGATCTTCAATCACTACAAAGGGAGACAATGCGATAGAGAACGTCCTCACCTTTGGTGGCGCGCACAAGTGAAGACTCCTCGACCATCTTGGAGTGCCCAAATGCAAGCAGTTGACAAAGGATCGCATTAACTTGAGATGTTTATTGGCTAATGATGAGGTTCATCCCGGGAAGTAGCGTCATCTTGATGGGTCTACATCTAAGGCGATAATGCTGTATTTTTTTTTTAAATTTCGCTTCAACGACAGCAGACAGCATTGAGTTTTGGAAGTATTCAATTCGACTCTGTTGATAGTTCCCCAATTGGTTATGCTGATAATATCGGAATTTAATGAACTTAACATACGCTGTCGTTCCCGTTCTACAGCCGAAGAGCAGGGACGTGAGTTCGGAAACGAATATGAAAAGCAGAGAGTACTGTCGTCAGCAAAGGAATGTATTGGATTAGAAGTAGCAGACAAGAGATCATTGATGAAAATTAAGAAAAGTGTCGGAGACAGAACGGAACCCTGGGGCACACCAGCATTTATTTTGTGAAGATCAGACTTGAAACCATCCAAAACAGCTTGAATTGAACGTTCCGAAATGTAGTTTCTAATCCATTGAAAAAGGGAGTCGTCGATTCCACATGCACTCATTTTCGACAAAACAGCCTCTGTCAAATGCCTTAGAAATATCAGGTGCAACTATCTTGGTTCCAGTTTCCGGTGAGACATTTCATCAAATCGCCAGTGGACCTGCTGCTACGAAAACTGTACGACCGGTCATTGAGAAGTTTTCGTGTTTCGAGATATTTCATGAGCTGATGGTTTATCAGCGTTTCCATGACCTTAGAAAGAAGGGACGAATCACGTAAGTGCAATGGGTCTGTAGGAGGAGAGGGAAGAGGATTCGCCTTTTTTAAGGACGGGCTGGACAAATGCCGTTTTCCATCTGGTCGGAAAGAGTTACTATAAAGAGTAGGATTGATGAAAAAGCTTACGCAGTGGTTTTGCCAGCGAGGAAGGACCCCTCTTCAAAGGGGAGATATGCCATTTGGACCTGCAGATTTGTGGATGCTAAGATCTTTGAGTACTCTTGCTACTGTACGAGTGCGAAAGTGTATTCGTCCCAAGAGCCGGCACACTCAAGTGTAGTTGGAGACAAAGTACATAATCTGGAAGTATTCAGCTGGTCCCATAGTGTGCAGCAAGCAGATTGGCTTTGTCCAAGGAGCTGACAGCTGGAATGTTATTGTAAATGAGCGGTGGGATGGAGGATGAGGCAGAATTTCTAATATTTTTGACGAACGACCAATAATTGTTGCTGGCTTTGGGACATTGTAGTATTTTTTGTCTCAGTTTTTGGTCGTATTGGAATTGTACACGCTTAAGAAAGATGTTGCAGTCATTCCTGGCTCGTTTGAACTTTTTTCGGTTTTCCTCTGTCGGGTTGGTCTCGAAGAACCGAAAAAAACATTTCTCTAACCCTGACAGCCTCTTTACAGCTCCAGTCGTACCATGGCTTTTCTATTGGTCTGATACTCTTAATCCAATAAGGGATAAAGGATCTCATTCCAAGGAGAATAGTGTCAGTGATCATATCAGCAGCGGCATCCACGTCGTTATCGAGGAAACATACCGACCAGTTAAGGTTCTTAAAAAAGGTGTTAAGCCCGCTCCAATTGGCTTTCTCGTATTGCCATATGGTTATTTTAGGAATTTTTTCTCTAACGTCAGCGCACGAGAAATTAGCTGCTATGACACCATGTAGCGTCTGCAAATATTCCGGACTCACGACGAATTAAATCTCTACTTTTGAGGTAATTTCATTCGGGAACCAGTTCCTCCCTCTTCTTTTCTTTTTCTTAAGGAAAGACTTTTCTCGAACGCAATGGATGGTTTACCGACAAAAATCAAGCAACGCAGATAGACGAAATCATTAAGTCAGCATTGTCACGTTAATGTGTATGAAGACAGGACCCCGAAATCGTTTGCGTTAATCCTATTTCTCTATAGATCCGATGCGACTTTTTAAGACTCTTCCTTGATTGAAAAAAAAAACGCCCTCCACGTGTCTTATTCTTCAGTATATAAGTGTCGAAGTGAATTCGGCTACCTCAATTTCTGTCCGCATTCCAAAAACCTTCAGTTTATGTCTTTTTTGAAATCTTTTTTGGGAGCCTTGGGACTAGTTTGAAAATGTGAAATATTCTTGATTATAGCACCGTGCTTTGGCTGTACCTTTGAACCATAATAGCATTACTACAAATTCCCGAACGCCCGCTTATATGAATAAATTCGTCTTTCTTGTCAACCTGTCGTGGTGATGACTGGCTTCTCCTGATGCATCTACTCCTTCTTCTTTATTTTGCACTTTCGTTACTTCCGGGTTTCGAGGGGCTCTAAGGTTATTCACAAACTTGCCTTGTTTCTCATACTACTGGAGCCTCTAAGATAGTGTCAAATCTGCCTCCTTCGTTGTGAGACTTAAACCAAATTTTCCATATAGGACTGTACTCGCCCTATAGCTTGGTTATGCGGTAGTTAGGCGACTTCTTTATTCCCTATTATCATTATGAACGCGATTCCGTCAAAATGTTTTCGAAAATTTGTATTCTAATAGAGGAGGTATAGAATGGGTTCTAGAATCCAACCTTGCGGTGCACCGGCAGGAGTTTTACTTCTTTGGCTGACTCTCGGTGATACCGTACTTTTGCTGTGTACCGCACACTATTCCCTGAAGAGCTTGTGATTGCATGAAAGTGTTTTCCACAACATTTAGCATGTCGCACCTCGTGAGGATGAAAGCGATTTAGGTATACGCTTAAGGTTGCCAAAAGGATGTTGGTTTGCTTGCGAAACGATTGTTTTGCCTCGTTGGCGTATGAATATTTGAATTTAGTTAAGAGGTCACTTGATTATTTGCTGTGCAGCAGCAGTCTGCCCAAATGACCAAAACATCCACTGGACTGACATTATGTCCAATTCTTGTTGGGATTGCTCGATTCACACATGACTCCTGGCAACACTCTGTATGGAAATACATATCCGTATCTCTGCGATCGCATCCCAAAACGCAACCGGTACCCGGTATCCGTATCTCTACATCTTATATGGTTGCAACAGCAGGCGGCATTAAGGCGGCGGGCGGCGTATCTTATATGGGAATCATTAAAGAAACGAAAATGAAAAGTGTTAAGAATGACACGTCTAAAGAGACGCTGAGGATGCGAGAGAAGAAGGATCGTCTGTTCAAATTGATCTTGAAAGGGAATAATAACACTCTGCCGAGATCTTTTCAAATGGGTTTGGTTCTTCAGTTTCTTTCCCTTCTATTTTTGTTATTCATTTTTCTTCAATTCTTCTTGGTTTCCTTTGTGCTTTGAGTCCAGCTTTGTGTTCTTCAAGTTGCACCATTTGAGAAATGGTTTTTTAAACCAAAGCGAACGAAAATCACAACGTACGAGCCTCTTTTGTTATGGTTACCATACCAACATACGAGTACGAGTACTATCCGCGACGGGATTTCTTCTTCTTTAGAGCTCTCTTTTGGGGCAACACAATAGGGGCAAAATAATAAATTTCCTCTTTTCGGTGTTCAGAGATGCAGACTCGCAAGTCATTCAATTGATTGTTGTTGCGGATAATAGGAATCAGACGGTGGAAGAGACAAAAAAAAAAAACATAAGAAAGAAAAAAACCGGGCCCGATTAGTTTTGGTCTTTTTGGAACTTTTGATCGTAAAAACATTTACGTTCTACGTGCGTTTTGGGGAGATGACTGTTTTTGTTTTCACCGGGCATTTGGGGATTCAGACTCAAATTCAGATTTAGATTCGTCTTTTTTGTCTTCGGTTAGGAAACGAGTTATTTCCCTTTTTGTTCGCTGGCCTTCGGATTTAATTACAATTCTTCATGGTGTCGGGGATAACTAAAATTAAATGATTTCGGATACATGTCAGATTAAGAAAATGAACATAAAAAACATTTAAGATCGGGATTAGAGAAGGAAATACGACCATGTACAATACGTAGATACATTTGTGATCGGTGTAGCGTAGCAACACTGTCATGGGATTAAGTTGAAGTCTGAGTTTGAAGCAAATCCGTCGTTTGGCTGTTACATTCAAGTGTAACCATTGATAGTCACTGACAAATGTTTTGCATCATAAAACGAAGCTTATGATCGCCATAAAAAATGTTTTCTCTTTTTCTTTTTTTTTTTTTACAAAAAAAACGCCTCACGACTTAAGTCGATTAAAAAGTGTGTAAAAATATACTTGAAGTAAAACGTGTGTTGAGTGATTTAGGATCAAGGGGTTAATTGAAGTGTCTCTTTCGTTAATGGTCTCCATATGGAGTCAGTTCAAATAAACTTGTCTGGGAAAATGTAATTCGATTTGATGACATCTCTTAACGACTTGTCAATGTCAACTAAGCATTTAATCTAAGGAAGCACATTATTCCAAGTCATTTGATTCGATTGGGTACATTGTTGCATTAACCATGTTAACACTTTTAATGCATATGGATTAACAACAAGTCTGTCTGGACATTAATTTAAACCGACCATTTACCTTTGATCAAACGTCTGAATTATGTCGCCAGGATTTTCTCCGGAACTAGAAAAACAAAAACCAAGCACAGGCAACAGCAAAAGTTGCCGCTGAAGTTGAGTGGGACAAATAAAAAGCGAAAAAGCGAAAAAGCCTTTGATGGATACCTTGTGAGCGGATGTCCTGTGGTGATTACTTTTCACTTAAGTTCTGAAGATGTAAGTCTATATTGTTGAAAAAAGATTATTGAGAGTATTAAAAGAATCGGCAGTAGCTTTAGTGTTTACCCAGAGGTTCACATTAGATTATTGCAAGGGCAACAGTTTTGGGAAAGCACTTGTCGAACCTGATAGAACACCGGACAGCCACTTACCGCTTTTCTGTGTATTGGAACCAATATATGCTTTTCTTTGCTTCCATCAGAAAAGAGCACTTAGAAGAGTGCTGGCCAATTGTACCCCTTGTATGTACGAGTGCGTATGTTTCACCACCAAGTAACTGCAACCTTCTGCGAGCATAACCGGAAATTCACAGAGGAAGTGCTCCGGAATTTTTCCAGCATTCTCACTGCAAGCGACGCAGGGGGTGGTATCACTTCACGTCACCTACCACACTAAAGTGCTTTAAAAAAGCATAATGTTGCGTTAACGGAGCGGAAAGTAGTCTACAATCTTTCCTATTGCAGGCCTTTTTACCACCTCCGAAAGCAATTGTTTAGAGTCATCTTGTACCCACAAAAAGCCAAAGTATCAATAACAGCCGCAACTGGTGACACAGGCAGTGCCGACGAGGGTTCAGATTTAGAGAACCTCGCATACCAAATTTATCGGCTATCTCATTGTGGCCTAAGACGCTGACTAGGTTCAGTAAGTTTACCAAACCAACTGTGCGCAGAAAAGCAGTGAATTTTTGAGCTACCTTGGATATGGTGTGAGCGTTCAGCATAGCCTTTAGTGTTGTCTTACAGTCGGTACAGATGCAAACACATCGACATACACAAATCCATCACAAAAACAGTGAAATCTCAGGTCTTCGTCTTCGATGAACGCACCAGCGACAGATTTCGACCGAAACCAGTCTCGAATAGAGCAAAGGCCGACTTCGTATTCTCGCAGCAACCCAAGTTCTTAAGTCAAAAGACAATCGGCGCACAAGGTCTTAGTTAATTTAGTGCCAGCTTTTAACACATATTCAAGGAAGCTGACCATCAAACAAATGTTAAGGAGATTTATCAGGGCGTCTAATGAAAAGCCGTGCGTGCTGAGGAAAGCCCTCTATGCATTCGGGGCAGACTGCAGGGTTTTAGAATCTTAGGTGGAAGCAGAAGTGTCGTATTTACGTGAAAGTTTGGGAAAGAGGGCATCTTAGAACTTAGAAAATGATGCCTTGTCACATTGTCATAAAAGCTCGTTGGTTCATATTGTGGACATACGGTGACCAAATACGAGTATATCAGTGGTTTCCACCTGTTATTGGCTTTTATTCGTATCTTTTGCATGTTCCATTACCTTTCCGAGACTTAAGATCGGTGCCCGGATGTGATATATTGTAGACTCTTTCTTGCTTTTTGTTTGAAGGCTTCAATTCACAAGGCTCACGATCACAACGGCCAATTTCGATCACCATTCCAGACGGAAATGACTCCACCAGGAAACTTTTCTCACAGAAGATCAGTGGTGTCGATATTTGTGAGGTCCGGTAACAGCCACACTCGCTTCATTGAAATAAGGCCCAACCATGCCTCTTGCTCAAAAAGCCGCACTAAACCGTAACACGCTGTGAATAAAGGGGCTTCTCGAAAGTCATACTTTGATGTTCTTAGCTCCAAGTGCGAACGTTTCTGCTTAAGGTGGGAATGTGTCCAAAATGATTTTACAATTAAATTCTTGAACAATTACTGTATTTCCAACACGTAATTGGCAAAGGAACGACACTGCTGATGATCGGCAGGCTTAAGTTCTTGCGTCTTGGTGAGCGAAAAGTTGCTTTTTGAACTGTTTTATTGGAAAATCCTGTCCTTCTTCTGAGAGAAAATCCCACGGTGATTTAGGCAGCATATAGAAGATTTAGAATGCCTCCAACTAGGGTATAGGTGCCTGGCGTCATTAAGATTTGTCATCTTGTCACAGAAATATTTTGAGGTTTGGTCCCCATTTTCTGGCAAAGGTGTGAACGGGCGCACTGAAGAAAATATAGTCACTGTGAGCGAAGGTGTAGGGAAGATCCAGAATAGCCAACTCATTGCAGATCGCAACAGCTAAGCCCTTGTTCGTCCACTATGTGAAAAATTTTCCGAAAAAACCTCGCGCCCAACGCCCGTATAAAATTCAGTTGTTGTGGGAATTTAAGCACGAGATCGACAGAAGTTTGTGGATTGGGCTCTTCATCAGCTTATATCCGAGCCTTCTCGTTATTGAAAAATCGTGTTAAGTTATGAGACTGATTGCCATTTCTGGAATGAGGCAAATCCGAAAAAAAAACTCAGGAGACTCAATAACACCCAGCACCCAACAATGGCGTTCGTGCAAAACTGTCCATTAAACGACATTGTATCGCTTAATGGACCAGTGAATTGGCCATCGTTCGATATAAAGCCGTTGCTGGTAAAGCGGAATTCAGGGCTTGAAAGTCAATACTCAAAGCTCCAAATTCTAGAAAGACTGATTCAGAATTGAGCCGACATTGTTCGCGCATGATGCGGACCCAAAAATAAAAGGAAGATGAATCCTGTGCTGTCTCTTTGGAATCAGTTTTTCTTACGTCAGCGCTGATATTCCAATCATTGAGCAGGGTTATTATCAAGTAAATGAAACAGCGATTAATATTAGAATTCTGCAGCACAGTCACTGTGCATGTTATAACGTTGTTGAATGTCCCTTCAAGATTTAGAAAAGCGGCTAGCATATATTCTTGGCATATTAGTGAGTTTTGCGAAGCGCTAAGACGTCTTGAAGTGTTTTTCCATGTCGCCTACTTAGATGGCGCAACAGTCCTGAGTGCACCTGGGTCTCAACCAATAAGCCTTTCCAGGTAGGACGATCTCGCGCCAGCGAGCAACTTGCAAACACCACCATAGATGTGGTCGTCCTCTACTGCGTTATCTCTCAGGGTTAAAATCGAAGACCATTTGGGCCGGAGTTCCGGTTTCCATTCACTCAACATTGTCCACCCATATCAAGTGATGGATCCGTAGACGACCGACTAGACCGATGACTCTGTACAGCCCATACAGTTCATGGTTGCATCTCCTCCTCCATTTCCCGTCATAGCAAACGGAACCGAAAATCGCAAACAGCATCTTTCTCTCAAAATGACCAAGTGCTCGTTCATCCGCTTTCGACAAAATTCAAGCCTCTGCGTCAGAGAGCAGGACTGGAATCATAAGGGTCTTGCGAGAAATTATTCTGTTACTAAATTGTCTCCGTTGCTGTTTGTAATTGCGGAGTCAGGGTAGATGAAGTCCTTAACTACCTCGAAGTTATTACTGCCAATGGTGATGCTCTGGGCAAGTCGTCCGTATTGAGCGCCATTTTCTCATTTACGGTCAGACCCAGTTTGGCAGGTTTGAAGTCAACAAATAGATGGTGAGTGGTGATTTGAAATTCCCGACTCTTTTCCATAATCTGCCGTAGTATGGATATTTAATCGATGGTTGACTTTACAGACATTAAACCTTGCTGACCAACCACATTGTTCATGAATGGTTTCAAGCGCTAATGTTTCGGAGTCTTATTGCTATATTCCATAGTTGGCGCAGCCAAAAGGTCTCCTTTCTTGTTGATCTGACAAATTATGCTGAGATTCCATTCTTCAGGCATACCTTCCTCCAGCCATGTCTTACAGACGAGCTGATGCATGCTCCCAACCAGTCATCTCCACCTGTTTTAAATAGCAGAGCAGACAGGCCGCCTACGACAGGAGCTTATTGGACTTAAGCTTCGATATTGCTACTTTAACTTTGTCTAGGTCATGGAAACGGGATTCTCGAACGTTTTCGTTTAGAGTGAATGGTTCATTCTGCGTGACAGCGGTATTTTGTCCATCACCGCCGTTATAGAGTCTGCAGTAGTAGTCAATGTTGTCAGCACCGATTTCGACTCTACTAAAGTTGTCTATGTTCATATTTACATGCCTCCATTCTGACTTTGTAGCGTTGACATGTTCACTGTATTCCCTGATTAAACTTTCGAATGCAATTCCTCCAGTAACATCTGTTCATTTCCACGATCGAACGCTTCTGCGTCCTTTTCTTTCCGAGTGGCCCGTGCTGTTCCCTTCTACATTCGTCGTCAAACCAGATGCTTTTTTCAATCACATCAGAAACACCTCTCTGATGGCTTGTTATTGATCCCATTGATGTTCTATGGTTTGCGTATCGGGCTAAGAGTTTGAGAGCTTGAGGGAAGCGTGATCGACCAAGATTCTAGCGGTCTCTTGCGATTGCAGCTTTTCGACGTCGAGCTTTGGGAACGGCGTCCTGGCTACTAAAATGTCACCGCCTAAAAACCTAAATCCATCGTCCGACGTGGTGTAATCTAGGCTGTGTATTCAAATGACCCGCTCAAAGACTGCTTCGTTACCCAGCCTGGCGTTAAGATCTCATTGCACAATTTTGGTGTCATAGCACTGCGCATATTTTCGGTCTAGGAGATCACAGGATTCGTCTTTGATGTCGTAATCCTCTGTATGCTTATGAACGAAATTAAGGCTCATATTACCAAATTTGGCCTTAATGCGGATGATGTTATGAGGCGATCGCTTGCACGACGAAGGCTTAAAATTTTTGGCTGAGTATCCCTCGAATAGCATGAATCCACATCCAAATGGATATAGTCTTCCTTCTTTATAGTAGTCGCCATAATCGATGTGTAAAGTTTTTCATCAGCTTTTTTCCCAGCCCATTCCAACGCACTTCTTGGACTGCGGTGGTATCTGCATGTTGAACCTTAGAAATCTCATTGTTTTTGAAGCGTTTTGTATTTGAGTAGCTTTTCAAGAGTTAGATTTATAGATCTGAAAACTTTGGCAGGAATGTGGCTAGATTCCTCTGTCTTATGAGTGAATGCAACCTCCAGACGCGAGTCTGCGTGTAAAAAATCGATTCAAGACCAATGTGATGATGTTATTTGCCTTCAGGAGCATAATTGGACATACTCGTACATATGTATGTCATCGAGCCAGGCAATTTAAAGCAAGAGGATGTGACGACTCCGTTGTTATTTCCTTCTTGAATTGCCGAATGATATGTGGAAGAGATTCAAGTAAAAAACAGATTTAACAATTGATCTTCCAAATTGACAAGAACATGGGAATGTTTACCTGGGACACTACATAGTCAAAGAAACCATCTATTTACCAATCTAGTGAACTACTTGCTTCCAACAAAATGAAAAATGTGAACTTGTCTCCCCTGTTCTTCCTTCACATTCATTCAACCCCCTTCGGTTTAATCACCTCATTAAAAGGGAAAGAAGAACACTGTCGCTAGAGACTCCTGTCCGGAATCTTATCATAAAAAATCACTGAACAACTTTATTTAAGATAACCGTCCAGGTCTTTGGAAACCGCATCCATACGACTACGAGTATATGCAAAGCCTGCGGCACACCTTTTCCAAGCCCAAAAAACATCCAAGTAAAAAATTCAAAGTACACATCCTTTACATTCTCTGTTCGTCTACACCTTTGTGAACAAGGTTTCTCACAAAAGAATTAAAAAAAAAAAATCTCATTTAAAAAAATAACAAGAATCCCAGCCTCTCTGGTATTCAAAAAGGGATCCAAGGCTTGACATGTCACACAAAACCTGTGAAAAATGGTTGACGTGCACTTCTTCTCTTGTTCGATTCTTCTTTGGTTTTAATTTTTTTTTTTTTGTTCTAAAAAGCGTTGGATTGGATTCTTTGGTGTATCTTCGTCTGGCTGTGTTTCTTTCATCTTTTACTACAGAAAGACACAAGATGAGAAATTTTACAAAAAAAAAATGAAAAAAAAGGTTATAATCCTGAGAGGCATTGTAAATCGATAGTGAGTCGATCTCTTCTCGTGCCACAATAGACTCTTATTTCTTTTTGTGGAATCATGCATTGATGGAGAGATGGAGGAATGAAGAGGTGAGTCAAAACTCCAAACGAGAAACCCACAAAGAATGAGGCGAATCAAGGTATAAAAACAAAAAACCAAAAATCCGAACGGGAAAAATGGGGAGAAAGAGTGTAATAATAATATATGAAGCAAGTTATTATCTTGATTGGAAGATATGTGATACGATCGATTAAAAACACCTCTGCGCCTTCCTGAAGTGATGGTGTGATATTCATAGCAGCGAAGCCGACAACGGCAACAACAGCAGCACCAACAACAAAGATGTTTTCCTTCGACTTTTTGAGATTCGTTTTTTCAGAAGATCATGCTGGATGACGGGTATCGGATTGACGTTATTGTGGCAAGAAATTTGCAGTGTCATCACGAGAGTACTCGTATCTACGAGTAGACACTGATTTGCATTTGAGGTTCTTTTCGAGAAAACGAAATTACTATCTTTGTTTGCTAGTTTATTTGTTTCCGATTTTTAAAGAAACCCGAGATTTGAACAAGACATAATCTAGACTGGAATAAAAATCCTAACGACTTTATTGTGACTCTTATCCCATATAGCCAGCCGAAATAAGAGGCTCTCGAGGTGCGACGAATGTAATTTTGCAGGCAGAAAAGGCTTAGGAGACATGTGAGCGTATGCCAGACGACGATTCGCATCAAGGCTGAATTCGCCATAAGCGCCCACGCTCCGACAAAAGGGAAGGTTGATCTTAACAAAGACTGCTCTCGACAAAATCTACAAGAAATTCTTTATTACGACGTGAAAATCGTTGTTGGCGATACAGTTGGAAAGTACAGGGTCTTATAATAGGGACTTCCCAACTTTGAGAGCTCATAGCGGCAATATTGTTGAAGCTACATCTGTTAAATTGGCTGTCATTTATTCAGCCTGTTTTGCCAAATCAACATGGGCGGACATAGCGTTCAACAACACACGTGCAAATGATAAAATTGAGTTACTAAAATAGGTGTTATGTTCGGGCAACGTTCCGCGCGCCTCGCCTATTTACGGTCGCCATAATCGTCCTACCGAGAGCACTATTCGCAGTATGGAGGATAAATTTGAGTCCACTGGTTCAGTAAACGATAAACCAACACCCTTACGTCGACAAAGCGCATGACCTGCCGGAAACATCGCCGCTGTCCGTGAGAGTGTGCAGGAGAATCCGAGCCAGTCGATTTCGCGTAGCTCGTAAGAACTCCGACTTTCGCAGACCACAACTTGGCGAATTTTGCGTTGTGACTTGGGCCTGCACCCGCACAAAATTCAACTGACCCAGAAGCTGAAAGTAAACGACCATACTATTGGGTCTACAAGTAAGTTTCCAGCGTTTTTTTTTTTAAAGTTGAAGTTTTATTATGAAAACATAGTTACAATGCTTTATTCAAAGTATCGTCCATCGGAAGCTACAACTTTCCCCCATCTTTCTGGCAATTTATGAATTCCGGACCAAAAAAAATTCTCGTCTTCCGAGCCCAAGAACGTATCGAGCCAATTTTTGATTTCCTCTACTGAGCTGAAGCGTATTCCCGTAAGAGCGTTCTGCATCGAACGAAACAAGTGGTAGTCAGATGGTGCCAAGTCTGGACTGTAAGGCGGGTGAGGCAGAATTTTCCATCCACTATTTTCCAAATAGTTTTTACCGAAGCCGCAAAATGTGGCCGAGCGTTGTCGTGATGAAAAATGACGGACTCATGCCTGGTATCATATTCTGGCCGTTTTTCTTTTAATTCCCGCTTCAAACGAATTAGTTGGGTTCGATATAATGGTCCTTTGATGGTTTCACCACTCGGAAGCAGTTCGTAGTATACGACACCCTTTTGATCCCACCATATGCAGAGCATGACCTTATTCACGTGAATATTTCGTTTCGGCGTCGATTGGGCGGGCTCGACGGGCTTTGTATGCGATTTTCTGCGTTTAGGATTATCATAATAAATCCATTTCTCATCACCAGTGACAATACGATGCAAAAATGATTTATTTTTATACCGCTGCAGTAACTTTTCGGACATGCAAAATCGCCGTTCGATCTCTTGGCTTCAATTCGTACGGCACCCAGTTTCCAACCTTTTGAATGAATCCCAGTACTTTTAGGCAGGGAAACGGCTTGTTGCGTGACGCCCAATGATGCAGCAAGTTCTTCTTGAATCTGACACGGATCCTCATCCAGTAAAGCGTCCAATTCCTCGTCTTCAAAACTTTTCGGCTTTCCGGGGCGATCTTTGTCTTCAACTCCAAAATCACCACTTTTGAACCTTTTGAACCACTCGCGGCACGTCGATTCACCAATACATTCCGCCCCATAAGTTTCCGAAAGCAAACGATAGGCCTCAGCCGCACTTTTCTTCATATTAAAGAATAAAAGCAGCGCTTCCCGCAAATGACGTTTATTTGGCTGGAAGCTTGCCATGATTTTGCTCGATAAAATGTACGACACCGATAGAACTGCTCAAATATAACGCTGCAAAGTTGTTGACAGATACAAAACCTACAAATAAAACACATGGGATCTGACATTTCTGCCCGGGATCCACTCTGAAACTGAACAAACTGAAATTTGGCTTGTCTGTCTAAATATGAACGGACTTCAAGCCACCATAACCTTTTTTGCAGTAGCAGCGCATTCTGGCGGTCAAGGAGGTCACTTTTCACTCCATCTAGTAGACAACGACCTATGATCGCTGAATGGGCTATGTAGCAGTTGGAAACTGACCTTAATTTTCATCGAAAAATCTTCTTCAGCGATGAGGCCCATTTCTGGATGAATGGGTACGTGAACAAACGATCCAAACGATCACCATGAGATCCAAAAGCGTCCAATGCATCACAAAAAAGTCACTGTTTGGTGTGGACTTTGGACTGGCCGCGTCATCGGTCCATATTTCTTTCAGAACGCCGTTAGCCAGGCCATCACCGTCAACGGCGAGCACTATAGGTCGACGATTACCAACTTCTTTTGGCCTGAATTGGATGATATGGACATCAACGACACGTGGTTTCAACAGTACGGCGCTACGTGCCACACAGCTCACGGCACATTGGGAATTGTGCACAAGCGATGGTCATCGTACGTGGAGGTGATGTGAACTGGCCATCGACATCGGGCGATTTGACCCCGTTAGACTTTTGCTTGTGGGGTTTTCTGAAGTCACAGATCTATGCGAATAAGCCAAAAACCACAGCGGCCCTCAAAGCCAACATAACCCATGCCATAGGTCAAATCCAGCCTGATTTATGCGCCAGAGTCATGGAAAATTGGACATATCGGATGCGCGCAACGTAGAGAAGCCGCGGCGGATATTTGAACGATGTTAACATATATTCCATACATAATGGCATCGATAGACCTTTCAAACGAATAAGACATTTCGATGATATCTCATACACACTTTGCTTTATTTAAATTTAGAGATAGGAAGCCCTTAATGAAAGGCCCTTTACAACCTCCACGACGACATCACTCAGCTTCTGAGACGGACCCAGGCTTACTGGTTTTACGGCGGGATTTACTGTAATTGTAGCCAGCACATGGTTTCAAACCTTGATATCCATAAAGGAATCTGGTTGACGCTTGATCTACAAACCGTCCCCCAAATTGATGTTATTACGATCGACGCAAGGCACTTCTTCAGTATTTTGAATGTCCGAACGTTTCGAGCACTGTTTTGTAGCCAAGTTACGGATGCAGATATCTGTGACACCCAAAGCCAGTGAACCGCCATCGAATCGAAAAAGACCACATGAGACCGCAAGAGTCTTTTCCGATTGAGTCTCCTTGAAAAGATTATTTCTGCAGACTGTTAAACGACGATAGCGATCAATATCCCACCACCCAACCTGAGCAAAGATAAACATGATGTAACTAAATACAATTTCGTGCATCGAGATACTGCTTAAGGGTGCATTTTAAAAGCCTGTTCGAAAGTTGCAAAAATCTGCGGAGTCCGGCTGGATCTCAGCGTCATTAAACGATACCAGGAGTTTTCGCTTTGATAGGAAGTCAAGGTTACTGTAAATCACATCGGTGTAACTTATTATAGGTACTGTAAGGGTCATTGCAGAACTTACATAAGCATACATAGATCCGTCCAACAACAGGGTTTGCATGATTATGTTATATCCAGATAAGTTACTGACACTACGTATGATACCAGTTGCATCATTACGCGCTTTCTTATGAACAGCCCAGTTAAGGTAAGTAGAATTGTGCTTCCGCTTTCAATAAAGTTGGTAACGATATTTTATTTGGGCTACGACTTCACACGTAAACCAAGGAAATTTTTTATTTCGCACACATGTGGATACACATGCGTCATAGAGCTTACATACGAGATATTGAAGATAGCTCAGCTTACGAAGATGCTAAACCAACTACACTTTATAAATTCAATAGGTCTACAGCACTGAAATCTTTCGTAGGGTTGAGTCATCAGCCAACTGGTGGCAGCTGCAGAGGCATGTAAACTAAGGCCTTGGTTCACCCCGGACTGTAGCGCCACCTAAGTCAGAAAGTATGTTAGAAAAACTTTATAACAAAACTATATATGAAAAAGTATAGAGGAAAATACTCAACCATTCGGTATATCAACAAATTGGGGTTTTATAAGGTCCAAGTGCAACAGTGTTGCTCACTTACAAAACTTCCTAAAATAAAATGTTTTCTATTCAAGGTTATTATGAAAATGGGCGTTCTGTGAAAGGTCCATCTCCTAACGTCCATCATTTTTTCGGTATCATTAAACAGTCAACTTATTGCGAACGAAATTCGAAGATCGCATTATTTCGCTTGGAAAAGAAGTTGATTGGACACCAAAATCATGCGATTAAACTCAATTAGACTTATTTTAATGGGGTTATTCGAAAAGTAAGTTGCATGTCAATAATCCAAGAAATTCCAAACCTGATGCGCAACATTTAAACTGGGCTTAAGGCCGCTGATCCGATAATCCGCTAATTTTACAAAAAGTCATCGATTTTAGCCTTCGAATTGCCATAAACCGGACTTTACGAGGATTACTCATAAAATACGTATTTTACTTAACAGAAACTTACATTCTCTGTTGCCGTATCCTTTATTTCCAGAACTCAATTGACGGGCATGCGAAACTTGGACTTTTTAGGCTTTCAGAAACATGGTTAGCGGGCGTCAGTGATCTTTTCATGCCATCAGATCAAAATGAAGTCAGAAAACGTGAGTTTTAGGCGCATTTCAAGACATAGCTGTGATATGCACGACAAGCTTAAAACTCGAGTAATTCCGCCAAAACTATTAGAGCGAGCTAATATTAGGAAATTGCCATCAGGGGCAAACCCCAGTAAGGTGTTTGCAACCTAACATATAATCTCGCTCACATTCAAATAATATTACGAAAAAGAAAGGGGTAGAGTGGGCGGAATCCTTGACTTTCATTGTCCAAGTTTACAGCGGAGTTTTGGTTTAACTGTCTGCAAAAATGTTTTTCCCACATCCTCAGCACCGAGTGTGACTTATACTAAATTTCAATCCTCATCTTCACAAGTTTCTGTTCAAGACTTGTTGGCTGGACAAGTTCTTTTTTATGTTTTTGATAAAACTGAGTAGTAGGACCTTTTCTCCTCGAACTCTTATTTTTTTCGAAGGAGCCGATATCCCCCTCCACTCGAGTGCTCTCGTTCTTCTATACAACAACGCTTAATAGGGGAGATATTTAGTAACATGAACTTTGCTGTACTCTTCGTCAAACCAGAGGTGATCGGATGAATCGCCTCACATTAGTTGCGGCAGTTCTAACAAGTTATTGGCATCGATGCCACTGCGCTTAATGTATGTTGTAAGAGTGTTAATGAGAGCTTAATGGATACGAGATTGACACAGTATTTTTCCATTGTTATGAGGTCTAAGGTAATCGTGGACATATTTAAGCTGCAGTTAGGTAGTCGTCCGACGTCTACATTGGCAGCTCGGGGTGTTCAGGTACCTACATATAATACTGGAGGAATGCGTTGCGTCGATCGTAAAATTAACATCTGGTGATCACCAAGTTCATTTATGAATATTGAGGTAATTTGTAGTTTAACTGATGTTCCGTTGAGCAGCAAAGTCCCTCAAAGTTTGAAAATTTCACCTTTTCAAAACTTATATCCAAAAACGCCTTATAATACGTTCGGGCAAATGCCGAAAACTTTTCTTGCCTAATCCTGCCCCTTACAAAAAATTCGCTCCCAGATTTATGCTTTTTTTGTTCTCTGTGGCAGTCACAGTACGTCAAAGTTGTCCATCATCCTTTTATCCGGCTCATCCCATTGCACTTTCTGGATGATGGTCAAATCTGCCTTATGGGATCTGCTCCACGGACCCCGCTAGTTGTCCGGTTCCATGTGCAAGTCCGAATGTCATTGACCACTTTTAATTTCGCAGAAAGGTTTGACGTTGCCGGGTATTTACTACTACGCACAACCCAAAATGAAACGCCAGACCGTTTATGTGGTCAGATATTTCGGAGCCAGTAACCCGCTTCAGACATATGACAACTGTCGTTAGCCCATAATAGATTCACCTGCCACCATCACTATTCCAACATCCTGACTAGTGTTGGAAAACTCTTCTTAACCTCAGTTCGAAATACGTTGAAGTAGTTCATATAAGGATTCTAATTCAGTCACCCGAATTCGTCCGCCATAAGTCCTCCTTCTGTAGTTCCGACATTTCTGACAGAACACTGCAATGTTGGCAACACTCGCGCTTATAAGTTTGGGAAGCAAACCCCAATTGAACAGTACCAGTACGCGGTTGCTAGGACGAGGAGAGTCATAGTTATAGTCGCTCAGTGTCTTCTTTAATCATACTACACCAAGCCAACATCAGGATCAAAACTGCATCCAACTTCTCGCATATATGCGGATGATATTGACAAAAAAAAAACCTCAATGTGTGCTGTCATCACCGACGCCTAAGGCACTGCAGTGAACTTCCGTATTAGAGTAAGGAGATCAGGCGAAAAATAGTGATTGCCAACCTGTGTTTCTATGAGATAGGAAGGGAACTGACAAGCAAATCCCTATTTTTGGCAACGAAACGCTCACAATACCTGATCTTGAGGAATAGGTACAACGAAGAACTGTACCGACTATATAGCGTCATAGGGTACTACAGTGCGAAAGATCTTAGAACCCACCTCATGCAGTATAGAAATACCTTACTAAAGGTGGTGCACGTATTGTAGTTAGAAACCAACCTCAACCAACTCCATAAGAGTAACTGATGATAGCTAGCTAGGGATCGACCTGGTTAAAGGCGCATGTTGGTTGAGGAACAGGACCGGCCTGCTCTATAAGACTTCTTCAATGGTAAGAAAGTAAGACACATTCCACTTTTCGTTCTTTTAAGCCAGTGCCATCAGCATATGTTAAAAAGCCCGACAAAACAAATCGGATTTTAACGTGCTAACTAAACGGAAAGCCATACATGTGAAGGTAGGTAGGTTAGGTAGGTCGGTAGGTAAGAATGGCTGTTGGAAACACCAACCCACTTAGGCCTATTGGCCCATTGTGATGCCACGTGGATCTATAATCTCAAACTAATGGAACCAGTTTGAACTTAAGAGGAAGCGTAGGAGACTGTTTACATCTATACTTTTTAGATGTTTAGGTCATTGTAGAAGAAAGCTCCAAAGTGAAGTCTTCTTCTCTGGGAGAGAGCTGGACATGTACAGAGAAGGTGGAGGATTGTCTAGTCTTCCTCCTCGTCCATGCAGCTTCTACAAAAATCGTTTGTAAAAGCGCCAACTTTACTATTAATTTACACGTAGCGATGCTACCCTTTTCCGGTAGAATAGGTAGAGTGGTTCCAATTTTGGCGAGTTCATCGGCTTTACAGTTCCCTGGAATGTCTTTGTGGCCCGGTACCCAGCAAAGTTTAAGGTTGACCTGCTCTGCCATTTCGGAGATTTTCGAATTTAATGAGACTGAGTCCTGGGACTTGATAGCTGCCTGACTATCCAAAAAGATGCGGACATCCTTTGCATATATCACGTTTTTCTTCAGCCAGGACAGGACTTCTTTAATCGCTAACATTTCCACTTGGAACACGCTACAGTGATTTGGAAGACAGAAAGAGAAGCTTAGATTTAGCTTATCTGAGAAAACACCGCCATCAACCACGCTGTCGGTTTTAGATCCATCTGTGTAGAAATGGATTGACTTGTCCTCCATGAAAGCATCTTCCTCCCAGAAGGATCTAGAGGAGAAGCTTACATGGAAGTCTTTGTCAAACCAAAGTTCATGTATGGTGTAATCGATGTTCTCTGTGAGGTTTCCTAATGTATTAAGGATTTTAGCGTGGCCAAATGAATTATTTGCCCACTGTGTAGTCGCTTTAAGGCGAATAGCTGCAGTCGCTGCTACTTGCTTTCTGAAGATATCGAGGGGTGTCAAATGAAACAGATGTCTAATGCCACAGAGGGAGTAGACCGTAAGGCTCTGCTTATACATAGACATGCTGTTCTTTGGACTTTGCTTAGTTTACTGCAGTTGACTGTATTGTCTAAGGCCGCACACCCGACGACAACCCCGTAAGTGAGTATCGGTCTTATGACAGCGATGTACAGCCAGTGAGTTATGCTAGGTTGAAGGCCCCATTTGTTCGCAATGGATTTTTTGCAAAAGAATAAAGCTAGTGTAGCTTTATTGACTCTTTCTTGAATGCTACGCTTCCAGTTTCCTGTCAAAAATGAGACAGATATTTTGCTATATCGGAAAAGACTAAACTGGTACCGTTTATTGAGGTAGGGTCTATAATTGGAATTTTGTATTTCCTGGAAAGGAGGACAAGATCAGTTTTATGGAGGTTTACTCCCAATCCACAACGATCTGCCCTACGGGCTAATCTGTTAACGTCATCCGCATAGGTAATCACCCTGCTACAACCTGCTTCCAAGTATATCAGCGGCTCATTAACCATTAAGTTCCAGAGAAAGGGAGAGAGGACACCGGCTTGCGGCGTACCTCTGCTGACACATCTTTTAGCAGAAGCCCCACCAAGTTTGGAATTGTATATCCTGCTGTTTAGGATAAGACTGATCAACTCCCCAAGTGGGTCGTCTACCTGCAGAGTTGACAGCGCAATCGCGATTGCGGATGTGTTGACGTTGTTAAAGACACCCTCTATATCAAGGAAAGCAACCATTGTGTACTCTTTGTAAAGTAGAGATCGTTCGATGTGGCTAGTCAGTGAATACAGAGGCGGTTCAACGGCTTTCCTTTACAGTAGGCATGTTGAACCGTTGGCAGAAGTATTGGATCAATTTTAGCTCGGATGTAGATATCAATCAGTCGTTTTAGAGTTTCCAGAAAGAAAAAAGATGCATGTGGATGCTGAAGAAAATCACCTAGTCAGGCAAGAGAGTGGATCACCTATTGAGACATAGAACAGTTTCAATGGATCTTAATGCATTGCAACAAATGTCAGAGTATGATTAAAATTAGAAGGAAAATCGAGCAAAGTTCCCTTTGACGCATAAGTGATAGTATCCCTGAGAAGTGAAACGGGCATTAAGACACTCCTTACAACATGCGGAAAACCCCAACTTAGTATCGTAGTCTAAAATTCATTGGCCGCACCTGTGTTGAGGTAGATGACATCTCATAAATTTTCAAGTGACTCACGGATTCCATTCTCGATTTCTCTCACACCAAACATAACTTATTCCGTAACAAATGGCAGATTAAACAGAAAAGTGAAACCAGACTACTGCCCATAACTTCTATAAAATATATATAACAGCTCAAATGGTCTGTTTCATAACCAGACACACAAAGAATATCATTTTCTTCAAAGATAATTGCTTAAGCCTCTATAATCGTCCACGTCAAGGTATAATGACATCCAAGGCAATTGTCAACCCACTCAATACCTCAATCCAAACCAAATGCCCCGCCACATAAAGTAATCACCAATTTTAGCTACAATGACTTTGTATCGCTACAATCACAACAGAAAAAGGCCAATAAAACCTCACAATCTACGAGAGTATTGTGCAGTGCAGTGCAGCCTCTTAACACCATCCGGAGGCTTAGTATAATATCTCTGTTTCCACCAGAGACACCAATTTTTTCCGGATCCCGAACAACGCTCCGTTAATCAGCTGACAATTTGTGTCCAACAGTGACACACAAATCAACACGCTAATAAGGCGCCTAATTTATTGAATGTATTGTATCTGAGCTTGTATTGAGGCGCTTAGCGTGTGCAGCTTCTACCCAAAGATTGGTGTTATGCAAATCATTACTCTGGCTATAGTCTGTTTTGCCTTTTTATTGAGTTTCGTGTCAAAAAATAACATTATAACTTTAATAATCGAAACAAAGTCTTAATCAAGTTTTGTGTTCTGTTTTTTTTTTTTTACGACTCTCCACAGAGTCGGTGGGTAGAGCAATGCACACGTTTTCGACTTAAAGACTTGGAAACGGCTATAAAATGACAAATCTCTTAAAGACAACTTAACAAATCCATAAAATTTGAGAATCTCCTATATCTACGAGTACAAAAAGAAAAAAACAAAAACCAAAAAACAAAAAAAAAAAAAACAACTTTAATTGTTTCTTATAACCGTAGAGCTTCCTGTGGGCTTAAAACACTTAATGCACGAGTCTAAGAATCACTGGTTGACAGAAAGCATTATCATATCCATAAAATGGAAATTTTGACATTTAGATACACGAAACACACAAAGAACACCATCTGCCCACATGTGTGAACTTATGAATGGATGTAGAAATGAAATGTATTCAAAAAGTTTTTTTTAAAACCTTTTTTACGATCTAATGTGAACTTTTTGAAACTTTTTTTTAGCAAATATGCATATTAACCATTGTGGTATTTGATGGCAGATGAGAGAAGAAAACACCGTATCCACGAACGACTCATATTTGAAAGGAAAAAACAAAAACATATATGTTTACCGAAAATATTATGCAAAGCAATTTGTGTCGTGAATATTTTATGTTTCCTGTGGTCGTACGAAGACGAGTATGTATCTTATCTATCCATGAATGGGGTGTTCAACTTTTGTGATATTCCATATTCCAAAAGCCCCATCTCCATGGCTATTCTTGTTTTTGTTTTTTTGGTTTTTTGGTTTTTTCAGTTAAATATTCTATTAAGTGTTGATTTTAAATTTAATGAGATGAATCCGATATATTTGAATTTTTGGATTAAAAAAAAAAACCGTTTCTGGCCATCTGTGGATATACACTAGAGAGATCGTAAATCTTCAATTTGGCAAGTGAAAGGACAAACCAGATTGGAGTTTTTCAATCGTTAGGGGAAGCATGAAGCGCGTGGATAGTTAAGATTCAATGATTCCTTATATCGGAAGGTTTAAGGGGGCGTTCATTTATCTTTGTTGACCATATATGCAACACCACAGAGACAGATAGGTTCTGCAATGAAGTACAACCTCACTGAGTAGGGGTAAAAATATATTCGAGGTACCCATGTCTTTCTTTTGAGTCGACTAAAATCCAACATGAGTATTCAATCTACAAAACGGAAGGTATAATTACCCCAAGTGCCAGATCACCGTATCTATCCTCTTCGGTGACCAGCTCAATGGATTATGAGCAGAGCCAATTATTGCGTTGATGTAACCCTTTTGGAAGAAGCTCAATTGTATCGAGATATTCCCCATCATAACCACGAATAACTACAATACGTGCGGAAAACCAAAGACCTCAGTGATGAGAACATCGAATTTCGAACCTGGTTAACTGAAATGGAATTTCTCTGCGAAGAACTTAAAAATGAGCTGGAAAAACTTCAATACTACAATACAATACACCTATATGCAGATGATGTCCAAGCATATTACTCGACTCGACAATCACTAATCGAGAATTGTATTAGTCGATTAATAAACGCTTGGACAGTTTGCAATGACCCTCAATTTCATGCCAAAAAGTCTCTATGCTTACCCATTGGTACAAACATTTCACTTTTTGACGAATATCAGGAAGTTCTTGGCGGATAACACCTAGATAGACTCCTAGGAAAAGGTCATTGATGTTTATGAACGCTCACTTTCCTGGCTGCACTTCAGCAAACCACTTCAAATCCACCCGCCTACGGGCCAATCCGGACAATATTTGTGTGAAAAAGTTCCCGTGGGCAGATTGGTGATAGTAACTCCATTGCACATGCGCAACAATGATATGTACATATGTATTCTGAAAGTACATATATCTAGCTCTCGATGCAATAATCAGTCAAAACTAGACAAAATTTGACAAAACCTCCCATGTGATCCCGAAAGTTTTGAGATCCACCGATGTTTCATCTTTCCTGGTAAACATCGTCGAGAGAAACCTCGATTGTCCCATCAAGTGCATTCTCAATCGCAGAAGACAGTTGAGTCACCGCATTCCAAATCACTCTCTCCCAACAAATATACAATGATGACGTTTCTTGATATCCAGAATGATTGACACCTCCTGGATCATCAATTCGCTTCAAGAACTAGACATTAACGCCTTTGTATGCGCCTTGATCCGTTTCATTCTCAACCTTAGATTCATAAATGCATCCATAGGCCCCTGCTCTACTGCGCCCTTGTTCTCAGTGAACTGCTTACCAAATTAGAAACGGAGGGGTATGGTGTTGTAGCTTGCGGCATGCCTAACTTGACTTCACTTCAGTCTTTACGTGTCGGGCAAATTCGCAACAGAATCTCCCTAACATTCTGCAGTACGTCTACTTTCCTCTTGAACACATAGCTATTGCGTAAATATGCCCAAAGTGGAGCTGGTACCCTTCACAACAAAAATTTAGATATCCCGTTCCTTGGTGGAACGAAGATCTGCAGTGTCTTCGTAAAGAAACCAGAAAACTTCCAACCAAGCCACATAAGACTACTTCGGACGGAGACTGGAATCTTTACAGATTGAAGCAAAAATAATATAAGAAGTTCATCGGATTTCGAAGGGCGCCACTTACACAGACTTTTGCGAAAAGATTGAAAATGTCCTCAAAAGGGGAAGATCAATCAGGCTGGAGTCACTTAAAAATCTGATGGCACCTACACTGAGTCGAGAGCAGACTCATACTTGAGGCTCACTTCCAAGGTAACCTAATTACTTAGAACCAGCTCACAACCGGCTCCTAACTGGTATATCCCTTCGGTTGTGGTGACGGATGAGGCCATTAAACATGCTGTTGCTTCTTTTAATTGCTTTAAATCGCCTGCCGCCGATGACATCCATCCAAATATGTTACAAAAAGGTAAAAACTGGCTGCTGAAGACAATCTTCACTGCCAGCCTTGTACTGGCATGCACACCAAAAGAATGGCGAACAGTGAGAGTAGCCTTTATAGCGAAAATCGGTAAAGAGGACTACACACTCGCCAAGAGCATCAGACCTATGGATATAAATCTGACTTCCTTCATCTTTAAGAGCATGGAGAAAATGATTGAGATCCATGTGCGCAAAACTGCCTTACGAATGCATCCTCTGTCTGCGATGCAACACGCTTGCCAACGAGCGGATGATTCTACAAAAGTGCTTGAAGCGCACGCGACACACTGGGCAATTTCTTCGGACTTTGAAGGGGCGTTCGACAACGCAACTTTTCCGTAATTCGGCCGGACGAATCACTTGTTTTGTGGATAAAAGCAATTGTGGTGAATAGAACACTGCAGATGCTGAGTGTGTCCGCACCGCTGCTATGGTGCATGTTGGTCGAGTCTCTACTCATCGCGCTCAGTGATTCTGACATCTATGCAGAAGCATACGCTGATGATGTAGCTGTTGGATCGTGTCTAGCGACAATCACTCTAAGGCGCACCCAGCCCTAGACGTGATCGACGATTGGTGTACTAGCAATGGGCTTTCAGTCAATCCTCTCAAAATTAAGGTTGTTCTGTTTACGAGAAGGTGGAAGCTGACCGGTCTAACTCATCTAATGCTTAAAGGCATCACCTTCCAATCCTCCAAAGAAGCTAAGTATTTCGGTATCATTCTGGATAACAGACTTCTATGGACTTAACATGTTACGTCGAAAGCCTATACAGTGCAAAAAAGCGATCGGTAAAACATAGGGCTTTTCACCGAGAAGAGTCCTCTGGATCAACACGGCTATTATCCTATTCGTCGGTTATCTGGTGGAATAAGCTCTCACGAAAAGACGTCATTCCAACTTTTACCAGACTCCAAGCAACGGCCGGCTGCATGGGGCTTTCCCTAGCACGCATGATCCTGCTCTAGACCCACTAATGAATCTTCCTCCCCTTGGTATTCATATTATGGGCTGCACTCTCAAAGCCATCTTCCGTTTAAAAAGAAGTGGGCTTCGGTACAACACGAATTGGAGTTTCTGGTCTTATGGACATGCCGTTTGATGCAATGACACCAGAACTCTTAGGATGCGGGGCTGGTGTTTTTCTGGAGTACGACAACGTTAGATTTCACTCCTCTATAGGAAAACGTGTGGCTGTCTTCTAAGCGGAGATATTCACAATCCTGATGGCAACGAACTTTGTCGTGAAGAACCGGTGGTGGGCGCGAAGCGTTTGGATCTGTAGCGACAGCCATGCTGTCCTTAGAACCGTGCTGAATCCTCTTACGACTTCCCAGCTAGTTCGAGAATGGAAGACATCACTGAATGAAGTCGGATGGCTAAATTCACTGAGCCTTGTCTGAGTTCCAGGTCGCAATGGGAACATGGGAAATGAAATCGCCGATAAACTTGCTAGACAAGGCTCAAAGGACAGTTTTTAAGGACCCGAACCTAAATTAGGTCTGCCTGCGTGCTCGGGTAAGGCTTCCATTGACGGTTAGGCTTCATATAAGCATAACAGCAGATTGCATGACTCTACAGGTTGCAGGCAGACCAAATGAATGTTTCCCGACAAATGAATGTTTCCCGACGCCACTAAGAGGTCAGTAGTTTGCTGCAGGCTGGTTACTGACATCGTGGCGAGGCACTAAACTTTTGTTAAGAAATGTGCTGGGCACAAATGATACAACTTCCAGCGACGTTTGCTGTGAAACTAGTGACGTCATCGCACTACCTCTACGAATGTCCGCTAAGCTCGCATCAGTCTGCAGGTACTCGACGTTGACGTGGTGGGTGCTGATACTGTAAGCACTTATCACTGAGCCGCTTGCTCATCTTTCTTCGAAAGAATTGAAAGATTTCATTAGAAGGAACTTACAAGGAGTATATTGGACTAGTTCTTCCGAAAAAATAAAAAATAAAAAAAAAATGTGGCATTCCTTTGCAACTGGCCTGCATTAGTATGAATCATAGTGCACTCACGTAACCCCGACCTTGACAAATTTATCAGGAAATCTCTTTTGTACCACGCTTTCCTAGTGGTATCACTACGGACTTATAACTGCGTCAAATGCACCTCAATGAGGAACAATCTAGCCTAACCTACCCGAAAATGTCTAATACTCGTATTTAGATATCGATAAGCACCGGCATATTCGCCGCTTATGTCAAAAGAATTTCTTCACGAGATCCGGCAAGTATGCCCTTGCTAAGAGTGCTCCGGTTTGGGAAAACAACTGGGTTCCTTACTCGAAGACCAACAAATAGAAATGATGATAAATTAGGAGGAAAGCAAAGCATATACCAGGAACAATATGTTATGTCTGGCCCTATTCGTAATGAGGACGATTAAATGAGAAAATATAACCACATTCTCCAGTAGCTGTACTAAGATGTTGACATGGGGAAACAAGCAATTAAACCCAATTACATTGGGTCGGAGATCTGTCAAGCAAATGAACGAGAGCTTTTCGCCTAAAAGGGTGTTGGAATCCCAGGTTCCAGGAGGACAGAAGTTTTGTTGAATATGATATGAGTACGTGGGACTTAAGTAAATTCTAATCTATTGCTTAATCATGCAAAGACTTTTATTCAGATTCAGATCCGTGGCAAAAGGATACAACAAGGCTTTACACCTAAAATTACAAAAGAGCGGTGCGCCAACCAGATTGATGTTATTGCCTTCGCAGTAATATAGATATCCCAAGCTCTGGGAAAGGTATGATACGAGGGCGGGTCAATAATTCCGTGCATTTTTGAATTTCTGACCTCTTTACTGAAACAGCAACACTGCTCCTGTCAACAGGCATATGTCAGTTGACTCCTGTCAAAATTTAAACTTGCTGCGTCATTTAGTTTGTGTTTGACAGCTATTTTTATCAGACTACTCACTAATTTGAGGAGAAAATGGAAAAAAGTGAATTTCGTGTGCTTATTAAGCATTATTTCTTGCGAAAAAAAACCATTACCGAGACCAAGGCTAAGCTTGATAAATACTATGGGGACTCTGCACCATCGATTTCAATGGTAAAAAAGTGGTTTACTGAATTTCGTTGTGGCCGTACAAGCACTGAAGATGCCGAACGTCCTGGACGCCCAGTTGAGGTGTCTACACCCGAAACAATCGAAAAAATTCACGATATGGTGTTGGCCGACCGAAGATTGAAAGTGCGAGAGATTGTGGAAGCCGTAGGGATCTCGCATGGCTCAGTGGTTTCAATTTTGAATGATCACTTGGGCATGAGAAAGCTTTCCGCAAGATGGGTGCCGCGTTTGCTCACAGTCGACCACAAACGCAATCGTGTAACAACTTCACAGGAAGGTTTGGCGTTGTTTAATCGCAATATGGAGGAGTTTTTGCGCCGTTTTGTAACCGTGGACGAAACATGGATCCATCACAACACACCAGAGAACAAACAACAGTCAAAACAGTGGGTTTCTAAGGGTGAATCGGCGCCAAAGAAGGCCAAGGTGGGTTTGTCAGCCAATAAAGTTATGGCGACTGTTTTTTGGGATGCACGCGGGATAATCCACATTGACTACCTTCAAAAGGGAAGAACAATCAATGGGGAATATTATGCCAACTTATTGGACCGATTCAATGACGATTTGAAAAAAAAACGACCTCATTTGGCCAAGAAAAAAGTTCTTTTCCACCAAGACAATGCAAGGGTGCACACATGTGCAGTTGCCATGGCAAAAATCCATGAATTGGGCTATGAATTGCTCCCTCATCCACCCTATTCTCCAGATTTGGCTCCGAGCGACTACTTCTTGTTCCCAAACCTGAAGAAATGGATTGGTGGAAAAAGATTTGACTCCAATGATGAAGTCATCTCGTCATTTTGAGGACCTCGACAAATCATTTTTTCTGGAAGGGATAAAAAAATTGGAGAAGCGTTGGACAAAGTGTATAGAGCTCAAGGGAGACTACATTGAAAAATAAAATTATTTTTTTATCAAAAAATCTGTTTTAATCCAAAAGTCACGGACTTATTGACCTGCCCTCGTATCTCTTACGAGGTCAGCATGAAATACTCAAAACCTGAGGTGGCGTTCCCTAAAAGCCATCAGACAAGACACGTTTTATGTGTGAAAATTTTGTCAAACACCACGAAGAAGCCTTTGATCTGACGAAGAATGCCGGGAAGCGTAATTCATTAAAACAAGAAGTGGACGATAAAAAACATGAAGGCAGAAGACAAACGAATAAGCAAACGCGGGATCAGACTGATACTTTAACAAGAATTATGTCCGAAAATTGTATCAAAGGGTAAAAAGAACAAGTCTAGGTTAAAAAGCTACATCCGAACACTACAAAGACCAACAAGGTACCATATAAATAGAATAGTAGTCGAGCACGAGAATTGAAGAATCTTGCCAAGATCGTCCGACTTCGTGCAGGACAATTATGGAAAACGTACTCTGTTCCATCGAGTTTGGTAAAACTTTCGGTATCCAAAAATAAATTAAGCAAAACTCACATGCTAACCTCGGAGATCCAATCTTTTAAAAGCCTTTTTGACTACTCGTATACGATGACAATACTCGTGCTGGCGTAATCAGAAGGACAGACCGTGAAGTCAGTAATACGTTCGTGGTTATTGCTGCGAAAGCTGCGAGGATGGGCTAAGAGCTTAACGATGGTAAAACGAAGTACAGATATCTACCAAACAGGACATTCACCACAAAAAAAAACTCGGACAGAACTGCACCTCTGACAGATAGAACTTTGAGGTAGTTAGGCACTTTGTCTACCTATGTTCTGCTTTTAATTCCAGCAATGACATCAAAGACAAATAACTCTTGCCTCCCTATTGGCTCCCTGTCTAACAACTATGCTAAGATGACCTTAAAAATATAAGAAGCCCTATCAATTCCAACTCATAGACTTTGTTCTGTATGGATAAGGCCGCCAAAGGTTGTTTTGGGAGAAAAATTCTTTCAGCGCCAATGACGAACTGTATGAACTGTACAGCAAAGTCAACATAGTCAGGAGAATTCGAATACAACGACCACGATTGTTAGGACATGTAGACTGTATTACCAGTGATCCGGATCGGAAAATCTTCGAATTCACTCAAAGAATGGCGCAATAGAGGTAGAACTTGACTCAGGTAGCGTGCGCAAGTGGAAAGAAACCTCAACCGGGGAAAGTAGCTTTCAAACGAAGTGGATGGGCTTGATTAAGCACAAGTCATTCTGATTTTGGCGCACTGTCTTCTTTTTCTCTTAGCCTTCAGCTCTAAAAATCGTAGGATACCCATGGTCTACCAACAATTTATAAAGTTTCTGTGTTCCGTGAAAGAGTCTATCATCCACCAACAGCATTCCAACTGCTTTCTCAACTTATCTGAAATTCGCCACATTTCACATGTTTTTCTGTTGTAGTAAAGGTAGCAAGTCATCCAAAAATTACGTAAATCTACGGTGATTAAGGACGAATCCATCCAAGATTTGTGCTACGTTCGTAGGTCTTTCTGTGCCCATGTAATCTACAAGCAAGTCGGTCCCTCTCTATTCGGTTTTTTTTTCCATAATTAGGAGTCTTCTAAAATTCATAGATAGGCACCATCATCTTGTTAGTCCAAGAGAGCTACGAGTATGTGCTATAGCTTATAAAGGGTCTTTCATTAAGCACTTCCTATCTTTAAATTTAAATAAAACAAAGTGTGTGTGAGATATCATCGAACATTTTTATTCCTTTGAAAGGCCTATCGATGCCATTATGTATGGAATATATGTTAACATCGTTCAAATGTCCGTCGTGGCTTCTCTGGGTGGAGCGCATCCGAAATGTCCAATTTTCCATGACTATGGCGCATAAATCAGGCCGAATTTGACCGATGTCAAATTATGTTATGTTGGCCGCTATGGTTTGTGGCTTACTCGCATAGACCTGTGACTTCAGAAAACCCCACAAGAAAAAGTCCAACGGGGCCAAATCGCACTATCTCGGTGGTCAGTTCACATCACCTCCACGTGAGATGGCCATGCCCTCGAATCGTTCGTGCAGAATTCCCAATATAGCGTGAGCTTAGAGGAACGTAGCGCCGTCCGGTCCTGTGGAAACCACATATCGTTGGAGTCCATATCATCCAATTCAGGCCAAAAGAAGTTGGTAATCATCGACCTATAGCGCTCGCCGTTGACGGTGATGACCTGGCCAACGTCATTCTCAAAGAAATATGGACCGATGACGCCGCCAGCGCAAAGTCCACATAAAACACAGACTTTTTCGGGATGCATTGGACGCTCTTGGATCTCATGTGGATTGGGATCGTCCCAAATTCGAAAATTTTGTTGGTTGACGTACCCATTCATCCAGAAATGGGCCTCATCGCTGAAGAAGATTTTTCGATGAAAATTAGGGTCAGTTTCCAACTGCTTCAGAGCCCATTCAGCGAACACACGTCGTTGTCTATGGTCGTTTACTTTCAGCTTCCGGGTCAGTTGAATTTCGTACGGGTGCAGGCCCAAGTCACGATGAAAAATTCGCCAAGTTGTGGTCCGCGAAAGGCCGAGTTCTTGTGACCGACACGAAATCGACTGACTCGGATTCTCCTGCACACTCTCACGGACAGCGGCGATGTTTTCGGCAGGACTTGCGCTTTGTTGACGTACGGGTGTTGGTTTATCGTCTACTGAAGTAGTGACTCAAATTTGTCCACCACACCGCAAATAGTCCTCTCGGTAGGACGATCATGGCGACACTAGAATGGGACGTTGCCCGCACAGAACACCCATTTTGATAAAACAATTCTATCATTTGCACGTGTGTTGTTGAACGCTATGTCCACCCATGGTGATCTGGCAAAATAGACAGATGTAGTTTCAACAATATGGCCGTCATCAACTGTCAAAGTTCGGAAGTCCCTATTGGAAGACCCTGTAGTTTGGGCCATTTTACATCGGCGTTGGACACATATATGTATTCAGTAATCGGCTGGTATCTCTAGTCATAAGACCAGCAGTTCCTGCTTGTGTGTCAAGCCTCTGGCAGAACAAGCGACCTTCAGCTAGTTTGATAATATTTTTTTTTCCATTATAAAGATCCTTACAGCGCATCCACAGTGGCTAAATTTCCAACAATACACACGTAAGATTTTCCTAGAAAAATTACCTTCCACAGATGTCTCCGTATAAACAATAATGTATTGGGTCTATAACTTATATGGTATCGTGTGGTTTGCTAAGAGATGGCGTAACTTGTATTATTCCATTGTTATTATTCCAATGGAACATGCGTTGGAAAGCTACTGTCATTGTACGTCATTTCAGTATATAATCATTCATTTGAAGCGTAAACAACAATAATTTTTTTTTCACTCAAATATGTCGAACTTTGTGCCTGAAAAAGTGTTTTTGCGGGGAGTTCTTCTTCATTATTTTAATATGAAGAAAGCTGCTGCCGAAAGTCATCGTATTTTGGTGGAAGTTTATGGTGAACATGTGCTAGCTGAGCGAACGTGCCAAAAGTGGTTTGCACAATTTAAAAGTGGTCATTTTGGCTTGGAAGACTATGAACGTCCTGGGCAGCCAGAAAAGTTTGAAGATGAAGAACTGGAAGCATTACTCTATGAAGATTGTTACCAAACACAAGAAGAGCTCGCAGAATCTTTCCGTGTCACTCAAGCAGCCATTTCAAAACGTTTAAAAGCAGCTGGATATATTCAAAAGCAAGGAAATTGGGTTCCACATGAACTCAAGCCGAGAGACGTCGAAAGGCGGTTTTGCATGTCCGAAATGCTGCTAGAACGCCACAAAAGGAAGTCATTTGTCATTTTTGCATCGGATTGTTACTGGTGATGAAAAATGGATCCATTACGATAACCCCAAGCCAAAAAATCATATGTGAAACCCGTCCAACCAGCCAAATCAACGGCAAAGCCGAATATCCATGGCGCGAAGGTAATGCTCTGTATTTGGTGAGATCAGATGGGTGTGCTGTATTACGATCTGCTAAAACCGGGTGAAACCATCAATGGACAACGCTACCGACCACAATTAATCCGTTTGAAAAGAGCAGTGGCCGAAAAACGCCCGGAATATGCGACCAGACACGAGGCAATAATTTTCCATCATGACTACGCTCGGCCCCACGTTGCTATTCCGGTTAAGAACTATTTGGAAAACAGTGGATGGGCCTTATAGCCCAGACCTTGCCCCTTCTGACTACCATTTGTTCCAGTCGATGCAGAACGCCCTCACTGAAATTGAAATACGGTTCACATCAGAGCAGAATTGGCTTGATTCATTCTTGGCTGCCAAGCCGGCGCAGTTCTTTTGGGATAGGATCCACAAATTGCCAGAAAGATGGGAAAAAGTCATAGCTTCAGATGGGCAATACTTTGAATAATACTATTGTACAGGTTTTTCTTAAATAAACGTCCAAATTTTGAAAAAAAGAAACCGCACGAATTAAGTTATATACCCAATATCTTAAGCGCATTTGCTTGTGTTTTAACCATCGCGTGCAGCTCGAAATGGTAGTGGCAAGTATTATGACCTTGAAGTAGCAATCACTTCCAGACACCACTCCGATTGCTACCTACTTTTGCCCACACGAATGCATCTTCAAAAAGTTGTACCGCCCAAGTGCATGCATGTGCTAAACAGAAGCAAATTTTACCCTTGTTCTACTAGTTGCACTCTCTACAAAGTGTTGTGTGATACCACGTGTCCTCGCATGTAAATCTAAAAGCTGTCCGTGTTAAACACGAACTTTTTTTGCCACATAATGATCCGCGTACAATTTTGTCGCCGAACCACCACAATCTACCACAATCCACAGCAGCATCTCGTTAATCCTCACTTACAGATACATTGTCCATGCTGACTATTTCTTTCCGTAATTTACTCTCAACCAACCAAAGCTGAACGTAGCCATCTGTATCCCTTTGGACTCGACTCCATAACTTGATTCCGCCTATCTGGCTTTAGTGAATACGTGATGCGAGTATTTCCGCAGAACTACTTATCGACTTCGCTGTAAATTCGAATTTATTGTGATTCTCAAGTTGGGATGGAAGCAGATTCTCAACTTGGTTAGAACTAAGCGCGAAGGTAGGCACCGGTAGGTAGGTAGGCAGGTAGGTAGGTAGGCAGCCTCTAATCGGTAATTTATTGCGATCGGTGTTCCTTGGTCGATAGTTTCTCTCGTTTCGAAACTCCGTTTAAGGTTTCCCCAAGCTGAGCTGGTCAAACTAGAATCGCATATGGATGCGCGCCTCTATATTTGGACCAGGGGATTATATTGTGTACATCTATGGGGGAAATACAAAACGAACGTGGTACGAGTATCTGCAAGTGTCTATCAGTAGCGCAGAGCCACAAAAAGAATCCTTGCAATTCTAGAAAAGGCAGACGGCAGCAATAGCCAACCTGACGATGATGATTATGAAGATGAAGATGATGATGATGATGATGATGGTGGTAGTTGGAATTGATATAATCTCCTTTACGAATGCACATTCATAAATATGTACATCACCATTCTGGGATCGGGATGTGGATGTTACGATCCCAGTTGAGAGTTTCGAGTTACAAGTTACGAGTTACGAGTTACGAGCTACGAGTTGCGGGTTGCAAGGCTATAACGAGAAACCAATTTAAGCCTTGGATGGAGATGACGTTGATTCCGAGAGAGTAGATGCCAACGCTAATGCCAATGCCGGTTGCTGTTTTGTTGCCTCGGAAATGCCTGGAAGTGTGAAGTAATGATTCCTTGGGAACGATAAGAGTTTGGTCAAGTAGTTATAATTCTTTTGGTTCTCTTCTTTGCCTGTCTGTTTCATTTGTTTTCTTCTTGTTTTGTATGTCCCGTCGCGTCCCGTCTTACGAGATGATCTTTTGTTTTCGTCTGAGGTTCGTTTAAAATGCGATTTGGTCCGGTTGGCCGTCGTTCATTGCTCGTTGCTCGTTGCTCGTTAAAGCATTTTCTTACTTCGGCATTGCAGTTGCTGCTTGCAGCTTCAACATACGAATATACGAATACGCTGCCAGGCACGTTAGTGCCATATTCTCACGTAAAGTGTTAAAAAGGGCTTTAAATGTTTTTCCTTGTTTTTTTTTTTTTTTGTATGCCTTTCCATTGTATGTGCCCTTATGGGGACCATGCATGGATATTGAATTCGGCCTCTTCGTTCATCCACATGCGTCCGATGTACAACGTTCGACGTCCGAACGACGATCATTATTATAACGATTGCTTGGCAAGTCCGTTGGAAAGATTCGAATTTCAGCAATTCGATTCGGTTTCGGGTCGTCCTTAGAGTATTCCAGCCACAACAAATCGGTGGAAAGGTTCAGTACCCTTAAATTTTGTATGCTGTGCATCTGATATAAGATGCATCCGCGTGTGGAGCTTGCATATATATTTTTTTTTTTTTTTTTTTTCAGGGGGATAGAGGGCACACAGAGAACATTGTGTTCTACACTGCAATTTGTGTTGGGTTGCATTGAAATTACAAATGAAGGCAACGCGCGGCGTAGTTTTTCTTACTCTTGCAAATCTGATTGTTTGTTGTGCCATACGACGACGATCTGAATGAGGATGACTCCGACAACTACAACGACAAAGACGAAGACGAAGACGATACAGCCAACGACGACAAAGATGGCAAAGACGATGTGGACGTACAATTCTGGAGGTGATATTCCTTAATCAGATGTGTCATTTTGGCTTGTTTGTCGACTTGTTGTACACACATTCGAAGTTGTACGCGTAGGTAGGTTCTGCATGTTTTCCTCCTTCATGATTCCGTATCCAAAACGGCATGGAAAAATGCATTTGATTGTCTGCGATAGCTTTTGGTTCTCTATTGATGCAAAAGGAGAGAATATAATTGACACAAGGATTATCTGCCCATCTACGGAGAGGGAAACGATCCAAACTTCTTTCTATCCAGGAATACCTTAGTTTTCTCCTAAAATCTTCGAATAGGAACGATTCGTTGGAATATCTCATGGGCCATGGTCAATGGGAAATAATAAATTAGCTGTCACAGAAAATATGTTGCTCGGATGAATAGCCGAGGTGATTCTAATGATTTATGGCAGCTTAAGAGGTTTATTTTCGAATTTGCTTGAATAGAATGGAATTCTTCAACAGAAAGAGTCAGAAGTTAAATGCACTTGACTAAGGATCACAAAACACGGAGTTGACCAAGAAGTAGAGTTAATACTGGACCGCACAAGTCAGAAAAGGAACGTATGCTAAGGAGCCATAGGCGACCAACTTTGTACGAAAATAACAGCAGTGCACGTATCTACACAATCTTCTTCAAAGAGAAACTTAAAAAAAGTCAATTGTTGAAAAAGTCAACGGCTTTCAGATGCGAACGAATCTAGCCGAAACGCACTTTCCGTGTGATATCTCACTTCTGATTCAGAAAATCTTTTTTAAGACAGGGTGTTCCTTCTAGGGAGGATTGGATGACCGCAACCGTAAAGGGATTATTTCAGAGCCTCAACGACGGATTTTTCCCGGCTCAACTTCAAAACGGCATTCATCGTCTCGTTTCTAATCAACATCTGCAGAAAAACATCGTTATTCATTTCTCCTGAAAACTATGGAAAAGTCGTGGAAGAGCATATCAGGAATGTGGTTCTTCACCCTCTTGACATGGTTAAAACCCACTAGAAACATCAACCACTTACACATAGAAAATAGCCTCTGGAATTGAAAAATCACTCAAAAGCGATGAGCTGCTTTTTTAACGTCGAATGTACTCTTGAGGACACCGATCGCATCCAGATATCTGCATATGTATCATAGATGCCTCCAAAACCTAGGACTGGGCAACACTACATGTAAATTGACAAAAATATGCTCGTAAACAGAAAAATATTGAGTTAAAAAAATCGTAGCATTTTTTTTTTGTAATGGATGGCCTTGACCGCGTTTATTTGTATCTGAGCGTGACATAAGAGGGCTGTTTGATAAGTACCAGTGTTGGAGGATAGGTGGCGCTACTAGGCCAAAATGAGTATACCATCATTTAGTATAACCTCTTTTAGCCCGCCTATCAAAATTTGGTGACAATCCGGCGCTTAGTTTTGTTTTGACACCTATTTCAAAACATCGTGTTAGTGTTTTTTGCGACCATGGAAAAAGAGCAGTATCGCTAAGTGATCCCTATTCTTGTTTTTGGCTGGCAAAACCTGCGAGAAAATCAAGCCCATTCTCGATTGTGTGTATGGGACCCATTCATCTTCCCGTACAACCGTTTACAATTGATTTGCAGAGTTTCGCCGTGGCCGCACGTCGGTTTTTGATGAGCCGCGACAAGGTGGCCCAAAAACGGTTACCACAGAGGAAACCGTGGACAAAATCCATGATCTCGTATTGGCGAACCGCCGAGTGAAAATTCGCGAGTTGGCTTAGCTAGCAGGCATCTCAACTGAACGCGTTTGCCATATCCTGCACGAGATTTTGGGCATGAGAAAGCTGTCGGCTGGGGCAAGCGCAATCGTGAGACCACTTCACAGACGTGGTGCTTGGCGCTGTTTAATCGAAATCCGGAGGAGTTTCTGCGTCGTTTCGTGACCGTCGATGAGACATGGGTTCATTGGTACACACCAGAGACCAAAAAACTATCGAAACAATGGGTTTTATCCGGTATACGTACTCCAAGGAAGACGAAGACCGTGCCTTCGGCCGGAAAGTTGTCAAAACAAAACTAAGCGTTGGATTGTCACCAAATTTTGACAGGCGGGCTAAAAGAGGTTATACTAAATGATGGTATACTCATTTTGGCTCATTAACGTCACCTATCTTCCAACACTGGTACTTATCAAACAGCCCTCGTATACGTCAAATGTTTGCGCACGTTTTGTTGGTTGGTCCGATTCGTTCGGAGAATTTTGAAGAGTATATTCGCTGTATTTTGGGGAAGAAAGCAACCGAGGCCAGGGAAAAGGTGTGGAAAGTTTACGGCAGAAATGTCATCGAAAAACGCCAGTGCCAGGACAGGTTCGCCAGATTCCGTGATGGTGATTTTTCAGTTCAAGTAGCTCATCGTTCTGGTAGGCATTCGGAGATTGATGACAATAAAATCAAAGCATTGATGTAAACAAATAAGCAATCAATGGCTCGGGAGCATGCTACCGCTCTAAAAGTGCCCATTGGAAGCGTTCATGGCCATTTGAAATCGCTCGGCTTCGTAAAGAAGGTCAATATTTGCGTTGAAAGAATGAGTTGAAAGAAATCCATCTGGCGAAGCGCATAAACGTCTGCGATCCATTCTTGAAAGGGATGATTTCTGGCGACGAGAAATGGATTATCTACAACAATGTCTATCGAAAAAAAGTTGAAGTAGGCGACATGAATCAACGGAATGGCAAGCAAAGGCGGACATCCACCAAAATAAAGTGATTTAGTGGAATTAGAAGGGACCACTCTTCTATGAGCTGATTTCAAAGAACAAGACGACTAATTCCGATGTCTACTGTGAGCAGCCGCGAGCTGATCAATCGTAAAGGTATGGTGTTTCAGCACTACATAGCGAGACCACATATTGACTATCCGGTGCAAAAACAGCTCAGTTTGGTTTCTCAATGTAAGCAATGCGCAGATTTCCAGGCGGCGTGGTTTTTGGGATTCTGCTTTCAATGGCTGCCATAAGCAAACTGAACGACACAGCGTAAAATTTTACACCGGCCAGCAGACAACGGCGATGTGAGTTTTGGTGAAAATGGAAAGTAGTAGATTATTGACAATCTCAAGGGAGTGTTTAACGTTGTTCAACCGCGATTATCATGGGGATGAAACATAGATCCCCTGCAACACACCGAAGTCCAGGCAGCAGTCAAAACAACTGGATCATGGCGGCATGATTAAGATTTAAAAGAGAAAAGACAGGATATAGACGCCTACGGTGTTTCAGTAACACCAAGTTAAGCCTGTGTTTAACTTGTTCCACACTTAGTTTGAGTCGAGGCCGACCTAAAACCTTCTGCCGATCTAAGGGTCACGGCATCCAGCCGATCTTGCTGGCTTTGGATGAACCGATGTGGTTCTAAACATGGAAGATCCTTCCTCCAACTTTAGGTTTAAACCACAGCCACCATGTCGCTCCCAGTAGGGAGCTCGGACCGAAGTATGAGGGCCCTGACACCCATGGTACCGAGTTTTGTATATTAACTGGTCAAATCGTAGGAGCCTCCGGGGGCGTCAAGCTAAAACCCTTTACGATAAGACCAGTATTGTCCTACACCCGTTTATTATTAGATTACGTCATTAATGGGGGTAGCCTTGACAATTGCGCGACGGCCCAGAACTTAGTCATTGAAAAATTGCTCTTCCATCAAGCACACGTGAGTATTCGGCACAGCGAAATTTTACGAATTTGACTACAATTGCTTCCTCATCTGACATGTTCACCACATTTCCTTTTTTTGATTATCGCGCTCAAGGGATTTCAAACATTTTTATACAGGAAACATACCATCAAATCCGCAGTGGACAAATTGCTATGAAAACCGAATTCCCGGTCATTGAGAAGTTTTCGACGCGCTCAAGTTCAGATGGAGACATTGCTCAATCTGAAAACGTGCACAGCAAGCAGATTGGCCTTGTCCAAAAAGCTGGAAACTATGTCTGATTAATATCTATATACGAGCAAGACTTCTGACAACGGCACAACATGCCTACTGCAAAGGAAAATCGGTGGAAACGGCTCTGCATTTACTGACAAGCCACATTGTTGTCATGTAATATCATCCTTAACGTAAGTTTACCTCTGCTGCCTACCACCAAAGGGAGCAATCATTTAAATAACAACTAACAATTGGTTGGTTGACCAATCAGTGATCGTGTTCTATAAAATTATCGCAAACGACAAAACAAAGGATTTGGTTTTATCAGTTTCTAAAAGGTATTCGGCGGCAGAGGACAAGCAAGAAACACAAGAGCTAAATTTGTAGCCAAATTTAGAAAGTATTCAGTATTTCTTTTTTACGTTTTTGTGTTTTTAAAAAATACTTTAGCCGTTACATTGCAGTGACATTGAAGCCTTTCTAACAAATTTTAGCTCTTAGCGTCCGTTCTGCTGTCGTGCAAATTAAAGAAAATTAAGAAATTTTTAAATTATTGCCGTGATGTCAGGTGACGAAGACATTGTTGCCGCAGCGTCAGGTCCAGCTGAAAACCCAGCAGACGCCCAGGGTCAAGAGCAAGTTATGAGGACGATGTTGGAACAATTAAGCGCTCTTCAGATTGCAGTCGGTGAATTACGTAGGGAAACTGCGGCCAGCCAAGTAGAGACCCAGCGTTTAAGGGACCGAATAGGCAGCGAAAACAACGACATAGCACAAAAAGGTATCTCAGTGACCTCAGATCGTCGCCAGTCAGGAGAAAGCCAAACTACTGGTGCTTACGAAGCACTAAATGCCATCGCAACAACGTCCTCTACACATCGCAAGCTATATAATCTTCCGCCATTTTCCGGTGCATCAGAGGACTGGCCACTATTTTTAGCCAACTTACTACGCTACGGAGAACACCATACGTCTCCAACGTTGCCTGCAGTGGAGCGGTCTCCTCGCTCCTCATCCAACCCAAAAATGTCGACGCCGTCATTGAGGAGCTCACATTTCGTTTCGGACGGCCAGAGCTCATGATCAAAGCTCAGGTCACAAAAATTCAGCAGAGGCCACCTATGAACGACCAGCGAATTGATCAACTAATTCCCTTCTCAAAAGTAAGGAACATCATCGCATTTCTGGAGTCAGCCAACTGCGAACACTATTTGAGTAATTCAATTTTGATCGAGGAGCTGGCGTGCAAGCTCCCGACTGCCAGACGCTTGGAATGGGCAAAACGTACATTGTCACTGAAGTCACACACATCGAAGACCCCTACAATATAGAGAGTACACAATGGTTGCTTTCCTGGACATAGAGGGTGTCTTTAACAACGTCAACACATCCGCAATCACAACTGCGCTGTCAACTCTGCAGATAGACGACTCACTTGGGGAGTTGATCAGTCTTATCCTAAACAGCAGGATAATCAACTAAAAGATGCTAATAGATGTATCAGCAGAGGTACGCCGCAATGCTTTGTCTTCTCTCTCCTTCTCTGGAACTTAGTGGTTAATGAATTGCTGATATACCTACCACCTAAAGCGGGTGGTAGCAGGCTGAATGCCTTTGCGGAGGACGTTGCTATAGCAGTTTCAGGCAAGCATCTTAATACCATTAAATAACTCCTTCAACTAAATCTTAACAGATTAACACGTTGGGCAGATCGCTGTGGATTGGGAGTAAACCCCCGTAAAACTGATCTTGTCCTGTTTTCCAGGAAACATAAAATTCCAATTATAAACCCTACCTCAATAAACGGTACCAGTTTAGTCTTTTCCGATACAGCAAAATATCTGGGTCTCATTTTAAACAGGCAACTGAACTGGAAACCTAACATTTAAGAATGAGTCAATAAAGCTACACTAGCTTTATTCTCTTGCAAAAAAGCCATTGCGAACAAATGGGGCCTTCAACTTCGCATAACCCACTGGCTATACATCTCGGTCATAAGACCGATACTCACTTACGGGGTTGTCGGCTAGTATATGGCCTTAGGCAATGCAGTCAACTGGTATAAACTAAGCAAATTCCAAAAAAACAGCATGTCTATGCATAAGCGGAGCCTTACGGTCTACTCCCTCTGTGGCATTAGACATCTGTTTCATTTGACACCCCTCGATATCTTCAGAAAGCAAGTAGCAGCGACTGCAGCTATTCGCCTTAAAGCGACTACACAGTGGACAAATAATTCATTTGGTCACACAAACATTCTTAATACATTAGGAATCCTCACAGAGAATATTGCATACCTGAAGTTTGGTTTGACAACGACTTCCATGTAAGCTTCCCCTCTAGACCCTTCTGGGAGGAAGATGCTTTCATAGAGGACAAGTCAATCCATTTCTACACAGATGGATCTAAAACCGATAGGGAGGTTGGCGATATAAGCTAAATCTTAGCCTCTCTTCCGTCTTCCAAACCACTGTAGCGTGTTCTAGGCGGAAATTAAAGAAAATCTGTCCCGGTTGGTGATATCTACAAAGGATATCCGCATCTTTTCGGATAGTCAGGCAGCTATCAAGTCCCAGGAGTCAGTCTCATTAAATTCGAAAACCGCCTTTGAGTGCCGATCATCTCTTATGGAGATGGCAGAATAGTTCAACCTCCACCTTTACTGGGTGCCGGCCCATAGAGGCATTTCAGGGAACTGCAGGGCCGATGAACTCGCCAAAATTGGAACCACTCTACCTATTCTACCGGAAAAGGGTCGCATAGGTATACTAATAGTAAAGTTGGATGCCAATAGAAGAACAGACCTTAGGTGGACTGTTGGACCAACATGTCTAGTGACTAAACAGATCTGGCCAAAGCTAGATCCGAATCGCTCTAAGAGCCTGATCCTTCTAAATAGGAAGCATCTCAGCGTCATTATACATGTCATCCCTGGACACTGCCTCATAGGCAAGTACGCAAGACAGCTTGGCGCTTTTACAAACAATTTCTGTAGAAACTGCATGGACGAGGAGGAAGAGCAGACAATCCTCCACCATCTCTATACATGTCCAGCTCTCTCCCAAAGAAGAAAACTTCACTTAGGAGCCCACTTCCACAATAACCTAAACGATCTAAAAAAAACATAGACGTACACAGTCTCCTACGCTTTATCGTAAGCTTAAACTGGTTCCATTAGTAAGAGGATCATAGATCCAAGTGGCATCACAATGGGTCAATAAGCCTAAGTGGGTTGGTGTTTCCAGCAGCCACTTTTACCTACCAGCCTACCTATGTCTGATTATATTTAAATGAGCGATGGATGATGAGGCAATTTCTAATGGTTTTAACGAACAATCAGAAACATTTACTACTTATGGGACGACACTGTTGTATTTTTTACCTCAGGTGTTGGTCGTTTTGGAACTTGACGCACTTGAGAAGGCGTCGCAGTCGTTCTTCGTTCATATGAAGTTGTTTGGTCTTGTAAAAGTAAAAAAAAAAAACCTTTTCCAACCCTGATAGCCTCCTCACAGCTCTAGCCGTACAATGGCTTTTTTTCAGCGGGATCCACATCGTAATCGAGGAAGTATAAGGACCAGTTAAAATTCCAAAAAGGCCGTCCGCTCCAACTGGGCTTTTTAGTATTGCCATACGATTTTTGTAGGGTTTCTTAGCATGTGGTAAGCATACAAAAAATTCTACAATAATATGAAAGTGGTCAATGCCAGGGTGTTGGCGGTATGACTATCTGGCATTCCCGAAGGCTCATATACAAGCAGGGTCGAGTAGTTGTTCTCCGAGAACGTGAATTGCCGCCCAGTTTGGGGCTTCTGTATATAAAGCAGCAGTCGATAACTTACTTAGGGTGATGCAATTTAAACCATAAAAAGTGGAATTCTGGATTGGAATAGAGGTCTCGTTTGATTCCACAATGAATTCATCGCTCATACAAATGCCTATTTTAGGGACCTTGACAAGTCTTATTATTGTAAAGGGATCAAGTTGGAGAAACGTTGGATGAAGTATATTGAACTGTTGATCTGTTGTACCATTATTTATTCAACCCATTTGAACAGAGCTCTATCTACTGCCCTCTCGTATGTTTCACAAGTGGTTGTAAATTAAACTAATTGCGCGAAGTTTAGTCCTAGCTTGTTAGAACCGCTGTTGCAATGTAAGTACACCGATCTTTAGTTTAACTGCAGCAACAAAAGTGTTCATACATGTACTATTATATCAAATTTATCTTTCCCTAATGCATTAGAACCATCCCAAGTACTTTTTTTATTGCCCAGCAATCCGTATTTTGGTTTATTTTTATTTTCTTAAATGCTATTGTATATAGAAACTTTGAATATGACACGCGTCTGATTCTTTATTTTTCAAAAAAGTAGTTTTGTACTCGTATTTGTTATTTTGTTTTCTTCTTATTTCAATCTCCAAACAACCCGATTTAGATACAACCAAAAACAAAGTATTGTATTGTAGTTCAACGAATTTTGATGATTTTTGTATTTTATTACTCTTATATGGAATAATATTAATCCATTAGATTGGTTCTAGCCTCACGATTAAGACCAATTTATAATCTTTTGTTAATTAAATCGTTTCCTTTACTGAATGGAGATTGAAGTAAAAGCTTTTTTTTTTTTTGTTTTTTTTCTTTTTTCATTTAACTGCTAAACCATATTTAATTCGGAGAAATAAAAACATCTTAAAACTAGTTTTTTTAATGGAAAAAAAAACAAAAGAATTGAACATGAAAACTGTGATGACTATCGAATCTAATTAGAAAAAAAAAAAAAAACTCCGTGAGATATTCGATTACAGATTTATTCCCGTATCAAGGCATTTTATTAAAAAGATACAATTCTGTCCGATTTATGGTAATAATCATTCTGAACGCTAATTCCATTCAACAAACAACAGACGAAGTTAATGAATTAAACAAATTAATGAAAATAAAAAGGCAGAAATGGAAACGATCGTGAAGTAGTTAAGTGGGAGATAAGTTTCGAATTACGACTATTGATGAAACCGACTACTTCGGGATGACTTTTAAAAAGATACAGGTGTTTGTTCTTGGCTTCCAGATAGGTTGGCACGTGTTCAATAGGCCTATCAATTAATGAAATTTACATCTAACATATCTGATTTGCACATATTTCTATGGCTAGTTTGTGGTCGGATGGGATATATGTTACATGCATGTAGGTTACAATGAACATCGGATGCATTCCTTCACCTGCACTGTTACTCGTGCTGGCGAAAGTTTAACCATTTAATTCGATGTGATATAGTCGGCAAGACACAAATAATAGTTCTGCGGTTACTACGTCAGAGCTCTGGGTTCAAACCATTCCATTAAGACTTTCAGGCAATCTAGATTCACTACACTAGAAACGGTGTCCACTCCTTCTTTGGCACACGCAATTCTTTTTGTATTGTGTGCCCAGAAGCAGTCCATTGTACCTCTTGTGTGTTTCCTTTCATTTCGCAGTCTTTGGTCAAAAAGTGCCATCAGTACCATGCGAGCATACGCACTACGTCAGAACCGTATACCTATTACAAGCTAATGCGAGAGGTCCTTCACGGAGAAAGTCACGGAGAAAATCTTCATCACTCTGACAGCAAACGTGGTATCAGTTCAACATACCGAAATAGTAAGCGGAAGCGTTTTGTCCCATTAAGACGCTAGTAAGGACCCTACAGTCTTTCCTACGGCAGAAAAGCCTATGAATTTTTAGAGCAGACGAAAATCATTCGTTAAGTGGACTTGACTAAGCCTGGCAGAGACCTATATGTCCAAAGCCTGGTGAACACTGAAAATAACGCTTATACCAAAAATCGCAAAGGTAAATAGCTACTAGCCAACAACTTTAGAACCATCAGTCTGACTTCCTACCCACTGAGGAGCAAGGAAGGAATGGTTAAAGCTTTCGCAAAACTTGTTAAGGAATGCCTCTTTCAGATGAGGCAAGCATACCTATACCAATGCAAGAGATTTTGTTGAAATTGTTTGCTCTAAAATGCAGACCGCCCTAGACGTGACCGACAACAACTGGACTAGATATGAATTTTCAGTCAATATTCTCTCTTTATGAGGAGGAAACTATTGTCACTGGTCTGATTCATCTTGCGTTTCTTCATGTAGCAAACTTCTTTGGGCTACATATGCCGCTTCAGAGGCTTTCAAGGCGCTATCGCCTTTCTAACCGTGGAGGAACTAATGGATCTACGCGGCTATTATAAAACGGATTCTGTTCTATTGTTGGAATTAGCTTTGACATAAATTTGTCACTGTTGCTTCGCTTGACTCATAGAAACGGTTTGCGTTTGATGTATGAAGGCTTTTGCAGCGCGCTTAGCCCCTAATGAGTCTAAGAGTCGCGTACCTTTATATTTACAGTATTGACTGAATTCTCAGCGATAACTTCTATTACTCAAAAAAAAAAAATAAAGATTTGGTATAACCCGGAGTACGGTTTTGAGGGTACTGCGCGCCAATTGTATGTTGACTAGAGTCTTTTAATTACTGACTGTCATTCACGTAGAGACTGTATATTTCTGATGCCAAAAAATTCTCAAAATTAGCATGAGCTGATCTACAATGTTTTCAATATAATTGGATATATCCCAACGGTGCCAGACGACTTGAACCCATAAAAGGACGCAACAACGTATTGAAAGGCTGACTCCGATACAGATGCAAATACAGATGCCACCTATGGCAGGTTTTATTTCTTATCTCACTTACAATTCCAGTGATATGAGCTGATTTTGAAACCTTTCTGATTTTGTTACTAGGAAGTGAGTATAGAGCATGAGGCGGTCCAGTACCATCAAGTTTTCTGGATGCTTTTAGTCTCGATGATTTGCCCCTTTTGAAATACTTGATTTATCCTGCTGGTGTCATCGATCTTTTCTCAAAAGCCCTTATAAAGTAATTTACTTACTTAGATGACTCTACAGTCCGGAGTGGACCAGGGCCTCAGCTAACATGCCTTTCCTGCTAGCGCGATCTTTTACAAGTTGCCGGCAGTTGCACACACAAAGTTGATTGAGGTCCTTTTCCACTTGTGTTCACCACCTAAGAAAAGGTCGTCCTGTACTGTGTTGTACCACTGCGTTGGAGTCGAAAAGTTTCCGAGCTGGTTTCTGTGGGCTTAAAGTGATCTAACCACCTAAGCCGAAATATCTAAGCTTTTCTAACGAGGTAGCCATCGCTGTACAGCCCATACAGTTCGCTCTTGGAACGTCTCCTCCTTTTTTTCTTTTTTTTTTTTAAAGAACTTAACACTCAAGAGGGTATTACACGTGTTAAATTTTTCGGAAAATTGGATAGAGAGAGAGAGAGAGAAAGATTTTTGGGCTCAGTGGTTATTTCGCTATATGGGTAGCATCCAACATTTAATGGGGAGACTAAATTACTAGTGTAAATTGGACTTGATGTTATATTTAGGCAACCATTCATCTCACAAGATTTTAGTTGCCTGAAAAAAAGTCTTTCGGTCACGGCTGGTATTGAAACCCGAACTGTCCGATTGGGAAGCCAACACACTACCACTTGAACCACGGCCACCCACGATGCAAACGGGACCGAAAATTACTCGAAGAACTTTTTTTTTCAAAACGTCCGAAAACGTCTTCGTCAGTGTCCAAACGTAAAGCAGGACTGCGATGATCTTATATTTTGTCTTTAATGCGCGCCCAGTTATATAACTTGGTCTTCAGCTAAATCGAGACAGCATTCGATTCGGAACTCGATGTATCTTCGTTGACATTGTACAACATATTAACAGAATATTACTTGTGTATATAACAGGTGGTTCAGAAAGTCCCGGGACTACCATACAAAAACACCATTCTCGGCAAAATGCGACTTTATTCATCAACATAGTCTCTTTCTAGAGTGATACAATCATTCTAGCGCCGGTCTTATATTTCTATGCCTATCTTATAGAACGATTTGTCCAACCCTTCTAAATATTCGTACGCTACAGGTCGGAGAAATATCTCTTTCCGGTGAGCAGTTTTTTGAAGTCTGAACAAATTATTTTTACTTCGCGTAAACATCAACACATTGTCGTTTTTGGTCCAAACGCGGTACATACTTCGAACAGAGCTTTCACATACCCAGATACCCGTGCAAAATATAATGCAGATGGTCTGCTGATATCTTTACGATGTCAGCTATCTCACGCACTTTCGCTTTATATTACGATTTTTCAACACTATTTTGTAGTTTTTTTTTGATGTTCCGGCGATGAAGTTTTCATTTGGGGTCCCAAAGCGTTCACCATCATTTTTCCTTATAACACTTTCCAAGCCATTCTTGAGCTATGATGCATACTGATTAAGAAGCTTGCGAATCAATCCTTTTGCCCAGCCTTGAATACAATCAAATTTCTTTCACTGGATTCAGGAGCTCTGATTTTATTAACTGAAAATGCTCGCAGTTCAGACGTCACGATATCGTGACAGAAACTCGCTCGTCTCTATTACTGAGTTGCCGTAATTCGAGCTCCTAAGGGCATATGTTAAGTTTGTTCGTGTTTTCAGAAAGTCACAGACCCGTCTCGTATGACAAATCTCATAACATTGGCTTTTGATTGTTTCAAGTCTTTCACTAGGTTAGACGTGGAAAAACTGTAGACTAAGAACTAGTCCCATGCCTTAAACAGGAAGTAAGCATTAAAGTAAAAGTAAACAACTTTAATCTAAAGTAAAAGCAGCAATCATTTAAAAATTAAAATCGTCAACACGATGAAAGTTAGAAGTCAAACAGTGAAAATATCAAAAATAGAGCTCACTGTGCCCTTGTGTAGATGTGCGTAGATGCTTTTCAAATTTATGATTCAGCAATATGTGGCAAGAAAAAAGCTCAAATCCAATATAAAAAGTGGCAATCCCATTCCCAGCAGAAAAAATACCAACTTGAGTAAAGTAAAGGGTCTTTCAAAGATCGCGCCTAGATGTCAGTAGTGAATAATTTCTGAACGCTACCTTTTTATACGTCATCTTTGACATTTGCTAGAACATGATGCTGGTTTTTCACGCAAAATCATCTTTCGTGGTGAAGCTCATTTCACATTAGATGGATTCATCAACAAACAATATTCTCGCATCTGGGGAGAAGAAGAAAATCCTCGAATAATTTCAGAAAAATCATAATTCGTACGTCCCCAAAAATGTACTGCTTGGTGTCATTTTTGAACTGGTGGAATCATCGGTTCATTTTTCTTCGAAGTTGGAAATGGAAGAACTGTTACTGTCAATGGAGAGCGCTATAGACATCTGATTGAAGATTTTTTTTTGTGGTTTCAAATTGAAGAAACAGACGCAGATGATCTTTATTTTCAACAGGATGGAGTTACGCGGCACACAACACGTGCGAAAATTTAGTTACCAGGTCGATTAATTTCACGTAATGGTGACATATACTGGCCACCCAAATCATGCGATTTTTTGAAAAGTAAAGTCAATTGGACAGATGATAAACAACATTCGGACCGAAATTAATGCGGTAATGTGTGGGCGAGTCCTTAAAAATGTTGATGTTCGTATGAGCACCTATAGATGTGCAACAGAGATAATGCTAAAAGAAGGGCTCTCAATTAGCCTAAAAAAAGGCAAAACCGAAAATATTTGGCGGAAAATTATTACTCTCGCACTTACCTGTGCTACACAAAAATTACATTGAACAATTAGTAATCCTGCATCAAGGAGAAAGACATCGAAACCCTATTAATCTGCCGGCAAATCTATGTAAAAGATTGGACGATTAAGTCCAAATCTATTTGATTGCGCTAAAACTAATGAAACCACTACAGTGAAAAAACTGAAGCAGATTTAAAGACTTAGTACAATCTGCATGAGTAGTTGTCTGCGAAGTGTACCAATAAACCGCTGCCCTAATCGTCGTCTTGAATCTGCCCCAGGTCCAATAGAATATGCAAATTCTCGTTTAGATAACCATCATCTATGCCGAAATACTTCCAAATACATACTTTTCTTCACGATACTCAACTGTACATACCAAGGAAACCAGCTGTTATCCTTTGCGTGATTTCAGCCTACAAAGAATGAGTATTCTGATAACAAGAAAGCTGTCGTCACCCTGTGGAATCAGCGAGAGCTCTTTGTAAAACTATGCAAGAAGATCGCCAGGAGAAGCTTTAGATGATGATAACTTCTTTGTGATTGAATATTAGCAGGAGGAGGTAGATGCCATAGGAGCAACTTCCCAGGAAGTACATATAACATATGTATAAGGCAAATGATGTCACTATTCAAAACCACGGCCTGGAAAATCAGGTCCTTTTGCACAATTCTTACCTTCGAAATAAAATCTCCAACTGGCGATTATAGAGGTCAGGCTTTGCTAAGTTCAATGACAAAAATTTGGTAAATAATGTCATCGTCGACGAGACGGAGCTACGTCCATTCATTTCGAAGGAAGCGATCTCGAATCATTAGAAGTAAGAAATTAGCGGGAACCGATGGGATACCGAACACTATCCTTCGACATCTTCCACTAGAAGCGGTAAAAATTTACACAACGCTGTTTAATAATGCAATGAATAATGTGCATCCAATTCCCAAAAGGCATAACGATACTTCAAATCCGACCAATCTTCGGTCGATAAGTGTTCTACCGAATATCAGTAACGTATTCGAAAATATATCAACCAGTTCGGTTTCAAGGCGTGGCATGATATGATTCGTGCCCCATCTGAACTGGTATCAGATATCTAGTGTAATGAAAGCAAGAAACAATGTACGGGTGCCTGCCTGTTTGATTTGGAGAGACCATCCACAGCGTTTGGTTAGAAGGACTATTCTTCAAGCTGAACAGGTTGGGCATAAGTAAGCCACTGCTATACATTCTTGTTAATAACCTCTCTAGTAGCTAGTTCATCGTGAATAATGGCGATGTGACTTGTGCTGCAGTATTTCACACTACAAACGGCCTGCAGCAAGGTGTGGTTAATTCGCCGATCCTATTCAATATCTTCGCAATCTTGTGTACTCACTTCACCATGTCATAACGTACACAGATTACTTGATCGCATACAAATCGGATCCAAAAACCGAGGTCGCTAATATCCACTTGCAACGTGACTACGATAAGATTAAGCAATATTGCGATAACTGGAAGTTGAAGTTTAACTTGCAGAAGTGGGAAACCATGCTTTTTAGGACGACTTGGTCTGGGGCCTCTGCGGATACCAGAAAGAACTGGCGAAAGTGCTCGATCATGAGGCAACACGGACGGCCACTTGGTTGCCGGAATGTAGTCAGATAACCCGGGATCAGGCTAGATCAATGTCTATATTTTAAACAAACATATTCTGCTATGGCCGGAGCAAAAGGTGCTTTCGCCCTTACAAAGAGACTGTTTTATAGCAGTCAACTCAATGCTAGGGTGAAGATAATCTGCTATATGCTCCTTATCCGGCCTATGCCTGTAACATATTTGGATGTTACGTGTGGTACAACGTGAGAGCAAGTTTAATGGAAAAGATTCGGGTGCTTGAGTGGGCCTGCCTTCGCTTATACAAAACGCCAGAGCACATACAATATTATCCTAACGAAATCTTGTACAATACGGCGGGCCTAATAAGAATGGACAATTTCGTAATTAAGCTGATTCGAAGGTATATTACAAAAGCAATGAACTCGACGAACAATTTGATCCCCGGGGCCTATTACCGCAATTATCAATATCACGAGAGTATGCGCTTTTTAATGGCTTCATTCACCCAGAGGCGTTCCTCTATTTTAATAAGAAAAAGAGCTGATCCACGCCAAATTAGCTGTGCCGCGTCATTCGAACAGCTGCGGACAGGCGACTCAACTACGAGAGAGACGTCGCACACGGCAGTACGGAGCATCTAAGATTTAGTAGATCGGCAGGGAGTCGCGATATAAAGGATGCTGCTCGACAGTACCAACAATTTTGGTGCTTTGGTGAAATGAAAGAAGCTCCTTTGTCGTTTCCTTCAACTCTGTTGTAGCCCCATTTCGGGGCAAGGGTGTGTAAGTTATTTTCAACTATGGCCGGCTAAGAGTTAGTAGGTAGTTTTGAAATTATAAAAAAAAACAAAAATAAAAATATAAAAATTGTTTAACAATTTCTAAAAAAAAAAAAATATTTCCCTAGAATTAAGATAGTTTGAATCTTTTATCTAAATCTATAAAAAGCCAGATCTATGAACTAAGTTTCTTTTTAAAACACAACAACTTTCTTAGTTTTAATAATAAATAAATGAAATAAATAAATTACCCTTAACTACGTCGAAAAACATGGGGCCAGTAAAGTATTGTAAGATAGTATAAGATAATTAAGCTCATTTTAAAGCACTTTTCTGGCTAGCTTGTAAGTATTAATGAAAATGCATACAAAATGAAATGAGCCTCCTAGTGATTTCAAAACTCTTAAGTCCTTAATGAGTCCTTGCACCGCATTGAACTCTCAACAGAACTTTTATGTAAACTCGGAGGGCGATGAACCCGTTCAGAAGTAGACATAAACGCAACAAACTAATGGAATACCCGGATCGATTCGACATCGTAAGCTGCTTCTAGCGTGCCTTCATAGAGGTTTTCAATGCAATTAAAAACCTGCCTTAGAAGTGAATATGACGAAAGGAAGGATCCACTGATAACAACAGAAACCCTGAAGTTAAGAAATTTGCCTATGCGAGAAGACATCACTCCTCGAATGATATGTAGTGCAGTAGAGAATCGGGGATAAAATGATTCAGCCATGTTCCAGCCAAGAGGATTTTTGAGTCCCAGAATACCGGACAACCCGGTCTGGATAACTGATAGGATTGTGCTCGGTATCGAAGAGAACGTACCTCACAGTCCCTCAATTAGGTACAGACTAAGCCGAAATTCTTTGGGAAATATCGTAAAAGACAAAGTCCTCATAGATTGAACATCCATATGTAGTTCTTTGAGATGGTTTGGCTATGCGGGTTTTCAGACCCAAATCTATCTGTTTGTTGTACTATTTAAAATAAATAAACCGGATTAAACAAAGCAAATATAAACTGTAACCAAGCAAACACAACATCCGCTATTGTAGGCTAAAACAATCGCTTTTGTTTTCCTAATTCGTTACAAATGTTTTGAACATGCTGTTGCCATTGCTGTTCGAACTTTTGTACATTTTCCAAAAACCAATTTGTCTCACATTCTTGTTTCAATAATCGTTTCACCTGGTGACAGTTCAAAAACAAATTTCACATCGCTTCCCATATATAAACAAGCACCAACTGGCTACTGCAATGAATTTCACTGCAATCTCTAGGTCCACATCTTCATCGCCGCCAGCACCAAGGCAAAATACGAATAATTCGTAACACATTTTCGTGCAACAGCCGACTTAAAATAATAAATTTCAAATGCGTATTTGTATTTGATGTGGCTGAAAACTTATTTTCATTCGATCGCGGAAATATTTCGCTCTGATTTCCACAAAGCAGAACACAAACTTCAAAGGGATGAGGCTGAGCTCCATCAAAGGAAAAGCGCTTTCTTACCGCATCCGAACTCGATATTTGTGGCAATGTTGTTGCATGTTTTTCCAAAAGCCTAGACACATGTGTGTTGAAAAATAAAAATAAATAGAAACACCAAATCAGATTAGGTTTCCCTCCCTTTACTGTATCTTTTACTAGTTCTTTCTGTTCGATATGAAATTTATTCGTAGTTTTGATCGAGCACGGTGCATCTTTAAGTCGGTACCCGGTGTGCATGTGCAACATCATGCTGGTAGTACTGGAAAAGGGTCCGTTTTACGGTTCCAATATCATCGTCTGTCATCTCAATTCTTCGACTCTAAACAGAAAGACGAAGACGCAAAGCAAAACAGAAAATAACAAAACGCAAAATAATAAATACTAAGTTCAACGGATGCGATGAACTCTCTTCCCGGATGATTGGGCGCTCAGAGTTGGGCCAAGGTCCAACTGGGCATGGGCACGAGAATTGTTTCCCTCATTTGCGCGCCCCGATTGTACGAATACTCATACCGAGATCTGACTTAAGACCGAGTTTCATATTTTTTGCCTCAGTTGTTCGTGCGCCGCTAGCTATCGACTTTAGGGATCATTCGCATGCAATATGACCGACCAGTTATCCGTATACGAATATGTGGCTTTACTGGCTGGTTGCATGCCTCATATTGGTATTGGGCCCAACGAAGACGATTGTTGTCGTGTCGCCAATAGTCTTGAGCTGTGAAGACGTTTTGCAGTCGTTGCAATGGAATAGCGTTTAGCAATCGATTTTGTACGTTTGTACGTTCTGAATTGAATTGTGTGGTATTTCAACGGCAATAAGGAGATATGTGGATGATGATTGTAGGGGAAATTTTCCATTTGCCTTTTGAATACACTGAGAGAAAATATTGCCAAAATTGACAAATTTACTTGGAAACGATCAATAGAAACCTAGAAGCACTTGATGCTGTAAAAAATTTATTGGAACAGAGGAAGAGATAAATATCTTCAATCACAGTCTTGAATAATTTGGGTACAATGCTATTAAACTCGGTTCTGATGTCAACTATATAATAAAAGCGTGCTGAGCAAAAGCGGCAGTATTGTCTACGAGATGGTGGTAATTTCTCTTAGGCCAAAGAACCCTCATCATACGAGTATACCTTCCTTTGTCCACTCACTTCCATTTACAAGTCGCCCTTTCTTATTAAATCACCATCCTTCTCAATCCATAAGAGCTGTGCTGACGAAAAGCCTGTGTGAGGACCCACTTTAGATACAGCTCAGTCGCAAACGGAGTATCAGGATAGTTGGCAATCTTTGTACAGATATACTGGATCTTCATTTTCTGTTACTCGTGGGATTCAATAATGAACAAGAAAAATATTCGTATTCTAAACAATAGCTCCTGCAATACTGCACAACGGAAAGATTATGGCTGCTCATGATCCATCAACTGTTAACAACATCAGTGAACCTAAAGTGCGCGCAAATAAATCGCTGTAGCAAAACCTATGCTCTACGAGAGCGTCTTGTAGTAGAGGATCGCAACATCGAAGTGTTCGTATTCTCAAACTGGATACGCTCTTACCGTACCCCATAAGGAGTTCCTTACTCATAGGCGGAAAACCAAGGTGTAATTCGATCCGGATTTGACTTTATCACATTAAGTGTTTTTTAGGGAGGATGCATTAACTATTGTAGACGCTGACAAACTGCCCCCCCATACTTTGGACCCACATTGCCAAACGCGGGAGCATCAATTTTCTTTCCATCCATGGAAGATGAAAATCTGGAACTCTAACGAAGTCATCTCCTACCTTCGACGAAAGATTTTCGGACATGCATACGGAAAACTTCTTCAACAAGGCTATTTTACAGTGAAGACGAATTTCTTCGGCGGTTGTTAACAACTTGGCTCGTGGAGTCCACGGCACGAGCTAGCGGGGGGTGTATATTTGGCGTGAAAAAACAGATCAACGCTTATAAGCGAACTTCATCGAATCATAAGAGAAATTGCCACCAATAACTGCAGAACCTATATCGATCCAAGGGTCTTAGAGCGTCAATCCAAGAGACTACGACGTTAGTCCCAGAAGTAGCCGACGGGACCAAGATGGGGGTTGTTGTGTAAAAAGAATGCAAATTGTAGAAAGTACCAACCTTATAAAGCTTAAATTTGAAGTTCGGCATCCACCAATAGTGTTCCTTATGTGATAAAATACTCTCATTTGAACGGCCTCAATCCAACCAACAACAAAACGGAACTGGAATCTACGAGGGGCGTTCAATATATTCTCGGTATCGATATGAAGGAAAATGCGAATTCAATTTAAATTGTTTTTATTTTTCAATATGATCTCCCCTAACATCAATGCATTTGTTACATCTTGAGATAAGCTTTTTTAAACCCTCAAAATAATAAATTTCCTCTTTCTCTGCAAAATACCGACTTGAGTTCTTCATCATCCGAAAATCTTTTTCCACGAAGACATTTTTTCAAATCCGGAAACAAGAAATAATCACTAGGGGCAAGGTCTGGACTATAGGGTGGGTGTTGGATTTCTTCGAAACCACAATCTCGCGCAGCAGCCTTGGAAACTCGCGCCGTGTGAACAGGAGCGTTGTCATGAAGAAGCAACACACCCGCTGCGAGTTTACCCCGTCTTTTCTTTTTAATTTCCTCCCGCAAATTATGCAAAGTGGAAGCGTAGGATGTGGCGTTGATGGTTTCACTTTTTTTTTTGTACTCAATGAGCAAGATTCCCTTTGAGTCCCAAAAAACTGTGGCCATGAGCTTCCCGGCAGACGGAGTGACTTTGAACTTCTTCGGGGGGTCTGTTCCTTTTTTATGCCACTGCATGGACTCTTGTTTGCTTTCAGGGTCATAGTGGTGGACCCATGTTTCGTCCCCAGTAACAATTCGATCCATAACACCGTCCGCGTTCTCACTACACATCTCCAAAAGCTCTCTACAGCATGCGATTCTCACTTTTTATCTGAGGCGCTGTGAGCATTCGTGGCACCCACCTTGCACTGACCTTTGAAAGGTTAAGATGGTCATGAAGAATGGTGTGAATGGTACCAATTGAAAGCTTGGTGATCTCTGCCATCATTTTCACCTTTATTCAGGCATCCTCAGGAACAAGTTTTTCGACTTCTTTGATGCTTTCTCCCGTACAAGCAGTAGCCGGGGCGCTGGAGCGGGGGGTCGTCCTCAATGCTCTCTCTGCCTCTCTTGAACTCACTTGACTACTTTTGCACAGTTGATAATGAAGGTGCGGAACCCTGGTAAACAGCCACCATCTCTTCCTGAATAGTTTTTTGACTTTTTATTTGCTTAGTGAGAAATTTAATTACAGCGCGATGCTCAATTTTCACCATCATCGCCTCAGTTGCCATTATGATTCTGTTTAACTAGAGATAAAACGCGAATTAATAATCACACTTATATGAAATTTTACATGAATGCACTAAAATAATAGTATTACTTGATAAATAAGTCAATTTATATATGCAACCACAGCTTCACCCCGATACCGAGAATATCTTGAACGCCCCTCGTACACTAGGCGAGTCGTCCGCTCCTTTGTTTACAACAATAAAATATTGGGTGCCAGAGTTTAAGCGAGGTGGTACGAGTTGACAGGACGAACATCGCAGTGGTCGACCAAATGAGGTGAGTTCACCAGAAATGTTGAAAAGAATCCACAAAATGGTATTGGATGGCCGTCCATTGAAAGTCCGTGAACTAGTAGATACGGTAGGCATTTCAAAAAGTGCTGTACAACGCATGTTGACTGAAAAATTGGACATGAGAATGCTGTGCGCAAAATTGGTGCCGCGATTATTCACAATGGAACCAAAACACCATCCTGAGGGTGCTTCAGTCGAGTGTTTGGCAAAATTTCACAGCAATAAAGCCGAGTTTTTGCGTCGACTCATAACCATGGATTAAACATGGGTCCATCACTTCACATCCGAAACGAAGGAACAGTCAAAACAATGGACTCAAAGGGGATAATCGGCTCCAAAGAAGGCGAAGACAGTTCCATCTGCAGGCATGGTCGTAGCGTTATTTTTTGGGATGCGCGTGGTAATTTTCATTGATTATCTTCAGAAAGGAAAAACTCTCAACGGCCTGTATTATGCGAACTTATTGCAGCGTTTGAAAGATGAAATCAAGAAAAAACGCATTTGGCGAAGAAAAAAGTTTTGTTTCATCAAGACGATGCACTAGTTCATACATCCGTCATCGCGGTACCCAAAATCAATGAGTTAAAGTTCGAATTGCTTCCTCGTGCACCGCATTCGCCAAATGGAGCCCCTCGGATTATTTTCCATTTTCAAAATTGAAAAAAAAAGCTCGGTGGTAAAACATTTCCCAACAGTAAAGAGGTGGAGTCTGCGGTTGATGGATATTATAAGGAGCTCACACTATAAACAGGGTATCGAAGCTATTGAACATTGCTGGGAAAAGCGTACCAAAAGGAGACCACGTAGGGAAATAAACATAGTTTTCCCCAATTTTCTTGTCTTTTCTTTGTTAAGTGGGGTACTTCTGGGAGTACCCTCGTAAAACTAAACCTTCACTCAAAGAAGGTTTGGTGTTTTAGTAGCCTGTAGCAGGTCTTATCAAACCGTATAAAAGTTGCATCAACCGCAGCACGAAACTCTGGACATTTCCCCAACGGATTATCATTTCTTCAAGCATCTGAATCAATTTTGCAAAAAAAACATATGCGGCTCCTGGAATCCCCTTTTTTACAAGTAAGGCATCATTATCTAGCAAAAATGTATCGAAGACAATGGTGAATGCTCTGTGCTCTGAAAAATAAAGTTAATTCATTCAAAAATTTCAAGTGTTTAAAGTTACATGTCAAAACGGTAATGTCATATGCAACAACCTAATGGATGCATCCAAATCAGTCCAAAGATAGAGTGCAGAAAGTGACATGCAATAAAAACGTCAAATTTCGTCGTCGCCATAATCCCATTAAGCACTTATACTCGTACTTATAAAAAGAGAATTTATTTAGCGTAAACGAAACCCACCCTGTACTCAATTTTCTGAAAGACTTCACTGCCATTGAGTTAGAAGCGATTGAGAGAAAAAGAATTATCTGCCGAAATAGCTCAGTTGGGAGAGCGTTAGACTGAAGATCTAAAGGTCCCCGGTTCAATCCCGGGTTTCGGCAAACAATTTTTTTTATTTTTTTTTTTTATTTAATAATAATACAATATTTAACCTTCTTCTACAATAGGCCAACCAACCAAACGGATAGTAAATTTACAATGGTTATGGCCAACATTTTTTTTTTAGGTCTTTTAGAGATAGTTTTTCTTATGAAGGTCAGAAGGAAATGGATGGAAAGTAAGACTTTTCAGTATCCAGAGATACTGATTTTGACTTTTAGAGAATTGGCAGTAAACAAAATCAACATTGTTCAATATTACTTTTGAACAAATAGACAGTGAACATCCAATCAAATGGACCAATTGCTTATCTCACTAAACCAACTTGCAGACCCGACCGATGCTAATATTCACTTTGAAAGTTCTTTCTCAGAACTGAGGGCAATTGATTGTACGAATATTACAATTACTAGTATTGGACTCTTAAAGTAAGAATCTACGATACATACACAGTTCGTTTAATAACCCTGTGGAGTCAAATTCCCTCACGGCGTCACATGAGAATATTTTGGAAAATTGTGCTATTGAGGGGACAAGTGAAGAAATTAATGCCACAAACCCAATAAGTCCATCTTGGAGGGACATGTTGTTTTCTCTCCACTTCTTAAAAAAAATGTAACACATTGGTAGACTTTCTGCTTGACGTTCTCAATAATTTTAGCATTTACGGCCGAGCTTATGAAGATGATGTCGGTTCACTTTTCGTCAGATCCTGTCGAATTACTGCAACCTCTAAATTAGAGACAGCCGGGGACAAAATCGTTACTAAAGACACCACGTCCATTCCAAAGAAACGAGTATCATTATGTAATTCTTCGAATCAAAATATTTGGGATTTATCCGGGAAGTAAACTTCTTTGCACTTAACATGTCGAGAATCAAATGATTAGGTTACTTGGTGGTCAATAAAAACTGGTGAGTATCTACTAAATTTTCTTATCTCTACTCGCCTATAAATCTTTAAACTTTGAAAGGGGTTGTTTACCCTCACGGTCTTAGCCGTGAATGGAAAGATTTATCGATCCTCATATTCATATGAAGGAAATTTTCTAAGCCGTCTTAAAAATTCCAGATTTCTAACTCAAGGCTATGCAGATGACATGGTCATAATAGTTGGGAGTAAAGCCTAATCCAGAATTACTGGACAAATGCAAGATGTCTTAATCAAAATACGCCAACCAAACAGAGGAGTTAAAGGTTAACCCAGCGAAATAATTTCCTTCCCCAGGAGAAGAAACTTAAAGTTCCAAACGCTATAACTGCGTGGCATAGAGATCGATTTGAAATATTTGGAAGTACCTCTGGACTATAACCTAACAACATCGAAAAGATGAAAAAAAAAAAATACGCTTGACTTATTTTAATATTACTTTCATCAGATATCACCGTCATCTAGGAAATATAGTGGAATGGGCCGGAAAGAAGGGAGAATGAGCATCTGTGATATATACTCGTAGTACGGGGACTGATACAGAAAACAGAAGACGCATTCATTTGGGTGTGGATTTAATTAAGGCAACTAAGGCAAGAAGTCTTGAAGTTTCGGCACGTGAGCAAACCCATTGCAGCAATCCGCATCAAGACTAGATTCACCAACATCGGCCTGACATGCCTCTGACGTTCTCACAGAAGGAATGGACGAGTTCCTCGACGGTCGAAAATCATAGCCAACACGAAACAACGTCTGGAAAAAGACTTAGGCTAAATGACTTTGATGCTAAGCGCAATACCACTACAACTGGCACACGGTTTTCTGACCTTAAGACTCACAAGGAACAGCCTAAGTGATCATACTATAGAAATCATTTTACTATTGAAGAAAGGCCCACGATATCCTTAAATTTGGAGCGATCAGTATAGACTCGAGGCACTAGCTATTTTAGTTGCAGCCAAGTTACGTCTATGGATATCTTAAACGTCACAACAGCGAAGAAATACTGCGAGAAGATTTAAAGTTGAATCGTAATAGAGTCTTTCCCGATCCCTCAGCCCCTTGTCAACGCCTATACAACTCTTTTAGGTGTGAAGACCAGTGGCCTCGACGCCAGGAATTAAATCACTGGCTTGATGAAAGTGGAAGAAAATACAGATAGCAAAAGCATTCGCCTATAAAGAGACCCAGCATAGAAGGAAGACTGCGAAGAGGCGGGAAGAACATCGGCTTTGGAGAAAAAAAAACAGCAGAAGAAACAAGCGATGGAGGAAATGAAAAGTTTCTACTCCAGGAACGAGGTTCGAAAGGTATGCCAAAAGTAAACAGAATGTATCGAGCCAAAACCTGAACGGATGAGGGAAAAATTTATTAGTAGCCATAATCTGAATTCTATGTCTATTTAACGGCAGGGAGGATCCAAACCCCGCCGTCGGACAGAAAAAACCATCCAATCTGGGCGATGCAAACCAAGATTTTCTTCCTCCTATAACAAGATCGTCGAACCGGGTGGCCTACATACCGAGCCTATTTAACGGAGCAGAAAATGACTTGATACGGAACTCAAACCACCTCCCTTACAGTATTTGTTCAGAGAAGAGACTGATAAATTAAAACAGAACTCACTACTCTGTAAAGGTCGGAAGAAATTTATAGGAAGGCTTAGCAAAGATGATCCGCTGTTATGTGACTTTTTAAACATCAACACCAGAGACACAATTTTGCAAAAGTCTGTGCAACAACTCTCAAAAGTTCAGAATATTGATGTCATTAGCATTTACACATAACAAGCAAAAATGGGTTTAGCTGTGAATGAGGACAAAACCAAGTATACACATATGACGTCTACACGAAGGGACACACAACATTGGCAGTTAAAACTTCGAAGTAATTAGGAATTTCACCTACCTTGTTTCCGCTATTAATTCTGATAATGACACATCATCATAAGCTAAGTAATAAGGCATTAGGCCTTGCGAAAAAATAACAAAAAAAAAGGGACTCCTAATAGTCTTACTCTATGGGGCAGAAACATGTACCTCACAGAAGGCGGCTGAAGATATCAATACCCGTTTGTAATGCAAAATTCTTTAAATAATTTTTAGTCACTGACTTGAACTAAACCCTGGGGGTGGAATGCACATGCGAAAGTACGAGTAGTAACAGAAAAACTGTGAAAAATTCAGAATTTAATGAAAATAGTCTGCAACAAACACAAAGGACCGCACATAAACACAGCCATCAACATAGCGCAAGTCCTAATTAAAGGACCTACGCAACATGGTCTGACCATATACTCACACTGGACTAAAGGATGCGACAACCAGGTACAAACAAAAATGAACGCCATACTACGTGCTGCAATTGGTGCACTACCCTCGACGCTCTGTTAGCAGAAACTAACACTCCAAGCTTCGTAGATATGAAAATGATCGTTCAGGTTTGCAGTCTCATGGACTGCAAACACCCACTACATGAAATCTGTAGGAACGGCAAAATAATGGTTAAAAAAAGTAAAATCAAAAGCGCGCTCTACAATTCCTTGAAGCTGCTCACACACACGACTATTCCAATGCCCACCAATTATGACAATACCAAACCACCCTGGATGTTCCCAGCAAGGATAGTTAACACCTCTTATACACAAGCGGAAGTATGCCGAAAGAAATTTGCTGAAACCGCCAATTTCGATTGCGTCTTATACGAGGGTTGTCTGAAAAGTTTCCGACCGAACAATGATACAAGACATTTTTTCTCCATTTTTTTTTTTATTTTTCTACATAGTGTTCTTGTAACTCTACACACTTCTACCAGCGATGCTCCCATCTCTCTAACCCATCCAAATAGTACTTGGCGTTTTTCTCGGCAAAATAATTGTACACGAAGGTGATTGACTCCTCATTTGGCGAAAATCTTTGTCCTCCGAGCGCAGTTTTTAGATGAGGGAGCAAAAAGAAGTCGGTTGGGGCTAGATCTGGTGAAGAAAGCTGACCATTCGCCGTAATTCATGGATTTTCGCCATGGCAACAGCTGAGGTGTAAGACGGCGCGTTGTCTTGGTGAAACAGGATTTTCTTTTTCTGCAAATGTGGCCGTTTTTCCGCAATTTCTGCCTTCAGCTTGGCAAGTAATGATGCGTAGTATGCTCCTGTAATGGCTTTTCCTTTTTGAAGATAATCGATTAAGATAACTCCTTTACTATCCCAAAACAACAGTAGCCATCACTTTCCCAGTCGAAAAAACGGTTTTTGCTTTTTTTGGAACTGGCTCGCCCTTTGCAGTCCACTGTTTTGACTGAATTTTTGTTTCGGGCGTATAATAGTGTATCCAAGTTTCATCTACAGTAATTAATCGGCGCCAAAACTTGGATTTATTGCGCCTAAACAGCGCCAACAGAGCGCTGGAAATGTTCATTCGAACACGTTTTTGGTCTAACGTAAGCAAACGCAGCACCCAACACGCGGACAGCTTACTCATGTCTAAATCTTGATTTAATATGTAACAAACACGTTCTTTCTACATTTTCATAACCTCTACTATCTCTCTCACTTTAATTCGGCGGTCGTCTAACACCATTTGGTGAACTTTAGCAATGTTATCGTCAGTGGTTCCAGTTTTTGGACGTCTCGAACGTACATCATCTGCCAAGCTCTTACGGCCACGTTTAAATTCAGCTGCCCAAAATTTCACTGTGGTAAATAATGGTGCAGAGTCCCCATACACAGAGTCCAACTCATTTTTGATTTGCGTAGGCGTATTGCCTTTCAAAAACAAGAATTTAATAACAGCTCGATACTAAATTTTTTCCATTTTCACAAAAAACACTCACATCGACTCACTCAAACGACTGTCAATTAAAAACTGCGCGTCCAAAATGACTGAAACCTCGGTGAGTAACTGTCAAGAGATGCACAACTAGCATTCACTAGCGAGTGCCGCTATCTTTCAGACAACGCTCGTAAACTGGTGCTTCCTGCAATAATGAAGTAACTGGTTACTGCGTCTACAGACTGGACCGTAATTGTGACAGGTTGATTTCGCAACAACTCACCTACACCCAATCAAAACTCATTCACTGGAGAAGTAATGGCATTAGCGGAGGCAATTGAATTTGCAAACTCAAGAACGGAGAAGACAGTGAATCTCCCATCATGCTGACCCTTCGAGCTGTCATGGCTTCAAATTATCCGAGAATTCATTTAATATGGCCACCTGGACATGTTGGGATTCCGGGAAATGAAAAAGCGGACGCAGGCGCCCGTAAAGCCATTAGAATGCCTCTTCTGTACACCTTGCCATCATTTGCAATAGTTGTATGGGCTCAACGCCTTACGAAATTTCGTGAAGATGCAGAGCATCGCTGGAGGCAATCTAATTCGTTTTTAAGAACGCATAAACCCTCACTAGCGAAAGATCTCTACAACAATTCATTAAGCCGATTACAAGCAGTAAAATTATGCAGGTTAAGGCTAGCTCACACGATTTTCAATAAAGCCCACTTGTATAAAAAGGAGTCTTCGTTAGTTTGTGATTCATGCAGCGTATATCACATACCCCAAAGCTGCCAAATCACAAGACAACATTTCGCAAACAACGTTCCAAAGCTGGAAGAACTACTTAATCCATCTATACCCCCTGAAACATCACCCCTGTTCCCACTTCCAGCTCGACATAGGATTAACATAAATTTAATTTAAATAACGTGCTTAAGTTCCCAGTTTAAAAATAAGCCAGGAATGTACATTTATGTATTGTAAATATTTATTTTTAACTCGTACGATCTATATCAGCCATATGCGCAGCATAGAACCCCGGCGTTATACTCCGGACGATACAAATTTATTTGTATTGCTTCCTTAGAAAATAAAAATAAAAAAATTTGTGATATAACAGCGAACCCTACAAGCTATACAGCAGCTTATACTTGGTCAGAAAGTCGTTCAATTCAGGGGCAACTCGGTGATGGAAGACCTAGCCTGAAGTGGCGCGCCAAAATGAAACCACCTTGGAGTGAGCAACAGGTGACAGTTGAGCAAAGACCGCGCTAAATGGAAAAGTTTATTGGTTGGGGAGAATGTCCACCCAGGCTATAGGTACATAAGTACAAACTTTCTACACCATAAAGCACTACTTTCATCTTCCAAGCAGAAGATAATGTTGCTAGGCTGCATCAGAGGAAACTTCTGGCGATAAGACATCAATATACCACCTTGATCAAAAATCTTTCGGAATTTATTCAGAAAATTAAAAATACAACTTTATTCATCTAAATCTATATTGTCCCCTTCAGAGTAATCCCCATCGACTGCAACACACTTATACGAGCGCTTGATCCAATCCTCGAAACATTTTTTATATTCGGTTTTCGGTATGTCCATCAGTGCTTCCTGCGACTTTCCCAGTACTTCCTCTCGGCTGCTGAAACGCGTTCCCCGTAGTGGTTTTTTAACTCAATTGAACAGAAAGAAGTCACAGGGAGCCAAATCGGGTGAATTCGGTGGCTGTTGGATGGAATTTGTTGCATTTTTCGTCAAAAAATTACGAATAATGATGGCACTGTACGACGATGCGTTATCATGGTGCAAAATCCACGAGTTTTCTGCCCACAATTCTGGTCTCTTTGGGCGAATTGCTCACGCAAACGTCTCATAACGCCTAAATACTCGTAATACTCTTTGTTTACTGTCTGGCCTTCTGGCAAAAATTCATGATGTACTACACCGTTGTAATCCATGAAAACCGTGATCATTGCCTTCTTTTTTGACTGAAAACGACGTGGTTTTTTTGGTCTCGGCTCATTTGGTGAACGCCATTCACTTGCCTGATGTCTGGATTACGTGTCGTACTTATAAACCCACGTCTCGTCTCCAGTAATGATCCTTTTGATGAATGTGGGATCGGATTCAGCCTCGCAAATCATCTCTTTTGCGACGTCAACACGGTCTCTTTTTTGCATGAAATTGAGGTCTTTTGGCATCAACTTTGCAGCTACACGACGAAAACCCAAATCATTAACCAAAATGTCTTGGACGGATCCATAGGCAATGTTCAAGTCCTCCGCTATCTCTCTGATTGCGGTTATTGACCAACATTTCTTTTACTTCATCAATGTTTTCGTCGGTTTTCGATGTGGATGGTCTGCCACTGCGTTCATCATCTTCGATTGACTCACGACCACTTTTGAACCGCTCGCTCTCGTGCCACTGATAAACGACCGTTTTTTTTAGAGAATCGTTGCCGAAGCACTTTTCCAACATTTCCAACGTTCGCGCACCATTAAATCCGTGTTTTACGCAAAATTTAATACGAGTACAAGTTCGTTGTTGCAAATTTAAATCCATTTCAAAAATTGTAAAAAATCGCCAACACACACAGAGATAGATGTACTCTTGGTTACGTAACTTTTGCAAATGTCAAGCTATGACTTGAATGATTGATGATTTAGAGGGAATGTCAACAACAGATTTACCAACTTAACAAAAAAAACACAACTCAAATCGGAACAATGGGAGCGCCACACGGTGGTGTGGTGCGGGAACTTTTTGATCAAGGTGGTATTGTCAAAAAGCCAATCGACTTTGAACTTTGGGTCTCAGCTGGTTTGCAACTGTCTACATCTTCCTTTTTATATGGGTCCCTGATCATTGCTGGCTTTCAAGCCGAACTGTGTTCTGCTTTCGTTTATTAACCCTGAACCTTTCTCTGGTCAGCTTGTCAAGCAGATAAAGAATGAGCGGAAACTATGGAAACGTCAAAAAATGCACAAATTGCCTTAAGACATACCAAGAAATGTATAGATTTTCTAAACAAAAAAAGTCCTTATTTCCTTCTTAACTGGTCGTTAGTCACTCAAAAGCCATCTTAAAAGGAAGGGCCTTATCCAATCGGATATATGCTGATACTGTCTTGAAGGTACAGAAACAGCGCGACATGTTCTGAGCGAATATCCTGCCACTGCATACCTCAAACTTGAGCACATTACCATCTGATGCAACCAGACAATCTGAGGACTTTTATCGGGAACTAGATTTCAGCTAGTCGACAGCACAATGCAACAACAACCGAAGTACTCCTCGGTCATTTCTTATGGCTTTTTCCACTATAGCATTTAAAAAAATTAAATGAAATTGAGCCGAAAGTGAATTTAGTCGAATGATCTTGAATACAAGGATACTAATCCTGTAACCTCTTAGATGCCACTTCTTATCATGCAAACATACGGCCGCCTTTCAAGCGAAGACAGAAGCTGGGCTAAGTCCTTTCAAACACCGAGAATGCAAAATTTCTCTAAAAACACTTTGCAAGCTGAAGAGATGTGGAAACTGCTAATGAACTATTTCCAAAAAGCTAAGACATATCTAAACCCCTGTTAGAATCAGTTACGTGTTCGGCCAATTGACAGTTGGGTTTCTGGTGAACACAACTGTTCGTGAATGTGGCATGTCTTGGAACTATCCATCGCCAAATTTCATTCGAACAAGGGGTCTCCGTGGACAGATATTTCTGTGTAAAGACCTGAAACGTAGTCTCACCTCAGTTGGAAACATATTTCATCAGGTGCTAAGGAGAATTATTTAAAAAAAAAAAAAACCTATATCACCACTGTTGCCTGCAATTAGAACTTGTTAAACAAGGTCGACTACCATAAATCTAACACCTTTTCCTTTGACATCTCAAATTACAATTTCAGATTCCAATTCTCCCCGTGTACTTTAGCAAATGCGATTTTTTTTTTTTTTTTTGAATTTTTTGCATAACAATTTACTTTGTTGATATATCACCTTTAGCATACAATACTCGGCAGCAATGCAAGAGTGCACATAACAGCCGCCACCATCATCCTACATCTTACGCCCGTTTTTGTTGGTCTCTCGCCTGTTTATAATTTAAGCCAAATCGTCGATTATAGTTCTCCGATCTAGTCGACGAACATAAGTCACGAACTTGCTCCAAAACAAAACCCCAGCGCAATGGTTCTACTACAAATGCGCGCATATGCCAGAGGATACCAGCATAGCACCAACCGAACCATCGACACCGAAGCTAAGCTACATAGTACTACGGGATACGGATACCCAGGTACTCGTACCCTTTTGCAATGCGATTGCAGTCAACCTTTTTATGTGCTCGCGCACACTACACTTGGACTTTCTTCCTTCAGATGAGTGCATGGTGATTAGGAACCCGAAACGATGAACGTCTGCGCGAGCCCATAATCAGCTGGAATGCATCTCTCTGGCTGTTTTGGATATTAACAGCCAGAGTAGGCCCCTCTATTCGATGAGCTACTCGTAGCTACTCGTACCTTGGTGTTTGCTCCAGGATTCGCATTTTTGCATTTTTCTTCTTTTTTTACCCCTCCCCAGTTTAACCCGTTTACCATTTTAGCATATTATGATCGGTTCATGCAGATTGCCCGGTGCGGTTCGTTATGGCAACATACAATAATAGCGCATATGGCAACACCATGCCTGCTACACAACGCTGCAACAAAAAAAAAAAAAAAAAAAAAACAAATGGGAAAATAAAAACGGCGAGAGAAATGATAATTTCCGATATTCGTGGGCTTGCATATGGTAAAATGATTTTCCTGGAGCACAACACAGATCTCAGTGCCAATGGATCACGTAAGCTTCGTGTTTCTGTTTGCACATAATTATTCAGAGATCTCTCTACGACGCTTGGTGTGTTTGCAGTTCCGTTCCGTTCGGTTTTATTGTAATTAGAGATTGAACCGTTAAAAGATTCTAATCGAATATCAACGGAAAAACCATTGGGAATAACCTGAATCCATTCAATATTGGATACGAATTGATAGGCATCCACCAGAAGTGGATGTTGCTTGTTGGAGGTTTGATTACCAACTGCGGTTTATTGCAACATTGTGTCGATTTTTAATTGCCGCCACCACGCTGTTCGTGATTTAATAAATTTTTTTTCTAATAATTTATCCATGACGGCATGATCATGAATATTTCAGAAGGAGGAGGACTTACTAATAAGAGAAAATTCTTATAAGCTCACTTGTTATTGAGCTGTCGGTTAAAGCTGTCGCTTTTGAAGGCTTAGATATATTGTAACAACATCGCTGTGATCTGCATTTCAAATTTAACTGTGTGGGAGTTTATTGATGTATCTTCCGGACTTTCTTTTCTTTTGCTCGTGAGTAATATTTCTTAAGAGAACAAACGAACGAACTTTGAATCAACCGGCTTTCTATTCATCCAGTCAACAAAAAAAAAAATAAAAACGGATAGGCTCAAGCAGTTGTATTGTCACTCAAATCACGCCTTACGACGTTTTGCTCTAAAACCCACGCTCAAAACTCTGGATCTTCATGAAAAGAACCAAGCTGATTGGTGTGACCCATCTAGTGCTTAACACAATTCGTTTTTCCAACAAAGCTAAGGATCATACTTGAGTGTCATCCAGGATAACAAACTTCTTTGGGTTAACCGCTGTCGGTTTTCTGGCCGTGTAAAGAAGCTTTGGTCAAGACATTGGGCTTGTCACCGAGGAGGGTCGTCTGCATCTATACGGCCACGATAAGATCAGTTATATCCAAAGCGTAGGTTGTTTGGAGAAAAGAAGTCGACTCTCGTTGTGTGGTCTTTGTCCAGAATCTGACCCAGAAGTAGAGGGTAGTCGGGTCTTCACGGATGACTCTAAAGTTGATTTTCATTTAGAATGAAACGCGGGTTTTTCTGGAGGACGAAAACGTAAGATTTCACTCCTCGTTAGCAAAACTTGCGTCTGTCTTCAAAGCGTAGATATACGCAATCATGATAGCAATGAACTACTCGTATATTGTAAAGAATTGCCAAAGGGACGAAATATCTGCGTCTGTAGTAAGAACCAAGCTGCACTTAAGGCCTTGATGAACCAAAGTCAGGAGGCAGAATTCACGGGGTTTTGTTTAGGTCTCAGATCACAAGGGATCGCGAGAAATGAGATCGCTCAGAATAGAGTTTTTCAGGACTCAAGTCTGCGTTCCGACTGCCTGCATCTTCGCTTTTGGCATACATGGAGACCTATGTTTCTTATGAGCATAATTGCAGATGGCATGACTCCTAAGATACCGGCAAACCAAACGACGTCGGAGAAAGGACATCAGGCTGCTTGTCGGTGTTGTAACGGGCCACTACACACCCAAGTGTGCCGGGAATATGCAATGCAACATTCTGCGATACCGCAGAATACCCTCTCTGTAAACCACGGCATAAGCTTGCATCAGGATGCAGGTGTTGTAAACCACGGCATAAGCTTGCATCAGGATGCAGGTGTTGTAATTGGCAATGATGTGGTGGGTATTGGTAGTAGACTTAGAAATTGCAGTTAAAGAAATATATCCATTGTACTGGACTACGAGTTTTTTTTTTTAAATTATCGCGAATTCAAGGCGCTATTAGCACCCGTAAGATGTAAAATGTTTTCACGCAGCGCGGGCGAAGGAAAATTAGGGAGGAAAGAAAGAGAGGCGCCAATGTCCGTTGGTTTTCAATGTCTGAATGTTACAATGACTTGGAAATAAAGAGCTGGACAGGGCATTGCATAAGCGAGTTGTACGACTTAGAAACGATCCACGATATTGCAGAGTACTGATGAGCATTCATAATGAGACAACCGTAAAGGTCTGAAGGGGTGGAATGCTACTGGCGATTTTTATTGAGCACTGCTGGTGGAAATAACGATAAAACAAAGTGAGATACGAGACATTACGTCAGTGCTTGCGGATGTAGATTGTTTGAGTGATATCAGCATCGGCTATGAGTTTTGTCGCACGATTTCGAATCCTATCTAGCAAGCACAGAGATGTTTTAAGCGCACTTGACTAGATGAGGTCTTGGTCTTTGGCCTTAGATATTGAGGCCAAATCAGAGGCGGTGAAGTATTTCTAACATCGTTTGAGGAAACCCTGACATTTCGCAGCGTTTTTGGTGACACCGAATATGTGGTCATTCCAACGTAGGTTGTCATTGACACACATACCGAGAATGGAAAGTTTTTCGGTTTCAACGATGAAAGCCATTCACGGTTAATGACTGGATGTTTAAATTTCGCTTTAACGACAGCAGACAGCATTGTGGTTTGGAAGTATTAAATTTCACTCTGTTGATAGTTCCCCAATTTGTTATGCTGTTAATATCGGAATTTAGTTATTGTAGCTCAACATATGCCGCCGTTCTCGTCCTACAGCCGAGGAGCAGGGGCGTGAGTCCGGAAACGAATATGAAAAGCTGAGAGCACTGTCGCAGCAAAGGTATATATAGTATCAGACAAGAAATCGTTGATGAAAATTAAAAATAATGACGGAGACAGAACGGTGCCCTGGGGCACATCAGCATTTATTTTGTGAATACCAGACTTGAAACCACCCAAGACAACTTCAATAGAACGTTTCGAAAGGAAGTTTCTATTACGTTGAAGAAGGGAGTCGTCGATTCCAAATGCACACATTTTCGACGAAAGAGCCTGATGCCAAACTCTGCCAAATGCCTTAGATTGATGTACGCTTTGGTTCCACTCTTCGATGAAACATGCCATCAGATCACCAGTGGAGCTGTTGCTAAGAAAACCGTACTGCCGGTCATTAAGAAGTTTTCGTGTTTCGAGATATTTCATGAGCTGACGGTTTATCAGCGTTCCTATGACTTTGGAAAGAAGGGACGTACGTGCAATGCTGTTTGCTATCTTCTCGGAAAGAATCCTAAAGAGTAGGATTGATGAAAAAGCTTACGCAGTAGTTTTGTCAGCGTGGAAGAACACCTCTTCTGAAGAAGGGGATATAAATGAAATGTCATTGTAAATGAGCGCTGGTATGAGGATGAGGCAGAATTTCTAATATTTCTGATGAACTACAAAAAAATTGATAGTACCTTTGGGATATTACAGTATTATTTGCTTCAGTTTTTGGTCGTATTGAAATTGCCCAGGCCTAAGAAAGACGTTGGAGTCATTCCTGGCTCATTTGAACTTTTTTCGGTTTCCCTCTATCGGGTTGGTTTTGAAGGACCGAAAAAACATTTCGAGAACGAAAAAACTACCTCTTTCCAGCTCGAGTCGTGCGACGCTTTTTCTTTTTCTTAGATAATCTTCATCCTATGATGGATAAAGGATCTCATTCGCGGCATCCATGTCATTATCGAGGAAACAAACCACCAGCTAAATTCCTAAAGAAGCTATTAAACCCGCTCCAATTTGCTTTCTCGTATTGCCATATGGTTCTGTTAGGAATCTTTTCTCTACCTGTGTGGTTGGTATACGAGAAATTAGTTGATATGATACAGTGGTCAGGCGAGACTAGACGGGATAGCATATATTGTTTATATTCTGCTCCAACAGAAGAAAAAATATAATACAATACGAGCATATCCTGATTAAAATTAACGGCAACTAATAGTTATGGTCAAGAAACCATCAACGTCATTCAGACTATTCTGCCAGGAGACAGTGGTATAACGTATGGTGATATCAAGTCGGTGTTATCCAAGAGAAGTACTCCAACTAGAGCGCTCGAATTCCAGTTACCACCAACTATGTATGGCATTTTCGGGCCAGAAATATTTTGAAAGAATTAAAACCCTCGAATAAGGACGAATGTGCTGTATTGCTCCTGCACAAAGGAAAAGCGCTTTTTTATCTGCAAGTGGAACACCATATACAGCCGATTAATTGGAAAAGGTTCTAGATTATATTATTGAATTTCAAATCATCATCTACTGCGACTGTTCGACTACGTAGAATGACTAGCCATATTGTAGGCTATGGAGAAGTCTTCGATTGACGGTAGTGACAGAGCCATGACTTTTAAGTTTACCTGAAAATTATCAAGGATCCGTTTAACATGTCTCGATCAGGACCAAGCCTCGGAACCAAAACAAAGACTGTGGTGGAAGGTACATCATCAACAAGTTTAGATATCGAGAAAGAAGCGAATCTACTCGGGTGTTTTCATTGATGTAACGAAAGGACGGATATGGAAGTGGCAACCATCGCCAAACGTACGAAATACTGTTCACTGTGTGTACACGGTGAACAAGTGGGAAAATATTGTTCGAAGAATGTGAACCCGACCTCTTAAAGAAAACCGTCTAACCTGTTCCTTTTATATTATATTTCACCTCCTTCGCCGAGTGGCTGCCTTCACAGTTTTTAATAGCGTTGACTATGCGCATGAGAATTACGCTTGTGCAATACCAGAAATCGTCGGCAAAAACTTTTTTTCTGCATCCATAACATATACTGACCGGTACCGAAATGTCCGATGCTGTCGCCAATCGCCATTAATCAAAGTACGAGTGACACGAATATTCACCTCAGTGATCCTGATCGCATTCAGAAAGGTAGCCCAAATAAGCAGAATGGTTCTGCTTGTTCTGTTGTGTACTCATATGACCCCTCTCTGGACTGAGTTCTGGTTATTTTAGAGACCAATTTGATTTTGAAAAAAAGCCAGAAGTGGCGTAGAGCCATGTCGGGAAAATAGAGAGCCTTGTGAAAGATTTTGTGTTGGTTGGCCCGGTAATCCCGTATCTAATGTGAATACGTAGTTGCATTGAAATGCATGGGGATGCAAATTGCCCACTGCTTGCTTCTCACAGCATCAAAAAGGTAACGTAGGTATTCTTGGTAGTATTGGTAATGACAGATATGCTGTTTGATTCGTGCTCGTTTAAGCATAACGCGACTGCAGGCAAAGGAAATGGTCAGGACTACTTTTACGGCACCACTCCCTACCTCAAATCCGTTTTTTTCACTACTCCAGCCGACCTTAGTTTTAAGTTTAAGTTTAAGTTATAGCTTGTATTAAGCCGAATAAATGGGGCCCCACCAAAATTATAATGCTTCAGACTTGCCTTACTTTTTTTTTCGCTCAGATCTATTGGATAGCTCCACTTTTGGTGACTGCTACTTGGTATCAGTATCGTATTAGTTAAGTACAGGATGCTAAGGAAATTAGGATCACTTTATCGTTGGCTGCTTCGGAAAGAACTTCGTTGAGGTTGCCGAATTCCAAAATTATTATTCAAAATAGAATGAACAAATCCGGTAGAGACGCTTTTTTGTAAGCTATCTGATATTGGTGTTGGATATTTACAGCCAATTACAACGTGTTTCACTCTCCACTTATATGAGAATAGCTTTGAAGCGGTTGTATCACGCCTTTATGTGTGTTGTCTTTTGATCCTCTGTATTGGAAATCACAGATCGTTTCCACTTAGGAATCGTCAACCCTGACATTTTGTCAAAAATCTAAGTCTAACGACGTAAATTTTTACTCTCACCATCCGCCGGCAGCTTCTACAAACAGAGAAGGATCCAATCATGATCGACGTGCAATTTGTTTATTATGGCTTAACGAAAACGGAAACACGGTGGCGTTTTTTGATCCCGCCAAGCGTCGTTGAATGGCCTGCAAAACAGTATACATAAAAACCATAAATTCATGAAAATGACGGTTGAAGGAAGCACCCCGAATACAACACCTCCATGGTTTTAAATTATGTTTTTGGTATAAACAAACCTTGAGCACTCTAGGACACTAGCCTCTGTCCTCTCGCATAACAGAAAGACATTTCAAAGATACGATGGAGAGGATTCTAAAACGGACAAGCCCCAAAAAAAAAGACGTACTCGTAAAACTATGATTTCAATCCGATGTGCTGGTAGGCATTTAGTCATTTAAAATTTATTTGTGCACTATAAGGGCCGAAATCTTTAGCGATAGGGAGATGCAGCGTTGGAATAGGCCAAAAAAGAAATTTAAAAGCATTGTGATCACATTTCTCTTTGATCAACAGGATAAAAAATGAGCCAAACGCCCTGGCCTCCCAACCCGTTTATTTAAGCCCGGAACCTAGAATTTTATTTTCCTATTTTTTTAAATGAAAAAGGTTTTTCCTAAGTTTGAAAACCAATATAACTTTTTGTCGGTAGATATAAATCAGATGTTTGACGACCTCAAGGGGACCTACTTGGAAGTGATATTTTCATCGTTTGCCTCTAGGGCGTAGCTTGTCCAATATAGTTCTCGTATATATTCATTTCTTTCACTGATTTGAAGCATTTTTAAGCATCTTTCCCATGCACATTGTATCTGCAAGCTAGAAAACTTACCTGGAAAGAAAAAAAGAAAAAACCGAATTGAATTTATTTTTATGGCAATATTCAAACATAAATTTGCTACGAAAAAAGGAAACAAAAAAAAAAGACGAGTAAGCCATTAAGCGAGCCTCTACAAAGTAGCAGAGTAGAGTTATTGGGAAATTAAAAACCCAAAACAAGGTAATAAATAGCAAAATCGACAACGATTTATGTTTGCTTTGGGACATCTCGAATTTATTGCCATCAAACATTTTATGGCTGGAAGTTAGCTAAACAAATTCACGGAAATAACGTGTTTATTTATTAGCTACAAGAACGAACCGAGGCAATAATCTACTTATCACAACAATAAATCGCAGAACGGTTAACTTGGTATTTTCTCTTCTGAGATATAAGATACATGACTTTACTTGACGACCAATGAGCATAAGTATGTTAGATGTACAAAAGAGTATTTATGTTAAAATTTATTTTATATGATGGCTACAATATATATGAGAGAAGAAATAAGGTATCGACATTATGACAAAAAAAGGAACAGTTTATCCTGCCAAGTCTACCATCAAAAACGGCACAATTGTATCATAGGACTGGTGCACGAAAACATAAACTTCTTAGACCTGAGGTTTCCTGATGTACAATTTTCTTTACTACCGATGGTCTCCGCATTCAGCTTAATCTTGAATCTAGCTTCAGAAGGTTCCACCTTCATAAAAATCTAACATATGCTCTCATCTGTATCAAACAGAATCGATTTTTAGCTTCTTAGCAAGCCTAATGGGCAACCTAATTCCACACACTGAATGATATCCCTGTTTCCCCACACCGAAATCGTTATTTCGAGCAATTTCAATGCACACAGTTCTGACACAGAGTTGGCCTTTTCTAAGATTATAGAAAAGACCTCATGACAGATGTCTCGGGGAGCCCATTGACCTCACAGGATCTTTTGGGCCATTGCCTTTGGTTGTAGCTGAAATCTAGTTCCTGGGTGACACCTACTAGCTGAGCTGGTGAAGAACGAGCACATCAGATAGTGATACGATGATTGTGTAAGTTTTTTATCCTGAACTAGACAGTGCAAGTGGCAATGCATTTGTACAGCATTTCTTCATTATAAGAGTAAAACCAAAATCATAATTAACATACCTAACTTCCAGTGGCGTTGACCTGGGACTCAACGAAGAGCCCTATCCATTCAGTTGCGCACACCAAGTTGCACGAGGTTCACTTACACCTGTGACTGGACTGAAAGACATTTTCGGGCCGGACTGTGGTGTTTATGTCGAACTCAACTTGTCCATCTAAACAGATGAATTCTGAACCGTCTGGAATGGTCAATGTCGCTCTATATTCGCTCACATTTCAGTTGTGCAAACGAAAGTCACTCGAAGACTTTGCTTCCCCAAGCAATCACAGCCTAGTAAGACTCAGATGATAATATTCATTTAAGAAGCATTGGTGCAGAATATGGGTGTATTTAAGGTGTCTCCATAAGGCTTTCAGTCAACATTTGCTACGAAAGTCAAGGAGCAAGTAATCCACTTAATGCTTGCCAAGAGGTAAGCTAAAATGATTACCGAAAACTATTATCGGAGACTTCCATGCCAGGTCATAGGTACATTGAATTCAGAATTGGGTCCAAGGTCTCGATTTTGTTGAAGAGTTGCAATCGCGGAAAGCCACCTGAAGGAGATCGACAAACCTATTAACGTTCCCCCTAAAATCAGACCAAAACAAAAGTTAGAAGAAGCTGTTCAGAACTTAAACGGTCTCCTCACCAAGTATTTTGAACTGACATGTCCAGTTTCATGGTGAGACGTAGATTTGCAGCGACTACGTAAGGAAACAAGGAAACTTTGTTACGTGCAAATCACGCCCCAAAAATCCTCCATTCCCTTCGGTCCTGTTGTTGTCTGTTTCATCCCTCTACTCTCCTGCCTTCTCACGTTTCGTCCCCGTTCTTTTCTTCCCGTCATGCTCTGGATGCCACGGTACAGGTGGGATTTACTGGATTGTTTGGATCCAGTTCCCTCCCTCGGCCTACCGCCCCAGACATGACATATAAGTACCCCGGATAGAGCCAGGCGGACGGCCTGTAAACTCTAGCGGACGGACGGTCTGTCCTCTTGATGCCCGATGATGTCGACATCCCAGCAATGGCCGAGAGCCCATCCTAAATTCTAAATTGTTTGCTTCCACCTACATAAATTGTAAAATCCCCCAAACCCTCTAAATTCAAAAGAAAAAAAATTGTGAAAGAAAGCTCACGATTCTCCACGATCCACCTCACTCACTCTTGTCTGCAAGGAGACTTACGGCCCTCTTAATATTATTCTTGGGAAAGGTTTCCTCTCTACTTGGCGGTCACTACTTGAGCTCCCCTTAATTGTCCCACAAAAGTGTTAAGGGTCCGAGGGTGTAATATGGACCCAAGCAGTCACTCGACAGATAAAACAAACAGGACGAACACGACAAAACATCGACTGGTGTGATTGGGTGGTTCCACAGGGAGGCTGTCAGAGCTCTGGAAGTGAGTCCCTTTGCTCTTGCAGCTGAATTAGTGGAACCACGTATGAATGTGTGTGTGTGAGAGGCAACTAGCCGAAATGCCCGGTTAGAGGAATTAATATCTAGCCGTCATAGCGGACAGTGTCGCCATTATTTTTGGAGAAAGTGAAAAAAAAAACGAACGTTTGACGAAAAACAGAAAAAAAAGGAACAGAATTCAACCGACGAACGAACAAAAGAAACCAACGAGGAGAAAGGAAAGCCACACAACGAACGAGCAAAAAAAAAAAACAAAAAAAACCAACAAGAAGAAACGCGACAGGAAAACTAACCAACGAACGAACAAAGAAAAAGCCCACAAACAAAGACGAACAAGAAGAAAGAACCCCAGCGAGAAGAAAAGCGAAGTACCCACTCCCCTCACCAACCCTCTGGCAACTAGACAAAAAAGTTAAGTACCCTCTTGCATTTTATCGTTATAAAACGTCAATTTTTGTGTAACCGTCCCTTAAGTGGGGATACTTGTAATTCGGTGATCCCGTAAGGCTCTTTACCGTTCACTTGGCAAACACCGTAACCCTTTCGCGGTTACGGTCAAAACTGTTTCGCGACCCCGTTGGCCCCAAAGGGCACCGTCCCCACGATCGTACAGAATCGTGGGCCTTCTGTTGGCCACTAGATTGAGCTTCACATAATTCTAAGGTGAGCAACCCCTCTGGTGCTACACGACACCCTTTACTGGGTTATTCCATTTTATGCTCGCACGGCCTTTGTCATCCCCAGCTTAATAAAAAAGAAAAAAAAGAAATAAATAAATCTGCTTTCCTACCTTAAATCCCCATCAGGGAGAAGTTTATCCGTTTTTATTTTATCTTGTTTGTTTGGTGGCGCCCACTTACATACATATTGCCTACGTTTACTCCCCCCCCCCCTTTCGAACTCCCCTGTGTTGAGCAGCCGGTGTGCGCAGCTAGGAACCAGCTGCTGGTTGCAATTCCGGTTTTTTTGCGGTCCCCTTTTGGGCCTATCTTCGGTTTTACGTATTCTCCCTCACTCGACTACCAACCGCCATCCGTGTGGTTGCGGTTTTTTTTTGGTGCTCGAGCTTTTTGTTTCTGTTTTACTTGATTGCCGGTAAGCCCGGCACCTTTCCAAGAATTAACTTATTAGCTTTAAAAGCGCGGAATTTTGCAACAACTTCTAAACCAGTCACTTGAGACCAAAATCCTCCAAAGGGAAAAATCAATCAAATTGTTATCACTCAGAAAATCTGATGGCACCCACAATGCAGAAACTCTCCGTCTCATGCAACTAACATTCCTAACTAACAAACTTATCTTCTTCCCAGGCAAAATAATAAGAACCAGCTGGAAAGTAGCTCCTTTAACGAACTTTCTGGTGAGCGCTCATCGATTGTGGTAATGGATGAGACCATGAAACACGCTGTTGTTTCCCTTGATGGCTTCCAATCGCCCGGAACCGATGGCATATATCCAGCTAAGCCACAAGAAATTACAGAAACCCGAAAAAGATTACTCGCCAAAAGTTTCAGACCGATTAGTCTGACCCTCCTCATATTGAAGAGCATGGAGAGAATAGTCGGGCTTCATGTTTGCAAAACTGCTTTGCGATTCCGTCGTCTTGGCATTTTCTTCGGTATTGAGGATGCTTTTAACAACGCAACTTTCGACAGGATGTGTAACTCAACTAAACAACGCAACGTAGACGAATCACTAGTTTTGTGGCTAAAAGCAATGCTGGTAAATAGGGCCCTGAATGCGAATGCTAATTGCGGTCAATATGTGTAGCGGAGGTAAATAGGGGTGGTCCGCAAGCCGGCGTCTTATCTCCATGGCTATGGCCAATTCACTGTTTAACGCCCTCATAATTCTGACGTTTGTGCTGAATTTAGTTCATGTCTAACTACAGTGTGATTTAAAGTGCAAACAGCCCCTCAAACCTGAAATCTGAGGTTTTTCTCTTTACGAGCTGGAGAAAGCTGAAGGTTCTGGCTAATCTAGTTTAAGGCATCACTGACGAAGCTTAGTATTTGATTGTCTTCCTCGAAAACAAATTTCTTCGGTCACGTCGAAAACCGAAGTGCAAAAGAGCTTTCAGCAAGACATAAGGCTTGTTACAGATAAGGCTCCTTTGGATCTACACGGCTTTCCATGCGTCGGAATGTTATACTAAATCAACCCCCGCCGCTTTTAATAATTTTAATAATTCGTCTTGAACTAGTTTGTTATCGGTCACCGTTCACACGTTAAAAGGTGTATTTTCTCTGACAGCGGGATGTTGATCATTTTCGCCCTCAAAAGTAATCCTACCAAATTGCCAGCACCGACTGCGATTTACCATCACGTTCCTATTCTTAGCTCTCTTTGCTACAGTTCCACAGTTGTCTCCTTGGGAATTATTTTCCTTTTTGGCATGACTACCGAACATCACTTCTGGATAAGCATTTCTCCATAGCCTCGATCGATCATTTCTCTGCTTCTGTATTTTTCTCTCTGTCAAGCCGGTGTTCATCCTCCTTGTCCTTTGCTCATTATCCTTATTTGCAGCGCCGACTTGTACTTCTCGGCTTGATGTTTCTAAGTGTTAGTCGAGTGAAATTCAACACATTAGATGTGACAACGCGACGTCTCAAATGGCTTGATGATAATGTCGGCACTGATTTCCTGCGGTTGATGGTGTCAGTATAGGGATGTCTCCAACCTCGATCGGAAAATGTTCTACAGTCTCGCGGTATTCTAGCCGTCCTAAGTAAAATTTCTTCACAGTATTTCTTCTGTGCTGTGGCGTTCTAGATATCGGCATATGTCCGGACTTCCGAAATACCGGAGCTGTGTCTTGTGTCGATTGCAATGTGATCAACCTTGTAGGCGGTTTGTTATCAAGAGACGATCAGGTCTTTTTATGGAGGTTGAGCTGTGGGAAAGGCGTGTACTTATGATGATATTTTGTTGTCGCCGTTGATACTCTCCTCTCCAAAATTGGCGTTAATATCAACAAGCAACCTTAAGTTCCTGGTCTGGGTATAGCTCATACGTCTAGTCAAAAAGTTTATAGAAGGAATATTTAGAAAGTCGTACTTTTGCTGTAAATCGGCCTGACGGCATAGAAGCCTTGTGTTGGCGAATTTAGCCTTCATGTATTCAGGGTTCGCTCAGAGGTCAAAATCTCAAGGCTTATTGGTTTAGTTTTTTCTAATGACAAGTCCACGAAACACTGTTTCCGTTTCTGACTTCTATAGCAGTCACCATAGTAGAAGTCACAGTTTTCCGTCCTCCATTTGCCTGGCCCATCCCATTGCACTTCAAGGATGGGAGTGATGTCAGCTTTGTAGCAGAGTACGGTTTCCGCATTCCATGTGCATAGCTGAAATAGTTTTTCATGTGCTGGGGTCTTTAACAGTCCGAGGCTATTTGTCGCTTCACAAGATAAAATGTTTTATGTGGTCGGGCAGTTAACCCGACGGAACGACCTCCAACCTAGAGGGTCAGATCCTTCAGAGAACAGTGCCAGTAGCCTATGAGTGCCATGGTTAGCTCGCTTGAAAACTCCTGAATGCCGAAAAATCATGATATGACCTGATTTCCAAAATATCATATTTAAAATGGTAGCGGATCTGCCGCTGACGTCGACGTGAACGCCATAATCGCAGTTTCTCTGCGTATTGTGCTGCCACCCAGCTGCATTTACGCATGTTCATTTCGAAGGAAGAGCTCCATGAGATCTTCGACACAATCAGGGCTAAGAAATCAGTGGGGACCGATGGTACTCCGAACATCGTGCTGCGACATCTTCCTCTAGAAGCGGTGGACATTTACACCACCCTGTTTAATAATGCAATGAATAATGCACATTATCCAGCGCATTGGAAAACGGCGGTGGTTCAACCTATCCCCAAAAAGGGAAAAGATATATCCGGCGAATCTCCGTTCGATAAGTCTCCTTCCGAATATCAGTAAGTTGTTTGAAAAAGTAGTCAATAGAGCTCTGTCTAGGTGGGTTGAGGACAAACATATAGTTCCGGATAATCAATTCGGTTTTAAGCCGGGACATGATATCTCACATGCCGCGTCTAAACTGGTGTCCGATATCCAATGGAATAAAAGCAAAAACCAATGTACTGGTGCCTGCCTTGTTGACTTGGAGAAGGCCTTCGACACCGTATGGTTAGAGGGTCTTTTCTATAAGCTGACTAGGCTGGGGATCAGTAAACCACTCTTGTACATTCTTTATAATATGCTAACCAACAGACAGTTCATCGTAAAAAATGGCGATGTGACTTCTGTTGGAATATTTCAAATTAAAAATGGTCTTCAGCAAGGCGCGGTCAATTCGCCGATCCTATTCAACATTTATACAAGCGACTTGATAGGTTCACTTCCCCATACTATTGCGTACGCAGACGATTTGATAGCGTACAGAACAGGTCCAAAAATCGAGGTCATTAATACTCTCTTGCAGCGTGACTTCGATAAGATAAGACGATTTTGCGATGACTGGAAGTTGGAAATCAACTTTCAGAAGTCAGAAACCATTCTCTTTAGGACGCCATTGTCTGGAGCCTCTAGGGATACCAGGAAAAATTGGCGAATGTTCTCGATCATTGGACAACACGGACAGCCTCTTGCCTGTTGAAATGTAGTCAGATACCTTGGGATCTGGCTAGATCAGTTTCTGTATTTTGACAAAAATGTAGATGCTGCTCTGGCCAGAGCTAAAGGCGCTTTTGCCCTTACAAAGAGACTGTTTTATAGCAGCCAACTCGATGAGAGGGTAAAGGTAATCTGCTACATGGCCCTTATCAGGCCCATGCTGGTATTCGGGTGCCCCGTGTGGTTCAATGTACGAGCAAGCTTAATGGAAAAGATTCGGATGTTTGAGAGGGCTTGCCTTAGGGCTTGCCTTCGCTTGTACAGAACACCAGAGTCGGAGTACAAAAAATTTTATCGTAATGAGGTCCTTTACAACAGAGCGAACCTAATACGAGTGGACAACTTCGTAATTAAGCTGACTCGAAGACACATCGCAAGAGCAATGGCCTCGACTAATAACCTGATATCTGGGGCTTACTACCCCAACTACCTTTACCACGAGAGTGTGCGCTCTGACGGCTTCGTTCCACCGGAAGCATTCCTCTACCTAGATCAGATAGGGTTGATCCAGGATAGATCGGCGGTCCCGTTAATCTTCCATGTCGCTCGGAAAGCTGGGGACAGGCGACTCAACTACGGCAGAGACGTCGCACACGGCAGTGTGGATCGTCTCAGGTTCAGTAGGGCGGTGGGGAATCGCGATAAGAGGGATGTCGTTCGGCAGCACCAGCATTTCTGGTGGTTGAATGATGGAGAAGATGCTTCGTCGTCGTTTCCGTCAATTACGGACCAGCCTCACTAATGAGGCAGAGCTCACCAATCTATTTGCTCTGTGAATAGCGATGGCCAGCTTACATAGGTTTAGGTTAGCATTTAAGAAATATATACATATATTGGTATATACCTTTGTATATACTAATATATGTGTATAATTGTGAATGTATAATATCTATGTGTGTGTATTGTGTATGTAGGTTAGGTAGCTTAAGGTTTATTTTAAGTTAGATATTAAGTTTTTATAAAAAATTAAGTCCATATGCTAAGTTTTTGTTAGCAATTTTTTTCTTAGCTTTAAGTATACAAACATTTCAATAAAATGTAAATAAAGTCGAAAGACATAGATATAAGAATTTAGAGTAGCTTAGAGTGCCTGTGTGGGGCCAGTAAGTTAGTATAAGATTGTTAAGTAATTTTAAGCTAGCATTTAAGCATTTTTTGTTAGTATGTAAGGGTTAATGATTAAGATAATAAAATGCATTTAAAACTAAACTAACTAACGCATGTTCGACTTTTGAGTTACATTTATGCAGCCAAACTCAGCATAGTGCAGAATGTTAGCGGTGTCAACTTCTCTCTTTCTCAACCTGGGCGTAAAACAAGCTATGATGGGGCAAAAACTCACTTGAACTTAAGCATAAGACGTCTGAAGTGTAGACAGACTGTTCATAATTGAAACCTAAGCCCAAAGATGGGTCAAAAATGTTTCCAAAAACAGTGGTTTAGAACTCAAAAAATCGCTGAACGCTAAATCGACTCCACATCACTTTCATCGAAGCAAAAGTCTGAAGACGCATAAATAGATTTGAAAAGGCTGATGTACAAGTCGATGAGTATCAACCCTTGACACCTTTTCGCAAAACACGACCTAGATCTCCTTGGAACCCACGTTTTCTGCAGTCTTGACAAAATCTTTTCCAAGCAGAACTCCTCTACTTTCTTAAACTGTCTTGCGGACTCTTCAATCAAATAGCTAAACTATTCCCAAATATTTTAAGTTTAGATCGGAATGGACTGAAGGCTTAGGAAACCAGAGAAGGTGAAATAAAAACTGTCATTTACAGAACCTACCTATGTACTTAAAACGCCGATTAACCACATCTATAAACCGATAACCACAGTCCTTGCTCTACAAAAAAAATGTACTTTCACTACTAAAGGCAGTAGTGCACTCTCGAATCAAATGACACCGTCAGATTGAGCAAGCGGCCCTTTTCCAATTTAAAACGATCGCCTACAGATTTCAAACAGACTGAGTGGTATACCAAACTTTTAAATTTTCAAATAACTCTTATTAGCTCAACCGTAAATTCAGCATTCAACCGAGTCAAATGCAAATAAGCAAATTTTTCTTCGCTACTGTTTAGCCTGACAAATACCAGCTCAGACCCACAAAAACGAACCACCAAATAAATTACTTCAAGGCAAACTGAAAGTACCAATCAAGTCCCAGTACCCGGAAAATAAATCTCATTGTTAGGGACTCGGGAGTGCGGACTCCAAACACAACACCAACAATTGTAACAAAGCCAATCAAGTTTTATCTATCGGCAGACAGAATCAATAAAGACTATGCCTTACAGATTGACCCCAAATAATAAAACTGATAAATCTCCACACCGTGACAAATACCCATAGACAGATAGATTTGAAAAAGTTCCTTCAAGAGTGATATTGTGCTCCAAGCCAACTGTGTTAACAACAAAAGAAATCTCCATCACGTCCATCGGCACAACAACAAAAATTCAAATAGTTTTCGCCCCTTAAGCCCATCAATTGTAGACACTTCAAATCGTTGGACTTTAAGGGAGTGAAGATAGATACTTTTACATGCCCATAGATACGGGTACAACAAGTACACAATAGCTCACAATGAAACAGCTTGAACTTTAGTAATAGCCGATCTAGATTTGTTCAACATTCCATAGCGGAGATTGAAGTACTCGCAAATTAATGATCATACTGTGAACCTGCAAACAAGATCGGATTTTGCCATAGATACAAAAACGAAACCGAAACCGAAAACGAAAACGAATACCTCTATGACGGCAGGCAAGGTGCCGCGCATCGGACAAAGGTTTTAGCTCCAGAGCTATCCGAAAACCAATTCACCAAGATGTCCAACTCTGTGGGTGAGGGCAACCAAGCGTAATAACATAAAACCCATGGTGGTTGAGGTGAATTTCACATCGTGCCGCCTAAGCTTGGATAATTGCACAAATCCCACACACTTCACCCACCACATTGGGCATTAAGAGCATCTGTATCTATGACACAGACCAACACAGTGCTTGGTGTACACGTGTTGGAGGGTCAGTGACTTCACTCACAAGGAACCCTAGAGGCGATATGATTAGATGAGCTCAGCTTGGTATCGGTGTTTATCTGGTTTTTGATGAGAAACTATGATGAATAAAGCCTATGGGCGGACGAAAGAAAGCCTAAAAGGCGTTGCACAATAGCTCCATAAATTTGCGCCCAAACACTTTGGATTAATTAGATATCTGGCACTTCTGTCTGAACTTTAGGTAAATCAATTTGGTAATCGTTGCGTGAGAGATGGTATCATGAAGGTTGGGCAATTAATTACGCGCCAGCGGTTTTCTGAGATTTATTTATAAAAAAAAAATCTAAAAAAGAACTTCTGAGTGTGCAAGTTTTCTGCAAAATTCATTTAAGGAAGAAAAAGTCCTTGATTAAGTGCTGGAACATGCTATATTCGTGGGCTTTGCAGAGTCATGCGGAGGCACGCTTTAATCAACGATGGCGTCATTAGTTGGCATAGCACTCTGCAGAGATGGTTATGAAACCTTAATGGTTCAACGCTAACTTTCAAATACTCAAAGGGTCACTACCTACAGAACATCTGGCTTCTTGTGCTCAAGGAAACGAAAAGGAAAACGACGATCTGATATGGACTGTTCGGGCCTTGATCAGTGCACGTCTAGCCGAACAATTAGCAGAAGCCCTAGAATCCCATTAAGTAGACATCACACCTTCCAAGGACAGAAGAACGAGAAAAAAAAATTCGCTGACTATTACGGCGAACAGAAGCAATGCCTAGTTGGGCGCGAATTTGTTTTAAGCTCCAGATGAAGGCCTGAGACTTCGGCATGTGAGAAAAAGCATTGTAGCAGATATGTGCTCAGGACTTACGAGCAATACTCTAAACATAAAGTTCAAATCGTTCAAGGTGATTTTGACATAAAAATAAGAAAAGCGGACACCTTTGGATGTCAAAAAGCATAGCTTACACGGCACTACGTCTGGGAACAATAACTGAATTCACTGCGGACGGAATATCGCTTTAGCTAGCACACTTTCCAATGCCCTTAGTATTCATAAAATAGTTACCCAAATTGATCAGGATGCAGTTGCGAATCACTACTTCGGTCCGGTCAAGGTACGTTTAATCATATGCTAGCTACCACAACAACGGCGAACCAATGTTTAATGTTGAGCGACTGCAATCGCAACAAACCGCCAGAATCATTGCCGATCCCATATTACTTAACATCGTCAAGGCCTTTTAAACCAGGATTAAGACCAGTGGCACCCATGACATGAAGTCGTCAGAAGTGCTGGCATGATGAAGATTACAGATAAGATCATGTAGTTAAATATCTCGCCTATGGAGCGGTACTTCATTAAAGATGAGAGGGGCTCATACCTTCTGTGAGCAAAGAAGGAATGAAGAACATCCACCTTCTCTGGAAAATTATACGAAACGAACAATCGAGGTAACGAAGAGGTCCCAATCCAGGAACAACAAGACCTGAATAGGCACCTCCAAAGATTGTCAAGGAAATTTAGTAATAGAGCCACAGTCTGTCATAGGGATACGGGGAAAATCATTTCTGCAAAATGTTAAGCCGCGGGGAGGTGCCACATTCATCAGTATGTCAGGACGAAGACCTTCACTTCAAATACTATACGTGGTTGTATGTTGCCGATTAAAGGACTTTTTAGTATCTCTCAGTCCAAATCATTAGTTTCCCGCCAAAAGTGTGTTCACTTAAGCCCTCTCAAGCCCTTAAAGAAAAAGGATTGAGATCGCTTATGACGTTGCGACATTACGAATTTCCGTTCGTGATAAGTGCTTCGAAATTCCCACTGTTTCGACGTTTTCCAAATTGCTGCTCTTCAATCAGTCAGGCCCGGACTGAAACCCCGAGGGGCATGACCCTCTGATATGGGCTACCTGTGGCCCTGCTATTCAACAGGACCTATGACCGTCAGCTGTAACTGTGTGGAGGGGGTCCTAGCTGTATGAGGGCGAGTGTTATCTTGATGGAATAGATCTCCCCTAATCTTGCAGAGCTGTTGACAATAGACGTCTCCTGTGATGGCCTAGTTGCGAGATCAAAATGAATTATTCCCTCGGCATCCTACCGACAGTAACACTATGGGCGGGTGAAGTCCATCTATGAGATGTTGTGATGACCTGTCTTATGGACTAAGCCATTGGTGGCGATGTTTAATGTTATTGTAGAGAACCCATTTTTCAACTCCGGTAATGATCGAGTTCAAAAACGGCTCTTGATTTTGACGCGACAGAAGTGCAAGCTTCGATTCTTTGCTGAAGATTTCCCTCGACGGTGGACTTCAGGAGCCCATCGTCTAGCTCTTCAGGCCTACCCGAACAAGGTTCATCCTTTAGATCAAAATTGTTATGTCTTGGACTTGCTGAAAACACGCTTTCTGTACACATTTTGGATTTCACCGGTGGCTTTACTTCCCTTCTGATTTTTCTGGAACAACATATTTTATTGCCAAATATCCTCTTCCGATAAACCCATGCCCTGGCGCATCCTATCAACACCTTGTTGACTGTTTCTGGCACTATCTCACATATGGCTCGGACAATATTTGTTTTAAGGGCTTGAATCGTTTCTGGATTATCCGCGTAACATCGATCTTTAAGGGCACTCCACAAAAAAAATCGAACCGACTCTAATCGCAGCTCCGAAACGGCCAATTGACATCGCCAAATCGGCTGATAAGACGATTACCGAGGCATTCAAAATATAGGAGTTGACGACAACACATGTATCTATATGGACAAAATGTATGCTAAAGGATAAAGCAATAAACTCAGTGTGATAGATACGAAAGGATGCCCGCAGGGAGGAGTACTGGACTATGGTCCATGGTGGCTAATGAACTACTGATTGTACTCAGCAATGATGCCTTCTATGTCCAAGGATATGCAGACGACATTACTATCCTAATCAGAGGTAAATTCGAGGATAAAATCTCGGATCGCCTCCAGTGAGTTTCGAACCTAGTTGCTGAATTGTGCAGCAAAGTTGACCTCAAAGCCAATCCCAAGAAAAGCACCACTGTTAAATTCACCAAGAGACGAAGGTGAGAAAGACTCAGAAATGCCACTCTCTTCGGTGAAACAATTGAGTTCTCCACGGAAGTCAATCTAAGACTATTGACAAGGCCAGAACCTCGCTATGGACCAGCAAAAGTCCAGGTGGAAAAAATTGAGGACTTAATCCAAAAATGACACTATGAATGTACAACGGCAATAAGGAGACCTATCATCACGTATGCAGCCGTCATTTGGTGGCATAAAGCAACGCAGAGCTCTATACAGGCCAAACTCAACAAATTACAAATTACAAATTGCCCCTGTCTGTGCAACTGATATAATGAAAACCGCACCAGCTGGGCATGAAGTTACCCTAAACATCCCACCACTTCATCTGGAACTCATGAAATGCCTACATGCTCATCACAGAAGATGAATCCAGTTCCAAAGTAGTTCATGCCGCAATTCTTCATGAACTCAAAAAAAAAAAACTAACTATAATACTTGGGATACACCACGATATAACTTTCGGCACAACTTTAAGGTTACATTTCCAGGCCGTCTTAACTGGGAACAGAAAAAACCAACATTTGGTAAGGACTCACAGGTATACAGCCGGATTCAAAACAAAGGAAGAAGTTAGAGCCGGAGTGTACGGACTTTGCACTAAGCCATCCATACATGCCAGTATGGATACAAGCAACTTCGTATTTCAGATTGAAATTCATGCAATAGAGCTTTGCATTCGAGAGAATCTAAACAGACATCCGACAGCATAGCAGCCCTGCTTGCAATTAACGCCTTTGAAATAAAATCAAAACTGGTCTGGGATTGCCTTCAACCCCTACCACTACTGGCCTCCACAAATAAAGTTCATCTGATTTGGGTGCCAGAACACAGCGGACATGAAGGCAACGGAAAAGCAGACGGACTAGCCAGGAAAGGATCCGCATCTCAATTCATGATGCCAAAACCATTCTGTGGGCTATCAATTAATACAATGAAAAGACGTATTAAAGCCTGGCTAGAGGAAGAGGAGCTTCATTTCTGGAGAGAAACCAAAGAAAACAGACAAGCCAAAAACTTTATGCTTATGACCACAGGTTTTCTCACAGGACATTGCCGCGTGAAAAAAACACCTGATGACCATGGGCATAGCAAACTGTGCAGCGAGGACGTGGAAACAACAGAACACATACTATGGGACTGCAATGCTTTAACCAAAACACGTCAACGTTACCTAGGTAAATTCTATCTTGAAACGACGGACATAGCTGCCAGCTAAAGACGTAGTCGCCGCCTTCCTAACAAATTGCGGCATCATGGATGAGCTCTAAAAGGAGGATTTCACAATAGGCCCATTTGTGGCCGCAGTGATCTGCAATTCTTTATACCATTTCCCACAACAATCTAATCTAATCTAATACATGTAGGACCACTCTGTAACACTTAACACTTAAATTCACCGCTTTCCTCAAGGAGTAAATTTGACAGATAAGAAGAGTGAGGTTGTTGCTTCTTGACCGCCATCCCAAGAAGTCGATTTTACGAGTAGTCAGTAATTCAAAAGTTTAAATTCAAAAAAAAAAAATCTTGACTGCTACGATGCCAAAAACAGGGAAGAAAAATACTCGTAGTACGCAAATGAACAATTCATCGATTGGTTTTTCAGAAGTTATCCGCGATGTAGAACAAAGACATGAATCTTTTCGGGTGGGAAACCCTGCGAGGGATAAGGAAATCTTAAGAGAAACAAACACAGCGAGAAATAGAGTTACTTCGCCGCGAAAGTGACGTTAGAGAGAAAGAAAAAGAGACTCGGATGCGGTTAGAAATGTCCCATCTATGGAAGGATTGCCAAATTCTAAAATAGGGCGAGTATGACATTTCAAGATATTGCTGCGGTTCGTACCTGAATATAATGGAAGTGATGATTATGACATTCATAGTTGGGTTCAGGACGTTGAAAAAGCTTCTGAAATTATGCACTGGTCCGAGTGTGTACTATTTGGAAAAAGATTGTTGAAGGGCTCTGCAAAGTTGGCAATCAGGTCCAAGCCGAATCTGATGAAATGGTGTGAGTTAAGAGAATTTTTAATCGAGGAGTTTTCTGATAAAACGAGTGTGGCGGACGTGCATAGAAAAATGGTACAGAGGAAGCAACAAAGGGGTGAGAGAGTGAATGATTATTTGTTGTCGATGAGGGAATTGGGATCAAAAGTTCGGCTGGATGACAAGTCAATTATAGCGTATGTCATCGATAATAGATTATCCACAAAACAAAATTATTTTTTATGGTTCATGAAACAGTTTAAAGACATGAAGCTGTCGGTTTATCAACGTTACAAAGAGAGTTTGGGAGGTAGTATCAGACCGAGGGAAGTTCGGCAAACTTCAGATGTTTCAACGGAGGGCCCTCCGGCAAAGTATGCCCGGAAAAAAAACCCAAGTGTTTCGCGTGCAATGATTTCGGACACAAAGCAAAAAATTGTCTGAAGAAGAGTGAGAAGAATTCTAACCTTGCTAATATACGTCTAATTCAAGCGCTTTAAAACGGTCTTTGTCAATGGTTTCAAAATAGATGGGTTAATCGACACCGGCAGCGATATTAGCCTCATTCGAAGCGACATTTTCTGTAAAATTGGTGCTACAAGGATTTCCAAAACATCGATGGTAGTACGTGGTCTTTCATCAAAATCGGTAGATGCTCTTGGATATTTTGTTGCCGATGTTAAGGTGGATAGTTGTTATTGCCGCAGTAGTGTGTTTGTTATGTCTGACAGTAATGATGACTCCGATTATTATAGGAAGGGACGTGCTTGCTGGTAAAAACAGTAAACTTATGTCGAATGGAGTAGTTGTTTCTGAAGCGGTAGAAGTTTTAAACCAATCCGACGACGACTTTTATAAAGCAAATATGGCCAAACCTGTTTTGAACATAGGCAAACCCAAATATAGAAATGAGATACAGAATTTAGTATCTAGCTACGAGCTAAAGGAAGAGAAGTCGACGTCTGTTGAAATGAAAATAGTTTTAAAGTCTGATAACCCTATTTGGCAGCCCTCGCGAAGATTAGCACCGCACGAGAAAACAATTATTGATAAACAGGTGTCTCAGTGGCTATCAGATGGAATTATCCGCCGAAGCTCCTCCGAATATGCTAGCCCTGTTGTTCTAGCTAACAAAAAGGATGGCACCAAGCGTTTTTGCGTTGATTTCAGGCGTCTGAATAAAAAGATTATTAGGGACCATTACCCGTTGCCTTTAATCGAAGATCAGTTCGATGCCCTTAGTCAAGCCGTGGCATTCTCCACCTTAGACTTAGAAAATGGATTTTTCCCTTCGCTTAGCTGAGGAGAGTACAAAGTATACTGCGTTTGTCACACCCTCAGGGCAGTGGGAATTTTTGCGCGTTCCATTTGGATTATGCACTTCTCCGACCATATTTCAAAAATTTATCAATTGTGTGTGTTTAAACCGCTTATAAAGAATGGGTATATCCTTCTATACATGGACGATGTTGTAGTTCTGGAGAACAGTGAAGAGACGTTGCATGTAGCTGAAAGTTACGGTCTTAATATTAAATGGACAAAATGCTAATTCTTATGTCGTACAATAGAATACCTTGGGTTCGAAATTGCTAATGGAACTGTCATACCATCTGGTCACAAGACAGCAGCAATAATACATTTTGCAATGCCCACTTCCATTAGGAAGGTTTAAAGTTTTCTAGGCCTCACTGGCTATTTTCGCAAATTCGCCCGACCACTCTTTTGAAAAAAAAAAATTAACCCTTCGAATTCGGAGTAGCACAGCAAATAGCTTTTAACGAATTAAAAAACATCCTATCTTCGAAGCCAATTCTAAAATTGTACGAACCAGAAGCGGAAACTGAACTTCACACGGACGCATCAAAGTGGGGCTATGATGGAGCAGTTCTCCTACAAAAGTCAGATGATGGCAAATTTCATCCAGTATGCTTCCAGAACAAGAAATCCACCGCTTCCGAAGAAAGGTACTGCAGCTACAAGCTAGAAGTATTAGGTATTGTCTCTGCGTTAAAGAAGTTGAAAGTGTATCTACTCGGACTTACGAGTAGATTCAAGATTGCGACAGATTGTGCTGCTTTTAAGGCAATCATGGAGAAAAAAGGAAATCTTGCCTAGAGTTGCTGGTTGAACTTTGGTTCTTCAAGATTTTGATTACCAAATAGAGCATCGACCTAGAGATCGAATGAAACATGTAGATGCACTCAGTCGCAATCCAGTCAACATGACGATCACAAGTGAGTACGAACAGCGCAGAATAATGATCAACCTGATAAAGAAAATAATGCAGACCGGACCACATGAAGACTATTTCATCGGACACGATCTTCTCTATAAGGATGACGGGAAAGGAGGCAAATTGCTTTGTACTCCGAACAACATGGCGAAAGAAGTTATCTCGAAGGTCTCCTATGCAGAGAATTTTATATACCCAAAATTCGAGTAAAAATGTACCAAGTAAGGAAAAATTGTATTCCCTGCAGGAAGGGTACCTACATCCACTAGACACTTACCACATCGATCAACTTGGACCTTTGTCACCAACAAATTAGATGCTTTTTCAAAATTTGTATGGATTTACCCCTGGAAATCTACTTCCGCCTCTAAGGTAATAAGTACGTTGGATTTGCAAAAGCCTTTATTTGGAAATCCAGGGAGGATAATTTCAAATCGTGGATCCGCTTACACTTCAAACAGCTTTAAGGAATACTGCGAGGTAGAAGGTATACAGTATTTACTAGTCACTACTGGTGTCCCACGTGCTAACGGCCAAGTCAAGCGCATCAACAGGATTATCATTTCCATCCTTACGAACTCACGATAAGCGATCCTTGTAAGTGGTTTCGGTATGTCCCAAAACTCCAGATGTTACTGAATGCAACATATTAACGTAGCATAAAAAGAAGCCCTTTTGAAGTTTTAATGGGGATTTAAATTAGAAATTCACAAGATCTAGCATTAGCCAACAGCATCGACCAAATAAGGGAGGAGACAAATATTGAAAAAATACAGAATGAGAACAGAGTCACATACAACAGAAAGGGAAAGCCCACAACAAAGTACAACATAAACGGTTTGATAGCGATTAAACGTACACAATTCGGTATTCTCCTTAAACTCCGTCCACGATTCTTAGGACCACACAAAATTTCCAAAATCTCTTCCAACGAAAGAGGTGTGCAAAGTCGGTAACCTCGGACGACGACAACTAGCGCAGATAATATGAAGCTGTGGAAAAATACGGAAAGTAGCTCTTTCGATAGCGAAGACAAGGAAATGTGTTAGAATAATGAAACATGCCAAGTCAATGATATTCCTATGCTAAGGTGAAGACGACAGGAGCGGTTAAGCCGAAGAAACTCAATATGAACCGTTGAATCGACCATGCTAAGAAGAAAAATCAAAATCAAATAAGTAGACCCCCCCGACGATGACAAACTCCATAAAGACGTAAAGACGATTTAACAGGACGGCCGAATTCTAGGACCACCCTGTAACACTTCAATTCACCACTTTCCCCCAAAGAGTAAATTTGACAGATAAAAAGAGTGAGGTTGTTGCTTTTTGACCGCCATCCGAAGAAGTCGATTTTACGAGTAGTCAGTCATTCAAAATTTTAAATGCCTTTTATTGTTTCTATCAATTGAATTTCTCCAACTATATATGTAATTGTATTGTTTAATAGGTAGTCTTAACTAAATAAAATTTTGGATTGAATTGTTTTTTTTTCTTCGTTTGTCGAGTTCAAATTTTATGTGCTGACCGAGAGGACATCCTATATACATCTATAACATAACATTCCTAGATAACTCAGAACCTGTCATCGCCAAATTCTAAGATTTCATTTTCAACAAATCCCTAGAAAGGACTTATTCCAGAGCAGTCCTTGATAGTTAGATGTGGACGCCCTACCAACAGATTCATAGCCAGAAAGATGTTGCTCGGCGAAGAAAAACGCTTGGACTTCCATATTAAAAGCCTCCCTATGAAAAATGTCTCAAAGAGCAAAGCTTACAGCTACGAGTACTCGTATATATATTGTAAAACCATGATATCTCTGCTTTACTCGAAAATCTCAGCAAAAGCAAGGAAATTGACATCATCCAATATCCATCCAATTGAGTAATTTTATGGCAGCAAGGTAGTTTAAGTACCGATTCACAAGGATGTAATAACTGGAATTCACTTCTTGTTAATGTTAGAAAACTCTGGGTGGTAACTACATTCTTAGTCAATAAAACTCAGTACTCCATCAGCACTTAACAGCGGACTAGAGTTGTAAAGTTTTAGTAATAATAGAACTTGTACTGGATCCCTTTAATCGCTTGAGTAATTTGTAGTTATTCGAATCATTCTCACTGATCATTTGATCCTCCAAATCACCGTTGATGTTTTTTTGTTTTTTTTTTTTTTTATCATTATTTTATCTCGTATCAAGTAAAATACCACCTTCATGTCTTAACCTGGTATGGGCTTAATCATTTTTAACTCAGAGCTACCAAGTGCTTAACTACACTTATCTGCCCATCATGATCACCATTATTATTATTATCATCTTGATCGTCGGCAACATCATCTCACACCAGTGGCCGTCCTCACGCTGTCAGTCGATCTTTCAAACGGTTGGCTCCCTCTGATGTCTGCCACAGAGTACTCATACGTAAGCGTCAAATCGGGGAAAGATATCATTTAATTAAAAAAAAAAAAAAACAAAAGAAAAAACAGAATAAGAAGACAGATACAAACAAAAAACAGTGATTTTTCACAAAAAAAAAAACTGCTCGTTTGGCTCAAAAAACTGTCAGAAGAAATCAGGGAATCTCCTCATCAGCCAGGTCATTGTTGTTGTGGTTTGTTTTTGTTTTTTTTTTGAAGCTTTAATCGTGAATTGATTTACGTGATCGCCTTTTATGGTGTTATTCCCTTTGATGTGTAAGATTAAGAAGACTCTCCAAACAAGTTCTTCAATTCACTCTGTATCTTCTGGGGCTTTTATTGAATTTTTGTAGCTTTTTTACAAATATTAACGGGTTCGCTTTTGTCTTGAGTTTAAGTCTGCTTTTTTTTTTTTTATTTGAAAAGTGTTTTTTAATGATGCGACAGGTTACTGCGAAAGTTCATTCATATTGGATGTCGGTGGAAAGACATCGACACGAAATTCCAGTAGCTTGAAGATCATTAAAAATATAAGCTGGCCATGGGATTAGTCCAAGATGTGAATTTATCTATGAAGATATACGAATATTTCCGCAGCCATTAGCATGTGGTTAATCTTGTGATTAATAGGTTCGTTAGCACTTTGAGCAGATCGATGAGAACTTTGGAGATAAACGTGGATGTTACTAATTTTAAATGAGTTTAAATTAGCTTGTGTCAGAGTGTAAACCTATAATTTTTCTTATGGATTAACTAATTGACAATTCCCCATGTAGTTCACGAAGAAATACGTATCTTACGATCTCTCGAATATGGCGAAAATACATCATTATTCTCCGGTTATACATAACTTAGAAACCTTGATCACAGATACCGAATTTCAACTTTCAGCCCCAATATTTCACTTAACTCACATGTGAACAGAGGTGATACGGAGAAATTTATTCGACTATAGACCAAGTCCATAGGATTATTCATGTTATTGTAAAAACTCTAAACGAAAACAAGGTTTGTTCCGCTTTTTTTTTCTGGACGCACATCTTATCTGATGTAACACGTCGATTCTTCGGGATAAAACAAGAAGACGCGTAATCTAAATGAAAGCAAATAAAAGCTGGCATTCCATAGGGTAGTATTCTAGGTCCAATATTTTACATCTTGTACACCAATTAAATACGTTTCGCTGATAAGCTGATAATGCAGCGGACCTGAACCTTGACAAATCACCAAAATATGCAGTGAGAAAGCTCTAATCTGCGTTGAACGACATCGAAATCTGGACCATGAAATGGTCGATGCATTTGAAATCTGCAAACACGGTCAAATCCTTGCGAATTACATTAGGTGCAAAACTGCGTTAGAAATCAATCTTAAGCTGAATAAAATAGACTGGCAGTCAGTCAGTGCTTATGAACTTATGTCATTCGCTTATGGAGGTGTGCTAAGAAAAGCATTTTTAAAACCATTGTCCACACACCAGATACATCCGTAATATCGACCCTAATGATGACCGTAATGAATGCAGAGGCATCGGAAATTGAGAAAACCACAGACACCAATTGCGGCCATCGTGATTCCCGTGGGACCTCATTATTTACAAAGCAGACCTCTTTATGAGACATTCTTTTACATGGAGATATTCCTGATAATTTGTAGGTCTAAAAGTCCTACATGTTCGGGGGTGTTGTATTGTAAAAAAAAAAATAGCTCGCTACGTGTTTTTGCTGTTTCCCGACATTAGAATACCAGATACAGTCCCAATATCTGCGGTCATTTGATCTAAGCCTTTAAAATGCTTGTTCAGAAGACAGTGCCTAGACAAAACCAACCAGTTCCATAGCTACGTTATCCTCCAGCCGAGTTTTACAAATTCCCTATTTCTGCTATGTTTACATTTCGGCCATAGAACTTTGAAGACCGCTTGTGCATCTACAATATGTTTGCCCATCTCATCGTGGTTTGTTTCGTTACAATGTCCAGAATAGTAGCCTTATGTAAGCAGCAGAGGTGTACTAATGCACTCATGTTTGCCCAACGGCTTTTGTTAGCTTATTAGCCAGCTCAAGTGCGTTGTTCTGGTCCTTGTCCGCATTGATCTCAAAACCACCACCACTTCTGTGCAGGTGCGGAGCTCGCTGCTCCCGTAGTCTCAGATGCTGTCCTGTTATATTGAGCCATAAGCTTAGTCAAACCTATAATTCTGTTTCCAGCAGGCTTTCTCCTGTGTTTTGTGGTCTGCAATTGTGTTTGTAAATTAAGCAGTAGTAAGTGAGGGATGTCCAACGCTGTCATTGGCATGGTGTGTAGAGCAAGTAAAGCAAAATGTAGTCTCGTCCAAAGTCCGTCACGGCAAAAGAGACCGACATTTGTTAAAAGAATCTTATTTTGTTTTTATGAAACTGAAAACATCGGCTTGGTAAATCTACAGACCTCGCTGGTATATGGATTCGATAAACCTTTTTAAGGATCTTCGTTTACTCTGTCTTATTTAATGTTCAAATTGTCGATCCTTTCGTCCAGAATTTTCTTTTATGAAAAAAGCCCATATACTACCTTGGTTCCCGGAATTTATTCAGAAAATTGAAAATATAAGTTTATTCATCTAAATCTATATTGTCCCCTTCAAAGTAATCCCCATCGACTGCAACACGCTTATGCCAGCGCTTGATCTAATCCTCGAAACATTTTTTATATTCGGTTTTCGGTATGTCCATCAGTGCTTCCTGCGATTTTTCCATTACTTCCTCTCGGCTGCTGAAACGCGTTCCCCGTTGTGGTTTTTTAACTCGATTGAACAGAAAGAAGTCACAGGAAGCCAAATCAAGTGAATTCGGTGGCTGTTGGAAGGTATTTGTTGCATTTTTCGTCAAAAAATTACGAATAATGATGGCACTGTGCGACAGTGCCTTATCATGGTGCAAAATCCACGAGTTTTCTGCCCACAATTCTGGTCTATTTCGGCGAATTGGTTCACGCAAACGTCTCATAACGCCCAAATACTCGTAATACTCTTTGTTTACTGTCTGGCCTTCTGGCAAAAATTTATAATGCACCACACCGTTGTAATCCATGAAAACCGTGAGCATTGCCTTCTCTTTTGACTGAAAACGACATGGTTTTTTTGGTCTCGGCTCATTTGATGAACGCCATTCACTTGCCTGATGTCTGGATTGAGTGCCGTACTCATAAACCCACGTCTCATCTCCAGTAATGATCCTCTTGATGAATGTAGGATCGGATTCAGCCTCGCAAATCATCTCTTTTGCGACGTCAACGCGGTCTCTTTTTTGCATGAAATTGAGGTCTTTTGGCACCAACTTTGCTGCTACACGACGAAAACCCAAATCATTAACCAAAATGTCTTGGACGGATCCATAGGCAATGTTCAAGTCCTCCGCTATCTCTCTGATGGTTAATTTGCGGTTATTGACCAACATTTCTTTTACGAGTACTTCATCAATGTTTTCGATGTCGATGGTCTGTCACTGCGTTCATCATCTTCGATTGACTCACGACCACTTTTGAACCGCTCGCTCTCGTGCCACTGATAAACGACCGTTTTCTTTAGAGAATCGTTGCCGAAACACTTTTCCAACATGTCCAACGTTCGCGCACAGTTAAATCCGTGTTTTACGCAAAATTTAATACGAGTGCAAGTTCGTTGTTGCAAATTTAAATCCATTTCTAAAATTGTAAAAAATCGCCAACACACACAGAGATAGATGTACTCTTGGCTACGTAACTTTTGCAAATGTCAAGCTATGATACTAAGATTTAGAGGGAATGTCAACAAAGATTTGCCAACTTAACAAAAAATAACAAAACTCAAATCGGAATAATGGCTCGCGCCACACATGTGCGAGTTCAAAATTCGTTATCCGCACCACACTGCCGATAGATATCAGATCCAATAAACACCAAGGTTCTGACTAAAATATCTGGACTTTGACGACAATATAAGCCTGTTTATCATAGAACATTGACAGTCTTATTTATTTCAAAAGTTTCGACAACTCCATTACGAAGTACTTCATGTAGTTGAGTGTGGATCGTCAGCAAAAGTAAAGTATAACAATCTCACTTGCCTGTGAGAATCATTAGCTTAAGGTCACCCATTGCATGGAGACCTAGAACCCAAATTGTGCAATGAGGATGAGAATACAAAGCCGAAAGCTTCTACTGATACAATGTCTTTCAGAACCCTTGCAATTCCTATGAAGGAAGAATTGGAGAACAGAAAATAGTTTATCTTTTCCGCTCTTCATTACTGCGGATTGGATTGCGAAGGCACTCTAACCGCCTTATTTAGGTATAGCTTCACCTGGTGGGATGTCCACAGGCTTGGAGAGAGGTAAAAGTAGTTTTTGTCCCCAAACCAGATAAACCTAATGAACTACCTAAATCTTTTCGACCATGAACTATGGAAACCATGAAAAGACTTATCGATTTACACATCAGAGACCTTCTCAGAAATTCACCTCGGCACCCTCACCAATACTCGTGCGCATATAGGAAGGAAAGGTCCATGGAAGACGCTCTACTATATCTGGTAAGACAGATTAAACAGGCCTACCAACAAAACGAGATTGCAATATGTGCCTTCTTAGATGTTGAAGGTGCCTTTGATAATACCGGATATGAATCCATTTCGGAAGACCTGTCGAAAAGGGTATTGATTATTCCACTAACCGCTGGGTTAGAGTGAATCTCGTAAACCGGAAAATCTCTACATCTTCCGGCGAGATTAGAATCTCTATCTCAGTCATCAAAGGTTATCTATTCTACAAGGAGTTGTTCTCTCATTAGAAAAACTTAGTAATCTGGGATATCAAGCAATATGTATGCCGATGACTTAGTCATAACCCTAAACGATAAACAGCCTAAAGATAAGAAGCAGACTGCTCTAAAGATGGTAAACAGCTGGTGTGTTGAAAAATTCCCTCAATCAACCCCAGTAAAGCTATTTGTGTACTCCAGCGAAGTAATATATCTTGGAATGGTTCATGATAAAAAAAAGCAAATTGAAATTCACATATTAACAATAAAATTACCAAAGCGACTAAAGCCATGTGGGCTTGCCGTCGTATGAGTGGTAAATTCTGGGGTCTCCCATTGGATATATGATATTCCATACAATGATGAAACGACCCATCACCACCTACTCATCAGTAGTACGGTAAAACGAAAGAGAAATCTGTCATACAAAGGATGCAGCATCTACAAAAACTTGCACGCTTCGGCATCACCGGCGGAATGCACACACTATCCCCACAGCAGCTATAGAAGCCTTCATTGGTTTAACGCCACATCATCCACAACGCAAATCCCATGGGTCAAATGAATCTTCTCTCCTGCGGTAGAAAGTTCAATATATGTAGTGATCCCAAGTCAAGAACCATGGAACTGGAAACACACGATCTCAAACTTTAGAAGTATCAAATGGTATACGGATGGATCAAAGATGGACACCTGGGTGAGTGCTAGTATATTTGGTCCAAATACCAGAATTTCGCAACAAATGGAAAAATTTCCAGTGTATTGCAAGCGGAAATACATGTCATTCAGGTGTGCACCATTCTTATCCTCGATAAGAGAATAAAGAGCGTCCCCATCCATATACTAACAGCCATTAAAGCATAAGGCTCTAATCTCATTGACTCCAAATCAGTCATGCACTACTTCAATACACTACAAGATCTCTCCCGTAAGAACAAAGTAAAATTTTGACGGAAATGAAATAGCTGATAAACTGTCTAGAAACGGTTCGGCTGAAGGAGAAGGACATATGTATATCCCATTGGAAAAACATCCCAGGGCTTTGTCAGGCTAAAAGAGCCATCAAACCCTTTCACAAAAAAATCAAAAGAATCCCTACAACTCAAAAGGAATGATATCAGAAGACTGGTTGAATTTCGAACCGGACACTGCCACTTTCGATATCAGCTTCACAAAATAGGTCTTATTCAGGAAACTGAATGTCGTCTTTGCATGGAAGACAATGAAAATGCGGAACGCATTGTATGTGAATGCATGGCTCTAAGGGCCTTAGGGAAACGATACTTTCTTCGAGAAATTTTAATCCCTGTCGAAATTCTCAAAAACTCCACCAAAAGAGTTGAGCCTCACTTGGCTTCTTTATACTAATTCTGTGGAAGAAATCTTTTAGGTCGCAGTGCCTTAGCAATTGGTGGATCGGATCCCTGGAGAAAAAAAAATACCCACTCCCAAGCCATGTAATCTTTGCGAATCGGGAATTAGCCGGATAGAAGAGCTGAAAACGCAGTTGGAATCCTGGAAGGATATTACCCTTAACTCAGGAGTTATAAGGAATTTGTTAGCCCATTTCCAATTCTGCCTCCTTTGAGCTACGAGGCCCTGAAAGAACTTCGCGTCAAAACTTTATGAAGAAAGTTCCAACCTCCACTGGTAATCGTTTTTCGAAACTGCCGTGACCTCAAAGGATCATATTCATGTTATTAAGCAACAGCTTTGTAATTAAACCCGTGGACACGGATGTTGGCCTGCTAATCATGCCCTACCTTGACATAGATGGCAACAAAATAATAGTTGTGTCAGGCATTAAAGCAGAATTTTGACTTCGAAACTGGACTTTTATCCGAGTAAAACTGACCCGGTGTTTTCTTTTCGTAGTGACATGACCACAAATAATGACTTGCTCGACACACAAAAGCTATCACAATTCTTTAGTGGAAAATACCTTGGCGTCATTCTAGGCCTACAAAATTGGAAGTACGTGTTAAGCGGGTGGGAACAATGTCCAGATTTCTACGACTGTAGCAGAATTTTTGGCAAAAACTGGGAACTGCAACAACTGAAGCATTATTTATGTTCCTGCACTTTTACCATCAAGTTCAATATTGTCTTTAGTTAAAAAAGACAAAAAGATATCCTGGAAATTGGTCACTAAAATATCGGAGCAGGGCCCCAACTTGATGCTCCTCTAGCTCTCCGACTTCTCCAGACCTGTTAGGACGCTCTCTTTGCTGTTTGATTGTCCATGTTTGTTTGAAGTTCCATGAGGGCAGCTACAAAGATGTGTATAGGGTGGACGTTTACCCTGTTATTGATATGGAAGTGACTAGAGTGAATACTTCAATGATCTTATGTTAGTTTATTCTCATGTCCTTGTCACAATTCGTCAGGCTAGGCATGCGCTGTAACCGCGGCATAGCCCTGTGAGAGGTCAGATTCTACTTTTTTTGAGTTTCCTCTGTTGTTTGTGTGTTTGTGTTTCAGGTTCTTAAAGCTCATAGTTGACTGTCAAATCGCTTCCTGCAGTCAGTTGTATCATCGTACTCAAGAAGCTCAGTAAAAGGTTCGCCCTAACTAGAACTTATAAAGGGATTCAAATTAGCCCTCTGCCGGTCGTCATAATCGATCTACTGCGCAAGCAATCGCAGCCAGAGTGACCAAATTTCGTACCAATTTGACGCTATTGGACATTAAGCCACCAATCCGCATGGGAAGAGTGAGTACAGAGGAAAATATTGCTGCTGTATCTGACAGTGTTAATGAAGACCGTGATTTGTCCATTCATCATGTGACGCAAAGATTTTACAAAATACAGCTCGTGCAAGAACTGAGGCCGAGCGACCTGCCACAGCATCGAATTGTCGGTGAGTGCACCTTAGAAAAGCTGGAGAAGGATCCGCTTTTTTATCGAAAAATTACCTTCAGCGACGAAGCTCATTCCTGATTGAATGGGCTTGTTAATAAACAAAACTGCCGTATTTGCTCCGATGAGCAACCTCAGGCAATATAAGACCTGCCAATGCACCCAGAAAAAATGCGCAGTTTGGTGCGGTTTATGGAACGGCGGTTGTCCGTATTTGTTCAAAGATGGCCGTGAGACCAACGTTACCCTCCATGGCGCCCGCTATTATTCAATGATTTCGAACTTTTTTTCCCCAAAATGCACGAACTGAACCTGGTCGACATGTGGTTCAGCAAGACGGCGCTACGTGCCACACAGCATGCGAATTGATGAACCATCGATTAGTTCGGTGAGCAATTTATCTCTCGTTTTGAACCAGTGAATTGGCCGGCTAGATCATGCGATTTGACTCCTTTAGACTATGTTTTATGAGGATACGTCAAATCACTCGTCTATACCGATAAACCAGAGTCAATTGCAGCTTTGAAAGACAACATTACACGTGTTATTAGCGAGATACCAGCCAATATGCTCGAAAAAGTGATTCAAAATTGGACTCCCCATATGGAAGTTGTTGTGGTCAACATTCACATGAAAATCAATTCAACTCAAATAAAAATTTTATACAGTTTTGCAATTTTCCTGTAATTTTTTTGATAATTAAAAAATCACCAGTGTTGTAGAAAAAATCCCCTTTTAACAAAAAATAATAATCATTTATTGGAAATGCCAGAAATCTACTATTTCAGACATTGTATCCCTGATGGAGTGTTGTTGTCACGTTTGTCATTCGTCGTCTTTCTTTCATCTCTCTGGTACGAGTATATTCTGTCTTTTCTATTCTTATTCTCCTGTTCGTACATGTGATTGATTTACACGACAAATACCTGCTGGTTATTTTCTGTCAGATTTGTGAGCTTTCTGAAATTCTACACCGTTCCTAGAAGCAGAAAGAACAACACTTTGCTATGCGACTATTTCTCGAACAATAGTAGGTTTGGTGACTTTTTAATTGGTCTCTTGGCATGGAGAAATTCAAATTTGCGCAATTTTCAAGAAGGGTCTAGGACAGGTGTTTTTAACCAATTTTGACAGATTTTAGCCCGCGGTGAGTATTCGATTGATACGCCGCCGAATTAAGTTGTTTCAAGGGCGTGAAATGATCAGCTTTCTCACTCGTGACACCATAACACCGCGGTCTAGGAGGATGCCTCGTACAAAGCGATCAACGGGGGTAATATTGTTTGAGGTCAAATACCGGTTGGATACGAGCTAAAAGCTTCTCATGAGGAAAAGAAAATATCTAAGGGCAATCACTACACAAAATGTTAAAAAAAAGTATGCAATAGATTGTGCAGACAAATTTCCGATTTGGAAAATGTACGAAGTTTTCGAGGCTTAAAGAGGCAAATAACTCACAAGAAATGCTCTTCTGACGAACCCGAGTTGGTCCCCTAGTAGCTTGCTCCGATACGCTTCCACCTGATTGCCTGTACCCACTATTAAACACAACTCCGGCCTATGACTAAGAGCAACATACCACCTCAACTAGGTTCACCTATAACATTTTTTAAATTTCTCCCACTCAACAAAATTGTTCTCTCTAAAGCGGGGCCAGAACACAACAACCGGCTCCAAGACTGGATCAACACAAGGCTAAGCAAGGCAAATATTAAAGTTTTGAAAAGGGGTAATGAGCCTAACTTTGTTAAGTCAATCAGACGTCAAGTAAATGTTTTTTCCGTTTCGGTGTAACCTGATCACCAACTGAATCGTCTCAGAAGAACTCTTGATCTCCATTTAAACTCTAACTAAAACCTCAAGTCTTAGGTCTCAAGTCACCTACGTATATGAATCAAAGTGTAAAGCCAAAAGAAAGCCCACTATTCGCGAAGTGCCCTAACGATCTCGATAATAAGCTCTCTCAAAAAACTCATACTAATGGATGCACCCGATGCAAACCCGTTTCGCTGACGTTCACACTATTAATTCCTATCTCGGAACTTACAAATCACTCTGCTAATATGTATACTAGGAGTACATCCAAGAGATTGTTATCTCTTGACTCCATCGGCCATTTTGAACCAAAAGACCTATGAAGCTCCTGGCGGCTTTGGAATATTTCGCGCCGTCATGCAATAATCTCATTGAATCCTTAGTGCTTATCTTCAGATCCAGTTATAAGCCCAAAAATATATCGATAGCCTAGAGGTAAACTAATTAGTGCTCATACCTCGCGGTATAGTCGAGTAGACAAATATGTGCGCATTCTCCAGCCTTGCGTTAAACTCGCCTAGAACAAATCTTAGCGACATGTCAAGGGAGTTGCTCGTAAGCCTTTACTGAAAGTTCATAGAAACATTTTAGAGCTATGTATCACCTACCCTTTCTATCAAGGCAGGTTAGTTTGATGCGCATCATCTTAAGGCATTCATTTACTCAAGTACTTACTTACTTATGTAGCGCTACAGTTCAGGGTGAACCTGGGCCCCAACTAACAAGCCTCTCCAGTCAGTCCGGTCTTAAGCTAGCCTCCAGTTCTGCACTCTAAGTCGGTTGAGGTCCCCTTCTACTTAACGTGAGGTTTTCCTCTACTGCGTTGTCACTCCGGGTTAGATTCGAAGATTCTGCGGGTCGGAGCATTGGTGTCCATTTGCTCTACATGCCCTAGCCATCTCTGGCGACGATATACAGCTCGTATAATTCGTCGATGAAAGCTGGCTTTGGAGCCCGCTAATGCAAATTGTATCGAATATTTTTCGAAGGATTTTTCTCTCGAAACGACCCTATCGATAGGGTCCATGCTTCTGCGCCATAAAATAGCACTGAGATGATCAAGGTCTTACATAGAGTATTCTTAGTTTTTCGGGATAAGGCCGAAGTAATTGAGTACTAATCAATTGCCTTCTAGCCCAAAGAAACAGTGATTGGCAAGAGTGATTCTTCGTTTTATTTCTGTTGAGGTGTTATTGGCAGAATTCATAGCAGGGCCAACGTGACATTCTGTCCAATTCGTCAATGTTGTGCGTGCTTCCTTTTTGACAGCCCTCATTCGCCGCTAAATCCATTTTGACAGCTTCCGTCTCAATACTAACAAACGCACCGATGGCAGCCCGCTGAGTTCTTCCAATCATAGTGATATCGTCAGCGTACGCTAGTAGTTGAACAGACTTTTGAAAGATTATATCTTGTGTGTTCACTTGTCAGATCCGTACAATTCTTTAAAATATGATGTTAAAGAAGACACACGATAGCGCGTCACCTTGCCTAAAACTTGTTTTGACGGAGCAGCAAACGTTCTTTATCATCATTCTGCATAGAAAGACGAACTTGGCATCAACGCCAAACCTAGACGTAGCTCTATATAGCTCGTCTCTATAAATGTTGTCATATGTGGCATTAAAATCCAAAAGATAGAGGGTATCGATTTGAAATTGTTGAGTCTTCACTGCCGGAGTGTGAAGATTTGGTCGATTGTGAACTCTCCTAGTCTGAAACCGCATAGATAAGGACCAATCAGGTTGTTGACGAAGGGTTTCAGACGTTCACACAATATGGCAGATAAGATCTTGTATCTGACGTTGAGGAGACTTATGCATACCTCTATAGGTGACGTAGTTGAGGGGAGATTCTGACCAGATCTGAGAAATAAGTTGGTGCATGTACTCCTCAAAGTCACTTTCAGTAGCCTCAGCCGGTAAGCCGTCAGGTCCAGCTGGTTTGTTGGTTTCAGCTTAGAGAGTGCTATCCTTACTTCTGGTCAGGTGGACGAAAGTTTTGCTTATTATCGTCTAAGTTGAATAGTCTATACTGCCTGACGGCGGGATGTTGGGCTTCTTCGCCATTATACAGTCTGCGGAAAAAGTTTTTCCATATTCTTAGCACCGACTGTGACTCTATTGTAGGAGCCCCGCCCAATTATCAAGGCTTCGCCCATCAATGACGTTGTCTAATAAAAAGCGGGGGCAGAGCATATTACTAGTCTTATCATAAACATCTTCAGATGACGCCACCGAAGGTTGCTACGATTTGATCACTTAAAAGTTGCCGGCTATAGATCTTGTTGGCGGCAGGACCACCGGTAGTCCCTACCAGGACTTAAATCATGGTGCCATGGGAGTCAGGAGCCCCCCGGATCACGGTGCTGTGACGCTAAGAACATTAAGAGGTTTTAGGTCGCCCTCGACTCATACCAATTGTGGAACTTTTGCCTCCGACACAGTTCCGAATTGGTATCAAAAGATTGACGGATCTTTGCTCCTAAACACGACAGGTGTTTACGTTAAAGACCAAAGACTATGTGACTCTATTGCAAGGTCCCCTTTTTCAGCTCTACAGGCTCCGCACATTATTCCTGGAGTACAACCTCTCAATATTTTTGATAGCGAACATCTTGTGCTCTTTTTTCTTCTTCTGCTAAAGCCGATGTTACTCCCGTCTCTTCTGCCCGTAGAGGTCACGAGCAGCTCGCGTCCTTCGTTGCAGCGCCGATTTGTAAGTTTCGTGTTTAGCTGAATGTGCTTGTCGGCATTCTTCATCAAACCAGGGATTCATTAGGTAAAACCCAGCACAGCAATTACGGCGTCTCTGATGGCATGTTTGCAGGGCCGTAAAATGGTCTTCGGTGCTTGATGCTGGTGGCATTGAGTTGTGGAGAGATTTCGGAGCATGCGTTCGGCGAAGATCCTGGCGATCTTTTGCGATTGCACCTTTTCTACATTATGTTTCTCACAACAGTTCTTCTTTGTTGTAGCGCTTGGGAAATCCGCATTCCTACCTTGGGTGCAGCAAGGTGGTGATCCGAATTAATGTTGGCTGACCGAAACGGTCGGACGTCCAGAATACTAGAGGCATCCCGTAGGTCTATCGCAGAATGATGACCTGGAGACCGCCATGTCCTCTTAGGTACATTGACGATGAGGGATTCCTTTATATGTGGATGATAGCATGTTTCACCGAAAAGTGGAACCATCTGGTGAAAGCAAGATAGTTGCACTTGATATTTCAAAGGCATTTGACAGAGTTTGGCATCACAATCTTTTATCCAAAATACGTGGGATCGATGAATCTCTTCTTGAACGAATTAGAAATTCAATTCTGTTTTTTTTTTGACGATTTCAAGTCTAATATTCACAAAATAAATGATGGTGTGCTCTACTCTTAATCCAATATATTACTTTGCTGACGGCAGCACTCTCTGCTTTTCACATTCGTCCCCGGGCTCAACGGCAGAGTATGTTAAGCTCATTAAATTCCGATATTAATAGCATACTATAGGCTGGGGAGCCACCGGCCGTCGTTAAGGCGAAATTTAAACACTCAATCACTGTCCATTAATGGCACTTCTGTCGTCGAAACTGAAAAACTTTTCATTCTCGGTATGGGTGTCAACGACTACCTACGTTCTAAGGACCACAAAATGCTGCGAAATGTCTAGGTTTCCTCAAGCGAGGATCGGGCCACACTATATAAGGCATTTATCCGCCAAAAATTGGAGTACAATGCCCACATCTGGTCAGGTGCTCCTACGACCTCGCTGCAACCGCTATATACAATCCAAAAAATGTGCTTTAAAACGTATACTATAAGTGACGAAAATATTGCGCAATCAACACACTTGAACATCGATGTAATGTCTCTTGTCTGACCTTGTTTTACCGCTATTTTCACCACCAGTGTTTCATCGAAATTTGCAGTAGCATTCCGCGCTTTCAAGCCATCAACCATTCCATAAGCGAGTTGTACGGTTTAGGAACGAACCACGATATTTTAGAGTACGACCGAAAGTGGGATTGAGGGTATACCGATGATCATTCATAGCGAGACGGGTGTTACGATTGAAGGTTTGAAGAGGCGGAATGGTACTGGAAATTTCAATGGAGTGCAGATGTTCCTGTTTCCGGTGAGATATGTCATCAAGTCAAATTGCCAATGGAGCTATGGCTACGAAAAACGTACCGTCGGTCATTGAGACGTTTTCGTGTCTCGAGATTTTCTTGAGCTGACAGTTTTCCAGAGTTCCCATGGCCTTGATGAGAAAGGACGTAAATGCAATGGGTTTACTTTTTTTAGAGTCGGACTGATTTAGTGCTATTTTTGATCTTCTTGGAAAGACTTCTAAAGAGTCGAATTGATGAAGAAGTGGTTTTGTCAGCGCAGAAGAATATTCTTCAGAAGAGATCTATTAGTAATCTTGCTACTACACAACAGGGAAAATAGATGTCCGTTTTGCGCCCTAAAGTGTAAGCTGATGCACCGCGCAATCTGGAAGAGTTGAGATAACTGCGAGGTATGCAGCAAGTATAGTAGTCTTATTCAAGGAGCTGACAGCTAGAAGGTCATGGGATATAGGATGAGGCAGAATTTCATATGTTGGAGAGTGCGTCCTTATCCGAGCCTTTGTGCTTATATGTTGGTTGTAATAGTGCAGCAAAGCCGGTATTAATTCATTGCATTGAAGGCCGCATATGGCATAATTTATAGAGACGAGCTGCACATACTTATGACTGAACCCTGGCCAACAAGGTGTTAATAATTAATGAAGACAGATGCATATTCAAATTTAAGCCACAACTTGCCACAACGGTGGTTCCCATAATTAAATAAACAAATCATACAATTTACGATTAAAACAATCTTCACCCCAATAAAATGATTGCAGCTATCGCGTGCAAATAATTTTGTTCAAGTACTGTTCGATTGATGTTTGTTTTCGATAATTTTCGTGAACTGTTATTGGCGTTATTAATTTTGAATGGTTTTCAAACATTTCTTTAAATAAACAAAACTAATTTCCGGTGCTTAAATTCGATTAATGGTCTCATTTGCAATCGATTTCTGTTTAAATGTAATCATTACAGCACGGCTTTTCTTACGGCGTAACTCTTGGATTATTCGTATATGTACGAGTATGTACTCGTAACTCGTAGAAATGATTAGATTAACATTTGACACACTTTACACAATCGTTAGTTACAACATCAGGTAATAAAAGTGAATTAAAATCTCAAGTGTCTTTTCGCATGAGAACATTATTTAAGACATTTTGTCAGGCAATTGACAGATTGAAATCGTATCACCCTCGCACGATCTAAACAAGTTGGCATTGTGTCACGGTGACAACCAGTCTAAGCTTCCAAACAACTGTCATAAAATCAAATGTCAACATAAGATACAAATCGAGTTTCGTAGTGCAGGGCACGCAGCACTTTAAAATGTTTATTTGTAAATAAGAACCCACCCAGAACGATGATGTTTGGCTAGTTGTCAATGAAGTTAGAATCAATCGATAAGAGAAAATATACAGCACATCATAAAGACAGATAAAAGACATTATCGATAATGCACACGATAATGAACGATAACAAGCGATAGCTTCAACAGCAATATGGTATCTTTGAATTGCGGTTAAATAAACTTGAATGGTCTAAACAAATGTAAGCAATTAAGCAAGGTCCTGTCTACATGTTTGACAAGGGGGGGAATGGGGAGATACTCGAATCTTGTGAAGAAAAAGGTCAAACCGTCAATCAAAGAAAGACGAAGCCAGCAAAATCAAAATTCATTCCAAACAAAACACGACCAAATGGGAAGGCACAACAATAACAAAATCAGAACGAAGTATCATCGAATGAGTTAAAAAAAAAAAAAAAAAAAAATCGTTGAATAAAGACAAACGATGCAGACGCGACTTTTGGACGCCTCGGTGCACGCTGTCAGTTGGAACGAATCTTTTGTCAGAACCTTGTAGTACGAGGATACTAAGGGATACCTTCGATACAGCCTTGTGTTAAATTCTCCACGATCTCTCCTTTGTATTCCCAGCATCCCGTCATCGATTGATTTTGTGTCAGTAACCGCCGAACGTCGATTGCTGATCATTGATCGCCGATTGTTGCTCACCAACCAAGTCTTAGACTTGCGCTTGTGCTCTATGTACGAGTACGCGCGCAAGGACTCTCTTACTATCCGGGAGCTTGACACCATAGCAAAAGGAAAAACCCAACACAAATCCAATGCCATCGCGATGAAATATGCTGCAGAAATTTTAGGCCCAAGTGCAGGATGGGGGCAAGCGCAGCATCCATCATGATCCATACCCAGGATAAGAACTTTACACTCATACGCAACTGAGTCGAGTACGAATATCTGCTGTATGATAGGGCTACCAGCCCCCAGAAGGCAGCAGGAACAGTTCAACAACTTATGACTTGCAGATCTCCACAATGAGATTTCCATGAATGATGGCTGCGCATATGCCATTCTATAGGTACAATACGAGTATGCGTATATGGGTAAGGGAGCATCATAGCCCTAAACCACAAGTTAACGATGCGGATGTTGATTGGGCTCCTATACTCGTACTTCGTTCGTTTGTTCGTTCGTTCTTGGATCTCCCTCCTTTGGTGGTGTGGTGGTGTGGTGGTTTGGTGGTTATACTGCTTTGTGGTGGTAGCTTTTGTGTTATTTATCGGAAATCTCAGCATCGCAGGCAATTAATCATATCGCGCGTCGTACCTCGTACCTTGTACCTTCGGCGTGCACACACTTAAATTATGGCGTGTAATAAAGTTTTGTGGCGAGCGTCTGTCTGTGTCGCAGCAATGCAAATTCAAGACTTCCCGGTGATCAGATTATGCTCCACCATGATGGGATTGAATGGCTTGGTGTTATTTTGATCACTCCTTTGTTCCCTGGAGTCTGTGTTGTCGTCGTCTTTATGATCGATCCTGCTGTGATCCCTGTGAAGAATGTGACGAATTTTTTGATTGGATTTTGGTTCCCCGATCACCGAATGACCACGGGAAATCATCTTAAATTAGAAGAAACAGGTGCCGGTAGGGAGATGAATGTTTCGATCGTAAAGTAGCACATTACGAGATTATCTCGCCGTAATATGACCGCATTGGTTCGAATTTTGTCAAGAGAATACGACGAATCATGTTACACCCTTCCGTAACCAGAAAATTATTTGTCATTTCGAATATGTAAATGTTCTCAGTGATTACGGGGAAAAAAGGTATTTCGCTCACGTAAATCTATCGTACGATTTATGTACGACTTCGGAAGCAATACTTTTATATGAATTGTCAGATAAAATCTTAAACAGAAAACCATAAATATCCGGCAATTATATTCAAAGTGCACGCTTATGTAAATGTGAAGTTATACAGCTCGTTTCTGATTAGTAGTCCACCCATTTTTTTTTTGTAGTAATTTGTACGTATTTAGTGACTAATAGCCTGACACGTGGGGGGAAAGAGTTATCGTCACGACCTTGGAGAGAGTTTAACTTATGAATGCGTTATAGTGGCCATGTTTGTACGTTTTGAGATATCATGAGTCGACTAATCTGCTGACTAATACGAGTAACCATAAAGATGTCAACCCCCTAGTCCTTTGAATTTATTACTATGTGCTCCCTAAACTGGCTCCTTAAGCGTTTTATTAACACAACGGTGCTACTAATGTCAGATGTATAGTACTAAAAAGTCTCCGTTAATATTAATCCGTGCTTTTCGTCCTTGTTGTTCCTCTTAGCGTATTCAAATCAAATCCTTCTACCTGCAGCATTTCATCGACCATCCATCGACGAGCCATTGCCTTCGTTCACTTATGAGCATGTAATTTTGAGTTGGTAGCAGCGTGGCGTATCGCAATGGTTAAGTTCGTCGCATACTACGCCAAAATTCTAGGTTTGACTCCCAGATTAAACACCGAAAAGCGAAAAATCCTCTAAACTCGAAGGTAATGCCTTTGCAAGTCGATCACTCTTCCTCCGTTTGGATTCAGAGATCCTGTTGTTCACAAAATGACACGACGAACAACTCAGTAAGTGAGAGAGACTTTGTATTAATCCATCCCGAATTGTCAAGCCAACAATTTATCCATTAGTTAACTTTCCGATACATTACGAGTATGTAACGCAATAGTTTTTCCTGTACTTTCGAACCTGGCGGCTCGAATTCAGAAACGTTTTTTAGTTGAATCGTTGTTGGCCACACCATCGTTGTTGGTGTGATTAAATCAAGGTAAGCGTCATATCGGATTTAGGATAGCGATCTACTTTCTGTCATACGTTATCGGGTACGCATTACAGAATATTCGTCAAACAAATTGTTCGTAAGTTTGAAACGAAGGATTATCCTTTAATCGAAGACAAAACTCTCGTGACTGCTTAATGCTATCAGTGGACGGAAATTATATCTTTCATCGCTTATGATGAAATTGGTTCGGCGTCGCCGATTGTGCGTATACCGTCAAATTTCCTCACCCATCTCTACAGGTCACTGGTCGGGTCTTGTTGTCTAGTCTACGTTCCTGTTACCTTTCGGTAAATCTATCAAACATTGTTCTAATTTTTTTCTGTTTCCTCCGAAGAAGCAGATTTTATTCTCTCACCTTATCCTCATAGAGGACACGAGCCGCTGTCTGTCTTCCATGCAGCACATCGTCGAGCAGTTCTCCCAACGATGCACTCTTCATCAAACCGCGAGTTACATGACACATTAGTGGCATATCCAACGGCTTCTTAACATCGATGTAATTGATCGTCAGCCCTTGATGCAGGTTGTAAAGAACTCGACTAGAAGTTCAGGAGAACGCAAAGATTCTGGCGGTTTGTTGGCATTGCAGCCGTCTAAAGTTGAATGACCTCAATGACCTCCTTTCTTGAGATATTCATAGACGCACTTTGGATGCAAGTGTCATAGGTAGTGGTCCGAGTCTATATCGATGGCTCGGAATGTTCGGAAGCCTATTATACTGCAAGAGTGCCTTGCGTTGATAGAAACGTCATCAATTTCTCTGACTGTTTAATGACCAAGTAACCACTATGCCCCTTGGTAGAAGTGTAGAAGCCGTATAAAGACTTAAATAGTATTAGCTTTCCATCAGTGATACACGTCATACCCAGTATCATTCGAACTTTATGCGATTTTGTTCAGTAAAATGATGAGAGACGATCCGTTGCCTAACAAGTGGAGGCTGATCTTTCGTGTTTCACTGTATAAAGGCAAAAGCGACACGAAAAACTGCAACAAATACCGGTCGGTGGAACTAATATCGCGTACTATGAAAATATACGACAAAATTCTAGACAGTCAACCGCGCAATATTTATATATTAAACGACAATGCTATCATAAGCCCTTCAGACCATTTCTTATATCTAGTGGGGTATACGTGCTAGAAGATAACGGGTTACGAACCAGTCGTATTATGACCGAATTATTGTGTTTAAAACTTGATATCTGCTTAGAAGTAGTCATAAAGATAAAGTGTGAATCTTAGATAGCTAACACATGTTGAGTAAATTCGTTAAAGGCACCGCACGAAAGTTTACATATTGGGTATTAGGTCTACTTAAAAAACTTAAAAAAGGGCTACAGCTAACTCGCATCACCAAATGTAGAGTTTTTGGTTTTCAGGACCATCGCGACGCCGAGTTGCGTCGGTTGACATATCCAAAGATTGGAATATGAGCTCCATCAGAACGATCCGCAAGAAAGGCGCTCCTTTTATTTGCAGCACTTACTTAAGACAGACATAGTCCTTGCTTCTGATACAAGAACTGATCCAGTGCAAAATGTGAACATCTACTACTATTTTGCATCAGCCTCTTGCAAGGAAATGCACTATAATGAGATTTTTACAAACGATAGTGGTCAACACTTGCCCTAGTAAGTCAAGATACGATATGTTCAGACCGCCTTGACTGCATCAACAATAGACAAGCAAGACAGCTATTCGATGTCACCAAACTATTCCAACGAAGTGCTATGCAACCTCATTCTTATACATGAGAGACTTGTTCAAGTTCTTAAATTTCAAATTAATTTAGCATGTACGCCCAGCTAACAGTGTCATTAAATTATTAGTCCATGTTGTAAGAAATCTGGTACAGTTAAAGCGTAAGCATCCGTTTCCACTAACAACACAAGCCAACTATGTCCTCACACCTCTACAAATGAAGCTGAAGATGTCAAGGAGCTTCCTGATCGAGCGTAGCCTGCGGATACTCTTCTGAGTATGATGGTCACATTTTATTAGGCGACTCTAGTGCCAAAATCGACACGGTAAACATCTTAAAACGGTTGATCGTCAAATGCAGCCTCCCCTACAAAGCAAGACGGCTTTCAGCTAAATGATTTGCAGTAGCTACAATTATTAAGCAACTTTAGATCCAGAAAACAATTAAGCTCTCTCCCGATATTCTAATCACTGTACAAATTGCTAGATCTTAGACATGAATCCCACGTCTTAAACGTTCATACACTCAAAGGTCCAAACTTTTTTTTTCTGTTGGAAAAAACACTCAAGCCAACTTTCGGACGAACTCTAAAATACCGTGATTCTTTCCTAAGCCGTACAACTCGTTTATGAATGTCCTGCCGAGTTCTTTATTTCCTATTCATTATAACTTGCAAACATTTAAGACCAACGCACATCGGTATCTCTCCTTTTTCCCTCCGTAACTTAAATCCCTTGAGCTAGCGAACTTTAATAAAATTTCTCAGTCTTTCATCTAAAGATGAATAAGCGTTTCAGTGATAAAGTGCCTACAGTACCAGCCTGATGCGAGCGTTAGCGGACACTTACAAGGACAGGGCGTCCGATGTCGTCATCACTCTCACTGCAACCAGGATGTTGTGCCGCTTATGCGCAGAACATTTAGGTGCTTAGAAAAGGCGTGATGCCCGTCATAACGATAGTTACAGGTTTACAGTCTTTTCTACTAAGGGACAGCAGGAAAGTCGCTTACCTTTTAGAGACATTGGAAAGCATTGTTTGGTCTACAGGTAACCCGGAAGTCAAAATTTCATGACACCCAACTGTGAATGGAAGCACTAACCGGAGACGCTGCCATTCATAACGCAGGTTCGAGTCCTGAGAAACTTTAGTTTGAGCCTTGCCTAGCAGGTTCGTCTGCAATCTCATTTCAATTTGGGACCCAAAAAAACTGCGTATTCTGCATTCCGGCTCCGTTCAGATAAAAATTTAGTTCTCGAAATAGCTTTTAAGAGGTTAGAAGCGCAGCTTTCTGTGACCACAGATGTCTTCACACCAGCGATTGTTCACAATATAGGCCATGGCCATCAGGATTGTGGCAATAACCATCCATGGGTGCAGGGAAAGTCGATTTTGTATGTTCGCAAGCCCCTACCTTCGCAATCAATATCCGCAATCAGTGCATACTCCTTCTCTTCGAGAGAGACTTTAATTCTGTCCACCAGATTTTGTAGCGCAGTCTCAGAGGGTCTTCGCGTTGGTACGCATATTGTGTCTTGAACAAAGATTGCATTCGCAAAGCAGTTTTGCGCTCGAGCATAATCTCCGAGCTCTAAGACATGAAGAAATTGAGACTGATAGGTCAGAAGTTCTTGGTGAGCGGTATAAAGCATCCACTCTTTCTGTTCGCCAGAGTCAAGCTAGCAGGCTGAAGATTTTCTTCAGAGTCTATATCTTTTTGTAGCACAACTAGATATACGAGTATGCCATCGGTGCCAGGCGACTTAAAACCATCAAAGGACGTAACAGCGTATTTGATGGCCTTATCCTGCACCACAACCACAGCTCCGGCGTGTTGTGTTACTCAGCCTACTTCCAACTTCGCTAGTAGGAACTGGTTTTGAGTTGGTTCAGATCAGTATTGCCGTGAGGTGAGTCTCAAGCATGAGACAAAGAGTACCTGCTTTCGACAAAGTGTAAGTGCCATCAGATTTTTTGAGTGATTTCTGATATTATGTTAGTCTCAAATGATTTGTTTAGAAATTTCCCTGTTTCTTAACGTAGTAGCTTCGACTTGTGTTCAACAGTGTGAGGGGTAATCACCACGACTGTTTCGTAGTTGGACATATTAGTTCACAGAACTTGATGAGAGCGCCGTTCAGGTTTTGAACACCTTCTGCGTTTAGGGGGAGCATTAACAGACTCGTGGATTTCCGCCTTAAAGCAATAGTATTTTCCAAAAGGTAATCTTCTTAGTGTATCTGTTGGATAGCATTTAAGCCGTTTGCTTGATATCTTGTCTTCAGCAAAACTTAGCTGATAAACAGGTCGGTAGGATAGTATGAAATCCTAGAGTTCCCTGTCTTTCCGATCCCTCCTCATATAGTGATGTGAAACCCCTTAAACATCGTGAATGGCGTACCACAAAAAAATTCCACCCATGATTATATAATTTTGTATGTCAAATGTTTGTATTGGATGTGTTATTCGAAAATATATAAAATTTATATGCCACATTAAAAAAAAAAAACAGCCAACAAACACGCTTAAATGAAGACTTACTAAAAAAAACCTCTGGCTGAAACATATGTAACTTCACATTAAAAGAAACAACTTTTTCGAAACCCTTGTTTTTTTTTGTATTTTTCAGTATTTTGTTGCAAAACCTTTATTTGCGATTACTGCTCTACAACGTCTTGGCATTGACGTAATTAAATTTTGTATTATAATAGGTGGAATGGTATTCAAGGCTTTTTGAACTTGCTCGAAGAGATCATTTTTGTTTCGGATAAAATTTCGATCGATAGGTTGCGTAACAATCTCCCACAAGTTCTCAATCGGGTTCAGGTCAGGAGAACATGACATTCCAGCTTTCAGCTCCTTGGAGCAGGCCAATCTGCTTGCTGCGCACTTTGCGGCCAGCTCAACACTCCCAGATTGTGCTTTGTCTCCGCACACACTTGAGTGCGTCGAATCTTCATTGGGACAAATCCACTTTCGCACTCGTGTAGTAGCAAGAGTTCTTAAAGAGATGGCATATCTCCCCTCCTTCTGAAGAGGTGTTCATCTTCGCTGGCAAAACCACTGCGTAAGCTTTTTCATCAATCGTACTCTTTAGGACTCTTTCCGAGCCCGTCCTATGAAAGGCGAATCTTCCTCTCTCTCCTATAGACCCATTGCACTTACGTCCCTTCTTTCCAAGATCATGGAAACCCTGATAAACCGTCAGCTCATGAAATATCTCGAAACACGAAAACTTCTTAATGACCGGCAGTACGGTTTTCGTAGCAACAGGTCCACTGGTGATCTCTTGGCATGTCTCACCGAAAAGTGGAACCAAAGCGTACATCATTCTGGCGAAAGCAAGATAGTTGCACTTGATATTTCTAAGGCATTTGACAGAGTTTGGCCATCAGGCTCTTTTGTCGAAAATGCTTGCTTTTGGGATCGATGACTCTCTTCTTCAATGGATTAGAAATTACCTTTCGGAACTTTCAATTCAAGTTGTCTTAGGATGGTTTCAAGTGTGATATTCACAAAATAAATGCTGGTGTGCCCCAGGGCTCCGTTCTGTCTCTGACACTCTTTTTAATTTTCATCAACGATCTCTTGTCTGCTACTTCTAATCCAATATATTCCTTTGCTGACGACAGTACTCTCTGCTTTTCATATTCGTTCCCGGACTCACGTCCCTGCTCTTCGGCTGTAGAACGGGAACGGCAGCGTATGTTAAGATCATTAAATTCTGATATTACCAACATAACTAATGGGGGAACCACTAACAGAGTAGAATTTAATGCTTCTAAAACACAAAGCTGTCTGCTGTCGTTAAAGCAAAATTTAAACACCCAGCCATTATCCATGGATGGCACTTGCATCGTCGAAACCGATAAACTTTCCATTCTCGGTATGTGTGTCAGTGACAACTTACGTTGGAATGACCACATATTCGATGTCGCCAAAAATGCTGCGAAATGTCTAGGTTTCCTAGGTTGCGATGTAAGAAATACTTTACTCTCTCTGATCTGGCCTCAATATATAAGGTATTTATCCGCCCGAAATTGGAGTACAATGCCCACATCTGGTCGGGTGCCCCCAAAACATCTCTGCACCTGCTAGATAGGATCCAAAACCGTGCGATAAAACTTATAGGTGATACTAATATCACTCAAACAATGGACACCCTCGTAATGTCTCGTGTCTCACTTTGTTTTATCGCTATTTCCACCACCAGTGCTCTATAGAAATCCCCAGTGGCATTCCGCCCCTTCAAACCTTTAACCGTAACAACCGTCTCGCTATGAATGCTCATCAGGATACCCTCAAGCCCACTTTCGGACGTACTCTAAAATATCGTGATACGTTCCTAAGCGTACAACTCGCTTATGGAATGCCCTGCCTAGCTCTTTAGTTCCTAGTCATTATAACCTTCAAACATTTAACAGCAACGTTCTCCGGTACCTCGCTTTCCATCCTCCTTGATTTTCCTTCGCCCGCCCTGCGTTCAAACATTTTAAGGGTACTAAAAAAAAATAATCCAGATGGAGGCGGCCACTCCACTGACTTTGTTGTCTCTGAATCATTGCTTTGCTGCCTTCGAAGTGTGTTTTTTGTCATTGTCTTGTTGGAAAGTCCAACTTAACAGCATTTCCCACTCAGCATACGGCAGCATGATGTTTGCTAAAATAGTTCCATATACTACGCTATACATAGTAACGTCTTTTGCCAGGAGGTTTTCTCACTGTTCCCATTCCATCAGATCGAAAAAGGTTAAATTTCGACTCATCACTAAATGCTCTTTAGCGAACTTAGTCGTTTCAGATAGTTTATTTTTGATATGAATGGTTTTTTAGCGGGACGTCGGGCCCTGAATCTAGCTTCTACTGCTCTCTGCCACATTGTACGAGCTTTCCAACAAGCTGCTACGAAGACAGAAAAGGTTCCTTTTGTTTGATTCTTAGAAGTAATGTATCCTGCCTTGCTGCCGTTTTACGTTTTCTTTCATCCTTGTGAACTACTGCAACACATCCACTTGAATTAAATCGTTTAATAATTCTTGAAATCGTCGACTTATGCACCTTGTACTTCGTAGAAATGGCTTTTGCAACATTCCACCACAAAAGTCGGCAATAATTCGATCCCTTAACGCAGCACCAATCTTATCTTGAGCCATTATTGCAACTTATACAGTTTTGTTAAATTTTAGAAAGAATTGCGAATTTTTTTTCCAAATACTCGAACTGTCAATACCATAACGGTTTCTTGATATTTCAAGCAATCAGAAACAATCGAGTGCAAAAAGCACATCCCGTGTGAAGTTGCATGTGTTTTAGCCAGGGGTCTGACGGTGGGTTTACATTTAAGAGTGTCAGTTGGCCATTTATTTTTTAAATAAGGTATTTTAGAAGAATATATCTAATACAAACGTTTGACATACAGAATTATATAATCATGGGTGGAAATTATTTGTGATAGTCTATTCACTTAGGATTGCAGTTTGGTTGCATATGTTTCTGACAATACTGTATATATGGTTCCCATATGGAATATACTAGATGGAGTGAAAAGTGACCTCCTTGGGAATATAAAAATTTTTTTTTTAATGTTTTTTTATATTATTCAATATAGCCCCCTTTTAGTTTGATACACTTATTCCAGCGATTTTCCAACTTCTTGATCCCGTAACTGCAAAATACTCCTCCGTGGCGTCGATGATTTCGTGAGCTGAATTTTTTATTGATGAGCCATCTTTTGAGGTTTGGGAAGAGATAATAGTCCGAGGGATCCAAATCCAGTTACCAATCGACGTCAAAAGTCCGCCCGATTTCGCATCAGCAAGCCCAAACACTCTTTCGAAAAAATAATGTTTTATGAGAGAACGAAAATCGTTCTTGTCCATTCTCAACATGATGCCAAACACGTCAACAACAATTAGCTGTCAAAACAAAACTAAGGACAGTATCGCACTGAAATTTGGCATGTCTGCCTAAATATGAACAGACTTCAAGACACCACAACCTTTTTTGCAGTAGCAGCGCATTCTGGCGGTCAAGGATGTCACTTTTCACTCCATCTAGTATGTGAATAAAATATAGTAACTCTCACATTTAACTTGCTACAAAAAAATTCAGATCTTGACTATCCAGCGAAAAGCTGCGAACTTCCCAGAGAAGATAAATTAAACGCCTTACCACGAAGACTCCCTTCGTGCTGATTACTCCAAGGAGTTACATATTGCCACGGTCACGACAGAACAAAATTGAACAATCAATTCATTGATTCTTGAATCTATTTAAAATATGAATTTTGGAAATTCATATTTTACATATCTAGATTACCAAAATGTGTCATGCCATAAACTAAAATAGCAACAAACTAGAACAGAAATACTTATTCGTTCCTCAATTAGTCGTAATCGTAATTCTGCCGGCAACTCACCTGCAAAGAAAAGATGAAAAAAAAAAAAAATAAAAATAAATAACTTGTTACTACAAGGTTGGAAATTATCTCAAAATCAATTTAATTAAAACAACACTCTGGTCGCAATAAACATGCCAACCGCCACCCACTTCGTCCGGTGTTGACATCAATAAATTTACAGATCTTGGTGTCACGGACCAAGCTTAAGGTTAAAAATATATTTTTTCCCTTCTTTTTCGATTCGTTTTTCTCTTTTTTTTAATTAATTACAAAAAGATGTAAAAATTCGAATAGTGCATTAAAGCGGTCATGTTCGATGGAAACCATAAAAATGTTTTCCATTTCAGCTCTCTACCCAAACTCCATCCCTTTTTTTTGGTGAACTCTGAAGAATTTCAACAAGAAACCAACAACGACAGATGAAAGGAAAGGAAAAAAAAAACTAATTTGGGTATCCCAAACTTCAGTTCCTTATCGAATTTTTAATTAAACAGAAATCCTATCCCAAAAATAAAATGAACATGAACCATGAGAAATTTGAAAACCAGTTCTTGACCCAAGCAGATACAGAGACTGTGCATGGAGCTCCAGCTCCAAATTACAAGTGCAACCAAACCACAAAACTAAAGGTTGCACTTAAATTACCATAACAGTCCGACGATTCCAGATAAGTTCAGGGGAACCGCTAGCTACACTACAGATGTCATAGCTAGCCTAGACCATACAGCAGTTTCCCATCAATCCGAAAGGCAAATAAATCTCTAAAAGACATGTCCTTTTATCGGATTGGAGACCTAGTCACCAATCTATCTACCCGAATTTGGGATGTGTTATCTCGTTCACACGAATTATTCGGTAGCCATGGCCTCTGAATTGGTTAGAAACCAGCGTGGGGACCACGACGACGTGTGTCTACTTAATTAAAAACAAAAAAAAAAACAAGTCCCGTGTTAAAATGTGTTTTAATTAAAGTGCACCCTATCGATTGGTAACTCTGCCCGTCTGCAGGGACATCATCGTCCGAAGGTAGGATTGTCGTTTCTCATTAGAGAAATGTGTTACGATCAACTCCGGGGAAGCGAAAATGAGTTAGGAAACAACAAGAAAAAAAAATCCAATGACGAAAAAAATGAAACTAAATGGAAGACAGTAAGAAGGATCAAGGAGAAAAGTGAATGGGGTCATGTCATGGACTAATTTTTAGTTGCCGCACAGCTTGTCTAAAAAAATATTGAAAGCAATTCAAATGCAAAATTTAAATTTAGATTTTCTCCAAGGAATACCATGTGGTGATATGAAGTGAATTTCTCATTTAAGCAGATTGTTCCATATTAGAGGAGGCCATAGGTTCGGCGCGTCGTTTCAGAAGTGGCAGCTCGTAGCTATTTTTATTGTTACTCCTCAGTCCGTTCAATTTTCATTTCATTCGAAAATTTCTTTCAATTGTTTCGAAATAAATTAACAAATAAAAGTTGTACTAGCCATCATTTAAGACCAAGAACACTAGAAACACAGGTTCGAATGTACGTTACATAGATACAAGAACCAAAGAACTTACTGACTAAGTTAAGGGCAGCACTATTGCAGGGCTCTATGGCAATGACAATTGCATTTCAGAGACTCTTGAAACATACTCGTACAATCGTCCTGATAGGCTAACAACTGAACGTTTAAAGGACGAATTAGAATCGACTTATTCACCTTACGGTGTTGCCATGCCAGTGAGACAGCGAAACGCCAGAAAAGAATATTGCGGTTATACGCGAGTCGGTAAGTCAAAAGAGCAATCAATTGAATCCGCACCGGTATCTGTCCATTTCACGCACGTACCTGTGGCGCATTTTGCAAAAAGACTTGTATGTACTCGTATGTCCATACAAGATCGCTTTGATAAGAATTATCGCTGAAGAAGATTCGAATTTTTACGGAAATATCATCCTCATTCACAGGGCACATTTTTGGTTAAACGGTTTTGTTAATAAGTTAACAGCGGTATTTGGCCAAGCGGATAGTTGGAGCTGTTCTAACGCAGCCATTGGATACGAAAACATTGACTATTGTGTTATGGGCCGTGTTTCTTCCGAAATGGCGCCGGCGAGTCCGTTATAGTCAATGGAGACCGATATCCCTCCAAACCAATAGCTTTTCACTGAACTACAGAGACTCGATGCTGGCGTTCAGATTATTTATTTGTATCTCGAAATTTACACATCACCTTCCTAATAGGCCTACTAGCAGTATATCCTAGAGAATGTTATCTCCTCACTCCATAAGCCATTTTGGCCTAAGAGCCCTGTAAAATTCCTGGCGAACTTGAAATCTTTCGAGCCTTCATACAATAAGGAGTCAATAACATCATTGAGTCCTTTGTGCCAATCTTTAGATCTAGCTAAAAGACCAACATTTCGAGTTTCCAAATAAACGTTTTCGTGGTTCTTCATGTTTTCACAATCTTCATTCCATCACACTCCTAAGATGGATGTGACTGCTTCACAACAGTCTTTGGCCTTTTAGCACTCAGCCGAAAAATTAGCAGGGCCCAAGGACCCAATCGAAAGTTGTTTTAGTCTTCCGAGTCGTTAGTGTGATTTTTTTCTAATAATTGGCCTACGCTCAAAGGAGAATGTATGCGCAAAGCGTGGAGAAATTGAATTTGGGAGTAAAAAATGAGAGATAACCGACACTCGTTGGTCTTAAATGTTAGCCAGTTATAATGGGTAGGAATTAAGGAGCATTCCATAAGCAAGTTGTACGGCTTTAGAAAGAATGACGATATTTTGGAGTACGTTCGCAAACGCAAACTGATGAGCAATCTTAGCTAGACGAATGTTAAAGCTTGAAGAAGCAGAATTATCCTGGCAATTTCATTGGTGGTAAAAATAGATAATATGTCGGAGTTGGAGAGTGTCAACTGGCTGGACAAGATTGGCGTCACCTGTGACTTTAATCGCACGGTTTTGAATCCTATTTAACTGATCACAGATGTATCCATTGTACTCCAACTTTGGGCGAATAAATACTTTATATGTAAGACGGGTTAAAGCTTGAGGAAGCCTAGACATTCGCAGTATTTTTCGTGGCATCGAATATGTGATCATTTTAACGTAAATTATCGTTGACATACGCACCGAAATTGAAAATTATTCCAATTTCAAGCAACCTAGGTATTCATCTTTTTTTTTGGAGGGATATGAATTAGAATAGGAAGGCTTCGAGGATATGCGGTTTTAACGGTACAGTGAAACTTGCCTCAGTTCGGTGGACGTCTTATCGCCAGAAATAGGCTTGAAAACATATCGACCCGTTCGTGCGATTTATCATCTTTCATCTCAGGTCTATGCAAACAAGCCAGAAACCTTAGATAACCTGAAGGCAAACATTCGACATGAAATTGGTGGAAAAAAAATAAGTAGGTATCAAATGAAAAGTACAGTTAAGGGCGAGTGTTACAAAAGAAGACAATAGCAACACTTTAATAGCACATAAGGGGTTTCGCGCGATGGTAGTAACGTAACAACCACACTGCTGCGAACCATAAGTCTCTAATAAAAAAAGATTTACGAGCTTCGGGACTGCAGATTGGATGTTCGGGTCAAACCACATACAACCGGACAACGACGTCGACTATTTATGAAGCAGTCAAATGCCAAGACAAAGGGTTGAAGCATATACTATGGCATAGAGCAAAGCATATTTGGATGCAGATTTGTCATTGGTGCTTAAACTGGACAAAGGAGTCTTTAGTTTTCGGCATGTCAATTGACGCCTCACGAGAATTCATGTTAAAGCAAATTTCCTCAACAATAGCCAAATATGCGCATATAAGAGTAGAAGGACCACGAGGCCAAAGATCCGTAAAACATCCTGTGAAACATCGTAACGTTCTTGGACGGTTTTAATGCAAAATTAGGAAGAAACAGCACAGAACAACTTTGGCGGCACTGTTGGAAGATTCTGTTCTCGGAAACCATGCTCTCCATTTTAAGCATAGCTTCATTTCTTTGATCAAATTTTACTTAGGAGAATGACAGTATCACGTCTTATTTTAATCCGCCGACCTCCTATCATACCATTACTACCTCCGGAGTACCTCATGGTTTTCACCTGGGTCCACTGATCTGTATTTTGACTACCAACGATGTCAAGCGGCTTATTAAATACTCTGTTGATTTACGTGGACAAAAAAAAAATTTCTGGCCCACACTGTTTACGGCTGGCACAAGTTCAATGCAGGATGACTTATACGACACGGAAACTTTATATTATTAGCAGCGCAACTAAGTTATTTTTTGATGAAAATGCAACTTTATTGTGAAAAAATGATTGCAAATGAATCATTCAAAGTATTGCCTCTAGCTAGCTACAACTTTTTCCCATCTTTCTGGCAGAGCTCGAATACCGTTGCGGTAGAAGTGTTCATTTTTGAGGCTATCCTCGAATCAAGTCATTTTTCCATGTCTTCATATGAGCGGAACTGCAGATCAGCCAGACCATGTGGCATCAAACGGAACAAGTAATAATCGGACGGCGCAATATCTGGGGAATATGGCGGGTGGCGTAGGAATTCCCAGTTGAGCGTTTCCAGTTAAGTTTCAACGGATTTGGGAAAGTGAAGCCGAGCGTTGTCATGCTGTAGAATCACTTGTTCGTGCCTCTGCTCGTATTGTGGCCGTTTTTCGCGCAGTGTTCGCCTCAATCTCATCAATTGAAGTCGATATCGTTTCCCAGTGATAGTTTCTTTGGGATTCCACAGTTCATAACAAATAACACCGACCTGGACCCACTAAAGACACAGCATAGCCTTCACAGCACGAATATTCGGCCGAGCCAACGACGTAGAGGCATAACCGAGCAGTCTCCATGACTTTCTTCTCTTTGAGTTGCTGTAATGAATCCATATTTCATCATCCGTCACGATGCGATGAAGGAAATCCTTTCTTTTTTGCAGCTGGAGCAGTTGTTCACAGGCAAAAAAACGACGCTCAGCGTGCCTTCGCTTCAAATCATAAGGAACTCAAGTTCCTTGTTTTTGAATCATTCCCAACGCATGTAATCACTTGGAAATGACTTGGCGGGTAACTCCTGATGCAAGCTCTTTTTCCATTTGGCACGGATCGCCATTGAGCAATGCATCCAATTCAGCGTTTGTCGCTGTCGCTCGTCGAAACATCGAAATCACCGTCTTTGAAGCGACGGAACCAATCATGTCACGTTGTTTCACTTAGAGCAGCATCTCCGTACACTTTTGGGAGCTCTCGATGCGCTTCAGCCACCTTTTTCTTCGAATGAAAGAAGAAAATCAACACTTTCCGCAAATGACGATTATTTGACACAAAATCAGACATTTTCACACAACCAAAAGTATATGACGCCAAAGCAAAATTACTAATGTGTCAAAACGTCAAAACGGTTTGTTTACCATGTGGCTAAGCTTGGTTCATGACGTTTTGGATATGTCAAAATCGATCAGCACTTACTGCTGGAGCCATCTATTGACAAACTTAGAGAACTTCATTGCGCACCTAATAGTATGGATATGTATGAAAAGAGCGAAATTTAGGACATGTCAATCTTCTTATACTGTATGTTATCGTCGCCACTCCCAATTAATCGATCTTCATTAACTGAAATTGACCTCAATCACCTGATTACGGAAGAGACAACGCGAAATCATTCTCATAAAGTCCATCTCAATCTACACAGGCAAATCTAGTACAGCCAAAGGCTTTCTAAGCTGAAGTCTCAGATTTTCATCAGCCCTCTGCTCGGCTCAATCCAATACCCTCGTCGGATATTCCAAAAGACATGGACAGTTAAGCAGCATCAGTTACATAACTTCGAAAACCATAAATTCGAGAATAGTTAGAGACTGCCACGCCCCTCCTAACGAGATGGCCTACCAGTACAAGATGTGTTAGGTTCGGACGTCCCAGGAAATTGCATCGACAAGAAATTTATCACACTAGAATCCTTAGTAGACAGCTTAACAACGTCAAAGCACCAAAGTCTTACATAACTGACACACGTTCTCTATGAGCATTATAGTGCTATCAACTGGCAGACATTTAAACCATCCCTGATCAACATGAGGAGGAGAGATATCTTCAAACTCACAAACATCTTGTATTATACTTTGCCATTGCAGGACATGCGCAGCGATTGAGTATTTATCCCAACGATTTCTGCCGGAGCTACAGGCCCGAAGAAGAATTTGTGGTGCATTTTCTCTGCAACTGCCCTGCCTTGATACGGATTACAATACAATCCTTTAGCAGCTACCACTTCCGAGATCTAAATATTGTAATATCAGCTTAACGAATATGACCGACCTTGTCAAATTATCTCTAGTTTCCAGAGTAGCTACCACCATCGCCGCAGTAATAAAATCGACTTCCGACTACACTAACCTCAACAAGGACCACTCAAACCTCAGTGACTTAGAAGTTATCTAGTATCAAGAACTCTGGTGGTACTGAATCTCTTAACATCACCTTTGTTAGGTGTATAGCATTCTTGCATATGTTAGGATGGTCTCCACATTATGATTCCATCTATACAATTTGAGGCAGTTCAATGAAGATCTATTGATGTTGCACTTGCACAAGCTTAAATTATTTAACTCAATCGCTTAAAAGCCGTCGTGTTAATGCTAATTTTGTTCAACATTTTTTGGCAGGCAATATTGGTTTGCCCACTTTTCTATAATTTATTCCTATAAATACCAATGGTCGTAATTTCAGATTCTAGCCCTATTCCGCCTTAATTCTCCCTGCAGCAAAAATGATTTTAATTTGGTTGAAACCTACGCACCGAGTGCTTTTTCATTCTAACTAGAACCATTTCACCTTCGACTTTCACCTCAATCGGTCCACTTTAAGAAATGCCCTGTAGAACCATTTCTTCCGCTTTATAATCTTTCTTTTCTTTCCATTACTTATGTCATAGCTTGTTTCCACATTTTTCCATTACTTCGTCCCCTCGTTTAAGTTTTGCTATAAGTACAATTTGTTAGTTTTAAGCTACTACTTTTACACAACCTCCGATCACTAATTAGACATATAGTAAGGTACTCCTTCTAAAAGATGAGTGTCTGTACGCTTCAAAGGACGAATATTGACTTGGATTACTACCTTGTTGTAGACTGTCAACGGTTGCGAATATCCCGAACACCCAAAGACAAAACAATTGTGTGAAGATGTCTGATCTCAGACAGCTACAATCACAGGAGTTCGAGAGCTCTTTAACCTCCGAGGAGATCTAAAACCGCCACCATCAAGCACTAAAGACCAGTGGCAGCGAGCCGAAAAACCATCAAAGATGACGTCTCTGCTGTCCTGGGTTCATCTTGAGCACCACAACAAGATTCCTAACTGCTGGAACAGGAGCTGCTCGAGAGATCTATAATACGACCAGAAATGGTAGGTTTCACCATGCGGTCTGGGAAGGCAAAATTTATTGATCCTCACACGACCTCAATGACAAGAAGCCGTGCTGCTCCTCGACCACAATCGAACTAACTATGTACCATAAGAGTTTACTGAGCCATTAGACATTCACATACCATAGTGCATATTGCACACCAAATAAGATTCCAATAGTTTTCTGATGAATGTCAGTTCATGGCATGCTCTACGGACATAAAGACAAAACGCAGACGCGGATGACGTATTCTGAAATAAATCTTTTTTTAAAAAGTATTTTAATGTCAAGAGCGACTTTTTAGTAGACAAAACCCTCTAGAAAGTGGCATTAATATCTCTGTCAGTCATCTAACTAAAGCCCAGACAATGGTTATCATCGTTTGACAAGAGACATAAGTCACTTTTATATGGCATGACAGCTTCATTGAACGCGCACCCTAAAGCAATTATTGTACTCGTATCCATCCATATTCGTATCAGCCAAAGGCCATGCTAAACGTTTCCCTGAAAACAATTAGCGTCAAAATCACACATAAACCTCTGAACAGTCACGTATCTGTACGTACGTTCAACTTCAGATACAGGAGATTCCCCTTCATATCAAATATCAATCCATTTTTCATTTCTTACTTTCCGCTCGAGATTACGAGTATTATTATGATTTTTTTCTTCTTTTTTTTTTTTTTTTTTTACGACTCCATTCTGGATTGATATGGAGCACACTTGAAGTCACACTTGCACAGCATCGGTCCACATCTCTTGCTGTGCAACGTGATAAAGATTAACCTCACAAATCCTGTTTGGTCATCTGGCCAGAAGTCGTAAAAGAAGAAAGAAGAAAGAAGAAAAAACGAATACGAGTACAACACTCGTAACAGAACACATCAAGACTAGACCGAATATATAAATCCAATGGGAAGAGGGTCCGCCACTAAAGACCTTCGTGTTCATATCACCCAACAAATGACGGTTTGACCCTAAACCTGTCAAAGAGCTCCACATCATGTAAATTATTCCGTCCAAACGATACTTTGCTTTGGATTCGGATTTATATTCGGATTCGGATTCGGATTTGGATTTGGATTCCCTTCCTTTGCTTTGTTTTCTTGTTGAAATTCGTTGTGCGCGGAGGAAGATGAACGCTACCCTGATTTGGTGGGTGCTCTCCGTTCTGAAGGTGCTCTGGAGGTGCTGAGCTGTAGGAGCGCTTGATTACCATTGCCCAGTTCTGGGTTTCTCTTCGCTGTGACATTTTATCTCGACAATAATCGATGGAATGAATATTCTCGGCCGTAATAAAATCACTTTTTATTACCAACAATAAAATCGTATATTTATGGGGATTTTATTTCAAATTGATCAGAGTTGTTAAGTAAGCTTAACTACAAGTACGAGTGCAACTCTTTGAGTATGCATTTGGATAGGGATTTGATTCAATCTGGCATCAAGGCGATTTTTGTGCACGCAGGATAGGAAAAAGGTATAAGAGCTATCTTAGAATCAAGGCCAAATTGTAAAATAGAGAACTGTTTGCCCATAAAAGTAAAACATGGTGCTCCGCAAGGTTCTCATCTAGGTCATTTGTTATTTATTCTCTTTACCAGTATTTTTTTTTAAATATTTGAGTGGATCTTTAGGTAATTACAGCGATAAGAAATTGTTTAGTTAATTTAATAAAATACATTTGTGAACTGTTATGTGTTTAATCAGCATGATTGCTCTGACTTTGCTGGCTCGTTTGTTTCTGCAGCCAATAAAATCACCAGATAAATCGGAGTTAATATGAGCAAATCAAGCTCACGAGTGTTGTGTATCTTTCTGTGACAAAAAACAAAAAGGATTTCCTTAACCAATCACCAGAATGGGAGTATTGAGAATTTTGCAGAAGGAAAGCTGGTAAATATCCCGTTGATAGTCAGGCACGTAACTTCCACGCCTCATGGGCCGTCGCTTCGAAAGTGGCTATGTCGAAATTCGACAGTGGCATCTATTTTCCTTATGGAAAACTCAACAAAACCCAAAACCTTAGAAGCTGTTCGTGGTCGTTTGAACCGTCCATTTACATTGTCTGAAACAAGAAATTGCTCGTGGAACTTCATATCTTCGTTTACGTCCCGCTCGTTTTGCTATGCAAGATGCTACCGCCCAAATGCCTCTTTTGCAATTCATCTCGTCTGGATTGAAAAATATTGCCGCACCCCCGACTGTTCATTCTGATCACTTGATTGACGCTCAAGTTGGTGGTGTCAAGGATATCAACAACTTCTTGGCTTCCGCCTGCACCATCAGATCATTTTGAAAAATTATGCCTTCCCCGGTCTGCTCATGATCGGTACTGATTACCACACACCCAATGGAGGTGGCTTAGGTTGTTTGTGCATCGGTGTTGGTGGTGCTGATTCCATCGACGTAATGGCTAACATTCCTTGGGAGTTAAAGTGCCCCAAAGTTATTGGGACTTCACCAAGGATGCCCTCTTGAAGGTAGCTGATTTTCTTACTCTCTAGGATGGCACTAGTGCCATCATTGAATATGACGGACCCGGTGTTGATTCGAGTTCTTGCACTGGTATGGCTACCATCTGCAAAATGCATCTGCACCACATCAATTTTCCCTTCAACAGTCGCATGTCTGACGACTTGAAATCTCCTGGCCGATTAGGCATCGCCTCTGAAGCCGCCAAATACCAGAAACAAATCTTTTTTCCAGACAGCAATTGCGAATGCGATCTAGTGATTGATATCAACTTGGACACATTGGAACCACACTTAAACGGACCATTTGCTCCAGATTTGGCGTATCCGATCAGCAAATTGGGTGCCAATGCTAAGAAGGACTGATATCCACTTGACATCAAGGTCGGCTTAATCGGCCCATGCGCCAACTCTTCATACGAGGACATGGGTCACTGTACCAACATTGCTAAGAACGCCACGACGCATGGTCTTAAGCCAAAGATCACCTTCAATGTTACACCTGGATCTGAACAAATTCGCGCCACCATCGAAGGCGATAGTATCTCTGATATTTTGACGAAATTTGGTGGCACTGTTTTGGCCAAAGCCTGCTGACCTAGCATTGGACAATGGGCTCGTAAGGACACCATGAAGGGCGACAAGAGCACCATCGTTACATCATACAATTGTAACTTTAACTGACCTGATGACGCCAATCCTGTTGTTACGAGCTCTGAATTGGAAACAGCACTTTCTATTACCGATCGTCTTGATGTCAATCGATTAACCGATAGCCTTACAAGTTCCGACGGCAAGGAATTCAAATTGGACTCGCCATTCGGTGATGAATTACTATCACCCAGCGGTGATAGTGTTAAAGTTAATGTTGATCCCAATAGCCAGCGTCTTCAACTCCTTGAACAAATCGACGTGTGGAACGGTAAGGATTTGGAACACATGGCCTCTTTTTTTTTTTTTTTTTTTTTTAAAGAACTTAACACTCAAGAGGGTATTACTACTCTTAAAATGCCGGAGCACGTGTTAAGTTTTTCGGAAAATTGGATAGAGAGAGAGAGAGAAAGATTTTTGGGCTCAGTGGTTATTTCGCTCCATGGGTGGCATCCAACATTTAATGGGGAGACTAAATTACTAGTGTAAATTGGACTTGATGTTATATTTAGGCAACCATTCATCTCACAAGATTTTAGTTGCCTGAAAAAAAGTCTTTCGGTCACGGCTGGTATTGAACCCCGAACCGTCCGATTGGGAAGCCAACACATTACCACTTGAGCCACGGCCACCCATCTAGGTCAAAGCCAAGTGCAGAACTGCACAACTGCACAACAACTTTCTGAATTGCAAGGATATTTTGAACTAGAGATAGGAATTTTAGCAAAGCATGTCCAACACCCACTTCACTACCAGTTTACGAGGAGTCAAATATTATGCTCCTCTTATCAAGGAGGCTTTTTGTTAGTACGGTCCTTTTCACTCCTGTTCACTGAAGGAAAACGTGAAATAGCTGTTTATATTGGGTCTACAAGTTAGTTTCCAGCGTTTTTTTCCAAAATTTGAAGTTTTATTATGAAAACATAGTTACAATGCTTTATTCAAAGTATCGTCCATCGGAAGCTACAACTTTCCCCCATCTTTCTGGCAATTTATGAATTCCGGACCAAAAAAATTTCTCGTCTTTCGAGCCCAAGAACGTATCGAGCCAATTTTTGATTTCCTCTACTGAGCTGAAGCGTATTCCCGTAAGAGCGTTCTGCATGGAACGAAACAAGTGCTAGTCAGATGGTGCCAAGTCTGGACTGTAAGGCGGGTGAGGCAGAATTTCCCATCCACCATCTTCCAAATAGTTTTTCACCGAAACCGCAACATGTGGCCGAGCGTTGTCGTGATGAACAATGACGTTTCCAACCTTTTGAATGAATCCCAGTGCTTTTAGGCGCAGGGAAACGGCTTGTTACGTGACGCCCAATGATGCAGCAAGTTCTTCTTGAATCTGACACGGATCCTCATCCAGTAAAGTGTCCAATTCCTCGTCTTCAAAACTTTTCGGCTTTCCGGGGCGATCTTTGTCTTCAACTCTAAAATCACCACTTTTGAACCGTTTGAACCACTCGCGGCACGTCAATTCACCAATACATTCCGCCCCATAAGTTTCCGAAAGCAAACGATAGGCCTCAGCCGCACTTTTCTTCATATTAAAGAATAAAAGCAGCGCTTCCCGCAAATGACGTTTATTTGGCTGAAAACTTGCCATGATTTTGCTCGATAAAATGTATGACACCGATAGAACTGCTCAAATATAACGCTGCAAAGTTGTTGACAGATACAAAACCTACAACTAAAACACATGGGGTCTGACATTTCTGCCCGGGATCCACTGGTGGCGCCATCTCTGACAAACGCTGGAAACTTACTTGTAGACCCAATAATTTAAGCATCTTGAAAACATTTAAACAATTTATTAAGCATCCAAGCAGAGTACCACATGGCTGCATATTATCATCACTGCTTTTTCTATCACCATAGAGGATATTTCTAAGGCTGCTTCGTTGTTTAGTGTCGACGTTCAAGGTTTGTCTCGTCCAGAATCTGGTGTATGGAATTACTGGGATTACCATAACGACGAATACGAAGTTTGCTTGCAAAGTCCAATATTTCGTCATCAAGAGTAGCTACCCCAATGTCACTCTGTGGATATCATTGCTTTAGATATTTAGGTTACTCTAAGCACTTTATTTTGATCAGGTTGTAGATAGCACTATTACTTCGTTTTGGTGTTTTTTTTCTGTTGGAACACAGCACTCAGGCAGAGAAAAAATTCAAAATTCATTGCACTCCCTGTATGTCCATTTTACTGAAAGACGCTCCGGTGATAAAATGCCTAGCACCTACCAAATGAGCACCAAATGCCTGAAGCTTGATGCAAGGGTAGGCCGGACACTCATAGGGGAAATGGTCGAAAGTGTCGTCATCACTCTCACAGCAAGCATCGCAGGATGTTGTGTCCACTTGAGACGAGGGTAGTCCAAACCCAAGTTCGAGTCCAGAGAAACGTTCCTCTGTGTTTTGTGTAGCAAGTTCATCGGCAATTTCAATTTCAGCGATGAAATTGTGACCCAAAATAAGCTGCGTTCAGAAAAGCCTTTCAATCTCGAACCAGCTTTGAAGTAGTAAGAAAGGCGTCAAATGGAGTTTTGCTGTCGCTACAGACGCAGATACTTCGTTCTTTCACCGACTCTTCACAGAATCGACAACAGGCGACATAAAGGTGACAAAGACGATCACGACGCTACTAAAACAATATGAAACACACAGACGATACGATCATACAAGGAGAATGGAAACAGATTAGTCCTTAGGAGTCCGACAGTAATCGAAATATAACGTTGTCATCCTCCACAAAGACAGCAGCGCAGCATCCTAGAACGGTTTTGAGACCATCCGTGCAGACTGCCATCATTCAATTTAGATTCTGGACGAAACCATCGAATGTCTTTTGAATACGATGTCAGGCGTGTAGCTTCCTCAGTTATTTTGATCACTCTTTTGAGCATTTGGGGGAATTCACTGCTTGCTCATAGATCAGAGAATATTTCTTCCGGCCCAAATTCAGATGATTTTTAAAATTATACGAGACGACCTGCTACGCATTCTGAAAGGCTTTTTGGCAGAAGAAATAGTGATCGGTGCAAGAGAAAGGTGATATTGAAGCAAGGAAACGTCACACATACTCGTAAATTCCAAAAATTTCAGACCAACCAGCCTGAACTATTTTGTGCTCAAGACTCTTGACAACAACTGCGGTCTAAGTTGTAACCAGAAAAAAATTGAGCTAGTTTTTTAAGTCTCTTAAACAGAATAAGCTATTTAGGATAAAAGATAAAATTGCAACTTGACATTAATACTGTTTGGTCGTTTGTGTTGCCAGCAAGACGGTGCTTACACTGCTGCTAGCGGAGGTAAGGTTATTTCATGCAGAGGAATGGTGTGAATACCTGCCACTAAATTGAAGGAATTCCAATCAAAAACTATTGGAAAAAAGCATTACGGGTACACCAAGGGCCTCTTCAAAAGCGGCATTGGAAATCATGGTTCACCTACATCCAATCGGCGTCGTCGGTAAACAACTCCTTATCCTCAACACTACGCCCAACAGAAGAGTGAACAACATAGTGGTATTGGCCCTGCTGTGCAGTTGGAGGGCCTAATTATCCACCTGCTCCACATCCTACTTTACTCTTTAAAGCCGAAGTCATCGTTTTTCGATTCTATAGCTATGTTATATTTATGAAAGGAAAATAGCCTTCAAATTCAGCATTATAAGATTCAAGCCAGTGAAGCTCTGCATATCTCTTAACAAAACAGTTAAGCATTATATTATCAGGCTCTCAGAAATCGACTACAAGCTTTTCCGGTACGCATTACACAAATATAAATCACCTTAAAGAGTCAGTTTCCTTTGCTAACTAGCTTGTCCCAAGCCGATAACAACAAACCTTATGGCCGGACCAGATCCAATTTACTCGCAAAATAAAAAAGAAGAACACTTTCTACCCTGTAAGATGTATTAGCCCCAAACTATTTAATAGGCATTTGCTTCAAATGTTAAGCTTTCCTAGAAAGACTTCGGCAAGACTTACAAATATGTTCAAGGTCTTCTATGAACTTGGTAACAGCGATCTCTGTACGTCTGATTTTTAAGATTTTATTAAGAAGGGCAGTTGGATTTTTGAGCGGACAATAGGACCGGCCTTTCCTTTTAAGTCGCAACATAATGGAAATACAAGTGTACCACACAGGGCGCCACTTCGACTCAATCAACCAACTATCGGGAAAGTGTAACACCACTAACCAGTTAAAAACATATCAATGAAAATTTAGAGTTGAAGAAGGCGTATTTGATTATTGCTTGGACTCAATACCACAGCCTATAAAATAAATAAATTAATGGCGCAACGGTCCGGTCTAAGTCAAGCCACTATAACAAGCTACCTATGTAATTGCCTTGTCATTTTGCACGTGAAAGAGACCAAACAGCGAAAGAACAAGAAATCTTCTTGTAGGCAGACACATGGATTTTTTTAGGTTTGCCATCGCCTTTCGAAAGCTGATATCGCCAGAGTTTCGTTTTTTGGTATATGGTTTCGGAATCAAACCCTCTCTGACGTAGTAATCGATGAACTTAAGTGTAGCTCCTATTAAAGTCACAAACGTCGTTTGGCATAAGCTAATCTTCTATCAAAGACGTATTGTACAAGAACCTTAGATGTGGCATATATTTCTTTTTTTTCTGTGGCTTGGTAGTTAATGCTTCTTATGTTGGTTGCCTGAGTTTTTGAGACAATAAACTGAATACTTGGGAACAATCGGCTTTATCGTCTTCAGCCAGATACATAAATCATGCTGGACACATTGTTTTACATGGTATACGCTGCCTCCGAAATCGTTTGATAAGCACTCAACAGAAAAGATACTGAGTCACACTACATGTAACATAGATTGGGCAAATCAACAGAGATCGAAGTTTACCAATTTACAATTAAAATTCAAGACCCCAACGAGATAACCTTGCTATACATTAAAAGTGCATACGACAATGTTTGGCATAGTCCATACGGCGGCAACAAGAACGGCTGAAAATAATGTGGATAAGAACCTCAACAACGATTCAAATCATGAAAACCCACACAACTAAGGTGGACGTCTGTGATGGACCTGGGCCTCAACCAAGAAGCGTATCTAACCAACTCGATCTTTATTATTATTATTATTATAACTTTATTAATCAGTAACAAATTACAAGATTAATCTTAAATTACAGCACCAGCTACCAGGGCTTTGGCCTAAACTCGATCTTTAGGTAGCTACTATTGCTTTAGTTTCGGACGCTAAGTTGGTTGAGGTCTCCTTTCACTTGCGTGCGCCACCAGAGTCGCGGTCTTCCTCTACTTGGCTGTCCCTATGGGGTGGATCGAAGACTTTTTGAACCGGGGAATTAGTGTCCACCTGCATCCATACATGACCCAGATATCTCCTTCGGTGGGCCTTCACTCTTTTGGCTAAGTCGATGTCGCTGTACAGCTTGTACAGTTCGTCGTTATATCTCCTCCAGCACTCACCGTCTATGCAGACGCGACCGAAATTCACCCGAAGAATTTTACTCTCAAAGTATCCAAGAACACTCGCATCTAGTTTTAATAAAGTTCATGCCTCTGCGCCATAGAGCAGGGCTGGGATTATTAAAGCCTTATATAGAGTCACTTTTATTATTCGATAGAAGGCTTTGCTAGTCAATTGCCTTCTTAGAAGCGTTTCTTCGTTTGATCTCAGCGCTGGTATCGTTTTCTGAATTGATGAATTGATAGCGGAGCCTAGGTAAACAAAGTTCTTAACTAGCTCAAAGTTATATCTATCGAGGGCGACGTTCTTTCCGAGACATCGGTGTTGGGTGTCCTTTCTTGTTGAGAGCATACTTGGTCTTACCTTCATTGACCCTTAAATCCATTTTCGCTGCTTCCGCCTCAAAACTCGCAAAAGTGCTCTGACATCAGGCTGCTTTCTCCCGATTATATCAATATCATCGGCGTATGCGAGCAATTTGATGGACCTTTGAAATATTGTGTCTCTTGTGTTGGCGCGTGAGTTTGTCATGTTAAAGAAATCGCATGACAGAGCATCGTCTTGTTTTAATTCTTTTCTTACATCAACGGTCTCGGTGAGTTCTTTACCGACCTTGATGCAGCGTGCATTCTCCAACGTCATTCTGCACAAATGGATGAGACATTGCTCTGTATAGCTCGTCTCTATAGATGATGTCACACGTGAACTTTCCTGCTCCAAAGCCATGCTGACATGGACCAATTACGTTGTTGACGAATGGCTTGAGGCGTTCACACAATACCGCAGAGAGGATCTTATAGGCGATGTTAAGAAGACTGTAGTTGGAGCAGTTCAGCGGTCCTCATTTCTTGAGGATCGGACGAACAACGCTGAAGTTTCATTCATCGGTCATATTTTCGTCCGACCATATTTTACAGATGAGTTGGTACGAATATATGGTATACTCCTTACCGAGTTATCGGCTGCTGCTTTGAAGAGCTCGGAAGTCAGGCCGTCCGCTCTAGCAGCAGCTTAGATATAGCTATCTTCACTTCATCCAGGACGGGTGGACGGAATTGTTGGCCTGCATCGTCCAGGTTGAAAAGTTCAATCTGCCTGACAGCGGTATTTGGTTCGTTATCGCCGTTATACAGTCTACAGAAATGCTCTTTACAAATCGACTGCCATTCTATTATTATGTTCCCTTATTCATCTCTACAGGCTTCGGTTCAGCGCTTGTGTCCGTGGCATGTTTTTTTTACCTTTTAGTAAAACTTCTGAATCAATCTCATTCCGGGAGTAGCATCTCTTAACTTCCTCGACCGCAAGCTTCTCCTGCTCCCTCTTTTTCCTCCTGAGAAGCCGGTGTTTGTCTCTAGTTCTTACATATATGCAACGCCGCTTTTTATACCTCTTGCTTAGGGGCATATGCTTGCCCACAGTCGTCGTCAAACCAGGGGTTTCATTATGGCTACCGAGTGCAACCCAGCCCATAAGAAGCTATCTTTGGTGCCGTCATATTTCTACTCTATATGAGGCTAATGTTGGCAAATTTAGTCTTAATACGGACTGTCACAAGACGCTTGTTAACATGCCGGAAACTCAAGACTTATTGCCAACAAATCCGCATCGAAATTGGCGCTGCTTTTGCCGTCGATAACTATCCCCGTATTAAATGTTGCAGTTTTTCATCGCCTTTTTGACCAGCCCATCCCATCGCATTTCTTGGAAAGCGGTAAAATCTGCTCTACAGCTATTGTTCGGCTGCAAGTGGCAGTACGTTTAGATCCGAAGTTCGTTATCATTATTTCGTTTTCACAAGTTGTCAATAGTAGATTCATCCGTATCCGAGGCTTGATGTTGCTTCGTAACCGTAGCTTTTTTTTTTATTGCCGGGTAGTTACCCCGATTGCACAACCCCCAATCTTGAGGGCCAGTTTCATTATAGATACCCCTAGGACGAGGGTTCGGTTGGACCGAAGCCAGTAACTCGAATGTGAGCGCTACCACCACCATCTTTTCCAAGACCCTGATTTAGTCTCGGAACTCTTTACCGGGCTGAGCTCCAAATATGGCGGAGTAACCCGGATAAGATATTATTTGTTTTATTCAGGGATTTTACTCCACCGTTAATCCCACCTGGGGAATTCAACCGCTGTCCCGTTTATAGTGCTGCTATTTTTGTCTGATGATCAGCACTCCCGCTTATTTTACCACTTGTACAATTCATATGTAGGAACAGTTACAACATTGGGTATCTCAGTGCATACCCTATTTCTACAGCACCCAACCATCTCCCTGTTCTCATAATTATGTACATGGAGAAGATGTTAAGTAGCTCTTTTCATATAGAGGTACTTTGAGCAACAATGTTTTGGACTTATCATCAACCGGTCAAGAATTTGAAACTCAAAGTCAATCGTTCTAGCAACAAGAAGTGTATACGTAGCTGAAATGATCAAGGTTAAGTGGAAATTTACCGCGAAAACCTAGGGCCTGTCGACTGAAAATTATCAGAATGACTTTAGCTTTCAGCCTTTAGCTTGGAAATAGCTCCGCAAAAGAGTTAACGTCTATTACAAGAACTCGTAGGACGACTGCAGAAACACTCTCATACGATGGAATGCTTTCTGCAACATACATCAACTTGTCATCTTAGCACTGCTCCGGAGAAACACAGGAGCAGACCCTGTAAAGATCATTAAAGACTGGATCAGACGAAAAATAAATACTCTTGCAGTTAAATCTGTGAGAAAGTATGCTGCAAAATTGAACCGGATTGCCCAAGGAAAGATCGCCCTCAGCACTCTTGATAAAGAACCAGATATTTAGAAGAACTCCTAATACGATAGCCATCATGCATTTTAAAATGCATGGCCTACGAACCATGACTGATGACATTCCTCATAGGTAATTGGTGATTTGAAATCTTCCGACTACCGCCAGAGTATTAACTGAAAGGTTTTAGTATCACGATAACCTTAAACCTCATAAAGTGCAACTGTGAGAGATTGTAGTAACTATCTACCTTTTATTAAATGTACTGAATGCTCAGTCGGTTCAGGTTGCCAAGCTGAGCACAAGAAGTATGAGGCATACAAGCAGTTAGACACAATGACACTATAGAGCACAAGTTAGCTGCACAGCGTTGTTAAGATAAGTAATTATGTTACGTGGAAGGCATTGAATAATAAACATGTCCATAGTAATTCCTGGTAGAAAAAATCAGATAGCACTCTTTGCCTATCCAAGAAACCATTTAAATCTTTTTTGATTGCAAAAGTGTCCAGCAACTCAAAGACGCATAAACCTACTCGTAATAACCACGTTCCGTCAATTCCACGTACGCTGGCATCCGATCTCTAAGATAAGTCTTAGATCTTTCCCGCCATAATCCTTCTTCGCAAGACGCTTCTCTATTCGGTGAGTGTCACATCCGATTTGACCCTTACGATAGAGAGAGCCTACAATTCCATCGTGTGTATTCGTATTCCTGTTCATGCATTCGTATTCGTTTTCGTATCTGCATCTGCTTCTCCGTTTAACCTTTTTTTCACGCCTTCAAATTTACCAAGGTATTTCCTAAATCAGAGTGATATATTAAACCCTTTCATGCATACAACTTACACAACAACAATATCTGAAAGCAGGGAACCTTTCAATAAAATCGATCCGTTTGCCGTCACCATCAACATCATTGTCAGAGACTCCAGAGACGATGCCTAAGAAGATGAAAAACAATTTTTTTGTCTTTTTTTTTCAAGAGGAGAAGCCCATAAATCCTTGGGCACAGCGGCGGACAAACACTCGAAGATGCTGTGGCTGTGGTGTGTTAAATTTGTGGCGGCCTCAAAAGGCCCTTACAATGAATGTGCCAAAGCCACGTTGTCGTTGTCGTTGTAGTAATAGCCGCAGCAAAAGATACCGCCTTGGGCTCTTGAAATGTGCAAAACCACAGAAAGAATTGTTGTTATTGTTGGTTGTGGTGGTGGTGGTTTTTGGTTTACTGCGACTGACTTAGACCAGCCGCCGCAAAATGCTGCGACGTTTGAGTATTTATGGGGCATGAGTCGCTGCCGCTGTTGCTGCTGCTCCTTTAGTTGCTTCTGCTGTTAAATCACAAGCACCGATCGGTTGGCCAAATGCGAGAAACCTAAAAAACCAAAAACCAAAAACCAAACCAGCCAGAGGCGATCCCGAATTAAGGTAACGTTCAAGCCAAAACGGCTACCAACATCTCCAGATCTCTTTCTTCGAGTGTCCCTCTGCAATATCTTCCATGAATTGGATGTTAGTTCGTGGCTGGCTGGGTTTCGTCTTTGTTCTTTTTTTTGGGGTTCTTCGTCTCCTTTTTAATGAATTTTTCGTCATCCATTGTTTTGGGTGTTAAGTTGGGGCACGGTGCGGGGGACTGATACCTTTGGCTGCTGCCACTGAGCACGGTGTTGCTACACTTGGCCTGATGTTCGCTACTCATGTATACGCGAAACCTGAGAGCCAGTGCCAGTGCCAGTGCCCGCATTCGAGGAGTTGGGATACATGTGTAGATGTCATCTCCAATTATTTTTTTTCTTTTCGTTTTCGAAAACGAAAATGTGTGTACGAGTATGTGAGGAGAGAATAAAAAAAAAATTATGATGCAGAAATTGGGAAGAAGGAAGAAATAAACCAAAAAACGAATTGAATTTAGATTACGCGTCATATTGTCGCCTCTGTTCGATTTTATACCTGATTGGGTAGGCTAGTGACGAAAGAAGCTTCACTTTTCAAATTTACCAAACTGTTGAAGCAGAAATGTTGTTGCACAAGGTGCCTTAAGGTTGCTTAATTGGACCTATATTTGTTTTGCCACGATCTATTATAATTAGCTATGTCTACTACGATTAGGATAGGCACTGAACGGTGTTAATCCGACAGCGTTCAGTGTTAAAACTATGACTGCATATCAATTGTCGTTATTTTACATCCCTATGGTGGCTACCGCATACAGGAATTGACTTCAAAATGTATAAACGCGGGTTTCAAGCAGGAAAAAAACAGCGCCATTAAAAAAGTTTTTCGGAAATGACTGAACCTCAGTAAGAACACACACACATATAGAAGATGAATTCGCGTGACAACGGTAAGGTGCTGAATAAATTCTTAAGAGGTCAACAGTAGCTTTCATACCCGCAAAGCGGTTTACTGTCTTTCCAGGTTGGCAGTTGTGCACGGGATTAACTACTTGGCCACGTAAAAATCAACTATTACGAAGCAACCAAAATTCTAGCGTTCAAGTTAACCATCTACGCAAACGAAAAAATGACGACTTTCGGTTGTGTATGTGGAATGCCAAGTCCTTTTACAGACCACGTGCAGCCAAACAATAGCAGAGACTATAAACTGCTATCAAGACGCAAGTAATAGCTCTTAAATTCCCAGCATCACTTCGAACTTCTCATGATGATATGCAACAAGGCTAAATTCGAAAATATTAGACTGATGTGCCGTTACATTTGAAAAAGATGTTGACTCCAAACACAGTTTCTACCAGGTGTTAGAAAACAATAAAAATTATCCTAGGCACTTGGCATCTTGATCGCTGAACTGTCAATTCGATTGAACACCTCGCAATCGGGACAAGGCACTCTTTCAGCGTCCTGGATGTCCGAGTTTTCCGAGAGATCAACATTAACTCGGATTAGTCCCTTGATGTAACTAAGGACGACTCCCATTCATGGTCCAATCAATCTAAACGTGTGAATTAGTTCGAAGTCTAAAAGCTTCCATCGCATGAGATTGGCACAGCCGCTGCTAATCGAGTGTTTCTTTAACTCCACAGTTTTTGTGTTTGTTTTTTGTGCCAGCAGCATCATACGTATGTCGAATACCAGTGGCAAGAATATCAGCAAGACATGTTGTGACCACCGCAAAGAAATCCCCATTTTGATAACATGGGCACCCACATGTTGCTAAACTAGAAGTAGGGGCTGCATAGAATGGCAAGCTTGAGGCCTGTGAGTAAAAAAACAAACTAGAACATCGATTACTCAGAAAGAGCGAAGCCATAAATATTCTACTGCAGGAATCAGGTTCGTACGCTGTACCTGCAAACGAAAAACGGACAAGGCCTTGGAGCTATATTAAAACCCCACTAGAGAGCAAACCAGAAAAAAGGACGAAAATCTGTGACATCTACTACCGGTGATTGCTTTAAAGAGCAGAAGCAGCATCTTTTTGGATGCGGATTTCTCATCAGAGGAAAAGTTAAGCAAGAAGTCTTGACCTTCAGGGATTGCAGCGAATCTGTGATTCAAATCCAAATCAAACCTAAACTCGCCATCATACATAAGTCTGACATGTACTCATGCCTTTACAGAAGAAAAAGGTAATTCCCACCAGCTACTCGATCAGACAAGATCGTCCTTGGTGATTCTGATGGCAAGTTAAAAAAGGAGAACATGTTCGGCGGCGCAGTTGGACAATATAGCGCAACCGACACCATGTTCGAGAACGGACTCAGTCTGTTCGATTTCTAGGTGGGGTGAAATATTATTATAGCTAGATACGTTTTCCACACCTCAATATTCAGAAAGGGAACTGGCAGTCAGGCGCAAAGACACTCAGAATTCTAAATGTCAGAAAAATTTGAGAAGGCAATATCGGTTAAAATCATCCACTACCTTGTTAGAGCCAAGACTTAAATGCCAGTGTTCCCCACTCCAGAACACTGAAGAAGTACTTAAAACAAATTTGACGTGGAATTACTACAGTCGCAAGAGACTGATGAAGTCTTTTCTGATCGAGTTTCCAAAACCTTCCGAGAAGTTCTATGTCGCCGGGTTCAATCGCAGAAAGCCAAAGTCCACACTCACTAATAGAAAGAAGAAGTCGGGAGCAGCATCGGCTTATAAATAAAAAGAAAGAAGCAGAGAAGAACTTGATCGAAACCATAGGATAGGTGCTCCTGCAGAAATGTTGTTCGGGAGTCCTACCAAAAAAGGAAAGAACTTGCCAAAGACACAAACACCGCACAGAAGCAAACAGAGTTAAGAATGAGAATGTGATAGTAAAATCACAGTCTGTGTTGAAAATTTGAGAGGAATGCTATTTCAGACTTTTTAAAGGAGAATATCAACATACCGCTGCCAGGCAGAATAATTCGATAGAGCTACGTCCACCAGCGACCAGATATTAACTTTACGCAGAGCTTAGAAAAAACCTAACAACATTAAAATGGTACCCAGCTCCTTTTTGGTGTTTCTATATCTGCATATTTATAGATAAGAGCTATATATGTAGAGTCATGTTAAGTTTTGAGACCCCTTTAAGTGGCCAATACCAGATGCAAAATATTCAAAAAGTATATACTGCTGCTACCAGCATGCGATGATCAAAAAGAAATCGCAGGGATTTAGTTCGAGTGAGTACGGTAGACCCGGAAATGATTTGTACGGTAATCCATGTAATTTGCGTACGGTGATTCCGGATGAGTGAGCTGGTGCATTGTCTTGTTGAAACAACAGGAGCCGTATCTCTTTCAATTAATTTTATATCTACTCGGCCCAATTATTGCTCTATGGACGTGTTCCCTTTCTTCAAATAGTCCATGAAAATTATTCCCTTCGAATCCCGAAAATTCAGACCCATGACCTTTCCAGCCGATGTGTTCTTCGGAGCAGATTCATTTGGAAAAATAATTTGTATCGATTGTGGCTTGGTCTTTGCCGAAGCAAAAACTCGGATTTCGCTTGTTTTCCACTGTGAGCAGTTACGGCACCCAACGACTGAACGCCTATGGCCAATTTCGTTCTCCGATTAGCAAGAATCATATCACGAAACTTTTTAACGATTTTCTTTGAAATGACGTCTGCCAGGCGGCCAGGGCGCTTCTTATCAAAAACAGATGTATGACCGACCACGTTTAAATTCTTTGCACCGATATTCCAAGGTCAAAGTCAAAACTAACTACCAATACCCCACGGTTGTCATAGATGGTGAATAATCTCCACAGATCGGATCCAATTTCGCTCTAATTTCTTCGCTCGTTTTCCATCCAGAACTAAAAATCGAATTACGAATTGATATTGTATCAGAAAACACCAAACGCTTTTAATACCAATGGCTGTCAAGTCAATACTAACTGCCGCATCGATTTGAAATTTTGCATAGCGTCGTTTCAAAGACAACAGTACACGATGGTAATGCCAATTTTCAATAGCAACGCCACCTGTCTTTAAAAACGGGTGCTTTTTATCCACTCATACAACATAATAATAATAAACATGCAAAATAAAAAGTACTTAAGCTGGATCCCTGAGGCACACCTCGTTTTATTGTTTCGAACCATTTAAAACTTGTTGTATTCTACCAGATAACAAGCTTTTTATCAGTTGTGTATCCCTTTACCTGAAACAAGAAGAATTCCAGCAAAGCATATCAGGACTAACTTTATCAAAGGCATTTGAGAAATGAAGCAAGCAAAGAATTAGTACAGCGTCCTCATCAAAATCACATCGAATATCAAGATAATGATGGTGATAAGCATGGAACCTGACGTATAGATGGAGGTTGTTGTGTAAAAAGAATGCGAATTGTAGAAAGTACCAATCTTATAAAGCTTAAATTTGAAGTTTGACGACGCTACGTTTTTTAGTATTTGTTCGACAGCCATCAATAGCGTTCGTTATATGATACAATACTTTCATTTGAAAGCCCTCAATCCAACCAACATCAGAACGCAGCTGAATTCTACTCCGAGGGAGTCTGCTCCTTCGTTTACAACAATAAAATATTGAGTGGTAGAGTTTAGGCGAGACCGTACGAGTTGCCAAGAGGAACAACGCAGTGGTCGACCAAATGAGGTGAGTTCACCATGAATGTTGAAAAAAATCCACAAAATGGTATTAGATGACCGTCGATTAAAAGTGCGTGAACTAGCAGACATGGTAGCCGTTTCAAAAAGCACTGACATCAGTGCATGTCGACTGAAAAATTGGACATGAGAAAGCTGTGCGATTACTCACAATGGAACAAAAACAGCGTTGTGAGGATGTTTCAATCGAGTGTTTGGCAACTTTCACAGCAATAAAGGGGAGTTTTTGCGTCGATTCAAGACCATGGATGACGCATGGGTCCATCACTTCACGAAGGAACAGTCAAAACAATGGACTCAAAGGGGAGAATCGGCTCCAAAAAAAGTCGGAGACAGTTCCAGATATGGCGTAACTTGTATTGTTCCATTGTTATTATTCCATTGGAACATGCGTTGGAAAGCTACTGTCATTGTACGTCATTTCAGTATACGAGTATGTCATTCATTTGAAGCGCAAACAACAATAATTTTTTTTCACTCAAATATGTCGAACTTTGTGCCTGAAAAAGTGTTTTTGCGGGGAGTTCTTCTTCATTACTTTAATATGAAGAAAACTGTTGCCGAAAGTCATCGTATTTTGATGGAAGTTTATGGTGAACATGCGCTAGCTGAGCGAACGTGCCAAAAGTGGTTTGCACGATTTAAAAGTGGTGATTTTGGCTTGGAAGACGATGAACGTCCTGGGCAGCCAAAAAAGTTTGAAGATGAAGAACTGGAAGCTCGCAGAATCTTTGGGTGTCACTCAAGCAGCCATTTCAGAACGTTTAAAAGCAGCTGGATATATTCAAAAGCAAGGAAATTGGGTTCCACATGAACTCAAGCCGAGAGACGTCGAAAGGCGGTTTTGCATGTCCGAAATGCTGCTGGAACGCCACAAAAGGAAGTCATTTGTCATTTTTGCATCGGATTGTTACTGGTGATGAAAAATGGGTCCATTACGATAACCCCAAGCGCAAAAAATCATATGTGAAACCCGGCCAACCAGCCAAATCAACGGTAAAGCCGAATATCCACGGCGCGAAGGTAATGCTCTGTATTTGGTGGGATCAGATGGGTGTGCTGTATTATGAGCTGCTAAAACCGGGTGAAACCATCAATGGACAACGCTACCGAACACCGTTTGAAGAGAGCAGTGGCCGAAAAACGCCCGGAATATGCGACCAGACACGAGGCAATAATTTTCCAACATGACAACGCTCGGCCCCACGTTGCTATTCCGGTTAAGAACTATTTGGAACATAGTGTATGGGAAGTCTTACCCCACCCGCCTTATAGCCCAGACCTTGCCCCTTCTGACTACCATTTGTTCCGGTCGATGCAGAACGCCCTCACTGAAATACAGTTCACATCAGAGCAGAATATCAAAAATTGGCTTGATTCATTCTTGGCTGCCAAGCCGGCGCAGTTCTTATGGGATGGGATCCACAAATTGCCAGAAAGATGCGAAAAAGTCATAGCTTCAGATGGGCAATACTTTGAATAATACTATTGTACATGTTTTTCTTAAATAAACGTTCAAATTTTGAAAAAAAAAAAACCGCACGAAATAAATTATAGTATATACTCGTATATATAAAATTATAAAATATAGTTTTGATTGATTATCTTCAGAAAGGAAAAACAATCAACGGCGTGTATTATGCGAACTTATTGCAGCGTGTGAAAGATGAAAATTTTCTCAAAAAAGTTTTGCACCAGTTCACTCATCCGTGATCGCGATGGCCAAAATCAATGAGTTAAAGTTCGAATTGCTGCCTCATGCACCCCATTCGGCAGATTTAGCTCTCTCTAATTATTTTCTATTTCCGAATTATGACTCGGTGGTAAAAGATTTGCCAACAGTAAATAGGTGGAGTCTGCGGTTGATGGCTGTTTTAAGAAGCTATTGAACATCGCTGGGAAAAGTGTATTGAACTAAAGGAGACTACGTAGAGAAATAAACATATTTTTCCCCAATTTTGTTGTGTTCTCTTTGTTAGGTCGGGTACTTCTGGGACTACCCTCGTAAGATGCTTAATGACCTCTAGTCGTTTAAATTTGAGACAGTAGCCTTTTTAGGAATAGGAAAATTTTCTTTTTTCAAGATTGCGGAAAGGTTGAGGTTGTTCTGCAGTGGTTAAATTTATGTTTCAAATTTGATATAACGGATAGAAATCCTATCTATTCTGATAGGACATGAGCTAAAAGCTACAAGACACTCAGTCATAGGGCTCCCTCTCTCGTATTGCCTCAAAATTATTCGACTATGTATATTTGAGGAAAAGGTAACTGTATCAATTTGATAATCGGCACCAACACTGCTCTTACGAGAATTGTCTGAAAAGTTTCCGATCGCAACGTAAAGATAGCGGCACTCGTCAATAAAAGCTAGTGAATGCTAGTTGTGCTTCTTTTGACAGTTACTTACCGAAGTTTCAGTCATTTTGGACGCGCAGTTTTTAATTGACAGTCCTTTGAGTGAGTCGATGTGAGTGTTTTTTGTGAAAATGGAAAAAAATGAGTATCGAGCTATTATTAAATTCTCGTTTTTGAGAGGCAATACGCCTACACAAATCAAAAATGAGTTGGATTCTGTGTATGGGGACTCTGCACCATCATTTACTATACCACAGTAAAATTTTAGGCAGCTGAATTTAAACGTGGCCGTAAGAGCTTGGGAGATGATGAACGTTCGGGACGTCCAAAAACTGCAACCACTGACGATATCATTGCTAAAGTTCACCAAATGGTGTTAGACGACCGCCGAATTAAAGTGAGAGAGATAGTAGAGGTTATGAAAATGTCCAAAGAACGTGTTTTTACATACTAAATCAAGATTTAGACATGAGTAAGCTGTCCGCCCGTTGGGTGCCGCGTTTGCTTACGTTAGACCAAAAACGTGTTCGACTGAACATTTCCAACGCTCTATTGGCGCAGTTTAGGCGCAATAAATCCGAGTTTTGGACCGATTAATTACTGTAGATGAAACTTGGGTACACCATTTTACGCCCGAAACAAAAATTCAGTCAAAACAGTGGACTGAAAGGGCGAGCCGGCTCCAAAAAAAGCAAAACTGTTTTTTCAGCTGGGAAAGTGATGGCGACTGTTTTTTGGGATAGTAAAGGAGTTATCTTAATCGATTATCTTCAAAAAGGAAAAACTATTACAGGAGCATACTACGCATCATTACTTGCCAAGCTGAAAGCAGAAATTGCGGGAAAACGGCTACATTTGCAGAAAAAAAAATCCTGTTTCACCAAGACAACGGGCCTTCTCACACCTCAGCGGTTGCCATGGCGAATATCCATGAATTACGGTTTGAACTGCTTGACCATCCGCCTTATTCACCATATCTAGCCCCAAGCGACTTGGTTTTGTTCCCTCATCTAAAAACTGCGCTCGGAGGACAGAGATTTTCATCAAATGATGAGGCAATCACCTTCGTGAACAATTATTTTGCAGAAAAAAACGCCAAGTTTAGAGAGAGGGTTAGATGGGAGCATCGCTGGGAGAAGTGTGTAGAGTTACAAGGAGACTATGTAGAAAAATAAAAAAAAAAATTGAGAAAAAATGTCTTGTATCACTGTTCGGTCGGAAACTTTTCAGTCAACCCTCGTATTTATAGAAGATATTCCAGCGACATTGACCTTGCCAAAAGGGCCAGAACTCCTAGTAATTGAACGAATGAATAACACTCGAATCTATACCAGGGGGACAACGCTATAATAACTCGCTTAGGTGCGCCGCTCAAGTGAAAGGCACTTTAAGCAACTGGAGGCGATTAGCATAAACCACACCTAATAGAGAGAGCTGTCGATTGAGGCCTTGTCCACTCCGGACTGTAGCAGGAAAAATAAGGCAAACAAACTGAAAATATGCGCTTTTATCTGTGAGACACCCGCTTGTTCAAAGCTCTCAGAAGAGTTGACTACTGTTCTCAGAATAAGTTTGTTTAATAGTTATCTTAGCATATGATGACCATGTCTCGACAAGGTTATATTTACGAGATTCGTCTAAACAATGAGATGACCAGTTGACCTTTAGTTCCAAAACTGAAATTTTAAATCTTAATCGATGAGTACGTACATATATATGGACAGATGCGTACATTTTTTATAATTAAGATAATTAAAACCAAAATAAACGAATAAACAATCTGGAACAAGTCGTCCACTTATGGCGCCCAACTGATACTTTACGGAGATAAAGTGTCTCCTCCAGGTGATTAAAACTGATTAATCTCATTTTACAATCAGACATGAAAATACAACAATTCTAGAAATATTCTCGGACATCGTCCGAGCCAGACCGCTTTCTACATGAACGACTTCGATTCAGACAATAAGTTTAATTAAAACGTATCCACAATTCCAAATAACAAGACAGAATTTAAAAAAACAAAAAAAAACCCACATGAATATTTATCTAATTAAAACAAATTTCCGTAGAAATTTTGTGGCGAATATTAAACGGCTATAAAGAAAACAAATTATACCCCCCCACGCGAATCCAACCGTCAACAATCTTAACCCAAATCTGTATACAAGTACGTAGTGTAACAAGAACGAGTAGTAGCCCGGTTATAGGTTTAAATTAAAACGTTCCCATTAATTACCCTTAAAGATACACCACTACCACTACTACGGCAAGCCGGGACTTATAATTCAAAAACGTTAAACAATAAAATTCTCATTAATTCAAAGTGAAATCGAAACTGTAACCACACGGAACCGAACTACCATATAAGCCGCAGTAAAAATGAGAAAAAAAATTCAAAAAAAAAAATAAAAAAAAAAATAGTAACCACGAGTGGAGAATACGTTAAGAGACCTCTACCCCCAACCGAGGCCTTATCTTAATGGGGCAACCGATTTAATAAACTACGCCACTGTGTACGAAGACGGTAACGAAGAAAATCACGAATTGCACAGCGGTAAAGGGAGGAGGACAGCGGCAGCTTTAGGTGGATCAAGGTGAAGCTGCATGTAGGCCCAAAAGGGTTCAAAGCTATTGAAGGGATTTATGCTGACCAAGTTCTGGCCAGACGAGGCGAGGCAACCACAAAAAGGCTAAGACACGTTGGCGGTTATTTTCCCCCATTTTTCTCATTTTGTTTTTCGTATGCCTTTGAATACGTTGCGGCATCGAATTTCAAAAGAAAAGAATCCAAAGCGAGAGAATTATTTTTCTCGCCAACCATTCCACACAATGCACACCACCGACCATATACACTTGTACGAGTATACGAGTATATGAGTATACTGGAGCAGGTGTTGGAGAGATCTTTTTGAACGATGCCAGATGAAAGGCGACGACATGTTCAAAAGATGCCGACTTTTCTTCCCGCCTGCACTAATTGAGTGTGACACACAGAACACTCTATCTTACAAACGACGATTCCAACCGACATGCCATCCCAAGCCCAAGCGAAGGCAACCAAAACGAACTAAGAAAAAACACTGGAAAACTAAAGAACTTAGAAACTGAAGAACAACATCCACGAATACGAAAAGATGGCATGCAATGGAAATAAATTTGAAGTGTGAACAAATGTCAGCGAGACGTGTTGTGGGTTGACAGTTTGGTCGTACCAGCATGACACACAGATTTACAGCGAAAAGATTTGTTCAACAACTCGTCTTGTACGATAGAAGATTCCTGGAAAAAGGTGTACCATTCTGCTCTGAATCACGAATTCTTGCATAATTTTGTTTTGCTCCATTCCTCTGACATTGAAAACAGGAAAATAGAAAGCAAATCTAACAATTTTAACAATAAATTGACCAAATGTTTAAATAAAATTTCGAATTCGAATTTTCGAGCTGTCATGTTTCCTCTTCAACTGTCACTGTCACTTCCGTAGATCTTGTATAATAAATCTCCGGCACAAGTGTCAACAAAGCTTTTAATTTGTCTGTCTCTTGGTCAGAATCTATCTTTTGTTTTTACGAGTATCACAAATTAAATTGAAATTTAAATAAAAAACCAATTTCGAAATTGTGTTTGATGTGACCGTTACTGGTCAGTACACCATATACTTCTTCAACTCGTAGACCTCTGAAATTTCAAAATAAATGTGGTATCACGGAGATTTTAACATTCACACGAAAACTGGAATCGGACATCGATTAATGGGGAAACGAATGGACATCTGGCAAAGTAAGCACGTTTGTGTGGTCTACTCAACAATATGGTTGGTGGTTGCCATTTCATTAAGGATTATGCTAAATCTTTAAGACTACAACAAACAAAAAAAAAAAATTCATTTAAAAAAGAGATTACATTCAGATAGGTTCACAAGAAGTTCCACACTTATCTTAATGTCAGCAGATGAAAAGGCGATTCATAGAATCGAAAGGGTAAAAATAATTTTTATGGCAAATTTATGATGAGAACCCGACCTGTGAAGGTTCGCAGATCCGTTCTTATTGCTGATTCTCATTCTTAATTTGAATTTATGGCAGAATCTCGGATTTTGTTTTTTTTTTTTTGTAGTCTTAAACAGAGAGGTTGTGACCGGCTTAATTGATGCGAACCTTTGCAAGTAAGGTTCAAAGGCAGGATAGATTTACGCTATACGGTGAGAAGACAATCAGACTTAAATCTCATTAGTGGAACTGTATACATAATTAATAAATTTATAAATCACAAAAACTTGAAAACCGAGACAAATACTGACATGTTGAATAGAACCAGGAATTCAACTGATTGACAGATTGTGAGTGAAGTCTTCAGTTTCATCGCTAATTAACATGCCAGGTGGTAAGGCCTTGTAGTCTTATCAGGAACCGATTAGATATGACACGTGCACTTGCCCGTAATCTGACATGAGAATTTGTTACAGAATAGAGCACATTCCAAACAATCAGATTGGATAAGGTACGAGTACTTTGCCAACCTTTTTATCGGAATTGACGTCTGAAAGTCTGGAGATTGTCCTTGTATGGTGCTGTTATTGGAATTTCGAGAAAAGATGACTAATTGCTTCTGTGACCAAGTCCCTACAGTACCAGCATCTATCACGCCAGAGGTTAGGGTGAGTGTAATTAGGCCACTCAGAGAAATATCGCTATGGCACAGCAAACGTCGCAGAAGATGTTTTCACTTAGGCTTAGCTAATACGCTTTGTAACGGCAATGGAAGACATTCCTATGGTATTGGCAACTATCAATGGAAATCCTTTTGACTCTATTTTGAGGACCCTTGCATGCTCGTTGCATGGCTGCAACTACAGATGTAAATACTTTGCTCTACCAGCTCTTTACTATAGATGTCATTGCCCTCACATACGAAGTACATACGAGTAGTCTCCGAACGTCCCTGTGGCGTATTTTGCGAATACCACCTTGATCAAAAAGTTTTCGGAATTTATTCAGAAAATTAAAGTTACAAGTTTATTCATCTAAATCTACTCGTATACTATATTGTCCCCTTCAAAGTGCTCCCCATCGACTGCAATACATTTTTTATATTCGGTTTTCGGTATGTCCATCAGTACTTCCTGCGATTTTTCCATTAATTCCTCTCGGCTGCTGAAACGCGTTCCGCGTAGTGGTTTTTTAACTCAATTGTCACAAGAAGTCACAGGGAGCCAAATCAGGTGAATTCGGTGGCTGTTGGATGGTATTTGTTGCATTTTTCGTCAAGAATGGCACTTTGCGACGGTGCGTTATCATGGTGCAAAATCCACGAGTTTTCTGCCCACAATTCTGGTCTCTTTCGGCGAATTGCTTCACGCAAACGTCTCATAACGCCCAAATACGAGTAATACTCTTTGTTTACTGTCTGGCCTTCTGGCAAAAATTCATGATGCACCACACCGTTGTAATCCATGAAAACCGTGAGCATTGCCTTCTTTTTTCACTGAAAACGACGTGGTTTTTTTGGTCTCGGCTCATTTGGTGAACGCCATTCACTTGCCTGATGTCTGGATTGCGTGTTGTACTCATGAACCCACGTCTCGTCTCCGGTAATGATCCTTTTGATGAATGTGGGATCGGATTCAGCCTCGCAAATTCTCTCTTTTGTGACGTCAACACGGTCTCTTTTTTGCATGAAATTGAGGTCTTTTGGCACCAACTTTGCTGCTACACGACGGAAACCAAAATGTCTTGGACGGATCCATAGACAATGTTCAAGTCCTCCGCTATCTCTCTGAGGGTTAGTTTGCGGTTATTGACCAACATTTCTTTTACTTGATCAAAGTTTTCATCGGTTTTCGATGTCGATGGTCTGCCACTGCGTTCATCATCTTCGATTGACTCACGAGCACTTTTGAACCGCTCGTGCCATTGGTAAACGACCGTTTTCTTTAGAGAATCGTTGCCGAAACACTTTTCCAACATTTCCAACGTTCGCGCACCATTAAATCCGTGTTTTACGCAAAATTTAATACGAGTACAAGTTCGTTGTTGCAAATTTAAATCCATTTCTAAAATTGTAAAAAATCGCCAACACACACAGAGATACGAGGGCGGGTCAATAAGTCCGTGACTTTTGGATTAAAACACAGATTTTTTGATAAAAAAATAATTTTATTTTTCAACGTAGTCTTCCTTGAGCTCTATACACTTTGTCCAACGCTTCTCCAATTTTTTTATCCTTTCCAAAAAAAATGATTTGTCGAGGTCCTCAAAATGACGAGATGACTTCATCATTGGAGTCAAATCTTTTTCCACCAAGCCATTTCTTCAGGTTTGGGAACAAGAAGTAGTCGCTCGGAGCCAAATCTGGAGAATAGGGTGGATGAGGGAGCAATTCATAGCCCAATTCATGGATTTTTGCCATGGCAACTGCACATGTGTGCACCCTTGCATTGTCTTGGTGGAAAAGAACTTTTTTCTTGGCCAAATGAGGTCGTTTTTTTTTCAAATCGTCATTGAATCGGTCCAATAAGTTGGAATAATATTCCCCATTGATTGTTCTTCCCTTTTGAAGGTAGTCAATGTGGATTATCCCGCGTGCATCCCAAAAAACAGTCGCCATAACTTTATTGGCTGACAAACCCACCTTGGCCTTCTTTGGCGCCGATTCACCCTTAGAAACCCACTGTTTTGACTGTTGTTTGTTCTCTGGTGTGTTGTGATGGATCCATGTTTCGTCCACGGTTACAAAACGGCGCAAAAACTCCTCCATATTGCGATTAAACAACGCCAAACCTTCCTGTGAAGTTGTTACACGATTGCGTTTGTGGTCGACTGTGAGCAAACGCGGCACCCATCTTGCGGAAAGCTTTCTCATGCCCAAGTGATCATTCAAAATTGAAACCACTGAGCCATGCGAGATCCCTACGGCTTCCACAATCTCTCGCACTTTCAATCTTCGGTCGGCCAACACCATATCGTGAATTTTTTCGATTGTTTCGGGTGTAGAGACCTCAACTGGGCGTCCAGGAGGTTCGGCATCTTCAGTGCTTGTACGGCCACAACGAAATTCAGTAAACCACTTTTTTACCATTGAAATCGATGGTGCAGAGTCCCCATAGTATTTATCAAGCTTAGCCTTGGTCTCGGTAATGGTTTTTTTTCGCAAGAAATAATGCTTAATAAGCACACGAAATTCACTTTTTTCCATTTTCTCCTCAAATTAGTGAGTAGTCTGATAAAAATAGCTGTCAAACACAAACTAACTGACGCAGCAAGTTTAAATTTTGACAGGAGTCAACTGACAGATGCCTGTTGACAGGAGCAGTGTTGCTGTTTCAGTAAAGAGGTCAGAAATTCAAAAAGTCTTATTGACTTATTGACCCGCCCTCGTAGATGTACTCTTGGCTACGTAACTTTTGCAAATGTCCAGCTATGACGCTAAGATTTAGAGGGAATATCAACAACAGATTTACCAACTTAACAAAAAAAAAACAGAACTCAAATCGGAACAATGGGAGCGCCACACGGTGGTGTGGTGCGGGAACCTTTTGATCAATGTGGTAACTACCAGGACTTAAAAACCGTTCCATGGGAGCAACGGTCCTGGACTTCGGTCAGAGCCTGGCTTGAAAGAGGTTGGCCCCTAGCGGGAGCGTCGTCGTAGCTGTGGTTTAAACCTAGCGTCGCAGGAAAGCTCTCCCACTTGTAGGTGGCGCGATGTAGAGTTGCAATAAGTGCTGGGCGCGGTGAAACTAAGATCGCCAATAGCTTTTCGGTCGACCTCGACTCATACCAAGGGAGGAGCTTGTACCCTCAATACACGTTCCGACTTTACTACTACCGAAATTTGGTGAGACCAGGCGTATCCTGGATCCAATGGATTTATGAGCATCCCGTGAAATTATTCTACGTCAGGTTTTCATGTAAAACACAAGAGACACTTTGATCCAAATGGCCATCGTGCACGCCGAACTTTCGCTGATTTGGCTCTTTTCAAGATAGAAGACTCGAATTTCCACAGAAAACTCATCCTCAGCGACGAAATACATTTCTGGTTACATTGAAGCTTTTGGTCGAGCGAATAGAAGGAAGTGTGCCAGCAACAGTCACTGCATACGAAAACTTTGACTGTTTGGTGTAGTTTTTGTGCCGGATCGGGTCATATTTTTCTGATATACGAGTCTGTTTGATGAGTAACCGGATTGGAAGATAGGTGGCGCTACTAAGCCAAAATGAGTGTACCTCTTTTAGCCCATCTGTCAAAATTTGGTGACAATCCGACGCTTAGTTTTGTTTGGACGACCATTTTAAAACATCGTCTTTGTGTTTTTTGCGAAAAAGAGCGGTATCGCTCCGTGATCCGATTCTTGTTTTTGAGTGGCAAAACCTACGGGGAAATCAAGCCCATTCTCGTACAACCGTTCGCAGAGTTTCGCCGTGGCCGCACGTCGGTTTTTGATAAACCGCCTCTAGGCGGCCCAAAAACGGTTACCGTGATCAAAATCCATAATCTCCTATTGGCGGACCGCCGAGTGAAAATTCTCGAGTTGGCTGAGATCGCAGGCATCTCAACTGAAAGCGTTAGCCTTATCCATTTTGGGCATGAGAAAGCTGTCCGAGCGATGGGTGCCGCGTTTGCTCACACCGGAGAACCACAAGCGCAATCATGGGATCACTTCAAAGACGTGCTTGGTTCTGTTTAATCGAAATCCGGAGAAGTTTCTGCGTCGTTTCGTAACCGTTGACGAAACATGGATTCATTGGTACACACCAGAGACCAAAGAACAGTCGAAACAATGGGTTTTACCCGGTGAACGTGCTCGAAGGCAAAGACCGTGCTTTCGGCCGGAAAGGTGCCAAAACAAAACTAAGCGTCGGATTGATACCAAATTTTGACAGGCGGGCTAAAAGAGGTTATACTAAATGATGGTACACGCATTTTTGCTCAGTAGCGCCACCTATATTCCAATCCGAGTACTCATCAATAATGCCGGCGAGCCGGTTACAGTCAACAAAGACCATTCCACGTTAACCAATATCTTCTTTATTTGGAATGAATCGGAAATGAAAATCTGGAAGAATATGTGGTTTCAGCAGTACGGTGACATTTGCCTCTCAGCGCGCTTCGCAATCGACTTATAGGAGACGAAGTTCGTCTAGTCGCCAGGAATGCCCCTCTCAATTGACCGCCCTGCTCATGCGATTCAACACCTTTAGACTCTTTTCCTTGAGGCTACATTAAGTCTCTATGCCAACAAGCCAAAAACTTAAGACGACTTGAAGGCGAACATTCGATGAGAAATAGCTGAAATATCGCCCGAATTATTGGAAACGGTCTCTTTATTAAACACATGGGCTGAAAAGTCCGTGCCGTTTCTAAGAGAGGGCACCACTTGAATTAAATCCATAACATTTTCAATTAGTACCAACCTTCAAAAGATACGTGTATAAATTTGACAGCTGTCGGACGATCGATTAGTTCTCGAGATATAGCGTTGTGAGTGAAGCAACTTTTGTTATTGTGAAAAAAATGGATTCAAAGCAATTTCGTGTGTTGATTTATCATTGCTCTTTGATGGGAAAAAATGGAGCCGATGGAATGAAATGGCTTGATAAGTGTAACTCGGACTCTGCACCAGGCGAATGAACCATTCGCAAGTGGATTGAAAAATTTAAAAGTGGTCATACAAGCACCGAAGATGATGCACGCAGTGGACATCCAAAAGAGGCTGTTTCAGATGAAAACATCAAGAAAGTCCACAAAATGATTACGAATGACCGTAAAATGAAGTTGATCGAGATAGCTGAGGCTCTGAAGATATCAAAAGAGCGTGTTGGATATATCATACACGAATATTTGGACATGCGAAAGCTCTGTTCAAAGTGGGTGCCGCGTTTGCTCACGGTATGTGACAATGGATGAAACTTGGCTCCATCTTCACTTCCACTTCACACCAGAGTCAAGTCGGCAATCAGCTGAGTGGCGAGCAGGCGACGAACCTCGTCCTCGGCTGGCAAGGTTATAGCATCCGTATTTTTGGATGCACATGGAATAATTTTCATCGACTACCTCCAAAAGGGGCAGACTATCAATAGCGACTATTACATTGCGTTGTTGGAGCGTTTGAAGGACGAAATCGCAGAAAAACGACCGCAACAGAACTACGACATTTTGCTGGTTATAGCGTCCATATCGTCCGGACTTCGAGCGCGAGTAAAGCCACCACGATTTAGCATTTGCCGATGGGTTTGACCACTTCGACCGATTTCTACTGTGGCTGCATTCTTCGCTGATTGCAGTACTGGTTTCATTAAAGTCAACAACAGCGGATATCTTCATCTTCTTGACCCAGTTCGATGGGTCAACACTCAACTCCAAGAGATTGATCGGATGATTTATGTGTTACGCCTAGAAGAAATATTGTGAGCAGATGTGCGTGGTACTTTGGCATAAATTATACCATATCCGTGTGGCTTCTCTTTACAACAAGATTTTAACCTTCGGCAAGCGTTTAATCCATGAATGAAACATTCACAACACGAATACCTCCCAAGAAGACTCACGGTTCGCAGTCCGTTAATCAAAATACGCAGAAGAAATTTATACAACTTTTGGCGTCATTGAGTTTCGGAATTTAGCACGATACTCATACATTCGTCCCGAGGTAATCTCTGAAGTTCTTCACCATTTTCATGTAAATCCCAGATTGATGGACACTTAAACGCATAAGACATTTAGTACTTTCTAATACCTTCTTCAAGGAATAAAAAGCCATCAAGAAGACTATTGGAATTCTTTTTCTTCCGACCGCTTCGGCCAATGTATTCTTTTGTAATGTTCCATCTTCAAAATGACATAAAAAGATTGTGGGATTAGATGGTTTAAAACCTTTCAAGCAACTACCATACATTGTAATAAAATTTCAAATTTGTGAATTGAATAATTTATGCATATCCCGGCCGAAGGCCACACACAGCCCAATTAACAAATAAACCTCTCCCCCCAAAAACGCGCTCCATTGTCCAAACTTTGGAGGCGGCATACGAATAAGAGGTATGCTCCTATCCGTATGTTCATTATTTTGGAATCACCACCAACAACGTTCGGTGTAACCCCGGTGACCACTTATGAAATCGTGCATTCCACACGTGAATATCTCCATCATTTTCTCCACACTCGGCCACAGCGCATAATAGTAACAAAAAAAAAAAAAAAAAGGAGAGGCAGTCAGCCAGGCTGCCATACAGAATACCTCTAGCTAACCGTAACCGCAATCGGCAGCATTAGGCAGCCGCACCACTACAAAATGTCCAAAAACGTCAGAACCAATTTTTGCATAAACCAAAGAAAATTGGCAGCGCTCCTACACACATCACACATTGCAACAATTGTTGCACATTTCGATTTTTTCTGCGGTCGCGATGGTGGCGTTGATTGCGGTTTAAACACCAATCAAGCGTTTCTTTCTGCCGTGTTGTGGTCGCTGTGCCATTTGATGCCTAGCAGCAACCAAATTGGTCTATCAACTTTAGTTAATTGTAAACGTACCACGATGATGGAAAAACCAAAAACCACGGCAAGAACGATCTCCCTGGGCAGATCGTGGATATCATTAGACTTGGAGTACGAATAGGTATTTGTATCTACAGGTTGGCACTGTTTCATGGTTGCGGTAGTTTTTGGTTTGGAAATTTTCAACGAGTTGATCAATGGGCTTTTAGCAGGAATAGAAGTGGATTTTTGCACCATTAGTGGTTGTAGGCTCTATTTCAGTTGGTTGGCTTTCAAAAGGAGACCCTTTACAAGTTTGGCTTGGCATTTTTTTTACCAAAACAATTGAGCCATGCTCCCGTAAAAGACCAGGACCATTCCCGGCGCATATATACACAAGAGCCTCTAAGACTGTTCTCTTATGGTAAAATGGTAACAGAGGAGTTGTACCAAGATATGGGCAATGCATTAGGCGGCTGGCATTCGATCAAATTACAAAACTTTTTGCAAACAAGCATGCAAGCACCGAAACTGTGATTTCACGTCGAAATTATGAGAGAGGTTTGATCCCTTTTAGAGTTTGTCTGCAGTATACGTACGAGTATGTATGTTTCGACAACTTAAGGCCTAATGAGATCCCCTATTCTGGCCTGCTTTAAACAGTTCGTTCAATCTTCGGTCTGTGCTTTTTAACCAGACAAAGATACATAATAACAAGCTGAATATGAAGGGAAGTCAAGCCGGGAATCTAAAAGACATTTGCTCATCGATGATATAAATGTACGTGATGTTAATCTTAAGTATTTTGTTGTTTAGGACTTACTTCAAAGTTTGGCTGTTAAATGGCAAAGCAGCAAGTGAAACATTACACAGAGCGGGATAAAAATAAGGCCAACATACTCTGAGAGCAGAATAACTACAAGATTGCCTTTACACTAGGCATCCTGACAAATCTTGATTATGATTGCTGGATGAAATGGGCTGAGGGGCATAGACGGCTTTTCGGAGCAGCTGGCTGTTTAAGCAAGTCCCAGAGTCCTAGATCGCCAGTTCACATATTTCGACGCACACGAGGGCATCTCTACATCCATGATCAGTTCCGGCCCCCCTATTTACCTCTACAGGATGAAAATATAGAATCCTTGTCAACCATCAACGTAGCAACACACTGCTGACAACTTGGCTGCCACAAAAATATTTAAATACGAGAAGCGCAGTAACAATGCGAGACAATGGACATAGAGATGATATCGACCGCCACGGTCGCAGCTCCATAAAAGTTTATAAATTAATGAGCAACAGTGTCATGTGTCTCCACTCACAGAAAGAAAGACCTGCCATCTACAAAGTACGTTCCAAAGCAAGCAGGACTTTTTAAAAATAAGAACAACAAAAAGTTTTCTTTGGCAAAACCGAGTTCTTTTATTCAAAATAGACCCCCCCTTCCGTCTCAATACAGCGATTTGCACGATCTAAAAGCATGTCAAATGAGTGTTTTAGATCGTCGGCCGGGATGTCTTACAGGATGTCGATACAAGCCTTTTGGATGGCTTCTACGTTCGCAAAACGCTTTCTTTTCATCGGCAAATGCATTTCTCCTAAAAGGTAGAAGTCGCACGGTGTCAAGTCAGGCGAATACGGTGGTTGACGGTTAAAATGCGATTTTTAGTTAAAAAATCAGTCACAAGTGTCGACCGATTCTGCGCGATATTTTGGCCGAATACAAAACACCAAACAAAGACAGAATTTTCCTCTAACTATTTAGCCCAGTAGAGCGAACAACTTGTGGACAATGGCCTTGGAATCGTAAAAGCAAATCAACATTGTCTTCACTTTTGACTTCTCCAAACGAGATTTGTCGGCTTTTGGCTCGTCTGGCGCCTTACACTCGGCAATTTGGAGATTGGTTTCTGGACATTGAAAACATAATGTCCCATCACCAGTCACAATGTTGTTAGGGAAGTTCTTGTTCTTTTTGGCTTCCTTGATGATGCCCTGCGAATGTTGTATTCTGAGCAATTCGTGAGTCGTCAACAATTTTTGTACCCAAGACACAAAGATACTGCCACTTCAGACGCAATAACTCCACTTCTATTCGTCCAAATGTCATGAACATTTAACGGTACATCAGTGAAGGATCTAGCTTCCCAATAGATGGCCTCCCTGGAAATACGTATTTCTAAAAAGTCCTGTTTAGTTTGGAACGGACTTTGTATAAGCGGTTTCTTCATAAACAAGAATTTTAGCTTTCGAAGTTTTGCCGAAAGATGGGTGATGTCAGAAATTTGTTTTCATCTTTTTCTGTGCTTAAGGTAGGAGTCGAATCCAGACCCTCTGGAATGAAAATCAGTAAACGTAACCACTGTGTCACGCAGATCATCTCCGCTCCATAAAGATTGGCAATAACACCACCAAAGCATTCGATGTCGAAGAAAGGGTTTTGGCAAAGTGACACGCTGTCGTTTTACTCCTTCAACATTATATTTGAAAAATTTACTGGAGAGTTGGAGTGTTAAGTTTGGTTAGAGTGGTCTCCGTGGAGGTGCACTTTGAAAGACTTCTTCTGCAACAATGGAGATTCCTTGATTATTTTGTCAACGCCTTTTGTCTTCAGAGAGCACCAAGTCAGGGTTGTTACATAGGAGCCCTCTTCCTTTCGTCCCTTATGTTCCTGGAGTAGTGAAGAAAACTGAATCGTTGGGCATGTGTTTAAATGTCACTGGATATACAGATTATATTTGTGAGTTTGGAAATATATCTGATAGGTCGGCCAGCTCGGTTAATCAGCTGAGATTAAGTATCGGTGTTATTAGTCTACACAATCTCACATTTTTCTGGATGGCTCAACCTATGATTGTGATTGTAGCAAGCGCTTGAAAATGTGTTGCTTGTTTGACGTTGTTAAACTGCATCCTATTTGTTCCTGGGCAAGCGAGTCTAGCAATTTCAATATCGACGAAGTTCTTGGATATGTGCGAGTGCCTCAAGCAACCCTACAGTGTGATTTTGTACTTCTTAGCCATATCGTTGGAAGATGCACCGTAGTCTCTAATCACTATTGAGGTGTGTTCGAAATTCGTTCGAAAACATTGTTTAAAATATCAGACCCAGTTATTGGATTCAATTTGATCCAAGAAGTACGCTGGAAGGATGAAGGATTGTCATACGCAGAGGTCATGAGAAAATTTAGTTGGATCTTCTCGATAAATTCAGAGGAATGCCATTTAGCTTGGATATCTATATTTTTCTTATGAAGGGGACTAGCTCCGTTTCGAACAGGTTTCGCTAAAACCATAGCTACGTTTCCAAAAGTCGGGTATAGCATATTAGAAAATATTAGGGAGTTTCTGTAGGTTTTCTCCTAACATCTGAAGTGTGATGCCGTCCGCGTAAACTACCGCAACACATTCCGCATCCCATAATTTCTTACGCAACTCATTGAGTACTAGGATTCAGAAGAGGCGTCAGAATGCATTCCCTTGAGGTTCTCTAAAGTTCTCATTTATGGTTCTACTTTTGAAAATGAAGTGGTGCAAGCCAGAGACGAAGTACTTAATGTCCCGTTCTTGAAGGGAGTTGATGATGGAGTAATGCCACCATTGTACAATACTTGAGAGTAACTGATTTTAAATTGGTCATAAGAGATTTGCCCTTTTGGTAGAGGCATACTGTACGATCCAGCAATATTCTATGGTTAAGACTATATCTGATGCTTAGATCGAAGTTTCTCTCAAGTATATTTTGCAGGAAATATGACAGACTGATAGATCTGAGGTCCTTTCGTATAAACTAGAACCTACTTTGGGCCTTCCTTTAGGATGCAGTGTTGGCTTCCCAGTAACGTCTAAATGTCTAAGTATCATGGCAAATTGCTCCTTTCATCTCCTTAGTTGATACTCATGATATTAGAAAGATTCCATCCAAAATAGTCACTGGAGGTTGTGTGGAACATTGCTTCCTATGCTTCTCTGCTTGTCCGGGAAGGGCAGTGATACATATCATACCACGCTGCATCTGGGCATCAAGATCTCCCCTCTCTACTACAAAAGATACTACAATTCGTGGAGTTTTAAATTTTGTACGCTCGTGGATTCGTCTGCAGCTAATTTCACATACTCATGTGCTATGACTCTTCTGTCTTATGCCGATAAAACTTTCTCAAGCAGTCGCAAATTTCGCTCATCATTTCGGCTGCTTCGGCTGCTTCGGCAAAAACCATCTCCATTGTCAGTTCGAAATCCAAGGCCGTGTTTGTCCATCACATGATTATCAATTCCTACCTTGGATACTCTGCTCTCGCATATGGCCGCCGATTTTCGATCATTGATGGCCTTTCAAGGTATAAGGTTTTGGTGTACTAAGGTATAATAAAGTAGCAGTCACACTAGACTACTATTTTGTGTTGCGGACTCCCAAGTCTCGCCATCTTATTCTGCTCAGTTGCACGATGTCAATCTTATAACTCAGTTCAAAGTTGGTAGAACTTTTTTGCACGAGCCCAGTAAAGTTCGAACGGTTCACAATTCTATCGTTGTCCTTGCTCGGTATCCAAAGTTCGTCATGGAAGAAGTTTTCCGTATAATTGTATTTTCTATGATGTATCTGTCGGAGACATTATGGTTCAGTTCGTGGATTTAACGGATCAGAGTCGCTGGTCCATTTTGCACGCGCAGAGCGCACCATTAGGAACTGAAATTAGGTCTAGATAACATAGATGTTCGGCTGCAGTATCCCTTTAGTATGCTTTAGTTTTGTTCTGAAACCCACACTTTACAGGGCAGGACCCGTGAACACTTTTTGTTTATAATTAGCGCGCTCTCAAGGGCTTATTATACCCTTAAAATGTTTGACATAGCGCGTGCGATGGAACTTAGAGAGGAAGAAAAGGGAGGTACCGATGTACATTGGTCTTAAATGTTTACAAGTCGGTCGCTTCAAATATATTGATCAATGGATCAGAAATTGGGAAAGTGTCGAGAGGATTAAAATTCTTGAAATGAACACGACAATTGATGTGCACTTTTAGCTGCTTTTCACAGTGTTTGTGCATTTTTCTATTGCGTAAAATTCAGACTGACATAGACTAGGAACCATCGTCAGTTTTAATCTCTCGCTTTGTCATTTTAATCATCCAACCTATCCAGAGTTGTTTGAAGAGATCACTTATTTATTTTGTTGTTAAATGATGGTCAGATATTTATTAAAAATTCAAAATAAAAACCTCCATTCCATGAACAACTGGAATTTATGACGCACCCTGTACATTAAATACGCCACGAAAATCCAATCAACCACACAGAAATATCACAACGCAAACCATAATACGAATCCAGTCGTATCTGCCTCGTATTAGGTGAGGTAAAGTAAGGTTTTCCAAGGCAAGAGAAATGAAAAACTCCAATGAAAATGTTTAAGTCCATATTCGATTACTGGCGGCCTATAATGTGCATGTCCATCGTCCAAATTGCAAGTATTACCCCAGCCACAAGAGGTGCACCGTTCAGCATTCAGCGTAGTTTATGTATGGCACAAAGATTAGAAGACAGCCATATTAAGAGCACACATGGAGAAAAGATGCACTTTTTTGGTTGAAAGCGTTTCAGACTTGGCGGATTCGGTTTTTTTCATTTCACTACATTCGGATGCACACAATCCGCACGTCCATTTATGCGCGTACCACCACCGCACCATCTACGGTGGTGACGTCGTCTTGGTTGGTAGTTATCGATAATGTTCACTAGATAATGGCAACGACTAAGGCAACCCCGAGCTAGATACTTAACTCGGATACTTGGATAGTTGAATACTTGACTGGATGGATTCTCTTCCTTTAGTGTGTGCAAATTCCAAAATACAGTTGTTACTGTTGCGGTCGCCTTTAATGGAAACCAAATGTATCTTTCCTATTTTTTTTTTTTTTTTAATTTTTTTTTTCTTAGGCAATGCAGCAGCATTCTCTCTCCGTAAGGCTTTCCTTCACATGAGTTCATTTAATGAACCGCTGCTGGTTGCCACATACGAGTAAAAAGATAGATTCGTCTTTTCTTTTCTCTCCTCTCCTCTTCTCTACACACCATCCTGCATGGGCTTTGGGAAATTTATGGAGAAATAATTTTTCTAGACGTCGGGGTAGGCACGTTAGTTATCATCGTTAAGTGCAATCAATGATTTTTAATTGAAGTTGATGGGTGAGCTTGTACTTAGTTTGCCATTTAAAGATAGAAACAACTTAAGATGTGAACCATATTGGCGTGGTTCGTCTTAGATGATCATGGGTTCAAAGTACGTAGAGATATTCTTGATTTGAACTCATCAAATCGTTAATCAATAATCGATTATTGGCTGAGCATATCATAGTGACATTTATTCGTAAGTCAATTTTAAGGGCTCGCATAAATTATGAGCAAAGGAAAGGGAACATTTAGTTCAATAAGCATAGGCTGTTTGAACTTAAGACTTATCCCACATAACTTCTATAAAACAACTCAAAAGATGTGGTCCAAAACTATTCCGTCATCGTTGAAAATACAATTTTTGTGATGTCCCACAAGGAAGTCGTTTCGGCACTGTACTATTTATATTTCAATAATAGAAAAAAGATAGAAGATTTGAAGCTGGAGAGATTATCTTAGTTAGTTTTGCAGAATAGTCAGTGTTTAAACAATAGGCAGTGTAATAACGTCGTTACCACGACACTTTGAAGCGAGAACAATTGAGACAGCAGCATCAGAATCAATATGGAATCTTAGATATCCGTCAAATAAAGGCAGGCTTCTGAATCTGCTAAAAGTCAGCCCTGCCGTCACAAACAGTGGTCGTAGGTTCTTCTTTACATTGAAGAAAAGGTGTGCGGTGATGCAGTATAGCGTCAAGCGATACATTGTTTCGAGTAGACTTTTGAATGTTACAATTAATCTTGATCTGATGCACTCGAACTTAAGAGTTTTCAATCCATGCAGCACCGTAATAATTGCTTTTGTCATGTTATTTACTTATCTATCTGCGGAAGCTAAGTTTTTTCAATATCATAAACCGGGTTTGCAACTGTCTCGAGCAATATTGGCAGTCCTAGGACATTATTAGAATGCAAAAAAAAAACTGCATTAACGTCACTCGATCACACCGCGGTCCCAAGTCTATGATTATTCGAGGCGTGAGTCGCACAAAAACTAAATTAAAGGGTGTTTTTTTAGAGTTATAGAAATTCTGAATGAAATAAAACACTTGAAGCTAATGTTAATGTCTATGATATTAGCTTTATTTAATAGATAATTTTATGCCATTTTAAATATGATATCGCGCATAAGCGCCCCACGGCGGTGGGGTCTAATTTCCCACAACTTTATGGAGCAACTGGGGCCGTATATCAACAATAACACGGCGAATGTTGACTCCCAAATCGTCCAACGTCTTTGGTTTATCGGCATAGACTAGTGACTTCACATAGCCCCAAAGCAAGTAATCTAAAGGTGTGAGATCACAGGATGGTGGAGGCCAGTTCACAGGTCCATTACGCGAAATTATGCGCTCAGCAAATGTTTCCTTCAATAAATTGATAATGTCGCGCGCCATGTGGCATGTCGCGTCATCTTGTCGAAACCAAAGCTCTGTCACGACAATGCCATTCAACTGAGGAACGAAGAAGTCAGAAATCATGTTTGTATAGAGCCTTCCATTGACTGTAACATTCTGGCCGGCATCGTCCTTAAAGAAATATGGACCGATGATCCTGCCAGCCTGTAAAGCGCACCAAACAGTGAATTTTAATGGTTGTAAGGGCGTCTGGACAAAGGCTTCTGGGTTTTCTCCATTCCAAATTCGGCAATTTTGCTTGTTTACGTAACCATTTAACCAAAAATGGGCCTCATCGGAGAACAAAATTTTGCGTTGAAAATGATGACCAAGCTGAATCATACGAGGGCGGGTCAATAAGTCAGTGACTTTTGGATTAAAACAGATTTTTTGATAAAAAAATAATTTTATTTTTCAACGTAGTCTCGTTTGAGCTCTATACACTTTGTCCAACGCTTCTCCAATTTTTTTATCCCTTCCAAAAAAAATGATTTGTCGAGGTCCTCAAAATGACGAGGTGACTTCATCATTGGAGTCAAATCTTTTTCCACCAAGCCATTTCTTCAGGTTTGGGAACAAGAAGTAGTCGCTCGGAGCCAAATCTGGAGAATAGGGTGGATGAGGGAGCAATTCATAGCCCAATTCATGGATTTTTGCCATGGCAACTGCACATGTGTGCACCCTTGCATTGTCTTGGTGGAAAAGAACTTTTTTCTTGGCCAAATGAGGTCGTTTTTTTTTCAAATCGTCATTGAATCGGTCCAATAAGTTGGCATAATATTCCCCATTGACTGTTCTTCCCTTTTGAAGGTAGTCAATGTGGATTATCCCGCGTGCATCCCAAAAAACAGTCGCCATAACTTTATTGGCTGACAAACCCACCTTGGCCTTCTTTGGCGCCGATTCACCCTTAGAAACCCACTGTTTTGACTGTTGTTTGTTCTCTGGTGTGTTGTGATGGATCCATGTTTCGTCCACGGTTACAAAACGGCGCAAAAACTCCTCCATATTGCGATTAAACAACGCCAAACCTTCCTGTGAAGTTGTTACACGATTGCGTTTGTGGTCGACTGTGAGCAAACGCGGCACCCATCTTGCGGAAAGCTTTCTCATGCCCAAGTGATCATTCAAAATTGAAACCACTGAGCCATGCGAGATCCCTACGGCTTCCACAATCTCTCGCACTTTCAATCTTCGGTCGGCCAACACCATATCGTGAGTTTTTTCGATTGTTTCGGGTGTAGAGACCTCAACTGGGCGTCCAGGACGTTCGGCATCTTCAGTGCTTGTACGGCCACAACGAAATTCAGTAAACCACTTTTTTACCATTGAAATCGATGGTGCAGAGTCCCCATAGTATTTATCAAGCTTAGCCTTGGTCTCGGTAATGGTTTTTTGTCGCAAGAAATAATGCTTAATAAGCACACGAAATTCACTTTTTTCCATTTTCTCCTCAAATTAGTGAGTAGTCTGATAAAAATAGCTGTCAAACACAAACTAACTGACGCAACAAGTTTAAATTTTGACAGGAGTCAACTGACAGATGCCTGTTGACAGGAGCAGTGTTGCTGTTTCAGTAAAGAGGTCAGAAATTCAAAAATGCACGGAATTATTGACCCGCCCTCGTATTTTCGGCCCATTCACCGAGCTTACGACGTGTATAATGGTCACGCGGTTTCAACTCTTGCACAAGCTGGATCTTACAAGCTTCTAAGCCAAGATCTTTCCGTAAAATCTTCCACAAAGTAGATGGGCATAGCTCCAATTGCTGTGCACGATGGCGCTCCACAACGGCAATTACTTCTTCTGTTCGCACTGTTTGTCGTCTTTGGGGATACGTACTAGAGTGTACGTGGTGCGAAAACGATTCATCGTGTTCCGAATAACTTGCTCAGATGGACGATTATGTCGACCGTAAAATGGACTTAGCGCACGATAAGTTTGGCGAACCGAACCATGGTTCTTAAAATAAGTTTGCACAATTTGCACGCGTTGTTCGCGGAAAACTTTTTAATAAGGATCTGTGGTTCTGCAGCTCTAGAGTGTCCTTGTCATCCAGGTTGGGGGTTTCTACCTACTAGGATACATCAAAAACTTACTGTTGCAAAGCAACTAATATACCTAAATTATATCGGACTTACTGTTGAAGACCCTGCAAAACGGAAAATGACCTTGGGATCTACATATTGAAGGTTCGGAACTTGCATGGTTATGATTGCTTACATAAGGTTAACAGTCACCAACTTATTCGAGCTGATGACAACTGCTCGACGATCCTGGATAATGGGTCTACATGCAAGTACTTAGTGGTCATCATAGACTACAATTTTAAATGCAGCTATGATATCGAGGCACTAACAAAAAAGGAGATCCGCTGCCGCTCTTTTCCATCTTAGCTACCGATATTTGGCAGATGTTCTGCAATAATGCTACTATAGCTTAGTGGAGTCTCACCTAAGGTACGGCATCCTGGCGTGGGTTAACACGCCGCAGCTCCAACGGCTAAGCTCATTGGATGCCAGCATACAAAAAATGGTTAAGATGTCACAACGACATCATGGTAGTGACACAACACAACTCCTTATACAATAGAACAACTGTATAAAATGAAAATATTATCAACCTTCAAAGATGATAACACATATAAGCTACCAACCCAACAAGCAGTTAACACATGTAACATAGACGACAACAAAACAAGTTTTTGGTCCCAAGATACTGCAACGAATATGGATGTATAGTAGAAAGTATGCTGTTGCTGTTCCGGCAATGTTTAACGAGCTTACTACAACAAGTTGAAACAACCTTCCGAAACCAATGTTCTTAAAAAATGTTAAAAAAATGTTCTTGAATTCAAATTTATAATCTGTAAACTGTTTTACTGTATACACTCCTCGACAACTGGTTGAGACACCCCCCTCTTAGACGATCTCTTCGTCTAAGATCTTAAGGTAGTCGTCACTTTTCATGGTGTCGTTTACGAAGCGGATATTCTGGTATGACATTCCTGTCCAAATCATGACTCCACTTCCGCCTTGTTATCGTCTTCTTAAAAACAGGTCGTTAAAACTAATGACGAAATCCGAGACGTCCATCAAGGCAAAAGCGTTTCTCGTCGGTCAAAATGACAGTTCTCCGACGCTTCTTCCATCTTAACCGATTTCTGGCAAAGGTCAAACGGGTGTTTCGATGACGTTGTAGTAAAGTGGGTTTTCTTTTCAAACGCTTTCTTTTTAAATGTTATGCTTCTGCTAACACACCCTAGCAAGTCCTTAGGTTTCTGTCCACATTCGAAATCCCTGCTGATACCGCGATTTCCGTCATTTTTGCTATAGAATTTAACGCTTTTTATAGTAGGGATCGTCGATCTGCTGGTGTCAAGCTATATTTTCGTCCAGGTACGAATCTTTTCCCGTAGTTTTTTGGATCTTTTAAATAGTTTGGAACAACTATTGCAATTTTGTTGACAGAATATTCCTCTTGGCGTATTCTTTTAATGTTTTGGATCTCCGTTTGAGTTAACATCTTTCCAGATCGCATTTTTAACTTTTTTTACTTCTAAGACCTGTTTAAATACTTTCTTTTAAATCAAATCACTAAAACTGACGAACAGGTCCCACTGCGAATGAAATCCGCAATTGAACTCCCAAACTATTTATACCCTGTCTCAACCACTTGTCGTTGGAATTAGGACCAAATTGCAAATTCAAAGAAAATTAAGGGAGAAAAAGGATTTATGGTGATTAGAATTTTCTTAGAAATTGGTAACGATTACCTAACGGTAATATTTGCAGCACATACGGAACAAAACTATCAAGTAACACCGAAGTCAAGGGGGGTGTCTCAACCAGTTGTTGAGGAGTGTATGTATGTAGATATTATGAATTGTATTTTTAACTCAATATAATGTAATTAATTTTGAAGACCAATCTTCTGCAGACAATTCCCTTGGCTTTGCAGATAATACAATATAAATGTCAATCTTTTAGAATAATAAAAAAAAAACGGTGACATGTACACAGTGCTACAGACAACAGGGTCCAAAAAGACACAGATTTTCGATCAACGACAGACTAAGGGAAGAAGTCTTGAATTTTTGGCACATGAGCGAAGGTATTGTTTCAATTCGCTTCAAGCATAAATTCTCAAACATCAACATAATATGCACTTATGAACCACAAAAAAAATACACGATACTATTTAAAAAAAATGTTCCATTGTACATACTCCTCCATAAGACCTGCGAACAATGCCATAAGTGTGAGTTTTAAATCGTGTTAAAATAGAAAAATAGAGGACATATGCTTAACGACACTGCGTCCGGTAACTCGTTTAGTCTAATTGACTTTGCTATGAGGCGAAATATGACTACAGCTATCACACGCTTTCCTTAACTCAATATCACAGGGGAATATGAAAAACACTCAACCAAATGGTTCATGTCGTACTCTTCACGTATTTTACATTTTCGAAGATTCCTAACCAAACTAGGACTACTGCCAGTATTCGAGTTGTGTTCAGAAAATAACGGGAATTCTATATTTTTTTGAAAAAAATATTTATTTATTTGTCTACTCGTACATTAATGTTGTCGCCTTAAACATATTCCCCATTAGATATTATGCACTTGTGCCAGCGTTTCTTCCAATCCTCGATCTTTGGGAAAGCCTTTAGCTCTTTCAGCGATGCGCTTTTAATGTCATCTATGCTTGTAAAACGACGACCCTTTAAGGTTCTCTTTATTTTTGGAAATAGGAAAAAGTCACTGGGAGTCATGTCTGGTGAATATGGAGGCTGGCGCATCGTTACAGTATTGGATTTGGCCAAAAATTCGCCACTGTTTTTGTTCAAAGTTCTACAATTTTGGAACAAATTTTGCTGCCACGCGTTTCATATCTAAAATATTCGAAAAAATTTCGTGGCATGAGCCAATCGATATGCCAACATCATCAGCGACTTCTCTGATTGTGATTCGGCGATCGTTCATAACCATTTCTTTCGCTTTTTCCACGTTTTCATCGGTTGTTGATGTGCTGGGGCGTCCGGAGTGTTCGTCATCTTCAACGTCTTCACAATCGTCTTAGAAACACTTATGCCACTCGCAAACTCTTGTTTTACTCATAGCAGACCCACAATAGGCCTTTGTTAATATGTGACACACTTTGTTAAACAATGAATACAGCTGAAAATTTTATCATACTACTTTGTATACCAACATAATAAAAAAAAATAAAATTGACAATCGGACTCTCCAAACCCGCGAAATTTAAAAATTCCCGTTATTTTCTGAACACACCTCGTAATTGTGGATGATGGAACCCGTGGTTCGAATAGTCCAGAGACTTACACATAGATGGCGACTCTAATAACACATCCATACGATTCTTAATACCAACCTTCAAACGATACGTATCAAAATTTGATGACATTTCGACCATCTGTCATCAAGTTCTATAAGGGACCAGTTCCGTCAAAAGCAACCATTTGTCGCTGGTTTGCTAATCGTGCAAAACGATCTGGGCGATCAAATGAGGTTGTTACACCGGAAAACATCGAAAAGCATAGAAATGTTGGAGCGTCGCTAGAATGAATGTAACACTCTAGAAGGAGACTATATTGATAAATAAAGAATTTTGCCAAAAAATTGTGTTTTTATGTGCTAATCTCGGGACAGTTTTTACGTGTACGGACATCTCATACGAAACAGCAACGGAGAACTGCTGTGAGTTAATACCTTTATGACTTGAAATAAGTGTTGAGAATGAATTGTTTTAATGTCAAAAGCCCTTCAGAAATGCGAGAAGATAGGTGCTGCAGACTATGATTTTATGAAGAGTACAGGAGAGTCGCGTGCAGTAAAACAACGACTCCTCATAGAAGGTGGAGAGTCGCTCGAGCTCTACGACTAAATAAAGAGGGAACATAGGTTGCTGTGGACAAAAATGAGCATGAGCAGTGCGCTTTGAGAGGCAAAACGAACTATTCAATAGAAGTAAAGATCGCAATTCGAAACACGATTTTAATTAGGCTGTCGAACAGTATGGGCTAACTACCAAAATATTTAGACAGCAGGTGATGACTTAGTAGAAGCAATATACCAACCCGTTTGCAAGATCTGGTCGGAATAAAGTGTACCTGATGAATGGAATCGTTTTCTATTTTCACAAGAAAGGAGACCCTCTAAACTGTGTCAAATACAGAGGCGTACAAGACCGTCCCTGCCATGTTTCAGCAGCTGTCAAAGTTACCGATGACATCCAGCTGTCAAAATATTCAGTAAGATTTGCTATTTCATCTTGCGTCGTTTTACGCTTGCCGAATGAACGGAAATTATTTAAAAAAAATATCGAAATTCCGGCTCAGCTGTAAGTACGCAACGTGAATTTCGTCATGAGGTCGGTTGTAATCATGGCTTCAGTGGGTAGGCAATTCGCCACACTGTGGAAAAGTTTGAGCGTAAGTACCCTTTTCTGGATCTTAAGCCACCAACCAGAAAGAGATTGGTGCGAAATGCAGAAAACATAGCGGCCAGTATCAAAGAAGCAATGTCGATTCGGCAACGATCAACTGAACTGGTCATCGGCAGAGTTAACCCGGCTTATTTTGCGGTTAGATTTGGGCCTGAATCCGTATAAGACTGTGTTGACGCAAGAATCGAAGCCGGACGACCATAGACATGGAAATATTGGCCGGAGATTCGGATTTTGGCCAACAAATCATCTTCCTCGAGAAGAGCCATGCAAACAAGCAAAATTTCCGTTAATGGAGCGAACAGAATCCACAAGTGTTCGGCCAAGCTTCAATGCATCCGCAAAAGTTTGACTGTTTGGTGCGGTTTATGGCATGGCGGCATCATTGGATATTATTTGTTCGGAATGAGGAAGATGCCGTTACGGTCAGTGGTTCAGGTATAGAGCTATGTTAACCGACTTTCTGTGGTCAGAGCTCGACAACATCGATATATCCGAGCTGTAGTTCCAACAAGTCGGCGCTAAGTGCGCAACGCAACGCTCAAAGTTGTGAGGGACAAATTTGGCGACTGGGTCATCTCACGGCGAGCGTTCACCAATTGGCCGCCGCGTTCATGCGATTTGACACCACTCGATTATTTTCTCTGGGGCTACGACAAGTCCTTAGTCTACGCTAACAAGCCAACCACTTTGGACGAACTCGAGGCCAACATCCGACATACTACATATTGCCGGAGTAACGCCGCACATATTGGACCGAGTCATCAAAAATTGGGTCAACCGCTTGAAGCAATGCCAGCGAAGCTGAGGCTACCATTTGAATGATGTGCTATTCCACACAAAATGGAATGAATGTATCTTAACAAAGCCAGAATCAATTTTATATCACAGACCGTTGTCGTTTTATTCAAATTTTTTTTCCTATCGTTCTTATCTGGTCACCCTTTAATATGAACGCCTGAAACTGTTATTTTAGGCCTGGTAAGTCCACAACTGACGAGGCTCAATTGGTGATTGGTGATTGCCTCCTCATTTGACGAAAATCTCTGTCCTCCGAGCGCAGTTTTTAGATAAGGGAACATAAAAACATCAGCAAACTCTCGACCTCACTGACGGGGTTATACAAAATAGAGCGGCCTATAGAGTATATAGCACTTAGACCCGCAAGTTTAGTCAATCTCACAAGTGGCAGCGAATGCGTGGGAGAAATATGTATCATCAGATGTACTTGCTATTTTAAGAAACCGAGAATTTCCACCCTTTATTACCACTCCGGAAGAAGTAGACGGGATACTTTCCCATCAAACAAATTAATCATCCGACTTCTATGAAGTTCCACTCCGTTCAACAGTCACTGTGATAGCGCATTTAAGCAATTTCGATATCAAAATGCTGATCTAAAGATAATTTATGCGCACAAAACACGCCTCGAAAAAAAAGACTCACATTTTTGCTGGCAGCATTTTGCTTCCACGAAGGAAGGTGGAAAAATTGAGACAAGCTATAGTGCACTAATCAGAGCCGGCAAACATGGCAAACACGCACGAATCATGACTAATTTGCCACGTAAAGTGCACGCCAAGTGCAATAAATTTGCATTTTTTTCTCCGATGATTTATGGTTAAATTTCATAGCAATTGGTATTTACCTGGGGAATGGTGATATCTATCAAATCGATCAAGTAACACTGCAACTCGCAACTCTAGTGATCTAGTCGACGTCGTCGTTGACGTCGTTTATTTCTGTGCTGTGTAGTATGTACGTCGTCGACGACGTTTGTTGACTTGGTCGAATGTTGTAAGGAAAATTGAAACGTTCAACACGAACATGTTGCAGAACTGAGTTTACACCAGAATAGATAGACTAACGATTTTTACTAATTCCAGTTTTTTTTTTTTTCTCTTTTTTTTAAAAGATAACTGTTCAAACAAAAAAAAAAAAAATTGTAACACCAAATGGTAGTACAAAGATAAATAGTGTTGCACTGACAAGTTCGTGATTAATAATGTACTCGGTGTTCTTGCCGGCAATTTTGCATAAAAAGTGACGAGTGAAAGTGTTGTTGAAGTTTCAACGTAAGTAAGGCACATGATGAGGCCTGCAATGCATGGATTAATCTTTAGAATGGCAATTTAAGATGAACGTACTGGTATATCCAAAGGAAAGAGGTCACCAGCTCGATACATAACCAGCAATATGTGATTTACTGAGACAGCCATGACAAGGGGATAAATTCTTTCTCACATGATACATGCTTACTGCCGTTTTCCTACTGCCCGAAGCCAGAAATGAGTTTTGAGATATGGCAATACTGGTGTAGAACGTCAAATCTCACATCAGCATCGTAAACTTTGACCTTTTCAATGGGACACGTGCTCAGAACGGTTTGTCATACGAGTGCTTACAAAATCCATTTCAGTCAAAAAATGGAATTAATTCATGCGATGATTTTTTTATAATTTTCAATATGGATTAACTCAAAAACGGTGTGCCAATCAGCTCGCTTCGGCCTTTAGTGATGAAGCACAAGCCAATCTTACTCGTCGTTCGCTCTACGAAGAATTTCGTGAAGGTCGGTTGTTCTCCCAGAAAACACTGATGATGTACGGGAACTGATACTGCCAGATAGTCATATGGCTTATTGTCAAATTGAGGCATGATTGGGCATTAGTTCCTCTCGCATACTATTAATACGAGTGTTGCATGAACATTTAGCTCCTCTTGGTTGGTTCAAAGAAATGTTGAAAAAATTCGATGACATTAAAAGACGTCTGTAATATCGTGACGGGCCACGAATCATGGATCTATGCATATGAGGCCGAAACTACATAGCAATCGATTATATGGGTCTTTCAAGACGAGCTAAATCCAACAAAAGTTGTCCGCACAGGAAGCTCTTCGAAGCAAATGGTCGCCTATTCCATCGGAAAAACCGGTCATGTTGCCACCGTAAAATTAGAGCAACGTAGAACGATCAATTCGGAAAACCATTTGTTTGTTAGAAGTCTTAGGAGAAATAAGGAAAAGCAACCGCCGAACACGGATCACTTTCCACCACAGGTCGGCTCAAACAAGTGACTTTGTGATCGATCACTCAAAACATGGCCGTACAGCCCTGATTTGGCACCCAATGACTTTTCTATTCCCGGACATCAAAAATAAATCTGCCGTCTGACGCGCAATGACACCAGGACACCTGCTGCAGGAAAAATACGAAATCGACTTTTCCTGTGTCCAAGACTGGTTTCGACCAGAGTCTGAGCCAAGAAAGGAATGGCTTCAAAACCGATATACATAGAATGCGGCGCTGGTGTCTTTCTGGAGGACGACAACGTTAGATTTTCACTCATCGTTAGGAAAACGTGAGTCTGCGGATATATACGTAATCCTGGTGGCAACGAACTATATTGTAAAGAACCGGTGGAAGGAGCAAAGCATTTGCATCTGTAACGACATCCAAGCTTAGAGCCTTGCTGAACCGTCTTGCAACTTCCACGCTAGTCCGAGAAAGCAAGATATCACTGAACGTAGCCAGAAGGCTGAATTCACTGAATCTTATCTGGGTCTCAGATCACAATGGGATCACAGGAAATGAAATCGCCGAAGAACTTGCCAGGCAAGGCTCAGAGGAGAGTTTTTCAGGACCCGAAACTACGTTAGGTGCGTCCTTGGTTAAGGCTTCCATTAACAGTTAGGTTTCATATGAGCACAACTATGGATGGCATGACTCCTCAGCTTACAGACAGACCATCAGCGGCCTTAATAGTGTCCGTCAGCAGGTTTGAGTTAGCAGGCCTTACATTATTTGCTAACTCTACTGGTTCCATGTAATGAAACTGATTGGGCAAAATACAGAGCAACACTTTTAAAACTATCCTCCTCCGAAGTCCCCCATATAACACCAATGAGGTTGACATGAAAGGATATGGTTGTTTCATGCATTCTTATTCAACCTAGAGGAAAGAAACAGTAACACTAGGACCGGATAGAAACGCTTGCAACAAACTTTTCAACTAAGAAAAAAGCACGAGAAAAGTGGCAGGCTGGTACTCATATAGCGAATACCTCAAAATATATAAAAACGAAGTAAGGATGGCAAAGTGGTAATCCTGGAGATCATTCTGTGACAAAATAACGTCGCGCCTAAGAAAAATCCTCTCTACCAATCCTTCGATGCCTAGCTGTTTGAAAGAAACCGATTGCTCTTGGACGACTTCAGGTGATGAATCACTCAACCTACTACTGGACAGCCACTTTCCAGATAGCTCCATATTCACGGCCAGTAACAACCTTAGTAGGACTACTGCTGCCATGACTAAAGGTCACGGTCTAATTAAACCATACAAATCTGCTGGGCCGGACGGTATAATACCTGACGAGCCACAAATGTCCTCAGATATCATGAGGAAATGCATAGAAGTCATCCACATTCTCTTGCTATGGAGAGTAGTTAATGTGGTTTCCATTCCCTAGGCCGAAAAATGTTCTCATGTTGTCCCAAAGGACCCCAGACCTATAAGTCTATAATAGTTCTTTCTGAAAACCCTAGAAGGGCTGATTGATATTGCTCCACGACTGTAAAGGAAAGTCGGTGGAAACGGCTCTACATTCAAGGGCTAGCCACATCGAACAATCCTATTCGGACTCCCACCCCTGGAGAGTCAATATCGAAACCAAATACACCTGAGTTTCAAACCACTACATCACAAACTTTCCTTTCTCCTCCTTCTATCTTTCCGCCCGCGCGCTGGCAACAGTATAAGGGTATTCATTACCCCTTAGGCGCGCGTAAATTATAAAAAAAAAAAAAAAAATCACTACATTATATAGGGTACACAATTATATATGACTCACTTGTGAAGTTTGATCGGTCTTATGCTAAATAGGAGGATTATCAACTTCAAACTGGGTCGGGCTTCTGCTAAAAGATATGTCAGCAGAGGTACGTCGGAAGGCGGTGTCCTTTCATCACTGCTCTGGAACTCAGTGGTCAATGAACTGCTGATATACCTGAAAACGAGTCGTAGCAATGTGGTTACCTATGCGGATGACGTTGCTATAGCCATCTCAGGAAAGCATCTCAATACCATTAAAGAACTCCTATAGCAAAATCTTAATAGATTAATCCGTTGGGCGGATTAAAAACGATGTGACGTCTTCTCCAGGAAATAGGTTCCTATAACGGTTTGCTAAGAGATGCCGTAACTTGTATTATTCCATTGTTATTATTCCATTGGAACATGCGTTGGAAAACTACTGTCATTGTACGTCATTTCAGTATATGTCACTCATTTGAAGAGTAAACAACAATAATTTTTTTTCGCTCAAATATGTCGAACTTTGTGCCTGAAAAAGTGTTTTTGCGGGGAGTTCTTCTTCATTACTTTAATATGAAGAAAACTGTTGCCGAAAGTCATGGTATTTTGGTGGAAGTTTATGGTGAACATGCGCTAGCTGAGCGAACGTGCCAAAAGTGGTTTGCACGATTTAAAAGTGGTGATTTTGGCTTGGAAGACGATGAACGTCCTGGGCAGCCAAAAAAGTTTGAAGATGAAGAACTGGAAGCATTACTCTATGAAGATTGTTGCCAAACACAAGAAGAGCTCGCAGAATCTTTGGGTGTCACTCAAGCAGCCATTTCAAAACGTTTAAAAGCAGCTGGATATATTCAAAAGCAAGGAAATTGGGTTCCATATGAACTCAAGCCGAGAGACGTCGAAAGGCGGTTTTGCATGTCCGAAATGCTGCTGGAACGCCACAAAAGGAAGTCATTTGTCATTTTTGCATCGGATTGTTACTGATGATGAAAAATGGATCCATTACGATAACCCCAAGCGCAAAAAATCATATGTGAAACCCGGCCAACCAGCCAAATCAACGGCAAAGCCAAATATCCACTGCGCGAAGGTAATGCTCTGTATTTGGTGGGATCAGATGGGTGTGCTGTATTATGAGCTGCTAAAACCGGGTGAAACCATCAGTGGACAACGCTACCGAACACAATTAATCCGTTTGAAGAGAGCAGTGGCCGAAAAACGCCCGGAATATGTGACCAGACACGAGGCAATAATTTTCCAACATGACAACGCTCGGCCCCACCTTGCTATTCCGGTTAAGAACTATTTGGAACCTAGTGTATGGAAAGTTTGTTCCGGTCGATGCAGAACGCCCTCATTGAAATACAGTTCACATCAGAGCAGAATATCAAAAATTGGCTTGATTCATTCTTGGCTGCCAAGCCGGCGCAGTTCTTTTGGGATGGGATCCACAAATTGCCAGAAAGATGGGAAAAAGTCATAGCTTCAGATGGGCAATACTTTGAATAATACTATTGTACATGTTTTTCTTAAATAAACGTTCAAATTTTGAAAAAAAAACTGCACGAATTAAGTTATATATCATAGAGCTTTCTTGAATCAATGGCACCAAAAGCTGATGCGATAGAGCTGGATCTGGATCTTATTTTTGACAGGAAACTAAACTAGAAGCCTAATATTAAAGGAAGAGTAAAGAAAGCTACAGCAGCTTTATTCCCGTACAAAAAGCCCATTGGAAACAAATGCGGGATTCAACCTCGCATTACCCACTAGCTATATGTTTCGATTATAAGGCCGATTCTCACCTACGGGGTAGTTGTCTGGTGGACGGCCTTAGACATTCCGGTCAACTGCAGAAAAACTAAGAAAAGTCCAAATGACTGTTCGTAAGCGGAGCCGTACTTACTACTTCCTCCGCGGCCATGAACACTCTATGTATTTCACTGGACACCCCTCGATATCTTCAGCAGGCAAGTGGCTGCTAAAGCAGCTACCGCACAATGAACAAATAAACTATTGGCCACGCTAATATTCTTAACACATTAGGGATACTTCCAGAGAACGTCGACTACATTATGCCCTAACATTGGTTTGACAAAGACTTTCATGAGACCTTCTAGATTTTTCTGAGAAGAAGATACTTTTATGGACGACAAGTCAATCCATTTCTACACAGCGGGTTTGGTGGAGGTGTTTTCTCAGATAAGCTTAACCTAAGCCTCTGCTTCCGCCTTCCAAATTACTGTAGCGTGTTCCAGGCGGAAATTTCGGTGATTAAAGAAATCCTGTTCTGGCTACAGAAAAACGTGGTACGAGTATCTGCAAATCATATCCGCATCTTTTCGGATAGTCGGCCCGCTATTAAATGCCTGGACTCAGTCTCACAAAATTTAAAACTGCCCTTGATTGTCAATCATCTCTCAGGGAGATGGCAGAGCAGTTCAACCTTCACTTATGTTGGGTGCCAAGGCACAAAGATATCCCAGGGAATTGTAGAGCCGATGAAACTAAAGCTGGATGCTATTAGAAGAACACCCATTAGGTGGACTGTTGGGTCAAAATGTTTAGCGGCCAAACAAATCTGGCCAAAGTTGAATCTACTTCGCTCTAAGACTTTGATTTTTCAAAATAAGAAACAGATATCATAGAAATGAGCACTGGACACCTTTCTTATAGACAAGCATGCAGCAGGATCACAGATCCACGTGGCATCACAATGGGCCAATGGGCCCACGTGGGTTAGTTTTTCCAACAGCTTCTAAAATGAAACCTAACCTATGTAGTGAATAAATCTCTTTGCAGAAAGGCGTTTAAGATTAGTTGTTCGATCTTGAGCCTTTAGTGACCTTTTCAATAGTTGTCTTCGGAAACTCCATTAGGAACTGAGTTTTATAAAGAGATTTGCGTTGTAGATAAGTTTGTTTATCTGGTGAGAGCACTGTTCAGGTCTACCCATTTACATTTTGCCTTGTTCTGAGTTATAGTGAAGATTTGGCACAATTACTTAATTCCTTTATAGAACGTACTCGTGGTTAGTTTTTCTTCGATTCCTTTCCTGAAAAGATGGATCCTGGAATTCCAATCGGAGATAAATATACGAGTATGAATCGTACACCAGGTCCTGGCAAGTTGACTTCTAATAAGATTTTCCAACAGATAGTACACGTTAGACAGGATTGAATGGATCACTTCCTTTCGTTTCAAATGCAAGCAAGCAAACGATAGCAGGACAATTGCAGGAGAGAATGAAATCCAGCATACATAGTGTACCACAATTTCTGTAGCATTGGTATCACTATTCATTCAAAGCCCACCTTTCTGGTTTTACCATATAGAGTCGGGATCTTGGTAACTTCACTTGGTGGAAAAGGCGATATCAATTAACCTGTGTGAAAGGCCTATACAAAGTCACCATACCTAAAATATTCAATTGATATTCTACAGAACAATGAGTCAACGAGTCCTGGTGTATAAAGCTGGACCCTAAATTTACAGAATCCAACAAGTTTCATCCAGCAATTCGTGACAAAAGTGTGATCTTACAAATTGAAAGCAAAGTGCCTAGAACTGGTCATTGACAACGAAAATTTATTTCATATACAGCAACACGACATAAGGGTCTTGAATAAGACATCCGTTTTCAGGCAATTCCCAACTAAGGAACAACACACTCAAGTTCTTTGAAGGTAGGTATCACGTAGTCTTTTAACCTAATTACAAGACACCTCCAAGTCGAATTTCAAATATTTTTTTATCTTTTACATTTGTGGATGGCAAATAAAAACTAATGACATACTCACGCCCATAAACCTCCCACGAATTGGTTAAAAATAAAACCCATGACTCGGCAATTGGAGACCACTTTGAATGGCCCTCAGGTGTGCAAGATTATTTCTTCTCCTCGACATTATTTATCTTAACACCAAATATTACGCCTGCCAAATGGTATACTCAGACGCCTGGTCTGTTGGAAAAACTCGCACCGCACTAATTGGTACACGTTAATTAGCGTAAAACTTACAGAGAAGCTATACGAGTACGAGTATACCATATGTACGAGTATGAGTACCTAGCCGCTTGAATGGTTTCTGCTATTGGAAGCACATTTGCATGGACCTCATAATTGTCATTCCACGAGGTTAATAATTGCACGAATTGCATTCCAGCTGCTGGCATATATTCCGTGCTAAATGACTCGTTTAAGACCACTTCCATCAATTCCGCATGCAGTTTAATGCTTGGCAAGCGTCATAAAATTCGAATAAATGCACTCGGGTGCGCACATTTGATTAAGGAATATCGATGAAAAAGCGAAAATTGTCGTCGGCATGTGGCGAAATATAGCGTCAAGGAATTTCATAAAGCGAATTGCAGTTGCAATTACATGCAATGGCATCCAATTGGTTGTATTTTCAACGTGAGTGGGATGTTATGAGAAAAGAAGTTGGAAAGGAAGGAGTTAGATAGTTTCGTGTTTCCTTGAGAAGAGGGAAAATTATTTTGCGAATAAGTGGCTCCAATTTAGCAAAGACTAGATTATTTTTTTATATGTGACTAGAATCATAATCATGCAGCATTGGATGCCAAGAATTAGCATGCAAATTTATTCAAATTTCCCATTTGTGACACTTGAATGTGCTGTCAAGTCAGCTTTACGTTTTAATACACGTAACAGTAATTTTCGAAGCAATTTATTGAAGATACTTCGATTTTATCGAAATGGAGTAAGATGCACGCTTTGAATATACTCGTAGAATGAATTCATGCATTGAGGAATAAGTGAAACGACGTCGTATGAGGTGATACCCGAATGTCTTATGATTTTGCAGTGCCAAAAGAAGTGGGTCAAGTCCAACAAGGAGCTGAGTATATGTATCTGCAACAGTTCCTCTGTTTTAAGACCTTTGAAACACAATTGCTAGGACCGCAGGATAAAATCGAAGCTGAAAATTGATAAAAGGTAGCGCTAGATTAAGCCTGACACTGACCTGTTGAAAATCTTATGGCTGTAAAGTCTTAAAAGGTGAGTTTACTTTCCACGGTATGCTGCATGGTCACACACAATAATCTTGTTGGATCTTTAAGAAACTGGAAACATTTTTCTTTAAGTCCCTGATCACAACCCAAGAGCTGCCTTAGAACGAATTTGAAATATGGAATCAAAGATAACACCCAACACAGAAGAAAAGTTCGGATATAGCTTAAGTTCGGTAAGGTTATGATTGCTGGATGATGGGACATCTGGAGCCGAAAGGCACCCTAGTACCTCATCGAACTTAGGTCTGCGTAGACCCATTGTGATGCCCGGGCGGGGGAATTAGGAGGGGATGGGAATTGGAATGCGGTTGCTATTGTATTTATAGTTTCTGCTTTCCGTCTCGAGTTGGTTGAGATTTGAATGGACGAAGTGCGGTGGACAAATTTGAGTCCACGGGTTCAGCAAACGATAAACCAACACCCATACGTCAACGGAACGCAAGATCTGCCGAAAACATCGCCGCTGTCCGTGAGTGCAGAACAATCCGGGGCAGTCGACTCCGCGTCACTCACAAGAACTCGGATTTTCGCAGACCTCAACTTGGCGAATTTTGCGTCGTGACTTGGGCCTGCAACCGGACAAAATTCAACTGACCCAACAGTTAAAGGTAAACGACCATAGACAACGACGTGTGTTCGCTGAATGGGCTCTGGACTAGTTGTAAACTGACCCTAATTTTCATTGAAAAATCATCTTCAGCGATGAGGCCCATTTCTGGATAAATAGGTACGTCAACAAACAAATTTGTCGAACTTGGGACCATACCAATCCACATGAGATCCAAGAGCGTCCAATACATCGGTCCATTTTTCTTTGAGAACAACGTTGGCCAGGGTTGGCCAGGCCATCACCGTCAACGGCGAGCGTTATAGGTCGATGATTAACAACTTCATTTGGCCCAACGACATGTGGTTTCAACAGGACGGCGCTACGTGCCACATAGCTCACGTCACATTGGAAATTCTGCACGATCGATTCGAGGGCATGGTCATTTCACATGGAGGTGATATGAACTGGCCACCGAGATCGTGCGACTTGACCCCGTTATACTTTTTCTTGTGCGACCTGAAGTCTCAGGTCTATGCGAATAAGCCACAAACCACAGCGGCCCTCAAAGGCAACATAACCACTGCCATCGGTCAAATTCAGCCTGATTTATGCCCAGAGTCATGGAAAATTGGACATTTCGGATGCGCGCCACCCAGAGAAGCCGCGGCGGACAATTGAACGATGTTATATTCCATACATAATGGCATCGACAGGCCTTACAAACGAATAAAACATTTCCATGATATCTCACACACACTTTGTGTTATTTAAATTTAAAGATAGGAAGCGCTTAATGAAAGACCCTTCAGTTGAATGCACGAACCTGAAGAGAGATGTATATGAAAAAGCAGATAGCTCTCAGAGGTCAAATCACTGAGAGTGGGACAGTGGCATAGAAAGTGGAGGATATACTCCTACTGAGTCCACGTCGTCATCGTCGTGAGTAAAATGCAGCTTTATTGTATGCGAACCCTGAACATTTTGACCTGTGAATAATCCAACAAGCGAAGATAGGTAAGCTCTGCCTTTCAAGTGGATCTTAGTTCATCTGGATTTGCTGTGTTCTGTCTTGATGTTCCACAGGTTGGAAGGTTTTCCCACTTTTCATTGGCTTTGATTCGTATCGTTCGCTTTACTTGAATTTTTAGAATGCAGAGTGGAGATTTGATACTTTAATCTGTTAGTTTTTTATCAAAGAAGGATCCTTTTGGAGCCATCTCGTTTGCATGTTCGTTACCTAACACTCTTTTGTACCAGGGACTCTGCCTTAATAGCAGCCTGGCTGTCAATGAATATTGTAGTAATACCCTCGTGGGATACTGTCTTTATTGTCTCAAGTTTGGCTGCTTCTGCCATAGCCAATATCTCAACCTGGAAGACCCTGCACTGGTTCCCAGCTTCATCTTCGTCCAATACGTAAAAGTGGATATCGAATCTTCTACCATTTGGTTTCTGTCCCATGCCTCTCTGCTTGGAAAAATACAGGCGAATGGTATTTCGAAGTCATGATGGGGTCCGTATTGGAGTGTAAACCCAATTCATTTGAACGAATTGGGGTCTGGCCTTTTGGGCTTAGTTTCCACCTATTATTCCACTCAATCTTAAAGCACTTTTCGCTGGCGATTCTTGCATGTATAGATCTAAGGGCAAGAGACCAAATATAGTTTCAAGTCCCGCCATTGACGTCGTTCTCATGGCATAAGTTGTACTAATAAGTCGAATTTCCAGTGCTTTTGTCATAATAGACTAAGTTACCATAGGTTAAGATCCGTGGAATTATCCTTTTATGTGAGAAGAAGACTTTTTGTGGACGACCCTTTATGCACTAACGCGGTATACAAATTTAACTCCGAGCACGTTGAACTTAACAACCTCGGCACTTAACAGTATTTCCGCTGCGGGCATGAGTATAGAACTCGCAGAAGAGTCTTTTATTCTGTTATTTACATATCTTTGTATTTTAGTTCAGGTTTAAAACTTAGAGGGGCGGTTTAGAAACAATTTCATGCCTATATCTTTAAAGCTGTCGTTTCGAGAATTTTTCTACCCGTAATAAGGACTGCTTCAGTTTCATGATCCGCAGGTTGCGAACTGGTTAACCTAGTTTCTTCCTTATTCTAGTGTTGAACTTCTTTTAGCGTTTTTACGGCGATGTTGCATACAAAGATGGTAATCGACGCTTCGATTAAAATTGGTAGGATAGAATTTCGTTGCGTTTATTTTATTGTTTTCATTCTCCAAAAACGAGACTGGAAACGAATCTACCAGAGAAATCCAAAATGTGTATGAAGAGGATATCATCAAGGAGTGTAAGTGTCGCAGGATAAAGGATGAAATTCGTTTGAGTAGTACATAAAAGCTGCAGTTGAAAGAAATCGTACAGTCACGTATACAACAAGATAGAAAAGAGACCAGCAGAATAAGCCCAAAAAGGACTCTACCCGTTAAGGTGTTATTGCGTTTATTGTGGGACAGACTATCACCGCAGAAATCTACGGTCAACAGCCCTGTATATACAAATTGGCATTGGAGCATAAAGGGAGTCTGGTTGGATGGATGTCCCATTGCATCAATATAATGCTCGCCCCGAACAGCCAGAATTACCTGCACACAGTTACAGGAGTTCGGTTGTTTTTTTTTTTTTGTTGTTATTTTTGATTCCCCGGATTTAGCATCCTCAGATTTCAATTTTAGATCTTGGAATGTTGTTGAAGAAGCTTTTGGCATATTTTTTTTCGTCGACACCAAATAAAGTTGCCTGAGGTATCCAGAAGTTTCAAAAATTAAAAAATATCACAATACTTACGAGGTGTGTTCAGAAAATAACGGGAATTTTTAAATTTTCTAGAGCCCGATTGTCAAAAAATTTTTTATTATGTTGGTATACTCGTACATGCCCCTGAAGTTTGATAAAATTTTCAGCTGTATTCGTTGTTTACTTCGACTGTGGCAGCCCTAAGGTTAAACGTGTTTTTATGAGCTCGGCGATTCTTGTTTGTTAAAAGAAGTGGATCAAACAATTTGTATTAAACTTTGCGTAGAGAATGAAATAAAGTGTAACAAAGTGTGTAAGATGTTAACAAAGGCCTATGGTGAGTCTGCTATGAGTAAGCCAGGAGTTTACGAGTGGTATAAGCGTTTCCAAGATGGCCGTGAAGACGTTGAAAACGACGAACGCCCCGGACGCCCCAGCACATCATCAACCGCTGGAAACGTGGGAAAAATGAAAGAAATGGTTGTGAACGATCGCCGAATCACAATCAGAAAGTCGCTGATGATGTTGGCATATCGATTGGCTCATGCCATGAAATTTTTTCGAATGTTTTGGATATGAAACGCGTGGCAGCAAAACTTGTTCCCAAATTGTTGAACTTTGAACAAAAACAGCGGCGAATTTTTGGTCAAAAACAATACTGTAACGATGCGCCAGCCTCCATATTCGCCAGACATGGCTCCGAGTGACTTTTTCCTATTTTCAAAAATAAAGAGAACCTTAAAGGGCCGTCGTTTTACAAGCATAGATGACGAACTAAAGATCAAGTTTGAGAAGTGTTTCGAGGACTGGAGGAAGCGCTGGGACAAGTGCATAATATCTAGGGACTATTTTGAAGGCGACAACATTAATGTAAACGAATAAATAAATACTTTCTTCAAAAGCTCAAATTCCCTTAATATTCCGAACACGCGTCTTGTTCACCAGAGATTTTCTTCTTAATTTAGTAAGCACAAGTATCACATATATCTGCATACTAAAGGACCTTTTTCGTTAGACACTTACCTAAAAAGAAAAGAAATATAAAAAAGGTATTAGCATGTGTAAAAATAGTTTGTACATATGTTAGTAACTATATACATGATACATATAATATAAAAGGAGGCTTTAAAGCCTCCAATTGTTGAAAAAAAGGCTTATGTTGCTAGCGATCTGGTGAAACTACCGAACAGCTGATCACAGTACTACTTGAAACGATTAGTATTTTAAGAAGCCTAGTTTGCAATAATCAATCCTTGTGTACCCCTCAGAGCTATCTGCTGCTTCAATTACACCTTTCTTCAGACTCGCGCATGCAACAAGATGGCTTAGACCTACACAGGGACCAAACAACAACTAACGCGAGATGGAAAGCGGAAATAAAACTAGGAACCGCAATCAAATTTCTATCCATAATATAATATCGATATAGACTTACTAATGTGAATGAATTTAGTGATGTAACTGCAATGACGGAAAAGCGGGAGAGATTTGAAACTGCAAGAGATGTTGCGTAATCGCGGTGGTGGTTCGGAACATTTTTATAGAAATGAGCTAAGAGTTTGGAAAGACCATTTCTGTGAGAAGAGCGAAAACGACCTCTGTCAAGCAGGACGTGCCACTAAAACTAGATGAAAACCGCGAAAACTACCGCTCTATCCTATCAAAACGAAGATAGACCCGAACCTTTCAAAATAGAGGAAATAAAGCGGACTGTCAGTGGGCCATTTTCAAGCTAAATGAAGCAAAAATAATAAAAATGGCTTTTGCGGTCAATAAAACTCTTGTGCTCACGTGAAATGCTATTACTTCGTTAAACGTGCAATATTTTGAATGAAGCTTTTCAAAGTAGATCCACAATTGGCAAAAATACATTTTTGAATTTCTTTTACTGGGGCAAGAAAGTAAAAGAATACAATTGCATGGATAACCGGCACAATTAGTCGGTTTTGTTCAATGAAGTTCGTCCGAAAATCCGGTCCAAAAAACAATGGAAGCTCCAGTTAGAGCCGAAATTCCAAGGGGGACCAAAAGAAAAATGGTTTGATCACATATACAAAAAGATTTACTGATCGTTCTCGGCAATAACTTCAAAATGGTAGTTTTGTTTTTTTAAGTTTAATTCAAAATCAAAGTCATCGTGTTGAAACATTTCTCTGTGAAGTCAGAAGGATTCTGTGCAAAAATGAGTGCTGCTCTACTACGAGTACTTCCAGCTGTTTTTATATTTCCTTGTTGCAAGACAGAAACATATTTTCCTAAAAATTCTTGACATGAGTTGACGCCACGACAATTAAACTGGCTGAAAGCCTATCTAGAATCAAATTTGAACCCATGGACGGACGGCTTGTGTGATTACACCAGATGACATATCCACGAGACAAAACTGCAGAGATGATTGTGGAACACTCTTTTATAAACAACTGAAACCGGACATAGAAAATTATATTTGGTCAGTAAGATAGTAGTAGATTCCGTTGTGCAGCCTTCCTTCCATAAGTGAGTTGTACGACTTAAGAAAGAATCACGACATTTCAGAGTACGTCCGTTGAGCATTCATAGCGAGCCGGGTGTTACGGTTGAAGGTCTGAAGGGGCGGAATGCTACTGGCAATTTCATTGGAGCACTGGTGGTGAAAATAGCGATAGAACAAGGTAAGGCAGGAGACGTTACAAAGGTGTTAATTGATTGGGTAATATTAGCAACACCTACAAGGTGGCGCAAAAATTGTCACTCGATGTTCTTTGGCTATGATTTTTTTTAATGACTATAAAATATTGGTTCTGCTTTTAGATTAAGTTTATTTGATGTCTTAAATTGTTTTCCATTAAGTCGAGAAAATGATATCGGCTAAGTGGCCGCCGCCAGAATTGATGCCCATTCAGGAACGACTTGTGGCAACTTCTCGCCACAACTTCCGACGACAGGTACTCGCATTCTTGACGGATATTTACTTTGACAGCTTCAAGAGTCTGAGGCTTGTTCACATATGGTAGACTCATGACTTCAAAAAACCCACAAAAAGAAATCTGGACCGGTTAAATCAGGCGATCTCGCCGGCAAGTGCAAATCGCCAAAACGAGAGATTAGGCGACCCGCAGAATTTCGGTTGTGGCTCGTGCAGTATGCGCCGTTGCTCCATCCTGTTAGAACCACATGTTCTAACAATTCAACCAATTGAGGAAGGGAAAAGTCGTTGAGCATGGCTCTGTAACGCTCGCCGTCCATAGTAGTCGTTTGGCCTGCGGCGTTTTCATCTTCAAACACAGCTGCGATATTCTCAGCAGAATGGCTGCTCCACGGCCGACCAAACCTGACAGCATCTGGTGTTGTCCCACTGACGAATTATTTCGCAAAAAAATCGTAACAATTATTTAGGAGTATAGCGATTCATGTCTTGTTGACGTTTATTTTGTATGTGTTTATTTCACAAATGTCAAAGTAGAATTGGCATTTGCCGCCATTTTCAAAAATTATAGCATCTCCCGATAGGGTGATGACTTTTGCGCCACTTTGTATAAGTTTTATCGCACGGTTTTGAATTGCATCTAGCACTTACCGAGGTTTCAGGAGCACTTGACCAGATGTAACCACTTTACTCCAATTCTGGACGGATCAATGCCTTATACATTGAGGCCAGAAAGCAGAGAGTACTCTCGTAAGCAAAGGAATATATTGGATTAGAAGTAGCAAACAAGAGATCATTGATGATTGATTAAAAAGAGTATCGGAGACAAAACGGAGCCCTGTGGCACACCAGCATTTACATTGTGAAAACGACGTGAAACCATCCAAGACAGCTTGAATTGAACGTTCCGAAAGGTAACTTCTAATCCATTGAGGAAGAGATTCATCGAATAGAAACACAAGCGTTTTCGACAAAAGAGCCTGATGCTCAACTCTGTCAATTACTTTTGAAATACGAGTATCAAGTGGAACTATCTTGCTTTCGCCAGATTGATGTACGGTTCGGCTCCACGCTCCGGCGAGACATGCCAACAAATCACCAGTGGACCTGTTGCTTAACTTTTACATTCTGTTGAATTGAGCCTGATTGGATCAAGCGTGATAATATCATCAACTACAAAAAGGCATATTCAAGCATATATGTGCATATAAAACGACTTGAAATATTTATTTTGGATTGAAATATAATCGATACCATTAGTTATGAAACATTAAATCATTAAAATATCCTCCAAGGACCCGTTTCTCAACCGATATCCCAGCAATTTCACGTCAAATGTTCGCCTACAAGTCATCTTAAGACTTAAGGGAGCAAATAGGTTTAGGTGATTCAAAAAACTGATTTTTTTTTTATTCCATAAATTGTTAGGAAAATTATTCAAAAACATGTTCCAAGAATTTCAAATAAAAAATTTCAATTCTTTCTGATGGTGTGAGCGACTAAGTGAACGTCCCTCATTAAGTGCCTTCGTAAGGTGAGTTTCAAGTTTGACGATAAAATGTCAAGGTATCTGAAAAAATTACAAATTATGTCTCATATTTTATTTAAATACCATTAATGATCATATCCTATTTTCAAAGGGCTCGTACTGCCCCAAGTTCCCCCAAGTAGTTTAAATAAATTTATTACTGCCTTGAATTTGTCGTTTTCGGTTAATTTTTTTTCAAACACGTTTTTCTCGAAACGACTTTTTTGAATTTGTGTATACTCCTCTAGCTGAAAAAGTTACTATCTAATGATTTTGATCATTGGTAGTTAATTTTTTCATATAATTGCGCTCTATATGGCTATATTTAGAGTAATATCATTTTTTTAAATATTTGTGTATTTTAAACAAAAAAATGCACTAAATATGTACCTCTAAAATATGCAATTTTCAATTTTGTTCTTAAAGTAAATTTGAAACCCCACTAAGCCTAAAAAAAAAAGAGTCTTCAATTCATCGATTGTGGCACGCCCTGTGTGGCAAGTCCTCACATCATCTAAGCCTTCCAGTTCCGGTCAAAGTGGATGAAACGAATGTGTTCGTAACTATCAGCACTAATTTGTATTACTTTTGCCCATCGGTTCTTCTAATCTGATATGTTCGACGACATGCGGTTGTTTCTTCTTCCGCCTTTTTTTCTATTGCTCATTTAGATTTATGTACCTAGTCCTGCCATAAGTTCTGTTACAAGTATAAAACGCTATTAGAAAAAAACCAGTAAACATATTGCATTCAAAATTTCATTTACTAGACCACAATATTGATCATTAAAAAAAAATTGGATTAACTTGAAATGACTGCCTTTTGCTTTAACACAAGCTTCCAAACGGTGTGGCCATTGGGCTATAGCGGCACGTACGGTTTCCATGGAAATCGTGGACACTGCTCTGATTAATGCTGTTTTAAGACTTTCCAAATTTCTGTGGGGAGTCTTGTAGGCCACATTATCCAATTCTGACAACAAACCATGATCTAATGGATTCAGATCTGGACTCCTCGACGACCAATCTTCTGCTACTATGAAGCCAGGAATATTGACTATGAGCCACTCCTGCGTGATTTTGGCTTTGTGTGCTGCAGCAGAGTCCTGTTGGAAGATCCGTCTGTATTGGTCAAACCCTTCACAACACCCTTTAGCACATCTTCTTGGTAAACCTTTGCACAAGTTTATACGCATTTGTCACAGAAATGGAGGGATGTGACACCATGGTGAGAGACCCCCACCAAACCATTACGGAAGCGGGATGTTGTCCACGTTGAACCCTTGGAACAACTTCTTTCGCTACCTTAGAAGAAGTGGCATACATTTTGCCATTTTGTTTGTTGAAAACTTCTTCCACGGTAAACATTTTCGCATCCGTAAACAGAATGTTTTCATGACCATTGTCCGCGTGCCACTGCAAAAGTCGCTTGCATCTTTCCAGGCTAATTTTAGTTGAGGAGTTAGAAGATGACCCGTGGACCGACGATAGGCTTTCATATGCAGATCATCCCGAATCAGCCTAGACATGGATCTGGTTGATATATCCAATTCCTTGGACATGATATTCTGCGTCCTTCTGCGGGATTTCTCCGAATTCGTTCTATCTTTACTACCGCATTCGTACGGCGACGTGCGGGCGACCACTTCTTGCCCTGTCCTCTACTCCAGACAATTCGCCGAAGCGAGCAGTAGCCCGATAAAGGAATATTCTCGATATTCCAAGTGGTTTTAGCAACTCGAAAATTTGGCCAGCACTCTTTCCGCCCTTATGCAACGCTATTACGTCGACTCGATTCTCTTTAACGCCCCGCTCCATGTTAATAATTTGCAAACTGAAACCAAATGGATTGTCACCAAATTTTGACAGGCGGGCTAAAAGAGGTTTTACTAAATGATGGTACACATTTTGGCTCAGTAACGCCAACTATCTTCCAACACGAGTACTTATCAATCAGCCCTCTTATATTATATAGAAATAAGATTATATAACGGGTGACCAGATACAATAGCAATGATAGTTTTTCCGATTGTTATGTTTCAGCAACTGCCAAAATTACCAACGACATCCAGCTGTCAAAATATTCAGTAAGGTTTGCCCTTTCATCATGCATCGTTTTATGCTGGCCGAACATGCAAAAATTATTAAAAAATATCGAAATTCCGGCTCAGCTGCAAATACGCAACGTGAATTTCATCGTGAGGGCGGTCGTCATCATGGCTTTAGTGTGCAGGCAATTCGTCGCACCGTGGCTTAAGATCGAAAAGGGTGTACTCACTTGTCAAGAAGACAGAGATTGGTGCGAAATGAAGAAAACATAGTCGCTGAAGCAGCCAGTATCAAAGAAGACCCAGAAATGTCGATTCGGCGCCGATCAGCTGAAATGGGCATCGCCAGATAGTCAACCCGGCTTATTTTGCGGTTGGATTTGCTCCTACATCCGTATAAGATTGTGCTGACGCAAGAATTCAAGCTGGACGACCTTACACAACGCCGTGAGTTCGCTAATTGGGCGCTGGTAATATTGGCCGGAGATCCGGATTTGGCCAAAAATCATCTTCTTGGACGAGGCCCATTTTTGGTTCAGCGGCTATTTCAACAAGCAGAATTGTTTGGTGCGGTTTATGGCATGGCGGCATCACCGGACCTTATTTCTTTCGAAATGGAGAAGGAGGCACCGTTCCGTCAATGGTCTCAGGTATAGAGCGATGTTAACGGACTTTCTGTGGTCAGAGCACGACAACACCGATATATCCGTTAGTTGGTTGGTTCCAACAAGACAGCGCTACATGTCATACAAGTGACGCAACGCGTTCATCAATTGGCCGCCGCGATCATGCGATTTGACACAACTCGATTATTTTCTCTGGGGCTATATGAAGTCATTAGTCTACTCTAACGAGCTCGAGGCTAACATTCGACACGGAATAATGCCAATCAAAAATTGGACCGATCGCTTAAAGCACTGTCAGCGAAGCAGAGGCGGCCATTTCTTCCTTTTGTCCCTCTTCGAGACAATGGAAAAGGAAGCAACTACCGGGCCGAGATATGGTTGGTTTTAGTTGATACGACTTGTTTATCTTGCATTGCTTTCACACTCTGCATCGGTCCTTCTTTTTTCTCCCAAAACGAACAAATTTGATGCAGAACTAAACTTTGTTGAAGAAGAAGTTTTTTTGCCATAGCATGCATCTAAACAATTGAAGAAATCTTATCTTGCCCTATGGTGATGTACTTAGATTAAGATGTATCTGTGCCAGTAGCAATAACAAATTAACCGCTGTATCCGAATGCAATGCCTTTATCATTATTTCTTACCATAAAGCAACTTACAAGCACTTATGCTACAAGCGGCAATAAAATTGACCAAATTCATGCTCAAATAAAAAAAAAAAACGAAGCTCTAAACATGAGTGTGAAAATCATTATTAGCTATTACACAGTCTCACCTTCTATCACCATTCCATAATTGTGGTGAATCCCTAATCGCATCCTAAGAAACAGAAACAGCACGAACGAACTCTCTACGTCGAACTTGAACGACTACGAACTACGAGTATAACCGTCTTTCTAAGGCGTCAAAATTATATAAAACCCAACACCTTTTGTTTGGCTCCTTGTTCTCGTATTTTCCCCAAGGGTACAAACACCATCATCACTGGAACGCATTCGAGAAACCATTCCCTTGTGCTTTAACGTCTCTTCGTGTGCATTTGGCGTTCTTTAAGTGCTTCCCGATGTAGTCAAAGTTATACAGCCAAATCCACTAGCGACTAAAACTTCAAGGAATTCTCACTGTGCTGATTCTTTCATTTCGTCTTTCTGTGTTAAGCTGCTCCTCACCATGCTGGGCGATTCCGTGTTTAAGATATGCCAAGAACCTGAATACCGTCTGCCTCTGCAGCCTCTTGATCCTCTTGAGTCCATGCATTGAAGCATTCCTTTTCCAATACAAAATTCTCTTTCTGGCAAAAACACAAAATACCTTTTATGCGGGGCTGTGATGATCTCGTTTGTTCCAAAGTTACGAGTTCTACCAACATCATTCCATAGGTCCTCTTCGTCTATATGTGGTTATGTGCGATGGTAACGACATCCCAGAGATTCCAACCACATTCGAATTTGGAAAAACAATCCAATGTCGACGAGGAAGACTGTGCTCTGTGTCAGACCACTGCTGTTGGAACACCATCCATGAAGTAGAATCTCTTGTTTCGGTTAATTTGACCATTTCGTAGTCGTCCTCGTCGTCATCATCGTTGTCGTCTTCGTTGTTTCCTACCACTCTCGCTCTTTCACTAGCCGGTGGTTCTTGGTCAAGAGAATGCACTTCGATTCAAAGGTAATGCATTCTGGTACAACAAGAGAATTTTAAGTGGACCAGACCAGCAAAGAGATGACTGCAGAGCGAACACACAAATGATTTTAATGCATACGCCAGGGTAAGGCAAACTAAGGTAAGACAAGCCCTTATATTGCCTTCATCCTTTTTCCGTAAACGCATTGATATTTATGTGATTGCACTGGTAGAATTTTTAATTAAACAAAACAAAAGAAATAGGACCAGCTTCATCACCTTTACCACTACCACCAGCACCACCGATTTAGAAGGGCGAATTGAAATGAAAATTTAGCCCGCCAGACGAAAAAACACCAAAATGTAATTTCGTATTCACAGCCGAGGTGTTTGAAGACACCTCTTCCATGTGTTCTCTCGGCATAGGTTGTGGCTTCTTTTGGAATATATTTCGGGTCCGTTTTTATGTAGGCGGACATTCGGTCGGCCCGTCGTCTTGAAGAAGAAGAAGAAAACTGTCACACAAGAAAGAATACCAAGCACGACAGATAGGCTGACTGTTGTCATCAACTCAATTCACAGAAGACAAACACCACACCGAAACTATCTCGAACGAAGAAATCCCTTTGATGGATTAATGGCATTTTGGAAATGCAACTATTTAAGGAATACTAATTGGGACGAATGGTTGGGTCTTTTTCGGGAACTTGGTATGTGACAGGGTATACAAAAAAAAAAATTACAAAGAAAACTTTGAATTTTTATGAGATCTTTGATCTTTTGAAGGGGAGATGCAGTTCTTGGACACGCAGTACTTTTAGGTAACACTTTGTCGGCATGTACTCGTACTATTGTGTAACAAGTGCTTCTCCACTTGTTTTAATTTGTATTCAACCAATGTTCAGTCACAATTCACTGTTGATGGCTGTTGTCTTGCCCATGAATATGACATCTGTAGATTTTGAATGAAAAGATTAGAAAGAGTAAACCTTTCCATTTCTCGTTGACTTCTATTTGACATGTAATAACCCTTTTGTTTCAGCTGTTTACAATGATGGAATGGAGTAACATCCACAAACGCAACAAAGAAAAAGGCTAGATTTTTGGGAACCCGCTCGCGTACTTTCATGTATAGCACTTTGAAATTCTTCGGGACACTTGCAATATTGATTCAGATGCAATCGTGTCCGGGAAAGTGAAAGTTTCGCAAAAATCCATGCGAAATCCGTACGCAATGAATTTTTACTGACAAATTGTGTTCACTGACGAGAAAATTTTCACCGTTGAGGAATCGCTCGTTAAACAGAATGATCAAGTATGATATACAAACGAGGTCTCTTTGATAAGTACCAGTAGGTGGCGCTACCGAGCCAAAATGAGTATACCATCATTTAGTATAACCGCTTTTAGCCCGCCTGTCAAAATTTGGTCATAATCCGACGCTTAGCTTTGTTTTGCCACCCATTTCAAAACATCGTGTTAGTGCTTTTTTGCGAAAAAGAGCAGTATCGCTCCGTGATCCGATTCTTGTTTTTGAGTGGAAATCAAGCGCATTCTCGATGGTTTGTATGAGACCCATTCACCTTCCCGTACAAGCGCTTACCATTGGTTCGCAGAGTTTCGCCGTGGCCGCACGTCGGTTTTTGATGAACCGCGCCCAGGTGGCCCAAAAACGGTTACCATAGAGGAAACCGCGGACAAAATCCATGATCTCGTATTGGCAGATCGCCGAGTGAAAATTCGCGAGTTGGCTGAGATAACAGGCGTCTCAACTGAACGCGTTGGCCATATCCTGCACGAGATTTTGGCCATAAGAAAGCTGTTCGCGCGAAGGGTGTCGCGTTTGCTCACATCGGAGAATAAGCGCAATCATGAGACCATTGCAAAGACGTGCTTGGCCCTGTTTAATCGGAATCCGGAGGAGTTTCGGCGTCGTTTCGTGACCGTCGATGAGACATGGATCCATTGGTATACACCAGAGACCAAAGAACAGTTGAAACAATGGGTTTTACCCGGTGAACCTGCTCCAAAGAAGGCGAAGACAGTTCCTTCGGCCGGAAAGTTGTCAAACCAAAACTAAGCGTCGGATTGTCACCAAATTTTAACAGGCGGGCTCATTTTGGATCAGTAGCCCCACCTATCTTTCAATCCGGGTACTCATCAAACAGCCCTCGTACACATACTTGGACATCAAGAGAAGCGTTAAAACTCATTCCGAGGCTCGAATGTGGCCCACCATCCCACATCAGTAATTGTATGGTTGGAAGTGAGCTATGACAGTGTGCCGGCCTTCATTTTTGCGAGAAAGGTCTCAACATTCGGTGAACGTTTATCAAATAACTGTTTTAGAAGTCTTTGTAAAAGCGATCGACCAAACAATATTCGTTACCAAGGCGGAGAGATTTTAAAGAAGCATTCTGCTGTATCTCACAAAGCGAAACAATTCAGAATTCGCTCAAAAACAACGTACGGGACATCATATTACCGGATACTTGGCTAGCTAGCAGTTCAGACCTTAACCTGTTTTAGAGGACATGGCTTGCTCTATTTAACACCAACGTATTGAGTCTTGCAGTGAGCCCTTGTCCCGGCGTGGCAACTTTCTCATGCATATGGCGTGTACTACAATTGATTGGTCAAAGGAGCTCTAATGAAACTAACAAAGTTATTCAAGAATACACTTATATCATCTTATTGAAATGGTTGCAATTGGCCTTTCAATCGAGTCCGGGTAAATTCGAGAAATGACAGCCGCAATTCCATGAGGGTAAAGTGATAGGCAAATCATCTTGGAAATGAACAAGTCTTGAAACATTGGATAAAATATCTTTGAAACATTGAAAAGCCAGCTGGTGTACCTTTCCTCGTGCAAATGTTGCTTGTTTTTGATGTTCTTAGCCTGTTCAATGTTGCTGCTATTATAATAATTAAGCTTACTAGCTTTTTAAGATTTTGAGGCTGTGGCACGAATGGCTTTAACACGGGAAACTGATGGTCGAATTCCCGCCTCATCTATAACACGGCCGAAATATTAGATTTCACTTTTACGAATTGCAAATTGATATTTGCCAATCCAACAGCTCTAAAAAGATATTTAAGTTTGATAGATGTTCTTCATTCGTCTTGCCAGACACAATCACATCGTTCAGGTAAGATACACAAAACTTCTGCTGTAAGCTGCTCCATATAGCGTTGAAAAATGCGCGTTAAACTGGAGGTCCCGAAGAGAATCCGTTGATATTCGTGCTCGTACAGTCCAAAAGGTGTATTTATCACGCATATCTTTTTCGTTTCCTCGTCGAGCGGTAATAGGAGATAGGGTTACCTTTTCGTGAAAAATCTTCTACCTGTAGTTTATGGAAAAGTTCTTGAATGCGTGGAATGGGATGTCTGTTAACTCAGCGGCGGGTTTATAGTGTCCCTAGGACCACCGGTTATGATTTCAGCTCAAATTGAAAAACGTCCACATACATATCTCTCACAAGGGAGATTTCACTTCACATCCGAGTTGATCCTTAAATTGAGAATTTATTTGCTTCACAACTTCTTCCTTAGCACTTTTGATGTTTGACTTAAAAGCGTTGAACCAGTTGAACCAGTCTAACCTCATAATGCTTTGACAGACAAATCTACTTCCATGGAAAAAATGCTGGAAAAGTCTTCTTCCCTTGTGGGCAGAGTCTGAAAACCCACCCCGACCCAACCGGCCTGTGAACGATGTTCGGATTTATTAGGTGCGCAACTAAGTCCATAGATGGCTTCAGCAGTAAGTGTTGATCGTCCGCGTGAAGGAAGGCCAAAATCCTTCGAAGACGCTGAATTAGAGGCATTGCTCGATGAGGATCCATGCCAAACGCAAGAAGAGCTGGCTTCAGCATTAGGAGTTACCCGCCAAGCCATTTCCAAGCGATTGTATGCGAAAAACGGCTACAATACGAGCAGAGGCACGAAAAAGTGATTCTACAGCATGACAGCGCCCGGCCTCACGTTGCCAAACCGGTTAAAACCTAAATGGAAACGCTAAAATGGGAAGTCCTACCCCACCCGCAATATTCTCCAGATATTGCGCAGTCCGATTATTACTTGTTTCGTTCGGTGGCACATGATCTGCCTGATCAGCAGTTCGGCTCATATGAAGACATAAAAAATGGCTTGATCCGTGCATAGCCTCAAAAGATGAACACTTTTACCGTAACGGTATTCGAGCTCTGCCAGAAAGATGGGAAAAAGTTGTAGCTAGCGATGGGCAATATTTTGAATGACTGACGTTTGCAAATGTTACAGATCGACTTTATCTATTTACAATTGCTTCACTCGCGGTGTAGATAGAAACCCGGGTATGACTTCCTATTCAGAAAATTTGCAGTCGACTTACTTGGTTCATTATATATTTTTAGATAATTGGCGAACGTCGGTAGAGTTGATTTCGATGCTGTTGCACACAAAGCCGCAAATGCTGCTCCCCTTCATGATTTCGGCTGCAGAACGAGTAGGTACTGAAGCGAATAAAATCTGTAAATTTTAATATGGGCTATACTTCCAATGCGTAGAAATTGCAATCCCATTTTGTACCCAAATTAGCCTGTATATTCTCTAGTTTCAGTTTGTTATTGATTTTAGTTCGGTGCGGTTTAAAATATTTATAAAATATGAGTCAAGAGGAGCGCCGTAAAAAGATCATCGACAAATGGCCCGAAAATACTTCGCGTCCAAACCATTTCATTGCAAAAAATTTAAACATAGCACGCAGTACAGTGGATTCTGTTATTAAACGATATTTGGAGACGCTGACAGTTAAGCGAAAACAGAAAATGGAGCTAAAAGTGGAGCACATGATACAAATTTGGACAGGAAAACAGTGGGTACCATCGTAAAAAAACCGGATTATGTCATCCAGAGATGTTGCTCGGAAATGTAATACCAACCAAACAATGGTACAAAGATCTAAAAAACGTAACGGTCTAAAAACATGAAAAAACAAAAAATACCAAAAGTTACTGAAAAGCGAAAAAAAAGTCATAAAAACACGAGCCTGAAAGCTATACGAGTTGATCGGCAACAAGAATGCGTGCTTGGTTTTGGATGACGAAACTTATGTCAAAGCCGACTTTACTACTCTTCCAGGTGAGCAGTTTTACAACTCGTTTGAAGCTGAGATTCTTCCGCAATCAACAACATCGATTGGGATGGAAAAATTCGGGTCAAAATATCTTGTTTGGCACCCCATTTGCCAATGTAGACACAGAAGCTCATCGTTTATTACAACGGGAACAATTAACGGAGAAGTGTACATTAACGAGTGCCTAAAAAAACGGTTGATTCCTTTCTTAAACAAACACGAGGGTTCAACATTATTTTGGCCAGATTTAGCTTCAGCTCACTAGGCTCATGCGACGTTGAGCTTTCTTGTTGCTAAAAATGTCGACTTTGCCTCAAAAGACATGAATCCACCCAATGTTCCACAGTGCTGTGCCATTGATTGGGCTTTGGTCAAAGCTAAATTGAGGAAAATTGAGCAGTGTGCAAAGGACCGTAAAAGATTTTAGTGCTAAATGGAAAAGAGCGTCCAAAAAGATCACGCATCTAACTGTCACCAACCTTATGAAGGACATTCGAAAGAAGTTGAGGAAAGAATGGGAACCCAAAGAATTTTTTTTATTTTTTGTAATTGTGAATGAATTTAATAAAAACAGAGTTTTAAAGCAAATAAAAAAAATTTACATGAATTATGAAAATATTTTTTTTTTTAATTTGAAGTTTCCAAATTTTATTCGTTTCAGTCCTTACTACTATCATGTCACGACAGCGAGCACCATTAACTGTTATTGCCTAGCCACCCACATTTTCAAAGATGAATGGTGCGATGATGCCTCCAGCCCAAATGACGCGTTGTAATGCATTTGTTTCTCAATCATCACTCGTTGATTTTCTGAACCCCAAATTCGACAATTTTATTAAACAAAACCATCAAGATGAAAATGAGCCTTATCGCTGAAGATAATTTTGTTTGAAAAATCTTCCACTTGTTGTTCCATAATCCATAACCTTCATTTAGCGCTCCATTTTCAATAACCCTGAACTGTCAACTGTCACGCTGTCTTTTTTTCCCCCGCTAACATCACTTTACCGCATAAATGGCGCAAAATTAAAATATTGCGTGAATTTTGGGACACCCTTTATTTTAGTTACAACCAGGCAAACAAGTGGATTCATGATTTTTATTTCGAGAGAATATGCAACATACGAGTACCAATCGGAAAAACGATTCGTCTATAAGTCCAGCCAGACTAATAAAAGTCTCTTGGTTCCTTATGGAATGACAAATGGATCATTAAATGATTATTAAAATAAAAAAGATTAAGATTCTGGTTCTTGTTTTTTTTTTTAATTTTTGGCCAGGTTCCTTTTACAGGCTAAACTAGGCTCTACCCCGCATATGCATAAGTTTCTTAGTCCATTGCTTATCTTTCTTTTTAATTCCACAATTGTATTTTAGTTCTGTTTGTTTGTATTCTTATTTTTTAAATAACCTGTTATCAATTTTGCTCATGTGATTAAGAACAACTGGGGATATTCTCATCGGCATTAAACAAATTACAACCAAACTGACACCTAAATTAGCCTTAATTGCAATTTGTAGCCATGTTGCTACTACTGTGATCCACCACCACCATGTCAAAGAATACGCACCACAAATTTTCTCCACCACTTATCAATCATTTGTGATGATTATTCTCCTCACACGCAGCCTCTGGCGCTTTTGTTTTCATTTTCATTTCTTCCTCTTCTCAGTCTCCAACTTCTGGCGTTTCTCATTAGGGGAGGCTTCGCATGCACAAAAGATTCAAGAAAACGAAATAAAAATGCACAGTACATGCCGTGGCGCATGTGTGCTGTGCCCTGGTGTGCTTCGGCGTGCCCTGGTGTGCTTCGGCGTACTCTGGTGTGCTCTGTTGTGGTGGGAGAGCATACACAAAAAGCAATCACAAAACGAACGATAACCAACGATAAATCAGTAAAATTATGCCCGTTTGACCCAGGCCCTAAATTTGGGTCCGACTTTTTGGACCTCTTTGTGTTGCACTCGTTGCTGTTCATTTTGACACGAACTATTCGTCGTACAGAGTGTCCGGTGGTGCAGGGTGCTGTTGAAGCGAAGCCACGTCTTTAGGGCTGTTCCCTTTTCGTCATTAATTTTAAAAATGTTCATTGGATTTTTGACAGATTTGTGCAGACATTTGGCGCCTTAACAGCAATAACTCTTTTTTTATTCATCTTCTCCCTCTCTTCCCTTCTTCTTACACGAATATGTCCATACATACATATTCAACAATCGGTTGCTACATCTTCGTCCAGGAGGAAGGAAGCATACGAATACGAAAAATTAATCTCCATCTCAGGTGTGAAAGAACATAAACAAAAATGAATAAGAAAAACTAACAACGTCGTCCATAAAGGGTGACGTACAAATGGAAGGGGAGAAGAATGACGAGAATTGTTAATAATTATAATTTTAAATAATTTGTACGATTTTTGTGTTTTTTTTTTAGGAAATCATTATTTTATGATCTACGGTTTGACAAGTACGTCGACAGCGGTAATGACGACGAACATCCAAATGAAGAGGTGGTTTTGGCACATGGGACCCCCTCGTATGGTCAGGTTTTGATGATGAACGCGATTTACTCGCTAAAGAGCGTGATTACGTTGATTTTTAATGTTAATTTGGCATTCGTGGATGTTTTATTTTATGAGAAGACAGACATGGACGTACGCGATCGATTTTATATTGAACGATTCGTTTACGGCCTTTTTGATTTGGACTGTTCGATTGTGTGGCTGTTAAACGTATACTCGTGGGTTATGAACTCGTTTAATTTCAATTTGATTTCTTTTTGGGGGGCTGTAAAAGTGTTGGTCGTAAAATTGATTTTATGACTTGGGATTGCGTAGGTTGTGAGCTTAATAAATCTAATAAATGCCGAATGACATCTTCAATATTGGCCTAAAAAGAAAACTTGAAAGTGATAGGTGAAAGGGTGGATGTAGGCATGACTTTTTCCGGTTACACTTCAATATTTGTTACAAAACTAGGCCTTGAGATCATTTGATATGACAATTATATAGGCCGGACGCGCTAGGAATTGAAAATGCTTTTGAACAGTTGATGAATGGGCAAAGTGTTGGCAGGGCACTTATTTATAATCCCCTCCCTGCCGGATCAAAAAAATCTCCGCCCAGCTTCATCGGAATTGCAAGTGAACTGAGTAATAGAACACGTCATAGCTATTGTAGTATCTCCCATCAATCATGGTGGCGAATGAGTTCATCGAATACGTTGTTGCTTAATGTGATGCTTAAAGTCACCTGGCACGGATGGCATATATCCAGATATGCTAAAACAAAGTATAGACCAGCTGCTGGTGACTCTATGCCTGACACTGGCATACATACTGAACCCCTGGCGAACAGTTAGAGTAGGCCTTAAACTGAAATTCGAAAGTGAAGATTAAACGTTCGCCAAAAACTTTAGATCTATCAATTTGGCCTCTTCCATGTTCAAGAGCAGCGAGAAAATGGTCAAGCTTCATGTGCGCAAAACTGCTTTGCGAATGCGTTCTCTGTCCAAGATGCGACACGACTGCCAACTTGACAGACCCTGTGATACTGCACTTCAAAATTAGGTGGGCAGAATTGATGGCGCGCTCGACAAGGACTACGAGTTGAGCATTTCCATCGACATTGTGGATGCTTTTAATAAAGCGACTTTGGATGAAATTGATAGCTCCGCCGGACAACAAGCATTGACGAGTCACTAGTTTTGTGAATAAGAGCTATGTGAACGAATCTGACCCTGTTGTCACTGTTGAGTAGGGACTATAAGGGATGGCGATGGTAAATAGGAGTTGACCTATGGCGCAATAATAAGTTTCCGCCGTTTTACAAAAGATGACTGCACCAGTAAGTCATGGTTAAAAGTTCCATATGTAAAACGTCATATAAGCTTGAGCATCTGCCAACAACGCCACATAAAAATATGGGGTGACCAGATAAGGATAGGAAAAAAAATTTAAATAAAACAACAACGATGTGAGATATAAAATTGATTCTGGTTTTATTTTGAAGCTACGTTCATGCCATTATGTGTAGAATAGCACACTATTGAAATGGCGGACTCGGCTTCGGTGGTAGTTCGGCTTCAAGCGGTCAGTCCAATTTTTGTGACTATGCAGCGCTATTCCGGCAATAACGTGTGGAATGCTTGCCTCGAGCTCGTGCAATGTGGTTAGCTTGTTAACGTAGACTAAAGACTTCACGTAGCCCCAGAGAAAATAATCGAGTGCACGCAATAAACCGCACCAAACAGTCAATCTTTGGGGATGCATTGATGCTTTGCCGAACAGTTATGGATTGTGTTAGCTCCAATAACGGCAATTTTGTTTGTTGACATATCCGCTGAGCAAAAAATGGGCCTCGTACGGATCTCCGGCCAAAACATTTCCAGCCCCCAATTATCGAACCACGACGTTGTCTATGGTCGTTCGGCTTCAATTCTTGCGTCAGCACAATCTTATACGGGTGTAGGCCCAAATCCAATCGCAAAATAAGCCGGGTTGACTCTCTGACTCTCACGCTCAAACTTTTCCACGGTGCGACGAATTGCCTGCACACTGTAGCCATGATGACGACCGACCTCACGACGAAATTCACGTTGCGTACTTAGAGCTGAGCCGGAATATCGATATTATTTTAATAATTTCCGCACGTTCGGCAAGCGTAAAACGATGCATGATGAAATGGCAAGCCCTACTGATTATTTTGACAGCTGGATGTCATTGGCAACTTTGACAGCTGCTAAAATATAACAATTGGAAAAACTATCATTGGCTATCTGGTCACTCGATATTAGCGATTTTGTATTAACATTGTATATACTCGTACAATACATACGAGTAGCTCTACAATTTATCGAATGTAGTCATAAAGCTCGTCAAACTCAATTTGCAGTCTAGGTTTGGGCATTCGTAAATAAGCCGCGATTTCATTGCCATTGCGAGGATTACAATGAGAAATGAATAATGGCACTAGTTTGTACCCAGAATCAGAGGGATCTCTGCGTCGTCGATTTGTTCAAAATGAAACGATTATTTGGCATTCACTGTCTAGAGAATGCATTCTGATACATATATTATATCTAGCCATCTCAAGCGTCAGATGCGCACTTTTCTGACCAGGTTGATGTCGGTGTGGAGTTCATAGAAGTTACTATTACATCTCTTCCTCCAATGTCCGTCTATGAGAACGTGACCAAAAGTCATTCGAAGAGACTTTCACTCAAAACGACCCAGGATATCTTAATTCGTAAACGTGCATGATTCTTCGCAATAGAGCTGGACTGGGAAAATTGGGTCTTATACAGTCTCATTAGTGTTTCTTTGATTTTTTAAGTCAATGGGCCCGTGATTGGCAAGTGTACATAGCTCTTCGCTTGACCTTCTGATCAGGTGTTATTATTTCAATAAATATTGATAGACGAAATCCATTGCTACCCCAATGGCTGTCTATTGTCACCTCCTGTCCGATTCGTCGATATTGTGCTTCCATCTTATTGACAGCGTATCCTTGGTTATGTTCCACTTACAACAATTGTTGTGTTTTCGCAATGATATGATTTTAAACAAGTCACAATACAGCGCATCACATTTTCTAAAACCGATGTTGACATCAAAGTATTAGGCAATATTGCAGCCAGCCTTTATAGAGCACCCAGCACTTTCTATTCTTCACAATCCGACGAAGTTGGCAGGTCGTCGCTGTAGATGCTACGGCCTTAAAATCGATAAAAACGTGGACGTATTCTTTAGAGTCTGGAGTGCCTATAGGTATATCTGGACGTTTTCTTTAGGATCTGCCATAGTGTGAATATTTGGTTAAATTTGGTCAACTGATAGGGTCTTATCAAAACATTGACAATTGGATTAAGGCGTCTACACAATCTAGCAGACAATCGAATACGTGATTTTATTATACTATAGTTGGCGTAGTTTACAAGGTCCTCTTACTTGTGGTTTGGCCAAACGGTGCGAATGGACAGAAATTCTGTCTTCTTTGGCACAAATAAGTACACGCATTCTGTCTGACAGCGATGTTTCGGTCGTCTCTGACATTTAAGAATCTGCAGAAGGGGTTTTTCCATATGTTCAGTTTCGACTGTGACTATATATTTCGGGTCTTTTTACCTTGACAATTGCTGTAAATGTTTTTTTTAGTAAGACTTCCGAACGTTGTTCTTTATAGTACCCCCTATGCTTCGCAGGCGAATTATTTTGGTACATGCGCTTGTGTTCAAGCTTCATCAAACTAGTGTGGTTGGATGAGACCTAGTAAAGGGTTTTTTGTTAGAGGTTTGATTTTTAAACTGGGAACACTGTTTCTACAGATTGTCAATTCGACAGTTGAAAGTTTACTTAGTACGTTTTGCCATTTTACGATGAATAGAATAACGCCAGAACAACGCGTGCAAATTGCGCAAACTTATTTTGAAGACCATGGTTCGGTTCGCCAAACTTATCGTGAGCTACGTCCATTTTACGATCGATATAATCGTCCATCTGAGAAAGTTATTCGGAACACGATGAATCGTTTTCGCACCACGTACATTCTAGCGGATAATACGCATCCCCAAAGACGATAAGCAGTGCGAACAGAAGAAGTTATTGCCGTTGTGGAGCGCAGTGTTAAGGAGAATCCGAATGAGTCGATTCGCCATCGTACACAGCAATTGGAGCTGTGACCACTTCCACTTTATGGAAGATTTTATGGAAAGATCTTGGCTTAAAAGCTTATAAGATCCAGCTTGAGCAAGAGTTAAAATCGCGTGACCATTATATGCGTCGTATGGGCCGAAAACATGATTCAGCTTGATCCTCATTTTCAACACAAAATTTTGTTCTCCGATGAGGCCCATTTTTGGTTAAATGGATATGTACGAGGGCGGATCAATAAGTCCGTGACTTTTGGATTAAAACACAGATTTTTTGATAAAAAAATAATTCTATTTTTCAACGTAGTCTCCCTTGAGCTCTATACACTTTGTCCAACGCTTCTCCAATTTTTTTATCCCTTCCAAAAAAAATGATTTGTCGAGGTCCTCAAAATAGGCCTTTGTTTGCGAGATGACTTCATCATTGGAGTCAAATCTTTTTCCACCAAGGTATTTCTTCAGGTTTGGGAACAAGAAGTAGTCGCTCGGAGCCAAATCTGGAGAATAGGGTGGATGAGGGAGCAATTCATAGCCCAATTCATGGATTTTTGCCATGGCAACTGCACATGTGTGCACCCTTGCATTGTCTTGGTGGAAAAGAACTTTTTTCTTGGCCAAATGAGGTCGTTTTTTTTTCAAATCGTCATTGAATCGGTCCAATAAGTTGGCATAATATTCCCCATTGATTGTTCTTCCCTTTTGAAGGTAGTCAATGTGGATTATCCCGCGTGCATCCCAAAAAACAGTCGCCATAACTTTATTGGCTGACAAACCCACCTTGGCCTTCTTTGGCGCCGATTCACCCTTAGAAACCCACTGTTTTGACTGTTGTTTGTTCTCTGGTGTGTTGTGATGGATCCATGTTTCGTCCACGGTTACAAAACGGCGCAAAAACTCCTCCATATTGCGATTAAACAACGCCAAACCTTCCTGTGAAGTTGTTACACGATTGCGTTTGTGGTCGACTGTGAGCAAACGCGGCACCCATCTTGCGGAAAGCTTTCTCATGCCCAAGTGATCATTCAAAATTGAAACCACTGAGCCATGCGAGATCCCTACGGCTTCCACAATCTCTCGCACTTTTAATCTTCGGTCGGCCAACACCATATCGTGAATTTTTTCGATTGTTTCGGGTGTAGAGACCTCAACTGGGCGTCCAGGACGTTCGGCATCTTCAGTGCTTGTACGGCCACAACGAAATTCAGTAAACCACTTTTTTACCATTGAAATCGATGGTGCAGAGTCCCCATAGTATTTATCAAGCTTAGCCTTGGTCTCGGTAATGGTTTTTTTCGCAAGAAATAATGCTTAATAAGCACACGAAATTCACTTTTTTCCATTTTCTCCTCAAATTAGTGAGTAGTCTGATAAAAATAGCTGTCAAACACAAACTAACTGACGCAGCAAGTTTAAATTTTGACAGGAGTCAACTGACAGATGCCTGTTGACAGGAGCAGTGTTGTTGTTTCAGTAAGGAGGTCAGAAATTCAAAAAGTCGGACTTCTTGACCCGCCCTCGTATACAAGCTGAATTGGCGAATTTGGAGTGGAGACAACCCAAAAGCTTTTATCGAGACGCTCTTACAAATATTAAAACTCACTGTGTGGTGTGCTTTATAGGCTGGTGGAATCATCGACCCATATTTCTTTAAGGACAATGCCAGCCAGAATGGTACAGTCAATGGAGAGCGCTATAGAAACATGATTTCTGACTTCTTCGTTCCTCAGTTGAATGGCATTGACTTGACAGAGCTTTGTTTTCGTCAAGATAGCGCAACATACCACACGGCGCGCGTCATCACAATTCGCGTAATGGACCTGTGAACTGGCCTCCACGATCCCGTGATCTAACACCTTTAGATTACTTTCTTTGGGGCTATGTGAAGTCACTAGTCTATGCCGATAAACCAGAGAGGTTGAACGATTTGGAAGTCAAAATTCGCCGTGTTATTGCTGATATACGACCCAGGTTGCTCCATAAAGTTGTGGAAAATTGGACTTCACGATTGCGCTTCATTCGAATTAGCTGTGGGGCGCATATGCACGATAACACTAATGGCATAAAATTATCTATTAAATATAGCTAATATCATAGACATTAACATTAACTTCAAGTGCTTTATTTCCATATTGAATTTGTATACCTCTAAAAACAAACACCCTTTATATCAGTTGCGGTATTGCTTCTTGACATCGATGCCACAGCAGTGAATGCAAGTTGTAAAGAGGCTAGCGATACGATTTAGATATACCCGATCGGCAAAGATTCTGGCAGTTTATTGCGATTGCAGCCGTTCGCAACTAGGTAGTTGTCTGAGTGTATGAGTATACTGCTCGCTTGAATTGTTTGACCATCTATAATACTGGATGATAGCCTTGCGTCGATCCCAACATGATCACCCTGGATGACGACTTCATGCTCATTTGTGAACATCTCAATAGCTATAGGGGTGTTCCATCCAGCAGCAAAATCAATTAGCCCTAGGTCATTTCCAGATTTGCTTCAGCGTAGCTTTATCCTTTTCGACTGTAACTACCAAAAATGTCAACCTTTCCTAATCTGGAGTTAAAATCACAAAAATTTCATGGCAATGAAAACAATCTATCCCGCAAGTTGTTCGGCTGCAATCGGTTTGTTTAAACTTCCAACACTACAGAGGTTTATCTTGTAAAGGCTTGTAAAGTTTGGCATTACTGTGTTATAGGCCTCAAATAATAAAGCTTCTATTTTCACTAGAAAAATATTGTTTAAACATATTCTGCTTAGCCTTGCAGAGTGATTGATGGGATGGAGTAAATGATAGTTTCTTTCCTAAAAAGATTTTGTAGCTACATCAATACATTAAAAGCTTCCTTTTGTCATCCTACTTTAAATGAAAACAAATTTAGCAGTTTGTGATGTCTATAAGACTAGACTCTCACCCCAGTTTCAAACAAGCACTATTTCAGGAAACAAAATAATTATTTAAACCTTATCCACCAAGCAATTGCCTACGCATGTGTTCTAAGAAGAACCAATTTGAAGCAACGTCTTCTTCTTTATAAGCGAAATAGCATTCCAAATCTTTTATTTCCCCTAATCCATTGTCCCTGATTTTAATTAAATAATACCAAGGCGGCTGATCCACTTGTATGGTACCTCTCATTCCAAACTATCTACTATGACTCAGTACCAAAATTACAAATAAAGCAGTGGAGAGTCTTCAACAATTTGATTTAAATATACGACTAATATCAGCCCCGGGAAGCAATCAAGCTAATTAGATTCAGACCCATTCAACTTAATCATGATAAGTCATTCTTCTCAACTTTGTCAACACTATCTCCCATAAATGTCCGGAAGGACTAAATTTGTTAAAGTATGTACGAGTATGCAGTCTAAATAAAATAGTTTGCAAAAACAACGAATTAAAATTCACACAATAACCATAATTGCTTGAGAACATTTAGAGACCATAGAGCGAGCGAAAATGAGGAGAGTCATCGCAGAATAACAAAAAAAAAAACTAAAAAAAAAAAAAAGAATAAAAGAAAACTTTGCCAACTCAATTACAAATTCATTTCACGAATTTTACCACGATTATATCTGTGAAGCCAGCTACATAGTGAGACTTCAACAGGCGAACAAGAGCGGCAACCCAGCCAGCCAATATAACGAGAAAAGCACATAAAAAGAAAATCAATAAGCACCATAAAATAACTATAAATCATAATTAAGTGTAATTTACTCTCTTCACAAAACTATAACAAATGAATCTAACGATCTCTTAAGGCCTTTAATGGTCCAGTTACGGGAACGTGAGACTGAGACTTTTCCAGTGCAGTACGGTGTTGCATTATAAGCAAAAATTGGCAGTAGCAATTTTCTCTCTTGCTTCTGTTACACCTTCTCGTTTCGGTTGTGCATTTTCTTCCCGGGTGCGTACTTACACACGTATGTATGTGTTGGAAAAATATCAGAAATCAGTAATCACAAATTCAAAATGTACTTATTTGTATCTATGTGTAGACGTTTACGGATAATTGGCTTAAGTCCAATCTTTGAAAGTCAATCCTGGGAAGAAGTCACCTGACATACAGCACCACCAGGTTGGAAGCGAAAACGTTGCCATCGTGATTTATAGTGCACTCCTAACCCCGAATGATGATAAATTCTGCGAACGCACATTGCAGAGCCTCATATGGAGTAGCTCACATACATATGTACGGATCCATATACGAGTATATGGCGACCAGGACAAAAGATAGAAGAGGAAATTACCTGCAGCATCTATGGTCTGGTATGCGTGTCTGGTATCGTGTACATTTTGGATTGATGACCATCGATGGTCATAGATACGGGTACTGTCGCTAATCATAATCACTCGAGAAATACTCTCTCATCGTTATAGACCATACTTTGTGGCTGTTGATTACATTTACAGCAGTATACGGCACTGTGCACATCGTTCCTTGGTGGAGAAATCTATTTTCCCATAGAATCAGCTTTGATAGATAGTGATACGCGTACAACAACAAAAAAATTGTTTAAATCTTTACACTACTGCTGGGAATTGATTAAAAACTTGTTTGCTTCTGAAGTTGTTGTATCTGAAGAGACAAATATGTGCGAACATTTTTCCATCGTCAGAAGTTTTTTACTTATGAATTAGCCATGATGACGAGAAGAATATTAAAACTGGTCAGAGGAGAAAAAATGACGTCGGCACTCCGAAGAAGACATCTAAACAAATGCAGTTGAGCTCATTCCAGAGAAGAGATGTGATTTTTGTGGTATTCAGTGCCATCTTGTAGGCAGAAAGGGGAACCCAATTTTGCTCGGCTCTTGACTCTCTATTACTCATCCTATGTACGAGTGCATATGACTATGATGTCGTGCAAGAGTCCTGTTTGCTGTTTGCTGTTTGCTGCACCAACCCTACGCACTGATGTCTGTAATTACAAAGTTCAAGTATACACTTCGTTAAATGATAAAATGAAAACAAATACGCACCACACCGTTCGCTGCAACGCACCGATGAGATAGAAGAGGTGTGGAACCGGCAGAAGAAACGAGATCTAGGCGTCTATACTGGGATTTGATCACATTAAAATGCAAGCGACGACATCGGTCGTTTCCAGAATTACTAATTGAATCGACGCGTTCTTATGTCGTCGACAATTATTTACATGTTGAGGTAATGTGAGTTTTCTTGTTTTCTATTTCTTCTATTTTCTCTAGTTGTTTTGTTTTTCTTCTGTCTTGTTTTTATTTGATTTCTTTGGTTGAGGTTCTTAAACAAAAACCACACACAAGTATCACACAATGCTGTTTACATCGATTTTTCTGCAGAATATTTACAATTGTTATTAGGAGCGTTTCAGCTGAAAGCTAGAGTTTGCCCTGTTGAGGGTCTTGTGTAGCTTGAATCATACGAAGGAAATTCCTCTGCGTTAAAACCAAGAAAATGCCGTTGCCTGAAGCTGAATATTTTGTTGAATTGTTTAGTATACCCAAGTCAAACATCAACGTTATGTCATTGTGAAATTGATTCTATTGACAATGATTTGTTTCGAGAGCGTTAACAGTTTCTCCGAGGATGTGGTTATATATCTAAGGACTGAATTAGAATTTATGCAGTAAAAGATTGACGCATGACATCTGACTTATTTCAAATAGCACTTGCGAAAGTGGTGACCGTGAACAAATCAAATACAAGTTTTCTCTAGATTTACTTACTTACTTTACTTACTTAGATACCGCTACAGTCTGACCGCCATCTCCTGTCACCGAGATCTTTGGCCAAATGCCTTCAGCCACGACCTCAAACATAATTTATGGTCACCTTCCACTTTTGCGCGCCACCTAAGTTGAGATATTCCTCTACTACATCATCCCTCCTAGCAATCTCTGCCGACTAATGCGAAGGTTTTTAACCAATGGAATGCCGCTGTATAGCTCATAGTGTTCGCTGTTAGATCTCCTACACTTAAAACCACTGAGGCTATCTTCATTTCAATTCGATAACGCTCATGCTTCTGTGTTGTAGAGCAGAACTGGGACGACAGAGTCCCTTAGTGCTTCTTGAAAGGCTTATTATTCAATCAGCAAGAGCAACTCTTCGTTTTATTTCTAATGTGTTATTATCAGGGCAAAGTTCCTTATTACCTCGATAGTTGTTTTTTGGGACGCTTTATCATATTGCTTGACATTGTGCGCATTATGTTAAAAATGTTACGTAAACGCGTATCACCTTTTTGACATCAAAGGTTTTGGTGCGATTGCTTCCGATCGTCATTCTGCTCAAACTGACAAATTTGGCAGGGATACCAAAACTGGACATGGTTTGTATAACTCGTCTCTACAGATAATGTGGTATGTTGCCTTATGAACTTACCCGGCCTAGAACCGCAGTGATAGATTCCAATCACAGTAGACTCTCTGCGAAAATAACTGTTGTTGCGTTAAATAACATAGTTCGACACACCATCCAGTCCGGTAACCTTGTTATGCTTAAGTTCATATATTAATATCTTTACTTCATTTTAGTTGAGTGGGTAGATTCCTTGCCTTACATCACCCAAGGTGAATAGTTCGTTCGCCTGACAGTGCGCCGGTTTTCCAAAATCCTTCGCACCGACAGACTGACTTTACTACTAAATTTCCTAGCTTAACTCTACGAGTTACTGATTGCGTCTGATTGAGTATTATTGGCTTAACACGGTCTTTTTAGATTTTGGTAAGACTTACAAACGTTATTCCTAGAGTAGCACCGCTCCACGAACTTTAACTTCGAAGCTTTTTTTGTCCGGAAAGCAGATGTACTCGTAGAGTACACGAGCCACTCTCATTTTTCCGTGTAGTGCCGTATCATAGTTGAGTTGTTGTTTTATACTAGAGTGATATAACACCACACCTTATAAAAAAAAAACAAGGAATGAGACAGAGGCTATTACAAAAGGTTGCACATGTTACGATGCGATAAGTGATACCCTGGTTATGAACCCGATCTATGGAGAATATCATCAACCCGAGATTCGTGCATTCTAAAGAAAAAATCCTAACCGATCACTTAAATAATCCCAAAATTATCGGAAAGCACAGGCAGTCAACAGATGGACTATGCGACAGAATTAAGAAATAACAAGATAAATTTAACGAGATTCGCTCACAATGCAATTTAATCTCCGAAGTGACCAACTATCAACCAAACCAAACACGTAGTGACTGATGCAAGATCTGCATCGGACATTTTGGCTGTTGAACATTTAGACTCGAACCATATTCTTGCCTTCCAATAACAAGAACAAAATGAACATTCAACATTATACCCGGAAAAAACAGAAAAACCACAGACGTCAAGAACATACAGTTGCAATTGGGCGCTATTATCAAAATAGTAGATAAGACCATCTAAGCCTTGAAACCCATACCACGATGACGCAGAAAAATAGAAGGCAACAAGCGAAGCAAGAAATATTGCAGAAAAAAGCAATTGGAAGGAGAAAGAAAAAACGGAAGCAAAAAAAAAGAACCTTCTACCGGCTCTGTTTAGTATCGTCGAGGTTTGTGTTTTTTCATGCTCGTGAACCTCCAGCTGTTTTGGCACTTAGTGAGCCACAGGTAGATACCCGCCCACACCAGATCATTCAGATCTGAAGCCACCTGGCTACAAACTAGTGCCATTATTTTTTTCCCACCATAGCTTCGTCATTTACGCACGTAGTTATTTAGCTTACCAAACTCCACTGCATTGTAATCCCTGTTCCAATCAATCCAATCATATCCGTAAGCAAATTATCCAAACTGAACAGAAAATCGACCTATAACGAGTTTGAAGCGCTAACTGACTCTATACGAGGAATTGTATCCGTTTATCCTCATACTAAAATCGTTACTGCGGGCGCTTTCAATATGCACAATTCTGATCGGCTTCATACCGCCAAAAGCCAGGACTTGTTTTGAAGGTCTTACCCTGATAAGTTTACTGTCGAAGTGCTTTCCCCTCTAGCCTTGTCGGACCATTATGTCATATCAGGTAATTTCTCGTACACCGACCACGTAATTAGAAAAAGGATTCCTAAAACACCGTATGGCAATAAGAGAAACCCAATTGGAACACCTTCTTTAGGAATTTTAACTATTGTCTGTGGAATGAGATCGTTTATCCCTCATCGGATGAAGAGTATCCAACCAAAAGAAAAGGCACTTGTGTGTAGCAAGATTACTTAAATATTTTAACACGCTGGCAAAACCACTGCGTAAGATTTTTCATCAATCCGATTAGAAGGAAAACAGCAATTGTCCAACACGTCCCCAAAAAAGGTGAACCTTCTTCTCTCTCCTCCTACATACCCAAGGTCATGGAAACGCTGATAAACCATCATGATATCTGGTGACACGAAAACTTCTCAATGACCGGCAATGCGGTGTTCCTAGGAACAGGTCCATTGGTGATTTGATGGCATGTCTCACCGAAAAGCAAACTAGTTGCAGTTGATATTTCAAAGGCATTTGACAGACTTTGGCATCAGGGTCTTTTGTCGAATATACGTGGGATCGATGAATCTCTTCATGAATGGATTAGAAATTACCTTTCAGAACGCTCAATTCAAGTTGTTTTGGACGATTTCACGTCTGATATCCACAAAATAAATGCTGGTGTACCCTACTTCTAATCCAATATATTCCCCTGCTGGCGACAGCACTCTCTGCTTTCCATAGTCGTTCCCGGACTCAATGGCAGAGTATATTAAGCTCATTAAATTCCGACATTAATAGCATACTATAGGTTGGGGAACCACCAACAGAGTCGTGTGCTTTCCAAACACAAAGCTGTCTGCTGTCGTTAAAGAGAAATTTAAACACCCAACCATTGTCCATTAATGGCACTTCCGTCGTCGTAAAATTTTCCATTCTCGATATGTGTGTCAACGACAACCTACGTTGTAACGACCACATATTCGATGTCGCCAAAAATGCTGCGAAATATTTAGGTTTCCTCAAACGATGTAAGAAATACTTCACCCCCTCTGATCGGACCTCACTATATAAGGCGATTATCCGCCCAAAATTGGAGTATACAGTCTGACTCGAACTGCAACTTTGGATGTTTGAGAATACATCAATTTTCAAATTGTATCAGTAGTTTTCAATATGTCCACCTTTGGCGTGAATAATGGCCTTGAGACGGCCGAAGAAAGCATCGCACGCTGCACGCAAGTGGCTCTGCGGTATTTTGGCCCATTCCCGGCGAAATACTTGTTTAAGGTAGTCCAAACTTTGGTATTTTTTAGTGCCAACCTTCGCCTTCAAAATACCCCAGACAGAGAAATTCAACGGATTTGCATCGGAGAATTTGCAATCCATTGCGTCGAAGAAATTAAGTGTGGAACATTGTTTTTTAACCAATCTTGGTTGACGCGCGCTTTGTGAGACGGTGCCGAGTCTTGTTGAAATGTCCACGGTCTCCGACCGAAATGATTGTTTGTCCAAGGCTTCAATACTGCCTCTAAGATAGTTTCACGGTATACGATCGCATTAATTTTGACGCCACGGTCCAAAAATACGAGCGGAGAGCGACCATCGGCGGTTATGGCGGCCCAAACCATCACCATCGGTGCTGCCTGCTTTCTGGTGGCCGTCCGAAGGTTTAAATTTTCGAAGGACCTCTCTGGCAAGTAAACTCGGTCATTTTGTTTGTTGAAATATTGCTCGATAACAAATGGCGACTCATCGGAAAAAATCAAATTCGGCAACTCACCACGTTCGTGCAAGCGTAGCAACTTTTTCGCTCTTTCAACTCTAACTTATTTCTGTTGCGGTGTAAGATCGTGTGCTTTTTGGAACTTCAATGGCTTGAGCCCAAGCTCATTTTTCTTCCACTTCGACGCGGATTTCGCTCAATTCGAGCCTTCACTTTCCAAACCATTTCTGCCGATTTGCTGTTTTTTTATGAACACCTAGTTTATTCACGTTGAGGTGCTGGAGGGCTCTAACGATAGCTACTTGTGGTTTTCCAGCCAAATATAAAGCAATCACACTATCATGTTTGAATTCCATCGCAGATAAAAATTTTTCAACACAACTGAGACGCAAATCGTTTAAAAGGCTTGTAAATAATAAAATTATCTGTCACGTGTCAAAATTTGAGCTCACTGTCATGAACGGTTTGGAAATTATAGCAGTCTGAAGTTGGTTGCAGTTCGAGTCAGGCAGGGTGTAATGCCCACATATGGTCAGGTGCTCCTACGATCTCTCTGCACCTGCTAGATAGGATCCAAAGACGTACGTTAAAACTTATATGTAACGAAAATACTACGCAGCAAACATACTTAAGCATCGATGTAATGTCTCATGGCTCACCTTGTTTTATCGCTATTTTCACCTTCAGTGCTTCATCGAAACTGGCAGTAGCATTCCGCACTTTCAAACCTTCTACCGTACAACTCGCTTATGGAATGCCCTGCCGAGCCCTCTGTCATTATAACTTGCAAACATTTAAGACCAGTGTACGTAGGTATCTCTCTTTTTTCCTCTTGAGTTTTTTCTGTTGAAAAAACCAGGGAAAGAAATAAAGACATGATGTATTTACTCATATATTAAGAAAAATGTTGTAGCGGGTTTCAGACCAGGAATTTAGGCTCTTCACAATTGTGAAGGTTGTCTCGTTACCGATACGTAGAGTATTGTAGAGACTCTTCTTCCAGCAGCTGTCTATAGAAATGACAAAGAAAGAATGATACTCGTAGACTACAAATAAAACTCAATTCTGGTCGATGAGGTTCCGTTTCCACTCAACATAGAAGCAAGGCCTTTAACGGCTTACGGAAAGAGCAATACCGAATCTGGGAAGATGGCTGTCGATTCTTACATCAGCCCCAAAGTCGAACCTGTAGAAACATATCTCTATGTTCTGTGAATAATGAAAGTCCTTTTACACCACACAAATCGGCCAATATCATAGAGGGTTCCGAAGTAGCAAATTGACAACAAACTTAATCTTTATAATGCACCAAATCCTGGAAAAGATCGATAAATTTAGGATCGATATGCATCATCCTCTCTTCAATATCAGTGTCACATACGACAACATTTATTGCTTTCGGAAACAACTATTTCAGTCGAGTAACACAATGCTCAAAAATACACTATTCGTCAGAGCTAGGGCGTTCAAATGAAGTATCGCAAGAAAACGCTTGCAATATGGATGAGAATAAAACTCAAAAATAAAAAATCGGTGGCCCAAAATCTTGGATCACTATCAACAGTTATAACTCCGAGATAGTTAAGAAGTGGCAAATGTAAATTTCACAAACGGACTCTTCGAATAACTCCGAGAAACCGCTGTTTCTTTGAACTCTTCAAACAACGAGCATTAGAGGATGAAAAAAGGCTCTAATCCAAGTAAGGAAGCTCAAAGGTTCACTACATAACTAAGTATAAACTTATGCTCACATCGGAACAATAACTCGTATCATGCACGGGAGCGAGAATCTCTAGATAGCTAAAGATACTGCTTCGCGATTACGAGCTTCATTAGCAATGAAGTAAAAAATTCCCAACACATGGTGCTCCATAAGGTTCTGTTCTTGGACCACAACTTGTTTGAGGAATCGAAGTGTGTAAAATTTGTTGGATTTCATTAATTTTCTGCACATCTTCATTCATCACAAAGTGAGTAGCAATTTTTTTATTTTTGAGTTTGCAGTGGGCCTCATAAGACAATAACAAGACTATGTTCGTTGAACTTCAATATAAACCTTTCAGACATATGTTCTATCAAAAATATACATATGTGTGAAGCCGTTAAACCCTTTTTGCGGTTTAAGTTCACCTTTGGTTTTGTCTCTCATTGTGTGCACTGTCTAATGACTTTACAGTAAATCAATTGATATGCAACACATCTATTTGTTGTTTTTAAACTGGAGTTAGATATTTTATTTCAACGCAATGCGTGTTGTGGTTACCTGCGAATATAACGACAGCAAAAGTATCTACCATTGCAAGGTTGTTTGATGAAGGATGTTCTGGAATAATAAAACCACATGGAGTACTATATTTGTGGACAACGGCGAAAACAGGAACGAGTACGTAGACAAGAATGATAAAGTGAATCGCGATCACGATATTTGTACGAACGATATCAGTGCGATAACAATCAAGTTTGCGGTAGTTTTGTAGTCTTGAAGTGTACGTGCAGTGAACCTGCATGTTTTCTGCACGTCAAATTGTTATTCGCCAAAGTATGCATTAAGGCAGCTAACTATTTGTTATCGTTGTTTAATGTACATAAATATGTATGGACGGATAGTGATCTAAAGTTAAGTGGAAACAAATGACCATCAAAGACAACAAATCACACTATACGCGTACAAGCGTTTAACTTTTTACCACTTCAATATTTAATAAGGAATTGATCGAAAAATTAGAGTCCAAGGGCTTCTAGAAAAACATTTAGTAAGGATAAAGTAATTACGTTTGTTCCAAATGCAAATAACATCGGCACAAGAGTAGTCTAATGTAAGATCCCACAGCAATTTTTGGGTGTGAAGATAGAGGAAGTGACTGTAATATCGCCCCTGTAGGTAAGAACGACGTTAAGAAGGTTTGTTAAAGATGAAAAACTATGCCGCAAATTGGTTGTAAAAAAGTCACTGGGACTTTCATATTGCCCCTTTTTTTGGAAACTAAGCTTGTAGAATATTTGTTTGATTTGCTTGTAGACAATGGAAGAGACATTTTACGGGGTTACTTGTTTAGATGTCAGAAGAATGGCGTACCAGCTAGCAGAAAAAAATTGGCTTAAAAACCCTTTTAAAGACAAGGTAGCTGGTAGGGTCTGACTAAATAGTTTCCTTGAAAGAAATAAGGACAAATTGTCTTTAAGAAAACCGATTGGAACTTCGTATGCCGTGCTCTTGGTTTCAGTAGCACATCAGTTAATGAGTTCTTTGATGTACTGCAAAGTACGAATTTTTAATGTCGACGAAACAGGGCTGACCATCGTTAAAACGAAAATTCCTAAAATTATCGGTCGAAAAGGTAATAAGCAGATAGCTTTAACTGCAGCAGAGAGGGGTTCTTTGATGACGATTGTTTGTGCAATGAGTGCAGGAGGGACTTTCATCCCACCTGTGATGATTTTTCCAAGAAAAAGTTATTCAAGTGTTTTACTGGAAGGTGCCCCACCTGGTGCCGTGGGAAAAGTCTGTTCACAGATTGGTTTAAGCACTTCCTGGAGAAAACGAAGCCCGCTAAAGAATCGCCTGTTCTTCTCATTCTTGATGAGCACTATTCTCACACGAGGAATATTGATATTTTGTAGCTAGCTAGCGAAAATAATGTCGCCATTATAAGTTTGCCTCCTCACACCACGCATAAGTTACAACCCTTGGACAAAACTTTTATGGGAGCTCTGAAGACATATTACAGTCAAGAGATCAGACAATTTATTCTTCATTCCACTAAAATTCTAAACTCAGATATTTCTGAGCTTTTTGGCAAAGCATACTTGCGATGCACAACAGGGCAGACAGCTGTAAATGGGTTTAAGGCGACTGGAATTTATCCCTTCAATCGAAGCATTTTTTCTGACCACGAGTTTGTAGTTGAAGCGCAAGCAGGTCTTGTTGAGCAGTCTTTACCTACATTTGTGCCTCATATCACTGGTGACATGGAATACGAAGGAACAACACAACCAAGCACATCCACATCCTTAATACCAGGTCCATCAACATATTTCCCCGATACCAACACCTAAAGTAAAGAGATCACAAAGAAGTAGAAAATCATCAAAACCGGATAATTAAAAAGTTTAAATCTGTGAAGAAGTCCCTCCACTTGTAGGAGTAAATGGTTACCATAGCCCGTGGTATCGGATCTTTACTGCTATTTCTAAAACTATATTCACAGCAACTGCACAAGACAATAACATATTATAAGTACGCCTGGCAAGGGCATGGCTGCGCGTGAAATATCTGGGGCCTACAATACATATATTTTTGTGATCATGACATTCTGTTCTTTCGTTTAATACTAAACTCAAAAGGTTATAATAGACATCCCGGTAATGGAAAGAAACTAATTTTTACAACACTATTACTAACCTCAGTTGCCTTGTTTTGTCTTTCATGACAGGTGCGGACTTGTGGGGTAAACTCGAAAGACGATCAGTAAGACTAACAGACACAAAAAGACTCAGTACCTCCATGGGGCTATCGCCGGGCAGCGGTGGTAATTTCACGGCTAATGACCTCCCTTTGATATTGCAGACTACGTATGCTCCGTGCGCTCGCAAGCCTGTAATATTGAAGCGCATAAATGTGTTTGAACACCAGCGAAAATGAGCGACGAAGAGAAGCTAAACCCTTTTAAAAAACTCTAATTTCAACGTGGAAATACAAGCGTCGAGGGATGCTTGACTAAGCGAGTGCTTAGTCTGTAGTTTGCGAACTTCGGATACCGGCCGACCTCTGGTCTAAGTCCCCAGCCTTTCTTCCAACAAAACGTTTTCTGCTTTTGGGTGACTTTCATATCCCGATTACTCGTGGTAATCACAATTGATCCACTAAAACAATTAGTCGTAGAGGCTGATGCCTCTTTAGAAGCTTCAACTTCTAGGCACTCACATGTGCTCCCTGCAGTAGAAGCTTTCGATCGCACTGTTGCCAACTCTGATGCTGATATGTGTCCATTCTGAGCGACTCAGACACTTAGTGCGATGACACATCAGCACGCTATCGGATGAGATACAAGTACAATATATGTACCATCCGTTAGCATGAATGCATCCGTAGATTCTGAGTACACCGGAGGAGACCGGTTCAAACAAGCATTGAAACAAGGTAACCCGAGGCATTAGACTTATGTGGACCTTCGGAGAGGAGACCAATTCCAACAAGCATTGAAACAAGGTAACTCTAGGCAACGTATTCTAAGCAACGTGCTCTAGAGATTGCCACTGCCAAAATCAAGAACAACGGCACAGATCCTAACGAACCTGATCCGACGACTCCACCTGCTGAGGAGTAACTTCCCGAAAACTAAGGAAACATGCGGATTGAACGTGATTTCAGTGGCGGAGGATTCATTTTCGAAAACACATATCATAAGGGGGTTCTTTTCGCTAAGTATTAGCCTAGCTAGAGAGAAAAGTGTAGCGTCTTTGGATGCACAGGTCTAACCTGGAGAGTTATGCAAAGAGTGAATGAGAGAGATCTCATTAGCATGCTCTTTGCTATAAATGACAGTGCGATGAAGCGGCTAAACGACCTAAGAGGTTATGTCGCGAATTGTTTCGGTAAGCCGAAGCTCATCATAAGGAGCTCCGAAAAAACTCCAGCTGCCTCCACCACAACCAGCACCAGTTAATACGGCTACAGCTGAGAGTGATAGAGCACGCGAGCACCCCTCAACTATGTAGCAATAACACAACTCGTCGATTAACACAAAAAGCAACTGCTGCAGATGAACCCAAAAGTACGCAGATAACGCAGCTCGTATTACGAAAGTGAGACCAAAGGACCACTCCTTTGGTGAGGTTCCCATACCGCAGAGAAACGGCAATAAACTTAACTGCATACGGAAATCCGCTTATAGCCGCTAACGATGATGGCTAAACTTAAGGTATTGCAAGGAAGCCAGCAGCGCGCTAAAGGTGTCTCGTACACCTTCAATCAATGATCCGCGAGAGAGAACAATCGTCCTAGGACTAACTCACCTTGGACTATTGAGGGTAAGATTTTTGGCCTTAATAATAGTGAGCGAATGTTAGAATGTTCCCGATGAGATTTTAGACTGAGGGCTGCTCTGCTGGTCGGTTCCAAAATTAAATATCTTCTCATTCCAGGGTTTAACACGAGAGATCTAGTGGCAGCGATCATCGAACTACCTCAGCGGAATGCATTACCAATTCCTCCTGTTCTTGTACAGGAGTTGATTGAAAAGTGCCACCGTCGCAATTGACATCGGTTCTGGAGTGTTCTGGAGATGAGACATCCCTATTGGACCATATGCACGCAGGGTTCAATATAGGATGCAATGTCGGACAAGTTCAAACTAGATACATGAAGAAAATCACGAACTGGAGTACTTTTCTTCCTATCAAAGCTCATCTCTATTGTCCATTGGTGACGTGCATGAGGTAGCGGATCAACTAAATGAAGCGGCTATTATCTCAGCATTTGAATGCAATTGCAAATTGAAACGTAATATAATTAAAAGGTGTGTGGTGGAGCCCTCAACTTGAACAATTGCGAAAAAAGGTGAGACAACATTTTAATAAAATCAAAAACACCGGTAATTGGGACTTATACAAGTCCATTTTAACAAACTTCAAGAAAGAATTGAGAAAGTCCAAGACAGCTTCTTGGAGTAAGAATGGCGAAAACCTGGAAGAACTACCACAGGTCACGCATCTCCAAAATGTTCTCTCACTAAAAGAAGATGGTACTTTCACAGCTGGTCGAGAGGAAGCTCTAATGCTACTTAAGGTTCATTTCCCAGACTCGCCCCTTTTAAACAACACACAGTATGTCAGTTCTGAAGCCACAAGCATTTCCTAAAACAACAGAATTAACAGCCAATCTGGAAATATTCTCAGCATAGACAAAGTTGAATGGGCCATAAACTCATTTAAACCATACAAGGCAACTGGAGCAGACGGAATCTTCCCCGGACTGATTCAAAAAGGTCTATGGCAAAGAATATGGACTCTAATCACCTTATTTAGGTGATCACTCTAATCACCTTATTTAGGTGATCACTCTAATCACCTTATTTAGGTGATCACTCTAATCACCTTATTTAGGTCTAGCTGCAGTTGGGGATACATCCCACAAGCCTGGAGGGAGGTAGGACCAGTCTTTATCCCCAAACCACACAAACCTAGTGAAATACCTAAATCTTATCGACCCCTAAGCTCTGCACCCTCAGCAATACGCATACAGGAAAGTAAAATCCGTGCTCTACTGAATCTTATATCACTGATAAAATTAGATTGTAGTATGCCTTCCTAACGATTGGGTTCTAAAACCTTAAGACTCAATTCAGATTCTACCAGATTGAGCGGGATTTCATACAATACTAATTGGAGATTATGAGAGTTAGGGAGATAAAGTGGTGGAGAGCGAGACTGTGCTTCAGAACTGAAGGCGCACTTGACAAGAAGAACGCGTTGTGCATTTTTATCGACATTGAGGATGCTTTCGACAGCGCAACTTTTCACGACATGTGCAACTCGACCAGACGTGTCACTAATTTTCTGGATAAAAGCAATGCTGGTGAATAGGACACTGATTGCGGATGCTTACTGCGGATAATACGTGATGCTGTGGGGTAAACAGAAATTGTCCGACAGGCGGCGTAACTGTTGTCTGTTGGATCTAGTCAGCCGATTGTCGGCTCTAAAGCGCAGGCAGCCATTGACGTGATCGAAGATTGGTGCACTAGAAATAAGATTTCAGTCATTTCTTGCAAACTGAGGTTGTTCTCTTTACGCAAGGGAGGAAGCTGACTGGTCTGACTCACTAGTGCTTAACACGTTGACTACCAACCACGTGCCGGTGCGAGGTCTCGCCGTCAAGTTTTAAAGACCAGGAAGAAAAACGGCCACCGGTAATGAAGTTTTAGTTTCACCTGGCAGTCAGCTTCTATAAACCAAAGCCTCTAAGCCGTTGTGGGCCTTGTGACAATCTAAAGAAGCTGTCGCCAAGACAAGGGAATCTATACGGCTATGATAAGACTTCTTTAAAAAGAAGTGGTTTTTGGTGAAAAAAAAATGTAATAGATCTTTGATGACCTTGTGTCTTTTGAATCTTATCTTATGGACATGCCGTCTGATGCAATGACATCACTTTTGCGGGAAAAGTACGAAATCGACTTTCCATATGCTTAGGAATGGTTTCGGGCAGTATCTGAGCCGGAAAATTGATATTTTCGGGCTCCGGAAACGCTTTAGGATGCGATGGTTGATGGCTTTCTATACTGCGACAATGTTAGATTTCTCGACAAGAAATTTTGCCTCTGTTTTTCAAGCGGAGATATAGGCAATCAGGATGGCGACGAACTATATTGCAAAGAATCGGAAGACAAAGAAATTTCAGTAAAAGTAATATGAAAGGAGTACGATGGACTAGTTTTGTGTCAGTGCCGTCCCGACAAACAAAATATAGGTTCGTTGTTGACTCGTAATGTACTCGATCTACTTCTGAAACAAATCATAACCGGTGATGAAAAATGGGTCGTATGCGACATTCGGAAGTGCCATAGATCGTGAATGGTGAGCAGTCACAAGCGTTTGCGAAGCCGAGATTGATAGGCCAGAAACTGTGGCGTGTGTTTGGCGAGACTGGAAGTTAATTGTCTGCCATCAGGTACTTCCAAATCGTCAAAAGGTCAATTCTCAACCCTACTGTGAACAACTCGAGAGATTTCGGTAGATAATTGAAACAAAAAGGTTCGAATTGACTAATAAGACGCCCGACCACACACTTCTTTGATCATTCAGAAATTGCAGGAGCTTTGATGAACCCACAGTATTGTCCACACATGGGACCTCTGGTTTTCACACAATCAGGTCTTTTCAGAATTCTCTCAATTGGGACTAAGATGGCTTCATAGCAAGACAAGTCTGTAAAAACTACTTGATTCTGTTTTTCAACCAAAAACCATTGTTCTTCACCGATGGCATCATGACCCAAAAAATGGCGAATCATTGCCAATAATAAGGGAACATATTTAGTTTAAATAATTTGTGCGCACTAAGAAAACCTTTTGAATATAACTGGAAAAACAAAATGATCCAGAACCCAGAATTCAACGTCCACATCGGATCGGTCGCACTCTGCGGTTGGTTGATAGGTTACAAAACCGTTTTGACTCTTCCCTCACATTGTTCTGTTGCTATTTCGACTACTTCAGGAAATTGTCAACTGCGTTTCGGTAATTGAATCCCGCTTGCATAGCGATTAGCGGCCAACATCCGCTACTTATGTTCATCAGTTTACCCACAAACCTACCTTTAAACGTACTCTGAAATATCGTGAGTCTTTCCTAAGCTTTGCAACCCGATTGTGGAATGCCCTAGAGTTCTTTTTTTCTTATTTATCATAACCTACAAACATTCAAAACCAACTTGCATCGGTATCTTCGTTTCTTTCCTTTTTTATTCTCTGGGATGATGTGTGCAGGCATTTGAAGTGCATTATTAAATCCTTGAGTGCGCGCTAATTATTAAAAAAAAAAAAAAAAAAAAGACTATCTAGATGCGCAGAGTTGATATTTAACATCTCGGATGACCAAGACTCACCGCAACAACCGTCGATTTATAACCGGTCAATCTGGGCGCCTAGTTTAGCAAGTTCACAGTGAAAGTCTCATCGTTATGGAATACATCAGAGAATAAATCCACCGACATCTCGTTTTTACTCCCGCATTCCTCTGATGACAGCGGAAAAAACAACAAACAGCTGTGAGCACTGACCAGAATGTTTTTTTTTTTTTACCTTCTACAATTCAAAACAAACACTCCCGCCATCTATCGCCCGATAGCGGAATCTAAATAATTCAACAAAAACCAGCACGAAATTCCAGCACCCGACCCGACCAGAGATTAAAAATAAATTCCCTTACACAATCAAAATTAGATCACAACACTGTCCCACGATTTACTCCAATATTCAGCCCCCTTAAGCAACCAACGAACCCCAAATCATGTAAATCGTATTCATCCATCAAATCACTAATCGGCGCATTACCCTTTCACCCATCGAAACACGAAAACATCATCAATTAGTCACTTTGCCATCGATTCCTTCAATTGCAATTTCACATTTCACAGTCCTCTCCATTTGCAGGACTTCCCACAATCCAATTAAAATTTCACATAATTACACTTCCCTCCCAAATCAATTATCGATTTGCAAAACAAAAATTTATAGAGGTAGGCGACAAGAAAAAGAAAAACAACACAAAACTGCATTCAAAAACACATCCGAGTAAAGAAGACAGACATGGACGAGTGGAAAAAAGAAAACAACACTTGGTAGAGTTGATGGTGTTGAGATTTTTTGATACTGAAAATTCATTTTCAATTATTTCACTAATCTGAGGCACATTTCACTTAAATTTTTTAATCAATCGATGGGGTGAATAGTAAATTTTCGACTTACCACTTTTTGATTTTGTAATAAACACCATAAATAGTAAAATAAACAGAAAACTTTGACGACCCCGGTCACGAAACAACAATACATCGGCCATTTTTAATTAAATTTGTGGTGAATGCGCAATGAAGAATTATTAACCAGAGTGGTGAAAAATTTGTTTATGAATTTGTAGGGCTTCGCCGTTCCATCCAATTGGCGTTCGATTGAAATGAGTTGAATTGAGTTTTTCCTTTTATATAACGAAATTGTTATTTTTAAACGAAGTAATTCAAACTACAGAAAACTAAAGAAAATATTTCTGAGAAATGAAAGTGTTTGTCGTGAGTTGCTTTTGTTACTATTTATTTTACAGTGGTAAGATTTGACGCAATGAATTTTAATAGAAGTTCGTGTAATGGCTATGATGATTTTTCGTAGAAAGTTCTTGTTCTTGCCGGCGAGTGCCTGAAGTGTCCACTGTTGTTGATTATGGGACCTTTCGAACTTTAGAGGTTGACCTCCCGTTGACAGATTCGAAGACCAGCGCTCCCGGCGTGCATTGGCTCTACATGTCGTAGCCATCTACGCCACAATAAATGCCAGGTCGCTATACAGTTCTTGGTAAAATCTCCCACGCCGAAACAACCGACGAATCTTCATCCGCTTTCGATAGAATCCATTCAATGCCATAAACTAGGGCAGGGTTGATCAAAATCTTATATAAAATGGAATCTCTCTAGTTCTTCGGGATGGGGCCTCTTTTTCTGTCAGAACAGAGCACACAGAGTCCATTGTACCCTATGTAAAGTTCCTTTTAATGAAATCTTTCAGTCTTACGATGAAAGATGAATAGGCGCTTCAGTGATTAGGTACCCACAGTACCAGCACCCACCACGTCAGCTCCGAGTATCTGCAGCCTGGTGCGAGCGTAAGCCGGACATTCACAGAAATAGTGCTCCATGGTGTCGTCATCACTTTCTCAGCAATCAGCGCAAAACGTTGTGTCTCTTATGCCCAGCACTTTATGTTCTTTGCAAAAGTGTAATGCCCTGTCACAACGCCAGTAATCAACCTGCAGTGTTTCATGCTGAGGGACAGCAGATATGCCGCTGACCTCCTAGACACGTCGGGAAGCATTCGTTTTGTCTGCCTGCATCCCGGGACTTGTGCCATCTGCAGTTGTGCTCATATGAGATCCAACTGTCAATCGAAGGCTTAACCGAGGACGCAGGCAGACCCAACGTAGGTTCGGTTTCTGAAAGACTCTCCTCTGAACCTTGCCTTGCAGATTGATCGGTGATTTCATTTCCCGTGATCCCGTTGTGACCTGGGATCCAGACAAGGGTCACTGAATTTATCCATACGACTGAGTTCAGTGTTCTCTTGCATTCTTGAACTAGCTTGGAAATTGTAATAAGGTTCAGCAAGGCTCTAAGCCATAGATAAACTAACTAGATGTCAAACTATACTAATACTTTGCATCTCTAAGGATTTTTCAAAATTTGCTAGAAGGAGAGCAATTTACAAGTAAAATTGCTAAAATGAGAGCGATTTGCACGAGTGTGTGTAATGGAGACGACATTTTTTTGATTAAAATGGGCGTGGTTTGTATAAAAGGAGAAGAAAATTGGCATTGATGACCAATTTACACGTATTCACAGACATGATCACACGGATAGGGGCAATCAGTAGAAAACCGGTTTTGATTTTCCAATATCTGGAAAGTTTGATATCTAGGTATAGTTAGTCTATGCTCTAAGCGCAGCTTGGCTGTCGCTACAGATGCTTCGCCCCTCCATCGGTTCTCCGCAATATAGTTCGCTGCCATCTTGGGATTGCATCTCATCTTGGGAGACAGATCCAAGCTTTCCTAGCATGAAATGCAATGTAACGTTACCGTCCTCCAGAAAGACACCAGCGCCACATCTTATATTGGTTTTGGAGCCGTCCGTAAAGACCCGACTGCATTCCTTTCCTGGTTCAAATTCTGATCAAAACCAGTCTTGGGCACAAGGAAAGTTGATTTCGAATTTTTTCCGCAACAGGGGTTCTGGTGTCATTGCATCGGACGGCATGTCCATAAGACCGGAGCCATAAGACAGCCGACGCGCAAGGTCATCAAAGCTCAAGTGCGTGTTGCACCAAAGACCACTTCTTACTTGGGCCTTACTACGCAATTGCTTTGTTAGACCAAAGAAGCAACGGTTTGCATTTTTATTTCAGAATTGATATCATAGCCAAGGTAGACCTTATATAGCTGTCGACTGTGACATTCTGATATACAGGCAAACAATATGAACCAATATCTTGTTTAAGGCGTTGTCGGCTCTGACGAAGCATAAACGTCTGCACTGATCGACGAGATTGGCAAGGAAGACAAAACCAGACATGGCTGTACATATTTAGGTGGTCTCTATAAATGTTGTCATATGCACGGATGAAATCGATGAAAAGATGGTGGGTATCGATTTGGACTTCCCGAGTTTGTTCCAGGATTTTTCGGAGTGTGAAGAGGGTTTCAGACATTCACATAATATGGCAGATAAGATCTTGTATCCGATGTTGAGAAAACTTATACCTCTATAGTTGGCCCACCTGATTGGGTTTCCTTTTCTGTGGAATCTTCTGGAGAGATCTGTAAAATGAGTTAATGTGTGCTCTCCACAAAGTGGATTTTTGGATTAGTTTTGGCTATCATCGTATAAGTTGAATGGTCTATTCTGCCTGGCAGCAGGATTTCGGGCTTCACCGCAGTTATACAATCTGCAGAAGAAGTTTTCCACATTTTCAGCACCGACTGTCACTTTACTACAAGGTTTCATTTTTCTTCTTGCTGCCTTAACACTTTTTTTTACCTGTTGGTAAATCTTCCCTTGTTCCTGGAGTACGAGCTCTCAGTATCTTCGATTGCGCTCTCTTTTCTGTTCTTCTGAAGAAGCCGATATTCTTCCCTGCTCGTAAAGATCACGAGCGGCTCTCGTCCTTCGTTGCAGCGCCACTTTGTACGCTTCTTGTTTCGCTGCATGTGCTTGCCGACATTTTTCATCAAACCAAAGATTCCTTGGTGGTGTTGAAACCCAGCGCATCATTTGCAGCGTCTCTGATAGAGTAACTAATTTAAGAAATTCGCCATGATAACTGCTGACGTCAATGTTGATTCAATCGCATTACCTACATCCTCCTCCTGAATGTTAGCAATTCCCACAGAGAACTTACATATAGCGTTTCTATTTTCTTCTTCCTCAAAGCTCGTCAACCAAATAACACACGAATACCTGTAGAATTTATCTGTACGGCATTTAGGAGTGCGTCGCAGTTTTTCTGCTTTGTACGGTTTTTGTATCATTCTGACAAAAACGGAGTACCACCTAGGCTTTACGAACTCAAGTGAAACAACGTGCACTAGTGGTCTCAGATAGTCAGAACATTTTAGATTTTTGGCTCGTATCGAGAAGCTCGAAGCTCGAACAGATTCTGAGAAAACATTGTCTTAATTCCTTTAATACAAGCGAGCAGACTTGCCGTAGGAGCTTAATTGTAATTCGACTTAGATGGCGCTACAGTCCTAGGTGCACATGCCTTTCCACCCTTTCCGAAGTTAACTAAGGTTCGCCTTCCACTTGTGTGCACCATCTAAAATGAGATCGTCTTTTCCCGCGTCTGGTGTCCATGCACTAAAAGTGATCTAGCCATTTAAACCGTCTTCTTTTCTGAAGAGGTCAGCATCGCTGTGCATTCGCTGTTGAAACGTTTTGTCCATTCTCTATTGATGGAAACCGGACCGAAAATTAGCCAAAGAACTTTTCTCTCGAAGCCCCGAGAGTATTTCCATCCGCTTTGGTTCGTGTCCAAGCTTCTGCTCCGTAGACCAGGACTGGGATGGAATTTACTATTCAATTGCGATTAGGAACAGTGATCCTTCGCAGAATTTCCGCGCTGGTGTCTTTGTCAGTGTTGATAACTAAGCACATCATTACCGCTTTTTCTGCAATAGTCGCAAACGCCCATTATGTTAATATCGACTATATCCGCGAGTAACTGAATAAACTTTTGAAAGATGATGCTTCTGCAGTTATCTTGCGAGTTTCACAATATTGAAAAAGTCTCCTGACATCACATCGCCTTGTTTAAGTCGTTTTCTGGTATTGAGGGCCTTAGTTTTCTAATAATCGACCTTGATGAATAAGCGTGGATGTTTCCATCGTAATTCTGAGCTCTATATACACTGTCATTTGCGGCTTTGAAATCGATGAAAAGGTGCTGTGTATCAATTTGGAACTGCTTTTAACTAGATCTGCCGTAATGTGACAACTTAAAATGTGGTGGAATTTTCTACCATGAGGCCGGTTAGATTGTTGACAAAGGATCTACTCGTAGGCGTTCACATAATACCCCAGACAAAATTTTGTATGCGATGTTGAGGAAACTTATTCCGCTGTAATGGGCGCAGTTGAGGATTTCTCTCTTCTTCATGTTCGGAGGTTCATCTGGGTTGAGTGGACGAAAAGTTGTCTGTCATCATCCAGGTTGAATGGTTCATCCTGCCCGTGGGGTGGTTGTCCATTATCACCATTCAACAGCCTGTTGAGAAATTTTTTTTCAGATTCTCAGTACCGACTGTGAATCTACTATAAAGTTTCCTCCTCCATCCTTACAGATTTCGGGCCATACAACTTTTGGATGTACGTTTTATTTTTTTGTCTGAGGGGCCTATGTTCTTTCCTGCTTTCCTGCTCATAGAACTCACGGGCCCTTCTCGTTCTTTTATACAGGACCGCTCTGTGCTTTTGGTATTTTTCCAAATTTCTCTGTCTACATTTGTCAAAGCAAAGGTTTGTTTATTGGAGTGGGTTGAAACCCAGCACACTTGAGGGGGCTCTCTGATTGCTCTTTGACAGTGACGTCTCTAGTCTTCTACATATGATGCTGGCGGTATCTCTTTCGAAAGGTTAAGAGAGACTTGACAGGAAAGAGCCCTTGCCCTTTTTGGGCTGTTACGGATATCCGAATTTGTATTTTGGCTCGAAGCCAAAGAGCTCTTCCTTGTCAAACACGATTTTCACCCCATATTTAAAGGATTGTTAGTAGATTGTGCCGAGGTAGTACGTGGTAGTGTATTGGCTTCCCAAACGGACGGTTCGGAATTTAATACCAGCCGTTCCCGAAAGACATTCTATTTTTCAGGCAATTAAAATCTCTTGAGATGAAAGGTTGCATAAAATACAAGTGAATTTACACTAATAATTTAGTCTCCCCATTAAATGTTGAATGGCAACCATGGAGCGAAATAACCACTGAGCCCAAACATCGTTCTTTCTCTCTCTCTACCCAATTTTTCAAAAAACTTAACACGTGCTCCAGCATTTTAAGAGTAGTAATATCCTGTTCTGTTAAGTTGTATAAAAAAAAAATAAAAATCTAGGCTTAAGTTGGCGTATTTAGCTTCAAGGCCTACTTCTTCAATTTTTCTCTGACGGCAAACACCATCGACGAACTTGATTGTTGTGCGGCTGACTCATTCCAAATTATAGGGCAGTCAGCAGTTTCCCGATCAATCGCCGTGCGGCATTATTAACGCCAAAGTCCAATAAACTCTGTATGTCGACCTGTTAAATTAGTAATTTCCTGAAAGCAAGCTTTCTTTAAGGGGTAGAGAGCGGTAGGATAGTCAACCCATTTTGTTAGCCCCCCTCCTGGGGATCATACACGTGATAGAAGGTAAAATTATTTAAAAACTAAATAGAATATGAATTTAAAATTCGTTTTTATTTTAATAAAAAAACAAATTACTAAATATAACTGTATCTTGCAGTCCTGAACGCGGGAATCAACTGTCAGCGCTGTCAACAATCTACTGATAACAAACGAAAGCAAAACAGCGCATTTCAAAATACGTGAAGTAATATTTAATTTAAAATTAATCAATTCATTAGTTTCCATAGCCCATATTGATGTGAATTTGTGCCCCAAACGAGTGAGATCCAATTAAACAGAACGTGTCTGTGGCGAAAATGCATTGTTTCCAAAAATGGACATAGACTACGAGATCGGACAAACACTGGTTGTAGAATTGGAAAATGAAGTACTCATTGGTGATTTCAAACTCATTTCAGACGATGGTCGAATAATCGAATTGATAAATGTTCGAGATTTTAATACTGGCTATGTGTACACTTCATCGCAGTGTCTTCCAAGACCTCAAATTAAATCGATAAAAAGATGCAAAACATCTGACAACAGCAGATCGCGCCGTGCAACAAGACAAAATACAAATGTTGTTCCAGAAACAGAAGAACCTACGGAGGAAATCAATCCACAAAAGGATAACTTTGTCCACCTCGCAAGCAATGATATTGATCATATCCAGTCGGTTATAGCGGCGGCGATATATATCTTTCAGACGGATCGAAAATACCACACAGCATTAGCAGATATCAAAGAACAGAGCGTCATTAGTCTTCAGGTGGAACCAAACCAATTTGGCCGACATCATATGACGTCGCTCTTGATTATTGGAACTTCTCTCAAGGTATACGTATTCGACATTCTCCTATTAGGAAAGGTGTTCAAAGAACTAAAAGACATTCTGGGGTCCCAGCGCCCTAAGAAAATATTATTCTACTCCAATAAGATAGCCGACAACCTGAAACACAGGCACAACGTCGAATTGACTGGAATCTTTGATATTTATGTCGCCCACTGCCTGATATCGAAGGAAAAAATTCCATCTAGTATTGGTCACTGTGTCACCAAGTACTTAAACATACCCGAGAATTATTTCCAGGGAGAAGATGAACTGCAAAAGTGCATTTACGAAAGGCCTTTGCAGAAGTTGCACGTTGATATAGCGTCAAAGAAAGTGGTATTTCTTTATAAACTTTACGAGCACATGTTGCACGACATTATGTTGAAAAACTTCTACAATCAATGCAGAGACTTTTCAGTGGCCTTTGCAGGAAACAGCGATATAGTCCAAGTGGCTTCAGACATGAAACCAGGTTCTGTGCATGGAACTGACCTCATTGGAAGCAGTGATTGGGCAGAACTATTAGAACAAAAACTGAACATAAGCTCAAACTTAGAAAGCGACTGATTAACATAATTGCACTTTAGAAGAGTTAAGAGTTTGTATCGAAATTATAGTCTTAAATATTTTGTTATAATGATCATGTTATTTCTGGCATTAGGCTATTGTTCGAGTATCCCGAAGTATGTGGCAAATGAGTATTGAATATATAAGGTTTATTTAAGTAGCTGGATTTGTGTTTTATTATATCAAATATTTGCAAACATGAATTTGATATTTTAGTCTGCTGGTCTTCCTGAATACGTGATCGTTATAGCAACTAAGGACATAGGGCCTCAGCATTCAATTCTGCTATATCCTTATTTCTCTAAAGAGTACGGACGGGACCAATGTTCTTAACAAAAGAATATACTGTGCTAAAAATAGCAGATCATTTACAAATACCGAGTTGCCTCCAGTTAGGAAGCCCATGTTGTAGGAGGTCGCCTTTCATTTAAGCGCGCTACCTAAGACGAAGTCTTTTTTTACTGCGTTCTTCCTCCGGATAGAAATCGAAGCCTCTTTGTGCTAGAGCATAATACCCATTCGCTCTACAAGTCCTACCCATCTTAGGCGACTGATGCGCACATTTCTAGCGAGGTTGAGACCGCTTTTTTGGAGTGGAGACTAGCCATCAACGCAGGCTGGATATCTTCAACCGCTTTAGTCCTATCTTCTGCACCGTTCAGCCGATCTTTCTTAACGGGGCTTTATTTCTCAAGTGAATTATTAGGCCAAAGAAACAGCGTTTGACAAGTGTCACTACTAATAGTGGGTTATTGTAAAATGGTTTCAAGCGTTCACACCACACGGTAAGGTCTTGTACGCAGTGTTTAGCAAACTGATGCTTTTATAGTTGACGCAGTTTATAGGGGCTCCATTTTTTGTGGATTGGGCAAACGGTACTGAGCTTTCTTTCAACAAGCATAACTATATATCACTGATCAAATCTTGGAAGTGTGTTAGTGTATGCTTTTTGTTAATTCATAATTTGCTCCCTTAAAAAGCTAGGCCGTCTAGTACGGGAACCTTATTACGCAGAAGTTTAAATATTGCTACCTTTACATCATTTTGGTCATATGGACCCAAACCTTGGTTTTCACCGTCTGAATAGTTCGCTCATCACTGAATGTAAGCCTAGTACTAAATTTTCTTGTTTATCTCTACAGGTCTCTGTTCGGGTATTATATTCTTGACACGTTCTTTTCAACTCTTCGTAAAACTTCTGAACTTAGTTTTCTTCAATTCATTTCATTGATCGAACACTTATGCTGTTTGTTTTTTCTCCGGAAATATTTTTGCCTTCTCTTTTGCTCGTAGAGCGCACTTGCAGCTTCGTTTCATAGGTAAGTTATTCAACGGACCCCCTCAGTTAAGATCCCGACCCAAAAGGTTCACGAACCACGAATTGAGAGTATGTCCCTGGAACCTACGTACACTGTACACTCCTGGTGCTGCTCAACAACTTTAATCTGTCTTCACGCGGTATAAGGCAGATATTACCGCGATCTAGGACCTACGATACAAAAACGGGAAAAATCAGTCAAAAGACTGTACATGTTGGGATCCTAATTCGTCGTGGGAAATCTACTACGGCTAATGGTAATTGATTTTGAACCGATAATCGACCGCCTGGCTGTGATCTGCATCAAGGGATCATTCTAAAACATCAGTTTAATATGTGAAAACACCCCTATCGATGAAGCTGAAGACCCTATGACCTCCTGGACGGAGCCTGTCCGGAGTATAATGTCAAAATTGTGCTCGGGGACTTTAATACCAAAAGACAACGGCTTCCGGCTAATCGATTTTGCAGCAGCTCGTAATACGGTCGTAAGTAGAACTATGTTACAAAGCCTACGAATCCACACAGCAAACTTGCGCACTCCAGATGGTTGAACCGCCAACCAAATCGACCATGTGGTAATATATGCGGGGCAGACATCAGATAAGGTCTGAAACGAATAAAATTTGGAAACTTCAAATTAAAAAAAAAAAATATTTTCATAATTCATGTAAATTTTTTTTCTTTGCTTTATAACTCTGTTTTTATTAAATTCAGTCACAATTACCTAAAATAAAAAAAATTATTTGGGTTCCCATTCTTTCCTCAACTTCTTTCGAATGTCCTTCATAAGGTTGGTGACAGTTACATCCGTGATCTTTTTGGATGTTCTTTTCCATATAGCACTAAAATCTTTTACGTCCTTTACACACTGCTCAATTTTCCTCAATTTAGCTTTGACCAAAGCCCAATCAATGGGACAGCACTGTGGAACATTGGGTGGATTCATGTCTTTTGGGGCAAAGTCGACATTTTTAGCAACAAGCAAGCTCAACGTCGCATGAGCATAGTGAGCTGAAGCTAAATCTGACCAAAATAATGTTGAACCCTCGTGTTTGTTTAAGAAAGGAATCAACCGTTTTTTTAGGCACTCGTTAATGTACACTTCTCCGTTAATTGTTTCCGTTGTAATAAACGATGAGCTTCTGTGTCCACATTGGCAAATGGCCTGCCAAACGAGATATTTTGACCCGAATTTTTCCATCCCAATCGATGTTGTTGATTGTGGAAGAATCTCTGCTTCAAACGAGTTGTAAAACTGCGCACCTGGAAGAGTAGTAAAGTCGGCTTTGACATAAGTTTCGTCTTCCAAAACCAAGCACGCTTTCTTGTTGCCGATCAACTCGTATAGCTTTCGTAAAGCCGGGAAAATGTGACTGGAAATGCACACCTGCAAACGCTGCAGCACAAAACAAGGGCAGCAAGGGAGAAGAAGGTCTTGCGTAAAAAGAAAAGGGCCTACGCAGTTTCCCAGCTCAAGGATATCGAGTCCTGGGATAAAAACAACATCCGGATGTTTTCAGGAAAACTACGCGACTGGCAGCCCGAAACGTAGGCTCTTCGAAACAGTGAACAAAACTTAGTCACCGAAGCGCAGGGAATAGTAGATGTATTTAAGTATAGAAGAGTTTGGCTCAGCTATCAAAAACCTGAAAAGCAACAAGACCGCCCACTCTGATGGTCTATCAACGGGGCTTTTCTAACATTGAGGTAATATTTTGATAGGGTGCATGCACCAAGTTATCAACCAGGCACGGATGGATGCAGCTATGCCCGACGACTATCACCTCTATATGGCCTATGGTCAAGAAAGGCGGTACTATGTCTTGTAAGAACTATCGAGGTATATCCCTGCTAAATATAGCATATAAGATTCTATCCAATTTACTGTGTGAACATTTCAAGCGTGGGTTCCGGCCCAAATTTTCATACTAAAGCAGATCCTGGAAAAGACCAACTAATTTCAAATCGAAACTCACCATCTGTTCATCGACTTCAAAGCCGCATATGACAACATTCATCGTCTTGAGTTCTACACGGCGATGGCCGAATTCGAGACCTCGCAGAACTGATTCAGCTGTGTCGCGTAACGGTGGAAAACACGCTGTACAATGTGCATTTCCTCCGAATTATTCCAAGCCTGTACCGGATGTCGGTATGGAGATGCACTGTCATGTGATTTATTGCTGCAACAGAGTGTTAACAATTATTAACATGGAAAGCACTTCAATAGATCTGGCCATTTGCAGACTACATCGACATAATCGGTCGCTCCCAGTGCGCCAACATAGAGACTTTTACGACAATCGAAGACGTCGTAAGGCGAAATGAGTTTGCTTTGAAGTAAATGAGGACAAAACCAAGTGTATGTTGTCAACAAACAAAGAAGCATCTGTCCACCATCTAGGATAAAACGTCACTGTTGACAATTGTAACTTCGAAGTGGTTAAGGAGTTTACCTACCTCAGACCTACCTCGGAAGAAATGTATGCTCTACAAAACAATGATCCTGCCAGCTATACTCTATACAACCGAGTGCTGGACGATAAGCAGGGAAGCAGAGGAGGTATTGAACACTTTCAAGAGAAAAATGGAGAAGATACAACCGCAAACACGTCGACTGCACTGTCTAGACTCGAACCTCCATCGCGGATGCCAGAGCGCTTGGTCTAGATAACTAGAAGCAACACGCCCGCAACCGAAGAGAGTGTTGTGTCTCCGGCAGAGGCTTTTCGTGGGCCGGAAGCCCGTTAAGTAATAATAACAAAATCCTTGCTGCCGTGTTATGTCAACGTCGAAAACCGATTGTCCACAACCTAACAAATCTATGTACATATATTCGTATCAGCGCGGTATTACACCTGGCCACCCTAAAAGGTTTCAGTTGATGAACGAATTTACGAGTACCTACCTAGACTCCGCAATGAATCTCAGTTATGACATCAGCGCGGAGATGAACCAAAGAATAACTCTTGCTAACCGCTGTTCCTCTGTGCTAAGAAAACAATAGAGCAGCTAAGACCTTTTATAAGCAACGTAGAAGACAATGTGCAGCACCCTCATCGTCCCTGCCCTGTTATGGAAAAACTCTTGAGCGGATGAAAATCTTTTTAGGTGCTTCGAGCGAAAGATTCTCAGTGTTATCTTAGGTCGTTCGTCTACGTTCAGTGTAGATCATAAGGTACAACGAGGAACCATACCAGCTGTATTGACATGCATCGGCCCAGAAGCCTTCGTCTAAAGAAACTAAAATGGCTAGATCATGTAAACTGCATGGACACCAGTATTTCATCCAAATGGTATTCGAATCCACACCACTGGGACTACGCACTATAGAGAGACTTAATTAAGGTGGCCTATGCAGTTGGAAGGAGAATTCAACTAACTCAGTGTAACTGGCGGACAGCTAGGGGTCAAGAACGGCCTATTGACCGAGCATAGTAAACTAACACTTGAAGGTCTCACTTACAAGGGCTACCGAATCCTAAATATCTTCCTTAACGGCCCTTTTGGTGTGTACACAATTGATCCAGTGATTTCCACTTACATGCAGTTAACCTGCCTTTGCCTCAATTTAGGTTTGCGTTGCAATTCAGAGAGAACCTACATATGACTGAAGAATCAATACTTTGCACTTCCTTGCCCGGTCGGCTGAGACTTTCCTGTTAAGTTGCGCACCTTGTATCGAGATGCCACTGTCCGCATAGACGCGTCCTATAGCTTTCAGGATTCCCCTCTAAATCTTCAGTCGTACTAAGACAACATAGTAAATAGTGATCAGAAATAATTCCTTTGCACAAAATCTAGAACAGACAATCACAAGAGCTCTGGGTGTTAGCCCGGTTTGAACAAAACATAACACAGTAGGCTTCACGCACCACCACGTTTCAGCACTTCTTGATTTTCAATTCCAACCAATTTGTAGACACTGCTTATCTGTCACCCACTATCGAGATCTCACTGACTCGTAGAAACGTGCTTCGACTCCCTTCACCGAAAATTCACTTCAACTTTTCTTTTTTTAATAAAAATTTATTAATGTATCATTAAGCTTTAATCATGTACACTTCTTATTTCTTAGATTTGGACGCCGATTTTGGGGCGGCCTTCTTTTGGGGGGCAGCAGCGACAGCTTTCACTGGCTTAGCAGCCTCCCGCTGACTCTTGAGGGCTTTAACAATCTTTTGTTCCTCAATAAGGAAGGCACGAATGATACGCTCGCGTAGGCATCCGTGGCATAGAACACCACCGTATGTGCGACGAACTGTCTTTTGGCGTTTCGACAGTCTGGACCGTTCACATGGGCGGGTTGGCCGGATACCCTTCAGCTTCTCTTTACATTGACCGCACTTTGGGACGGTCTTGTTCTTTTTCACATATTGGTAAACCAAACGACCACCGGGAGTACGAACACTGAAATACAAAATAAGAGAAAAGTTAAATCAATCTCCGCTGCACTGACAGGCGCTACCAAAACAAGTGAAGTCGACGGTGAGGTAGCTGGTGTTTCTTTGACCATTTAAGAGCGCAATCCAATTCGAATGGAGTCAGCTTTTCATCCGTTAAAGGCGCGCTTCCTACGAGCATGAAGTCAAAGTTGTCCAAGCAATCAAGCTGTCAAAACAATTGCCTTTAGCTCGTTCTAAAGTACATCCCAAAGATTGACCGACACAAATTCACTTGTTTTGACTGAAAGAATTAGCCACAATGCATATGCATTGAGAAATTTTTACAATTCTACTTACATTCGCCTCCTGTTGGATTTTGTATTGTAAGACAGACGTCTCCTGAGAGTTAATCGCTGAACCATCTTATCGGCAACTATAATTTCGAGGGGAAAACAAGAAAAATTCACATAAGTTTCACGTCAACATAATTGGGAATGTGTAAAATTGTATATTTCGAAAGAATTTGCATTGTTTTTTTGTCATATTTAAGCGATGTATTGAGATTTTTTCGGGGCAAAGGAAAATTAAGTACACATACCTCCAAGAAATATACTGGAAAGGAAGTTGATAAGGTAGCGCGGTGGGATAAAGATGGCTGCCGATTGGTGAAAATGTCAAAATTTGGCATTCTTCTTTCGACTTGTGGTTTGATTACATTAACGGGTTGAGTGATGAGTGTTTGTTTTACTTTATGTTTATTGCAACATTTTCTAATAATGTTATGGTTCTTTGTGGCCTCGGGGCAGATTTTGGAAAAGTGAGAGGTAGTGTTGACTTATTTGTTCATCTAATCATATATATGCAGAGGGGGAAGACTTTTTCATATACATACGTTCTCATTTTCAAATATTTGTTTGCTAGTCAAGAGGAAGATTACGTCAGAAATAATTTTTTTTTGTTTTGCGGTACTGAGTTACAATTTACAGGACTCAGATATCTGCTTTCCACCTGCCAGCTATTTAAGTTGCATACGCTTTACCAACACGAAAAATGTTTGCCCATTATAATGTTTTAGATAGGCCGTTGGTATTTGTTGCCTTCTTTTGTTAATATCACATCTTTTTTAGTGCTTTCAGTGACTTCTGCCTTAACTCTCACTAATGCTCCCCCGATTTGCATCGATTCACAAGGTCATCTGCATATGCGAGAAGTTGTACAGACTCTTGAGATATTGTGCCGGGCAGACACTAACGGACACTACTCTATCATTTTCTAATATGTCTTAAGCGTAAGCTCCTCTTAGAGACGAAGCTGTGGCTTTAGCGTAAATCCGACCAAAATACTATACATATCTTGCATCATGCAACCGAAATTAAACGCCCTCACCCCATCCCCTCTGTGGAGGCCCATACCAGAACTTCGGGCTTTACGGGGTAGTACACTTGGTCTATACCACGATCGTAAGACGAATTCTTACATTATCCATGGTCATTTGGTTGCTTGCACTAGAAAGACGGGCTGACATAAATCTACTAAAAAAAGTACGACGAGCTGGCTGTATAAGGACAAATGGCGGGTGCAGAACCTCTCTTTTCTGATGACCTCTGCATACACAATCCATGACTTTGTTGAGTTTGTCGTTATAGACGTTTGCTATCATAATCAGCATTAGAATCAACCAATCGAGGGGGGACTTAAGGTCTAAATCCACATTGATCTATCTGGACCTATTAGATTGTTGACAATCTGATATCTATATAGGACACGGCAGCAAGGATCTTTTTTGCGAAGTCAGGGTATGTTTCCAGCTTAGAGAAGTGAGAAGTTTGACAGTTAAGGCAGCGAATTTTGGACTTAAGCTTTGGTATTGATTTTTAAAGTGAGGAACTTCGTTATGGTCGGGTGGACGGCAGTTTCCATGGTCTACGGCCAGGTTGAATTGTGGATTCCTCCTGACAGCGTTATGTTTGCCATTTCGGCATTTCGCAACAGATTTATGCAATTCTAAGCACCGAACACGTTTGTATGGTACTGCGATGTTCACATAGTCATATTTTTTTTACAGGCTTGCGTCTTATTACTGTGATACTTCAATCGAGTCAGATTGAAGATTATGGAAGGTTTTGCAGCGCTTGACTGAATTCAGTATAAAATGCAAATTTTCATCATAAAACAAAGCCTTAGGACGACGAAGCACAGCGTCAAAATCATACCTGGTATTTTTGACAGAATAATTAGCAAATTCAAGCTCATAAGTCGACCACCCAAACCAGATTCCGCCTCAAACCGCAAAAGCTCAAAACTCTCTGCATAACAGCAGCCGACCTTACTTCAGACTGCCAAACCCCAAAAAAGTCTAAGAGTCCAGTGATAAAAACATCACTTGATTCTCAGAGACGATGCATTGTAACAACATTTATAATTAGGCTCGAAGAAGACGCGGACCCAATCAGACATGAATGAATGAAATTCCTTCCTTTCAGAAGAGTAGACTGCAAATGTAACCGAACGCCTATACAAGCACAGCAGCGCATATTCATGAGCTAGGCATATTATTCGGCTTGGCGAAGTAGCTCCATTGATGGAGTTAAAGGCGACATCAGAAGCAGATATAGTCATAATTCCATTTGATTCACTTTGAAATAATCAAAGCTCAGAATACCGTAGCATCTGGAAACCTTTTGCAAATACGTTATGTGCCATCATTAGACCCAAAAGACCATTGGCGATATTGTCACCAAGCTATTAGAGATGCCGCATCTGATGTGGTAGGTTTCCCCGGAACACCAGAATACAACCCCTGGTTTGATGAAGGTTGAGTACCGGCAAGGGCATGCGGGGAAACAGGAAGCGCTGTAAACAAGAACGAGAGCGTTTACGAACTTTATGAACGAAGGATATACGAAGAACATTGTTTTTTTTAGAAAGAGCAAGAAAAAAGCGAGCGAAGAACTTGTCAAGGACTCGAGTATCGAAAAAATGGATGCGGATATAAGGACGGAAATGTTAGTTTAGAGACATATTCCGTGCTGAAAATTTTAAAGGATTACCTCTGCAGACTTCCAAGATTCCGGTGTCACGGAGAATAAACCGTTACACGTGAACGATGATCCACAAACACTCTACGCAACCAAAAATATTGTAGCTCTGGGTAGCAATATCTAAATTACGGACCAATAAGGTTGTAGGTGCTGTACAGGCAGTCCGACGAATTACTTAAAGAGCCGGGAATTGACTTCTAAGAAGCATTTACCAACTCATCAAGTGAAGGTTTGTCCTGTAAATGGAATCTCAACGTCGTTTGTCAGATCCTTAATATTGTGTAGAACATTGTATTTTGTCGTTTATTTTCCCTTATCAACAATCTGATTAGTCCTTATCAGTGGAGTTTTGACAAGATAAGTACTGCGACACCCAGATATTTCCATCGATTTGTTGATTTTAGAGACGCATATGACAGCATATATAGAGCCATGAAAAGTTTTAACAAACTAACTTTCAAACACCATACTTAAAAGAATTGTCCAAACTCACATGTCTATAACAGAAACACAATATTTCAAAAATCTGCATAACCACTAACATGCGCTAAAGACACTGGAAAAAAATTAACTAGCTCTAATTGAACCATTTGCAACCCTTAAAAAAGAGCTGTGAAGATACGATTGTGGATAGAAAAATTGGAGTCACACTGAAGTAAAAGAAGGTTTTGCCTTAAGTTGGCCGTTCAAATGGAAAAGGATCTCAGCCAATTAGTGTGCACAACAGGTCCAAGTCCATTGTGGATTGTAGCTCCACCGAAAGTACGAGTATTACAAGTTAAGGTAAATAAGACTCTGAATAAGCCGGATAATATTTTACTATATGCGGAACAATTAGAGCGAGTTGCTCAAAAGTTTTAAGCTGATTTGAATAACTTGCCCTATAACCACATATTCTTTAAGCTCGACTGTCATTCAAGCGATCCAACGGAATCCCAATAGCAACAAATAGCCTGTTTGATCCAGAAATACTCAAGAATATATAAGACTATTAGTTTGAGTAATCACATGGAATATGAATAAAGTCGAGGCCGTATCATCTATCCATGTGAACTTACTCAGATATAACACAGCCCTAGAGAGGAAGCCAATCAACAGCTCACCTGTACTATCGACGAATGTCATGTCATAAAAGAATAACTTACAAATGTCAACCCAAAGAAATTGAAATGAAAACAAAATTTCGATAATTTTTACTTCGCAGATAGCAAAAATTTCTGCAGGATGACCCTAATCGATCACTACGAGCAACAATATGCTGCATTAATTGCAGAAATAACAGCGCTTATTGGCAGACTAAACATCTTCACCGGTGGTAAGTCAAAGTGTCATTCTAACTTGATTCCAGATTTTGATATGGCACACACTTATTTTTCTCTGTTCCAGCTGAAAGGCGAGAAGTTTGCGCAAAAATCGATGGAAGTCTTACAGAAGCTGTTGAATTGGTAATCATTCTTAATGCACCCTATCTCTGAAGTTTTCTTGTTAATATTACTCTTTGCAGTTGGAACAAATTGGCTTAGAAATTCGTGATTTAAATCCATCTGTTCGGCCAGGCTTCACAAGTAAACTTAATTGTTATCAAGTAGAACTGAAGCGGCTACAAAACGAATACAAGAATATCAAGGATCAAAGTGCAAGAAACCATACAGCACTTGAGATAAGCGATGATTTCGATGACATTTCGATTCAGGATGATCAAAAACAGCGGTTGTTGGAGAACTCGGAAAGAATTGAACGAACTGGGAACCGCTTAACTGAGGGTTACCGTGTGGTAGTGGAGACTGAACAACTGGGCACACAAGTCCTGCAGGACTTACATCATCAGCGCGAGACTCTACAAAGTGCAAAATCCCGATTGAGAGAGACAAATGCTGATCTTGGACGATCATCAAGGCTACTCAATTCGATGATGATGCGAGCGTTAAGAGAGAAAGCCGTCCTCTACGGTGTCGGTGGGGTCTTCGTGATCGTTGTTATCGTTAGTGTGTATTTTTCGGTTTCCAGTTAATTTTACTAAACTATACAAATTTGCTTGTCAAGTCCAGCAAAACATTCCTTTTAAATCCTAATTTGCTCAGTACTGGGTAAAGTATGAGAGGAGTTTGTAAATTATGGTTAGGAGTACAATGTTATTTATTTTATTTAGCAATTATCTAATTGTGTCATAATATCTAGCTAATTATAACTATGCATATAAATATTTTAATTCTAAACTATGTGGTGGCTTTCTTTCAGTAGAGGTTAGTGGTTGGCAGATTAGTTACTGTCCAACTTTACCTTAACCTCTTTTCTAGTGAATGCAAAGAGCTTTTTTTTCCGCTGTGTAGTCAAATCTTACTGAGCTCCATTGCCCCCTTCAGCTAGTATGTAAGAACTAATTTAAGCTCAGAGTAAGTCAGTTTTAGAGGTTGCGACGGTAATGCTTCTAAAGTTGTATTGTATACCATTGTGGATTGTAAAGTTGAGATTGGAATTGCAACGACGCAGAATATTATCCGATTTTGCCGATCGCGAATCCCCCCATTTTTCGTCAACTCCTGTACAATCTGCATTAATTGCTGATGATCAGAGGTATTTCGAGCTTGGCAGAAAGGTTTGCGTGGGTTGCGTGAAATGGCCAGGACATGTATTCCGAATAAATATAAACGCCCGGAGAGAGGACAACGCAGCATAGGCGGAACACTCCTTAGGTAGATCACTATAATGGAAGTTGAAGGGAGTTGCTCAAGTGCAGCCCTAACTAGTGCAGTTTATCGGTTGACGCCCGGATCTATCTTGGACTGTAGCGCCATCTTAAGTAAGTAAATTTTGTGCATTCAAATTGTACTTCAAACTTTTCGAACTCGTGATGTTGGAAACATTTGTACTCTTGCTGAAAATTGATAGTGCTCCAAGTTTGTGTTGGGTCCTTGATGTGCTTAAACTTTTAAGATACTGAAAGCGCGTCATAAGCCTATCAAGATCGAGGCCGGATAAAACTGCACAATACGATTCGTTATACACAATAACTTGGACCCTCAAACAATGAAGCGGAAGCGGTTTTCATGAGCAGCCTCAAGTGGGGAAAAATCCTCTTGAGGAGGGGGACTCTAACAGACGGTTACAAGCTTGCTGGCGAAGTTTAGTAATATTTAATGGACGCAACCATGGTGACTAGTGACATATAGTCATACTTGTATATACTGCAGCTACAGAACGATCTCAGTGGACTCTATCAAGTCGAATTCATATCGGGACATGAATAGTTCCTCTACAAATATAAGCACATAAATGAATCATTCTGCTGCTACTGTGAATATAAGATCGATAAGGCTGTATATGTCCTTCTGAACTGTCATAAATACGAGGCAGATAGAGATGTTCTGTAGAGGGAAAGCAGCGGTACCCGCAAAAATATATATTTATATATTACATTCAGGTTATCATTGAATCATTAGTTATTAATTACATCGAGAAGACCAAACAGCGGGAAGCCAAAAATAAGATTAATAAAATAACCCCAAGAAGGTTTTGCAAAAAACAATTTCGACGCAATACATTCAAAAACCTAAGAAATTTGGTTTTTTGACAGCATTTACACATATCGGAACGAGCTATATTTATGCCTGGTTATGGCATGTCTGCCAATTATGCGACTTATGAAAACGCTCACTGCTCCAGAAAGATCGAAAACAATCTTATCGAGACTTTTATGCCAGAAAAGGGTTAAATAAGGTTATGCGTTGAAAACAGATTTCTTTAACAATTAACAACAGAAGCACAATCTTCCAATAGTATTGTAGTGCAATCAATTCCATATGCTTCTGATATTGATGTGAGAGGACGTAGAAAGCTTAACAGATGACTAGACCGATGACACTGTAAAATTCGTGGTGGAGTCTCCTCCTTTAGTCCCCGTTAGTGCAAACGGGACCAAAAATCACAATCAGTGCTACTTCAGCACCTTTCGGCAAGCCCAAGTATTTGCACCATAGAACAGGACTGTGATGATAAGGGTCCTGTATAAAGCCAGTTTTGTATTATGAGAGAGGGCCTTGTTACTCAATTGCTTCCTGAGTCCAGAGAAATAGCGATTGGCCAGAGTAATTCTGTGCTGATGTGGTTGCTGCTTGTAACTGCGCAGTCCTTAACTACCTCGAAGTTATAACTGCCAATGGTGACATTCGGGTCAAGCCGTCAGCGATGTGTGTCCTATTCTTATGATAGCACATGCTTCATTTTTCCCTCGTTTCCTGTCAGACCCATTTGTGCAGCTTCCGCGTTAATCCTCAGGAAAGGTTCATTCCTGGCTCACTGTGTTCGTCTAATCACATCAATTTCATCCAACTACGTAAGTGCAATAATTGTATGGACTTAAAAAACATCGTGCCCCTTTTGTTGGCTAGTGTCAAGTCAAAAGTCAGGTGACAGCGCGTTGCCTTGAATCAAATCTTTTTTGACATTGAGGGTCTCGGTTGATTCATTACCGATCTTGGTGGAGATTTCTCTATAGTCACCCTGCACAACTAAAAATGGCGTTATATAGTCCGCCCTGTCACATATGGCTCTGAAGTCAAAAAATAATGGTATTGCCGTTCTGCCGTAGTACAAATATTTGATCGGTGCACTCGTATGGACCAACCAGATTCTTCATGAATGGTTTCAGACGCTCGCATAACACGGCAGAAAAATATTATAGGTGATGTTCATGAGATTTATTCCTCTAAGGGACTCCTTTCGTTTGGATTGGGCAAACGCATGCTTTCTTCTGACCATAACTTATAGATGAGCTGGTACATGCTCCAAACCAAGTCATCTCCAGCTGCTTCAACTAGCTCAGCAGGCAGTCGTTGGAAACGCAGAAATACAAAGAAGACTCTATATAACACTATCATCATTTCAGTCCTAAAAAAATATGGATGCTAACGAAAGCGGATGGACTTGGAGTGTGCAACTTGAAGTTGGCCTAAGACAACAGATGCACGTCATAGAGGTAAATAATTTGAACATTTTTCCCAAATCTCGTCAATGAATTTGTAAGAAGATGCTTCTGTCTCATATATGTGGGCATGCCTTACATTACAACTTTTAGCTTTGAGTTCGGTGTTTTTCTTTTACCTGGTGTACCTGCAAAAAAATGGATGGAAGTTGCATCCATAGTTTTAATGACTTGTTACTCTTGTTAAAAAGAAAAACTTTCGGATTTAGTAGTGGCAATCTATTAGGATTGTGAGTATCCTGGGTACAGATTGTAATAGTCGGCAGTTCATTTAGCTTAATCAAAGAGCATCCTCTTCTGCATATTGTTCTGTAGAGAACCTTTCGTTATACGAGTTATAAGCGATTTGGATCAAAAGTGCGTAACAATCTCTTTATTCTATGAGCTGTAATCAACTTAGATCCATTTTTGTAGGTTGCTTGTATAATTCGACTGAGTTTATGGTTCATGGCATTGAAGAAATAAAAATTGGGAAGGCTTATTTTATTAAGACTAAATGTTCGTGACATTGCACTACCTTGAACTCACGAATATCCTGGCACTAAACAAACATACCCTCTCGGTGCCGGTTGCATTTTGCAGGTTTCTTCTTCCACAGCTGTTTTCTGTTTGACATTCCGTTTTTTGTTGTTTCCCTCATTTTTTCTTGTACTGTGCTTTTCGGATTTTCTACACACATCAGCTAGCGTTTTGTGTTTTGAGGGATTTGTCTGGTTTTCCGATTTCCCTTTACCTGCAGCGTTCCACTTACCAGCCTATTACCAACAATTTGTTATATTTTTTTTGTATAAACTACAGTGTAATTAGTCAACAAGCCAACATCATTAATTCTCCAGGCGAAGTGAAAATGGCCAAAGTTCGAATTCCCGAACAGAAGGTCATTCTTTGTGGTGAATATGGGGTTGGGAAAAGTTCACTGTTTCGCCGATTTACTAATAACAGCTTTATTACGGAGACAGACCGTAAGTCTACACTTGGTTTGGATCATATTGACAAGGAATACACCGTTGGCGATAAGACAATCAAAGTAAGCATTGCATATGTTTGAGAATCCTTAGAAGTAAAGTATATACCTTCCATTCCAATAGCTACAACTGTGGGACACCGGAGGGATGGAACGTGTCGCTTCAGTTACATCCAGCTACTATAAATTCGCTGAAGGTGCTATCCTGGTATTTGCATTAGATAATGCATCCTCATTTCACTCGCTGTCGCAGCATCTGCTAGACATTGTTACTTATGCGGAAAATGCGAAAATATTTATTTGTGGTAATAAAGCCGATCTAGAGGGTCGAGAGCCGCAGGTAAGCGACGCTGAGATGGAAGCGTTCTGTGAACAATGTCACAGTCTCATAAGTGCCACATACAAAACATCCTGCAAGACAGGCGAAGGTGTTGAAGAGATGTTTCGTGACATATCGAACATTTTAGTTGATGCGAATCGTTCCAAAATGGAATTACAGGCGCTGGAGAAGCATGGATTCAAAATCGATCACGCCGATGAACCACCTGAAGATGATGGCAATTGCATTTGCTAGTTTTAGGTTTCTCTTAGCTCTCTCTGTTTTGACACACTCACTCACTCACTTGCTTATACTATTTTCTACATTGAATGAAGGAATTCTTTCATTATTTATTAATTTTTTTTTTGTTTTGTTTCAATCCGTCCTGTCTCGAACACGGACCATAAACACTTACAATTGTTTCGTTTCACATGACAAAAACAAACAACAAACAACAAAAAAAACAAAAATATTAAAATAAAGGAAAAAAACTAAATTTGACTTAATTAATTTTATTGATTTTATTTGTTTCGAAATAATAACTTAATTATTCAACTATATACTACGATAATAGATTTCTAGGCGGTGGATAACACAAAAGAGCAAGATAATCAATCGTCCTGTATTCGAAAAGTCACTCCTTGTGGTGCCGTGTATATCATTGCTGACCAGTCCGCTTAGAAGCGTTAATTGGGAATTGAGTTTAGTCTGTGGCGTCAGAAGGAGCTGCATGACAAAGATTGTATTCTTCTTCATTTTCTAATGCTGAGCCCAAATAATGGTCTTGAGGTCAATGCCTTCTTGTACCATTTCCCACAAGGGTGACATTTCACGTAGTCTTTTCACATGCTCTATGGTCTTTTGGGCTGTGTAATCCACTTCTTCGATTGTTGTGAAACGACCAATGCCAAATCTACAAAGACGAAAGAAAATTTTTACATAGAAAAGCAGGAGTCAAGCGCGATCAAAATAATTAGAACGTGCAATCCTAAAAGCAATGAACAAGCACTACGAGTATATGCAGATATTCGTTTACATATTTTAAGCATTTCAGCTATGCTTATGGAATGATGACAGAGGTCTCAAAAACAGAAATATCAGTATAAAGGACTAAGCTCTACCGCTACTGCTCTATAAAGTTTGCTAATTGACTTTACTTGGGGATATTTGTTGTGCCGATTATACTCAGCCCTGCGTGCCTAAATACAATATATGTCCGATTTTGACTAGTGATTGCTTGTTCTAAGACCTAATAGTCAGCTCAAATCGGAGATTAGTTTATCAGGACGATCCCAGCGGAAGCGAAAGACACGCTACCAAGGAAGGTTTTGAGCAGTGTGTAAAGTGCCACGAAAATGTTGTACTTGATGACCTGAATACCAGAATAAGAAAGGAGGAATCTACATATAAAATCACATGGTGGTCTCTTGATCAAAACACGACAAGCCAGACTGATTATATTGAGATAAATACAAGACACGCATCGAGTATTCCAGACGTCCGCACATTCTAAAGTGCCAACTTTGACTTGGTAGATAGCACGAATGTGGATGTCCGGGTCGGGACACCGCCACGAAACTACTATGTGAAGGTATGATGTTACACCCACAACAAGAGTTCGCCAGAGCATTTAACAACCGCCTTTCCCTGATTGGCATCACCAGCATAAAGTGTGGAGGACCAGTGGCAATGCTGCCAGAAGCACATCAGAAATTCTGTCTTTAATGTGCTAGGTTTCACAAAGCAATTAGAAACTAGAAAACCCTGGTTTGGCATATCGGGCAAAAGTGCATCACGCGCACTGCGATAAGAGTTGCTGTGGACACGTACTAGCAGAAGAGAATGACCAGACACAAGTTTCCCCGAAAGAAAAAGTAACAAGTCAAAAAGCGCGGCAACGGAAACATACTCGTGCTAATTACTGTCAGAATGAAATTCATCATTTTTATTTTAACCGGAAGGCAGAAAGGATGCCGGTGCACAGAATTTGGATGAACCACTTTTGCCGATTATGATATGGCCCACGCGATGAACATACCGCTGTCAGGTACCATTCTACCTGAACGACGGCTCGGGAAAACTGCATTTTACGCGACCAAAATGAAGTAAGGAAACCAACATCCAAACTTAAATCCAACAAATCTGCCGAAGACAATGGTTTGAACGCCTAGCTTTTCAAAGCTGAAGAGTATGATCTGGTGAAGAGCATGCACCAGCTCATCTGTAAATTTTGCTCGAAGTAACGTATGCGCCAAGAACGGAACTGCGCCAGCTTCAGCACCATAAACCTTCAAAATATCACTCACAACATTACGTGAACGTCCAAAACCAATCATCAAAAAACTAGTAGGACCATATCACTTCGGGTTATGACTTGATAGGCGCACCATCGACTACACGTTTATTCTGCGGCAGATTTTGAAGATTCAAGAACAAGAAATCGATAGCCAAAACCACTTTATCGATTGCTTATGATACAGTCTATAAAGACGACCTGGTTGCTTTTACGCCCTTGACAAATTCGTTCGGATGTGCAGAATGTCGATGGAGAGAGAACTCATACTGCTCTACCAAAATCAAACGAGGTCTTGGAACCACACGCGCGCTATAATGTGACGTCTTAGACATCGCATTGTGAACATTTCTCAACCCCACACCATAGGCAACATGTTTCAAAAATCTACAATTTCTCGCGTATGCATATGACATTGACATAATCGAAAGAAACCAGCGGGATGTCAGTGGGGCTTTTGTGAGTATTGAAGCATGAATAGCGAAAATGAGTCGGGCTATTAATAGAAACAAAACAAAGCTATTCTATCATGGTAAAATGACACACCATTAACGCCTTTGGCAGAACTTAACAATGAAAAACTAAAATTTCGAGGTGATAAAAAAAAATTACCAACCTTGACTCTGCAGTGAACTCTAGTGTGGAGATGAAGCGAAAAATAACTCTGTTTCTATGGACTATGAAGTAAATTAGAAAGCAAAGCCCTGTGTCGAGTTACGAAGAAGATGATATACAAGACTTTCATCATCCCTGCACTGTTTAACGGCGCAGAGGTACTGACACTCGCTGAATGTGTACATTTGTGGCTATTTCAAACGTAAAATTTCCAGTTTTTTTTTTTTATAAATTAGCGCGCGCTCGAGGGGTTAAGGTACCCTTAAAATGTTTGCACACAGCGCGGGTGGAAATTTATGGAGGAAAGAAGGATAGGTACCGACGTACGTTGGTTTTATATGTCTAAATGTTATAATGACTAGGAAATATGTAGAGAGCTCGGCAGGGCATTCCACAAACGAGTTATTTGGCTTAGGAACGAATCACGATATTTTAGAGTACGTCCGAAAGTGGGCTTAAGGGTATACTGATGAGCATTCATACTAATGGTGATTTCTATGGAACAATGGTGGTGGAAATATCGATAAAGCAAAGTGAGACATGAGACATTTCGTCAGTGTTCGAGGGTGTCCATTGACTGAGGGATATTAATATCAGTTATGAGTTTTATCGCACGGTTTGAGGAAAGATCAGAAGGGAAAAGTGTTTCTTACACCTAGACATTTCGCAGCATTTTTGGCGACATCGAATATGTGGAAAGTTTTTCGGTTTCGATGATGTAAGTGCCATTCATGGGATAATGGTTGGGTATTTAAATTTCGTTTAACGACAGCAGACAGTATTGTGTTTTGGAAGCATTAAATTCTACTCAGAATTGAATGAGCTTAACATACACTGGCGTTCCCGTTCTACAGCCGAAGGGCAGGGACGTGAGACCGGGAACGAATATGAAAAGCAGAGAGCACTGTCGTCAGCAAATATATCGGAATATATTGGATTAGAAGTAGCAGACAAGAGATCGTTGATGAAAATTAAAAAGAGTGTCGGAGACAGAACGGAGCCCTGGGGCACAGCAGCATTTATTTTGTGAATATCACACTTGAAACCATCCTAAGACAACTTGAATTGAACGTTCCGAAAGGTAATTTCCAATCCATTGAAGAAGAGAGTCATCGATCCCAAAAGCACTCATTTTCGAAAAAAGAGCCTGATGCCAAACTCTGTCAAATGCTTTCGAAATATCAAGTGCAACCATCTTGCTTTCGCCAGATTGATGTAGGCTTTGGTTACACTTTTCGGTGAGACATACTATCAAATCATCAGTGGACCTGTTGCTACGAAAACCATACTGCCGGTCATTAAGAAGTTTTTGTGCTTCGAGACATTTCATTAGCTGACGGTTTATCATCAGCGTTTCCATGACCTTGGAAAGAAGGGACGTAAGTGCAATAGGTCGGTAGGAGGAGAGGGAAGAGGATTCGCCTTTTTTAAGGACGGGCTGGACAAATGCTGTTTTCCATCTGCTCGGCAAGAGTTCCTAAAGAGTAGGATTGATGAAAAAGCTTACGAAGTGATTTTGCCAGCGAGGAAGAACACCTCTTCAGAAGGAGGGGAGATATACCATCTGGACCATCGGATTTGTGAAAGTTAAGATCTTTAAGAACTTTTGCTACACGAGTGCGAAAGAGTGTTGAGCTGCCCGCAAAGTATGCATTAAGCAGATTGGCCTTGTCCAAAGAGCTGACAGCTGGAATGTCATTGTAAATGAGTGTTGGGATGGAGGATGAGGCAGAATTTCTAATGTTTTTGACAAATAACCAAAAGCTTTTACTACCTTTGGGACATTGTAGTATTTTTTGCCTCAACTTTTGGTCGTATTGAAATTTCACACGCTTGAGAAAGACGTTGCAGTCATTACTGGCTCGTTTAAACTTTTTCCGGTTTTCCTCTGTCGGATTGGTCTTGAAGGACCGAAAAAACATTCTCTAACCCCGACAGCCTCTTTACAGCTCGAGTCGTACCGTGTCATTTCTTTTATTCTGATACTCTTCATCCGATGAGGAATAAAGGATCTCATTCCGAAGAGAATAGTGTCAGTGATCATGTCAGCAGCGGCATCCACGTCGTTATAGAAGAAACATAATGACCAGTTAAATTTCGTAAAGAAGGTGCTAAGTCCGCTCCAATTGGCTTTCTCGTATTGTCATACGGTTTTTTTAGGAATCTTTTCTGTGGTCGGTGTACGAGAAATTAGCTGATATGACACGATGGTCCGACGAGCCTAAAGGGGAGAGCACATCAACGGGGTACTTATCAGGGTGAGAAGTTACAAACTAGTCCAGGGTGTTGGCGGTATGACTATCAACGTCTGGTATCCGTGTGGGCTCATTTACAAGACGCGTTAAGTTGTTTTCTGCAGCGAAGATCTCAACACACCGTCCTTCGGGTGTTGTCTGTCGAAGCCACCCAGAATTGTGTATATTGAAATTCAGTATGAGGATACAGGGATATAGAGAGTCATACCAAATTCTGTCCAATGCCTTTAAAATATCATGCGCAACTAAGTATCTTGTTTTCGGCAGATTGGTGTATACTATGGTTCCACTTTCCGGTGAGACATGCCATCAAATCACTAGTGGACCTGTTGCTGCGAAAACCGAACTGCCGCTCATTGAGAAGTTTTCGTGTCTCGAGATATTACATGAGCTGACAGTTTCTAGTGTTTCTATGATCTTGGGAAGAAGATAATTAGTCTCAGGCGAGCAATAATCGTCTTAATTGATGTGATGGCCGTGGCTCAAGTCGTAGTGGACTGGCTTCCAACTCGGAAGGTACGGTGTTCGAATCCCAATCGCGCCCGAAAGACATTCATTTTTTCAGTTAACTTCTACTAACAATTTATTCTCCCACTGAGCCCAAACATCTTCTTTTCTCTTTCTATCCCAGTTTCCTAAAAAAACTTAAGACATGCTGAGGCATTACAAATTGTATTCATACCCACTTCGGTGTTACGTTCTTTAAAAAAAAAAAAAAAATTGTCATTTCATCTTCAGAAGAGGGAGAGATCTGGACCAGCGGGCCTATGTGTGTTTGGATCATAAAGTACTCTATCTACTTCCTAGTACTAATATCGGCTGCACAATGGAGTGGATCTTGTCAGAGGGCTATGCCTATAACGAACAAAGTGTCTAGGTCAAGGAAGATATCATGTAAGTTGGCGCGCACAGTTAAAAAGAGACCTTAACCAAAACTGCGTGCGTAACTGAAAGCAGTTAGCTAGAGATTGAATTTAGTTGAAAAAGATGCTTTTGCTGAGTCCCGAGATCGCCTCGGAAAGTACTCTGCCATACATATAACATTATATTTCTTGGTGAGTCAACTCGTTTGTTGAGGTTTATTATAATTTTGTTGAGTTGCAGATTACCCTCAATCTCATTTAGCGGTACTAATAAAATTTAACGAGATATCTTTTATCGTGCAGATTAAAAGCGCCATCAACAAAACCCACATTAGTATGAGATTAAGAACGAGACCAGTTCGTAGCGCAACTAAATTTGATATCGCCATACTTAATGAGATACTCAACTATGACGGACTAAGTTTTGATAACACATAAGCAACTTCCACTGATTTATAAACACTAACCCCACTTCGTTCACTTTTCCTGGCCTCTTATCTTTACTACAGTTCACTGACTAGATAATGGAAAGAAAAAGTCGTAGCTAACAACAGCAAAATTTGCTAATAAATTATAAAACGTGATAAAGTATTTAATTGCGCTCACTCGCTTGATAGGGAAGACCAACACTCAGCTAGCCATTTAAAATTCACTTACCTTATCGAACTATGTGCCAAATCGTCATCAGTTCCGATTGCGCGAAGTACATACGAGGGTTCCAACGAAGCTGATGTACATGCAGATCCACTTGATAGTGCCACGTCCTTGAGGGCCATCAGCAATGACTCACCCTCCACATAGGCAAACGATAAATTCAGGCAACCAGGGTATGTTTGATTGGGATCTCCATTTCGAACTACATGCGTAAGACCTTCCATGATTTTGTCGTGCAATCGTTTGGACAAGAAGTCAACCCACTTCTTATCGTATGCCATTTCATTTTTAGCAATAGCACAGGCTGCTCCCATTCCAACTGCCAATGGTGCTGGGACAGTTCCACTGCGAAGGCCACGCTCTTGCCCGCCACCACTTTGAATGGGTACAAGACGAACCCGTGGCTTCCTGCCCACAAACAGTGCACCGATTCCCTTTGGGCCATAGATCTTATGGCCTGAGATGGACATCAAGTTGATGTTTTGCTTGCGTACATCGATTGGAACTTTGCCAACAGCTTGTGCAGCATCAGTGTGGAATAGTACTTTGTTTGCTTGGCAAATGGCACTTATATCGGAAATAGGTTGCCGAACACCTTAAAACAGATTGGTAGAGTATGTGTGATATAAGTTTCAATTTAACAGCATTCTTACCAATTTCATTGTGTACGGTCATCACTGATACCAAAGAAGTCTGTGGCGTTATGGCCTGCTCCAGTTCCTTAAGATCTAATAATCCGTTCGATTTTACAGGCAAGTATGTGACGTTGAATCCTTCAGCTTCCAGTGCTCGACAAGAGTCTAAGACACATTTATGTTCAGTTTGTGTTGTTATGATGTGATTCTTCTTTTCTCCATAGAACCTTTGCAGTTCAAAACATGATAGGTCTTCTCTACACTAAGTAACAGCAATGTACTTACCGTGCAACACCCTTCAACGCAATATTATTCGATTCGGTAGCACCCGAAGTAAAGATTATTTCCTTAGGATCTGCATTTATCAAACTAGCAACTTGTTCACGTGCTGTTTCCACAGCTTTCTCCGACTCCCAACCATAGAAATGATTACGCGAATGTGGATTGCCATACTGGTGTGTTAAGTATGGTAGCATAGCATCCAAAACGCGGGGATCCTATAAATAATTTCCTCAATGATTTAATCTATTGGCAACGCCATACGTACCATTGGTGTTGTGGCTTGGGCATCCAGATACAAAGGTCTCTTTTCAGGCACTTCCAATTGAATAAAAGGTCTGTCGTCTTTTGGTTTTTTGCCATTCGATTCAGATGAAGGTTGTGAAATTGTTTTCTCGCGGTTAACCTCGAATTTGGTGTTTCGATCGGTCGAAGCAAAACGTCGGCAACACAAATTTACGGCAATATATTTGTTTAGGCATTTTGCCGTTTCAAAGTGAACAAGTTTGTTGGGCAGAATTGAAAGTCGTTGCATCATTTTTGCGGAAAACTTTAGGTTGCGATTTAATTCACTAGAACGTACTTTACACAATTCCCTTTTGTGTTCCGAGAGCAGCTGATGCACCGACTTCAACTGATAAACGAATGTCAAAACAAAGCGTGGGTGATATAAAATGGCAGTGTCCAGTAAAGATTTGTTGTAAAAATTGAAGGAAGCGTTTCATGTAGAGCCGATTGAAGTGGAGTTTGTGCTCTCTAAAAATTAAGTGAATTATTAACCAATATGATTTTCCATTACATACGTAATCATAAATTGGAAGTCCTATGCATCCGCACTAGACAGATAATATGTTCATCATACAGAAATAAATTGATTGATGGAGCGAGAGTACATACGTTGAGAATCATGGAGATACTCTACTCACAGTGCTCTAAGCCATTTTGTAGATGGTTTCTTGCGGACTCCAAACTGTGAGAGGATGAGCAACTTCTTTATAGGAAAAAGTCCTTATTTATGAAGTTTGCAATGACAATGCCGAAAGGATGATTTCTCTGATGTGATATAATTTTGGGAAGAGTGTGGAAATAGGAGTCGAACGCCGTTAATTATTTGAAAAGGTTTGAGTTTTGTCCCATCAACCAAATCTGTCGGGCGGAGTGCTGAAAGTGTCCTTTGACTAATGTCATGGTCCAATTATACCACAACTGCAGTTGAAACGTTAATGTAGCAATGGTTCTGGCCAGACTCTATGTTGAGAAAAAGTAAACATTGCTATCGAATGGTTCTTAAACCAGTATGTTGTCTTCTGATGTCTTTAGAGCTAGTGAGGAACTTAGATCTGGCAACTTTATGGGAGCAATATTATACTGCATTTCTCAGGTAAATATGGGTGTGCCTTCTAAGTGGTCATTGAGCAATTTTGGAGGCCTTTCGGAGCCTCACTCACGTCATAATATTCCTTTGATATCTTCCTACTATCGGACTAAATATCCTGAAACCTTTAGGGTACGTTATAGGCACAATTATTTTTTTCCGGAAATTGTTGAATATGCTGTCAGTAATTCAAATTCGGACTCTTTTCTTAATGAGCAAACTGAGACATAATGCACATCTAGTAGCGAGAAACATTAATGACGCATTAGATTATGTAGCGGTAAAAGAACGCATCATCCAACGTTGGTTTGAAGAATTTCGTTCTGGAGATTTCAGCATCGAAAACGAATTACGTGGAAGCCCGGAAACTGTAATTATTGATGACGATGCTAAAAAGCAACTGTAGATGTAGACCCAACGAAATTGGTGTGGGACATTACACAAAACATGCTCGTCATGGAAAGGGTAAATAGTCTCAACAAGTGGGTATCCTCTGTAGCACTTCGCTATAGACACCACAGTGAGTCAATTTTGCACATACTACGGAAAGTGGATTCTGTATTACAATCGTAAAAGACCTGCGCCGTGTTTGGATACAGAGAAAAAACCAAAACACATCCCTAACCACTGTCTTCACCCAGAAAGCGTAATGTTTACAGTCTGGTGGATATCGAAAGTACCAGAAGAAACGATCAACGCAGTCAAGTATTATGAAGAAACTGGCTGCAAAGCAGTCTGTGTTGACCAATAGGCAGTTCAGTCCCAGACACCAAACCTGATGCGTAAGGATGTAAAAACTGCTACTGGTGGAATTTGGAATTGATCTCCATATACCGTCCGCTCCTAATGTTTCCCAAGCGGAAAACTGGCAGAAAATCTTCTGAAACCGAGCAGAGGTCATAAAAAACTTCTGAGGACTTTATTGCGTTAGAAAGTCAGGATTCTTACAAAAAAAATAATTATATTTAACCTTGGAAAAGAGCCATAAATGCTAAAGGATCATATTCTGGTTAAATAATAATAAATTTGTACTTCAAAAATGCAAAAAAGGATTCACGAACATCGCACTATACTCGCTGGTGTTAATCGGTGGGACACCCATCCATCCGGTTTGTTTTTTTATCTTTTTGAGGGCTGAAAGGAAATAACTTATGGCTGCGGTTGAGCTCTTCACTATCAATATCATTATCATTATGAATAACCTTTTCTAGTCTTCACCTTAGCCTTTAAAAGAAGACATTGTATTAAATATATTTGTGGAAGTATTCTCTATGTAAAAAGAAGAGCCAGCTTGATGACTTAATAGTTCAATTTTACTTTTGACGATATTACCGTTGTTAACGTGGAAGCGTATAAAGGCAACCACGAGCGAAGCTGGAATGAGCTGATCATAAAAAAAAACTGTCTTGTTACTCAGTTGCATAACTATGGATTGAATAACCGGTTCAACAAACAAAGTCAAGGCCTTGGAAAATTCTGTAAATTAGCTAAGGATGACACTTTAAAACATAAGCTGACTACTTCAGCAAAAGCTATTGCGGGCAGGATTTTTTGGAATTCTACGAAACATTGCAGAAAATGAATATTCTTTGAGGATTTTCGTGCCTATAATTGTTAGGTCAGCATTCTTATAAGCCGTCCCATAATAGCGTCTTGTATATCCGGTATAGTTTCCGTTGACATGCTCGCAGAAAGAATACTAAGAATCTACAACAAGCAGTAATAGTTATCAAATGAGTCAGAAAAAAAGGTATCTGTTGATACCGACTAGCAAATCGGAACAAATTCGATTCTCGAAAGGGTACACTTCTTTTGGCACATATCAGGTAAAGGGCATGGCCTTGGGTTCTTCAGATTGCATCAAGGTCGCAGATAGTTTCAGTAGATCAAAATTTTTGCGAGATAAACACTGAATTCACATCTTTAGACACCACTAAGCACAATCAACGTATTTCAAATATAGAAAAAGTACAAATCAATACTCACAAATACTCCTAAGTTTATTGAGTTCCCTAAGACGCCATTTTGACGCTATTAACCCAATTGTGGGTAACCAATAAATTCTGAATCACGGACGCTAACGATTTCATCTACACGTCAAATTTCTGAATCAAAACAAACGCTAAAATATAACACAAAGAGCAAAACGAAATTTTTGCTGAATTCTTCCTTTGCTCACACTTTTTCCAAAACAAAAACAAATAACTGGAACCAAAAGAGAAAGCAGCAAAAGTTGACACAATCGTCAACCACCCACAGTAGGCTGTCAGTTTTAATTGGTGTTGGTGGGAGCTTTTTTTCGTTTTTTTCCCTACTTAGTTGCATCAACAACAAAAATACCTTTGTTCACCCAGGTTTTTACAACAATAGAAAGATAATCAGTCAGTAATTGTTTCACTAATTAAGATAATTCAGATTGTAGGGAGGTGTGACTAACATAACTGTTTACTTTGTTGTTTCACTTTAGTGCGTGCTGCTATGGCAAGAAGATCGTCGCCTGCTGCAAATATTGGTTCTACAGATGATTTGGACGAATTGGATAGCCCATCTACGGATGGTATTGAAACGGGATCCTTAGCCATCAAAGACTCTGACCGTACAAAAGAGAAAGGTATGCGTTCCATAACGTAACTAACTACAGCTTATGCTTACATAATTCTTTAACTTTAACTATCCCCTCCAGAGTTATGGCAGAGGCCAACAACCCAACGAATGCTCCCTAATGATGGTTCCACTGTGCTACGTTTCGAGATACCATATGCACGTATAATGCCACCACAAAATGAAAACCTAAACGTAAAACGTTATGTTGTTTATGATTTGTCTGTGCGGCAAGATTCGTCGGTCATTGATCCAAATCCGGCTACAATTGAGCGACGTTACACAGATTTTTTGAAACTATTCACAAATTTGAAGAAAGATCAGCCCTTATTAATGACAGCTATATACTTTCCCAAGAAAGTTTTAATGGGAAATTTCTCGCCCGATTTGATTGCCGAAAGAAGTGCTGCATTTGAAGTGTTCCTGGATCATGTCGCTTCAAAAGCAGTACTTCGAGAGTCGTTACATTTTCTGCATTTTCTCCAGGATATCGAACTGAGAAAAGCTTGCCAATTACTAGATGAACGTCGCAATGAGTCAGCGATTCCATTGTTGGAGAATTGCTTTCGTTTATTGAATAAAATCTTTATGGATCGATCGAAGCCCGTCTTGCTAATACTTTGTAGATTGGTAGCTGCTTGCACAACATCACCTGTACCACATCCATCGGCAGATCGATGGGCTGAGCTTGCCTTAAGACGTTACGAGACACTCTGTGATACAGATTTATTACCATTGTATATTCCCTTGTTGCACACTTGTGCACATTTATGGTAAGTTTTTGTTTGTTTATATTGTTTGTTTCCCTTTTGTCTACCCAAATTCAGTCGAATAAGTCAGGTAACGGTAAGAAATTGTGCAAAAACATGGGAAATTAGCTTAGATATTCGCCCCAGTTGGTGATTCTTCAAATTGATTTCGCAAAAACGGGTGTGTCACTGCAATTATAAATATAGCCTAGTGATACAGATGTGCTTCCGGGTAAAAATAGATAGATACGCATGCATATACTCGTACATACTATGTAGTATGTATACTCCGTAAATCCTATTCGATGGTTTTGAAGTTTATGGATAATAAAGTTTATAATCCTTCTAAAAATACCACAAATGGGGATGGTGAAGTGGGTTGCTGTGTGTTAGGCTATCGACATGTTAATTTAATTAAAATTGTGCGCAGTTTTTTGTTTTGATTTATAGGTTTCAGTGTAATTTTGGTTACATGATAACTGTATGTGAGGTTTACTGAACTATAAAGTAAGCGATATACATATATTTGTAGTTACGGCTAAGTAGGGTCAATTTGTTGTTAAATCCACTTATCCACTTCATAGTGGATTTATGAATTAAGTTTAACCGTCTAGTAGTTTGGGGTGGGTTAGAAGACTATAGAAGTATCCAACATAGTTTTTAGACATCAACTTATAGCTTCAAATGGAATCAAGCGAAGCTGAATCTTGTTTGTTACATTTATACTGCTGTGATAGGATTATTTCAAATTAAGTTTGTTGTTGGAATCAACAATTTAGAGTTGTCTATGGAGTTTTAACTCAGTAAAGGTGTTGCAACATTAATAGTTATTAAACACTGTAGTGTAGCATGGCCATATACATATTTCTAATCCCAGATAGAAGTGAAACATACGATCATTTTAGTCTCGAATACGAACAATTTGAAATGAAATGCAATGGTTTTCAGTCATTAGTTTTCGAATACGGTAGTAGCATTAGTGAAAGTGCTGGATTTTGAGTTGACATAATTATTTTGTCCATATTTTGATTTTACTTTGGTGATGATTCGGCTTTTATTTGGTCTCCATTTCTCGTTTTATTCTTTTCCCTGAAGCATTAGTTCTCGGCAGTACCAAAGCGTATTCCATGATTTTTGAAATAGTGTTAAGCGGGGACCTCCGTGGCGATTGATCGGGAAATACCACAGCTATCACGCAGATACCACCGCCATCCTGGAAGTGCAATGGGATGGGCCGGACATTTTTGGTAAGACAGGCGGTAAGCATAGCCTATACGACACCACCGGACGAAATATCGCTATATCAAGCACATGGTTTCCTCATCTCAATATACACAAGGGGAAATGGCGGTCTCCGGATCATTAAATTGATCATTTTGCGATAGACGTAATGCATGCCTCCAGTATTCTGGACGTCGGTACTGAGAATATGGAAAAACTTCTTCTGCAGACCGTATAACGGCAAAGAAACCTAACATCCCACCATCAAGCAGAATAGACCATTCAACTTAGACGATGGTGACCAGAACCCAACGCTTATTTATAATGACATTCCAGCTGTCAGCTCTTTGGACAAGGCCAATCTGGTTGATGCATACTTTGCGCCCAGCTCAACCCTCCCAGAGTGTGCTTTGTCTTTTGCACTCGTGTAGTAGCAAGAGTTCTTAAAGATCTTAACTTTCACAAATCCGATGGTCCAGATGGTATATCTCCCCTCCTTCTGAAGAGGTGTTCTTCCTCGCTGGCAAAACCACTTCGTAAGCTTTTTCATCAATCCTACTCTTTAGGAACTCTTGCCGAGCAGATGGAAAACAGCATTTGTCCAACCCGTCCCTAAAAAAGGCGAATCTTCCTCTCTCTCCTCCTACAGACCTATTGCACTTACGTTCCTTCTTTCTAAGGTCAGGGAAACGCTGATAGGCCGTCAGCTCATGAAATATCTCGAAAGACGAAAACTTCTCAATGACCGGAAATATGGTTTTAGTAGCAACAGGTCCACTGGTGATTTAATGTCATGTCTCACCGAAAAGTGGAACATCAATCTGGCGAAAGCAAGATAGTTGCACTTGATATTTCTAAGGCATTTGATAGAGTTTGGCCATCAGGCTCTTTTGTCGAAAATGCGTGCTTTTGGGATCGATGACTCTCTTCTTCAATGGATTAGAAATTACCTTTCGGAACTTTCAATTCAAGTTGTCTTAGGATGTTTTCAAGTGTGATATTCACAAAATAAATGCTGGTGTGCCCCAGGGCTCCGTTCTGTCTCTGACACTCTTTTTAATTTTCATCAACGATCTCTTGTTTGCTACTTTTAATCCAATATATTCCTTTGCTGACGACAGTACTCTCTGCTTTTCATATTCGTTCCCGGACTCACGTCCCTGCTCTTCGGCTGTAGAAAGGGAACGCCAGCGTATATTAAGCTCATTAAATTCCGATATTAACAGCATTACTATTCTAACAGAGTGGAATTTAATGCTTCCAAAAGACAATGCTGTCTGCTGTCGTTAAAGCGAAATTTAAACACCCTGCCGTTGTCCATGAATGGCACTTGCATCGTGGAAACCGTCCATTCTCGGTACGTGTGTCACTGACAATTTACGTTGGAATGACCACATATTCGGTGTCTTTTCATAGCTCATAGGTGATACTAATATCACTCAAACAATGGACACCCTCGAACATCGACGTAATGTCTCGTGTCTCGCTCTGTTTTATCGGTATTTGAACTACCAGTGCTGCATAGAAATCGCCAGTAGCATTCCGCCCCTTCAAACTTTTAACTGTAACACCCGCCCCGCTTTGAATGCTCATCAGTATACCTTCAGACTCAGTTTCGGACGTACTCTAAAATATCGTGATTCGTCCCTAAGCTGTACAACTCGCTTATGGAATGCCCTACCTAGTTCTTTATTTCCTAATCATTATAACCTTCAAACATTTAAAACCAACGTTCTCCGGTATCTCTCTTTCTATCCTCCTTAAATAAATCCCTTATAACAAAAAAAAAAAGAACGAAGTAAGTATAGCAATATCTAAGCTAAAATCCTACAAATCAGCTGGACCTAACGGCTTACCGGCTGAGGTATCCAAAGCTGCTGGAAATGATTTTGTGGAGAGCATACACCAACTAGTTTCTCAGATCTGGCCAGAGGAGTGTGTACCTGATGAATGGAATCTCAGCATCGTTTGGTCGATCCACAAAAGGAGACCCCCTCAACTACGCCATCTATACAGCCATATGCCTCCTCAACATCGCATACCAGATCTTATCTGCCATATTGTGTGAACGTCTGAAATCCTTTGTCAAGAAACCTGATTTGCATTTATCAGTGCGGTTCTAGACCAGGAAAATCCTCAATCAACCAAATCTTCACTCTCTGACAGATCCTGGAAAAAAACTCAAGAAGTTCAAATCGATATCCACCACCTATTCATCGATTTTAAGGCAGCATTTATAGCGACGTGCTATATAGAGCCGTGTTTAGTTTTGGCATCCCTGTTCTGTCAAAGTCGGTAACGGCTTAACTGAGTCCTTTGATGTCAAAAAAGGTTTTAGACATGGTGACGCGCTGCCATGTGAATTTTTTAACATCGTACTTGAAAGAATATGCGGGATTCGCAAGCGACCATTAGAGTCACACTCTTTTAAAATTCTATGCAACAACTGGCTTATGCCGATGCCATCGACATAATTGGGAGAACTCAGCGGGCTGTCACCGGTGCGTTCGCTAGTATTGAAAAAGAAGGGGCCAAAATGGGTTTAGCGGTAAATGAGAGAACAACCAAGTATGTGCCGTCAACAAGAAGAAATACAGAACATCGAGAAATTCGACAGAGCGTCACAGTCGATAGCTATAATTTCGAGGTAGCAAGGGACTTTGTCTACCTCTTCTCTGCTATAAATTCTGATTACAACACCTGAGCAGAAATAAAATGAAGAATCATTATTGCCAATCGCTGTTTCTTTGTGTTAAGGAGGAGGTAAGGCCCTAACCGAACAACTAAGTAGATTCTATATAAGACCTTGACCATCATAGTTCTACTTTACGGCGCTGAAATATGGACTCTATCGTCTACTTAGTCGTTTCGAGAGAAAAATCCTTCGAACAATAGTTGGTCCCGTTTACTTTGAAGGGCTTTGGAGGGGAAGAGTCAACGACAAACTATACGACCTATACAGCTACAGCGACATCGACCGTGTCAGTTGCCTGAGATGGCCAGGACATATAAATAGTATAGACACCAGTGCTCCCGCCCGCAGAATTTTCAAATCTAACCCGATGGGATAACAGGGTAGAGGAAGATCTCCCCTTAGGTGGCGTGCACTCAAGCGAATTAGGAGTGCGCAACTGGAAGCAGTTAGCTAAAGACCGAGCTAACTGCAGAGACTTATTAGCTGAGGCGTAGTTTCACGGCGAATTGTAGCGCAACCTAAGTAAGTATGTAAGTAAGTTAACCGTAATATTTTTTCTATGTATTGATATGAAACATTAGACCTGTCGTAAATCTGCTGCTCTTGACAATTTTTCTATTGTATACGATACAATCACTACTACTGATTCGTTCTCTGCAAAAGACAAGAAAGTGCCTTTTACTTAATTTTTCTTTTAAACTTTTTTCAAGTTACCTTTCAATTGATATATTTTTATGAGAAGTTGAATTGATTCTATTACTGCAGTCCGCCTGGAAACTTTTGCCGACATAATCCCTTCGAAACATTTGACGCATTTAAATTTATCGCATCAAACTCTCAGATATTGATAAATATAGTTTCTCAATGTTATTCTCCTGTTGTTCTGGCGCTGAATTCATACAAGCCATGTCCAGATTTTTCAAGATAATTCATTCCCGATTTGGCTGCTGGTGGAAAGGCATTGTAGTCGTCTGCCGTTGTCAACTGAGTCATCAGTTTGCTGAAATATTGATAAATTGCGATTGCCAATACATTATCCTCTTTGATTCCTTTGTCCGGGTGAAAGTTACGCAGTAGTAGTGTCAATCGGTCGGATTGGTGTTCCGAAGAGCGGACACGTGAGTCCGGGAGCGAATATGAAAAGCAGATTGATGTACGCTTTGGTTCCACTTTTCAACGAGAAATGCCCTAAAATCATCAATGGATTTGTTCCATGAACAGCACATTGCCGGTCATTGAGAAGTTTTCGTGTCTCCAGACATTTCACGAGCTGGTGGTTTGTCAGCGTTTTCATGACCTTGCGTCTGTAGGAGGAGACAGAAGATGGTTCGTCTTTTTCAGGGACGGGCTGGACAAATGCTGTTTTCCTTTTGCTCGGAAAGGGTCATAAAAAGTAGGATTGATTAAAAAGCTTACGCAGTGGTTTTGGCAGCGTGGAAGAAGGGGGGATATACCATCATATACTTTAAGCATTCTTGCTACACTTCTTGGTTTGATACTCTTCATCTGATAAGGGATAAAGGATCTGATTCCAAAGGGATTTAACTATTCTCCTAAAGAAGGTGTAAAGTCCGCTCCAATTGGGTTTCTCGTATTGCCATCTGGTTCTTTTAGAAATCCTTTTTCTAACTGCGTGGCGGGTGTATGAGAAATTGGCTGACATGACATAATGGCCCGACGAGCCTAGAGGGGAAATTATTTTGACAGTGTACTTATTAGGGTGAGACGTTAAGAGCAAGTCCAGGGTGTTGGCGGTATGAATATCAACATCGGGTTTGGCGTGGGCTCATTTAAAAGCTGGGGAAAGATATTTTCCGCAGCAAAGATCTCAACATACTCTACTTCGGGTGGGCTCCCGCCTAATTATCCAGGCTTCGCCCATTAATGACGTTGTCTAATAAAAAGCGGGGGCAGAGCATATTACTGGTCTTATCGTAAACATCTTCAGATAACAGCCTCTGAATGGTTGCTACGATTTGACCAGTTACAAGTTGCCGGTCATAGGTCTTGTTGGCGGCTGGACCACCGGTAGTCCATACCAGGACTTAAATCACGGTACCATGGGAGTCAGAAGCCCCCCAGATTTCGGTCCGGGCCTGACTTGTTAGAGGTAGGCCCCCTTGTGGGAGCGTCATGATGGCTGTGGTTTAAACCCAAATGGCGGGAACGGGTCTAACCCATTGTAGAGTTGCAAAAAAGTACTGGGTGCTGTGACCCTAAGAACAGTAAGAGGTGTTAGGTCGGCCTCGACCCATACTAAGGGTGGAACTTGTGCCTCCATCACAGTTCCGAATTGGTATCAAAGGAATGACGGAGAGCGATGGCAAGGCGTATCCTTGCTCCCTATGGATGTATGGGCATCTCGTAAACCTAAGGTCTACATGACAGGTGGTTTACGTTAAAAATCATGGGACGTTCTACTTCGGGTTTGGTCTGTCCAGAATATCAAAGCCGCCCAGAATTATGTATATTGAAATCGCTCGTAATAACGATTTCGGTATGAGGATACAGGGATACAATTCTTAGCATAAAGACAGACAGCTCATCAAACTTGTTCTGCAAATAAAACAGAGGTGGAATTTCAACCACATGAAAATGAATTCCACATTGAAACAGGGATTGTATTGTGGTGAAGCTTGATAAGCTATATCACTACGCGCGTACAATAAATGGCGAGCCCGCGGTGAGAAAAGAATAATGGCACTAGCTCGTAGCCGGGGCATTCTGAGTGATCAGAGAGATATGAGCGGGGATCTATCAAGTGCCAAAACAGTTATAAACGTGTATTTTAGCGAATCAAATTGTTGTAGGTGTTATGCCCTTACGACAATATGAAACAGTGCATCAACAGCATTCACACTCACAACCCGCTACCTATCGGTTGTTATATGTAAACTTAAACTTCTTATGACAAATTTGGGGGCAATTACTTTAGGACTATGCACACAAATTGACTGCAAGTCGTTGACAAAAGTGTGATGCGATAATTAGGAGTGGAGGAGACTGGTAAATATATTGAGCACCTTGGGGATTAAAGAAATGTTAAAAGCCTTTAAATAAAATAAATTTCAAGCGGTTGTTTTGTTTTAAGCCACATAGGTTTGTCAAATACATCCTTTCTATATTTTTTTTTCATTTTTATCTAGTGTATTTAATCCTTTATTATATTTTTTTCAGGTGGCAGAGAGGACGTGATCAAAAACTCATCACTGATCGTTTATCAGACATGTCTAAAAAAGGAATCAATATCAACAACAGCCCACCGCTTATGAAAGCCATCCACTTACTAGATCCACGAACTGAAACCATTTAAGTAAAACAAGACAAAAGTGCAGTATCATCTACACATGCATCTCATGCTTTATTTGCTATTTATTTCACCAAGTTTACACTTTGTTTATTAAATGTGGCTACGACAAAAGGATTGCTATACACGTGCATGTTTATAGTTTATATGATATTTAGATGCAGCAACAAGATATTGTTTTATCTCTCTCTGTGTATTATTTACACTTATTTTGTACTCGTATTATCATTTTGATAGCCTTTTATTGCATTTTATGAGATTATTATTGTAACGGGACTCGATTATACATGTTAAATATTTTATATTGGTTTGTGTTTTAAATTTAATTATCATGTTATATTTTTGTATGATTTTTTAAATTGTATTTTTAGGTTGAAAGTAAATTTTTCGTTTTAAAAGTGTTTGCCTGTAAATTAGAAACATAGTAAAACTAGACTACATACATACTTGTAACCGTCAATTGTAACTGAAACATAAACATATTACTAAAATTTTATAAGCCAAACAAATGTAGAATGCTAGTTTGATTTATGTAGCTGAGAAATAAAGCAGGAAAACTCACATTTTTACACAATGGTTTTGTTGTTTTTGTTTTTTATTCGTTTTACTAATTGTGTTATTGTGGTCATAGTTGAGTGCACTTGATGTGACATTGAAAGTTGATATGCAAATATGAGGCTTACAAGTGCTGCTTGTCTGGATTGGGAAATGCGTTTATTTGTTCGATGAAATCAGATCAAGCATTTCATGCAGCTCGTACAGAGGTGAACAAATATGTAGATGAGTGCAAAATTTTGTTGCGGAATTTAAATTATGAAGAATTTCATTGCATTGTAATATGACTTCATAGTCTTGTTTGAAAGTCTTTTTACAGAATGATGCATGAGCATTCTCATAATTTATCGGTGAAAACTCTGAACTTTGTCTGGCTTTTTTTTAGTTTGAGAGGATGAAGCGCTTAGTTTGATGTGGTAAACTTCAAGTATTTCCAATCACTTCGATTGCGCCAGCTTTCTTTTATTTTTATTAACGGCTGAAATATGTAACGCTCATAATTACATCTAATGTAATTTATTCAAGGTGTCTGCATTGCTACTGCGTCGCTTGTAAGGTTGGCAAAATTTCCGGACCTTAGAACCATTTTAAAGGCCACTCTATTCTTGATCACCCCTTTGTGCTCTGCGGTGGCTTCAAAAACGATTTCTACACAAAATCTAAATTCGTGAGCTTTATCTAGGACAACCTGAATTGCGTATTGAACATTAAAAGAGTTCACTTGCCAGTCTACTTCTCATACATCGCCCTTACGGTTACACTTCCGCTAGGTGCAAATAACTCACACCGTCTAGTATTTTTCTTATTGCCAATATGTAGACGACACAGATCATAATCTTTTTTTCGTGGAGTTTAGATTGTACTTATTCGGAGATTCAATGTCGCACTACTATTTTGGATTTTCGAAGACAGAATGTCATTCGTATTGAACTCCTTCATCGTTAGATTCATCTTCGATATTTTTCTTGTCATGCTTGCAAAGGCACCAACAACAAGTTTTGGTAAAGGGACTGCATCACGCGGCTTTATTGGCTCAAAAAAGGCCAGGGTACATACTTTATTGCGATACTGTTTGGACGCCTGAACGTATTTATTTGCGAACATTGATTCGGGCTATTCCCTTGAAACCATTGCACAAAGGCATATATCCCAAGCAAGTCTAAACCATGGTATAAATGTTAGAAAGCTTAATGTTGGACAATTAAAACTAATAAGAATAGTATTGGTGCCTTACCGATTGATTTTTTTTTTAATTTGTAAAACCTGTGACAACGATTCAACAAGATTTCTAAATGTCACTTATGATGTGGTGGGTGCCGTTTAACGACAAGAACTTTGGCATCCAGCACTCAACTGCTTTATTGTACGAAGTATGTAATATATAACATAATCAAAAAGAGATAAGTCTCTGCGTATTCTAAGCCATAGACCATGCGTTTATTCAACCTTTGAACAGCGTATTTCAATGGGTTCTTAGTCAGTCTTTGGAACTCTAAGCGAAATCCGCAGGAGTTTCCATTACTATACGCCAGAGATCAAGTGACAATCAAGACAATGGATTTTTCCAGTCTAATCTGCTCCGAAGAAGGCAAAGACGGTCCCATCAGCTGGAAAGATTATGGCTACGATCTTTTGAGATATTGAAGAAGCACGATCACAAATCAGTAATAGAGTGAATTATTGGACTAATTTAATAAGAAATTATCACTAACACGGCCCCACTTCACTAAATGCTGTTCCACCACGACAACGCACCAGCTTCTTCACTTGGAATCACCGTGACCAAATTCCATGAACGTACAGTACTCGATCGACTTGGCTCTTTGCGATTTATTTTTTATTCCCCAACATGAAAATACGGCTCACAGGAAAAAACTTTGGCTCGAACGAGCAGGTCATTGGCTAGAAAGAAACCTATGGGTAAAGTGTATCGTCCTAAACGATTACGTTCAAAAATGAAAAATAAAAATGGTGAAAAACTTACCTAACACTGGTACTTATTGATCCAGCCTCGTATAATACGTAGATTACTACCAAAAAATAAGCCAAACTAAGTTGTGGGTATCCTAAATATGGTGAACGCCTGATGGGAATTCGAATCAAGGTCAAATTTGTGAATATCAGCCTAATACGCGCACATAGTCCCATAGAGGAAAAAGACAACGACACCAAAGACAGCTTCCGGGAGCGGCTGGACAAAACATATGAGCCGTGCGGTTTAAGGCAAAGTAAACAAAAAAGACCATATTTGCCGACACTGTTGGAAAGCCTGTTGGAAAGCTTGCTCGACACCGCCTTCTACAGGGTGCGGCAGAACCAATTGAGCAGTTTGGTGGGGCAGGTGTTCGGGCGGTGGTGTAGGTGGGCAGCTGCACTAGGTGTCTTTTTGTTCTGTCGGCATCCCCGATATGCGTTTTATGAAAACAACAATCTGTGATTGCGACACAAGGAGCTTTTCGGCGACGCTTTAACATTCCGCACAATAATTCTGTTCCTACTGCGAACACAATTCGGTTCTGGATTCGGCAGTTGGAGGAAACTGGTAGCACACTAAGAATAGATACACATGGCCGTTGAAGATCCATCAGAACAACAGAAAATGTTCTGCTCGAAGGCACGCTATTGCATTGGGGGTTTCAGACCGCAGTTTGAGGAGAATTCTGCATTTAGATTTGAATTTCCATCCCTCCAAAATAATGATGGTTCAAGAATTGGACCCAGCAGACTACGCCAACCGCTAAAATATGTATGGGGAAATGCTTGCAGCGATCCCTTCTCAGGCAGTATTCTTCAGCAGCGACGAGGCACATTGTCACGTAAGCGGGATTGTGAAAAAACAAAATGTTCGCTACTGGGGTGAAAACAACCCTCAAATTGTTCACCAAAGACCGCTACATTCTCCTAAACTAACGATGTGGTGTGCCGTATCACAATTTGGCGTTATTGGCCCGTATTTCTTTGAAGAGATAGGCGTGACCGTGAATTCCGGGCGTTATGTTACAATGTTACAAAATTTTCTGCAGCCCCGACTGGAAGTGGTTGCTGAAGAAAGGGATTAGGGGATGTTTCGTTCCAAAGGATGGCGCCAGCCCATACAGCCCGGAATTCTCTAAATACTTAAGAAAAATGTTTCCTAGACGCCGGATTTAAGCATATGCGACTTCTTTCTTTGGGGATGTCTTAAGAAAAAAGTGTTTAATCGTCGCCCCCAAAACCTGCTAGAGCTAAGGGAGCGAATTGTTGAAGAAGTGAACAAGATACTCCTGGAAATGTGTCAACGGGCTGTTTAAAACTTTAGGAATCGGCCCCAGCAATGTATTGCAGCTAACGTAATTAATGCGTATAAAATAGTAAGTTCTACGGATTTCAAAAATAAAAACAGTTGTTTCATATATGTTATCCTGTTTTTTTTTTTTTTTATTACTCTTCAAAACTGCTCAACTGGTTCTGCCGCATCCTGTATAATGGATTCAGGATAATAGATTGCGGTGGGGTGAAATCACGTCGTGTGCATTTCGTGCATGTCAATATTCACAAGGATATATGGAAGACGGCAGATCAATCAACCGTTAACCGGACTGATCACATTGTGAACGACAAAAATCAATTATCTAATATGATGGGTTTCCGAACATTCCGAGGGATGAACATTGTGGAATTATAATTATTTTTTCTGTCGGAACTGTGCACTTAGACAAGGAACTAGTTTTTGTGTGCTCCTTTAATTGGAATTCTACAGACTTTCATAGATATGTACATGAGTAAACTATAAGAAGTTTAACGTTATAAACGATCACAAAATACCGGTAGAAGTTTTTAGGACTGACTTTCCCTTAATCTTTCGTATGGCAGCGCTGCGAATAAAACATCATAAATGCCGCTTATATTGTTCTGAGTTTCTCTTACCCATTACAACGAAGCCATTGATTCGCCGAGGAATGGTGATGGAGCTTTCATGTCAGGCAAACGGAAAAAATTAATATCACGGATGCAATACACACTCCCTTTTGCGCTCTCTCACTCTGTTATCATATATAATTGAGTAGATAAGTAAGAATTAAATAGGATGAGTTCCTGTTAAGCCGTCGAGGTATGAACACGCTGAATACTGAATAAAAATAAATTCAGTTAATTCCAAATAGCACAACCAACGAAGCAAGACGCCGTATAAAAGAACCAGAGATTCTCATGATTCTACGCGCAGATGAACGGCTTCATAAGAGGAAAAAGAAGGAGCACGATAAGCCTACGGACATGGAAATAGAGAGAGATTATTCCAGATTTAATCAAAGGGTACCAAATAACACGTCAGGTCTGGAAAAGTTTAATCCGGACGAAGAAGGCTACAAAATATAATAATAGAATCGCAGTCCTTACTTAGGATATTGAAGAACCTTTTTGTTTGAGAAGCAGAATTAACCATTCAATCTGGACGATAACAAACTTCCGTCCACGCGATCTGGATGAAGTAAAGATAGTCAAGTCAAAGCTGAGTCGACGGCCTATTCGTCAAGTAGTCGGCCTATAGCAGCGGAAGATGACTTATAGTGTATACACCAAATAATCTGCAAGATGCGATCAGACGCAGCTATGCCTGGTGAATGGAACCTCAGCATCGTTTTTCCAATAGGGATTTCTGAACTTTGAAAGTTGATAGCGAATATTGTTGAAGCTACATTTTTCAAATTGGCTGTCATTGCAATGTTCCACAAGCTTCACCCATTTTACGGTCGCCATAATCATCCTACTGAGAGGACTACTCGCAGTCTGGTGGATAAATTTGAGTCCACTGGTTCAGTAAACGATAAACCAACACCCGTACGTCGACGAAACGCAAGATCTGCCAAAAACATCGCCGCTGTCCGTGAGAGTGTGCAGGAGAATCCGAGGCAGTCGATTTCGCGTCGCTTACAAGCACTCGGCCCTTCGCAGACAACAAGATGGCGAATTGGACCTGCACCCGTACAAAATTCAATTAACCCAGCAGCTGAAGGTAAACAACTATAGACGACGACGTGTGTCGGGCTGATTGGCCTCCGGAGCGGTTGGAAACTGACCCTAATTTTCATCGAAAAATCATCTTCAGCGATGAGGCCCATTTCTGGATGAATGGGTACGTCAAGAAGCAAAATTTGTCGAATTTGGGACGATACCAATCCACACGAGATCTAAGAGCGTTCAATGCATCCCGAAAAGTCACTGTTTGATGTGCATTTTGAGCTGGCGGCGTCATCGATTCATATTTCTTTGAGAACGACGTTGGCCAAGCCATCACTGGCAACGGCGAGCGCTATAGGTCGATGATTGCCAACTTCTTTTGAGCTGAATTGGGTGCTATGGACACCAACGACATGTGGTTTCAACAGGACGGCGCTACGTAGCACACAGCTCACGCCACATTGGAAATTCTGCACGAGCGATTCGAGGGTATGGTCATCTCACGTAGAGGAGACGTGAACTGGCCACCGAGATCGTGCGATTTGACCCCGTTAGACTTTTTCTTGTGGGGTTTTCTGAAGTCGCAGGTCTATGCAAATAAGCCACAAACCACAGCGGTCCTCAAAGCCAACATAACCCATGCCATCGGCCAAATTCACCTTGATTTATGCGCTAGAGTCATGGAAAATTGGACATTTCGGATATGCGCCACCCAGAGAAGCCGTGGTGGGCGTTTAAACGATGTCATATTCTATACATAATGGCATTGATAGGCCTTTCAAATGAATAAAAAATTTCGATGATATCTCACACACACTTTGTTTTATTTAAATTTAAAGATAGGGAGTGCTTAATGAAAGACCCTTACTTCGTCGATTATAGAGTATAGAACGGAGCTTATAGCCTGCTGAATTTCGTCTACAATATGTACGAGCACCTAAAACCTCCTATTAATAACTTGATTGGTTCATATCAGAGGATTGCGTTAGGCCATTGAAGCATGGACCTTGTCAAAAATAGATGAGAGCGCCATAGGTTATTTTGATACAAAAATAAATCGGCTGATCTTTAGTACCGTTGTATATATGGTTAATGGACGAGTAGATACGAACTCCGCATCGATGCAATATTGACGTAGTGACAGATTTCGAATACAGGCACTACGGTAGCGATCTGGCTCGAAAAAAATTCGAAATCAACTCTGACGGACAGCCGCGCTAAAGTGGCCGTGCTTGAGTAACTATGGGCGGTTAGCTCTTTTTTTTTCAAGGGATCTGATCCGCCAATTGCGGAGCCACTATGACCTAAAGGATCTTTTGTACCAGAAAATCAGTATTAGGAAGCCCATAGAGGCTCAATTCTTTTGATGAAATTTAGAATCTCTTTGGGAAGATTTTGAGAATTTTGCAAGGGATTGGAACTTGTCTAAGGAAGTATCGTCTCCTCGAAGTGCCTTAAGCCATACAGTCATATAAAATGTGTTCCGCCGACAATATCTTTATGTCCAAGCATAAGTTTTACTTTGTTTGGAGTCAATGAGATTAGAGCCTAATGCCTTAATGGCTGCTTGACTGCCCATTAGCATATGCATGGGAACGCCCTTCATTCCCTTATCGAGGATGAGATTTGGGTACACCTGAATGGCATGTAACATATTTCCTCTTGAAATGCACTGGGAATTTTTCAAACCAGGAATCCTCACAGAGAACATTGATTACACCATACCTGAAGTTTGGTTTGACAACGACTTCCATGTAAGCTTCCCCTCTAGATCCCTCTGGGAGGAAGATGCTTTCATGGAGGACAGGCCAATCCATTTCTACACAGATGGATCTAAAACCGATAGCAGGGTTGGTGGAGGTGTTTTCTCATGTAAGGTAAATCTAAGTCTCTCTTTCCGCCTTCCACTTTGCAAATCACTGTAGCGTGTTCCAGGCGGCAATTTTGGCGATTAAAAAAGTTCTGGCCTAGCTGCAAAAGAAATCCACATCTTTATGGATAGTCAGGCAGTTATCACGTCCCTGGAGTCAGTATCATTAAATTGGAAAACCGCCCTTGAATGCCGATCATTTCTTATGGAGATGGCAGAGCAGCTCAACCCTCACCTTTGCTGGATGGTGGGCCACAGAGACATTCCAGGGAACTGTAGGGCCGATGAACTCGCCAAAATTAGAACCACTCTACGTATTTTACCGGAAAAGGGTAACATACGAGTAGGTATACCAATCGCTACGTGCAAATTAATAATAAAGCTGGATGCCAATAAAAGAACAGACCTTAGGTGGACTGTTGGACCAACATGTCTAGCGACTAAACAGATCTGGTCAAAACTAGATCCGAATCGCCTTAAGAGTCTGATCCTTCTAAATAGGAAACATCTCAGCGCCATCATAGGTGTCATCACTGGAGACTGCCTCATAGGCAAGCACGCAAGAAGGCTTGGCGATTTTACAAACGATATCTGTAGAAGCTGTATGGACGAGGAGGAAGAGGAGACAATCCTCCTAGAGGAGAAAACTTCATTTAGGAGCTTTCTTCCACAATGACCGAAACGATATAAAAAAATTTAGACGTAAACAGTCTCCTACGCTTCATCGTAAGCTCAAATTGATTCCATTAGTAAGAGGATCATAGATCCACGTGACATTACAATGGGCCAATAGACCGAAGTGTGTTTCCAACAGCCACCCTTAGCTACCTACCTTGGACCAAATATACTACCACCCATCTTTGATCCATCCGTATACCACTTTATACCTTTGAGGTTTGAAGTGGGGTTTTTGTAATTCCATGCTTCTCGGCTAGGGATCACTATATTGTAGCTTACTTTCGAGCTTAATCGAAAGGTTTGTCAGTTGAGACCCATGTAGATAAATAAATAAAATAAATTAATAAATACAACAAGCATACAAAGAATATGTCCAAAAGAACTACTCGGCCTCAGATTCTAAGAACTGCTGATAGATCTTTGTAGTGAAAGCAGTGATCATTTATGGAGCAATATAATGGGCCAAACGAAACTTCACAGCAAGAGAAACACTGACACAGATGTTTCTCTGTATTGCTTGAGTTATGGGAATAAGCCCAGCCGCAGTCATTCCATGGTTGAGGAAAATGTAAGCAAGAGGATAGAAAGGACAAAGTGCATCATTTTCGTAGCATGGCAGTACTAAATTTTAAAATAATTTTCTAACTTACTCGTATTTCAATTACAAAAAGATGATGAAGTGAAGGTATCATATTAGCAAAGCCCACAATAGACCGTAAGTGAGATAATTCCTTTCCTTGAAGTTTCTTGGATTACTAATTACGAGTATATTAGGTCAAGCTTGTTTAAAAAAAAAAAGAAAAGATTTCTAAAAATACAATTTGCATGGTTCTATTTATAGCATGCGGCATGAAGCATCTATAATGCAATGAAGAATCATGTAATTCTTTACAAATTTGATAAGTCATAAAATGTCAAGCACGCTTATAGAAGATTTTCTGAATTCTTGACAAATTAAAAGAAATACAACGTGATTGATTGTATGTAGGCACTAGCCGCTTAAGGAAGACTGTAGTCATCCGCTGCCCGAATGAGTAATTGGTCGTGATGCTGGCGGTGGTAAATCACAAGTGATGATTAAGGGCAATTTTTGACCTCAACGAGAAGTGGTTATTTTTCACACGGCGCCGGAAGATCGTCTACAAATCTGTGAATCACAAGTGATTCTTAACTTACAGAATTTCCCCATTCAAAGCATCACAACACACGTGTATGAAAAAATTAAAAAATTACTATTATTCATATTTCCTTTATCATGAAAATTACACGAAATATTATGTAGGTACTATTGTACGAGTATTTTGTAAAATACTGCGTTTGGTGATAACCCTTTAAAATGGTCCAAAGTGATAGGAGAAGAATTTATTTTAGATTTGGACCATATTTTTGTGTGTAAGTTCCTTAGAAATAACTAAAAATAATCATAGAAATGTATTCCTGGAAGTGTTGATTAGAATGTAGATTTCATGACACGTGTGCTTAAAAGGTACCATTTACAAATTTAACTTACGCATGTTCTTATCTTAAATTTAACTTTCATATTTGCACAACTTTATGATGAAAAACCCTTCATAATATATCTTGAGGGACAAATTGACAACTTGGTGATACCACAAAAGATTTCTCATTTAAAAGATTATATTTGAACTGATATTGAGTTTGCAAGATAAGGTTTTGAGAGACACTTGTCGAGAGCCGAGCTTATTTCGAAATTAACTTATGCGTTTTCCGGATTTTCATTTTACAAACCCTACTTAAAAACGTTATACAGGGTGTCCCCTAATTCGTCAACGACAATTTGAGAAATTATTCCTGGGCGTATTCTAAGAGAAAAATCTTTCTACAGTAAGGGTCTATCTCCAATGTTGACATTATTTATCGAAGATTTAAGAAGAGGCTTACTTTGGTGTACCTGACCCATGTTAACGGAAATTGCTCTGTTAGTACTAATGGTAGAGACTTCGTGTAGGACTTTTAAAAGAAATACTAGCCTTTGTAAAGGCGTTTGAATAAGGTTGATATCTTGTTTGAGTATTTAGATATACAGTTTCTAAGCCTGTTCCATTTTCATTGCCCATGTTAATTTTTGATTTATAATAAAAAAAAATCATCAACAAATTTGCAGAAAAACGCACAGATTTTATGAAAAACCTGCAGCAGATGAAATTTTTTTTTTAAAAAAAGAAGAGTTTTGTTGCTTTAAGCTCCAAAGGCTATGAATAAAAAATGATTTTATGTGGTTTTGGATAATTTTTATGTGTGTACTAAAACAGTTATAACAGTGTCCTCCTTGGTATTGTATGCATGATAGAGCCCGTTTTTTGATTCAATACGAATGTTTATTGATGCTAATTGCTGTCCCGCTTTTTATGATGCCTCGAGAACATGCATTTAAAGATGCTATTTCTGTTGAATAAACAAGTTCTTGCATTCTTCCCTATACAAAAATATTAAGCACTGTAGGGTCAGGAGATCTTGCAGGCCAGTGAACTGGTCCATTTCTTCCTATCCAACGGTTACCGTACTCTTCATCTAGCCAATTCTTAATCTAACGACCATAGTGGGCTGGAGCACCGTCCTGTTGAAAATATGATGAAGCTAGTTGAATCAGTGGAATGTCCTCCAATAGTTCTGTTAAATCATTTCGCAAAAACTCCAGATAGTTCGTAGAATTCAGCCTAGCTGGTAGGGGCATTAACATGTTTCCAAGTACATCTGCCCACATATTGACGCTGAATTTGTGTTGAAATGAATTATGTCTCCGCAGCTCACATGTGAAAATTATGAAAATTTGTGATCCCATCTCTTGTAAATTGAGATTCATTTGTTCCAAGAATTCTGCTAATAAACTCGTTGTCATCCAAGCTCCGCTGCAGTAACCAGTTAGAAAACTCAAGTCTCTTTTCCAAATCATTGGGAAGCAGTTCTTATAGAGGTAGTTCTCCATGCAGTAGGTACATTAGAAATGTTATGTCAGGAAACATTGAAGTACAAAACTAAGCGTCTGATGCTGATTGACGGATCAGTTGTAACAGCTTCCAGTATTCTTTCATCAGCCGAAATCCTTCTTATTTGTGGAGCCCCCGCATTCGGTCGTGTATTTGAAACTGAACCCACTTCTCGAAGCCTTCGATACGTATTTCCAAATACTCCTTTACTAGGAAGTCATCGGTTAGGATAAAGTTCATAGTATCTTTGTCGTACACTAATTGAACTTCCATTGCACAGCCCATAAAAGTAAACACAGCCTGCGTATTTTTGGTTTGTAAATGCAGACATTTCAAATAGCGTTTCTAAGCAACTGTAACCTTAGCATAAAAATAAACTGATGAATTTTTTTTTTTCAAATCTTTTATACCATTTTTGTTTGGTAAATTTTCGAAATATGGTAGGCCTTCAAATCCCAAACCTAACTCTTTCTGAGAACTTTTAAGAAACAAGGTAAGGAAATAAGGACTTTGACAGGAAGTCAAATAAACGAGCACGCTTTAAAACTCTTGCATAGTTATGCAATCTTAAAAAAATATTGGAAATCTTGTAATTCTTGGAAAACCATTCTTAGGAGTATTGTCAAAAATCATAAATTCCTTTTTTTACCTGCAGATGTTTTCCCAAGTATCATAAAATCTATGGGCTTTTTTGCAAATTTGATGATGATTTTTTTTTATTGTTGTTACTTTCATAAGAAAAAAAATTTTGAAACGTCGTGTTAATTAGGCATTTTCTGGAGAAAAGTGACCTCAAAGACAAAAATTGGCATTGCCTATGCTAACAGGCTCAGAAATTGGATATTTAAAGACCCAGATTAGATATTAACTTTATTTAAACGCCGTTAAAGCCGGATAGTATTTCTTCTAAAAATAAAGTCCTACACGAAGTCTCTACCATTAATACTAACAGAGCAATTTCCGTTAACATGGGTCAGGGTACACCAAAGTAAGCCTCTTCTGAAATCGTCGATAACTGATGTCAACATTGGAGATAGACCCTTACTGTAGAACGATTTTTTTTTTAGAATGTGCCCAAGAATCATTTCCCAAATTATCGTTGACGAATTAGGGGACACCCTGTATAATGAAAATTTGGAAGGAAAGAAGGAAAGATGCTGGCTTATTAAACGTTTGCAGAGAAAGACGTTTAATGGCAAAGGAATAAGGAGACGGCGTTCCAAAAACGAGTTGTACGGCATAGTAAAAAAATTAGAGTTTTCCAGAGAATGTTCGGAAAAGGGTTTAAGGATAAACCAGTTAGGTTTTCGTCCCTATGCCTGAAGTTATGACAAACAAAAAATTGTATTGTGTACAATATGACACGTTTTGCGGCCTGTAAGAAGCGGGTTAAAGGTATGTCACATTAAAGCACGGAGTCTTAATCAAATTAAACTTGATTATCTTAATTATCTATTTATTAACTCTTCTGTTGATGTTATATGTGTTGGTGAAACATGGTTTAACGCTGGAATTGATAATTTTTTTTTATAAAATAGCTGGATATGAGCTATATGATGATAGGGTTACGGAAATAACAGGAGGTGGTGTTGCGATATATTGCAGGGAAACTCTAAAATGTGAAGCCATAAAAAAGTCGCTAGGAACCAATGTTGAGTATTTGATTGCAGAAGTTTCAGATGGGTCTGTTAAATGTTTGATTGCTTGCTGTTACAATCCAAATCGTGTTTTTTCAACTGAACCTTTTGTCAGTGAACATGATCTTCTATTCTGTACCTACAATGTTGTCTTTAACCGCAAGTCTTCCTCAAGCTCTTTTGTTTATAGAGATTACTCATCAATAAGCCACGAAGCACTAACGATCGCAGCAAACTTATTGCTGATCCAAATGAAAATCTAGCCATTTTCCAGACGCTTGCAATGCAATTATTTAATGATCATGTACCAACAAATCCGAAACAGTGCGTGTCTCTGGTTCACAGAAGGGCTGGATGGTGTTCTAAAGAAGCGAAACGGACTGTACAGTAAGGGGAAGCGTATTACTGGAACAGGTATAAAGCTGCTCGTAACGCTGCAACCAATGCTGTTCGTGCATCTAAGCGATCTACTATTCATCTAAACTGAGAACTTCCTTCCCTCCAAGGTACTGTGGAGAAATCTACGCCAACTTGGCATTGGCGTGAGTAGTGACAGGAGCTGCGCTATTGATTTAGATGAAATGAACTATTTTGTTTCCAATGATGTTGCTGCCGATTGTTTCGAGTATGAAGTTGTCTCCAGCATAGGCTTTGAACAGGAAATTAATTTTGAAGTAGTTACGGAGGTTGATGTCCTTTGTATCATTAACGGTTTAAAATCAAATGCTATTGGTTAAGACATCTTGCCACTACGTTTCATTAAACTTATTTTGCCGCACGTCATAGGCCATCTAACACATATAATCAATTCTTGTATAACAACATCTACTACTCCTCTGCATTCCTAAAAAGACCAATGCTTTAGATGCTTCTGACTACAGACCTGTTGGTATCTTACCTTGCCTGTCCAAGGTCTTTGAAAAGGTAATAAAGTCACAAATTTAGAAACACTTGACTGAAAATTCCCTGTTAACCCAATTCCAATCGGGCTTTAGGAAGAACCATGGCTGTTTTCCCGCCATGGTAAAAATCTTGGATGACATCAGGCCAAATTTTGACAAAGGATTTGTGACGCTGCTTTGCCTGCTTGATTTCTCTAAGGCTTTTGACAGAGTAAATCATGCCATTCTTTGTTGGAAACTGCACCATTACTATGGTTTTAGTGAAAGGGCTGTGAGGCTAATTCGGAACTTTTTATCAGGACGGTTATAAATAGTCGTTGTTGGTAACAACCGCTCAGGTTTCGGGTCAGTTTCTCAAGTGGTTCCTCAGGGATCAATATTGGGCCCAATTTTGTTCTGTATGTACATAAATGACCTAGCATCGATTTGTAAGCACGCACTTATTCATTTCTATGCTGACGATGTTCAACTTTACCTATCTCATCCGGTTAAAAAAATTAGTGAACTAAGTATTGTCACTACTAAATGAGAATCTTGCTTCAATTGTTATTGTTATTATTATTATCAAGGGAACAATACAAATTAATTTGTAGGGTCCGCGATTTAACGCCGGGGTACTATGCCCATGTGGCGCGTTTTGTCAACAGTTGTATTGTTGTATGGGCAACTAAAAATGGACTAGCTTTGAACCCAAATAAATGCCAATTAACTCCGATATCAAACAAGTCTTTCCAGATAAGTCTAGTTACTGATGTTTGTTTAGCCGGTAGTAAAATTAGGTTAGTCGAGGCGGCTACAATACTTCGGTATTACCATAAACCGAAAGCTTTCTGGCTATAACCATGTTAACTTTGGATTTCAGACAGCTATATCCCCTGGAATACTCCTCGGAGACTAGTGCTCACTCTCATAATGCCCCTTATTTCATATGCCTTGGCTCACTATCTTTTCGTAAGCTCTAGATTATTAAAATAATGATGCTGTTCGATATGTTTATGCAAGGCAACGATACGATAGAATCTCGGAATTCTCATGCCGGTTTCATGGCTGTACATTGAGAAAGTACCTTGATTTCAGGAATTGCGTATTTTTACATCAAATTATAAATACAAAGCAACCCACTTATCTTTAATTCAAACTGGAATTTTTCCTTTCCAGAAGAACTTTCAAACATAGCACTCAGCGTTACAAATACCTCAATTCATTGCGTTTATTTTTCATTTATGCCATTAGACTATGGAATAAATTATCGTCTCATATAAAGTGCTTGTCAAACACTGTTAGCTTCAGAACTGCCTCGTATGTGTACTTTTCTTCTTAACATATCTCTTTGCTATCAAGTCTGCCTCAGTCTTTCTTCAATGTCTCAATTATTTTATTCCCTTTCCCTTTTTTCTCTTTTTTTCTTTCTTTTTCTTTTTTAGTATTTTACTTTATTATTATCATTATAATCGCTATTGAAACTTATCATCTTTTAATTTGTTTGTTATATTTTTTCACTTTCCTGTTTAAAATTAATATTTTCTTACTAAATATTATTACTTAGTACTATAAGAGACAAAATGTCTTAATGTACAAATTGGTTATCATAATAAATTGAATTGAATTGAATTGAATCAGGCACGGCGAAATATTTCTTACATAGCTTGGAGGAAGCTTAAATATTAGGCCGCAATATGCGCTGTTATTGTTAAGTTTTGGTTAAGTTTGTAGACTTCATTAAAATTCAACGTGCGGGTTTAGTTTGCACCGCGTTGTCAATAAGGCCGAGAGTTTGCTAATGTTTTTTGCCAAAATTGATTGCTTAATCAAGTTTTTTTCCAGGCCTCTTCTCCAAACTTCAGCTGCAAATTGGTCTGCAATTATTTTCCGGAATACATTATCACATGACCTTCTTTGTACTTGGCAATACCAATTTATTTGCTCAGATTGAACTTTTAAATATTATTTTCTTAAAAAATATTCATACTGAAGCACACTTTCAAAATTTCGATATGATATGTACATATATGTAGACGGACGAAAACGGAGAAAGTTCTGCGCCCCAAATCGGTTTAGGAATATGAGCAAGAACCTTAAAACGGTCACATTTAGAAGATAGCATACAAATGCGTGGATGTATTGCACTAAAATCAAGACTTATTTCCAAAAGAATATGAAGATGCGATTGACCTTTATTAAGTTTCACAGATATACCAATAGGAAACATCATGATTTGGGTGCAGTCTTTCAGCATGTTGTCCAAAAAGGTATCATGAGAAATGTCATGGAACCTTATTCCCTTGCACACATGCTTATTAGTTATTTTTTCTACCACGTTAACGATCGAAAATTTACATCACGTATTTGAAACCTGGTTATATGGGAAAGAATATTTTCGAGTGGTCTGACCGAAGTCCGGACTCGAAGCCTCTCAAAAATTTGTCGAAAATGGACAGAAAAAAACAACAAATTTGCACGGGTTTTTCCTAAACATTAGTAGGCTTGGGAGGGTACACAATACTATTGTGCAATCAAGATGCCAAGTATGTAAGTATATAAGAGACTAACACTTTTTTTTAAAAACGACGAGTTCATCCCCATAGTTGTTCGAAAACTTTTAAAAGATTGTGCCTCTCGTATTTGCCCTTAAGTTCCGCAAATTTTTTTTAGGATAGAATGTACACGTGTGCTTATATTGCTATCTTTACTTGAGGATGATACTATACTTAGAAAATATTCAACCGCTTTTCGTCGAAGTATGCTATAAATTGGACTTTTAGTCGCCAAGTAAAGGATGGAAATTTTTCAATTCTTATGCATACGTTGGGCAGCCTCTTTTTCTGTCGAAACAAACTACTCGGATCAAAGTCTATGGTACAGATTATGCGGACCCCCGGCAAATTACACAGACAACGTCTTTTCAATGGCATAGTTTGATAATAAACGGGGATAGAACAAAGCTGGTCTTATGTAAAAGGACATTTGATTGGAATGAGTGATGTACATATCACTTGATAAATCTTACTGAATTCGTCTCAGGTACTTTGTGCGCCCTATAATATGGGATTGAAGTTGACGTGATCGACACTGATTTCACCAAAGGTTTCGATAAAATCTCTCATAAAATTGTTTTGCTCAAACTAAAGACTCTTGACTTTTAGTCGAGTTTTATTATGTCCTACTTAGAAGATGGACAATATAAAGTTTTATTTGGGCCCTCGGTTTCTCACCTTATTAAAACCTTTTTTTGGAGTACCAAAAGGTAGCCATATATATATGTTTACTCCGATGAAATGAAAATCTTCAAACAGTTTCCTTAGTAACTGAACTGCGGGATCTAGGTGTTATTTGTGATAGAGAACTTAATTTTCGTTCCATTGGGAGTGTCATAAATAAAACCAATTCCACACTTGATTTTATTAAGTCCTGGTCTAAGAAGTTCTTCAACTCCTATATTTCTAAGTCTTTTTTCTTAACCTTTGTTTGCCCTGTTCTTGAATACGCTAACCAAGTTTCGTCATCTTATTACACTACCCATATTACACGGGTTGAAGCCGTACAACACAAGTTCCTCCGATTCGCTTTACAGGAACTCCCCTCAACTAACTTAAGTTTACAATCATACAGCGTGTATGCCTGCAAATTTCCGACAAGACAATGTCCATCACATACTAGCTGGTAACATCGGCAGCCCGTCTTTACTTCGACTTAGCTTTCTTAACACCAGCTCACCTAATATAAATTTTCATTGAACGAGTTATGGCTACCTAGAACCAATATCTAAACCCAAACCCTTTTCGATTTCCACCTCAAAAAAATTTCCCTAAGGAACATCTTTTACTCCACCATTGGCCCTCGACCTAATCGTCCAACCCTTTAGTTGGATGCTATGCTATATGCTATAATTTTTGCAAATGGCGGAAAATGTCAATTCTACTTTGACAATTTTGAAGTAAACAGATACAAAATACGATTTCTTTGCGGAATAATTCGTCGGTAGTGTTGGCGCAGCGTGAATTTCGGCGCAGATTTCCCGGTCGTCCGACACCAACTGGACAAACACTACGACCTTTAGCCGCTCGCCTAGAAGAGTATTGTACAACACGAGATGTTGGCAGGTCTGGCCGGCTACGGAGCAGCCGTTCTGTTGAGAATATCGCAGCTGTTGTTGAAGATGTAGCAAAGCACCCCAGAGCATCGACCAGACGACGTGCCATGGAATTGGGCATCAATCGGCGATCTTTACAGAGAATTTTGGTGAAAGACTATAAGATTTTCCCTTACAAAGTGCAGGCAGTGCATCAGGTGTTAGCTGTTGACCGCCAAGCGCGTGTAACCTACGTTCAAGCCATCCTGAATATCGACCACGAGGGAGACAACTTTTCATCGGGCCTTATTTTTTCGAAAACGCCGCAGGCCAAACGACTACTGTGGACGGCGAGCACTACAACAGAACATATGGTTCCAACAGGATGGAGCAACGGCGCATACTGCACAACCCATAATCGAAATTCTGAGAGCTGCATTTCTGGGTCGCCTGATCTCTCGTTTTGGCAATTTGCACTGGCCGGCAAGATCCCCTGATTTAACCGTTCCAGACTTCTTTTTGTTGGGTTTTTTGAAGTCACAAGTCTATGTCAACAAGCAAAAGACTCTTGAAGACTTCAAAGACAATATCCATCAAGAATGCGAGGACCTATCGCCGGAAGTTCTGGCAAGAGTGACAGAAAATGCCACAAATTGGGCCCAAGTGGTCATCAATTCTGGCGGCGGCCACTTAGCCGATATTATTTTCTCGACGTATTGGAAAAAGAATAATTCAAAAGCAGAACCAAAATTTTTCATTCATAAAAAAAACTACAGCCAAAGAACATCGGGTGACAACTTTTGCGCCACCTTGTATAAGCTACAATGATTCGTCGTTAACCGGACAGTGATAATAAGTTTACGGCTTATTAAAACCCAAGAAATTATTAAATTCTTTAATTCACGGAGATACTGAACAAGTGAAGGGCGTCACCAACTGTCTCAGAATTTCAGTGCTTGAATAGACATTTTGCCTTAAACTTAGGTTCACTACACCAAATGACATCACCGACTTCTGAAGAAAAAATAACGAAACATCTGCGTTTTTCTGTTCACATTAACAAGTTAAAATTGCGATTCTTCAGTAAACATTACCTCAATTGCGTTGTTTAATGCTTTCAACTTTCAAGCAGGTTATCATTTTATCTTATCTTTGCAAAGCTTTACCACATCTCCTATTTTGTCAAATTCCAGTACATGTTTGCATTGAATACATATTGAGGAATCTCTCGCGCAATAATATCACATTTAAACTGAATCTGAGCGTGTTACCTGCCAGCTCTTGACTCATCCATACCCCTAAGTTACCTTGAACAGCCGCACGAAATGTTGAAATATTTAAACAATTTTATTTCAGTCCCATGTCAAAACAACTGTTTATGGATCTTCATAATCGATATTCTCATCGAAGGCATAATGTTTGTCTTTTCATTATGTCAGTCATTATCAAAATGAAGTAAAACATTTCCTCTGTCAAACTGCTTAATCCCTAAGATATGCACACCCTTTAATCCAAATCAAGTTTCTACTTATTCTGCATAAATCATTTACACAGAGATTTCAAATTAATCAATTCTAAGATACTCGTACTTATTCGTGTAAACATTTCATCCCTTTATTTCAAGAGCAACCAATTTATAGTATCTGTAGATGCTTGTAGGCACGATTGAGATATGTATTCTACGTCAACATTCATATATACAAGGCCAAATAAGATACGACTGATGGCGCTATCCGAGAAGGTATCTTTAGTATCTGGGTGTTGTAGACACTATCACTACGAGGTGATATTATCTTCGTAGAACCCACATCTGTTCGCACTGACTACATATATCGACCAGTTTTAGGAAGCCTTAATAATGAAGCCGCCCTAGCAGCTATCAGTACATTCATAGCATTCCAAATATCTCTTCGAGCTACCACTTGTTTCAACATCAACATACCATACTTCAACATATGTACGTACCCGTACGTAGATACTCGTACAACATACAACGACGCGACGCACACCTCGCTTCGTTTTTCCGCTCAACATATTTTCGGTGAATTCTTCATCTCCAATCAATTATCTAGACTGTAGGCTCTAGAGAGTCTAGCTATTTTCTTAGTAAGTTGCGTACTGTAGCGCGGTTAGTCTGGGTGATCATTCGACGCGTTCGCTATCATCGCCGCGAGTATATTTTCCTTGGAATTCGTATGATTTGGGAATTTTTATTTCATACTCAGAAATATGTACGAGTTCGTACTTATAGTGCTTGGTGGCTTGCAAAAATGTTAAATACATTCTGGATTCCTGGAGCATTTCAATTAAGAACCTCAAGAGTGGATGTTGTAGCTGGCAATTCGCAACAAATGCAACGATCGTGCGAATGACGTAATTTGTAGAGAATAAAAATTTGTTTACATTTGATAGTACGAGTTTCTTAAGTGATCAGCTGGCAACCGGTTTTAAATTGAAAATTTTTATTCAAGTTATTTTGAATATTGAATATAACAAGTGCGAACGATTCGATTGTTTGTTTGACGAAAATTTGAATGGAATTTAGCAAAAAGTGAAAATACAACGTGTTGCGAATAGATATAGGAATTGGTGTTGTGAAATATTGTTTGAATATTAAAAGGATCATTGTCATGGGGAATAAGTTATCTTGTGGTTGTGTGGAATCCCCTTCAAATTGCTTTCAAAGGAAGTCATGGTCGTTGAGTAAACAACAACAACCTGACATACGCTTGGATCGATTTAGCTTGCATCAAAGCGGACGCGATGAAGTTGGTAAGAACCAGTTACATATGCATGACTTGTAAATTTGTATGACTGATGTGTTTCGATTTGTTGCACAATAATCGATTGACAGTGCTTTTATTTTGTTGCCTATGAAAATCAAAGTGTTGGTTTTGTTTTTCTTGGCTTTTAAACCATTTCATGCCACATAAGTAAAGTATCTCAGAATATAGACTGGATGTCGTTAGCTCTCATATGTTGGCTACAATACAAAGATCTGATTCTTACTGTGACATAAAAAAATTCAAATCGTTTTTACCTATTATCCTCAAAGATTGATGGTGATAGCTACGCTAACCATCTGTGGTTTATTTAAATGGCAGCCCTTTCCTTTTAATTTCTTTTTGCACCAGGATAGCGCTCCGTATCATTCAAACTTATTTTGAAAATTGGGCTTCAGTCTCCAAAACGTATAAGCCAACTACGTTCACTTTTCGTCGTGTTGTGGATAAATTTCGTATCACTTACGAATATATGGTACTCTACCTAACGCAAGGCCAATAATGCGTTGACTTAATGGGGTATAGAAGAAATTATAGACTACTTTCAGCCGCGATAGACAATTTGCGGTCGATCGCAACACTTTGACCTTTTTCCGACTACGGTGTGGACAAATTTGCGAAAAGGTCTCGGCCTACACCCGTATACGAATCACTAAATCATGGTTTGCGACTCGAGCTCGCGTATTGGGCTCATCAGCAACCTGATGTCGGCCCTTACTTTTAGCGAAAAATCTTGTTTAGAGAGTGAGGCAAATCCTGCCTGTTTACCTAAGATTTTTGAGAGCACTATTTATGACATAATGCTCTTCCATTGTAAATCTATTGTTTCCCAAACCAGCACGGGTTTATCAAAGTGAGATCTACAACCATCAACGTTACAGAATTCGTATCAAGCACTTTATGTGCACTAGAATCTGGAAATGAAGTTGACGTAATTGCCACCGATTTCAGCCTTTGATAGAATTTCTCATGATATAATCCTTCAAAGATTAAAGGCTCTTGGTTTATAAATAAGCTTTATAACATGGGTTCGATCCTATTTAAATGAACGACATTGCTATGTTCTATTTAGTTCCATGGTTTCTGACCCAATTAAACCTCCTCTGGTGTCCCTCAAGGCAGTCACCTTAGTCCCTTATTATTTATTTTGACTATTAATGATGTTGGTAGCATCATTAAAAATTCATACATATCTGTTTACGCAGATGATATGAAAGTCTTTAGATATATGTATATCATCTTACTCAAACAGCCTACCGCTGTAGGAAAATCTAGACAGATTTTGGTGTCAGAAGAATTTCCGTGAGCTTAGCATCAATAAATGTCAGGCTATAACTTATTCTCGTAAGCGCCCTCCTAGTTCACCTCGCTGCTATCTAATCTTTAATTAGCCTGTTCCCTTAGTGAATTAGTTGCGTGATTTAGGTATTATATGTGATAAGGAACTCAATTTCCGTTCTCACAACTCTGCCCTTGGCTTCATCAAGTGCTGGTCTAAGGCGTTTCCCAATCATTATGTTACCAAATCCCTTTACATAACCTTTGTTAGGCCTATTGTTGAATATGCAAGCCAAGTTTGGTCACCCTACTACAGAACTCACATCCTCCGGATAGAAGCTGTTCAAAGCAGGTTTTTGCGATTTGCTTTATGTGGCCTTCCTGGGATGATAGCCAAAACTTACCACCATACACTGATCGGCTGAAACTTATAAATTTGCAACCTCTTTCTATACGCCGAATAGTTGCCGATATTCTCTTTATTCATCAAATTTTAGTTTGTAATACCGATTGTCCTTCTTTACTTCAACTTATTTCTTTTAACACCAACCCACGCAATCTTAGGTCTGTGCCACTTTTCCGGCTCAATCTTTACAGAACGAATTACCGACACCTGGAGCTAATTTCTAGAACGCTTCGTGAATTTAACGATATTCTGCCTCTCTTCGACTACCACCTCAGCAAACGCTCCCTCAAGAACATTCTTATTTCCACCTATGCCTCACGTTCTAACTTTCTTTAACCGCTCCCCACCCTTTAGTTTTAAGTGAAATTGTTACTTTTAAGAATAAGCTTGCAATATGCCTTAATAAATCTGTCCGGGGTTGACGCGGCCCTCAAAGCAAATCAAAAATATACGGTGGCATTACCGGTAGTTATTTTTTACTTCAAATATGAGGCCGGAACTCGCTTGTTACAGTCTATGTATAGCCAGCGTTACCGGATAATAATATAAAAATATGGACTGGATTCAATGACAATATTATATCGTGAAATGGATCAGTGCTTAGCCCCCGAAATCGTGCGATGCGACGCAACTTGGTTATTTCTTGTGGGGCTAATCTGTGATGTAGGCTGACAAACCCAAACTATTTAGGCCTTAGATCTCCGAATGATGTAAAGAATGGCCTTGTATTAAACTGTTAAATTCCCTTCCACGTATATATGTACAATACTATGTACGTGCGTCGTCCCTTCGCTTCGAAAATTTTGTGAGACAGGCCGATGGTACTCATCCATTCTATGTTATAGGACCCAGTTATTGCAATCGTATTTAGACTCTGTGCTAATTGCTTAAGGAGCGAGGACACCTCACAACACTGCCAGTCAGGTGTTTGTCGCAGGTGCAATAAAAAGCACAGCAGAGTACTACTTGTATGCCCGGAACAAAATGCAAAGAAGACAAAATTTGCTACGGTAGTGGGTGCAGATTACCAGGTTGTTCAAGTAAATAAGGAGCTAATCGAATACATGCATATGTAGCTATCAGTACCCGAATCATAGAATCGTAAATCGTTTCACTTCTTCGAAGTGCAGCGAGGAGCTGGATCATGCTGAGGCCGAGTGCGCCTTATTAGTCACAGCATGAGTGGACATTACAAGCGGAGCGGGGCAAATATTTACTACAAACGCTCTTTTTGATAGTGGAAGCTAAATCAATGCTATAACATTTATTCGCACAAAGAGCAAGTACCAAAAGCGGCAAATCCTTTTTACAAATTTCTGGCCAAACTGCGGCCAAATTCGACCCATCCCATACACTGTACTGTATGCTGCATACGATTGCTAAGATTTCATCAAACCAATCTGTCACAGATCTAATGCTGAATCAAATAGAAGATACAGATAGGTTAAGCTTAGCCGATGCTGACTTCTACAAGGCTTCCAACATCCCTTCATAAAGGGCAACGTAAAATTATGTGTTTCTGGATTGACAGCACAACATTCCTATTTGGATCATATTCGGTCAGTTGCAAACGCAGATAGCAAGCGGCAAGAGCAAAGACCAAGTACAGTGATCACCATCAAATATATGCCCAATGATCACCTGAGCGGCCTTCTAAGAAAATTCTGGGATATGAGGAGATTCTTTTATTCGGAAAGAAATCTTTGTAGAAATTAAGAGCTATTCCTTAGCATAGAATATGCGCGTGAGTACCTGAAGTTGAATCACATGAGCCCCGTAACAACGACCTCGTGTACCACATACCGTACTATTGCGTCACAAGGAAGATCAGAGGGCGACAGTGGTTTATCGCTCAACGACATGCAGTTTCCAGGCTGTAGCCTACAAGACGACTTGGCACGTTTAGATGTGAGAGACAGTACGTTAAGCGAGAGCGTACAGTCCACTTAAATAAAGAACATCTCTCGTAATTTTGAGTAGTGCGTTTCAATAGTTTTCGAACAGACTCTTTTAACTAGGCCCATGTTGCTGTACGGCTAATACAGTTTGTCATTTTATCTCTTGCATTCACCGTATATGCAGACGTGATTGATGACCGAAGAATTTTTATCTTTAAACAAGCTAGGGCGGCGTCATCCATTTTTAACAAAGTCCAGGCTTTAAAAATTTACATACTTATTTTTTCCCACGTTGATTACTAGATCCTTACTTGCATCATGCTGCATTGTCTAAGTCCAAATTATGTCACTATTATGTCTCTAGTTTTGGCAAGGACTAGGTTGGGCAAGGACATCAGAAGTAGATATTGCTCTGCATACGAGAGCCATATGATATATCCATGCAATAATATAGAAAACACGTCTTTTTCGGGAAAAACAATCTTATTTGCCATCATAATCTCCCCTTAATTCGATGCACTTAGCTCGTCCAAGTGATACTTGATTTTTTTTAAGCCGTCCGAGTAATAAGATTTTTAAGCTCTGGAAAGTAGGCTTCTGTTGCAGTGATAAGTCTGGAGAATATGGGGCAATTCATTCAATTTCACGGGGCATCGTTGCGGTGAAACAGGACTTCTTTCCTTGTCAAACGTGGGGAATTTTATATTGTGTGTATTGATTGAAAAAGTGAATAAGCAAGCTATTATAAGATTTATTTTTTTTTTTGTCAATTACAGACTATTCCTACCTAGTAGTGAACGGTCATAGCTCCAATTAATACACGTATGGGCGGCCAGGTGGTTTACCATCTTAAAATCACTTATGACTTATAAAAAATTTCTGCCTGAGACACAGCTGCCTTTCATTCTATTCTATATCCCGGGCATTCTGCTTCCGGTTATCCAGTCGAAGCATTCCGATATCAGCAAAAGCTGGTTAGGTTTCCTGGTGCCAGTTATCCACAGTCTGTTACAATCCCTTTTTTTTCAGAAAGCCTTATTATCTAGAGCTCTAAATATATCGGAGTAGCTCTTATATGGTATGTAACAGTCTTTCTTCTGAGGAACACAAAGTTCTCAAATGCAGAAACTAAGAACAAACTTTCTTAACTGCTTCACTACAGCTAAGATAATCATTGTTTTCAAAATGAGAGAGAGCAACTGGTTCACTTAAAATATGTATTATACCAGTATGTACCGCTTTAACCAAAACTATCGATTTTGTGGAATATCTGTAATATATAGGGTAACCAGATACGAATGACAGGGAAAAAAAATTAAAGAAAACAATAACGGTGTGAGATATAAAATTGATTCTAGTTTCATTTTGAAGCCACATTCATGCCATTATGTGTGGAATAGCATATCATTCAAGCGGCCGCCTCGGCTTCGCTGGCAGCGCTTCAAGCGATCGGTCCAATTTATGATGACTCGGTCCAATATGTGCGGCGTTATTCGGGCAACATTGGCAATGTTGGCCTCGAGCTCGTCCAAAGTGGTTAGGTTCTTAGCGTATACTAAGGACTTGACGTAGCCCCAGAGAAAATAATCGAGTGGTGTCAAATCGCATGATCGCGGCGACCAATTGATGAACGCTCACCGTGAGATGACCCAGTCGCCAAATTTCTCCTTCACAACTTCGATCGTTGCGCCGTCTTGTTAGAACCATAGCTCGGATATATTGAAGTTGTCGAGCTCTGACCGTAGAAAATTGGTTAACATTTCTCTACAGCTGAGAACATTGACGGTATCGGTATCTCATTACCCATTTCGAAAGAAATAAGGTTTGATGATGCCGCCATGCCATAAATCGCACCAAACAGTCAATCTTTGTGGATGCATTGATACTTGGCCGAAAATTTATGGATTATGTTCGCTCCAATAATGACAATTTTACTTGTTGACATAGCCGCTGAGCCAAAAATGGGCCTCGTCCGAGAAGATAATTTTTTGACCAAAATCCGGATCTCCGGCCAACATTTCCAGCGTCCAATTAGTGAACTCATGGTGTTGTCTATGGTCGTCCGGATTCAATTCTTGCGTCAGCATCATCTTATATGGATGGAGACCCAAATCCAACCGCAAAATAAGCCGATACCCAATTCAGCTGGCTGCTACGGCGGCTATGCTTTCTTCATTTCGCACCAATCACTCTCTGGTTGGTGGTTTAAGATCCAAAAGAGTGTACTCACGCTCAAACTTTTCCACGGTGCGACGAAATTCACGTTGCGTATTTACAACTGAGCCGGAACGGAAGATGATGCTTGATGAAATGGCACACCTTACTGAATATTTTGACAACTAAATGTCATTGGTAACTTTGACAGCTGCTGAAACATAACAATTGGAAAAACCATCATTGCTATCGGGTCACCCTATACATGTAAAATAAAGGTATTACACTTTCTAGAAGTTTGCCAAATTTTGAGGGAACTCCGCAAACGATTTCTTAGATCATACATATGTACGGTATGAAGATGATGATACAACAGATACAGCAGAGTACAGAGTACAGAGTTCTAAGATAAACATTATGTTAGTAACATAAGTATTTTACTAATGCACAACATCTTCGTAAAACTACAAACGGATTTAGGTTAGTTTAAGTAAGAGTGGTTGTTGGAAAAACCAACCCACTTAGGCCTATTGGCCTAATGTAATGCCATGCGGATACTCTTGGAAGCAATTTGAACTTCTGACGAAGCATAGGAGACTGTCTATATTGTTTAGATCGCTTAAGTCATTGTAGAAGAAAGCTCCTAAGTGGGGTTTTCTTCTTTAGGATAGTGCAATCCTTTTTTTGCAGCTTCTGCAAAAGTCGTTTGTAAGAATGCCAAGCCTTCTTGCATGCTTGCCTATAAGACAGTGCCCAGTGATGACACCTATAATAGCGCTGAGATATTTCCTGTTTTGAACGATGAAATTCTTAGAGCGATTCAGATCCAGTTTTGGCTAAATTTGTTGGATCAGTAGATATGTTAACCCAACAGTCCACCTAAGGTTTGTTGTTCTATTAGCATTCAGCTTTAGTATTAGTTTGCACGTACCGATCGGTTTACCGATGATACCTTTTTCAGGTGGATCGGTAGAATGGTTCCAATTTTGGCGAGTTTGTCGCCCCCGGAATTCTCCGGAATATCTCTGTGATCCGGCAGCCAATATAGGTGAATATTAAACTGCTCTGCCATTTTTCGGAGAGATGATCGTCAATCAATGGGAGTTTTATAATTTTGTGAGACTGAGTACAGATATTTGATAACGGATATCCCTTGCTGATATCACGTTTTTCTTCAGTCAGAGCATGACTTCTATAATCGCCAAAAAATTTCACTTGGAACATGCTACAGTAATTTGGAAGCCGGAAGGAGTGGCTCAGGCTAAAAACATCGCCACCAACCCCGCTATCAGTCATGGATTCATCCGTATGGAAATTGATTGACTGGTCGTTCTTAAAAATATCTTCTTCCTAGAAAGATCTAGACGAAATATTTATATGAAAGTCTTTGTCCAACCAATATTGGGGCATAATGCAGTCGATGTTCTCTGGAAATATTTCTGGTATGTTAAGAATATTACCGTGGCCAAATAATGTATTTGTCCACTTTGTCCGCTTTAAGGCGAGTAGGTGCGTCAACAGCCACATGCCTGCTGAAAATGTCAAGGGGTGTCAAGTGAAACATAATATTCAGTGCGGCGGAGGGAGTAATACGTAGGGCTCCGCTTATGCACAACATGCAAATCTTTAAAAGTAGGTGTCCGTCAACGATCCCCTCTTATTTTTAAAATCCTGATGAAAATTCTCCCCGTAATTCTCCTACGATGTTTTTCTGAAAAGTGATGCCAATAAAAATTTAATCTTTTCTTGGTCTCAAAGTAGCCTTTTCCATATGGAGTTTTGGTGGTCTAAAATGCACCTTGGATATATCTGATTTGAGAGGGATATGTTGTTTTTTTTGTTGTCAGTTTACCTGTTTTACTTTTTGGTGTTTTTGAAGACCTACTACTACTTCTCAGAGGCCCGGTAATCTATGTATATGTATACTCGTTAGAAAGGTTTTCTGTAAATCAGAGAATATTCAGATCACGGTAGTATCGCCTTGACTTGCTTTCAGAACAGCAAATATCTGAAAATATCATCGTCAGCACGTGCTAATATAATACCTATTGGAGAAACAGTATGTACCCGGGCAATCAAAGACGTGACCCAAGTCATGAATCAACAACAAGTTAACTGAAATGAAATTGAAACTGTTGAAAATAATTACATAAATTGCATAATACGAGGTAATGTAAATTTTCCAATGACTACAAAGTAAATATAGTTCCATCTTCACCTTATTCATCGAAAGTGAGTACAAAAGGCATTTCTACTTTGTATTCAAATGGCACTCTGCTACCGCAAAACCTAAATAACACTTATTCGCATGGAATCAAAAATTAGCACCAGCACTTGTACGAAAAGGCATTCTCATTGCCTTTATATATATAACATATATTGTAGTTCAAAAATACAAAATGAAAATGTTAAACCAATTTCATAGTCTTATCAATTTATGATCAATTTATTTAATTTCAATACTACACTATACTATCTTTCATATTCTCATTCAAGTTCAATCAATTGACCTAAGCGTAAAAATACACAAGAACTTGCAATTTGTGGAAATGATTGGATACCCTCTCTTCCAGAGAAGGGTGTTCAGATACATTACTATATAAAGTATTGTACAATTTCTATAAATAGGCTATAAAGTTATTCATTATAAAATTAGTCAGAAAAATGTATCTTATACTAGAGTTTATAAAAAAATGAAAAAGGTTATTAGTCGTTATCAGAGTTTTTAGCTTTTAGCTTTTTCTAGGGTGAGAATCTCTTTGGCTGCCTTTCTAGCAGAGCTTAGAGATGATAATAAAATTATTTAAAAATAGATTATTAAGCATTTTTTTTTTATTCGCCTCGTAGGTGATTGTATGTAGTAAAAAAATTGCTAATAAATGTTGAAACATTTTAAAATATTTCAAAATGATTACGGGCATACATACTCGTATCTTTCTTTTCAAAAATGAATATGAATTTAAAGATTTCGTCGGAACTTTTAATTTAATGTGATTTGTGGTTTTATTGACATATTTTATACCTACTCGTACATTGCATAGAATTAAGTTGGACAAGTTTTTATTATGCTTACGCTTTTATATTTATGGTACATAAAAAAGATATAATGCTTGGATTGGATAGTACACACGATTCCGTTCTAGAATTTTTTTGAGACATATGAATAGCGAGGAAATAATCTCACAATTTCACAGTATATGACACCAGCCTTGTGATAAAATTGAACAAAGTTGGCTAATATACCTGCGTCACTATTATTGGCTACTTTTCAAAGTAAGCGTATTTAAAAAAATTTCTTCTCTTTCTTTTTCTAACAGTTTAAACATGTAGCGCGTAGAATAACGTCTAAAGCTTCATCTTTCTCTCATGCATTTGCATTTCTACTGCACGGCTTGTGGGCTGACTGAACTTACGGATCCTACTTGGGTCTCTATATTGGACTGCATTATTAGTGAGTTTGTGTTGACGTTTGGCATCTGAGTGATTCAATTATTCGGGCTTTTCTTCGAACCTCACGTGGACTTTGAGTCCCCATTGCATTTTGGATTTTCCAAACGAGTTCCATGTGTTGCAAACCTTTAAGTTTAAGCAACATTTTTCTGCCGTAAGCCATCTACGCAACCCCACGCTAACTCTATATACGACTCTTTAACGGTTTAAGGTTTCCACACTTCGAAACGGTGCCTCTTAGAAGAACAAAAAAGTCAGGAGTTGAAAATGCGGGTTCAGCAAAACTTAAATGCAAACATTTGTTCCTAGTACCAATCATTCGTAACCAGTTAATTTATACTGCCTCTATCCAATTATTAAGATTTACCTGAACTACTGTCGTTACGGAACAATCTATCATTGGCGAAAACAAGAGAACTACCGCTGCCTCAATAGAGAAACGACATTAAAAAGCAACGAACTTTGTACACTGCCTTGGCTTGTTCCGACTCAAACTTCAAATTCTCCGGTCATTCTTGCCGCCGAGTATTTAACTTCCATTTTAACACTATCGTCCATATCATAAAATTCTTATACACAACGGTGACCAGATAGCAATGACAGTTTTTCCAATTGTCATGTTTTAGCCGCTGTCAAAGTTACCAATGACATCCAGCTGTCAAAATATTCAGTAAAATCATTATCAATATCATCATTAAAAAATATTATCGAAATTCCGACTCAGTTGTAAATACGCAACTTGAATTTCGTCCTGAGGTTGGTCGTCATCATGTCTTCAGTATGCAGGTAATTCGTCGGACTGTGGAAAAGTTTGAGCATAAGGATCTTTTGGATCTTAAACCACCAACCAGACAGAGATTGGTGCGGAATGAAGAAAACATTGTATCGACCCAGAAATGTCGATTCGGCGCCAATTAGCTGGATTGGGCATCGGCAGAGAGTCAATCCGGCTTATTTTGATGTTGGATTTGAGCTTATATCCGTATAAGATTGTGCTGACACAAGAATTGAAGCTGGACGACCACAGACAACGCCGTGAGTGCACTAATTGGGCTGTGGGAGTGTTGGCCGGAAATCCAGATTTCGTCCAAAAAATCATCTTCTCGGACGAGGCCCATCCCATATTTGGACTAACGGCTATGTCAATAAGCAAATTTGCCGTTATTGGAGCGAACACAATCCACCGTTTCTGTAGTCAGAGCTTTGCAACATCGATATATCCGAGCTAAGGTTCCAACAAGCGAATCCAAGTGTGGGCGTTGGTTTGCAAAGGGTGAACCTCGTTCGGGTAGACCAGAAAATCTCCTGAAGTCCACCGTCTAAAGAAATCTCACTGTTATGGCAAGGGGACTCAACTTAGGCCATATGACCATCCATCGACACCTAACAAATATGGGAAGAGTCATAAAGTTTCGAAAATGGGTACCACACCACCTATCGCAAAATAATCTTCAGCAAAGGATCGAAGCTTACACTGCGATTTTTTCGCAATCAAGAGCTGTTTCCGGATATGAAAAATGGGTTCTATATAATAATGTTAAATATCGCCACCATTGGCTTAGTCCAGAAGACAGACCACCACAACATTCCAAAGATGGACTTCATCCACCCAAGGGGTTACTGTCTTTATGGTGGGTTGTTAAGGAAATATTCCATTCCAAGCTGTTGCCTCGTAAACAGACTATCGCCGCAGAAGTCTACTGTAGATTAAAGTCGGCACTAGAGTAGCATTCCATACAGAATTCACACAGCTGGGACTACCCGTACACAGTTACAGGAGTTCGTTTGGGAAAAAATGTGCATCCACCTTCTCCAGATTTCCACTTGTTCCGAAGTCTGCAAAACTTCCTTGATGGAAAAAATTGTAAATCTCGGGATGATATCCAAGGCTATTGGGGTATTTTGTTCGCCAATGTCAAACAACTTTTTTAATGACGGCATTATGAAGTTGCTTAAGAGGTGGCAGAAGGAAATTACAATGACGACTAAATTGTTGCTTTTGGTGCAAATTAATTAACATTAAACATGCATTTAAAAATCGCGCAATACTTATGTTCGAGTATGTTGCAACCTCATATGGTAACATATTTCATGGTTTCTTGATGATTTCTTGAAATGCGATTTTATACGCTGCGTATCAGAAGCTTTCGGTGGAATAATTGTTTCCGATCTTGCATCCTGGGACACCATATTTTCGTAGTGTGCCCCATTTCCCCACATAACTTTTTTCTTATTTTTTATCTCCACGCTTTTTGGCATCTCCTTTTACTCCTGCTAATGGCATGTTTCGGAGTTGGCAGCAGTTCTTTCGTTTTTCTCTGACGTTTTGCTCTTTGCACGCTTTTGCTAAATTGGTCCATATTGTATGTATTTCGTGCAGTGCTGAGATGCATCTCATTAGGTCTCAATTAACGCTTTGGTTAAAATGGCATTGACATTGCATTTTTTAATTTAGCGATTTTCTGCCCTGGCTTTTGTAGAACCTCTCTATCTTCTCTATATTTTATGGGTTTCGGTATTTCTCTATTTAATAGGACCCCCGTCGCTAACAAGTGTTGACCCAGTTGTTCCTGACGCTAGCCTTATGATTGTTGGCGTGCTGCTCGTAGTTAGTCACTTTTGTGATTTCTTCATTTTGTTTTTAATTTAGCATTATCTGCTATAATTGCCACTGTTATAGCACTGTGGCCATTTGATCTCAATGCCCTGCAGGCTGCACAGAAGTGACTAACTGTCCACTATCGGACGGGTCAAGGTGTCCCAAAATAAAATTTTTATTTGATTTGCTCTCAGCCTGAATACAACTAATCTTCGGACTTCGAGGCGTATGCCAAGTCTTACAAAAATAATGATACAGCGACTTTTCCGCAAAGAAAATCATCATTACCAGAAAATGGGTTCATAGGTTCCAAGAAATTGGTTCAACAAAGGATAAACTAAAGTCCGGGCGACCAATGTCATCAAGAACTGACGAAAACGTAGAGAGTGTAAATCAGTTCATTCGTGATAATCTGAACCTAATAGTTCGCAAGTTTTCTTTGGCGTCATATACTTTTGGTTGCGAGAAAATGTTTGATTTTGTGCCAAATAATCGTCAGTTGCGGGAAGTGTTGATTTTCTTCTTTCATTTGAAGAAAACGATGGCTGAAGCTCATCGAGAGCTCCAAAATTGGAGCACAATGCCCACACCTGGTCTGGTGCGCCCAAGCCATCTCTGCAACTGGTAGATAGGATTCAAAACGGTGCGATAAAACTCATAGGTGATACTAATATCACTCAAACAATGGATACCCTCGAACACCGACGTAATATCTCGTGTCTCACTCAGTGTTATCGCTATTTCCACCAGCAGTGCTCCATAGAAATCGCCAGTAGCATTCTGCGCCTTCAAACTTTTAACCGTAACATCCGTCTCGCTATGAATGCTCATCAGTATACCCTCAAGCAACTTTCGGGCATACTCTAAAATATCGTGATTCATTCTTACGCCGTACAACTCGCTTATGAAATGCCCTGCCTAGCTCTTTATTTCCTAGTCATTATAACCTTCAAACATTTAAAACCAACGTTGACCGGTACATCTCTTTCCATCCTCCCTGATTTGATTTTCCTTCGCCCGCGCTGTGTGCAAACATTTTAAGGATACTTAAATCCCTTGAGCGCGCGCAAATTATATGAAAACAAAAAAAAAAGATCCAAGACGGTAGGTAAACGATTTTCTGCAAAACGGGTAGGGTATGTCACATTTATTATATTCATTCCTACAGAGAAAACCAAATCCTTAATTTGAAAAGCCAGGGTGTCATGTCTTAGCAAATCGATGTTAAAATCACCACAAATAATTATGTGTTGATAGAGTGCACAGCGGTTAGAGATTTCAACATCATAACTAAAGATTGTTGCCGTTATTGTTTAAAATAAAAGTTCTATAGGCCTTAAAAAATAAGTTATAAACTCTGTTTAAAAAAAAAGAACAACATTTAATGGATCTAATACAATTTACTTCATTTCTGCAATGAATATTCGATTGAAAGTTGACATTTCGAATGAGGTATAGAAAAACCATTTATTAAGTTTTCAATAACTGATTCACATAACTTCCGAGTCATTTCATTGGAATCATATCTGTCACATCCCGCAATATCAAAAAAAACCACTCTACATATCCATTTGTTGGCGATGCATAAGTCTTTTAAAAAAATGTTGAGAATTTGCCGAGTTTCCGATGATAAATATGCGTCTTCGAATGCGAATTCCTTCCCCCAAATATTAACCGATTCGGGGGATTTTGAAAAATCACAAATATTCCAACAATGGGATTTTATCCAATAATTGGTTGGCGGGAACTTTTTTTTAGACTACATATTGTATTGTTGTTTTGACTCTGAGTGATTGGTGCCTACAGGATGGAGCAAAGGGACTTCTTTTTTTAGCATTTCTTAAGTTCTTAGGATATTTATCCAATTCTAGAAACATTAAACCTTTGTTCCTAATCTGAACTTGATTTTTCCTTAATGAGTACAAGGTTTTTAAAGTTCACACCTTAACTTTCTAGATTTAAATTTTTTCTAGTTAATTGTGCAAAACTAAAAACTTGAATGTTAGTAACGATTTAATTCCGCTAGCTTACGATTGATAACAATTATTAAAATTAAGGTGCGTTGATAGCGTATAAGCTGCAAAGCCGAAAAACCCATACGAGCGTTAAGTAGGGTTGGGTAATTGTATAAAATTTAATCACAAAAATATGATTGTTACTTGACTGTCACAAAATATGTACATATATAAAAAAAAGCAACAAAAGCAAAACAATGTTTATATTTTTTTCAATTCATTAAAATGCATTCCTCCACGATTTCTTATTTTATTGGCAACATTTCGTAGAGCTAAAAAAAGAATTATTAATTCATTTGAAGCCACTGTTTCTATAGTACTCGTAATGATTTTGATCCAAATGTATCATATAATAATTTACATAACTATTTTCAAATGATTCAATTACTTCACGCCAATGTTGACATTCTCGTCCAACATGAGAGTAAACCCATTTTTTTTTTAATGACTTCATATTATTGGTTTTGACAAGGTTGTCATCATTAGCGGATACTTGGAAATATATATATGTATTTGTAAAATTGTACATATAATGTCTGGACGTGCCTTAATTTATCTGCAAACTGATGCAGTAACAATTGAGTTTTTAGAACAGCCTTCATAACGAAATACTCTTGTCATCAAACAAATGTATAATCATTCATTGAAATTGATTTGTATCGTGCTTTTCTATGTTTTTGTTTGCTTGTTTTTTTTTTCCTGGTGTAAAATATTTAATTTTTTTATTCTATTTCAACAAGCCAAGCATGCACCTCGCTTAAACACATGTGTACTTACTTTTCTGGGTACGTCAAGTACTTTGGTAAGTTAACTTAATTTAAACCACCCACTGATCCACCTACAAGTTTCGAATTGTTTTGCACATTGGCATAAGAAACACAACTTTTGAAAAATACTTATAAGCCGTGAATGGGAAGACTACTGTTTGCAATAGTTGCAAGTCTTATTCATTATTACGAATATAGGAACATACTCTTATGGTAACTGATTCCAATTAAAGTATCAACAACTACGACTCATAGAAAGGAGATTGCTTCTTGAATTTTTAAATTGTTAAAACAAGATTAGATCTGATACGCTTGCTTATATAACTGATATTGCAAATGGTATTGGTGAATGCTCTAAGATACCTAATTCAAGAGTTCTAAAATTCCTAGGACACCATCTGTGTTTCTAAACACCCTAGCCAATCTAGATTTTGTTGAACAGACAAAATTTCTAGGATCGATTTTAAAATTGGAATTAAAAACCAAACGCATGAGCAAAGTTCAGTTTGCCATATGAAAAAACAACGGCGATTACAGTTTTAAATCACACATTGTGCTAACAGTTCGGTCGCAAGACCTATGCTAATGTATTGCGTAACGTCAGTCCTATTCGAACACATTGGTTGTTTACTAGGAAGAATGCAAAAACCAGATTGCTTGTGTATGGATGCTGCTCTAAAATCTACCCCACTGTTGAAATAGACACACTTTTTTAGCTCCTACTGTTGAACATCGATGGTATGTAGATGGCGATCTTCCAGTGGAACAGTCTTTAAAAAATTCACTGGTCCATCCTTAAATGAAAAAAACAATATCAGGCAAAATGAAAGCAGTTTCATTATTCCAATCCCTGATCCAACAATTTTTTGTCGAGTCATAATCCTTCCACTAATGGCTTAAAAACGGATTAAGGCATCATGTATGGCATATTCTCTAAGTAATTCGGCTTAAGTATCGTTTTTTCCCTACTAGACCATTGTGGCGTATCACAGGCAAATGAAAAAAAAAACCCTCTTGCTTAAAATATAATGTGAGATCTGCTAAGGATATATGCAACTGTTCTGATAGTCAAGGAGCTATAAAATAACTGAACGCGATCTTAATCATGTCAAAGTTACGAGTAAAATTATTGTTGCTTTCATGAGCTATAGAAATAAATTGAAAGACAAAACCTCTCTTCGCCACCTAACCAATTGACCTACTTTCTAACCCCGAAGAAAAACTCGTCTTGGTTATTTCTGTCTCGATAATCTTTTAGAGCTCTTTGAATTAATAAAAGCAGGCGGTCCTTTCGTACTTCGCTATGAACTTCGAACCTTTGCCGCATTTTATTAAATTTTTGTGTAACAGGATGAGCTGCGTTTTGACTCAGGCTTTTTATGATTTGGCATTCGTGTGGTCGACATAACAAAATTCCGTGCTGAGACTCAAAAACAATAATAAACAATAAATAAAACAAGTAGAAATAAATTGACTACTTTTTCGGTAGGCACTGGCAAACTTCCATAAGTAGACATTTATGCTTAGCAAAGAACTACAATATAGTTTAAGGAGATAACATATACCTAAGCTAATTAATAAGACAAAAATTGCAAAACGGCAATATGATCGTTGTCTCAGCAATTTTTGCACGCTGGAAATAAGATCAGCCCAGACAATCCGCATGTACTCGTATTCCACAGATAGCGTTCTAAGAAGGTTTTAAGCATTCTTGTGATAACGGAGGACAGCTTTTAGGTGCGTAATCCATACAGCAGGGTTGAATGAACTTGAAATTGGTGTAGTCATCCATATAAGTAGTCCAAATACAAGTTTCTTTTTTAATAATAATTTATTTTGGCACCGACAGCTCTTTCCCGTTCGAAATATTGACTGTCAGTCAGTGTCATACCTCCCCAGAATGAAATGAATCGCTCTATACTTTAACAACGTTGGAAAATATTGCAAACTAATTTCAAAAGTCAGTGCTGTGTTGCCCAAACAGTGCGATTTTTGAAAATAAGTTTTGGCCGAAATGAAGCTATCACCAGGATCATCGACTCGCCATCGATCTCAACCACTCCACATTTCACGCACCAGCCTGATGAATTTTACACAAAGATCTCGGATGATTCCGACTCAGTAATTGAAGGCAAACAACCATCCGCTTCGTTATCGCTTCTCAGTTTGGCCCTTACACCAGCTCGAACTGGACGTCGAATTTGGCGGAAAAACCATTTTTTCCGACGAGTCGCATTTTCATTTCAGCGGCTAGGTTAACAAACAAAATTGCCGCATCTGGGGATTGGAAAACCCGCACGTGATTGTTGAGAAACCAATGCATCTGCAGAGAGTGACAGTTTGGTGCGGATTTTGGAGTGGTGGCCCATTTTATTTCAAAAATGCTGCTAGAAACACCATTTCAGTCCATAGTGAGCGCTACAGAGTCGTGATTATCCATTTTTTGTGGAATGAAATTGAAGACATGGATTTGGACAGTCTATGGTTTTAGGACGACATGGCGCGCCATACCACACAGCCGATCGAACAATCAAAACAATGCGCGTTCGTAAATTCGGTAATCGTGCTATCAGCCGCCTTGGTGCTATCAATTGACCGCCTCGGAACTGCGATTTGTCCGCGTAGATTTTTTTTGTAGTATCGTCCGAGCCATTTGTGAGATAGAGCCAGAAACAGTCTACATAGTCTTGGAAAATTGGGTAGGCAGGATGCGCTTCTGCGATGCCAGCCGAGGTAGCCATATAAATTTAATCGTATTCCATAACTAATGGGAATGTTTGCTCTTCCTAATAAAGCCATAGTACGAGTAGATACCGAAAATAATTGATTTTTGTTCATTTTATTTTATTTTTAAAAATAAACTTACTTGGACCACGCTTTACATGTCGGTTGTGACAATAAGAGTTCCTTACCCTGATGATTTTTATTTTGGAAGTGTTTATCTACTGCGGTCCGGCGTCTGCAGATCTATTTGCACAGAGCCAACACGGATTCCTTAAAGTCCGACCAACAATCATCGGGCTTTCTGAGTTTGCATCTAGTACACTGTGTAATCTAGACCAAAGGAAAGAAGTCGATGTGACTGTCATGCTTTTTAGAAAAGCGTCGATCAAGCGCAAATTAAACTCAAAGCACTTTGTTTTCAACCTGGACTGTAGTAGGTACCTACTTGGAAGAACGCTATTACTAAGTAAATATTCCTTTCTGTATAAAAGTCACTTTAGATATTCCGCAGGGCAGACATCATGGTCCAATAGCTTTCACTTTGACTATGATGTTATTGTTTTAACTTTTTCATTTTCTGACTCTTTCTTAACATACAGTTCCCATTCCGGTTTGTAGGGGGAGCGCATAGCGTATCCCCTATTGACATCATTGTCAATATCCTGATCCAGAGAGGAAGTCTGTTTACTTCCCTTGAAAAGTACATATCTTTAGGGTTTGTTTGGAGATGATTTTTTTTTATTATTATTATTATTTTTTTAAATATGGCTTTTCATGTTCTTTTGAAGCATGTTAGGCATACCAGTCTGTCAGCTTTTCAGTAAAAGACCTGCAGCTTGATCCACTTTATTCTTAACAAGAGATTCACAAATGCAACGTTTGATCCCTGTTCTTCAAGAAGAAAATCTCACAGAAAAACAATGCCACAAGGTGTACTATGTTCTCTAATAAGCAGACATACCGTAGGCATGCACGATCCTTTATGGAGAAAAATAAAAACATCATACAATACATCATCCCAGCCCAGTCAAGATAAATGGCATCTCTCAGACTTTTTTTTGAAATGTATTGTACAATATGTAAATATGGTACGAGTATTTACGTATTTACTCGTATGTAGGCCTCATTTCGGACACCAAGCTGAGGGAAGACTGCTACAGAACGAAACAAATAATCTGTATTTGCCTTCTTCTCTTGCAAGAGAAGTCTGCACCACAGCTTATTTTATTCTGAAAATAAATCCATCATTCTTCCTTAACACGTTAGCATTTTCCTGGCCGAAGTCCCAGCTCTTCATCAGTTCGCTGTTTGCCTGCACTTCAGGCAAATAGATGGATACTGCAAAGCATAGATACATTAGCAGCTAAAAAGCGATCGGTTCCCTCACTTCGAACGCCGTAAGATCGAGGCCCGATTAAGACTGTCGTATATCTCGTTGAGAGCTCGGTAAACTGCGCTGCTTATAACTTTAGAAACAAATACAATCCATAGAAAAAAATACTTAGTTACTTACTTACTTGGGTGGTGCTACAGTTCTGGGTTAACCTGGGCCACAATTAACATGCCTCTCCAGTTAGCCCGGTATTTAGTTAACTGCCTCCAGTTGCGTACTCCACGTCGGTGGAGGTCCGTTTCTACTTCCATGCGCCACCTAAAGTGAGCTCTTCCTCTCCTGCGTTGTCCCTCTAGGGTAGATTCGAAGGCTCTATGGGACCGAATATTTTGCGAGGGATTTTTCTCTTGAAACGACTGAGGATACGTTCATCTGCTTTCAATAGAGACCATGTTTCAGACCCATAAAGTGGGACTGGAATGATCCCGGTCTTATATATGTATAGTCTCCTTAGTTTTTCTTAGTCTAAAAAGACAGCGATTGGCAAAGAGTGATTCTTCGTTTTATTGGTACTGATTGAGGTGATGTTGGCAGAATTTATAGCAATCCTTTACTACCTCGAAATTATAGCTGTCGACCGTGATGTTTTGAGCAATTCGTCGATGTTGTGTGTCCTTTCTTGCTGATATCATTGCCCTCATTTACCGCTAATCCCATTTTCTGTGTGAAGATTCTCAACACCGCCTGTAATTCCACTACAAGGCTTCCCTCTTCATCTCTTCAGGCGTCTGTACGGGTTTTCTTGCCTTGACATATTCTTTTTGCCTGTTGGTAAAATTTCTGTACATTATTCCTCGAATACAACCTCTCCGATGTTCTTCCCATCCATTCTGCCCGTAGAGCTCCTTTTCGTAACAGCGCCGCTTTATACGCTTCTTGCTTAGGTACAATGTATGTGCTTGATGGAATTCTTCATCAAACCAGGGATTTTTTGGTGGTGGTCGGCCGAAACCCAGCACATCGTTGTCAGCTTTGTCACTAGTCTTCGGTACTTGATGCTGGCGGCATAGGAGTTGTTGAGAGATTTCGGAAGATTCTGGCGATCTCTTGCTTTGCAGCTTTTCTACGTTGTATTTTCTCACAGCAGTTTCCTTTGTTGTGGCCATTGGGAAATCCTCATCCTTAGCTACAACCAGGCGGGGATTCGAGTCAATATTAGCTATACGCAACGTTCGGACGTGCAGAATACTGGAGGCATGTCTTACGTCTATGTGATCAACTTGATTTAGCGTTTCATGAACCGGAAATCTTGTGCTTGTTATAGCGATATTACGTCCCGCCGCAAAGTCAATAAACTTGAGTCCGTTGCCAGACGTTGCATCGTGTAGGCTATGCTTACCAACTGTTCTAGCATTGCTCATATGTCTTGTAGAGTAGTTGTAGGAACATTCTCTGGTGGCGTCGTCCTTGTCTTCCTTAGAGGCATACTACAGGGTTTTCCAATAAAAAATTTCATTTTGAATAGTTCATTACTTTGGAACCTGGAAAACAGTAAAAACTACGTCATTTATAAAAATGGAACGATACACGTTCTATCAATGCATCCAGAAATTTGAGCTATTGGGACAAGTTAGTGATGTGAAGCACGAAATCTGAAACATTGCTTCTATAGCACGCATCATGGCCGAAAATTGAGGTTTATTGATTCCATGTTGTTCACTGGAATTGCGCATATGTATCACAAACAACACTCTATCAAATTTTACGTAAAGACTTGAGTCATGTCGTAAAGCCTATGAGGTTTAATTGATGCAAGAAATAAACCCTGCTGACTATGAGCAACATCGGAACTTTTCCAATCGACAATGAGACACTTTTCCATCTTTGGGCTGATTAATCCAAACAATTAAAATTGTCTAAAAGTCCTTCTGTCCACAACGTGTTTGCTGCGAGTTTTTGACAGGAAGCATCATTCGCATTTATTGCAATGATTTCTACAGAAGCTGAAGAGATGAAGAGGAATCTGTTGTCTAAGGCCACAAACCCTAGACAGTTGGAAGTCTCAATGATCTCTGTTCTATAAATTTCACCAATCTTGACAAATTTGACAACAAATCTCTATGATTCCAGGAGTAGCCAATGCGTTGCTTAGGGAGCTTGTAGGGAGCAATAATACCGTCCTTGCACTCTGCGGAATAACACTCAAATCACTAGCTCCTTTCTAGCAAAGAATGCAAGATCTCTGATGTTATTGGCGCTGTTGTGAACAGCTCTGCGATTAAAACGTCTCGCCGTGTTTTCCATCTTTGAGTGCCTTTTTTTCGGAGCGGTAGCATTCAGATACGAAACTGGTCCAGTGTACTCCATGTTGTGTTCCGAATGCCAACAGGAATCGGGATTGGTACTGAGTTCCCATGCGGCCTCCCATCTTAGTACTTACAGCGTCCCACTTAATTTCGGTAATCTAGTGAGAACCGATGCCTTCAGTGTGGCGAGGACGCTGACCTTTGAGGGCTTTAATAAAGGGAATGATCCGCAATGATTTGGAAATTAAGGTGCAAATACAGGCAATTTTTAATTCGGGGAACTCATTTTGATTTAGCTGCATCCACCTAATATAATTACATATGCACGAGTATATCCTATCTACAGATGTCAGTCACATTTGCGTCGGCATTTTTTTTCTCGACTATCCGCCGGATGTAACAAAGTTACGTTACGGCTTTATATAAATAAAAAAAACAGTTCTGACACGCATTAAGATAGCTACGGGAAATCAGTTCATAGCATCACTATTTATTATGATGACATCATACATCATCAATCGCTGATCAGTTGCCACCAACATGGTCTCAATAATTACCTCCAAAGTGTGGTGCCATTGAAAGTGAAATTAATAACACGCCACAGCATCCAAAATAAACAAGAACCCTGGCCCACCACATCTAAATCCATTCGAATTCCATTCATTTTTTTTTTTTTTTCCATCATCAGAATTCCCGAGTTACCCTTGGACACATAATGACTGACCACCACAAGTGTCGTAGTTAGCGCCAGTAATTTATGTATGACATCATGTGTGAGTTGTGCGTGATTCCAGATTCTGGCTTTGAATCATGGCTTAGGAGGATCTTCTTCCGATTGCGGTTCATTCATGCGACATGAATCACTTGAGTTGGTAAAATAAATTCCACGATGCAACAATTGATTGACAGGCAGCCAACCAGTTCGATTGATGAGCATGAAGTTGAAATATTTTGTCTCTGGCACTGGGATACGGAAGCCAACTACGATACGAGTACTCTCACTAAAGCAGATACGGATATGATCTCATGCTTTGCACAACCACGCGCCAATCCCCCATTTGACGATCCAAAGTTCGCTAGAGACATTAGCACTTTCTAATGATGCATGTCATTGAAAGGGTGGACGATCCATATAGTATACGAGTACGAGTACGAGTACTCGAAACAAGTGTTTTACGTCATAGTGCGATGGGCCTGATCATTAGTAATGGTCAATTCTAATTAATTTGACTACTATGCACGGGAATGTTTTATTCTTGCTCCGAGACGTACATACTTTTCGCGTCTGAAGGAGAATACTCTGTAGCTCGTTTCGTATCTTTCCGTCAGTAGTCTACCCGGTTTGATCAGACACAACACTTTTGTTAGTCAGTCTTTGTGTGTCGGTGGTATAGTACGCTAGAGAGCCAATAGAGCTCTTGGATATTTTGAATTTTCGTATTTCTTCGTGTTTTTCAATTAATTTTTCGCAACCGAGTAAGCAGAAAACAATTGGAATCTTGTTTTCAAACAAAATATCGTAACGCGTCCGTGTCAGTGCATGTGCTGGTTGTGATTTATACAAATTTTATGTTAAATTTAGTTCTGTGATATCATTTTTGGATACGTTTTAGAGGTTCCGATAGAACGATGGGGTCTTACTGGTTTAATGATTATATACCTTCATGGATGAACCGATGGCGCCCGGCTCCCAAGCCCCCGATGAATCGTTGGCCTTCACCTAATTGTAATTATTATTTTATAAATATTTTTTAAAATTCATATGTCCATATCCCATAAATTATTTAAGTTGCATAAGAAAGAGTTTAATTCAGAAATAACGCTTTATCGGATGCGTTAAGCGGCCATGTAGGCGATCAATTTGAAGACGATTTCCGAAAATTAGCTATTTTTGAGGAAGTTCGTACGAATATGGTATTCCGATTGTATATATTATTTGAGGTGTTGCTTTGCTGCTTATATTTCGAATAACATCAAATCGGTTAAAACCCGTTTCTGCCATAAGTGGTATTTGTTGAGTGACTGTGAAGTGTCTTACGAGTTACGAATATGTTTCTACAAACACACGAGGCGTATGCGTAATGTATTCTTCACCTTGAAAATAGAAGATACTCCCATTGTCTGATGGCTTTTATAGGATATTTTTTAATTTCAAATTTAGAGACAAATGAGCTCAATAGAGCAGTGCCTTTTCGATGGCCTAACCGGATCACTGAAAGATAAGTCAATGGAATTCATTTGATTCATCAACCAGTTGATAACATTTATGTTTTGTGTACTTTAGTTGGAGTATGAATATGAGAATATAAAAATCACTTGCTTATTTTGGATATATTTGAGAGCAAAAGTGTTTGCTTCTTTTTGGAAACTTGTGGGCTCTTCGAAAGCCATGCTTGCCTACTTACGGAGGTTATTCATTTGAATGTCATAAATATTATTTTCTCATCTTGTTTAGTTTACGAGCTGACTAGTTAGGTTATGAATCAATTTTTTGTAAGCGCCTCCACACTATCTAAAATTGATCAGTAGCATTGCAAAATAGTAATCAATCAACGCCTACTTCCTTTTAGTACTAGGCAGCAATTTTGCAAAGATAAATTTTAAAGTGCTAATTTATTACCTTGGGAACTCCAATTTAGAGCCCTGAATTCCTAAAAGAGTTTGTTTTTATGTTCTTGCTAAATTTCTGTTAAACAAAAATTGCTTGCTTTACTTATACACATATCCGGAGGTGGACCTTGGCCTCAAACAATAATTTTCTCCAATCAACTGGATCATTAGTCAGCTGTGTTCAATTGTCCACTCCAGGTTGATAGATAGACCTCCGGTTGCGTGCCAGGTGTTCCAGTACTGCGTTATTTCTCGGAGTGGGTTTCAAAGACTCTTCGGGCTGGAATGTGGCTGTACTTTCGGTGTACATTTCCTAATTTTCTTAAGCGACTTATATGCACTTTTCTAGTCAGGTTGATGTCGTTATTCAGCTCGTAAGATTTGGTTTTACATATCTCCCTTTAAAACCAAAACAGAACTAAAAATCACTCATTAAAATTGACTAAGAATATGGTGGGAATATGGTTGGGCAGGAAGCAGCCATTGCTTGATGGAGAGCCGAAATCCTTGCTGGTATTATGCCTGCTAACATTTCTAACATTTTCATTTCCTTCGCTGCCATTTTTCCTTCATATGAGAACTTTTCGCACATGATCCAAAGGTACGGACCATCATCGCAATAAGTTTGATTGAATGATTTTGGAAATAGTCTAAACATTTAAATTTTAACATACGTATATCCGGAGATGGATTCGCGCGTTCAAAAAAACTGCAATGTAAATTTCGGCCACCGTACGACTTCCGGTTCTCGCTTCTAGTTCTTTTATCAGAAGAAGAGAAGTCCTTCATAACTCGATCATATATAGGATATCTTGCGCGGCCTAAAACTGCACAGATATAAGCAAAATTTTTCACACGATAGTAGGAGGGTTGCTGTCTCTGTAGTTGGTGAAGTTTACGGGATTTTATTAGGTTTGGATCGGCAAATCTTAAAAATGAGTTAGAATATGCTCTCTAACAAGTCATGTCTCACTGCTTTATAGGAAAGGTCATTCCGATCCGGTAGCCTTGTTGTATTCCAATTTAGATATTATTATCTCAACTTCGTTTTATAAATGGTTCGGTTTGTCTGGCGTTTGGAAGTCTGCAGAACTAGTTTTTCCATATCCTTAGCACAGGCTGTTGATTTACTATGTATTTAGTTTTCTTGCTGTATTAACTTTTCTTTAAGGCCTGTTGCCTTATACGTTCATTTTGGTAAAACTTCTGAGAATTTTTTATTGAGTAGCATCCCTCGTTCCGATTTTCCAAGATCCTATTTTGTTCATGGAGCTCAATCAGTGCAATTTTTTTGAGGAGTTGCGACATTTATGATGGCTTCTAGGTATGCCGCTCAATTTCTTGCAATACATAGCTTGCGCAATTATGTACAAGTTAAAGGTTATAAAACGATTTCCGTTTGAATATTGGTTTATGGTTTGTTTGAATTTTTATTTAGCATCACTTTAGGCCTATAAGTAAAAAAGTTGTAGAGGCGTAGTTTATCGCATAAGAGAATCCGCGGGACTACGTCATGTTGTGTCTAAAACGCCCGAACTTCAAACGCACTTCGAACGTACTTAATCACCCACCTTAAACGTACTTAATCAGCGTAAATGGGTAGTTTGCAGCTTCAAACATTACAAGCCAACATGATCCGTCTGTATATTCTCTGCATACCTACGAAATGCTTCTTCAGTTCTTCCTTTCTCCCTCGTTTAACATACTACCCGACCTTATTCCGATGCTTTTCTCTCAATACTTGCGAGTGCTTCACAAACAGGTCACTGTGTTCTGCCGATAACGTCTATGTCATCCGTATAGGCAAGGAGTTGTATAAACTTTTGAGAAATTTGAAAGATGGTGCCTCATTGTGTACATTCAAGTACGATGTAGAAAAGCCGCATGACAGTGGATCGCCTTGTCGGAAGCCTTTTTAGATATCAAACTTCTAGGTAAAATCTTTACCGATATCATGCCGAGCCAGAATAGTTTAGCAGGAACGTCAAAGCCAGACTTTCTATAGCTTTTCTCTATAAAATAAGGCGGCTTTAAAATCTGCAAATAGGTGAAGGGTCTGTAATTGGCAAGATTTTTTCAATATCTCCAACATGTATAAATCCAATATTAAGTTTTCCGAGCCTTAAATCACACTGATAAGAACCAATCCCTTGGTTGGCTAAAGGTATAGCCAATAACATAAAATGACGGAGCAGATCCTGTAGGTGTTGTTGAGGAAACCGATGCGTCCGTTGTTGGAAGAGACTTTTTTCATCAGAATCCGACGAGAATATGCTGAGGATTCATTCTTGATCTTACTTAGGAAATAAATAGGAGTATAATCTCTGCAACAAAGTCATCTGCCGCCGTCCCGATTAAGCCGTGAGTACTGGCAGCCTTGTTCAACTTAAGTTTTGATATGGCTATCCTCATTTCGTCGAGGTCAGTTGAGCAGAGTTATTGTCCATTGTCTTCTCCATTGAATAGTTCGTTCTGCCTGGCAGCGGAGTTTTGATCTTCATCGTCGTTTAACAGTCTACAGAAATGGTTCAAATATGTATATCCTCAGCACTGACTCCGAATCTACCACAAAGCGCTCTTGTTTATGTTGCAGATTTCCATTCGTACATTATTGACCTGATATGTTCTTTGTGTGTTTTTTTTAAATCTTATAGACAGTACTCATTCCTCTTTCTCTAATTGTAGAAACTACAATACAAACCGCTCTATATGTTTTCCGTTGCTCTACATGAGCTAACCGGGATGACATACTATATGTCACGCAGCTCTGATTATGCGAAACTTTGCACATTACAAACGGCATCTCTGATAGCTTGTTGACATCTTTGTCACTGGGTTTCCGGGCAATATGCTGGCAGCGCAAGCCTTCGAGCGAGATTAAGGGGCACTTTGTCGCTAAAGGCCTCGCGTTTGTTTTTGGTTGCAACCTTCCGACGTCGAATACCCATAAATCATATATTAGCGGCGTAAGGGAAATTCGCATTGGTATCTTGGCCACAGCAAGGTAATTTTCTGAGTCAATGTTGGCAGGTCGGAACATTCGGGCATCTAAAACATGGAATGTGCGCCTGGCTTCAAACTCAGTGTGATTAATCTGGTTGGTGGTATATTGATCAGGAAACTGTCAGGTATCAATTTGAATGTCGAATTGCGAGAACCTTGTGGTTGTTACGATTACATTTAGCTCAGAAACGGAGTTTATAAGCCTGAATCCTTTGACGAAGGTGGCATCGTAATGTTACTAAAAAAGGATACGACCCGTAAAAAGTGTCTGCCTCAAACTTTGACGCGTTTCTTGCTCAGAGGCTTACTTAAGGTGTTGGCCATTTGAGGTGTGGTATGGGGTTCAACGCTAAAAGTCAAGACAGTTGGGATCTAGTTAGGAAATACTACTTATTATCCAAGGATTTTGGAGGTAATAAGGAACTTTGTCTACCTTTGTTCTGCTATAAATTCTGCCAACAACACCTAAGCAAAAATAAAACGACAAATCACTCTTACCAATCGCTGTTTCTTTGGGCTAAGAAGGCAATCGAGTAGTAGATAGTAAGCAGGGCCTATCCCGAAAACTAAAGAGACTCTATATACTCGTAAAATCTTGATCATCCCAGTCCTACTTTATTGCATTGATGCATGGACTTAGTCGAAAGCGGATGAAGATAACCTCAATCGTTTCGAGAGCTATACAGCGAATCGATCTATTCAGAAAACAACTCATCAGTCGCCTAGAGCGAATGGACATCTCTGCTCCGGACCGCATACTCTTCGATTCTAACCCGGAGGGTCAACGCAGTAGAGAAAGAGATCAACTTAGTTGGCGCGCACATTAGTTGAGGCCCAGGTTCATCCCGAACTGTAGCACCACCTAAGTACGAGTAACTAAGTAAGTAAGTACGAGTATTATCCAAGGATTGTCTTAAATTCGTAGCAGAGAGATTTTACGGGGTTGGACGGTTGACCGAATTCACATCCCCAACTAGGCGAACAAGTATTAAACCTTCTGATTCAGGTGCATCAGTAAGCCCATTAATGTTGTGAGCCGCGCAGATCATCTTTCATGGTTTGGTTTCAACCACAAACATCTGCATTTCGATGTAACTTTTAGGAAAACCATATTAATGATTGAGGAAAACATTCCGTTTCTAAACTTGTTGATTTTTTCTTATTACATTCCAATACTCGGGCATTCATTTTTCTGTTGGTCACTAAAACATAACGAAGAAATAGTATTGTATGTATTTTTTTTTTTTGTTGTAAGTGAATCAAACTACAAAAATACGAGTAAAATCGGATTTCCAAAAGTTCTTAACCTTGAAATTGGCTTAGTAGCTCAGTTGTTGGCATTGTTCCCACTTGTATCTATACTAAATGATAGATTTACGTTTGCCCGTGACATAAAGGTTCCCAATACAAAAAGATCATTGAATGCGTGCGGAAACTTTGATGATTAAATCTTATCATTATAAGATAGGATTTATGGATGTGCCAGCCATGTGTGGCCGCTTAAAATCATTACTTAGGATTAGAAATCAACCAGATTGTGTATTCATAATTGGCACATCTAAGGGGCATCTGGGATCTCAAATACATTGTTCTTGACTAAAAATAATATTTGTAAAGTGTGATGGAGATTAATATATTAGTTCGACAAGGAATTTTTGCATTTGTTTTGAGAGTAAACAATGGAAATCTCGAACACTTTAGACAGGTGCTCGGTATTTTTCTAAAATTTAAAAAAAAATTCTTGCAGAATGACTTTCGGAAACTGGAACACATTTTCGACATTATTGCTTGGGCTATTTTGGATGAACGCAGTTCGATCTTTTCGTCATATGGAAAAAATTCTGTACCTATAAAACGACGGATATCATTGCGAACGCACAGCTCCACTGAGCTTTCAGAAGTCAGTCAGTTAAGACTAGATACCGTAGACACTACTAAAATAGTCAACGTAAACAAGATAGCTTGACCGATATATTATTTCTCATTTTTTAAGTCAGCAAAAATGGATATCAATCTACTCGTAGTCCTTCAAAAGCTTGAGGAATCTGACATAACTATTCAGACGTTCTGAAGCGAAGCTACGTTAGAAAAGGTTGATAGGAGGTCCGTGTTGGGAGGTCCAAAAGTCGTCTTTTCTGCTCAAAATATTGGACCACTTATTAAAAATATATTCGTATGCCGGAAACGTAACGACTACTTATCTAGGTCATTAAGTTCCTGCATAAAAGGAAAATCAGATGATATAGCTCTCCATCGATGCGATTGGATTAACTTAAGTTGATAACTTGAGGGTCACTCAGGTACCTAACCTCCGCGTTTGGAAGTGTGGGTTGCAGAAAACAAAGGTGTTGGTATTTTGGTCCAGTTTCTGGAAATTATAATCAAATACAAGCAGTAATTTTTGATTGAAAAAACAGATTTCTCATTAAAAATTTTATTGATTTATAAAGTATACAGTATAGGATTATGTATGCAATAGCATAGCGCGTAAATGGCTTCCACGGCTTTTCTGGCGCATACAGTACGTATTTTTGTCGAAATTTTCCATGACAGTTTTGCATAAATGTAGTTGAATTTCGTTGATACAGCGTTCAATTTGCTCCTTCGAGGTGTGGGTGGTTGTGGGCTTATTGGCATAAATCTTAGACTTTCAAAAACCCCATTGGAAGTAGTCCAACGGTGTTAAATCGCATGATCCTGGCGGCCACGACCAGGAAATGACTGATGCACTAATTAAATTGTTTCTTGGGCTGTCATACCAGGCAATTTAGGTACAAAAAACTGGATTATCATGTCGCATTAACTGATATTGCACAACCGGCCGCATTGTCAAAGATGAATGTTCCGATGAAGCCTCCGGACCAAAATCCGCACCAAACAGTAACACGTTGTGGATGCTTTTGTTTCTCAATAATCGCTCGTGGATTTTCTGAACCCCAAATTCAACAATTTTGACGATTAACAAAGCCATCAAGATGAAAATACGGCTCATCGCTGAAGATGATTTTGCTTCAAAAATCAGCATTCTCTTGTTGTTGTTCCATAATCCATTCACTGTGCGTGGTTAGAAGGCTTCAATTCTTGAGCCAATTGCACTTTGTATCCATAAAGATGCAAATCTTTTGTGAGAATACGCTGTAGAGAGATTCTCAAAATGTCCCATTTTTGACCACGGTGCCGAAGTTTTGTTCCTGGACTCTCAGCAACACACCCACGAACTGCTTCGATGTTTTGTGTTGAACGACTGGTTGAAAGACGGCCAGAGTGTCTAAGATCACTAATTGATCCAGTCTCCCTGGATTTTTAAATTAATCTCTTCACATTTAATGAAGTTAAATCACTATTTCGAACATATTTTGTACGAAAATTGCGAGCTGTAGCTGCCAAATAATATACGTAAAACATATATTGCTCAACAATGAAAACGCGTTGTTGTTTCGTGTAGCGCTCCATTTTTAATAACCCTGAATTGTCAGCTGCCACGCCGCCTTTTTTTTTCATTGGCAACACCTTACCGCACACATGGCGCAAAATTCACATAATGCGCGATGAAAGTTGGAATTTTGAAATCGTTAGAGGATAATAATGATGCCTTACACCGATGGTATTTGACTTTGATTTTGCAAATCTTTCTTTCAGTGCTAAGCAAAACATTCAACAACTTGTAAATAATTGGCCAGTAGATGGGCTCTGATAATTAACCCCTCAAAAACAAATATCGTCCATTGCGCTAAAAGAAAAACAATCCCTATTAACTACTCGTATTTCGAGATCAGCACGTTACTTTGGCGTAGGCCTATTGCCTTGCCTATTTGTCACATGTCCTAACCCTTGGTTGTTGATGTTTTAGGAGGAACTTAGATCTCTCATTACAATGATGATATCCCTACGTACTAAGTCGTAAATGGCGCTTACAAGGTTGAAAATGATCTTCTATTTGTTTTCAGTCCTTGATTCGTAATACTGTGTTAAAATAAAGTTTATTATTCTAGTCCCGAGGAGGCCTCTAATCATGATGCTGCCAAAACAATGAACTCCTCAGTATACATTAGTTAGACGTGCCAATTCGTTGGGGTCCAGAGACTTTATCATGTTTACTCGCATTTAGTCAAGTTTATACTGAATAAACTTTCGTCTATTGTATTTAACTATGTCTGGCATTTTTACGGTAATCTTTGTTAGCTGAGTTTCCAGGTTCGATAGTCATAAATTCTCAACACATCATTAAATGAGTCCTTATCCGATGCGTGGTTTCACCAGTTCCAACGGCAATCAACCTTCAGGAACGGAGAACGCTGTATTGAGAGTTCACACGTTTTTTATTGGTCTTGTCTATGTTCTTCGATCACTGCTTTATAATTATATACTTCACCCCGCTCCTATCAATTAGAGGTTAGGTAATGGATATTGGGCAATTCTGCAACCCAGATTTAGTTGCTGCAAACATAAGCTAAGAAACGAACGGATAATGGCACGTTATTTCGTCAGGTTGTTTTCTCCATGATTCGATGTAAAGGCAGTATCCAAACTCAAATCTTGTGATAATGCCAGGAGCATAGAACTTATCAAATGCTCAGTTGCTAAAGCTCAGAATTCTTTTTGGGGCAATGTGAGCGGCAATCATCTTCTGGATCTCATATTGCCGTCAGACCTGGCTCTCAGCCAACATTTGAAACGAAAATAAGACAGATCGATTTAAGCCTATCCACAGGTACACTAAAAGCCTACCGACGGAAAAGTACTGCTTCCATGGATTCAAAATCTGATTTGTGGACTCAACACTGTTGAAGAGGAGAGAAGGTAGAGGAAGCTTTTAAAACCTGAACAGTAACCTTATCAAATGCTTTAGCGGTCATACATAGGGGCCAGCAAGCCTGGAAATACTCAGAAAATTTGAGGTATAACGAATCGAAAGCAGGAACTCTCTGCCTAATGCTCGGCTCACAAGTGAGCTCAGTAACATAACCCGTAACTAGTATCTGATGTCTCCGCTGCTATAACCCAAGTTGGTCGACTCTCAATGGCTCTAAAGTCTACGCTAAGGCATATGCAGATGATGTAGCTGTACTGTATGTCTAGTGATGTCTAGCGACTATCGGGTCTAAAGCTAAGGTAGTCCTAGACGTAACCAGCGATTGGATTTCAGATAATCTCCTTAAAAGTTGGTTATCTTATATCTCTGGGCTAAATCGTGCCAAAAGTCTCCAAGGTGCTGTCGGCTTTACCGCAACATGACCGAATAAGAAAATTCTATGAGTTGTTTACTCATTTGGGGCTCTGCCCTAGACATTAGTGAGTCCCCTTCCACTTAATATTTGTATCATGGGCTGTACTTTCAATGTCATATTCTTTATTGGCATGCCGTCTTATGTCAATGCAATTAAAACTTCTGTTGCTGCGAAAGTAAGAAGTTAATTTTTCTCGCCTTCAAGAATGGTTTAGGCCAGAATCGGAGCCAGAAAAGCAATGTAACGAGTGATCGAACAACTAGTTTTTTTTTTAATCATATGTTATTTTGACACTGACAGCACTTTCCTGCTCGAAATCTTCTCTGTCAGTCAGTACCATACCCCTGTATGGTCTGTAGAACGAAATAAATCACGCTTGAACAATGTTGAGAAATATTGCAAACTTACATATTTCAAAAAGTTTGAGGGACCGGCTTTCTTGCGGGAAAAGCCTCACGGTGAAGCTGAAAATGTGGTTGCTGTGGCCGAGAGTGATCGATTCAATCCAGGAACATCGACTCGCCATCGATCTAAACAATTCAACATTTCACGCACCAGCCTGATGAGAATTTTGCACAAAGATCCCGGATTGTTCCCTTACAAAGTTCTATTGATTCAGCAATTAGAGGCAAACGAACATCCACTTCGTTTTCGCTTCTCAGTTTGGACCTTATAGCAGCTTGGATTGAACGTAGAATTTGGCTGAAAAATTAATTTTTCCGACATTGAAAAATTTCATTTCGACAGCTAACTTAACAAACAAAATTGCCGCATCTGGAGATTGTAAAACCCGCACGTGATTGCAGAGAGTGGCAGTTTGGTGTGGATTCCGGAGTGGTGGGTCATTTTATTTCGAAAATGCTGCTGGAAACGCCATTTCAGTCTACATATAGTGAGGGATACAGAGGCATGATTATCTGTCTTTGGTTTAAGGACGATTTGACGAGGCATGACACACAGCACATCAAACAATCGTGATATCAGCCGCATTAGGGATGTCAATTGGTCGCCTCGGAGCTGCGATTCGTTTTTTTTTTGTGGGTAGCCTTAAAGATCGGTATTATGCGGGCAATTCAGAAACGATCGAATATCGGCCGAACTATTCGTGAGGTAGAGCCAGAAATAGTCAACAAAATAATTGAGTTAAGTTCATTTTATTTTATTTTTAAAAACTAACTTGTATTTGGACCATCCTGTAATCTTCACAGATGTCTCCAAAACCGATCTAGTATGGAAGACAATGACGTGAAATGTCAGTTCTCTTTAGTAAAACTTGAGTTTGTCTTTATTCGTGTAGGTGATAAAGTATCTGCGCTGTAGCAACAGCCAAGTTGTGCGAATTTACTGAGTCTTTTCTGAGTCAGAGATCACAATTTGATCGAGGGAAATGAAATCGACGATGGACTTGCCAAGCAAAGTTCAGAAAATTGTTCATGACCTTGGTCAGAGCTACATTGGTGGTTAAGTTTTCTTGCAAGCGTAACCGCAGATGCATGAGTCTCCAGAAATTCGGCATGTGTCTGAAAGGTTAGCGACTTTTCTCTTGTCCCTGAGATACTTCTAAGCAGTTAAGGGACACAATATGTATTGTGGGACGCACGCTGTAAAAAGGATGGTGACACGGTGTAGCACTTCCTCTGTGAGGCTGGTGATGTGGTAAGTGCTTCTTCTGTAGGCACTGTACCACTAAAGCGTTTACTACACTTTCTACAAAATACTGAGAACATGTTCTTTGGCTGAGTGCCCTGTATCGAAAAATGCTGAATGTATGCTTGGGCGTTTTAAAGAACCAGAAGATGCAATTTATTAACGCTCCGAAGGAGGAAGGAAATTAAATCGATTTCTAAGAAATTCTTCTGTGCCTATCCATGATTTTTCAATTACGGTCTTCTTTTCAAATATTATTCACACCGTTGAATATTTAAATCTCCCAGGAATGTCGAGGTCATTTAGTGGAAATCTGTTTAATCATAGAATTAAACAAATTCACACCGAAATGTTTACATTACCCACGAGGAATTCATAGCCATACAACTGGAGACGATCGTTTGCTTCATTTTCCAGCCTCCCATTTTTTGTTATAAAAAATAATTCAAATCTAATTGTAGTGCAATGACATCACCTGCATTAAACCAAAATGCTAAATTATCTGCAAGTGCGGATACGTACTCGTATGTGGATCGCTGCTATTCATCACGATCGGTTTTCTTAAATTGACTCATTTTGCCTATTTGTATCGGATAATTAAGTCATTTGCAGGACTGTTGTTTTAAGCAAATTACAGATTATGAGTATCTGACTCATCTAATCATATTTCCAACATCTATTTCAGATACGCCCGGTGAAGACGTCTTGGGTGTACTCAACGTAGACTTGTGCTTTGACGAAAACAGCAACAATCATCACACTGATCGATATGTGTCATCTCATGAATATTTGATCGTGCGTCGTGGTGAACCATTCCGGATAAAAATCGCTCTAAATCGTGCCTACACACCGGAGAAGGATGGCATTAGCTTTATATTCACTGTTTTCAATGAGAAGAAACCAAGTCCAGGGCACGGCACCATGGTTGCTATTGCTCCTTTGGATCACGTTAGTCATCTTGGGGATGTCCTTGATTGGGGTGTCATGATCGAATCATCAGATGGCAACATCCTTTCACTGCTTATTAAGCCCTCGGTTACATGCCCGGTGACGCAATGGAAAATGGATATCGATACAAAGCTTGTCGGAGGATCATCAAGATCTCATTCCATTACAATACCGATTTACATTCTATTCAATCCCTGGTGTCGGGATGATCAAGTATTTTTGGAAGATCCAGACCAAAGAAAAGAATACCTGCTAAATGATACGACTTTAATCTGGAGAGGCTCATACAATCGAATGCGACCATCGGTTTGGAAAATTGGACAGTTTGAACGACATATACTGGAATGTTCAATCAAACTACTTGGAACCGTTGGTAAGGTTCCTGCTTCTTATCGGGGTGATCCAGTGCGTGTGGCAAGAGCCCTATCTGCCGCCGTCAATTCCGTAGATGATGACGGAGTGATGTTGGGAAATTGGTCAGAGGATTTCTCAGGTGGAATTGCACCCACAAAATGGATTGGCTCCGTGGAGATCCTTCAACAATTCTATAAAACACAAAAACCAGTGAAGTTCGCACAGTGCTGGAATTTTTCCGGTGTCCTTACAACTATTGCTCGAGCTTTAGGTATTCCATCACGAGTGGTTACCAACTACTCATCGGCTCATGATACTCAAGCGTCACTAACGGTGGACATTTTCATCGATCAGAATAATAAGAAAATGGAAGAAGAAACTTCCGATTCCATTTGGAACTATCACGTGTGGAATGAAGTTTGGATGGATCGCCCCGATTTGGGTGAAGGCCCTCATGGATCTTATGGTGGATGGCAAGCTGTAGATGCAACACCGCAGGAAGCATCGGATGATATGTATCGCTGCGGACCAGCTTCAGTAGTTGCTGTGAAACACGGTGAGATTCAACGGCCATATGACTGTGGTTTCCTCTACTCTGAGGTTAATGCTGATAAAGTTTATTGGCGATATAATGGACCCTTCCAACCGATTAAAATGATCCGAAAGGACACTCTCGCCATCGGTCATCTTATTAGTACCAAAGCTATTGGCAAGTGGGAACGAGAAGACATCACGAACACCTACAAATTTGAAGAAAAAACCGAAGAAGAACGTAATACTATGGTGAAAGCTCTGAAGCAGTCTCGACATGCATTCAGCAGATACTATCTGAACGACAGTTTCAATGAAGTCGAATTCGACATGCAGCTTAAGGATGACATTAAGATAGGCGAGAACTTTACAGTGATTGTGAAAATAACCAACAAGTCCAAGGAAAAGGATCACATTGCTGCGGGACATCTCAGTGCGGATACTGTCCTCTACACTGGACTGAATAATGCCGAAGTCAAGTCAATTGGATTTGAAGTGGAACTTAAGCCTGATACGTCCGAATTCATCCGAATGGAAGTAAATTTCGAAGAGTACTTCCTGAAGTTACTACCAGAGGTAGGGCTCTTGTGACTTTTGGGTTTTGCCCTTTTTATTTTCCTTTCTTTTTCTGCCTTAGGCTGCCTTTAACATCGCCTGCTCAGCTGTAGTCAAAGGAACTGATTGGGAATACTATGCTCAAGACGACTTCCGTGTGCGGAAGCCCGATATAAAATTCTCATTCCAAGGCAAAGTTATTGCCAAGCAGACAGTAGACGTTATCGTCAGGCTGACAAACCCCTTGCCAATTGCTTTGAAAAAGGGAATGTTCTTCATTGAGGGACCGGGAATTGAAAAGGCATTGCGATTTAAGGTCAGTTCGGTGTATGTTTTATTTATGTACGCCTTTTTAAAAGAAAATTTTTATTTTTGATTTAGATTGCTGAAATTCCTATTGGTGGAACTGCTGCGTCTACCTTTAAGTATATCCCTCCATACGCCGGCAGAGGTACTCTTATTTCGAAATTCTCATCAAAGGAACTTGACGATGTGGACGGTTACATGCATTTCGAAATTGAACCCAGACCGGAAGATATTTTAATGAATGGCAACGGCACAAGGACCGATGAGATAATTCGAAGAACAGATGTAGTTCAATAACGTATCTATCCAATCGTTAGAGTTGTTGAAACTTCCAAAGCCATTAACATTAGAACTTTTTAACTTATTTTACATTATTCCTAAGAAATGAATATATTTTTAAGTATTGATGGTTTTAGCACAGAGTGCTTACCAACATGAAGTATGAAGTAAATAATATTTAATTTAAAAGATAATTATTTTTTATTTGATTGTTATGACAAGAGTTTTAGTTCCTTTTTTTTCTGTCGGACCAAGAACAATTCCATTGTACTCCTTGTAAGTTGTTTTTAATGAAATCTTTCAGCCTTTCGAAGAAAGGTGAGTAAACGCTTCAGTGAAAAGTGCCTACAATACCAGCACCCACCACGTCAACGCAGAGTACCTGCAGCCTGATGCGAGCGTAAGCCGGACATTCACAGAAGTAGTGCTGCATCTCTAGATGTTGTATCACTTATGCCCAGCATATTTAAGTGATTAGCAAAAGTATAGTGCCCCGTCACGAAGCCAGTAGGCAGATTGCAGTCGTTCTTGCTGAGGGACAGCCAGGACCGCTTAGATACGTCGGGAAGCATTCGTTTGGTCTGTTGGTAACCTGGAAAGTCATGCCATCTACAGTTGTGCTCATATTAAACCCAATTCTCAATGGAAGCCTTAACTGAAAACGGAGGCAGACCTAACGTATGTTGGGGTCCTTAAAAAATTTCCTCTGAGCCTTGCCTAGCAAGTTCATCGGCGATTTCATTTCCCGTGATGCCATTTCTACCTGGGAGACAGACTAGACTCAGTGAATTTAGCCTTCCGACTGCATTCTCGAACTAGCTTGAAAGTGGTAAGTCGGTTCAGTAAAGCTCTAAGCGCAGCTTGGCTGCTGCTACAGATGTAAATGCTTAGCCCCTTCCACCGGTTCTTCACAATATATGTACTCGTAGTTCCTTGCCATCAGGATTGCGTATATCTCCGCTTAGAACAGATACAAATTTTCCTAACGACAAGTATAATCTAACGTTGTCGTCCTCCAGAAAGACATCATCCATGAAGACCCGACTGCATTCCTTTCCTAGTTCAAATCAGTATTGGACACAGGGAAAGTCAATTTCGTATTTTTTCCGCAGCTGGAGTTCTGATATCATAAGACCAAAGTCATAAGGCAGTCCGCGTGCAGTGTCATCAAAGCTCCAGTTCGTGCTGTACCAAAGATCACTTATTTTTAAACGGAAGATGGCTTTGAGAGTGCGGCCCATGATATGAATACATACGTACATAAATTCATCAATGTGTCTACAGTAGAACCAGCCGTGCTAGGGAAAGTCCCCATTCAGCCGAGACCGTTTGGTGTCTGGTAAAAGCAGCAATAAAGTATTTTCATGAGAGCTGATTCCACCAGAAAATCCACGCATAGGATGTAATTGGTCTTTTGGCCGGTGACAGGCCCCATGGCTCCTTTGCACTGCCAGAAGGCCGACAGCGCCTTACTGGCTTTCGACGTAACATGTTTGGTCTATAGAAGTTTGTTATCCAGGATGACACTTGGCTTCTTTGCAGAACTGGATGGTGATGCCTTTAAGCACTAGCTGAGTCAGACCAGACAGCTTCCTCCTTCTCGTAAAGAGAACAATCTTAGTTTTGAGAGGATTGAGTGAAAGCCCATTACTAGTACACCAATCATCAATCACATCTAAAGCTGCTTGCGCTTTAGAGCAGACAGTCGCTAGACACGATCCAACAAATAGTACAGTTACATCATCCATGTATGCTTCTGCATAGACGTCAGCACTATTGAACGCATTAAGCATTGAGTCGATGAAAAAGCATAGCATACCTTAGCAGTAGAGACAGAACGCCGCCTTGCGGGCAACGCATGTTCACCACCGCCATCACATATTGGCCACAGCCAGCATCCGCAATTAATGTTTCGTCTACGCTGTGTTGTCTGGCCGAGCAACACATGCCTTCAAAAGTTGCGTTGTCGAAAGCACCCTCAATGTCGATGAAAATGCCCAGGGCGTATTCGGTCTTGTCGACTGCGCCTTCAATTTTGCCTACCAGATTCTAAGGCGCACCCTCTCAAGATCTTCCGCATAGGTTGAACTGAGTACACAAAATAGATGAGTACTGGGGACGTCTCTCTTATCTGCACTCATTTGGAGAGTGGAAAATAACCCTTCCAGGGTGCAGATAGGGACGTGAGTCATACTCAGACTTAATGGTCTTAACAGAAGCTTTGTCTAAGACTACAACAAGAGAAGAGCTGTCCTTGTTTTCCCTATTCTTTCTCTCCCTGTGAGAATGTGAGAATAGACTTTCCACTTTTCAGTGTCGAGTAAAGGGTTCTGGGTATGAAGACGTATCAGCGTGTTGCTCCGGAGCACGGAAAATGGCGCCTGTTAATTAGGGTTGTCCGGAAACCCAAGTCCTATTTTCAGGGGTGAGATTTTCGTCACAGACTTGTTCAAGCATCCAAAAGTTTGCTGCGTGGTGCACTTCACTATAAGAGTTCCGTTTCCATAGCCCTCTTCTTGAATGCAAACATTCTCTACTTTGGCTAGCTCGTACAGTTGATCCACATAGTGTTCGCACTCAACGTCGTTCATCCAATTCCAGGTTCTCAATTCGAAGCGCCTGAGAGGAGATAGCGACATCCTTATAGGTGCGCCGGTCTCGCCCCCTTTGCCGTTTCGGGGTTTTCTTGGAGGTTGCTTTTCCTGCGACGTCCAAGTTCTGTTCACCAGAACCGCAACTTGGGCTGGTTGTAGCACCGATTTCAACCAGATCTTGTGCGCTGCAAAAGCCACCACCTGAGTTGTTTCTTAGCAGAAATTAGACGACTTCCATTGGCCGGAACTACGACTTTTACTGGTAGTAGCACAGGCCTTATCCGGACATCTTGCGCGTGTGAAACCACCGCTGGTTTTGTTTTCGTCGACGGGTTTGACCGCTTCGTGCGATTTCCGTCCACTGGAACTGCACCCTTTGTCGATTGTAGCACCGGTTTCATTCGGGCATCGTGCACGAAGAGATCAATCGACACAGGGAGTGCCGGCAATTTGTTTGCTCTTGGCCCTGTTAGGGACAGAAGAAGAGGGCGCAGTTTCAGATTAGAGGGGTTGGTCGATTTCAGTGGGGGTCTCTTCTCCGATGCCGCTGTGGGAGTGAGACTTTTAGCACTTGCACCTTCGACAGCATTTGTCGTATCTTTTCGTAGTGCTTTTGCCGCACCTGTCCGTGTCCTCTTCGACTGCCTATTAGACGGTAGTCCGTCCGAGTGTGCTTCTTCTAGAGCCCTTTCCACCTTTTCGGTTTGCCGATACAAGCTGTCAAAACAGTACTCTGACAACCACTGGTCTATTCTGATGGAGTTTAACCATCAGGCAGGCAGGCAGTGCCTCTCCGGTACACTCTCCATCGGCCGGTGGGTTGGGGCCTCCAGAATCCGTGCGCCACCGGCCGTAGTCGAGAAGTTACGTCTAGTTTGGACGTCTTTGGCGCTTAGCTCGACGTCTCACCTGGGTTCTTTTCAGAAGAGTCTTTGACTTTAAGCCTTTCTGCCAAGATAAGGCAGAAAAAAGAAGTTTATTGACACAATTTCCGATTTGTAACCGCGAAGTCGGCAAGTATATTTGGATATTAACTGCATGTAGGTGTATTGTCCTCGTAGTATGCTTACAAACTTTTAGTAAGGACATTAATGTATAAAACGAAGAGCAAAGTTCCAAGGATTGTTCCTTGTGGAACCCCCTTACATAGTCCCTGCATTGTAGAAACATCTCTGTTTAAGGACAGTCTGTTGAAATCTTTCGTTAGGGTAGTTCCGGATCAGTTCAGCGACTCTCTTAATCAGTCCGAACCTATAATAAAGTTTCCAAAAAAGTTTGCTGTAATCCACCGAATCAAAGGCTTTTGAAAGCTCTAAGAGACAAAGCGGGATTGTCAACTATTCTTATTACCGCAGTGGCGCAGCTATGCCCTGCTTAGTATGCAGATTGATGTGGACTTATTAAATGTTGGGTGTCAAGATGTACTTGCAACTGATTCTTAATAATGTTTTCTAAAGCTAGAAAGAATGCTAATTAGATGGCAGTCAGAACATTTCGAAGGATTCGACTTCTTTGCAATTGATCTTAACTCCGCGAGTTTCCAAGAGTGGGAAAGCAAGATCTAACTAGGCAGCCACTATAAATTTGCGCAAGTGGGTCAAATGTTGAATTTCAAACATATTCCGTCCAGAATTTAAGGATCTAACAGCGAAAATAACATCAGTACTATCACTCTTAGATCCGTCAAAAGGAAGAGTCGTGTCTGGTATAGATGCAGCAAAGTAATTATTTAACGAATTCACCCAAATTTTTCCAAAGATCGCTGGAATTATAATTGACATTAAGTTTACTTTTTTGAACTTCGGCAGTGGTGGTGTTCCTCAAATTGACAAAACTAGTTCTGTTTAAAGACGTCGGATAGGTAGGTTTTCTATCTACAATAAGCTTTGTCCCAAACCCGCATCAACTTTTTTACATCTGGCGTAAATCAAGGTCCCCTAGGGTCTTTTATACCTATTTATTTGGGTAGAACATCATAAGTTATAAACATTAAATCGTGAGGAGCATTAAAGTAAAGAACAACAATTTAGTCATGAAATAACACTAAGCTCTCATCCGATATAAAAAAAAATCCAAAAGCGAAGGATGGTATCCTGCTCTGAAATGTGTTGACGCAGAATTATGAATAATATTCAGACCATAGTTGATGGCGAAGTGGTCATTATTTAATAAGTTTTTATTGAAATCGCAGCATTATATAATATTTTGGTAAGACGAGATTAAGTGAGACACCTCGACCTCCACTTCAGGAAAAACAAAATCACTGTGTGGAACATCTTATTATTTGAATTTTTGACTCTTTTATGAAAATCTTAAAATATCCTTCAAGTTTATGAATATCCAGTTTTTGTGATGTTGCATTTAGACACGCAGATTTATATAGTAACCTTTTTTTAAGAAAAACTCGGAAAACTATCAGACGGAGAATTACCTTTATTTAAGTGAACCGCACTGTATGTACATAATTCTTCAAATTAATTTTCAGAATTTATGAACAAATGTAATCACTACCCTAGCAAGCCACCTATCTGTCAAAATGATCAAACATCCGTGATTAATCTCTCCACAACTGTGTTTTTCTTTGCCGAAGTTTACTCTCCACCAAAAATAAAACAATTCAAATAAAACGTTCAAAGTGTGTGCTTGTAGCTGTTCGGTGCGTCATTCCCAGAAATACTAAAGAAAAATTTGAATCCGAAATTGTCAGTCTCAGTTCATAAAATTATTTCAAATAAATCGCATCTGAACAATAAGAAGATTAAAAACAATGTCACGCACATCCCAGAAACATAGGAATTTCGTTGCCGAGCCAATGGGTGACAAATCCGTGATGGAGTTAGCCGGCGTTGGTGAAACCTTAGGTGGCCGACTGACTGAAGCAGGTTTCGACAAGGTAAGTCACATCACTTGTGTGTAAAAAAAAAAGTTATGATTCTGTCTATTAAATTAAAAGCAACAATTCACCGCGTGTGCTATCATGCAAATGCAAATGTGAATATCTAAAGTTCTAAGGAAAGTATTTCAGCCGGCTGAGACTTTACGCTGTCAATTGTACTTTATTTCTGACGCCGAAAAAGATGAGATGAACAATTTCACGTAATTGCAGTGTTTTTGGTAGTAAGTTTGGTATGTAGAGAGCATTTCAAAATGAAATTCTAAATGAGTGAAGTGCTTGCTCGTTGCGGATATCGCATTCCAAACGTACTCGTATCTTTACTATCTGCGACTATTCTACCAAGTGAAGCTCTAGATAGATCTATTTATTTCCTTTGTCTTTAGTTCCCGCAGGCAACGAATAATAACCCAGTGCTCAAGTGCAGAAAATATTTCACAATTTCCAGAATTAGCAGACACATTAGTTTGCGGTTGGTTGGTGCACACTGCATCATTCTGTATTTCCTTGCAAAGTTTATTCTTAAAGAAAATATTAATTGTAAACAAACACACGCCTCTATGGAAGCGACGAATATGAGATGACAATGCTGAAAGTAGATATCTTTTGGCAATTTCCCAACAGTAGTGGTGAAATTAAAATCTGTCCTTTGCCCCTATCAAAGCATGTAGCTCTCTAGTTTGCCAGCATAGCGTTCCTCATCTATTTAGCATCATAAGTGCTTCGTTTCAAACAGCATAATGTTGACAAATATAATACATACATATGTCTTGAAGGCAATTAAGGTTTAGCCATTTGTTAGAATGTTGACGTCATCGATATTCACAGCATAACTTGATTGGGCTATAACTTTTGTTTGTACAACAATACTTGGTAATTGCGGTGGATGAAATATTCGCTTTTCAAAGCATATACATAGCTGAGGAACGTAATTAATAGAAAGCTTTGCTTAAGCAGGGTAAATGAAGTGGATGTTGCGAAAGCTCTTCTGTCTTCTATCTGTTAAGTCCAACATTTTTCAAAAATTTTAAAATTGTTGGTTGCTATATTGCTTTTTTTTTCTTATAATATAAATTTATATGGAGCAATCGCTTCACGTAGTCCTGCTGTAGTTTTTGAACTTCTCTCGAAACTAGAATCAATAGATTCGATGATACCTGTGAGGTATCATCGCACGATTTTGGATCCTATCTAGCAAGTGCAAAAAGGTCTTAGGAGCACCTGACCAGATGTGGGCATTGTACTCCAATTTTGGTCGGATGGATGCCTTATATATTGAGACCAGATCAGAGGGGGTGAAATACAATATATCGCTTGAGGACTCCTAGACATTTCGTAACATTTTTGATGACATCGAAAATGTGGTCATTCCAACGTAAGTTGTCATTGACACACATACCGAGAATGGAAAGTTGATCGGTTTCGACAATGCAAGTGCCATCCATGGATAATGGCTGTGTGTTTAAATTTCGGTTTAACGACAGCAGTGTGCTTTGGAAGCATTAAATTCTACTCTGTTAGTGGTTCCCCAATTAGTTATGCTGTTAATATCAGAATTTAATGAGTTTAACATACGCTGCCGTTCCCATTCTGCAGCCGAAGAGCAGGGACGTGAGTCCGGGAACGAATATGAAAAGCAGAGAGACTGTCATCAGCAAAGGAATATATTGGATTAGAAGTAGCAGACAAGGCAATTTCTAATCCATTGAAGAAGAGAGTCGTCGATCCCAAAAGCACGCATTTTCAACAAAAGAGCCTGATGCCAAACTCTGTCAAATGCCTTAGAAATATCAAGTGCAACTATCTTGCTTTCGCCAGATTGATGTACATTTTGGTTGCACTTTTCGGTGAGACATGCCATCAGATCCCAGTTGACCTGTTGCTATGAAAACCGTACTGCCGGTCATTGATTAAGAAGTTTTCGTGTTTCGAGATATTTCATGAGCTGACGGTTTATCAGCGTTTACATGACCTTGAAAAGAAGGGACGTAAGTGCAATGCTTCTGTAGGAGGAGAGAGATGAAGATGCGCCTTATTTACGGATGGACTAGACAAATGCTGTTTTCCATCTGCTCGGAGAGTTCCTAAAGGGTAGGATTGGTGAAAAAACTTACGCAATGGTTTTACCAGCGCGGAAGAACACCTCCTGAGAATGGGTTGAGATATACAAGGACGGGTCAATAAGTCTGTGACTTTTGGATTAAAACAGATTTTTTTGATAAAAAAAATAATTTTATTTTTCAACGTAGTCTCCCTTGAGCTCTATACACTTTGTCCAACGCTTCTCCAATTTTTTTATCCCTTCCAAAAAAAATGATTTGTCGAGGTCCTCAAAATGACGAGATGACTTCATCATTGGAGTCAAATCTTTTTCCACCAAGCCATTTCTTCAGGTTTGGGAACAAGAAGTAGTCGCTCGGAGCCAAATCTGGAGAATAGGGTGGATGAGGGAGCAATTCATAGCCCAATTCATGGATTTTTGCCATGGCAACTGCACATGTGTGCACCCTTGCATTGTCTTGGTGGAAAAGAACTTTTTTCTTGGCCAAATGAGGTCGTTTTTTTTTTTTCAAATCGTCATTGAATCGGTCCAATAAGTTGACATAATATTCCCCATTGATTGTTCTTCCCTTTTGAAGGTGGTCAATGTGGATTATCCCGCGTGCATCCCAAAAAACAGTCGCCATAACTTTATTGGTTGACAAACCCACCTTGGCCTTCTTTGGCGCCGATTCACCCTTAGAAACCCACTGTTTTGACTGTTGTGTTCTCTGGTGTGTTGTGATGGATCCATGTTTCGTCCACGGTTACAAAACGGCGCAAAAACTCCTCCATATTGCGATTAAACAACGCCAAACCTTCCTGTGAAGTTGTTACACGATTGCGTTTGTGGTCGACTGTGAGCAAACGCGGCACCCATCTTGCGGAAAGCTTTCTCATGCCCAAGTGATCATTCAAAATTGAAACCACTGAGCCATGCGAGATCCCTACGGCTTCCACAATCTCTCGCACTTTCAATCTTCGGTCGGCCAACACCATATCGTGAATTTTTTCGATTGTTTCGGGTGTAGAGACCTCAACTGGGCGTCCAGGACGTTCGGCATCTTCAGTGCTTGTACGGCCACAACGAAATTCAGTAAACCACTTTTTTACCATTGAAATCGATGGTGCAGAGTCCCCATAGTATTTATCAAGCTTAGCCTTGGTCTCGGTAATGGTTTTTTTTCGCAAGAAATAATGCTTAATAAGCACACGAAATTCACTTTTTTCCATTTTCTCCTCAAATTAGTGAGTAGTCTGATAAAAATAGCTGTCAAACACAAACTAACTGACGCAGCAAGTTTAAATTTTGACAGGAGTCAACTGACAAATGCCTGTTGACAGGAGCAGTGTTGCTGTTTCAGTAAAGAGGTCAGAAATTCAAAAATGCACGGAATTATTGACCCGCCCTCGTACCATTTGGACCAGCGGATTTGTGAATGTTAAGATCTTTAAGAACTGCAACGAACAAACTTAATGCTTCTTCATTTGCTGTTGGTACGACAAATAGAGTATTTATGTAACACAAGTTTCCCTAGACAGTTGTTTATGAAAGCTAAAAAAAAATTAAAACTCTCCCTTTTTTTTAATGACATCTGTCTTCAAGACATTCAGTTGAATTTGTTCTCACCACACATATTCAAGGAATTCATCCAACTCGGTTATTGTTCGTGGTCCCTTTGCTACCTGAAGCTTTATTATGTACCAAAGGTTTTCAATCGAGTTAAGGTCAGGGCTGCTCCCAGACCACTCCAATGTCGAAATGCCACTTTCTGTTAGAAATTGCTTAATCTGAAACGGTAAAAACGGAAGATAATAAAATTGAAACTTATCAATTTCTGCACAGAAACATCTTGAAAAATCACGTTATCTGAAAGTAAAAAGTGTTCCTCTACTAATGGTTGCAAATTGCCTTTTAATATTCTTTTTTATATTTTTTCTGCGTTCACCATGGTAGAAAAACCATCCCCAAATCATCCATGAGCCTCCATGTTTCACGGTTGCCGTAGTGCATCCTTCAATAAATCGCTCTCCACTCCTTCGCTGGACATATTGTATTCCGTCGGATCCGAAGATGTTCAATTTTAACTCGCCCGAGAAGATTACATTTTTTCAATCTGTTATGGTCCAGTTTTTGTGATCTTTCGCTCACTAGAGACGTTTTTGGCGTATTTGTTTGGTGAAAAACGGTTTTTTCGCAGGTCTTGCACACAAACCGAATTCTAGAAGCCAACGTCTTACAGCCCGTAAGCTTTTTTTTCATATAATCAATGAAAATTATCCCACGCGCATCCCAAAAAATGACGCTATGACCATGCCTGCAGGTGGAACTGTCTTCGCCTTCTTTGAAGCCGATTGCCCCTTTGAATCCATTGTTTTGACTGTTCCTTGGTCTCGGGTGTGAAGTGATGGACCAATGTTTCATCCATGGTTATGAATCGACGCAAAAACTCGGCTTTATTGCTGTGAAACTTTGCCAAACACTCGATTGAAACATCCTCGCAACGCTGTTTTTATTCCATTATTCCCCATGTCCCATTTTTCAGTCAACATGCGATGTACAGCTCTTTTGAAATGCCTACCATATCTGCTAGTTCACGGACTTTTAATCGACGGTCATCCATTACCTTTTTGTGGATTTTTTTTTTCAAAATTTCTGGTGAACTCACCTCATTTGGGTCGACTACTGCGATGTTCGTCTTGGCAACTCGTACGGCCTCGCTTAAACTCTGCCACCCAATATTCTATTGTTTTAAAAGAAGAAGCAAATTCCCTCAGATAGAATCCAGTTCCATTTTGATGTTGGTTGGATTGAGGCCTTTCAAATGAAAGTATTGTATCACATAACGATGACCAATTTTTTTTCCATATTTAAAATTCATGGAAAGCATTCACTATTGATAGCTGCCGAACAAATACTAAACATAGCGCAAACTTCAAATTTAAGCTTTATAAGGTTGGTACTTTCTACAATTGTCATTCTTTTTAAACAACAGCCATCTATACGTCAGATCGGATACTTCTGGGACTACCCTCGTAGCTCCTTGAAGAACATAAATATCCTGTGGCAAAACTGCATTCTAATATTTGTCAGCAGCCTTTTATCCATCATTGATTAGTAATAATTTATGCCTTCCCTTTACATTTTCAGGCATATACAGTTTTGGGGCAATATTTGATTCTTAAGAAAGACGAAGAGCTATTCAAGGAATGGATGAAGGATGTCTGCAATGCCAGCTCGAAGCAAGCGTCCGATTGTTATCAATGCTTGAACGATTGGTGTCAAGAATTCTTATAAATGGTGATCGATGTAATTTGTAAAATTTCTTTTTATTTCTACATAACTGTCCGCATTAATCTCGTAATTTAAAATAAATAAATAAAAGAACAAAAAAAAATAAAAAATCGTCCCCAGTTATTGTTAATGTAACTATTTTTTTATAAGCAACATGTAAAGTAATCCGAAACAAGGGAAATGTTCATATTTTAAATGTATAAAATATTTTTTTTAACGAACAATAAACTGATGACGTACTATTTCCAATGAGTTTTCTTTTTATGGAATTTTTGTTCTGAGCTTATCGAGTTGACGACTGCGTGATTAATAATTGATGACGACGCAAGACGCACTCTTGCCCGATTTCACAGTACGAGCTTAAGTGTCGATCCATTGATAAGCTCAAGATTAACACAAATTTGGTTTTCACAGTGCAGGCTTAACGATAAACTTCACTTAAATAGTGGTTTAAGTTAAGCCACCGACTTCCGTGGCTTAAATGTCGATTCTGAGAATACGTAATTGCCATTAGTGCATTAAGATAATATTTACTCCAAAATACTTCAGAGAAAACCTATATAAGCAACAATATATTATTATGCTTGGTAATGCTGTTCAAACGAAATATCAAATCAATTTTCCTAAAAGGGAAATGTCAAATCAATGTTTCTGCTCAGTCGGAAACAAATACAATAAAAGTGTTTAATTACTATGGAAATGATGGACTCGGATCAGGAAAATATAAGCGATGAAGAAAACTATAACTTTATTGTTGTGCGAAAAAGTTATCCGCCCGCGGTTAAATCATTTAAACATCTGGGACGATGCCGACTTTTATAGAAGATTCCTAATTTGAAAAGTTTCAGCCCTTCGTGTATTGGAGGAAATACCCTCTAACATTGAACATGCAACAACTTGGTAAATATTTAAAAGCCTCTGGATTTATTGTTTCGATAAATATATTCCTTTTATTGTTTACGAATAGTGCTTTAAATGCATGCTACTGCTGGCATTGCCATTCTAAGCAAGTGGAGGGATGCTGATATCCACTGGAGACTTTAGTGGTGTTTCCGTATCAACAGCATGCAGAGTAATAAAAAAGGTGTCACCCTACATAGCTCTATTGCTACATAAAATTTCCTTCAACAGTCGAAGAAATGAAGAAAGAGAATGCGGAATTTTTTACAATTGCTTCGTTTCCACGCACACTCACAGTTTTGGATTGCACACACATTCGCATTCAGTCACCAGGTTTGTATATCCAATATTCTTGAGTTTTTTCTTCAATTTTATTTGTTTACTATTAAAAGGCAGGCTAAACGGAGAAATATTCAGGAATCGAAAAGGATTTCTTTCCTAAAATATTCAAACCATGTGCGATCCAGACTTAAAAATCATGGATATAGTTGCGAGGTGGCCGGGATCATCACATGATTCAATAATTTTTAACAACTCTAGAATAAGAGCACGTTTTGAAAGTGGTGAATTCGGAAACAATATTATTATTGCTGACGACGGATATCAACGCAGGAGCTATCTAATGACACCTTTAAGGAGTTGTAATCTACCAGAAGAGATTCGCTACAACGAATCGTTTATTAAAACACGTAATTGTGTTGGAAGAGACAATTTCCTGTTCTTGCATTAGGTCTAAGACTACAAAATCAGTCAGTGCTAGCTCTCTCTCTATTTCTCACCCGCTGTTGATTGTCAGATTCTGCGGAGTGTAATTCTAAGAATAGAGAACATTTCTTTGTGTTCATTTGTATAGATGCTGAAAGTCGGTTTTTCACCGGTGTTTTCTGTGTCTGAAATATAGTATTTTTATATATACTCTCATGAGGTAAATTTTAGATTAACAGTTGGATTTTATATACCAGTTTGAGTTGGTTTCAAGAAACACGAGTCAGATATAGAAGGGAGCCCCTCTATTTGGGTTCCTAGAAAATCGTGCAGTCTCGTCCACGTTGCTTATATTTGAATCCTGCGGCAGGGCTCCTCCTGTAGCATACAAATTTTTTTTCTCAGCATATTTTTGCTTGGTTGTTTTTCTTAAGTTCTCATATTTTTTCTTCAAAACACTGGCGGTTCTGCATGTGTTGCCGTAAGTACATTTGAATTCTTTTTCTATTTCTAGCCATGCAGCGGCTTTTTCATTCGCATAAACTCTGTCCTTGCTTGTAATAGCGTTTCCACCTCCATAACACTAAAATTAGCACTTCTTATTTTTTCCTTGATGTCCAATATTTAAATTTATTTTTCACACAAAAAGCATTTCAAACGAGAATTAATAACGAATTTGGTTTGACATTTCGTCCTCAATCGCAATGACTAATTATCGTAAATGGTTCACAATGGCACACAATTAATACTTAACTAAACCACCCTTAAATATCGACTGTGAAAACGAAAACTTCTTAAGTGAAGTTTATGTTTAATCCTACACTTAACTAAAGCAATACTTAAGCTCGCACTGTGAAATCGGGCATTTAAGTATCATGGATGCCCGAACATAGTTCGAGCTTTCTTTCAGCCCAGTTATTGGTTCGGGTATCTGAAGGCATTGGCGATAAGGATGTTAGGATAGTAACCAGGTAATTTAACCGTGAAGTTCGTCGATGGGTTGTCTAAAATCGAATTTGACAATTCCCAAAAATTGGACATGGCTGGTCTGCGCTAATATGTAATTGCTAATTAGATTGTTTACACAAATGATTCCAGGCGTTCATACAATACGACAGTGGGTAGATGTTAAAGAGACTGATATCTCAATACTTATCGTTAAATGGTTCTCCTTTCTTGTGGATCGGCAATGTCTTGTCTTTCATAGTCTAGGTTAAATGGTTAATTCTACATTCTAGCGCATTTTGAGTCGTCCGCACCCCTACAGAATTATATATATTTTTTTTATTACAAACTACAGGCGTTTTTTATAGGAGGTTCAGACTTTATTGTTTAAATAAAAACAGAGAAATGAACCTGGTTTATTAAATTCGTTCGAAAGATTATTTCACCCCATTTCATATTTGAAAATAATTTAGGACATACGAGTATATCCACGCTCTAGAATGCGCTTTGTACGAGCATTCTTTCGAGCAATTGGGGGGCGTATATCGTATATTACTCGACTTAGCCCCACAGAAATTAACACAATGAAGTCAAATCGCTCGATCTTGGTGGCCAATTGACGGATTAAATTCTTGAAATGACTCTGTTGCCAAATCGTGTTTTTAATAAAGCGATGCTTTCGTTGGTAGTAGGGGTGGAGAATCATCTTGTAGGATCAACAGTTCTTCCGCATTGATGTCACAAATTTGGAAACAAATAATTGTTGACCATCGCATTGTACCGGTGTCTATTGACACTAGCTTGCCTCGTTTTTGAAGAAAGCAACACCGATGATGTCACCGACGCACAGTTGTGAAGTAAACGACCCATCTCTTAGATGTTTTTATTAAGGTGTATCAAAAGATCTCAAAAAATGAGGGGTTGGTTCATAATTTATATTGCAGCGTTTTTCGTCAGTTAAAATTGGGGTTTCGTTTATTTTTTTTCATACAACAGATGGTGGGGATGTTAGTTGTCAATTACTGTGGTTGCTATTTTTGACAGATGTCATACAATCTTAGGCAATTTAAATCATGGAGTAACAACGCATTTTCGTTATTGAATCTTATTACGAAATGGGCGATCTGTAAAAGTAACATTTCGTAAAGTTCGTGAATTTTAGATCAAGCCCATTTTTGAATGGATGGGTACGTAAATAAACAAAATTATCAGATCTTGGAAACCCACACGAGATTCACGAAAAATCAATGGATCCCAAAAAAGTCAGATCAAAAGCGATCAAACTCCGTTCCTTAAGAATCCCGTTACTGTGGGGATGAATCGGAGCTTCTCTTCAAAATCGTCAAAAGAAAGAAGTTTTGCATTTCGCCGGGTGAAACACCGAAAAGGAATACCGAAAGACTGTAAGTGGAATCATCCATTGGGAAACCATTTCAAATGGGATTTACTATTGGTGGAACGAGGATGATGAAAGTCAACAGTGGCGAATTCTGTACAAAAACGACAAATGGCAATTCAACACTAACAGCGAGGTTCACCTGACCCATGTCATGCCATGTTGACTCCAGGTGAAATGATCGGTGTCATCGAATCCATCGCTAATAACGAATGAGCTGATTGCTCATCCTCCATACTCTTCCATACAGGCGCCCTTGGACTACCACGTTAATTGCCACGTTAAAATCGGCAAGCAAACAAATTTTTTGAGCATTTTGATGACTTGGTGGCCGATGTCAAAGCATGGAATGCCTCCAACAACCGCGATTTCTTTGCTCATGGAATCGATGTCTGCCAAGCAAATGGAAGCAGTTATTGAAGTAGTCACCCTCTATACTCCAGAATAATAATTTACACATGTTTCTGCTAAATTTTTATTAAGAAACGGCGAATAATTATGAACCAACGTAGTATTTATTTTAAAACGAGAACGCGATTTTTAAGCCCATACAGACGTATGGATTTACTTACAATGTACTAAAAAAAAAAACGGGAAAAAAAAGGGGAAAGCTTAATCACTAAACGGGAATTTTTTTTAAATTTGATGGAAAAAAAAGGGAATCGACGCGACAAGATTCTGGCAACACTGCTTCCAGTTGATTTAAGCGCAATCACTGCACACCCGAAGCAATAAATGGTCACGCGGCTTTAGCTCTCGTTGTTGTGAGAGTATCCAATTTTTCAATGACAATTCGATAAATAACACATTCAGGTGGGCGATGATGTGTACATTAAATTTCACAAAGTGCTCAGAATTCTCCTGTTTTATGTTGGTTTGTTCGTTGGTCGCTGCGACTAACTGAAAAAGTAGATGTGAATGAAATGTCAAAATTTGCAAATGTTCGCTCGTTCATATTCGCAGTTCGATGAGCTGTGAATGGACCTTTAAGTTTCGCCTACCTGTTACGAATAAAAATTAAATATCCCCACCCCTTGAACACCATAGTAAACAGGTCAAAGACAAAATTTTCTGTTTTACTTGAGTGTGACTCTTTTTACATCTTACTGTATGCAACATTTTTACACTGTTACATATTTCAACGGCTAGTTAAAGAAGAAATCCCACTTAAATATGAGTATCACGTTTTTTTTTTAAGAAATTATTATTTCTACATGTTTCTGTTCAAATATCCATTGCCACCCTAATCACATCAGATGTGAAAATTTCCCAAAAATTCCTCCAATTCCATGGACAAAAGCCAACCCTGTATACATATCGTCAAGTTTCGGCCATTTTACGCACGTATTCGTGCTTCTCTACACTAGTTCATCGGTTTCGTTCTTCAAATGTAGAATCATCAAAGAATCCCTTCGTTCAATTTTTCTCTTCTCTGTGACAAAGGCGAGTTTTTACAATCGGGCGATAGAAAGTTTTTTATTTTCAACCAAAATCAAGTAATGTCCCATCAAAAATTATCCAATTCTCCATCACAGCCCTCAATAAATGTGTAACCAAACGAAAATCGTATAAAAACAACCGTGAGTGCAAAAATTCACCAACAAAAAGGCAAAAAAAGAAAAAAAATTCTTTCAAGTCGCCGCCGCTGTTGTACTAAAAAAGAACATGAAAGAATAAAACGGTCTTCAAAATATTGACCGGAACCCCCACATCAATATCTCGGAGAAGTAGTGTGTGGGGTAGACCCGCAGCCGGATTTATCCCGGGAGAATATAATTTTTTTTGCATTCTAGTCTACACGGCGCGACAAAAATCTAAAAATCAGCCGTTGCCGTGTGTTTCGACTGTCCTGACTGGCTGCCTGTCCCCTCCACCGTCCAATAGAACCGAAAATTGTGTAATTTTTGTGTGTGATTTTGTCTTAACAAATTTTATCATTCAATCAAAACAAAATAGAAAAACCAAAAAACAAAAAAAAAAAAAAACCGCAGAAGGTGGAAATAGTCGGAAATGATAAAAAGAAAAGAAAATCAAATTGTGAAGGAAAGGAGAAGGAAGAAAATTGATTGATTTTCTGTTTCTCTGCAAGAACGAATTTTTTGGTCCTTGTTCAGTAGTAGTAGTGTGTGGTGTTAGCGAGAGAGTTTCGTTGAGCTTGAGTTTATTGTTTCCTCTTTTTTTTTTTTTTTTTTAGTTTTTGTGGAGAGTTTTGTAGACAGTGAGAGAGCGATTTGAGGCAAATGAAAAAGTGAGATGATTGTGTTCTTGTTTAGTAATTCGATGTTTTTTTTTTCGGTGTTGTGTTTAGTTCTTGTGTGTTTTCCTTTCTTTCAATTTAAATTTTTAACTTGTCTCCCTCGCTCATGCTTATTCGTATTGCCTGCATTTGTGTAATTGATGACAGAAGAGAAAAAAAAATTCTTTTTTTTTTTTTTTTCATTTTCTTTTCGGGATTTTCAAATTGAAAAATGTAACCCCTAGTTGTTGGGAGGAAAAATTTAATTGTTTTTTCATTTAATTTGGTGTTCGCATCGAAAGGAATTTGTGTGTTACATTGAAAGAATTAAAAAAAAAAAAATTCAGTTCGAGTGGAATTTGGATCATTCCATTCCGCTGGCAGAGAGTCTTTTTTTTAAGTGTTCGGTTCGGGTAGTGAAGCTATCGATTTGTTGTGCCAGTTGGACGGACAAGATGTCATAAAGGAGCCCGTTGATAAATTTTTCCAAATACAAAAATCTTAAGTTGAACGTAGTGTAGTTTCCACTATTTTTAAAGTACTCTCTGTACCCCCTCGGGAATTGGATTCGAATTGAGTGTAGCGCAAGTTTAATTAATTTTAATTGTGGCCATACCATGAATTGAGCACATACATTAATTGTATACGTAGGCCGTAGTCGTTAAATGTTAAACATTAAACGTTAATTGGGTGTTTGCTAAACAACTTGAGAGTTTACGAGATGGAAATTGAAGTTGAACTGTTCCCTGGTTCCCAGTGGAAGATTGTTATATTCCCAGTTCCAAAACAGATAGCAAGGAGGGTTCAAGAATCCTTCTACAACTTCTGTTTGGACATGTGTTTTTCGATTCTCCATCAATAAACCGGGAGTGGTTCTATGGGAGACACTGTATCCTTAATTTTAAGTTATATGTAGCTTAGTCATCATTATCAGTACCTATGACATGTTTTTAGTATCTTATATGAACCCCTTTATCGTCGGGGATGTGAAACGTGTCCTTGAAGTTGACCCAGGATATATGCTGTCAATTCTTCTGTTGGAAGTTTAATTTTATCCTTGTCTTTCCGGTCCTTAAAATTTTTGATATTGCTTGTGTAAGCCATTCTCTCAGATTTGAAAGCCAAATCAATCTCTGTCCTCCCACTGATACTCTTTCTACTAAAATTCCTTGAAGGATGACGTAGAGTACAGTGCTGTTTAAGATATTATATATTTTTATTTACTTCCAAATGGTTATACACTTTGATTAAACTGGACTGTCCTTGGTAGAAATAATTTCGGTAATTTTGTCGTTTAACCCCCAAACCTCCGATGTCCATAAAATTTGTCTGTCAGACCGGCTGCTATGTCTGCTCCCTTTCCACAGGGTATAGCCGTTCACGCGACGTCGTAGCTCCACTAAGGGCATGTGAACAACTGTTAGGCAGGCGCCTATACCTGCAATACGCTTATGAATCTATCCACCACACGGTGGTAGGCGGGTGTATTTGTAACAGAAAACTTTTGTTTGTACAAATGTGACCCTCTGCGCTTGCTCCCACAGTTGATGAATGGCACATTTAGAGAAATAAATTATTAAGTAATATGTTGCAGACAATATAGCATAATTGGTACCGTTTGGAAGGAATGGACAAACCCCCTCTTACTTCTGACCACAACTCCCAGTTTTAAAAAAATCATCGATTTTAGTTTCAAAGTAAGAAAACAATGTGAAATAATGATTTCCGTGCTCAAGATGTACATACGAGGGTAGTCCCAGAAGTGCCCGACCTAACAAAGAAAAAAAGAAAGAAATTGGGGAAAATTGTGTTTATTTCTCTGCGTAGTCTTCTTTTAGTTCAATACACTTTTCCCAGCCATGTTCAATAGTTTCGATACCCTGTTTATAGTGAGAATCGTCGAGCTCTTTAGAATAGCCATCAACCGCAGACTCCATCTCTTTATTGTTGGCAAATATTTTAGCACAGCCATTTTTTCAAATTCGGAAATCGAAAACAATCCGAGGGGGCTAAATCTGGTGAATATGGTGCATGAGGAAGTAATTCGAACTTGAACTCGTTGATTTTGGCCATCGCGATGACGGCTGAGTGAACTGGTGCAAAGTTTTTTTTTTCGCCAAATGCGGCCGTTTTTTCTTGATTTCATCTTTCAAACGCTACATTAGGTTCGCATAATACACGCCGTTGATTGTTTTTTCTTTCTGAAGATAATCAATGAAAATTATACCACGCGCATCCCAAAAACCTGACGCCATGACTTTGCCTGTAGGTGGAACTGTCTTCGCCATCTTTGGAGGCGATTCTCCCTTTTGAGGCCATTGTTTCGTCTCAGCTGTTAAGTGATAGACCCATGTATCATCCATGGTTATGAATGGGCGCAAAGACTCGGCTTTATTGCTGTGAAACTTCGCCAAAAACTTGATTGAAACATCCTCATGTTCCATTGTGAGTAATCGCGGCTCCCATCTTGCGCATGGCTTTCTCGTGTCCAATTTTTCACTCAACATGCGATGTACAGCGCTTTTTGAAATGGCTATCATATCTGCTAGTTCACGCACTTTTAATGGCCAGTCATCCAATACCATTTTGTGGATTATCATAACAGTTTTTTTTTACTTTGTTTGGGATTGAAGAAATCAGGGCTTTGCAATTTTTTTTAAATGGTTGAAATTGACTAGTTTTTGGAGGATAGTCCATTTGGGTTGGATTGTGGTCAGGGGAGTTGCCTGGCCATTCCAGCACTTCAATACTTTCCTCCGCGAAGAATTGCGACATTATCTTTTACGTACGGAATGGGACAAGATGTTTTTGGAATGGTCGGCAAGAGTATATGGGTCGAAACCTCTGCGTACTTGACGCTATTCATCATTCCTTTTGATCGGCTTTAAGTTGCCAGTACTCTTGGAGGTGAAACAACCCCAAAGCATTACTTTGTGTGGGTGCTTCGGGGCCTCTATAATGTGACCAGGTCTGAGGTTCTCGTTATCACTCCTTCTCACATCACGCCACTTACTCGGCGGCCCTGAACTTCGAAGACGTTCTCATCTGAAAAAATTACTCTTTCCCAATATTCTGCAGTCTTTGGCCCATAGCAGTCTTTTTCGCATCATAGCCTCAGTGGGAAGTTGTTTTCTAAGTGGTTTCCTGCACCTCACTTCTAAAAGGGGCTTTTGTAGAACAGACGAGTCCACCACCGCCAGTTACTTTGAAAACCACCGCTAGTCTCCTAAGGATGGATTTCGCTGTTACGGATCAAAACCTTGTAATCACGTTTTCGTCCGCAATGTCCCTTACAATCCGCTGCAATGGATATGATTCTTCAAATGTTTCCAATCGAAAAATCGAGCAAGAAATAAGATAAAAAGCTCGGACCCAAAACATTTACAAAATACGCTCAATATGCAAACCAGCCAACCAAAATCATGTGTAATAATCCCTTACCAAGACTTTGAAAAAATAACGCAAAAACCACAGCCTACTTACGATTATGCTTGAGAAAATGCATTTACCTATTAATTTGCACAGCACTGTAGGTGGTATTTGTTATTTTCCAATACGTGGCGCAAGTAGCCTATCTCTCGAATTTTGGTTTGGAATATCAGCTCTCTTCTGCATCTCATTCTTCTCAGGACTTCCACATTTGTAACACTATTCACTCACAACCTTCTGTATAACCACATTCCGTGTAGCGCCCAAGTTTCGACTCCATATAATAAAACTGACCTAAGCCTGTAGTTGAAAACTGCAAAGCACCTTCTTTATTTTACAATCACCTTGCTTATTTTATTCCGTTTTTTATTTTCCTATTGGGACTCGCGTTACTATTTATAGGGTGTATCAAATATAAATCAGAGTTGTTTTTAAAAATTTTACTTAGCTAAGTTTACAAATATACCAACATACTCGTACATTTTTTTTCTCCGGCCCTAGAAATTCATTGTTCACATCGGATTGAGAGCTTTTTTACACCATCATCGCAAAAACTCTTTGGATGTTCCTTTAGCCCTTGGAGCACAAATGCTTTCACCGCCGAAACGCTGGTCTCCCTGTCTTGGGGGGGGCCAAAAAATGGTTACCACAAGCTGATAAACTTGGACTAATGCATCCAATTTTTGAATCGTAGCGTTAGCCACATGAGGCCTGGCGTTTTAATGCAGAAGAATGACACTTCTAGCCAATTGCTTCGGCCTTGTCAATGACAATTTCGGGGTAGCCAGTAATTCACAATGATATTGCACATTAATTGTGCGTCGATCGTAGAGAAAATCGACGGTGAAAAGCACTTTGCCGTTCAAAACAAAACTGTTGCCAAATAGAACTCCGTCTTTGCCCTCCCGTTGCTCTTTTTCCACCCCATATTCGCCTTTTTCGACTCGGCCGTGTAGAGGTGCAGCCACGTTTCGTCGCAGGTGACGTTGCCATTCAAAAAGGCCTCATCTTCCTAGAATCGATTGAAGAGTCGCTGCGAAACCTCCAATCGTTGTCGTTTGTGATAACAGACGTGGAACCCGACTATTGGTCACTCTGAAATCACAAATGATCTATCACAATCCGTTGGATACTTCCATAATCGATGTTTACTTCCTCAATGAAGAGAGTTATGCGCCGATTTCTCTCCCTCCCAATACTGGCCTCGGTCACACTCGTACTTGGGCAGCGATCATGATTCTCGTGCTTGACTTTTTCGCTCCCTCCCAAAAATTATTTGTGGGAAACAAACATACGGATTGTCGACAGGGCGTTGTCTCAGAACTGTATCTGTAATATTTGGGTCCCTGCCCAATTATCAAGGTTTCTTTCATCAATGACGTTGTCTAATAAAAAGCGGGGGCAGTGCAAAAAATAACTGGTCTTATCGTAACAGTACAACCAGTTAAAAGCTGCCGGTTTTAAATCGGCATCGGCTCATACCAAGGGTGGAACTTGTGTCTCAAACATAGTTCGGGCGATGGCAGAGCCTATCCTTACCCCCATTGATATATGGACATCCCGTGAAATTAATTCTTCACAGACAGGAGTTCACGTAAAACCCTAGGGACATCTGTATCTGTCCTTGAGAAAAGACTTGATGATAATAAACTGCTCCACGGAGACATGCAGTTTTTTTCTCGCTCATAGTTTCTTTTGATGCTAAAAAGACCTGAGAGACTTGTCATCGGTTTTCGCCTTTTTTTGCGGTACAGACTACCTGCACATCAAACCCTTCGAAGTTTAGGACTCCTCCGGAATTTTTAAGAGCATCCATACTTTTTATATTTGATACACCCTCGTAGTTTTATGTCTAAGCGTCTAAGTTTCGGCTCCATATAATAAAACTTATCAGATAGCACCAATCTAATTTTTATCTTTAAATTTATTTCGCAACTGATCACCTTCTTTATTTTACAAAATCTGGAACTCGATCGTTCTATTTTCCTTTTATTTACTATCTACTAAGGACTGAAACGAATAAAATTTGGAAACTTCAAAGTAAAAAAAAAATATTTTCATAATTCATGTAAATTTTTTTTATTTGCTTTAAAACTCTGTTTTTATTAAATTCATTCACAATTACAAAAAATAAAAAAAATTATTTGGGTTCCCATTCTTTCCTCAACTTCTTTCGAATGTCCTTCATAAGGTTGGTGACAGTAAGATGCGTGACCTTTTTGGACTCTCTTTTCCATTTAGCACTAAAATCTTTTACGTCACACTGCACACTGCTCACTTTTCCTCAATTTAGCTTTGACCAAAGCCCAATACCTTTCAATGGGACGGCATTGTGGAACGATGGGTGGATTAATGTCTTTTGGGACAAAGTCGACATTTTTAGCAACAAGAAAGCTCAACGTCGCATGAGCATAGTGAGCTGAAGCTAAATCTGGCCAAATTAATGTTGAAACCCTCGTGTTTGTTTAAAAAAAGAATCAACCGTTTTTTTAGGCACTCGTTAATGTACACTTCTCCGTTAATTGTTTCCGTTGTAATAAACGATGAGCTTCTGTGTCCACATTAGCAAATGGCCTGCCAAACGAGATATTTTGACCCGAATTCTTCCATCCGAATCGATGTTGTTGATTGCGGAAGAATCTCAGCTTCAAACGAGTTGTAAAACTGCGCACCTGGAAGAATAGTAAAGTCAGCTTTGACATAAGTTTCCTCATCCAAAACCAAGCACGCTTTCTTGTTGCCGATCAACTCGTATAGCTTTCGGGCTCGTGTTTTTATGACTTTTTTTTTTGGTTTTCAGTAACTTTTGCTATTTTTTGTTTTTTCATGTTTTTAGACCGTTACGTTTTTTAGATCTTTGTACCATTGTTTGGTTGGTATTACATTTCCGAGCAACATCTCTGGATGACATAGTCCGGTATTTTACGATGGTACCCACTATTTTCCTGTCCAAATTTGTATGACGTGCTGTCCAAATTTGTATGATGTGCTCCACTTTTAGCTCCACTTTTCTGTTTTCGTTTAACTGTCAACGTCTCCAAATATCGTTTAATAACAGAATCCACTGTACTGCGTGCTATGTTTAAATTTTTTGCGATGAAATGGTTTGGACGCGAAGTATTTTAGAGCCATTTGTCGATGATCTTTTTACGGCGTTCCTCTTGACTCATATTTTATAAGTATTTTAAACCGCACCGAACTAAAATCAATAACAAACTGAAACTAGAGGGTACAAAATGGGATTGCAATTTTTACGCATTGGAAATATAGCCCCTATTAAAATTTACAGATTTTATTCGTTTCAGTCCTTATGACGTAAAATATTTTTATCTCGACATTCCGTGGATGATGGTTCTTTGTGAACAGCATTAATTTGGTTTTCACAGCGTTAATCTTTAATCCATATTTGCGACCTCTCGTTAGTCACCACAATTATATCATCCGCATATCTAATATTGTTTATTTTTATGCAGTTTATCTTGATTCCGCCGTCATAGTTTGTCCATGCTTGTTTACAGATTTGCTCCGAGTAGATATTGAATGATAATGGTCTGTCGAACTCCTTTTCTATTCAGATTCTTCTCCCTAAACTCCACAGATATGTCAGTTTTCTGGTTCTAGTAAAGGGTCTCTCGAAAGCCTCTAAGACGCTGTCAGCCTTCTGGGAGTGCAAAGGGGTTGTCGGCAAGACATGGAGCTCGTCACCGAGAAGGATTTTTTGGATTTACACGGGTATTATAAGGCCAATTATATCCTATCCTGGTGGAACACGAAAATACTTATTGCTGCTGTTACCAGACTCCAAAAAACGGTCTGTCTCGGCTGCATGGGGGCTTGCCCTATCACGACTGTTTCTGTTCCAGGTGCATTGATAAATTTCTCTCCCCTTGATATCCATAACATGGGTTCCTCTCTCAAAGCCATCGCCCGTTTAAAGGGAAGTGGTCGTTGGTACATCGCGTACTATAGTTTTGATGAGCTTGATGACTGGTTTCGGCGGCAGAATCTAAGCTAGGAAGAGGATGTAGTCGGATGGATTCAAAACCGATTTAGGATGCGGCGATGGTGTCCTTCTGGAGGCCGACAACAATAGATTTCACTCCTCGATAGGAAAACTCGCGTCTGTCTGGAGATATTCATAATACTGATGACAACGAACTATATGTTTTGTGAAGAATCGGTGGATGGGGCGAAGCATTTGCATATAAAGCGACAGTCAAGCTGCGTTTAAAGCCCTCCTGAACCTTCTTACAACTTCCAATTTAGTTTGAAAATGCAAGATTACACTGAACGCAATTAGAAGGATAAGTTCACTGATTCTTGTCTGAGTCCCAGGCCACTATCGGATCACGGAAAATGAAATCGCCGATGGACTTTGCTAGGCAAGGCTCGGAGGAGAATGTTTCAGAACCCCAACCTACGTTACGTTCACGCTTAAGGCTTCCTAAGAGGTCAGTGGATTTTCTGGTGTCCCTCAATAGAAATGACTGCAGGCTGCTTACATCGTTGCGGGGCTAAAGACTTAAGTGTGCTGGGTGTAAATCCTGCGAAAGTGATGACGACATCCCGAAGGGCTATCTCTGTGAACGTCGGCTTACGTTCGCATCTGACTGCAGGTGTGTGTACTTGGCGCTGACGTGGCGGGGGCTGGTACTATTCGAAAGACTGGGAAACTTCATTGAAAGGAACTTACAAGGAGTACAATATATTAATTCTTTTTCTGAGAGCTCTCTTCCGACAGAAAAAAAAGCACCTCGATTATTCTGCTACCATTTTTGTTAATGTTTCATGCATGTGTTGCACTTTGTCAAAGATTTTCATAATCCATAAAACAAGTGAGAACTTATTTATTAATCGTTAGGATTCTTTGTACAATCCTCGCCTCGCCTGTACCGCATCCGTCTCTGAAACCAAACTGAGATGGATTGATGTCTTCATCCAGTTTACTATAAACTCGTTTGTGTATTATTTTTTAAAAGGTCTTAAGTACATGGCTCATCAAGCTGACTGTTCTGTATTCACTATATTTTGACGCTTTATGTATACTTTAGCCAATCCCAGGGGATACCACCATAACTTTAAACAGACCTACTATCACTTGTAGGTTTTCTTTCTCAAACAGTTTTAATAGCTCATTTGGAATATCATCTGGGACTACTCTTTTTTTGTTTTTCGATTCATTAAACCTTTATGACCTCTTCTTTTAGAATCCCAGGTCCAATCGACAGGCCATGGCTGGATATGGTCACGTTCATCTCAGAATAATTCTTCGGCATGTTCTTTCCATCTTTCTAGTTTTTCTTTCGTGCTCCAAAGAATCTTGGCATCGCTATGCTTCAACAACCCAAACTGCTTTTTCTCTTCAGAACGTGAGAGGTACTCCTTCACTTTCTTATTAAAATTTAAGCTGTGATGCATTTTGTCTTGTCTTTAGTTCTCTGTACTGCTGGCTAAGGTGTTCATTATTGGCCTTTCTGAATTTGTTTCTGATCGTCCAGTTTAGCTCTATCTATCGTGGTTTGGTTTGTTCTTTCTCTCTTCCATGATAGGATTTCTGCTGTCACCCAATATTTTCTTGGCTGCCGATTACTGTTTGCACTAAAATCTCTTTAAGCTCGGCTCAGTTGGAATTTGTCTCTGGTTGCATAGTTGCCTATTTAGTTCAGACAACTTCTCGTTTATTTGTATTTTTACTTGACTTTGTATTGCTTTATCTGTTAGAAGTCCTAGATCTAATCTTTTCCGATATGTTCTACTCTCTTTAATTTAATCTCTATTTTTGCTGCTATGGGGTTATAGTCTGATCCCACATCAGCTTTTATTACTTACTTAGACTGTAGTGTGGGGTGAAGCTTTAACCATGTGCTCGTTATGGCCTGCCCGTTTAGCTGACAGAACTCACCAAGTCGTTGATCCCCTGGATTTGGTATACCCAAACCATGCTCGCCTACAATATCTACGATTTTGTCATTTCCGATTATACGGCACGATAGATACGGCACTCCTGTAATGAATTTTATTATCTTTTCAGACACTAGGATTCGCACGCAATATCTATTTCTGTTTGTGTCGGCGCATGCGTAGAAGATCGTGAACCTATTTTTCGTTGCTGTTCTGATTCCCCTCCACAGATGCTTGTCTAATTTACCAGTTTGAAATAAATTTCTAACGCCCCACGTAACGCACCAATATTAAAGTACTCACCACTGATCCTTATCACCCCCTGAACATTCCAGAGTTGCCTCGTACGTGAGGCCATTTGATTGATTTCGGCTGTCACTTAACTAGGTTTCATCAAAATCCTAATACGTGCACATATAAACAGACATCGATTCTCTTACAGTTCAAATGTAGAGTAGAACGTCACATATGTGGTCAGGTTCAATTGTCGTCTAATTAAACAGAGTGGACTTACTCTAGCAAGGATTTGGTATCTACTTGAACGTTAATATCTCCTCACTATATCGATGATTCATGGCAGCCCTACCCGTAACAACAATTTGTAAAGTTTCTCATTCTCTAAATGCTCGACTAACAACAGATACTAAATAATTGAACAAATTTGCATAATTTGTCTCATTTAAGCGGATTAGATTGAATGTAGCCGTGACTTTGGTCGGATCAGTTTAAATTTAAATTTAAAACAGGCAATTGGGTGTAACGATGTGACCATTTCTTGTGTGTGTTTAAAATTAGAAATTATGAGAATCGCTACAGAGACATGCGGTTAAGTATTTCTTCTTTGTTTTTTCTCTCAGTTTCTAAAGCGTGGGTGTTGCTACAGGTGTTTGTACAGTGCAGTCTATAGGCTTCCGGACAAATTTCGTTTTTAAAGCGTATTGTTTATAGCGTCATCAATATGGTGTTTATCTGGTCAAATGAATGAATTAATTAATAAACTAATATATAAAAAGACTTGACCTCGTACGTGCCACCACTCTGGCCATTAGTCTTGTCATTCTGTCAACCAGTTTCTTTAAAGTTTCCAAGGATAGTCATATCCAGGCTACTGAAAGTTGGTCTTTCAATTTTGGATACTGTCTTTGAATTCATATGACAAGATTGGTTGAATTAGGCAGGCCATTTCACATTTGTAAGTGTTTCTTCTTCTTCATTTTAGTCATCGTATCCACAAGAAAGCTTGAACAAATGCTTTGCACAATTATTTTAAATTAATGGGACTCCCAAGCGAACTAATAGTAAATCTGATGGCACGGTGTATTCTAATATTTGTTCGGCGACTTTTTATTTTTTTATTTTATTAACTGTTAAAGTAGTATTTAATATATGTTATTCCATTAAATGCTATATATTCCTCCCACTGACTAAATACGGGAACCTTGTAACCCTTATAAAGGCCGCTCCATTTTGGATCATCTCTAGTCTCTGTATCAAGGGTTTGCTGATATTTTTGCATTTGAGTGATCCAAATTTGTTTCATTCGGCATTTCCTTTGAAACTCGATTGGAACTTTAACCTCTCTTGCTTTTTCTATCGGAGTTTTCGACGGCCTTCGTTGAACATCTGATTTTCTCACTCTGGAGGTTTTTCTGCTATCAGTTTCTTATTTTGAAGAACTCAGCAATTGCCCGTTTTGTTACACCCACTGGCATTCGGGACGTTCTCATTTCTGTTGCTTTCTTTTACATGTTAAAGCCTTTAAGTTTAAGAGGCAGCTTTCTGTTCGAAAATACTGCAGAGTTTTCCAAAGATCAAAGATCTAAGCCAATACAGGCTAACATTCTGAGTGACATTGTCATCGCGATTTCCTTGATGGTTTTGAACCAAATCTTGTCCATTTTGTTCGACCACCTTCTGCCATTTTTCGGCTAGAACCATTATTCCATCGGTGTAAAATTTGTTTTTTGTTTCTGAGTCATAAGACAAATGATAATCTGACGGTGCAATGTCAGAACTGTACGGTAGATGCATAGCTTCCCAGCCATGGTCTTTCGGTTCTTGTCGAATCATCAAACATGTGTGTAGTGTGGCGTTGTCATGATGAAACGCAACACCTATCCTGTTGATCAATGCTGGCCTCTTTTTTTCAATTGCACGCTTCAAATAAGGGATGATACCCTTCCAGTCCCACAAGTCAAACAAACAGCATCACCTTCCTTGCTTTGCTACAGTTTGTAGAGCTTCATCATCTTTTTTCAACCAAACGCTTTCGCACAACACTGTCGTTATTGACCAATTTTTCATCGCCCGTTACCTTTCGCTTCAAAAATGGCTCGATTTCGTTCCATTTCAACAGCGATTTTTGTAACCGGCTCTTTCCAAAAGAGTTAAAACAGTTTTGTGGTCGATTTTAAATTCCGGTACCGGTTTTGCTCAACTTTTTCCACGATTTCATCATAAAAATTTCCGGAACGAAAGCCAGCGAACCATCTCTTAGCGGTAGTTTACAAATCTTTTCACACGCCTGCGTCACATTCCTCCCTTTATCATAGTAAAATTGTAAAATATTCCAATTTTTTCAGAAATTTCTTTCACTTTTGCTTTCAAATAAATTTTCATACAAAGAACCAATTCCAATAAAATTTGGAGCGTTAATATTCATTGATCCTACATATCTTAGCAATCTCGGGCGGCTTTTGAGCATTTTTCTGACTAGGTGGATGTCGTTCCATAGCTCATATTGTTCGGTCGAGGTCAGTCTAAGAATATTGCGTTCAAACGGACCAAGGATATTTTCGCCTGCCTTCGCTTACCTCCATGTTTTATTGTTGTAGTGCAGGACTGATATGATTAAGATCTAACAAGAATCATTTCAACAATAAAGCAAACTATGTTATTATACAATACAAAGCTTACATTTTTCATGCAGTATTAATTATTAGGCCTTCAATGTGGTCCCTTTGCTTCTCAATCGCTGATTCCATGTTCAGTTTAACTGCCGAATACCCTGGGTGACGTTATTAGGAAGCTCTCTTGCAGAGGGAAAACGCAGCCCAAGCAATGTCTCTTCAAACTTTGCGAACGAGTCGTAGTCTGGTGGGCGCATGTCTGGACTGTACGATGCATGAGGTAAGATTTCTTTCTCGTGCTGGCGCAATAAATCAACCACAATGTTTACGATGGATTGTCATGCAATACGCTGTTGTCACATTTGTTCCACAGACCACATCGATTGACTGGTGGTCTGTATGACTTTTGATTGCACTCGCTGATATTTTTTTAGGTCGTCGGTAGGATGGGCTTCTCTATTCGTTTGACTGAGATTTTATCTCCGGTTCGAAGTTTCTGGACCACGTTTCATCGACAGCGACTACTCAAAGCAGGAATGCATTAGCTTCAACGGCAAATCTTTAGTTCAATAGTGTAGCGGTGTCCAATTGCTTTTTCTTCTGTTCAGTAGTCAAACAGGGGTAGACCCATCTGGTCACAATCCTTCTTTTCTGCAAATCATTTTTTAAAATACAGGAAACACGGTCTTTATTAAGAAAATCCGACACAAGGTTCACAATACGCTTATCAGTTGATGTTTTCGGCAGTGCTGGGTGTGGGCCATCTCTTATGGCGACTAGTCTAACGGAATCCTGAACTACGGTCTATTGTCTGCTCACTACAAACTTTACTTAAAGCCCGATGAATTTCTGTGGGGTTATTGGCACGTAAAGTTTCAATTTTAATTTTGATCTGCAACGGTCACAGTACCCGAGACACCTGTAGACGCGATTTCTACCTATTGCCAAGCAAAAAAAATGCTAGGACTATACATACGACAAGTCAGCAAGTAGTTTTGTTTCGTATATATTTTTTAAGTACTATGATGTTCAAAAAATCTTGATTGTCTAAACCTGGGTCTCGGTGAAAATGCTTCCGACCTTAATTAAAAAGCGAGCTACATATCTCCACTATCATAAAGCACAAAACTAACGCGTTTGGCAGGAATGCAGAAACTAGACATGGCTCTGTATAGCTCGTTTTAAAGAGGCGTCATATGTGTCTTTAAAATCGAGAAAAAACTGTGGTGAGTATCGATAAAGACTTCTTGGGTTTTCTCTAAAATTTGGCTTTATGTCAGTTGTGGACTTACCCGGTCTAAAACCGCATTGATAGACGCCAATCAGTTCTCAGACAAATGGTTTCAGGCGTGTGCACACAATGCGACAGAGAAGATCTTGTACGCGATGTTAAGGATCATACGAGTATAATTGTGGGCTAAACAAACGATGTCGCCAGCGTTTTGACGCATATTTTCCTCCAATGAAATAGTGGAAATTAGTTGATGTATGCCTACTACCAAGCCTGGAAATGTGTCCCTTAATTAGCTCAGCAGGAAAGTTTGGATACTGCTATCCTTACTTCATTTGGTCGAGTTGAATGATTAGTTTTGTCTCATAGTGAGGACGTTTAACGGTCTAGAGAAGTGGCATCGATTGTGACTTTACTTTGGCGGAACTTCCGAATGTTGTTACTAAAGCAGCACCTCTTACGTTCTTTCTTTCTTCTCTGGATAAGCCGATGTTCTTCAGTCCTCCTTTAAAAATAGAGCAATGCCGCTTCATAGCCGAGGTGATCTGCAGCATATGCTTCTCTGCACTCTTCATCAAACCAGAGGTTGCGTGGACATTATCGGATGAAATCCAGCACATCGGTTGCGACATTTATTTCTACTAATCTTCAGCATTTAATTCAGGTTGTTAAGGCGTCGACGAGACGTTGAGGGATACGCAATCGACAAAGGGTCTGCCGATTTTTTGCGGTTGTGGTCATTCAACTTTAAATCTTCTTACAGTATTTCTGTGTTATTGTAGCGTTTAAGATATCCATAGAAAGACGTCGGCTGCAATTACAATAGATAGTGTTTCGAATTTAAGTCGCTAGAGGATCAAGGTTTTATGATCAGATGATCGCTATGGTCCTATGCGGTTATTCAGGGAAGCAGGCAATGTGCTTGCTTTAGTGATATTTCGCACCGGTCGCGTAGGCTATGTTTTCCCATTGTAAATTATTTTAAATGATTTCATTGTCATAGCCATGGAATTGCCACAGGTTATATGAATTGATGAGTATAGTTACAATGCAGCAGGCTTTCATGTGCTCAAAACTCAAGACTTCAAATAGCACCCAAATATACATTGCTTCTGCTTTCTGTAGCAGTCTTTGTATTATATTCCATAGTTTTCCATTCTCCCTCTATTTGGCCCAGCCTTCCCCATTTGTAGGATGGCGGTGAAATCTGCTTTATATCAGTCTGGAGCCGCTGCTAGTTATTTGATTGCTCGTGTTCACTTCAAACTCCGAATATTTTATGTGTAGATCCGAACGTTTTTGTCCTTTCTCTTTAGAGGCTATTGAGTGTTTTCCAACAGCAGAGCTTTCACGTGAGCGGAGATTTAACCACGCGCACAATCCTCAACTTGGAGGAGCAGGCTTTTTCTGGGACTGGTCAGGCAAAAGGGGCTGGATAATTTGGAACCAGCAACCGATTCTCCGATATGAGAGCTCCCGTTGACCCTTTACGAGTTTTGCCATCATCGCTAATAGTCATTAAAAGTCCTCAACTGGAAATACGTTGAAGAAGCTCTTATAAGGTACCTAACTCGTATATATACCATGCTAAAGGTTGTCGTCACCGTTAATTCAGTTATGCGAATCATCCACCATCTAAGGTTCCATCATTGTTAACAGGATATGCTACAATTTTCTTCTATTAAACGCTCGTCCTCATAGGTTTAATAAGTCAAGCCAGGTTTGATGAGACCAGTATCCGATGGCTTTTACGAGGAGGAAATATAAGCATATTTGACGTCGGTTAGCGCCTTCCCTATAATTATGCAAGACCTAGCCAGCTGATTTAATGATATTCAATGTCGCTAAAGCTACGAAAAGTTTAGGTTTCCACAAACTGATCCCAAATGATAGTCACATTGTACTGCGCACTCTCAGAACCACTTTGCACCCGCTGATAAGATTCAAAGTAACTCAATAAAACTTATGGAGACACAAATATTGTGTTGTCAATCTTTGCTTTCTAATACCGTCGATTTAAAATGAATGTACGAGTACATCGCTGCCTCACTTTTTCTCGGTCCTCATATTTTATTGCCCACACTGTGTGCAATTATTTTAACAATTTCCATAACCCCTTTAGTGCGCATCTCTAGTGCATGGCGAATGAGAAATGTTCTTCAATAAATTGGTGGATTTCCATGCAATTTATCTTTTGGCACCATCCTGCAATAAGCACTTGTGCTCCAATCCGAATTCATTTCATGCTGGTATCAAGAATTTTCTTGGGTGTGATTTAAAGATTTTCAGTTTCCCAGAAGTTTGTTATTTGTTTCCAGAGAAATAAAAGAGTGTACCGTTACAAACTATCCGTATAAGGTTAATAATACTTTGACTGCACTGCGGAGGGTGAATTCTCTTGGTGAAATGTTGTATAAAAATGCTCTCAGCTTCTGGCGCCCCATGGAACGACATGCATTTCGATATCTACACAGTTGTTGATACGCTGAAATTCTCATTCGGAAACAGAGAAGGACACTTTTATAAAGGGACACTTACACTTTGTGCATTTCAAAAACTTGTTCATGTCTTTTCATATTGTCATGTATTTTTGCAGTTAGAAAGTTTGAAATTGAAATTACCTGAAACAGAAACTCTTTTACTTATTTTCAACTTCAATTCGGCAGTTTTCGTCTTTTGTTTATTTTTGTAAAAATTATCATCACTGGCTTTCAAGTAACATTGTCCCTCTTCAACAACATTTCGACTATTGCACACTCTAATGGATTCCTTTCCCTTCTTAATTTTTTTTCCCACGCAAACTACAAAACAACACTACGAAGTAAAAACCAAAAATGCACTATGTGTTTCTTTATTACCATCTGGTGCTACCAAAATTAAATTTGTCCCTCAACATAACTGCATTTGTATAATTAGGGCACATACGATATAAGAGAAGTGCTCTATATTTTGTTTAAACATACTCGTACTCGTACTCGTACTCGTACATGCACAAACGATTTTACTTCAACCATAGGAACTTGTTCTCTCATAATTTGTACCCCCAAAGTATCTTTATATTTGAACATAAATTCTTTATTTTTCTGGATACATACTCGTACTTTCCTATTGTTATGAATTTTCGATTTGCATGTTGGAATCCCAATTCGAAATGTTTCGATTTTTCAAAGAATAACAACGCTGATATCATCAATATCGGCATTAAGTATTCTTAAAGTTTGTGCAATTGAAAAGTTTATGACATGAATAGATGGCTATTCAATATGAAGCAGTAGCTGATGGACTAACAAGAAAGGGTCTCCAATAGACCATGAACTGGCAAATTGATGGAGCAGGCGGTTTTTTTTTTTAAATTTATCAGGGTATACGATTTTGATGGTAAAACATTGCATGATGCTTGTTTGAACGTTCTTCTGACGAAATAACAAACAAAAACCTTTTGTTAAAATAACAATTAAAATAGTAGACTCTGGCTGGGACATCAGCCTTAAAGGGACTATAAAATACTGTGTTGGCTTTTCAAATCGTTCTAATTGAGAAAATATTATTTTACGGTAACGTGACTTGAATTCTATTTACTTGACAGACCGGTTTTGTTAACTTTTGTTACACAAAATTATTGTCTTATTTATTTTTATGCATATAAGGACAATGAAGAAGGTAGATGTGTAATAGTTCTTCTATATACACACCTATACATGAGCATTTCAAGAAAGGGTAAACCTCTTAAATATATCTTGTAGGATAAACAAACTCCATAAAATCAGGAGAGACTATAATTGAAAATATCGACGGTGTGCTATGGGGAATTTTATGTATCCTGCATAAGATTACACATCTGGCTGAAAAAGGTACTGGCGAGTACCCAATTTATCAAAATTAAGCCTGTGACCTTTTCGTAAACCATTTGTGATAGGACAAGCATTTTGAATTTGCACTAGAATATTTATTTAGCCATTCAATGAAGTTCAATTTCGTTGCTGCACGGCACCTACAATTGTATTGCCATCGACTGAAAATACAACAGTTCGTACAGATCAGGTCGTTTCTGGACTTGAATTAACATGCCTCTCCACTAGACTTAATACGTAGCAAGCTGCCTTAAATTAGTCGGGTCAAGTTGGTTTGGGGCCCCCTCCAATTGGATTCGCTACTTTAGGTAAGGCCATTTTTTACTACATTGTACTATTGGTATGAATTTAAAGATCCTTCGGCGGTCCAGGGCTTCATCTTCTTTTGATGAGCCAGATATCTTGTTGGATGGAAGCGTAGCCTTCTAACCAGATCCAGTCAGTACAGCTCTTCTCTGTAGCGCCTCTTTCACACTCCTCCAATGCTACTACTAACGAAGATCACACTCATAAATTTCGCTGTAAGCAATTAGGCGATATCCACAAAACAAATGGTGGTATCTCCCAGGGGTTCGTTCTTTTTGTAATTTTCCTAAATGACTTCTTGTCACCTACTAAACGAGTATATTCCTTTGGCGATGACGATAATTTGTCCTTAACATACTCTCCCCCGCACTTACATCCCTACTTTTTGGATGTGGGACAAAAACGTATGTTAAACCCATTAAATTCCTCCAACAAAACCGGATAAGCACGAAGCACGATACTTTAAAACAAAATATAAACACCTTGCCATTATTCATATAGGGCATTTGCTTTTTCGGAACTGAACAACTTTTCACGTTAGGTTTTTTGTTTACGATAAAAATTATGCGAAATGTTTAGGATTTTCTCCAACGATATAAGAAACAGTTTACCTTGTCTGATGTGATCTCGATATATAGTATAAGCCATTTATCCAGCTAAACGTGGAATTCGATACTCACGTCTGGTCAGGTGTTTGCAAGACCTTTGCACTTCCTAGATAGGGTTCAAATCCGAGCGATAAAACTCATAGGTGACGCCAATATTCCCACCCTCCGACATCGAAGTTATATCTTTTGCCTTGTTCTATCACTATTCCCAACACCAGTGCTAAAACTAAATTGCCAGTAGCACTTCGCCCCTTCAAACTTTCAACTCTAATATCCGTACTGCTTTGCCGAGCTCTTTATTTACTATTCATTATAACCTGTAAACATTCAAAAGCAAAGTTCATCGGTATCTGTCTTTCTTTCCTCCCTATGGTTCTCCTTCGGTGGTGCGGTGTGCACACATTTTAAGGGTGAGACTACACTTCGAACGCCAAATTATTGAATGGGGAGTACCATGCTTATACGTTGTATAACGGAACAGTGATGATGAAGCTCTTGTATAGCGTCTTCTTCGTTGCTCAATATAGGGCATTGGCTAGAGTCATTCCTCCCTTATTCTTCTCTTTTGTACTTGGATGTCGATGCAGTGACTAGGTAGATTATTCCTTTTCCGCCTCTAAATTATAATTTTTTTTTATTGTTGTTATATCCTGTCGAATATCGAGATGTACTTACTTCGTAACTCGTAACAATTTTTCCGAAAATAATCTAAATTTGCAATTCTATGGCATCGTAGCAAGTGGAGATTTTTCATTAGCATCTGCCGTTTGATATGCAGGCATTATTGGATAATTCTTCGTCGATTGGAGATAGCTGCTGAAGTCAAAAGTTTTACCCCCTCTAATTGAATGTTGTAAAATTGACCTCCATTCTCTTTTAAATTTTTAAAGTAGGTTTTTACAATTTTTACGATTGTTTTGAAACACCAAATGCTTTAGATTCACAAAAAGAAATGATGAGCGTAATTAATTGACAGCTCTTAAAGAGCCTTACAACGACAGTTATTCTTGAAGAACATGAGCTTCGAAATAAATATTAAAAGTAACTCCTATAAAAGAATTATAAGGCGTACAAGAGTGCGTGCAATTTGTAAAATCGATGCTCGGAAGCATTCTTGAAAGCTCTAACTTAAGTGCAAACAGTTGTTATAAGCAAAGAAATTTCAATTGGTCCTCAGGATTTGGAACAAATCATTTTAAAGGTCTGTTGCACAGCAGCACAAACCTTACTCACTTAGATGGCGCCACAGTTCGGGGTGAACTTGGGCTTCAACTAACAAGCATCTCTAGTTAGTCCGGTTTTTAGCTAAAAGTCTCCAGTTATGCACTCCAATTCGGTTGACGTCGCCTTCTACTTCTGCGCGCCACCTAAAGTGAGGTCTTCCTCTACTGCGTTGTCCCTCCCGGTTTGATTCTAAGACTCTGCGAGCCGGACCATTGATGTCTCTCTACATGTCCTAAACATCTCAGGAGACTGATGCGCAGTTGTCTGACTAGGTCCATGTCGACGCCCGTCAACGCAAACGGGACCGAATATTTTTGGAAAGATTTTTCTCTTCAAATATCTTCATCCGCTTTCGATAGGGTCCATGCTTCTGCGCCATAAAGTAGGACTGAAATGTCTATATCATCGGCGCACCGTAGTAGTTGCACAGCCTATTGAAAGACTCTGCCTTCAGTGTTTACTTGTGAGTTCTGCACAATTGTTTGAAGTATGATGTTAAAGAAGTTACATGACATCGCATCACCTTGTCTAAAATATAAAAGGCGGCCTTGGTTAAGCCAATCGTCATTCGTCATTCTGCGCAGATGGACGAGTTTGGCAGGGATGCCAAAACCAGACATGGCTCTACATAGCTCGTCTCTATAAATTTTGTCATATGCGGGCTTAAAATCGATGAAAAGGTGGTGGGTATCGATTTGGACTACTTGAGTTTTTTCAAGGATCTGCTGGAGTGTAAAGATTTGGTCTGAAACCGCACTGGTAGGGACCAATAAAGTTGTTATCGAAAGGTTTTTTTTTTTTTCTTTTTTTTTTTGCACATCCGCTATCCGCTAAAACAATAATTTGCATATAAATTACAACAGCGTTTTATGAAATAAAGCCGTGCTCCCCAATATTATTTTCTTTGTTTGCCATTAACTTCCCAATGAATTTTCAGAAATGTCAAACATTTTTTCAAAACAATTCAAATTTGTTCATCAACTGACAGATGGACTGCCATTATACGTCATAGATATGTATATCTGTGCTATCAAGTTGCCGTTTTTTGTGGCAATCGCTAACAGCTAATATGGCAGACAAGATCTTGTATCCGATATTGAGGAGACTTAAACCACTATAGTTGGCGCAGTTGAGAGGGTCTCCTTTTTTTGGAATCAGGCATGCGGTGCTGACATTCTATTCATCATGTATACATTCTTCTGATCAGATCTGAGAACTGAGTGCATGCTCTCTACAAAGTCATTTCCAGCAGCTTTCAATACCTAGGCCGGTAAGCCGTCAGGTCCAGCTAATTTGTTGGATTTTAGCTGTTTTGAAGTTTTGGCTATCATCGTCAAGGTTGAATGGTCTATCCGGCCTCACGGCGGGATGTTGTACAGTCTGCAGAAAAAGTTTTTCCATATTCTCAGCACCGACTGTGACTCCACTACAAGGTTTTCCTCCACTATAAGGTTTCCCTCTTCATCTCTACAGGCTTCTGTACGGCTCTTCTCGCCTTTACACGTTCGCGATTCTCGTGCTCTCGTTTTTCCTTCTGGAGAAGCCGATGTTCTTCCTATGTCTTCGGCTCGTAGAGCTCACGAGCGGTTCTTGGTGGTGGTCGAGTGAAACCCAGCACATCAGTTGGAGCGTTTCTGATTGCACGTTGGAAGCGTTGCCACCAGCTGATGTTGGCGGCATAGGTGTTATTGAGAGATTTTGGGATATGCGTTCGGCGAATATTTTGACGGTCTCTTGCGATTGCAGCTTTTCAAATTTATATCTTTTCACCGTAGTCCTTCTTTGTTGTGGCACTTAGTAGATCCGCATTCGCACCTTGGCTGCAACAAAAGGTCCTTGGTGATCCGAGTTAATGTTGGCTGCACGGTATGTTCGGATGTTCAAAATACTGGGGGCATGCCTTACGTCTGTACCAATATGATTAATTTGATTTAGCGTTTCATGATCCGGACACCACCATGTACTTTTGTGTATATTGAGATGAGGAAACCGTGTGCTTACTATGAGGATATTTCGTCCAACTGCAAAGGCAATAAGCCTAAGTCTGTTGCAGTCTATGCTTACTAACTGTCCTACCAATGATGTCGTCCTTTCCTATCCTGGCATTGCTCATATGTCTTGTTGAGGAACTCGTAGAAACATTCTTCGGCGACGTCGTCCTTGTCTTTCGTAGGGGCATGGGTGCATATTAGGCTTATGTTAGTAAATTTAGTCTTGATGCGGATTGTCATAAGACGTTGGCTCACGTATCGAAAGCTCCGGACTTCTTTACTTAAGTCTGCCGAATATGGCAAAACCTCATCCGAATAAGCGCTGTATTTTGTCCCTATAGCAATCACCATAGCACTCGTACATTTCTATCACAGTTTTTCATCCTCCTTATGTCCGTCGGACTTTGTGGATGGCGGTGATAGCAGTCAAGGGCCTCTGCCAATTGTTCGGTTGCATGTGTAGATCCGAAGGTCGTTGTCCTTTAAACGTTTGCTAAAGTTGTCAACAGTGAATTAATTTATGATGGCGTATGCCAGTATAATGCTACTGGCCGGGTATGCCCTTGTCATTTAGTAAATTCTTACTCATGCAGTTACCGGGGACCATTACTGGGAGGTAAGGCAAGCAATTCGCTACCTAATTGACCGTTGCGCGGCAGGTCCAATTAAAGTTATAGGACACTCAGCTGTTTTCCGATCAATTGCCACGCAGGTCCCCTTACATAGGTTTTACTTTGACCCAAACAGTACAAAAAAGAGAACAATTTTTGAATTAAAATCAAACGAGGTCGCTGTGCGGATAACCCACCCGCTGACCTGATTTATTTTGCAGAAGCAATTAATGAAAGAAAAAGTATGGCAGGTGAATGGAACTTTATCATCGTGTCCATCACAGAGGAATTAGGATTTTTAAGGCCTTATGCTGGTGGGCAGTCTATAGTTATTGCTAACCGGAGATTGGTCCTTGTCAGAGGAATTTCTTAAGAATAATAAAATAGGTTTATACTAATACTTTCATTCAGCTTGCGTTCCATAATAGAGGATACAAGGCCGAGTCCTCCTGTAGCATTCTTCCTCTGTTTTTGTATATATTGCTTTACTGCACTATGTGTAAGGGTTTCGTATTGAACACTTCGATATTTATGGGCATTTCCCCGGTGAGATTTTTGCAGCACGGCGTACTTCTTTGTGCTAAATACGTAATGTTATAGGCTTTCTCATGTTCTCGCATTTGTAACTTTCATTTCTTTCGAAATATGTATTGGTATTGCTTGCAGTACTTTGAACCTTTTTAAAAGGATGTTTCCTGGAAAATAAAATAATTTCCCAGAAGGTTTTGATTTTTCGGCGAATCGTGCTTCCATCCTAATGAAAATAACGTATTTCGTATACAATAGTTAGCATATCTCTTTGGATTAAATTTGTTTAGCTGAAGTGGTTGCTAATGGAAAACTTTATCGTGTTCTTTGAATTTTGTCGCTAACATTTAGATGAATCATTTTATCTGACAAAAAAATAAATAAATAAACGACCAAAGAACTTGTTTCCATACCGGAAAAAAACGACGGTCAAAACGTATACTGTATCATCCTTGACAAAATCACACACAAAATTCACACTACAAACTGTTCATGCTAATTATCATTTTAATTAATAGATTTAAAATTAATTTCAGGATAATTAATAATTTATAGTGCTCTAAAGATCATCAAGCATTTTTGCAATTAAAGAAAAAGAAGAAGAAAATACAATTAATTTTTTTTTAATATCTCATCTGTGAGTGGATTAGTGAATATTCTATGTTCTATGTATTCCGAAATCGTCTTTTCCTATAAGTGCTGAAGTGGATTGAATCAAGAGAGAATTAAAGATCTAACAAAAAAGAAGAAAACACAAAACAAAGTTAAGAAAAACAAAATCTAAATATATCTTCATAAGCCGATCATCATCACTACTGCCATCACATTGTCATTATCATCATCATTATCATCACCATCATCATTAGAATCAGCATCAGCTTCATCATCGGGCAACGGCGGCACGAGCAAGAGTAGCAGCAGCAGGAGCAGGAGCAGGAGCAGCATCATCATCTTCACCATCTGATTCTCGCGGAACTTGTGGCATCATCAATCGATCACAGATCTTATCAGGCAAACTTGCAAATGGGAACTAATTCGGGAGCAACAACTGGCATCAATAATAAACCGGGTACCGGTACCGGTGGTGGAGTTGTTGTTGGTGGTGGCACAGGTGAGGATGGCAATGGGGGTGGCGGCCAAAATAACCAACAAACTACCCCGCAATATACGATACCAGGAATATTGCATTTTATAGAGCATGAGTGGGCACGTTTCGAGCTAGAGAGATCGCAATGGGATGTAGACAGAGCCGAACTGCAGGTGAGTGTTACCTTGAAAAAAATTTATAACATATACATATTTCTATATCTATAGTAAATGCACCACTATCTTGTGTGCTAGCAAATCTGGAAACTTTCTATTCGTAGTCCTTAGTCGCGGTAGTCGCGATAGTCGCGATATTTAAATTTATTATTTTACGATATCTGGTAGAGCTAGTTTAACAACAGATACTCGCAGATCTGTATGTAGATGTGTGCTAACGATACAAGTTTACGTCCCACTTGCTTGTCTGTATTTGAGGTTGAATTTAGTTGAATTTAGTTGTGTTGGATGGGCGTCTGGCGATAGATAATAAATACTATTCATAGATGAGAGAAACACGTTGCGCATTTTATTAGGGAAGTAGTAAATGTGACTGCGCGAAAAATTGCTACATTTTACTGGTTAAGGTCATCATAATACGGAACGTTTTTCCTTCTGATTTATTAGGCTAGAATTAATCTCTTTGTGAACTTTTGACTGTTTATTATGTGATGAGTCAGGTTGAGTTTATCGACATGGTACGTTGCTAGGGAACTGAAATGAAGTTGCATCAAACCGTAACTCTGTCTAACTCACACATTACGTAGTATTGCAAAGTCTTGAAATAGGATAAATAAAATAACAATAACTTGTGAAAGTTATCGCAAAGTCGTTGCACACGCCGTTTCACTTCAATTTGATGTAGAAGATCATTTGTATGCACACTGTGCACCGGTTCCTAAATAAATTAATCCTAAACCCGCCTCTAAAACGAGACGAGGTTTTTTACGATAAATTTATTTATTTTATATTTATTGGAAATTGAAAATGGCTTTAAGCGTCACCCTCTTGTTTAATTGGGGAACTTAATTGTCGATTCTCGGATTTAAAAGATGTGAATTAATTTTTAACGACCAATATACATATACGATGGAGTGGAGTGTTTTCTTTTCCTACGATAGCATTGAAGATATTTGACTACTGTCCTGGGACTAGAGACCAGAACGGTCAAAAGAGAAATCTAAGTACTGAAAAAATAAATAAATTGATAGCGGTGATTGGCTAATGTAATTTTTCCACTCATTCTCAACCATTGCGCCAGGTCGAATACCTAAATTTATTTATTTTTATTTTTTTTTGTGTTCTTTGTCGGAACAGAGAAAGAAAGAAAGTTCAGAGAAAGAACTAGTCCATTGAACTTCTAGTATATTTATTTTACTGGAATTCATCGGTATTTCGTAGAAAGTGTTTACAGTACCAGCAAGCGTCGCAGGATGTTGTGCCACTTACATATACATGACACACTTAGGTGCTTAACAAGAACGTAGTGTTCTGTTACCACGTCAATAACCAAACTACAGTTTCTTCAACAGATGGGTCGCTGACCTCTTAGGGACGTATGTAGGTGAGTATTCGTTTATCTGTCGGCATCCTGGAGAGTCATGACATTGGTACATATGTAGTTATGCTACCATGAAACCCAACTGTCAGGGCCAGGACACATGCATTCGTAAAGCAGGTTCGGGTCCTGCCAAGCTAGCCTAGCCAGTTTATTTTATATATTTGGGATCTCATTTCCCAATGAATTCGGCCTTTCGTCCGCTAGCAGAGAAGACTTGCATTCTCGAGCTGGCTTCAAAGTGTTGGGAAGGGTCAGGAGAGTATTTATATTTGTAGTTTTCGGCTTCTAAAAATACACCAGCGCCGCATTCTAGATCGATTTTTGAGCCATCCGTGAAGTCCTGTCTACATTCTGGTTCACATCATGGTCGAAAACAATCTTGAAGACAGAGAAAGTTGATTTTGTACTTTCGCAGCAACAGGCGTTCTAGTGTCATTGCACCAGATGACATGTCCATTAGACCAGAGTCCAAGGACAGTCGTCGCAGAAGGTTATCAGAGTGTGTTCTACCAACGATCACTTTTTTTAAACGGGAGATGGTTTTGAGGTTGCTTGATTGATTGATTGATTGAATATCAGCGAGGTTTTTTTTTATTAAAGCTTGTTTTACCAGACAACCGACGGATTGAATATTTTATTATAGCCTGTGTCTTGTCAGGAGATCCTTTAAACTGCCAGAAAGGCCATAGCGTATTGGAAGTTTTCGACGTAGCTTGTTTAGATATTTTGTATGCTTGAAGAAAGCGATGGCGGTGCCTTTGCACCAGATGAGCCAAGCCACTTAGCTAACTTCCTCCTTTTTGTGTATAGAACAACCTTAATTTTGAGAGAATTGGTTTCTGGATCGTATGACCCCAAGTCCTTTTTTCAATTTGTCAATTGCAAAAGTAAGACCGATGGTTATCCTTCCTCCCCCGCTTTCGAAACCAAAACTTCATGTGATCCTCCTACCATCGCCAACTTTTTTGCTACATTTTTCAAGCAATCATTTGCCAACAACTCCTTCGTACCAGATCCCTCTTACTTCAATGATCTACCAAATTTCTCTATTGGTCCCTTTCTCACTCAAAATTTCGATCCTGCAGTTATTGAAGAAAAGTTACAAAATCTTAAGGATGAATTTATACCTGGCCCAGACGGACTCCCCGCCATGTTTCTTAAGAAATGCTCTTCCAACCTGTCTCTACCCCTTTCCTACCTTTTTCGTCTATCGCTCACACAGGGTGAATTTCCCCAGATTTGGAAGACCTCTTTTATAATCCCAATACACAAAAAGGGATCTAAGCATGAAGTTACCAATTATCGTCCCATTGCTAAACTCTCTCATATACCCAAACTCTTTGAAAGCATTTTATACGAAGCGTTAAGCTTCAAATGCAAGCCTTTTATTTCACCCCGACAACATGGTTTTCCAAAAGGTAGATCAACTACGACAAATCTAGTTGAATTCGTGTCTTTTGCACTCTCAGCCTTAGAAAATGGCAAAGAAATCGATGTTATCGCAACAGACTTCACTAAAGCATTTGATAAGATATCTCATAAATTGATCCTTTTCAAATTGTCTGCTCTCGGCTTTGAGCCGCTCTTTTTAAAATGGATTTCTTCTTACCTGGTAAACCGATATTATAGTGTTCGGTTTAGATCCGCCCTTTCTGTTCCATTCCTGGCCTCATCTGGAGTTCCACAAGGCAGTCATCTTGGCCCTCTTCTCTTCATTCTTACTATCAACGATGTTGAGAGTGTCATTAAGCACTCCTCCCTCTCCCTTTACGCTGACGACACAAAATTTTTTAAATCTATTTCCTCTCCCCAGGACTCTGCCCTTCTTCAAGAAGACCTTGATCGGTTTTCAATCTGGTGCCTCAAAAACTGCCTAGAACTTAATATAGCCAAATGTCAATTTATAACCTTCTCACGTAAATACAACCCGTCTCCCCCCCGACTTTATTTTCTCCATGGTCAACCAATTCCCCTGGTTCAGTCTTTCCAAGACCTTGGCATATTATTCGACTGTGAGCTTAATTTCCGTTCACATATCGATAAGATGATCCTCAAAGCCAACTCATCACTTGGCTTTATTAAACGGTGGTCCAAGGAATTTTCCAACCCGTATGTAACCAGATCTCTCTATATTACCTTTGTTCGCCCCCTGCTTGAGTATGCCAGTCAAGCTTGGTCCCCCTTTCACCGGGTTCATGTTTCCCGAATCGAGGGTATTCAACGTCGATTCCTCCGATTTGCCCTCCGTGGCCTGCCATGGAACGACCCTTTAATCTTACCTCCCTATCAAGACCGCCTCAAACTTCTAAATATGAATTCGTTAGAAGAACGTAGGAATATTGCTGACGTTCTTTTCATTCATCGTCTTCTCTCAGGTTCCATCGACTGTGCATCCATTTTGTACTCCATTTCCTTCAATACCAACCCCCGCAATCTACGTTGTCCTCGTCTCTTCTATCTACCGGTCCACCGCACCTCTTATGGCTCCAACGAACCTATCTCCCGAATGCTCCGAAAGGTCAACTCGAACCTCTCCCTTTTTCATTTCCACCTGAGCACTCCTCGTCTCAAACAAGATCTCCTCCATCACTTCCTTGGTCACTAGCTCTTAAGTCTTTCTGTTAGTTTTTAAGTTAGATTAAGCTTGTATTAAGCCAATAAATGGGGGCCTCAGCCCCCACCAAATTAATTGAAAACACAACGTTTCATCGCCATTCATAATATTATAAAGGAAGTTTTGTTTTATTTTGGCCTCCTTGAATGTTGAATTTTGTGCAATTTTTGCTCGATGCTCACAAACATACTGTCACTTCAGACTCAGTAACTTCGCTTCTATTTGTCCAAATGTCATGAAATTTGTGATGACAGTATGCCAATAGAAGACCTCACTAGAAATACCTATTTTTAAAAAGTCCTGTTTACTTTGGAACGGATTTTGTATAGCAGTATAGTTTTGCTCCAGCATCTAAAAAGTCTTCTGTTATAACATCAGTACTATCAGTATCAATGCATAAGTATTGCTCGATTTTTCAATGGCTTTGTAATGTTAATTAAGCCGTCAATTTAATTCCCTTCTGCCCACCTGTCAGGCAACTTCTTAATGCCGTCACTAAAAAAAAAAATTGCAGACTTCGGAAAAAGTGCCATTTTTTCCCAACCGAATTCCTGTAACTGTGTTCGGGTGGTCCTAGCTTTATGAATTCTGTATAGAATAAAACATCTTATCGACTAACCAGACCTGGCCGATTCTGCTCTAGTGCAGTTGACAATAGACTTCTCCGGTGATAGTCTGGTTACGAGCAAACAGCTAAAAATGCGTTATTCCCTCAGCGTCCCACCATACAGACAGTAACATCTTGAGCGGGTGAAGTCCATTTCAGGGATGTTATGCTGGCCTGCATTCTGGACTTACGTTGAGTTCCCTTATCGTAACATTGGGACTTCTTTCAAAGGTGAACTTCAGGAGCTCATCATCTAGCTCTTCCTTATCCTTTAGGTAGTAATTGCAATTTCTAAACTTTGCAAACCAACGCCGACACTTGGACTTACTGAGAACACCTTCTCCATACACATTTTGAATCTCTTCAGTGGCTTCACTTCTATTCTGTTTTCCCTGAACAAAAACAATAAAAGGATGTTAACACAACGAAATTTAGAGACTGAATAAGCAATCTATCCCAAATACTGATTTCAATAATGGTTTCAGCATTAAACTAGTTTTGTGCAAATTATGGCAGTTGGGGAATAACCCCCGAAAAAAACGCACAATACTTACGAGTATGTTACAACCCGATACCATAAAGCCTGTATCCCAGTGTTTAGGCCGAAAACTGTTGAGCATCGAGTTCAGGTTAAATCCATACTAGCTGTTCATTGTAGCCGGCTTAATGATAGGGTGACAAGGAGGAGTACAAGAATAGTCGCCCTATGGTGTATGGGCAATTGAGCATTTTTCAAATATGTATTAAGTCGCCTGGCGTCGGATATGAGTCTCACGGCGTTATTGAGTTGGGCATCCATCTTAATACATTAGCATTGTTCTACCACATTGTAATGCAGGATCCAACTGTGTAGTAAACAAGTGCAAATATCATAAAACGAATTGTTGATGCATTTGAGCTCGCGGTTGATTTAGGTTGATGTTGTTAATAGATGTTATGTAAGCAATCTGTCTAAGGCAATGCCTCAGTACTTTGAGTTTCGTATGTGGTAAATTGGCTTTTATAAAATTGGACGTTCATTTATAAATTTCCTTATCGGCTGTTAAGGTAGGACCAGCAGACTTGTGTTTTAGATATGCTCAGTTTGATTCGCCAGAGTTTTAGATAAGAAATGTTTGGAAAATAAAGTATTCATGTTGACTGCTATTGGAAATGTGATATTTATTTTTTAAATTCCATTCATAAAATAGAGTGACATCGAAAAGTATATTGTTTTATAATAGTTGTCTTTCATGTACCTATGTACCATTGAGAAGAGGAGGAGTCATCCATAATTTTGTGAATCGTGTTCTAAGATGCAGAAGAAGATGAAGAATTTTGCAATAAACAAATCGAATGAGTGTATAAAAAAAAAGCTTCAGAACTCATTCCGAGGGTCAAAAGTGGCCACTGTCCCACCTCAATAATGGTCTGTGGAGTATGTTCTGATGGCGTAATCCACCATGATTGACCTGTTGGCAGTCCAGACCTCAACTCTTTCCAGACCTAACTCTGTACCAAAGTTACAGTCCATGTAAAAGGGCATAATCTGCTCTACTCCACACAATAGGGAAGTTAATTCTTTAAAACAAGTCCAATTTCCCCATTCATGTGGTGTTTGCACATTGCTCACAGTATCTCAGGTTTGTGCTAGAAGGAAAATGGCATTTATTTTGAGTAATACACTCAGCGGTATTTAATTAAAGACAGATGCACTTTTGTCCAGAAAATATGTTCGTAGTGTAGACGAACATTTATGTCCAATTTTTTTCTTTTGTTTTTCCTTTGTGTTCTTTCTTCAATGAATGTTTTGAAAGTACCGTTACTCCCGCTCAGAGAATCTCAACATCTCTTATTTTGTCACTAATGATCGTGCGAAATTCAATTAAAATCAGTCGTGCTTATGCTGAAAAGCTGTGAGTTGAAAACGAAATCAGAGTTTTTTGCTGATTACAATTGAAAATATTTTTCTTACATTTACAACTTTTGGAGTCCGATGATTGTTGGCCGCAAGTCAGAATGGGAGAAGGAAAAACGCTCTCGGATGAGGAAATTGCCTAAATCGATGCGTATAAGGATACCGGTATGTCCAATCACCAAATTTCCATTAAATTAAATCGATCGGCTTCCGCAATCGATATGTTATTAAATTAGGAAGTAAGTACAACGCGAAGCCGAGTAATAAAAGAAAAATTTCACCAACGCAGAAATCGGCCATTATCCGAGCTGGGTTGCAAAAAAACTGCTACTGTTTCTAAAATTATTTCAGATTTAAAGTTGATTTAAAGTTAAAAAGCTGGCAGTAATCGACTGGTTTGGCAAAAAATGAAGTCAAAACCAGCTCTTACAGAAGCACATAAAGTTGCCCAACTACACTTTGCCAAAGAACACATGACATGGTCCAAACAGTGGTAAAGCGTGATTTTTTGGGACGAAAAAAATTAAACCTTGGCCCATCATCATCACGATTTTAACTATTATTGGCATGATAGAAAAAGTCCTGAGAGCTTCTCCACTAAGCGAAACTTTGGAGGTGGATCTTTGATGGTCTGGTCTGGTTTTAGCTATCATTGGAGGACTCCAATATGCAAAATCAGAAAATTATATTACTCTGTTGGAAGGTGTTTTGGTAGACTTTTTGGACCAACAGCCGGGTTCAAATACAATTTTCCAGCAAGATAATGCTGCTATTCATGTATCGCGGGTCAGTCGTGAGTGGTTTTCAGACAAAGAAATTCAACTTTTAGAGTGGCCAGCACGTTCATCGGATTTAAACCCGATTGAAAACATGTGGGGAAATCTGTCTCGTCGTGTTTATGCTGGCGGGCGCAAATTTGCTTCGGTGGAGGATTTACGCATGGCCTAAATTCTAGGCCTCCTCTTCTAATTCCAGCTCAGGAGTTCAAAAACCTGGTTAATTCGATGACAAGTCTGGCTGTTGGACTCACTATTAATTTAAACTTTTACATTATTTGGTATACTGAAATTTCTTTTGTTTTTATTTTACCTTGATTGCCTTTAATCGAATTTCGCAGTATAAATAGATTTTTTTTTTGTTTAACTAAGTAAAGATATATTTATTTGTTTTAGTAAATTTTTTTCTGTGCTTAAATAAATCATTTGTTTATATTCAATAAGTTTGTAAATAGTATTATACTTTAATCAACTTTGTTTAATTGAATTTCATTGAGTGCATTTTTTATAATTTGTAGCTATTAAGTGACTCAATAAACAAAACAAGAATAATTGAAAAATATTAAACCTGTTCTCACTTGGCATCAATTTTTCTTTGTGCCAGTACTCGTATTTATGTCTAGGCTATTGTAGATACATTCTGTAACTTATTACTGCTGGTTCTTTAGAAACGAATGTTTCTCTATAGTGTAAAAATCATTCTTACACTAAATGCTTTGCGCGCTTAACTTGAAATAAACACTTAATGGATTTGAAAATTTCCGTTTCCTGTCAGGTTTTGGAAATTTGTCTGAGCTTAAAAGTTTTTATGTTGCATTACCTTTAAATTCAAAAGTTCTTTGGTCTATTATTCAAATGTTTTTCTGTTCTATATAATCTGCGAGAGAAATCTTTACAACCCATAAAATGTGCAGATGTTTTGTCAAGGTCGCAAGCAGTTCTCATCAAGGTTGTCTCTCAGCATAAGAGTTGATTTGAATCGGTTTCTTTCTATCACTATTAAAAGTTTAATGAGAAAAAGTTTCTTTAGTGAGTACATTCCATAATGATGCTCACATTTGCTTGTATCAATTTAGATGGCAGCTACACATCTAATTGTTTGTCATTCTCAAATAACGAAAAAGAACTATTTATTTTAAATATGTGAACAAAACCCACTCTTATTTTATTTTAAAAATTTGCGCTACTTGCTCATCGAAATAAAATAGATACGAGTACACACAAACAACATAGCATAGCACTAGACACTTTTTCTTTTTAAAACCGCAACTGTGTCGGATTTGTATGTGAAAACTCTAAAAATATTACGTCTGAGTAATAATGCTTTCTCTCGAATTCGACGTACTCCTACGAAACAACAGGTCTCTATCACTTCTTACCTAATATTGCGGTCAAAGTAAATCTTCTTTCCAAATTTGGACTCTAACACTTTAAATCTTCCTCTTTTTTCTTTTCTGTATTTAAACTGTTAATGGGTTATTCATTATTTCAAACAAAAAACAAACAAAAACAAAAAAATTTAAAATTAAAGAGTACATGTACATACCATATAATCGTAATAAAAGAATTGTAGCTTGAAAATATTAGGAGAGGTTTTTTTTTTCTTTGTAAATATGAACGAGGTGCAAAAAAAAAATTGTTTAACATTATGACCTAAAGTTAATTTCAAAAGGTGATTTAGATAGTCAGCACCATGAATAAAGAATGATGGTCTTAGGAGTCCCAAAGGCTCCCAGGATGGTGAAAATGTAATTTTATTATGCAAATATACGAATAGTATGTGCGACCAGGGTATTGCGTCGATGACATTGAAAATCACGTTTGATAGGAATTAACATATTTTTATAAAGAGACGCGTTGAATTTATGAATTATGACATCAACGGCAAGAACAGCGATTAAATAAGAATTATGGGTTTTTATCGGAAATAATTTTACTTGTTACTGGAACTAAGTACTCGTATTATGTGTTTGCATGGCATTCCATAAGCGAGTAAGTAAAGTAAAGGGTGTTTTTTTTTAGAAAAAGGTTCCGACTTTTTTGTCTAAACAAAATACAAAGAAATTAACTTAATGACGATTTATTAAATTCATTCGAAAGATTATTTCATTATTATTATTTCAATATTTGAAAATAGTTTCGAACGTACCACATGTTAAGCATAACAGATCCAATTTTCGCCCACTTTTTCGGGAAATTAAGGGCGTATATCACATATCACTCGGACAATGTTTTGCTCCGAAACGTCAATCGTTGCTGGTTTATTGGCATAAACTAACGACGGACCCATAGAAAATAATCCAATGGCTTCAAACCGCACGAATTTGGTGGCCAATTGACAGGACTATTGCCAAACCGTTTTCAATAAAGCGATGTTTTTATTGGTATTATGTGGTGGAGCACCATCTTGTTCGAACCGCACTTCTTCAACATTGATGTCACGCAAATTTGGTAATTCCGCTGATCGTCGGATTGTACCGGTGTCAGTACAGTAACTTGTGCTCCGTCCTCATTTTCTAAGGATTGTCCTCCCTGTAAATACGGCAATTCTGCTTGTTTACTTAGCCGTTTCGCCAGAAATTAGCCTCATCGTTGAATAAAATTTTTCGGTAAAAAGCTGGTAAGCTTCCAGTTGATTTAAAGCCCAATCACTGAACACTCGACCCAATAAATGGTCACGTTGCTTTAGCTTTTGTTCGTGTTATTCAAACTCACTTCAATGTGTGAATTGGGTGCGAAATTTTTCAATAATTCGATAAATATCTTGTTTAGATGGCCGATGATGCCTATCGTAAATTCCCAGAAGCGCTCTATAAGTTTCGTGAACGAATAAATTTCAACAACTTACAATCGTTGTGTGGCGTCAATCTTTCCATGATGAAATGCTTAACTGCACTGAAAATAAATAAAGCTTGGCAGCTGAGTTCACATTTAATCCCTATTGAAGAGTCTGACACTGAAAAAAAAAAAAAAAAAAAAAAACAGCATGTTCATCCGAAAGTGGACTTGAGGGTAAACAGAGGACCATTTATAACCAGGTTGTTACGGTTGAAAGCGTTAGAAATGGGAAGACGGCAAGAGATATTATTGTACGTCTTTATTTGAGTTTTAACGCTCGGTTTTGAAACAAGTGCACAGAGATTTGAGAAACATCTGACCAGACATCTGACGAGGTGAATCATATTTTACATTGCTTGATTAGAAACATAGACATTTCGTAATATTTTTAGCAACATCGAATACGAGGTCGTTTAAACGTAAGTTGTTCATTAGTACACATAGCAACAATGTAAAGATTTTCAGTTTTACAACAGCATTGCGCTTTGGAGGTATTAAATCCCACTCGGTTGGTTATTTCTCAAGAAATCATGCTATTAAAATGAGAATTTGATGACGTTCCCGTTGTGTGATCAAAGAGCAGGGACATGAGTCCGAGGGCGAATATGAAAAACAGAAAGAACTATCACCAGGAAGGGAGAATACTGAATTAGAATTGGCAAACAGTAAATCATTAATGAAATTTAAAAAGAGTGTCTAAGAAAGAATAATGCCCTGTGGCACATCAGCATTTATTTTGTGGATATCAGACTAAGATAACATTCTAAGATAACTTGAATTGAAGATTTATTGATTCCAAATGCTGCCAGACTCTGTCAAATGCCATTGAAATATCAAGTGGAGCTATATTGCTTTCGCCAGATTTGCGTAGAATTTACTTTCACATTTCGAAGAGACAGCGTTTCCTTTTACTCAAAAAGAGTCCTACAAAGTAGGGTTGGTTAAAAATCTTACACAGTGGTCTTGTGGAAGAACATCTTTTCAGAAGGGAGAGTTACAAGACCATATATAAGAACGGTTTGTGTATAGTATCAAAATCTTTGAGTAAGTAGTCTTGATATTTAACGAATCCGTCGAATGGAGGCGAATACATGGCACAATCTGGACACGTTGACCTTGCTTCAAAGTGCGCATTAAGCAGATGGGATTTGTCCAAAGAGCTAACATCCGGAATGTAATTATGAAAGGGCTTTGAGATGAAGCATAAAGTGGAGTCTAATGTTTTTAACGAACGACAAATAATTTGTACTGACTTTGAGACAATGTGTTAGTATTTTTTGGCTCAGTTTTTGGCCGAATTGGAATTTCACAAGCTTAACAAAGGCGCTGCAGTCATTCCTGGGTCGTTTAAAATTGTTTCGGTTTTCGCCTGGCAGATTTTTAGATTTTTTTTTTTTTTTTTAATTGGTCTTGTAAGACCGAAAGCACTTCTATTTCCTCTATTTCTTCTTGAGACCTTCTTTGCAGCGGTACCACACCTCTTCTTTTGGTTTGATGTTTTTCATCCGATGAGGGATAAAGGATAGGCTTTCATTTAAGAGAGAATAGTGATTGTAATCATATCAGAAACGACATCCATGTCGTTATCGATAAAACACAACAACCAGTTAAAATTATTTACGATGGTACTAGGTCCGTTCCAATTGGCTTTGTCGTATTGCCATACGGTTCTCTTAGGAATTTTGTTTTTAACTTTGTGGTCTGTGTATAGGAAATTACTTGATATGACACAGTGAACACCGAGGCTGCAGGGGAGAGCACATCGTCGGTGTAGACTGTAGATACGAGTATGAAGGTGAGAAGTAAAAAACAGGCGATATTACGAGGGTTGTCTGAAAAGTTTCCGATCGCAACGTAAAGATAGCGGCACTCATCAGTAAAAGCTAGTGAATGCTAGTTGTGCATCTTTTGACAGTTACTTACCGAAGTTTCAGTCATTTTGGACGCGCAGTTTTTAGTTGACAGTCGTTTGAGAGAGTCGATGAGAGTGTTTTTTATGAAAATGGAAAAAATTGAGTATCGAACTGTTATTAAATTCTTGTTTTTGAAAGGCAATACGCCTACGCAAATCAAAAATGAGTTGGACTCCGTGTATGGGGACTCTGCACCATCATTTAACACAGTGAAATTTTGGGCAGCTGAATTTAAACGTGGCCGTAAGAGCTTGGGAGATGGTGAACAATCGGGACGTCCAAAAACTGCAACCACTGACGATGCTAAAGTTCACCAAATGGTGTTAGACGACCGCCGAATTAAAGTGAGCGAGACAGTAGAGGTTATGAAAATGCCCAAAGAACGTATTTGTTACATATTAAATGAAGATTTAGGCATGAGAAAGCTGTCCGCGCGTTGGGTGCCGTGTTTGCTTACGTTAGACCAAAAACGTGTTCGAATGAACATTTCCAATGCTCTGTTGGAGCAATTTATTCGCAATAAATCCGAGTTTTGGCGCCGATTAATTACTGTAGATGCAGCTTGGATACACCATTATACGCCCGAATAAAAAATTCAGTCAAAACGCAAAAACTGTTTTTTCGGCTGGGAAAGTGATGGCGACTGTTTTTGGCATAGTAAAGGAGTTATCTTAATCGATTACCTTCAAAAAGGAAAAACCATTACAGGTGCATACTACGCATCATTACTTGCTAAGCTGAAGGCAGAAATGGCGGAAAATCGGCCACATTTGCAGAAAAAGAAAATCCTGTTTCACCAAGACAACGCGCCGTCTCACATCTCAGCGGTTGCCATGGCGAAAATCCATGAATTACGGTTTGAACTGCTTGACCATCCGCCTTATTCACCAGATCTAGCCCCAAGCGACTTCTTTTTGTTCCCTCATCTAAAAACTGCGCTCGGAGGACAGAGATTTTCGTCAAATGAGGAGGCAATCACCTTCGTGAAGAATTATTTTGCAGAGAAAAACGCCAAGTACTATTTGGACGGGTTAGAGAGATGGGAGCATCGCTGGGAGAAGTGTGAATGGTTACAAAGAGACTATGTAGAAAAATAAAAAAAAAAATTGAGAAAAAATGTCTTGTATCATTGTTCAACTTTTCAGACAACCCTCGCACTATCAAAGTCAGGTTTTCGTGAGTGTGAGCCCATTTATAAGTTGGGGGTTAAGTTGAATTTCGTAGCGAAGGTTTCTCGAGTGTTGTCTGTCTAAAAAGTCGAAGCCACTCAGAATTGTGTATATTGAACTCGCCCGCAATAACGATTTTAGTATGGGGATACATGCATAATATTCTTTGAACGCAATCAGACAGCGCATCAAAGTCATTTAAAGTCGAATTGCTATTTAGTTTGGGATTTTTATTAAAAAACCAATAGTGGATGCCTTCTTTGTTTCTGCTTTAATTTTTGGAGTTTTGTTGATATTCTGTTGAACTCCATCTCTGGAATATTAAAAACGAAACGTTTGTCTTATCAGATTTAGGTTTTTACTGGAGGTACGATTTTCCTAACCACCCATCGAAGTCACAAATAGGTCGATTGCGCTATTAGTGCGTCAGGCTTCGGACGTTGAAGTCTTCTAACTTCCTCGCTTGGTTTAAGTGGCTTAGACGCTTTTTCATTTATGTGCTGTTTCAGTCTTTTCCAATCTATATATCGCTGACTAGGGCCTTTTCATGCTACAATGAAAATCGCTGTTACGGATGTACTGTTGTACTTTGGCAATTTTCAGCAATTTCTTGTTTCGAAGCCGTTAGGATGGCAGTACTTTATTTCAAAGCCACTGAATGATTTTAATGATGCTTTTCTAAGCACACTCTCATAACTTAGTTACTTAATCGCAAACCAGTTTGCCATTTATGGTAAGTTTTATGTTGACAGAACTGATCTAAACCAGTCAATTTTAGTTGATCGCTGATTGTAGTTTTTTTTGCTGATTCTTTGCGTGTTTTGCCTACTGTATGGTATTCGTAGCCCTTTGATGGTCGTTGGATTTAGAATACTGGCCTGTGGAACTCCATATTCTGGCCATGTAAAAAAAAATTATTATTTAAAACCCCTCCGTGGCAAAAGTAGGTGGAGTAATGAAACAGCTTTCTGCTATGCAGAAGCATGCTACTCTCAATAATTGAGATATTTAATAAAATCTAATCAATAATTTTTCAATCTTCAAGGCTATTTGCCTAGAACAAATCTACGTTTATATGGGCACAATGGAAACCCTGTCACAAGACCCCCGTCGAACTAGCAATTTCTTCCATATTTCTTTGAGTTTACAGCGCTGTCCACATAAGATCCAAACACTGTTGGTGCATTTTTTAAGGATTTTATCCTAACTAACACATTAATCACTATCAGCGTTTTCCGGACGTATTCCAATTTTTCCTTTAAATGATCACAGTGGTGGGATGGCAATCTTATGATTTGTGGCAGTCGTGACTTGAAACTTAGCGTTCTAAGATGGCTTAGTACTAAAACATTATTTCCGAATCTTTTGATTCAGTTCATCTTAACAAGCAGACAGAAAAAATGTTTGTGTTCTTGCTACCTAAATTGAAAATCAGATCTCACCTTACGGCGATAGCGACATCGATATGGTCTTCTTTGAAACTTTACAAGTGAGCGCCGTGGTTATATCACCGAAACTGTGTGACTATGTATCCGTATTTACTCGACATTCGAGTAGCTTTTTGAAATACCCCCTGGATAGGATGTCTTTTAGTACAACACGTATAGACGGGATAAATAACACTGGTCAACAACACTGTGTTTAGTTTGCAAATAACGGGAAAATAAGTCTGCCGATCAGATCACACCCCAAAACAATGGTAAAAGCGTTTACCTTTATACAAACTGTGGGCATTTCTGTTAGTGACGTGTGTCAGTGTGGATCAGATTGTGTGCGGCTAAATTTTAAAAAAATTGTTCCATTCTATTTGGATTTTTTATTTGTATTTAATAAAAGTAATATGTAGCGAGTTTGCAAAAGTTTTCCAGATTTATTCTGTTACGTCTGTGGTGAATTTACATCTAATATAAAATCTTTCGTACTTAATTTAAAAATAAAATATCAGGATAAACCTTGGGTACCACATAAATGTGAAGGGAGATTCAGATCAAAAGGGGATATTCTCGGAAATCTAAGAATTCTATTGTGTATGCAGATGTATCTGCAGAACCACACAGTGAAATTCTTCCAGTCTCAAGGTCACCTGTGTCAGAAAGAGTTCAGCATGTTTAACAGAGGAAATCATGGAAGACTCAGAATTTGAATTATCCCCACCTTCTGAAGCGTCCTAGAAAGTGGGTCAGATTGAGTTAAATGGCTTAACCTTCCGTTGCCCAAAAAAAAATTGGGGCTTTTGAGCTCAAGATTGAAGCAATGGAATATGCTCAAGCCTGAGGTAAAAATAACAGTACGAGAGAAATAGAACTGGTTGCATATTTTTCAAAAGAAGACACCTTGGTTTAATGTCATCACTAGGCTTTGAACATAAACCAGAAGAATGGCAACTTTTCATCGACGCGTCAAAAGCTAGTTTAAAAGCTGCGTTACTTCATAATGGAAATAAGTTCCCGTCAATATCTCTGGCAGATGGTGCTAACTTAAAAGGAATATATGACGTTGTGAAATTTATTTTAGATAAAATCAGTTAAAACATTTAGAACTGGAGCATATGTGTCGATTTGAGAGTGGTTGCACTTTTGCTTGGCCTACAGTTATGTAGGTTACACTGAATTTTGTTGTTTTTTGTGTAGAGCTCGGGCGGAGCATTTCGTAAGAAGAGATTGGCCTAGAGGAACAACGCACTTACCCGGACTAAAAAATGTTAAACACCCGTCATTAGCCGAGCAACAGCGTGTCGTTCTACCACCCTTCTATTGAATTGGGATTGATAAAAAATTTTGTCAAATCGATGAAAAAAGACGGACCAGGTTTTCATTTTTTGAAAGAAAATGTTCACATTATTAAGTGAGGCAAAAATAAAAGAAGGTATTTTCGTCGGCCCAGATATAACGAAGCTTATAAAGGATCCATCATTCGTATCTACTCTGGATTCCGTAGAAAGAGAGGCGTGGAGATCTTTCGTGAAAGTCACGGAAAAATTTCTTGGAAACCATAGGACTCCTGATTATGCTCTTGGCATGAAACAAATGTTGGGCTCATATAAAAAAATGGGACGTAACATGTCATTAAAAATGAACTTTCTGCATTCTCATCTAAATTTGTTCCCAGAAAATATGGGTGACGTTAACAATGAACAATCAAAACAGGTTTCATAGGTCATTGATACCCCTAGCTACTGTTTTTGTTTTCTGCATTAGTTTGGATGGTGACGTGGGCGCTGGATTTCCTTTTTTCAAATGTTAATGATTATCAGTTTTAGGCATCAAATAGTCGACAGAATATTTTGAGGAGAATCAAGCCCAATAATAGGCAGGTAAACTGAGCTAGATACGCAAAAAACGTTGCCTCAAATCAACTTAATTATTTTATCATTTTGACTTTAATTGGAAAATGATAATGTCTGTTTCTATGCCATCCGTTTATTTATTTTTAACGCCCTCTGTGTGAATAGATTTATAAGCCTAATGCATAATGTATGTCAGTATTAACATATTTACCAGTGGAAGCCGCTAAACCACTTTATTTATGTGCATGTAAAAATTAATTTTAATAAGCGTGCGACCCATGAATGCTTGTAGTAAGGGAAAACACGATTAATTTTGCTCCAATCGGGGCATCTATCATTTTGGAAATTGACAATAAATTATTACTGGGACTTCCAATGAAAAGCCGTTAATTCCTAACCTCCGGATGTTTTTCAAACTTTTTGTTTTTAGTTTGCCTGATCAGTAATTTTGCTTTCATATTCTCTATGATATGAGTCTGCAGTGATGGTTTGTTTCTCCCGCTTGCAGGAGTGGTCCACCTTCATCATCCTCACCATGATCTTTCCTAAATTAATTTTTCTTGTTGACTATAAAGTCGATTGCACTGAAGAAACAGAAGCAACCGGCGTCTCAGCCGGTTGTCGAATTTGTTTAAAAACTGTATTCGAAATAATGTAATTATGGCGTAGAAGGAGTCAATCAATATTACCGCTCCTTGCTAGAAACCATTCGATATACTGCAAAATCAGCTATGCTTCTTCGTTTCTTAAGCACTTGAGCCTCAACCAACAACTCTCTCCATTTAGCGTAGTCGTGCGCTAATCGTCTCAAGTTCTAAATACAAAGACGAGGTCTTTGACTTTACTATTGTAAAACTCTGCATGCATGCTTCTATCCAGTATGTGTGTAATTTTTACTCTTTGTTAGAACTTGCGAACATCGTTTCTGCAGAAACACCTGTCCAGCGCTTCACTGCTTCTTTCTCTTTTCCTTCTGAAGAGCCGGTTTTCTTTCCGTTTGACTCGCTCATAAAACTTGAGAGCAGCCCTCGTTCTTCTTCACAGCAACTCCATCCGTTTTGGTATACCATCTATGCTTCTAAGCACTCTTCATCAAACTAGCTGCGGTCTTCTACAATGGCATGCTGAAAATGTCCCTACTGGTCTTCTGCCCTCGATGCGGTTAATATAGGACCTATCGACTATCGAAACTTTTCGCAGACTCGGTCAGAAAAGACACTAGCAGTCTCTTGATTTCTTCACAGCACTTTTTCGGTGTTCTGACGTCGTCCGTGAACTTAGAGTTCACTTTTTGGCTAGAATAAGGTAGTGTTTGGCTAGAACAAGGTAGTGTTCGGCTAGAACAAGGTAGTGTTTGATGTGATCAGTCGAAACAGTTGATCAGACGTTCCCTTTGTTGATATTATTGTGGCCTGCGTTTATTTTCAGAGCTGTTGTCGTGTAAATTATGTATTCTAACTGCGCCGCTGAGTTACTCCTCTTTCCTAACTTGTTTTTAAAATCACCAAAAACAGTCTTAACATCATTTTTGGGCATTGTTTATAATAAAACTGGTTGAGAAGCTCTATTAGGCTTATCGCGTAATCGAATATTAGGCTTATGTTGCCGAAAGAAGCTTTAATACGGATAGTAATAAGACTATCTGCATCCGATGCGTGAAACTCTAGCCTTCTTGCCCAAGTCTTCCTCTGATATCCAAACCGCATTCAATTGGCGCTGCTTCTGCTCTCTATACCGATGACCATAATAGATGTCACAGTTTTCCATCGACCCATCGCACCGCACTTCTTCGATAGTAGGAGAGTTTTTTCTGTTACTGGTGTCTGCTTGTAGCTCTATAACAAAAGTGATGATAAAAAAAAACTACGCTGACTATTACGGCGAACAGAAGCAATGCCTAGTTATGTGCGGATTTGTTTTAAGCTCCAGATGAAGGCCTGAGCCTTCAGCACGTCAGAAAAAGCATTGTAACAGTCCACATCATTAGTAAATTCACCAACATCCGCCTTATATGCGCTTACCAAAAAGAAGAAATAAACGATGCTAGCAAAGAATGTGTCTGCACTCTCCTCGACAAGACTCTAAACATAAAATCAAATTCGTTTTAGGTGATTTTGAGGTAAAAATAAGAAAAGAAGACACCTTTGGATGTCAAAAAGCATAGTTTACACGAAAGTACGTCTGGGAACAATAACTGAATTCACTGCGGACGGAATATCACTTTAGCTAGCACACTGTCCAATACCCTCAGTATTCATAAAACAGTCACCCAAATTGATCAAGATACAGTTGCGAATCATTACTTCGTTCCGGTCAAGGAACGTTTAATGATATGCCAGCCACCGCAACAACGGCGAACCAATGTTTAATGTTGAGCGGCTGCAATCCCAACAAATCGCCAAAATCATATGCCGATCGCATATTACTTAACCTCTCGTCAATGCCTTTTACACTCGCATTAAGTAAAAAAGACCCATGGCACCCATGACATGAAGTCGCCAGAAATGCTGGTATGATGAAGATTACAGGTAAGCTCATGTAGTTAAATAACTCGCGTATGGAGCGGTACTTCATTGAAGGATGAGAGGAGTTCATAGGTTCTGTGAGCAAAACACGGAATGAAGAATATCCACCTTCTCTGGAAAACCGTACGAAACGAGCGATCGAGGATATTCAAGCAAATTTAGTAATAGAGCCAAAATCGGCCATACGGATATGTGGAAAATCACCTCTGCAAAATGCTAAGCCACGCGGTCGTCCCACATTCGGCAGTATGTCAAAACCAAGATCTTCACTCCAGATACTATATGTAGTTGCATGCTAGCCATTAAAGGACTTTTTAATATCTCGCAGTCCAAATTATTAGTTAGTGTATCGTATCGTGAAGAACAATAATTTCCCGGCAAAATTGTTTTCGGTAAAATCCTCTCAAGACCTTAAAGAAAAAGGGTTGAGGTCGCGTATGACGTCGCGGCATTACGAAGTTTCCCTTCATGATAAGTATTTTAAAATTCCCACTGTTTTGACGTTTTCCAAATTGCTGCTCCCCAATAAATATTCCATAAAGGTTCAGTGTCGGTTTGCTCTGTATCGTTCTGTAAGAAGGGCGTAGAAATATTAGCGCCCCACTGAAATGACTTTATCACTGTAGAAATTCAGTTAAAAGAAGTTGTCAACTTTCTTAACCATCTGCCAGGCAGTTTGTTGAGCATAAGAATTTGGGAGATTCAAGGCGTTCGTCTTGGCCTTATTTGCATTCAGCTCTCCTATTCTTGCCTCGGCTTCCTCCGAAGATAGCCTACGAACTTTTCTGATTGACATGATCAAACTTAGTGAATTATACTCAAAGCGTTGCTCTATAATGAGCCGCAGGGTGTAAATATGGAGGACATAGGGAGGCGAAAGCCTGCCGATCTCGTCATCGACAATTGAATCTAATTGATTTCTGATCCTATTCAGAATTTTGTTTTTGCTATTATGATAAAATGTCGGGGTTACACAAAATAACGTTGCAACTTGAGACCGCCAAGTTCACTTTGAGAAGGAAAAGAAGAGCCGCTTTTACTGTATGCACAGCCTGAATACGTTGCGAGACACGCGGGCCAACGCACCCACTGCTTGATGAGCTTCAGTTCATAACCGCGTTCCAGATAAATCACTGAGAAATGTCGGAGGCAACTCCAGCGACTACCTAATTTGAAACACTTCGACATACTCGGAGCTCATGTCATGTAGCGAAGCTATCGAGCCACGCTCATTTCCTCTAAAGGATCTAATCCTCCAGAATCCTGACAAACGGTGACATCTGCTATACTAAATGGTATAGAGACGGGATGCAGCTCCTGTTTGGAAGTGGTTTTGCCACAATTAAGCAAGAAATCTTGAGCTGTAGGTATCTAAATCTGATCGCAATACCCATCAAGACTATGTTTGCCAATATACCAGTATGAGTAATGACCTAAGCACGAGGAAAAGATGTTAAATCAACAGTGCAAACCTTTACCTGGATGACCCTATTCTTCAGAGTATATCGTTAACCCATTACGGAGTCAAGATCGCTGAATTGGTTCACTAGAAACTCTTCCGTCACAATCTCTACTTTGATAACCTGGCTAGATGCCGAAAATCCTCACATGACTTGTACCTCGGGAATGTGGAAGCAGCTGTACTTTTTCTGGACTTGCGTCCCCAGTTGTGCTCGCTCTGGTCCGAGTATTGTTTAGTTACACTTGCGGAGTCAGACTCAGTATATCCCTACATTTTGGTGGCTATCTTCATCGACGCCCCTTCTTCTTGCTCATGCTAAGTTAAGGTCGCGCAGATAGGTTTTCCAAATCAACACTTACGTTGATCTTCTCCATCAATTGTTCTCGAAACTTAAGAATTCATTTCATATTGAATGTTACGGGTTCGATCTCATCAAGTACGAGTACTCGTCGATTAAAATGATGCGAACGTGTTTTGACTCGAAAGAATTCACCGGTCACCGGTGCGTTCGCTTCTTTTGAAACGGGAGCTGCCAAATGGGGTTTAGCAGTAAAAGAGGGCAATATCAAGTTTGCATATGTTGTCAATAAGAGGAGACAAGACATGGATCAATTGGACAGAATGTCACAATCGACAGCTATAGCTTCGAGGTATCATAGTAACGGACATTGCTATCAATTCTCAGTAGAAATAAAACGAAGATTTACTTCTATATAATTCCTTGATCGCCCCAGTCGTACTTTATGACGCTGAAGCATTAATTCTATCGTGAGAAAAATTCTTCGTAAAATATTTGGTCCGGTTTGTGTTTACAGGCTTTGGATTTGAAGATTCAGCGACGAAAACTGTACATCAGTCGCCTGAGATTTCTAGGACATGTAGTGCGAATAGACACCAATGCTCCGGCCCGCATTGGGGGCACCAAATCTAGCCCGGAGGGAAACGGGACACCACACCGCGCACAAGTAGAAGGGATCTCAACCGGCTTGTAGAGACTTCTTAATCGAGGCCCAGGCGCCATAGGCCCCACCTAAATTAGTAACTAAGTAAGAACGTGTTTCAAATGTTCGCACAATCCGTTAAAAAATGCGTGTTACTCTTGCGGGTTAAAACAAACTAAATGCGACAACGCAGATATTTTTACAATATATGGTATATATACGATACTATGGATGACCGTTGTGTTAGGATCAGGGATATCCAATTTTTTGTTTGTGCTTTCTATTATGTGACTCTCATAGGAAAACTGGGTGAGTTCGGATCCATGCGAAACCTAGGAGATCCGGACATTTTCGAAGTTTATATGGGGCTATGTTGAGAATTAACATTGTGTAGGGTAAGTATTTAGATACTGAGAAGCGATTTGTAAATTAAAATAGTAATCTTGATCACAACGTAACCAATAAATCGAAAACAGCATAGCTACATCAAAGAGCTTGATGGAATCTGCAAAAATTAAAAAAAATAAGTGTATACGAGTATGTATTGTACATATGTCTGTATTTACAAAAATATATACATATGCGCGTTGATTAAAAAATGTATTCTTGATTCTTCTATAAGCGAAAAAAAATAAATAATAAAATGTGTGGGTGAGTTAATTTTTTTGTTTTTCCTTAGATTTTTTGCAAAAAAAAAAAAAAAAAAAAAACAACGAAATTGTAAACAAAAATAATCGCGTTGTTCGAATAAATTAATGAATGAAAAATATGCGGTAGAATATGTGGTAGAATTTAACTTTAAATGCAAAGGTTTTCAACATACAAATATGCGTTTCATTTACGTAGAGGATGCAACAAAGTTTTATTTGTGTTGTTTTAATCTGATTATAAAATTGATTTCCATGAAATGAAAATTCTTTATACTACATGTAGGTATTTATTTATAAATTGTTGGCCATTTTGAATCATTTATTTGCACCTACGGGTATCTACCACCTAATCATGTTATTGATTTTAATTTGGATTCGCTTCCGAAACCAGTCTGTACCTTAACGCGGAAAATTGGATTGGAAAAAACTGCATATGGGCAAAAGGTTTGAAATATTCTGTGGAACTTGGATTTTCTTTGCACTAAAGAAGCGTACCTTCTTAAGAGTTTGCTTAATATTTTCGATAAAAGTATATCAAAGGGTTATATTTTAACCAAAATGTTTTGCTTTCGTTTGTACACAGATTTATTGGATTTGGTATTGAGCATTCCCATTTAATCATTAATCTATTTTACTAAACCGTGAGTATTTGCAAGGTGTTTTTAGATTATGTTTATTTTTCCATTAAGTCGAGAAAATGATATCGGCTAAGTGGCCGCCGCCAGAATTGCCCGAGATGCCACCCTTGTCATTTCCTTTCATTTTTTTCCCGTCACAGAGCAAACAGAACACTACGTTCTCTTAGTGTATCCTCTCAGGATGGCCGTCTCCCGATCTTGTATCTTACAACAAATGTTCAAACTGTTTGCCTTCAGCGGTAATGCAATCTCTGCTTCTTCTTACAAATGATCTGGTAATAAGACGTGCATATCTTCTGGATTTGATGTCTTCAACGCCTTATGCTATTTTCTGTCGCAGCTCGTTTAAATTTTTTATCGGCTTAGAATAAACTTTTTCTTTTACTGCTCCCCAGTAAAAAAAAATCGAGTGGATTTAAATCAGGTTAACGGGCTGGCCACGAAATTGTACCAGACCGCCCTATCCACCTGTTGGAGTATTCCCGATCGAGGAACACTCGTACTGTGCGAGCATAATGCACTGGGCAGCCATCTTGTTGATACCTCATGCATGCATAAATATTTAGTAGCACGTCTTCCAATAAATTTGGTAAGTGGTTCTTCAAAAAATCTAAATAAACCTCTGCATTCAAATTCTGCGGCACTTCAAATGGGCCAATAATTCTACCACTCAAAATTCCCGTCCACATGTTTACTTTAAAACGATACTGTGATCTAACTTCCCGCATCAAATGTGGATTTTCCACGTGCCACTCGTGCAAATTGTGGAGGTTCATGTAACCGTCCCTTTGAAAAGTTGATTCGTGCGACTTTTTTGAATTTTTTCGAAGAATCTCGGATCCTCTCTGAACCTCTGCAACATCGTTTGACAAAATTGCACTCTTCCTTGATAATCTCGGGGTAGCAGACTTTGGACTCGTTGTACATGGTACGGATGGAGCTGGTTTTTCCTTAGAATTCGGTGTGCTGTACTTTTGGGCATTCCTATGCTTTCTTCAATTGCACGTACTGAAGTACTATGGTCTTCTGTCACTGCTTGTAAGATATTTTCAATTCAGATAGCTTTTACAGTTTCTGTCACGTTACTGTAAGGTGACAGTTAAGCATGGAGGTGGCAGCGTAATGGGGTGGACTTTGAGCTTTTCAGCTTATGGAGTCGGTCCTTTCATCGAAGGTATATAAAGCGCTTTAAGTACAGGAACATCCTTCAAATACATATGCTATCCTACGAGGAATGGGTGTTTCAACACGACAACGACCCGAAACACACATGAGAAATTCGAGTTGCTGATTGGCCAGCATAATCTCCAGACTTGAATCCCATCGAAAATCCTTTTGGGACACTCAAGCTTAGGCTTGCTGGCCAGCCCTTTCGCAATAAAACGGACGTAAAGGAAGTTGCGAAAGCATACCTAATCCTATTTTAACCAATTTAATTTCGTCTATGCCGAAGAGGTGTGCTGCTGTAATTAAAAATAATGGATACTATACAAAGTATTGAAGAAGTTGCTTACATTTTGCATAGGCTTTTTGGCTTATTCTTTTTATTTTTTATATTTACAAATTTTTTTGCTGAAAAAAGATCTTACTCTAAGGCAAAACTTCTCAAGTGTTTCCTTTTTCTTTTATTGATAAATGTGTGAAAAAATTACAATGAAACATCAGAATGAAACGGTTGCTTATATTATTTTGCACAGTACTGTATGCCAATTATTATTATTATTATCAAGGGAACGATACAAATGAATTTGTGGGGTCCGGTATTTAACGCCGGGGTACTATGCCCATGTGGTGCGTTTTGTCAACAGCACGCGGAGTACTGAGTTCCCATGTGGTCACCCACCTACGTACTTACCGCGCCCAACACTGATCATTAAAAGTTTGAAACGAACTATAAAATGTACACTTGTTCGGCATTTTCTCTTTAATTATCCACTTTTATCATAAACACTATCCAAAACGAATTTGATAAGATAATTGGAAAAATAACCCAAAACAAATCCGCTCGCAGATATTGTATCACTATGAAAAGTGAAAGAATTTGGAAAATTGTTCGAGTTCAGATTCTGGAATATCCTATTTGCAATCTTTTTTCTTCATTGTTACTTCCTTTGATTAATTTCAATATAAGAAAATATCTTCGTCGTTCTCATATTGCATCAACTAGATGTAATATTCGATTACAACATAATCATCGTCATCATCCTCATCTTGAATCAATTGTCACTACGCTATAATACCTGTTCTATTGATTCTGCCCCACAGCAAATAAGTATAAGAATTCAATTACAACACTATTGAAGAATACTCCATCATAAATCCATTAAAAATCGTTCAGACCACAAATAATCCTTGACCTTATCCAGGCTCACTACAGAATAAAGCGATACGTGTCTCTCTATTGCCTCGATTTACGCAAATGAGCAGGCATTGAAGGAAGCACTGCAGAGCCACCCGCCCACGCGTCGTCGTCAGTCGCCTTATTGTATCTTCCATCAAAAAGTTGTTTACCTTTCGAAGCAATACGTCAGTTCAGCTGCTGTTTTTTACACGTACTTTTCCCCTTTCGTTCGTTCTCAAATACTGAGCTTTGTTGCCTGTTTTGCCATTTGCAAGCCTTCATACGAATATCCCACAGCATAAAGAGGAGGCAAAGAGAACAAAATTTACATAAAAAAAAAAGACAGAAGAGAAAGAAAATCGATAAACCTCACAATTGGCTCATTTAGGGAATGCGTCATCGTTAAGTAAAAACAAAAAAAAAATTATAAAATACTAATTCTTAGAGGAAAAGGAAAAAATTCAAAATAAAAATGAAAAGAGGAAGAATTCTAAAGAATTTCCTTTGAAACACACCACACAAACGAGGGTGGGATTCGGGTGTTAGATATTCACCTTCTGAAATGACGTATGGTATCGTGTCGGCAAAGAAAGAAAATTAGATAATATTCGATGACAGCACGAAACATGTTTTTGTGTTGTATAATGACAGCCACTTTGCGTTGACGCGAGGACTGCCTTCATTGTTTAGACTGTCTGTTTGTTGCTTAGCAAGACTACCTACCTACATACTATTCATTGCTGACGGTGCGAGTAGTGTCTCAAATGTCACCGTTGCCGTGCTAAATACGGGTAGTTCCGTAGTGATTTTAATTGACGGGTCAGTTACCCCAAATGAGGACCACTACAACCAGACCACTGACGCCCTGTCGTTTAGTTTGGAAGTTAGAATTTCACGCAAAACAGAATTTCAGTTTGGAAAACATGACTTCGTTATAAAAACGTCACTAGGGCGTTTTTGATTATGATTTATGAATATTTCAAACGTTCTCGTAGATTTATTTAGGTGACTAATATGACTAATTTATTTTTCTCTCTTTGGGTTATGTAACGTTTTGTTTTTTGTTTTTGGCAAACTTGAAATGGTGGTGCTTGGCCGAAACAGCTCAAAAACTGGTTTTAAAAATGTTTATTCTTTTGAAGTGAACTAGACATCAGTTTGTAAATATGAGCAATCGGAAATAACTCTCTGTTACTTAAATCACTAAACAAAAAATTGAATTAGTTTGTGAGTGCCATGAATTGTAAAATATTTCTAACAGAATCTCCGAAACCATTTGGGGCTTATTAAAAGCAACAAAACTGTGGATTATGCCTAGCAACACGAATCGAATATTACATTTGAGACCTTATTCCTACATAAAATCTGCGATGTTTGAAACTAAAATAAGGACTCAAAAAGTGGTCATCGCACCTACCAGACTTTAACTTTTCAATTTCAATAACTGGCGCAGTATTATTTCCTTATTGCATTATTAATCTACATTCTGAAATTCTATTGCGACTTTCATCATCGAGTTGTTCCCATGGACACAAGGAGAGTAGTTTCTAAAATCTTTCTGTCATAATACGATATATTTTGGTCAGTATAGTAGTGATTAGTGAACAATTTACGAATTTTTCAGAGTGCTAGATGAAGTTCTTCAAGGTTGTGAACTGTGACCCATGCATTTTCTTGTGACGAAAGTTGATTTACTAACTATGTACAATACAATGTCATTGCGGATGTGTACAAAAGTTTTAGAACTTCCCCTTCTACGTTCTTCGACTCTTTACAAATTTCTTTATTTTATTTTCAACTAATCTACGTAGCGTCGGTTTAGGACGATCCAATCTTCTGCCTACTGGTGAATTTTATTTCCATTCTAACAACAACAATAAGTCATCTGAATTTGACAAATTTAATGTTTTCTGTAAAATACCAATATAGTCATATGTTACCATTAGGGGTTATAAAGTGTTTTTCTTTTTGTTTTTTAAGAGAATTCAGGAAATAAATTTAACTAAAAATATACAATTATATTTAAATATAATTTCGGGCATATGAGCATATGAGCAATTACAAAGCGTATCCTGTTTGTCCATTTATTGGGCCCGTATATCGGCAACAATATGATGTACAGCAGTTTTTCAGTAAGAACTATACATCTTATACAAATTTTCCTTGCCAATGTCTAACTTTTAGTCATGGTAATCGACCAAGCAACGTTTACAAATTAACAAAATTTATTACCAAAATTCAGAGTCGGTGGCGTCAACTTTAAGAGCGCTAACGCAAATTTTCGGTCGTTATAATCGCTCCACCCGGCTAGCTATTCGTAATTTGGTACAAAAATTTGAGTGTACACGCTTTCGGTGCTTAATGTTGAGAAAGAAATGCAAGGGGTGCTGAAAGTATTGAGGCCGTAACTGCATCAGCTGACAGCGACCTAAATCAATCTATTCCACGCTGTTTGCTATAGGGACATGTTAGAACGTTATTTTTGGCCGCACGTAATTTGGTGCACACAACATTGGTAAGATGTGCTTTCAACAGGGCGTCACTTGCCACACAGGAGACCAAACCATCGAGGCATTGAAGTCAAAGTTTAGTGAGCGTGTATCTTAAGAAATTGCCAGTCAATTGGCGGCCTCACTCGTGCGATTTGACACCTCTGAATTTTTCACGAAAGTGCCTGAATACCGGGCGAAATGTGTGGAAGAGTGGTCGAAAATTGGCTTCAACGAATTGATCCCTGCAAGCGCACTTGTGAACATATGAATGCAGTCGAGTTCCATTCATGATCATATGAGATGTATTTTACTAGGACATAAAAGTTTCTTCGATATCTCAAATAGTTTGTGTTTTATTAAAAAAAAAAACAAAAATATACATATAGTCCTGAATGGAAAACCCAATACATACATATGTCTTATGTACAATATATTGCCTTCCCAAGCCTTAATTGTTACTGATATAATCACCTTAATCCAGCTGCGTTTTATTGGTACATTTACAGGTCCGAATCTTGAATTAATTGATACTGCTTTCTTTCCGGGACAACATATTGCCCATATCAATCAAATATTCTTTGACTGTCTTTCTGTATCGGCCACCATTGACTTTAAAACAAGCCCATTCCTTTTTTTTTTAACAAAAAATGCCCGATGGTACCATCATCGTGCAAATCGTCAGCGCTATGTGCAAACATTTTAAAGACACAGATCCCGCGTTTATAATATAAAAAAAAATTACACCAGCCAATTCATTTTTGGTGATGAAGTATCTGAAGAGTCACTTGCAGATTATTAACATTCAAATTACTGCAGTTTTGTTTATTGACGTATTAATTGTGACAATCGTTGAAAGCAATTTTGGCATCAAATTCCGGATCATTTTGCAATTAGTTTTGGGCCATTTAACATGTTATGATGACTTCAAATGATAAGCTTGTAACGGTGTAAATCTATCCATGCTGAATTGGTAACAGCTATTGTAAACAGCCTTATTAGCAGTATCATATGCAACGTCTGAAACCGAAAAATTTAAACGTAGACCAAAAAGTATGGAAAAAATTTATTGCTTTCTCATGTCTCATAAGGGGTTGGCTGATAACACAACCGAGGTAGGTAGGTAAAAGTGGCGAACTCACTTAGGCCTGTTAGCCCGTTGTGATGCCACGTGGATCTGTGATCCTCTTACCCATGTAACCAATGTGGGCTTATGATGAAGCGTAGGAAACTGTTAACGTCTATATTCTTTAGATCGTTTAAATCATTATAGAAGAAAGCTCCTACGTGAAGTTTCCTTCTCTGGGAGAGAGCTGGACATGTACAGAGTAGGTCAAGAGGTACAAGAGGATTGTCTCCTCTTCCTCCTCGTCCATACAGCTTCTACAGATATCGTTTGTAAAAGCGCCAAGCCTTCTTGCGTGCTTGCCTATGAGGTAGTCTCTAGTGATGACACCTATGATGGCGCTGAGATGCTTCCTATTTAGAAGGATCAGACTATTAGAGTGATTCGGATCTAGCTCTGGCCAGATCTGTTTAGTCGCTAGACATGTTGGTCCAACAGTCCACCTTAGGTCTGTTCTTTTATTGGCATCCAGCTTTAGTATTAATTTGCACGTAGCGATAGGTATACCTATACTACCTTTTACCGGTAGAATATGTAGAGTGGTTCCAATTTTGGGGAGTCCGTCGGCCCTATAATTCCCGTGAATTTAAAGTGTAATGAGACTGAGTCCAGGAACTTGATAGCAGCATGGCTATCCGAAAAGATGCGGATATCATTTGCAGATATCACGTTTTTCTTTAGCCAGGGCAGAGCTTTAATCGCTAAAATTTCCGCCTGGAACGCGCTACAGTGATTTGGAAGACGGAAGGAGAGGCTTAGACTTAGCTTATCTTAGAAAACACCGCCATCAACCCCGCTATCGGTTTTAGATCCATCTGTGTAAAAGTGGATTGACTTGTCCTCCATGAAAGCATCTTCCTTCCAGAAGGACTCAAGGGGGAAGCTTACATGGAAGTCTTCGTCAAACCAAAGTTCAGGTATGGTGTAATCGATGTTGTCTGTGAGGATTGCTAATATATTAAGAATATTAGCGTGGCCAAATAAATTATTTGTCCACTGTGTATCTACTGAAGATATTGAGGGGATTCAAGTGAAACAGAATATCTAATGCTGCGGAGGGAGTAGAACATAAGGCTCCGCTTATGCATAGACATGCTGTTCTTTGGACTCTGCTTAGTTTGCTGTAGTTATAACACAACCTAAAAACCGATGAAATTATTTTGACACAACCTAAAAACTGATGAAATTATTTTTCCGCTACCTCACTTTGTTTGTATGTCTGTATAACTGCACTACTTTAAATTAACTTAAGGAATATCCGCTTTGTGACTCTTAGACCATTTGTGGCTCCTTAGCGGGTGATCTTGCCTATTTGTATCTTAATACAACTTAAAAAGTTAGTGGTAACATGTTCTTCTTTGCAGGACCCCGATCATGCAAAGCAAAATGTTTGATTTTTTAACAATTCTTCAGATGGTTACGAGGCCTCGGCGGGAAGCACATATTTCTTTGCTTGTTCAAAACATACCATACATGTATGTATGTACGTGGTTTAAAACGTACTTCACTTGAAGGTCAAATCGTTTCCAGTATTACCGTAAGAGCTTCTATCACTACACGCTGCGGACGCCCAATGATGTTGATGTCATCCCCGTGTCGTACTCGTAGCAGCTAAATGGATTTTTTGCCGGCACATCTCAGAAAGTATCAAAAATAAGTTTCCAATCTGCACATTGCATTGCATTTTTTTTCAGCGTTGCACTACTAATGTTCATATGCGGAAATAAATTTAATGACAAAAATAATCAGTTGTCAATTGAGCCTCATTGGTCATTTGAAGGATTTTTCGGACCCTGAGGATATGTTCTATCGCGGATTTCAGTAGAATTGAGACATATAATTGCCTTTTTTGTAATAAAAATTTTAAATAAATTGATGGCGCAATAGGCCGGTGTTTACCTAGACCTATTCTTGCTGGTTAATGTGTAGTTCGTGTTGGGCATTTTATGCACAGATAAGAGGTGCGGAGACTTGCATAAGCAGGATTTTTCTCCTTTCTGTATTCCGTGTTTGGCATCGGTATCGAATCCAGGTACTCTGACATATCACACTACTCGAGGAACTTGACCACTGATTGGTTGGCACAGACTACAGTCTATTTAATAGGTGAGGCAAATACCACTTATATCCATTCACCTTCAAGGCAACTTCTTGGAAGCGGTTGTTTATCATCTTCATTGCTTGAAAACATACGAGGGCGGGTCAATAAGTCAATAAGTTTTTGAATTTCTGACCTCTTTACTGAAACAGCAACACTGCTCCTGTCAACAGGCATTTGTCAGTTGACTCCTGTCAAAATTTAAACTTGCTGCGTCAGTTAGTTTGTGTTTGACAGCTATTTTTATCAGACTACTCACTAATTTGAGGAGAAAATGGAAAAAAGTGAATTTCGTGTGCTTATTAAGCATTATTTCTTGCGAAAAAAAACCATTACCGAGACCAAGGCTAAGCTTGATAAATACTATGGGGACTCTGCACCATCGATTTCAATGGTAAAAAAGTGGTTTACTGAATTTCGTTGTGGCCGTACAAGCACTGAAGATGCCGAACGTCCTGGACGCCCAGTTGAGGTCTCTACACCCGAAACAATCGAAAAAATTCACGATATGGTGTTGGTCGACCGAAGATTGAAAGTGCGAGAGATTGTGGAAGCCGTAGGGATCTCGCATGGCTCAGTGGTTTCAATTTTGAATGATCACTTGGGCATGAGAAAGCTTTCCGCAAGATGGGTGCCGCGTTTGCTCACAGTCGACCATAAACGCAATCGTGTAACAACTTCACAGGAAGGTTTGGCGTTGTTTAATCGCAATATGGAGGAGTTTTTGCGCCGTTTTGTAACCGTGGACGAAACATGGATCCATCACAACACACCAGAGAACAAACAACAGTCAAAACAGTGGGTTTCTAAGGGTGAATCGGCGCCAAAGAAGGCCAAGGTGGGTTTGTCAGCCAATAAAGTTATGGCGACTGTTTTTTGGGATGCACGCGGGATAATCCACATTGACTACCTTCAAAAGGGAAGAACAATCAATGGGGAATATTATGCCAACTTATTGGACCGATTCAATGACGATTTGAAAAAAAACGACCTCATTTGGCCAAGAAAAAAGTTCTTTTCCACCAAGACAATGCAAGGGTGCACACATGTGCAGTTGCCATGGCAAAAATCCATGAATTGGGCTATGAATTGCTCCCTCATCCACCCTATTCTCCAGATTTGTCTCCGAGCGACTACTTCTTGTTCCCAAACCTGAAGAAATGGCTTGGTGGAAAAAGATTTGACTCCAATGATGAAGTCATCTCGTCATTTTGAGGACCTCGACAAATCATTTTTTTTGGAAGGGATAAAAAAATTGGAGAAGAGTTGGACAAAGTGTATAGAGCTCAAGGGAGATTACGTTGAAAAATAAAATTATTTTTTATCAAAAAATCAAAGTCACGGACTTATTGACCCGCCCTCGTACTATGACAAAATATATTTTCATATCTACATATAACTATGCGAACATGGAACATGCGCTACTGGTGTCTCAACAGCCCTAAAGAATGCTATCAAAAACGTTAACATTGTCCACAAATCATAGTGTGGTGTGCAATTTCTGTCCGAGGGCTAATTGTCTCTTATAAGGCATGAGGAATAGTGACTGCCGAAGTGTATTCCCGAATGATCGATGAGTTTCTATTCTATCTACAGCTGTTTCCAAGGAACCATTAAAACTTTCCGAGTAAATTAAAAAGCTAGCTTGGAGATATTCCCTGGCCTTCTTACTCGCCGGATCTCATATTATACAGCCATTTGTTGTAGGAATATCTCCAGTCAGATCCTTACAATAACAATCTCGATCGATTTAGACCGTACAGGAAAATAGTCGTCTTGAAGTTGCACCTACGCTTTGCTCTCGCTTATTGGCGATTGCAAGGGTCCATTTTATACCATATTTAGTATAAAAAAATAAATTCCCGTTCTTATATTCTAAGTTTATAAAAATGAAATTGTATTTATGTTTTTATTTAATTTTAAACTTTACAATTTTCCACTGGCAGCCTTTTACTTTCCTAGCTTGATATTGCAGCGTTCGCATGTGAATATTTTCTCTCACCTATTTGGTATAAGCACTCATCAACGTGTCCTCATTTGGGTTGAATATGGGAATAAATTCTTTACAAACATCTGTTAGCTTAATATGACGTCCCCTTAGCTTAGTGAACTTGTGAATAATCACTGTCCCAATCAAAGCTGGAATCTCTATTGCTCATTTGTTGTGACCACACCCAGTGACCTATTAAAAACCAAATTACTCGATTAGCTATCGGTACAGAAAAAATGACGTTTCTCTCTGAAAATATAAATTGCATACTCGTATCTTTGTGTACTTTCATTTGAATTTGTATTTGTATTACATGCAATCCAAGCACAAGCTAAAAATCGGTTGCACTCTGTTAGCAACGTACAATTACCCCATTACAAGGCTTACAGCAAGAATAGGTGGCATAATTAGAGTTCGACTAAGTATGTACTCGTACTTAATCAAAAGACCTCCTAAACTGGCCACCCACTGGCCTAATTGGAAGCACAAAACTCACCTCTCAATAAGTAAAACTTCCCGTTTACATGTACGAACACCCGTACTTAAGGAGCGTGCACACGGAATCTTCTATTTACTGCGCGATTGCGCAACACTATCCGCATCCAACTATGCACGTATATCTAAGTTGAAGGTAGTTGCAGTTGCAGTTATATTTGTAGTTGTAATTGCAGCAAACAAGTGCAAGTACGTGCCTTCACGCTACTTTTCTTCTCATTGTCTACGGCGCTATGTTTGGTTATTTTCCGCTTTGAGATTCATCTTTATTCATAATTGTTATGCACTCCCACTTTTTGTTGCCGCTTTTAGTTAAAATGCAAATTCTTCTAGATTTACCCTTCCTCCATTGGTTTGCTCTTGGTCGCCTCCTCCCATTTGCTGTATAAATTTCCATCATTCAGATCAGTTTGTTTTGTTTTTGTTTTTTTTTTGTTTCGATTTTTCCGTGTTAATTCCCTTGACCGATAAAGTCTACAATCTGCATATGACATATGTACTCGTATATAGACACACATAAATTTATTTATTTTATTACATAATTCACTGCGAAATTGAAATGAATCACAAAGAGGCGTAAAAAGAAAGAAAATGCTTCAAACTTGTCGTAGTTTGTTGATAATACGGCGGGTATCAGAATTAACAGACTATAGAGTCGCGCATTTTTAACGCGATGTCGTTTTATTAAATTGGTACAAAAAAATTATAGAGCCGTGACTGGAGAGTATGGAGTAGTTTGCACAAAATTAATTACGTTTTTAATTTACGGATTTTGTTCGCTTCGATTGACAATGGCTTGATGTCTCTACCAATAACGATATCTAGTAAATAGATAAACCAGTTTCAAAAAAGAATGAGAAGAGATGATAAAACCCCATGACTATGACAAAAATTAATTTAGCGAAAGAATGCAATAAATTACTTGGTTAGGATGCTAAAAAAAAAAATCGCTTTGTTAACCTGACAAAGGGTTAAGAGACGCGTGACAACAGCCAACCATCCCTTTGTGGTCAGTGTAGCCGTAAATATACGAGTATGTATGCACGAGTACAGACATTTTTTGCTCATAAAAAATAACCAGGCAAAAGCTTTTTATATTGGACGTTGGAATTTTTACCATACACACAGAGGTGGGGTCTTTTGGCACCTACTTTTTAAAACAATTTGTATACCACTTTTAATTAGCGGTATTGTTATTGCCTGCCTGAGAGTTTTTGTATGTTAACACATGTATCACACATATGAGTATGTTGTGGTCGTTTAAACTCTATTTAAATGAATGTTGTTAATTCGAAACTAAGCTCTGATAATGGAACTGGGACTTTAGAACGTCAAGATTTTTAGTTTTCTTTTTGATATTTTCTTTTCAACCTACAGGCATGCGGTTTGAAGTTGAATGGAAATGAATTTTGAAGAATGGCTCCTAATATTACTTATGACTTCGCCTTGTACAAGACTTTATCGACTATTTTTGAAAATACGCTTCCTGTTACTCCGATTTTGAGCCACTCTTTCGTGCAAACAATAGACATGCCCAGTTAGTGCGGTTTTTGGCTAACTGCCTTAAGTTGCGCAATCCAAGTTGATTGAGGTCCCCTTCCTCTTCCTCTGCTGCGTTGTCCTTCCGGTTGAGATTGAAGACTCTTCACGCTGGAGCGTGTGTGTTAATTTACTCTGCATGTCCTAGCAAATTTAGCTGACTAATGTGCACTTTTAGGACCAAGTCACTATCATTGTGCAGCTCCTAGAGTTCGTCGTTTAATCTCCTTCTCTAAACTTCGAAGAATTTTGCGTTCGAAATGGCCAAAGATATCTTTATCTAGCTTTATCCATGCTTCTACAATGCTAAAGCAGGATTGGGATGGGTTTTTTTATGTTTCTTAGTGTTTCTTTGGCAAAACCCAATTTTTCATTTGGCTTCCTAGGCCGAGGAAATATCAATTAGCAAAAGTAACTCTTTGATTTCTAATGAGATGTCATTATCAGATTTAATAGCGGAGCCGAGGTATACAATCTTGTTGTTACATTCTACCGGATTCGTCGATGCTCTCTGTCCCTCCTCGTTAATGTCTGCGTATGCAAGTACATAGTTGTAACGACTTGGAAACTTGTGCCTCTGATGTTGAAAAAGTTACTTGACAGAGCATAACTTTGACTAAATATCTTATGACATCAGGTCTAGGAGAGATCGTTTCCGACCTTAGCAAGGATGCTGCTCTATACAGAGCAGTCTCAATATTTGGTCGGTTGTAAACTTACCGGATCTAAATTCCCACTATTAGGGACCAATCAGATTGTTGATAAATGGCTTAACACAAAACGGCAGATAAGATCTTATATGCTACGTTAAAGAGACTGATGCTTCTCTCTTAAGAGGTTCGACTTTCTTGTGAGTCAGGGAAATAGTGCTGAGGTTCCATCCTGCAGTCAGCCAAACAGATAGTCTTCGATTTCTTCCCGTAGGAATAATGCGGTAGAGGAAGATCTCGTTTTAAGTGCTTTACACAAGTGAAATGGACCTCAACCATCTTAGTGTGCACAACTAGTAGTCCACCCAACGAAGGAAAAATAGTGGAAATAATCCGTGTAAAAGCGAATTTTGGTATAGTTGTATCTAAATGTGGCTTGAACAACATACTAAAAGTACTGATGGAAGGGGTTGAAGCTAACGGTTAGAGAGGGGAGGGGTTGTAAAGGTCCGCTTTTTTTTTAGTTTTTCGTAAAAAACTCGTAAATGTTCTTAGACTAAATTAATTTGCATAAAAGTCTCTACAAAAAAGATTCTATGTATACAGTTTTTCGCTGGAATGAATATTTAATGAGATATGGAGGGAAGAAGATGGACAATAAAAAATAAACTTACATTTCTTTAAGTAGACACGTATAGTCCTAAAAATAAAATTCCTAATTCTCTTCTAAATCTAAAATATCATCATCATCATCGCCGACGATGTCTTCGAAGATGGCTCCGTTAGTGAATGAGCCAGAGCATACACCACAGACACTGGAGCAGGCAATTCTTGCTTTCCGGCACCCGCATCGTATTCCATACCCAGTCGTGCATCGCCAAAATATGGTGTTGAGGATGGAGTCAGGTGCCACTGGCTCCTTTGTTGTCACTGGGCTGAAGATGCCTCTGGTCCATCCCCATTGGGTAGGTGTTAGGGGGTTGCCGAGCCATTGTTGTATCTGTAAAAAAGTAATAAAATCAACTTAAATATTTAGCTCAAATAAATATTTTGTGATTAAAGATACCTGGAGATACCATGCAGCACTCGTTCAGAGTATACTGCATGGAAGCTCCTCTGGTAGGAGGAAGAGTGGCCTGATCTGATTTAGGCTTCACCGTTGCTTTCAATAAAGCTGAGTAGCGGTATGTATTGAGATTCTATTTTTGGGCAGGCGTTAGTAAATCACCAGAAACAACCTCTCGTCGGCCTGGTCAATACTCTCTGGTGATGTTGAGGACTCACTGAAAATGTCTGACATTTTTTGGATCAGGTCTGGTTTAGCTGTGAACAGCTTAGCAATTTATACTTTGCTTTTTCTATTTCTCGCGGAGGTGGCGTCGCATCCGGAAAAGTTGTGGAGAAGGAGAATTGTCTTGGCGAATGGAAGCTGTTGAAGTTGTCGCACTGAAAACAATTTGGTCTCCACCTTCCCACGCCCTGGTTTCATAAAGAACACGTTGATATGTAGTGGAGCCAATCCTATGAGGAGCACCATCAAATCGATATCCTCCCCAACTATTACAACAATCGGATGTAGGACAGCCTTATCCAACCCGCATCTGACAATAGTACCATCAGCATCACCTGTTTCAATCCCTGCTGCTGTCATCTTCTCGGTGATGAACTGGATTAGCCTTGTTTTATTCCTTTCATTGGCGAGGAAATGTTCCTGTTGAACAGTGATGATCATATTTTCGTTAAAGTTAATGTCAACCGAAGTTTTTGTCAGACCTCGTCGCTTTTGCTCTGCTCGTTTTGTGCTGTTGACATCACCGTAACCATCAAAAACCACCATACAATTTGGACCGTAATGTTTCTGTACGTAGGTGATGTACTGATGGCAAATCATACATACTATGTAGAAGGAAACCACCAACTACCACATTAGTGCTTTGGTTGAGATCGAAAGCTGCGTTGTTCTCTACTGGCAAAACATCGTAGAGGGATGACTTCTTCCCTTTTCGCATTCCACCCTCGGGGAGCAGAGTCATGGGGAATGGAGTTAATTCATAGGTCAAAAGCTCAGCAACAACTTCTTTGTTCTTTTTGTCTATGACAGTTCTTTGGAAAATTATCAGAGGGTTAACAGTGATTGTCTCGCCATTGATTTTAATGCTACTGCTCATACTGGCTAGCGACAAAACCACATCCTTCTGAGTGCGTCAAAATAGCTTCGAATACTATCAGATTACGCAACTGTGAACTTGACGCGAATAGAGGTAAATACGTCGCATTTGTTGCCTATCTAATGCGCTAAATGACGATGTACTCATTTTAACCTCTCAAGCTCTAAGAAAATCAGCTCGCACACAGCCACTTCACTGGCGGCACGCGCTCTATGGAGCCCCCTGGCGGCCGAGGCACCGTGTCACCCCGTTAGAATAAATTTATTCACAATTATAACATTTATTATGTGTAGGATAGATTATAATTAGCTTTTCCGCTTTAATATCTTTTTAAATATTTATCCCAGCGAAAATGTGTATAGGATCTTTCGTTGGGTGGCTCAAAAATCGCGTTAATTGCAGAAGTTTATTTGTCCACCGCTGGACTGTAGCACCATCTTAATATTGCTTTGGTAGAGCAAAATGCAACATATGTAGGTACTTGACGGAAGTTTCACAAAACTTTTTCTTAATTCATTTTTATGACACTTTTAATGTTTTATTACCTTTCTGTAAACACGCACGTTTATGTGTAGATTAAAAAAACTACCACCTGAACTATTTTTGTGAAACCTTTGTAGACAAAGCATTTCCAATCTATTTTTAAATATGTCTTAATGACTCTTTATTTAAAAATAAAACTTTTTTTTGATGTCCTTGGTGACCTAACATATATTAGAAATACGCAAAATTGTATTAGCAGTTATAAATAGTTGGAGGAAATGTTGTATTTACTTTCATATGCACATATATCTGACGGATATCAAACTCTTTGGCTAAAAGTAAATCACATCGCGCTTCAACACATGAATCCAATATTTTCTAAACATCGCGTAATGAACAATTTTTCATTACTTTTTGCAATACACATTGCATTTGGTTCCCCCTTTTAGAAAAGTCATTTTAACACTGTCTTCCTTTTTATTGGAAACTCGAAGATACATATATTTCATCCATTTTATATGACCTTCAGTGACATAACCAAAATAACAGATAAAACTACTATCCAACGACTATTGGGTGAGGAAAAGAAAGCTCTCGTCTATCTGACCTATTAAATAAGATTTATATACTCCACAATCTGCTTTTTGGTCCTTCTGCAAACCCAAGTATGATAAATTAGCAAGCTTTCTTATTTTCATTCATTCTCCAATCCACCAAAGGTAATTTATTATCATTTCCTCTTGCTATGATTCAGCATATTTTCGCAGAAGAACTTCCTTTCACAAGTGGTAATCTCCTACAAAAAAAAAAAAAACGAATAAAGAGAAATAAAATAAAAGTCCATTTTCAACAATACAAATAAAAAAAAAGGAAGCTGCCACAGAAGAATCTCTACAAACTCTTTCTCCTTTCGAGTATTTTCGATCAATAACCACAATGCGCAACATACACCACTAACCTTTTAGTTCAGTGAACTTACCACGCATAATAATTGTGCGAATATAATGCCTAAAGCGGAAAACAAATAAAATAAAAATAAAAACTTTCTATTCGAGTTAAATAGTGCATGACCGCTAAAGTTTGCTGTACGAAGTCCATTCGAGTTCCATTCTCAACCATAAACTTCGCTCACATAACTTCTCTAGTTCCACAATCACTGCCACAAATGATGATGGCACGCATTTCTATAAATTGCACTTAATAAAATGCTTTTGTTTTCTTCTTCTATTTTATTTAAAGAGATATTCATTTGTTGGTCTCTCCCTTTTGCCTCATATACTCGTACTCGTACTCATACTCGTAGAAAGCGATAAAATCAAGAAAACGTGCCAGCAAATAGTACATACCTCGTATGGATATGGGAAAACAATTAAAGACAATCGCAATATGCAATCAGTGATAGACGAAATCAAAATGAAGACGCCACCGCTCACCGATAATGGATTGATAAATGGGTAACATACTCATATACGCGTACGTAAGAATAAAGTGGAAGTGCCAGCTCTTCTGACACTCTAAAGAGGTTTTACTTTTGGTGTGTGGTTTTAGCAACGTAAACAAAATATCTGTAGATACCTGTATGAGTATACATATCAACGTATTTCCTCAGGAGTTGTTAGACTCTTTGGAGTGCGAGTGGGAATGGTAACTAAATCCCAATCTGAATTGAACAAAACAAAATTGGATTCAATGCCATCTCGCTTTTATCTTTCAATCTCACCTAAAGTACTGCAGAGCCACAATTGAAATTTCGTTCCACAAAATTGTGCTCGAGAGGTTTAGGTAGAGTGGGATTGAAGCTCGTTTTAACTACGTGATTTGAATGTAATCCTTAGAGTGCGTTTTCTCCTGGATAAGAGCTGAGGACATCATTTTAATTTTCTCGTTACGTGGTACATTGAGTTTTGCAATTAAGGGCGCTTTATTCTCTTTATTCTCCTTGTAGCAGGTGAAATAAAATGTGAAAGAACGTGCTAAGCATTTGTTTTACAATAAAAAATATATATATACGAGTACATATATCAACAACTAGGCAGATTAAATTGGATGTTGATTTATTAAACACATTGTGAATTTCTTCAACAGTTAGTTACGTTACGTTGAGTGATTGAGTGATATACTACCATAAACACATACCAGTAGAAAGTGAAACGTACCCGTAGTCATATGTGGAAGACAACACTCATTTGTTTATTTTTGTCTATTTCCATCAAACTGTACAATTTGCAACTTTGACCCTTTCGTTTAGAGGGAGCCAAGACTGAAGATACTTGTACCGTCATTTGTTGCGTAACTTATCCTCTTTTGGTATATTAATTACTAACAATTATCATTGTCAGCTTGGGAGACTTCTTTTTCTATCCAAATTTCCTTGCTTTCTCTAAAATTTTTCTTCGAAACGGACTTGTTTCAAATTTTTCTTCTCCCAAAAAGTTTTGCCTTGCTGATTCCAAGAACACTGCTCATGAGCTTTCACCCTCGCAGATAAGTTTTTGCTCGTATGGTGAAAGTTATGTGCTGTGCAGTGATGGATCCGTGTGATGTAACACCGAAGAAAAACACTCTCATTCTGATAGAAATTTAACAAAAAACACTTGTTGTCCAATATGTCGTTTATTTAACTAAAATTATTGCCAGTATAGTTAATTTTTTATTTTTGCTCATAGATTATTTAAGAAGAACATTATGTATTTTGCTGACCATATCCCGATATCTTGTCTATGATGGTCTATTAACAAACTTGAAATAGCCCAAAGAGCAATGGAAAAAGCAATTCTGGGTATAACACTAAGGGACCGCATTGCAATTGAAGAAATTCGAAGAGTGCGAGTCATTGATATAACCAGGCATATTGCAAATGCTATGTGGAGGCGAGGATAAAAAGACTTATGCAATGGAGACCAAGAGTAGGCGTCAGAAACAGGGGAAGGCCACCAACACGATGGACTGACGATATCAAAAGAACGGTTCCAGGAAATATGTAAGATTAAAAGAGCTAGGATAGAAGAAATGGAGAAATTTAAAAGAGGACTACACAGGCTATATGATGATGATTATCCTGGTACTTGTTAAGGGTTCACCACTAAAAACACTTTTAATATTTGCGATGGAGCAAGGTTCTGTCATCATAGAGCTATCTATTGGTTTGCAATTAGAAATTAAAGACTTATTGTTAGGAACAATTTTAACTAGTTATATATGCACCTTTATTTGCTATCACATTCTGTCACCTTTTGGGCAACGCGAAGAATTGCTCGAAGTGGATTAAGTGAGTTTTCCAGGGACCGGAATAAATGGTATCCCATCCAAACTGCACCAACTTCTACCGACTTTGCAAAGAGACGATTGAATAAAATTTCTTCACTCAAATCGTGCGACAGCCAAATATTGTATCGATTTACGTATTGCAATTTTCACAAGAGATTTTCTAAGTTTGATTTCGTACATTATTTTCAATTAGAGCTTTAATTTGGTCCGCATCAATCTCAACCGCTCATCTAGAACGGTGTAAGTCGGAGTATATGAAATCACCATCACGAAAGCGCCGGAACCACTTACGAACACTGCAGGCGCTGACAGAATTATCCCCGTGCACAGCGCAAATATTCCCACGTGTTTGTGCAACGTTTTTTCCTTTCCGAAAATAGAAGAGCATGATATGCCCAAAATATTCCTTATTTGTCTCCGTTTTCGAAAGTACACCGATCGCGATGAACTTTCTTTCACATACTCGTATGTACTGCGCTGTGTATTTGCAGAAAAAAAAAAAACAAAACTGCAAACTCGAAGCAACAGCGTCATACAAAATTAACGGGAACACTAACGATAAACAAAGAGAACTTATTGGCCAACCCAATACATAACTCGGTTGATTTCTCTACTATTGTTGCGAAAATGTCTTGTTTGAGACATAAATGTTGATTCGAAAATCAGTCTGATAATATTGATTTTGACACTCTTTCAAATAAAAAAAATTAACTCACGCCAGTACTTATAAGGATAGGCAGTAACAGATTCAAATGTAACTAGTCGTGCCATAAGTTCTGTTATACAATTTCCAGCGCTTATCTTTCAAAACTTCTTGCGGGAATAGAACCGTTAACTTTGTTTTCAGAACACATGCACTGATCAGTGAAGAATACTAGTCAGTTTGGTTTCAGTTTGCAAACTATTAACACGGAGTGGGGCGTTGAAGAGAATCGAGTCGCAGTAATAGCGTTGCATAAGTGCGGAAAGAGTTCTGGCCAAATTTTCGAGTTGCTAAAATCACTCTGAATATCGAGAATATTCGTTTATCGGGCTATTGCTCATTTCGGCGAATTTTTTGGAGTAGAGGACAGGCCAAGAAGTGGTCGGTAAATAAAGGCAATGCGTGAACGAATTCGGGGAAATCTCCTTAGGAAGCAGAAGATCATGTCCAAAGAATTGGATATATTAACCAGATCCATGTCTGGGCTGATTCGGGATGATCTGCATATGAAAGCCTATCGTCGATCCATGGGTCATCTTATAACGCCTCAACCAAAAAAAAATTAGGCTTGAAAGATGCAAGCGACTTTTGCAGTGGCACCCGGACAATGGGCATGAAAACATCTGTTTACGGATAAGAAAGTTTTCAACAAACAAAATGACAAAATTTATTCCACTTCATCTAAAGAAGTGAAAAAAGTTGTTCCACGGGTTCAACGTGGACATAATCCTGCTTCTGTTTGGTGGGGGGTCTCTCACCATGGTGTCACATCGCTCCATTTCTGTGAAAAAGGCGTAAAAACTAGTGCTAAGGTTTACCAAGAAGATGTACTAGAGGGTGTTGTGAAGGATTTGACCAATACCCTTTTCAATGGATACAGATGGATCTTCCAACTGGACTCTGCTCCAGCCCACAAAGCCGAAACCATGCAGGAGTGGCTCAGAGTCAATATTCCTGGCTTTATAGCAGCAGAAGATTGCCTGTCGGGGAGTCCAGATCTGGACCCATTGGATTATAGTTTGTGGTTAGAATTGGAGAACATGGTCTGCAAGACTTCCCACAGAAATTTGGAAAGCCTTAAAACAGCAATAACCAGAGCAGCGTCCACGATCTCCGCTATAGCCCAATGGCCACACCGTTTGGAATCTTGTGTTAAAGCAAAAGGCAGCCATTTCGAGTGAATCCAATTTTTTTTAATAATATTTAAAATTGTGAAACAATTTTGAATACAATGTGTTTACTGTTTTTCTTTTTTTACAGCGTTTTATATTTATAACAGAACTTATGGCAGGACTCGGATCCTCTTTTGAAGATAACAAAAAAAATATGAGAACTACACGCAAATTGGAAAAAAAGGGTATTAAGAATAACATTGGCAATTGAAGAAACAAGCTGATACATTGAGAGTGTATTTATTATAACATAAAACTCCACAAGAATCTAATGCATCAGCAACTAGAGGTTGTACAAAATATCGTCGGTCCAAAATGTAGAAAGGACGCTGGCATGCATATATATCAATCGACCAGCTCTCATTACTGTCATCAATCTCAAAAAGTCCTCAACAAAACTTCGCCAAAACATTTCTTTTTTGTCGGAATAAAGTACTTAGACAAAGAACTATTGTACTCAGTCTTTCGTGAAAAACTGAGCAATCGCTTCAGTTCTGAGCCCATACATTACATCTGTTCTAAGCGCAGTGTTCTGTTAAACAATCTGCACTTTTTGACAACAGAAATGCTGCTAACTGTTTAGAGACACACCTAACCAAGAGGCAGGCTAAAATCCTCTATACATTGCCTAGGTTAGTTCATCAGACAAGACTCAGTAGATTTCGTAAACTGCTTCCGACTGCGTTCAGAGATGACTTGTATTATATTTTCGAAAGATATTTTAAATGGTGAGTAGGTTCAACCAAGGATAAGCGCAGCTTTGCTGTCGCTTTAGACCGCCGATATACATTTGAAGACTGATGTAGATTTATCCAACGAGAAACGCAAATGTTATATCCTAGATTGGTTGTTACCGACCGGGAAGAGCCGACTACAATACATACCGTTCTTTCTGGCTCAGATTTTTTACAAGGAGAGTACAAGCAGTGTGCGCTATCGCATATTGACCGCAGCCGACGTCAACAACAAAGGTTCTGTTCACTTGTGTTGCTTTAACAAGTGAATCATCTTCGTCGCATTTTCTGACTGAGTTACACACATTATCAAAGTTATAAGGCGTTTAAAATATCCAGCGTGTACTTCTTGTCTAGACATTTTGAAGAGACATCTTTCAAGGTCCTCCAGATTGGTATGCATATTGAAGAGGAACTAGAGTTCTTTCCATATAAACTTCGTCTATTCTCTCCGTGTTCTTTGGCAATAGGAAATCAGATTAATAGGTTTAAAGCTCTTAGCTACTGAATGTCTTTACCGTATAAAGGATACTTTCGCTGTTTTTGAAGGTTTCGTAATGTAGTCTGTATGAAAGGCTTGCCCTAAAATTTCTTTTCAACAACTTCTTCCTACCTTTTTGCAACAAAACTCTACCTATGCCATTTTAGTTAGGCAACTTGAACCGATAACCGATAACTGATACCAAGTACCGTGTATTTTGTTTTTTTCGGTTAAGTTCTTGGTCCGCAGCAGCCTCTACACCAAACTAGGGTCCTTGTTTGGCGCATGTCACATGTGGTATCGTTTAATGGAGTTAGCCACATTTTTTTTATTAAGGTTTCGTTTTCTTCCTTTTTACAATCATCCACTACTGTCCAGCCAACCTGATGTCCTTAGCAACCCATGAAGATTGGATAGTGGGTCTTCAAACGGTTCATAAATATTTTGGAGAAGATAAGTCTCAAGTTTTCTGTTCTTTAAGTAAGGAAGACTCGGGTATTGATCGAAAAATTTAAGTCTCCACCGTGCGATTAAGCTTCATTGTACGGTTCCCTACAAATCTATGACCAGTGACAGCTCTCACCAACTTAGAAACCGATGTAACAACAGATAACAGATTATGTTGTAAAAGTTTGTTTGTCCGAATCTTGGCATAGTCTAGTCAAAACCTCCGTCATATTGACTTTCGTTCGGGCCTTATTTTCCCATTCGTTCTTAGAAAGTATTCCAACCCTTTTCTTGTCACCTTTTCAGTTATCTTATTGGCAGCTTTGTCTCAGTCTCCAGGAACTCAACAGAGATTATACTGTAAACCAAGAGCTCAAATACTTTTTATCCGCCTGGCTGCCAACGAAAATAGTAATTTCATGACGTGGTATTATCATTGATGCCAAAGTTGCTACTAAAGGAGGTGATTAAGCTGTTTTATTAAATTTTATTCATCTGGGAATAAACCGATATCCCCTGGCCAATCCATGTGCAACATCGTCATTGCAATTTTCCTTGGTGGCTAGCCACCGAGCTTTGGCTCGAAAACGCTATCATCGTTGGTTTTTATTTATTGAGCTTCGCACTCGTTTTCCAGTCATTTTGAGAACAGTCCTGCATTATTTTATATATGCTATGCATACTCGCGTATCAAGAAAATATTGCTTTCAGTTTTAATATGCAAATTTGTAACATTTTGCTGTTATTATTTATTTATTTTAACAATTTTGAAATTTAAATTTCAGGCTCGTATATCAATGCTACTGGGCGAAAGAAAAGGCTTAGAGAGTCTCAAATCCGACTTAATACGTCGAATTAAAATGTTAGAATACGCTCTCAGACAGGAGCGTGTGAAATTTTATCGTCTCAAATATGGCACTGATCCGCCTCAATTGATGAACGAACTGAAACCGCCAACCGATGAGACGGGCATTGGGAACGAAGTCGCACCCGACTCTGAGGTACCCTACAGTTCGGTCTCAAATACAACATGGAGACAGGGCCGACAAATGCTCCGACAATATTTACAGGAGATCGGCTACACAGACAACATCATTGATGTGCGCTCGAATCGTGTGCGCTCATTATTAGGTCTAAATAATAATTCTGAACAAGAGGAGAATGTTAGTCCCAATGTAAACGGGAATGAGAACAACAAAAGAGCCTCCGAATCAGAAGGTTAATTTAACACATAAATATCATTCAAACCGGTTACTAAATAAAAGGAAAAAACGTTGTTTTTTTTCTTTTCTTTTCTTTTTTGGTTTTCATATTTTTAGGACGACGAACACCAGCCAAAAAGGCGCAACAAATGAATGATGCCATGATGCTGGAAACCGAAGCAGCCGTTATGGCTAACTTTGAATTCTTGGCACAAACAGAAATGTCCGATGATGACGAAATAAATGACGACCTTGAAATGATGGCCGTTGATAACGATGAGTCCGATGTGAAGACAACAAAACGAAACAAGGGCAAGGACATGATAACGAATGAAGGTAAAGCTTGTAAACAAAACTAATTTATGCTTAACTCACGACTTTCCAAAAGAGAAAAGAAAAACAAGACTTTGCTTTATAAATTAATTCGCTAAATGTACTCGTATATCAGTTTAATTAAAATTTGCAAAAAAAAAAAAAAAAAGAAACAAAAACAGAAATTAGGAGAAAAAGCTGAATGAAAGCAAAACAAAAATCTATCTTGCTTTAGCAATGTACTAAAGAAAAATCAAATTAATTATTAATCACTACTGACACACAACCAAAACATTTGAATATGTTTTATTTTTTAATTTTCGTTTATTTGTTAATTTTTTGTTTTGTTTTTTGGGTTTCCCTTTTGAAGAAATTAACAGTAATTGCTTCGCTTTTGTGCTTCTTCCACATTATTACATAACACCTCCTTGTATCATATTTTATTCTTTAAATCGCTATGTGCTTGTTTCTTTTAGTTAACTTTGAGCCCACTTCACTTGGCTTTGTTTTGTGAATTATTTAATGCTTAATGAAATCAACGGGCTGAGTTAAATCATTTTTTTTTTCTTCCCTACGATAAATGCAATACGATGCCGTTGTTTTCTCATAACACATCGATTGGTGATGCTCATTATGAAGATAGTACTCTCTGTCGTTCATTATGTGAGTGTAATTTTGATGGTTTTCATTATGAGGCTTGTGCTGTATGAAGTATGAACGTAGTGTGATAGTTATAAATATGTTATTACTTTTTCTATTTGATCGCGCGTGCTTGAATGGCAGTTTGCTCGATGAGACACTTATGACGCACATGATTAAATTATTAATGCCGTATCTTTTTTTGGTGTCCCTAAAATAGGACATAGATATGGTCGTGGTGTGTAAGTTTGTCAAGCTAAAGAGATATTCCAAAGTTAATGAGTGGAAACGACAAATTGTATTGGAAGCTTTCACGTAAGTTAGTTGGTTTTTTGTTTTTTGTATTTCATTAAACTTGCGTTTGGGGAATGGGTACTCCACTACATTAAGTAGACTTAAAGTCTGTTAACAACTAGGCGGTTCGACAGGTTGTACATAAAAGGAATTTCATCTTGTTATGGATTTCTTTTATAGGTTAGTGTCGTAAACATATGTAGATATGTATGTTTATCTCCATTTTATTGTAGCAAATACATCTATTTAAGATACTAGATTTAAAACAAAAAAAAGAAAAAACGTTTCACTTGTTATGGTCTTTCCTGTATAAATTGCTTTTTTTTTTAAATGCACTTGATAATTATGTAAAAACCTTTTAGTCATTCGTGAATGATATGGAATTATCATAGTGATTAACAACTCCATTACTCGTAAGCAGACCACCACACTTGCCCACTTTTGTAATGACAAAATTATTGAGCTTACGTAAATTGTTAAACAATTTGTTTTAATGCAGACATTAAAAGTTTTCCTTGGGATATGGCGGTACCTGAGTTAAAACGTTAAACGTATTGTTGTCGTTTTTAAAATTCGGAACAAAATGGTCTCTACGTCTCTACAATATATGGAATATTTTTTACTCACTTTCCTGGATACCTCTGAATTCCACGTTTTCTTATTTCGTTTGGCTTTTGTTGATAGCATTCGTGTAAAGGGTGTCCCAACAAGAAACATTTATATATGAAATCTGATAAATGCCACACAGCTTGGCATAAGTGTGGTTCGATTTCAGTAATATAGTTGTGGTCTTGTTACATAAAATTTGGACTTCAGAAATTGAAAAATATCAGATCTTAAAGTATTAAATCGTACGACCTAGGCTGCCCATGCTATAGTCGTCTAAATGTGAGAATAAACGAACAGAAAATATCTCTTGCAGTAAAGTCATTATTTCACGCTATGCGTGACAGCGATCCATACCATCCATTACTCGATTACATTCGCCATCGGCTGCATGTGCATGACCGGATTGTTTATGCCTCAAGCCCAGAATCAATACTAAACAGCGACGCGTTTGGGATTTAATTTTCTTCTAATGATACATGTCACTTAAAATGCGGTAATTTTGCTTGCTTGCAACATGAAAATGGAGCTCGTCGTTGAAGATGGGTTTACATGGAAAACTCACTGTTCACGTTTTATTCAACAAACTAATTGGTGAACTACTCTACTCCTCCAACAAATTAAAAGTTAAATAAATCAAAAAGTACATCTACAATATAATAATCAATCATTTAAATTGTGCTATAATCAACATGTAAACAAACAAAGGTATAAATCTGTCATTACGTCTTTCTTAAGCGTGTGAAATTTCAATACGACCAAAAACTGACGCAAAAAATACTGCAATGTCCCAAAGGTGGTAACAATTTTTGGTCGTTCGTCAAAAACATTAGAAATTCTGCCTCATCCTCCATCCCAATACTCATTTACAATGACATTCCAGCTGTCAGCTCTTTGGACAACGCCAATCTGCTTGCTGCACTTTTGTGGCTAGCTCAACACTCCCAGATTGTGCTTTGTCCCCGCCTACACTTGAATCCGCTCTTGCACTCGTGTAGTACTTTAAGATCTTAATATGGTATATCTCCCCTTCTTCTGAAGAGGTTTTCTTCCTCGTTGGAAAAACCACTGCGTAAGCATTTTCATCAATCCTACTCTTTAGGACTCTTTCCGAGCGGATGGAAAACAGCATTTGTCCAGCCCGTCCCTAAAAAAGGCGAATCTTCTGACCTCTCTTCCTACAGACCCATTGCACTTACGTCCCTTCTTTAAAAGGTCATGGAAACGCTGATAAACAGCTAATGAAATATCTTGAAACACGAAAACTTCTTAATGATCGGCAGTATGATTTTCGTAGCAACAGGTCCACTGGTGATTTGATGGCATGTCTCACCGAAGAATGGAACCAAAGCGTACATCAATCTGGGGAAACAAGATAGTTGCACTTGATATTTCTAAGGCATTTGACAGAGTTTGGCATCAGGCTCTTTTGTCGAAAATGCGGGCTTTTGGGATCGACGACTCTCTTCTTCAATGGATTAGAAATTACCTTCGGAACGTTCGCTTCAAGTTGTGTTGGATGGCTTCAAGTCTGATATTCACAAAATATATGCAGGTGTGGCCCAGGTCTCCGTTTTGTCTCCGACACTCTTTTTTTAATTTTCATTAATGATCTCTTGTCTGCTATTTCGAATCCAATATATTCCTTTGCTGATGACAGTACTCTCTCCTTTTCATGTTCGTTCCCGGACTCGTGCCCCAGATCTTCGGCTGTAGAACGGGAACGGCAGCGTATATTAAGCTCATTAAATTCCGATATTAACAGTGTAACCAATTGGGGAACTATCAACCGAGTGGAATTTAATGCTTCCAAAACTCAATGCTGTCTGTTATCATTAAAGCGAAATTCAAATACCCAGCCATTATCCATGAATGGCACTTGCATCGTCGAGACCGATAAACTTTCCATTTTCGGTATGTGTGTCAGTGACAACTTACGTCTGGTCAGATGCTCCTAAAACGTCTCTGCATCTGCTAGATAGGATTCACAACCGTGCGATAAAACTCGTAGGTGATACTAAGATCAGTCAATAAAGTGACACCCTCGAACACCGACGTAATATCTCCTGTCTCACTTTGTTTTATCGCTATTTCCGCCACCAGTGCTCCATTGAAATCGCCAGTAGCACCAGTCTCGCTATGAATGCTCATCAGTATACCCTAAACCCATTTTCGGACGTACTGTAAAATATCGTGATCCGTTCCTAAGCCGTACAACTCGCTTATGGAATACCCTGGCGATCTCTGTATTTCCTGATCGTTATAACTTACAAACATTTAAAAACAATGTACATCGGTACCTGTCCTTTCTTCATCCCAAAGTTTTCTTCGCCCGCGCTGTGTACAAACATTTTCAGGGTACACAAACCCCTTGAGCGCGCGCTCGTTCAAAAAAAAAATTCAATTCGGAACGTTTAGCAACATAAAATACGTTTAAAGATTTTCTTTATAACGTACACAAAACCGGACTAGCATTTAAGTTTTTAATTTCGTAATTTCAACGCCTTTCTTATCGTTCATATCTGAACAAGTAGTTGCTGTGTCGAATACCGATCTATTCTATATTGATTTTACGGTTTCATCACGAAAGCAAAATTGGCGGTAAATTTAAATTTTCCGCTCTAGGTGTTACACTTTCGTTTTCTTAAACTCTTAAGGAACCATGCAATTGGCTTAAGCTATGAGTCAGTTCGACCCTTTTCCATTATTGAATTTCTTCTTCTTTTTGAAACCATTAAAAAAATACGTAGCAGGTAAGAATATATATATCAATTGCTACAAGTTCCCCCAATTTTCTACACGGTTATCATTAGACTACATTAGTTATTTTTATTTTCAGACTCCTATCTTCACTTGAAAGTTAAGTTGCAATTGCTTTGCTAGTCCTTCGACATTGCACATACATACTTTGAAACTGTCACCGGTTTATGAGTTCCCAGAGAAGAGTTCTTAAACAAAGCAAACATGCTATAGCAACATTCAAAATCTATTTCAACGCAAGCTGACGCTGTACTTACTCTATCTCTTTGCGTTTGTTCTTAACATTTCATCACCAAATTTCTTTATTGTTTTCTATAGATTCTGTCTTTTGAAACGCTGATCGAACTTTTGTTGCTATTTATTATATGTATGTATTGGGTCTACAAGTAAGTTTCCAGCGTTTGTCAGAGATGGCGCCACCAGTGGATCCCGGGCAGAAATGTCAGACCCCATGTGTTTTATTTGTAGGTTTTGTATCTGTCAACAACTTTGCAGCGTTATATTTGAGCAGTTCTATCGGTGTCATACATTTTATCGAGCAAAATCTTGGCAAGTTTCCAGCCAAATAAACGTCATTTGCGGGAAGCGCTGCTTTTATTCTTTAATATGAAGAAAATTGCGGCTGAGGCCTATCGTTTGCTTTCAGAAACTTATGGGGCGGAATGTATTGGTGAATAGACGTGCCGCGAGTGGTTCAAACGGTTCAAAAGTGGTGATTTTGGAGTTGAAGACAAAGATCGCCCCGGAAAACCGAAAAGTTTTGAAGACGAGGAATTGGGCGCTTTACTGGATGAGGATCCGTGTCAGATTCAAGAAGAACTTGCTGCATCATTGGGCGTCACGCAACAAGCCGTTTCCCTGCGCCTAAAAGCACTGGGATTCATTCAAAAGGTTGGAAACTGGGTGCCGTACGAATTGAAGCCAAGAGACGTCGAACGGCGATTTTGCATGTCCGAGAAGTTACTGCAGCGGTATAAAAATAAATCATTTTTGCATCGTATTGTCACTGGTGATGAGAAATGGATTTATTATGATAATCCTAAACGCAGAAAATCGTATACAAAGCCCGGTGAGCCCGCCCAATCGACTCCGAAACGAAATATTCACGTGAATAAGGTCATGCTCTGCATATGGTGGGATCAAAAGGGTGTCGTATACTACGAACTGCTTCCAAGTGGTGAAACCATCAATGGACCATTATATCGAACCCAACTAATTCGTTTGAAGCGGGCATTAAAAGAAAAACGGTCAGAATTTTTCATTTTTCATCACGACAACGCTCGGCCACATGTTGCGATTTCGTTGAAAAACTATTTGGAAAATAGTGGATGGGAAATTCTGCCTCACCCGCCTTACAGTCTAGATTTGGCACCATCTGACTACCACTTGTTTCGTTCGATGCAGAACGGAACGCTCTTACGGGAATACGCTTCAGCTCAGTAGAAGAAATCAAAAATTGGCTCGATACGTTCTTGGGCTCGAAAGACGAGAAATTTTTTTGGTCCGGAATTCATAAATTGCCAGAAAGATGGGGGAAAGTTGTAGCTTCCGATGGACGATACTTTGAATAAAGCATTGTAACTATGTTTTCATAATAAAATTTCAAATTTTGGAAAAAAACGCTGGAAACTTACTTGTAGACCCAATACATTCTTGCTTCTATAGGTTTTTTTTGCCGCAGTAAGTTTTTTAAACAAAAGACGTGTGTTGAAGATATCTATTTTTGTTTTGAACTAATACGTTATCGGTAGTCATGAAATTAATGTCCACCAAGGAAATGCTGGCATGAGTGGATGCGCTGGACCCATTTTTGCAAGACTTTTTCATATAATCCGGCCGAAAATTTTCCCTATCAATAAAGCCATTTTACCAAAAATGATCCTCGTCACTGAACATTAAAATACGGACACGGACCTTCTTCTATCTGCAATAGGGCTAAATGAAAGAAGTTCTACCGACCTCTGATCACAAAAATCTCCCTCTGCCCAATTTTCCAAAAAACAAAGGCTGCCCAGGCCAACGTGCACGGTGGTCATTTATTCCAATACGATCTTATAAGGACGTATTGCCAAGTCTTTTCGCAAAGTACGCTACAGGAATGATTGAGAGATGACCAGCTTTTAAGGACGGCACGGAATCTATTGATTGCGGTCTTGACTACCGTATAGTCGCAATATTCTGTTCAACTCTAGCGTTTCGCTGTTTCACTGGCATGGCATCATGAACAAATCAATTCGAATTTTTTCACTAAACGCTAATCGTTACCTTATCGGGATGATTATAACGTACGAGTACAACCATGCACTGACTGCGAATTTTGATAAAAAAAAATTTCTATGATTTGTTGATGAAGTATACGATTGTTGCTATTTGCCATATACTAGGTGGAGTGAAAAGTAACCTCCTTGGGAATGGGAAATTTTTTTTTTTTAAATGTTTTTTATTCAATATAGTCCCCTTTTAGTTTGATACACTTATTCCAGCGATTTTCCCACTTCTTGATTCCGTCCGAAAAGTAATTTTCCGGAAGGTCTGCAAAATACTCCTCCGTGGCGTCGATGATTTCCTCGCGTGAGCTGAATTTTTTACTGATGAGCCATCTTTTGAGGTTTGGGAAGAGATAATAGTCCGATGGATTCAAATCCAGTTACCAATCGACGTCAAAAGTCCGCTCGATTCCGCATCAGCAAGTCCAAACACTCTTTCGAAGTACTCTCGCGTTCGTGTTTTTGGTCAGGAGTGAGCATGCACGGCACCCAGCTGCAGGATAACTTTTTCATATGCAGAATGTTGCCCAAAATATGGCGTGTGCGCTCAGTACTAATCTTTGTGGTATCTGCTAGCTTGCGCACCTTCACTTTCCGGTCAACCAACATTATTTCATGTATTTTTTTGACATTGTCCTCTGTAACCACATCGGAGGGCCTGCCGCTGCAGACTTGATCAGTAGTGAGGTTGCGGTCACTACGAAACTCTCGAAACCAATATTTGACGGTGTAATCTGACGGAGCATTACCGCCATAATATTTATCGAACTTTTCTTTTGTTTCCTTCGCCGTTTTGCCTCTCAAAAAATAATGTTTTTTTGAGAGAACGAAAATCGTTTTTGTGCATATTCAACATGATGCCAAACATGTCAACAACAATCAGCTGTCAAAACAAAACTAAAGACAGTATCGCACTGAAATTTAGCATCATGACCTTTTTTGCAGTAACAGCGCATTCTGGCGGTCAAGGAGGTTACTTTTCACTCCACCACATCAAGGCAATACCAGGGTAGATACGTCAAATCTGAAAGTTGGACGTTTTTAATGGAATTAAATCGTGAATATTTTCGTGCGATGATTTTACATAATTTTTGACGTGGATTAACTCAACAACAGTGTGCCGATCAACTCCCTTCTTCTATTGGTGATAAAGTGCCATCCCAGGCTACCGTGTTTTGCTGGCTTTCCGAATTCCATCGTGGTCGTCGTTCGCTCAAGAATGAATTTCGTGAAGGTCGTCCAAAGTCGGTTGTTGTGCCAGAAAACATCTGGGAACTGTGCGGACAAGATCGTCATGTGACTTATAGTGAAATTGAGGCATGCTTGGGCATTAGTTCCACTCGCATACATTTAATACTGCATGAACTTTGGCCGTCACCTCTCACAGTGCAAAATTACAAAATACAGTAAGAGAAGAGACGAGACTGGGCCTTGATATCCACACTCGACTATGCACCGTATCTGTTTTTTTTTTTTAAATGGTTATGTATCTATCTGAGTTTTGTGTCTGCTACTGCTAGAAGTAACTAAATGTTGATTTTGCGCAATAAACAACTAAGAATGGTTGAAGCGTGCAATTTGCTAACTCGGGGTTTTCCCGCTGAATTCATCGTCCCTAAACGTCCTCTATGCAAATCTTCTTAGTAATCATAGTTCGTTTCTCCGACAATAGATCAAGAATCATTTACTCAGCTAAGGTTCTTTTCTATTCAAAAAATCATCAGTCGTGTCAAAATCTTTCTTCATTCGATTGCTAACTACTTATAGACTCAAACAAAATTCCACGTTTCATTTAGAATTAGTAGAAGGTTTATGGTCATTAATCAATCTGTTCCGATCTGATTCTATCCCGTAATAAAACGTCTTGTATTTTATTTGTCGTAATACATTTTGTTATTTGTAATTATTACCTTGCGATACTTAGTCTTTTTCGTGAAAATATCATATTGCTCGCACCTGGAAATCATCATGCTTTGAAACGAACAGAATTATCTCTCCTACATGGTGTTGGATTCTTGTTCCATCCGTGTGAAACAAAAAAAAAAATCAATCAAATGGACACATTTTTTTTATTGTATTGTATAATGCGGTAACCATGTTTAATGATCATAACGCAAGTTGCAGCCTCCTTTTTTAAAACAAAAAACCGACAAATGATGACAACTGAATGTGTATATTTGATTCGAGGCGTACAGTAAAGGTTCTGTCAAATAGAGCGCGCTCTACAGGTCGTAGACTTCTGTTGTATCTCCGCCTCATTTGGCAAAATTCATACACTGAACAAAAATGTCATATGCATCTATCAAATATCTCTATCAAAAGTTGTGTCAGTCCTTGATTAATAATGGGTGATTAAAAGTTTGGTTTTTAATTATCAAAAATAAAACACAGGAAAATCGCAAAAGTGTATACAATTGTTATTTGAGTTGATGAATCAATGCTTGCCACTTACTTTTTAAAGATTAGTTCATGTAAATGTTGACCACGACCATGTTTTAAGTGGTCCACACGGAGAGTCCAGTTTTGAATCATTTTTCCAAGCCTATTGGCTGTATAATGTTGTCTTCCAAGGCTGCAATTTGACATATCTCCATAAAAAATAGTCTAAAGGCGTCAAATCGAAAGATCCAGCCGGCCATAAATTGCTCACCGAACTCATTTCTCAATTGGTCCATCGATTCGCGTGCTGTGTAGCATGTAGCGCCATCTTGCTGGAACCACATGTCGACCAGGTTCAGCTCGTGCTGCTAAATTCGACGTTGTGGCAGGTCGTTCGGCTTCATTTCTTTCACGAGCTGTATTTTGTAAGGTTTTAGACTAAAATCCTTGCGTAAAATCTTTCACGTAATCGAGGAATACAATCCCAATTGCTGCGAACGGCGACGAATGGACAAATCACGGTCCTCGTTAACACTGGCGGATACAGTAGCAATATTTGCCTCGTAAAATGGTCGAAGTGCGCGAAAAATGTTTCACAGAGTACGAATTTTGATAATAAAATTTCATAATTTGTAAGCTTTGCTTGGGTGTAAGCCTTTCCATGATGAACTGAGCATGTTGGACTTTGACACATATCACGAATCACGCGTGAGCTGTCAAAAATTTTGTAGAACACTGAAAATCCAAACGGAAGAATAATCATCCTTTAGATGTTACCGATAGATTAATAGATGCATTGTGCCTTAGGTTAATCTTTGCTTTTATGGTAAACAAATATTTATAAATAAAGACAATGACATGATTTTAGATAAGTATGTAACCAGGCTGTCCAATAACTTTGTTCGAAAATTACATAAAATCTGCTGGATTCGAATGGCACATCAAAAATGAAATTTCTAGAGTCACCATTCTTTTAGCCAGCGGAATGAAAACCTGTGAGAGCCAAAATACAAGGTGGTGCAAAAGTAATGCGATAATGTGTGATTGTCAATTTTTACAAATGTGCCATTGGGATTTAACATTCGTGTTGTAGACAGATAGAGAATTAGTTGACAGCAAGCAATGGAGCGATACGCACCTGAAGAACGCGGAATTATTGTTACTGCTTATTTCATCAATTTCCGGTCTGTTTTTTTAACGCAGCGTAAATTTCGTCGTCCTGCAACATGTGCGCGGACAATTAAACATCAGTGTGCATGATGTCCACTAGAGATGTCGCAAGAAGTGGCTGGTCCCGTATTGCGCGTTCGACTAAGAATATCGTTACTGTGGCCAAGGACTTCCAAGAGAGTAAACAAACATCGGCGAGACAACGATGCACTCAATTTGGCATCAGTAGACGTTCGTTGCGTCGAATTTTGGTGAAAAACATGAAGATGTTCCCTTATAAAGTACAAACCGTTCACTAATTGCTGCCTGCTGACCGTTAAGTGAGGTTATCTTACTCCCATGCTCGGTTAAGCCAGGTGCAAGAAGAGAATGATTTCGTATCCAAAATCATAATGAGCGACGATGGTCATTTCTACTTAAGTGGTTATGTGAATAAGCAAAATTTGCATTTCTGGGGCACGGAGAATCCACATGAAATGCACGAAGAGCAATTGCATCTCCTCAAAGTGACTGATTTGGTACGGCATTTGCAGTGAACAAGTGACTGGTCCTTATTTTTTTGAGGACGCCGACGACTCCACTGTAACCGTAACTAGTGAGTGCTTGCCGCAAGTTGCTGAATTGGGTCTCGAGCATTGTTGGTCCCAGCAGGATGGAACAACCGCTCACACAGCTCGGGCAACGATGGAAATTTTGAATCACCAATTTCCATGCCATGGAATCTCCCGTTTTGGCGATTTGAACTGGCCAGATCTGACGCCGTCTGATTTCTTCCTTTATCTCGCGTTTATCACAATACACCACAAACCTTACAAGTCTTGAAAGCCAAAATTGAAGAAGAAATCACCAATTTGGAGCCAGATATTTTGCGTGCAACGATTCAAAATTCCGTAAAACGAGCACAAATGTGCATCAACTCAGGAGGTGGTCATTTGACCGATATCATATTTTCAACTTAATGTCATCAATTTTACACCTTCAAATAAATTGTTCGTGAAAACAGAGCCCAATTTTTTTCATTTCTAACAAAATGACAGCCAATTCACATTATGACACTACATTACCACCTTGTATCTGCTTATAAGGTCTGTCACTTGACCTGTAGAAAAGCGTCGCAGCTCATCCCTGCGACATACAAAATATGTTACAAAATAGTTGCGAGAGTAGATCGAATAGAGCATGCATTTTTCTTAAAATTTTCTACAGCATCAATCAATAACTTAATTAATTGTTCAATCGTATGCGGTTTCACTCCTTTCCGACACCTTGGTTTTATCTTTGGTGTTCTACGGTCGACTTATGTCGGGAATCTTATTTGGATATTATTTTGGAAACATGTTTCAATACAATGATACTCGGCAAACATATTACTTAATTTTTTGCGGTTCTAAAAATATTTAAATTACTAAAAATCTGTGCGCACCACAATTGTCGGGTTGGTGTAATCCAACTTAATGATAAACCAATTTTAATTTCAATATGCGCATCTTTCTTAATTGCTGACTACTAAGTGAGCAATCATGTAATTTAGTCGTTGTCTTTGTTCGTACAAGACGAATGTATTTCTAGTACGTAATTGTCGGTATTACTTGTATACATCTGGTAGCTGTTGGGTCTGGCTTTCCTATTTGTGCATTAGATTGAGTTATTCTATTAGCTGGCAATTATAAACTTGCAAAAATTAAACCCGTGTACACAAACTCACATCTATTTGAGCGTAAAATGATAACACGAATTTTTTGAATTTGTTTATATTGAAATGTGTTTAATAAAGTAAAATGAAACTAACGAATTTCATACGGATATGTCCCCGAAACCATTTTCATTTCGGTGTTTCTTTCTGTGCAATTAGCTTTAATTTTCTGTCCTTCATTACGATCATAATCAGTTTTCATGAATTTTAGTGTCCATCTGAATCCGAAGTTAAACTTTCCAAAAACTAAAACCATTTTCATTTAAACCTTATTTGCTGAAGTTTCTTTAGTGCATCGCTTTAAAGAAAAAGAAAAAGAGAAAGAAAAACGTGCGCATCAAAACCGAAAAAAAAAATCACATTCAAAGTGCTGATGCGTGGCTTTTGATACTTATTGGCAAAATCTGAATTGGCTAATGGCTTCTTTTCAAGTTTCATTTTGTGTTTGAAAAGAAAACACGCAATTTATTTGTTTGATTTGTTGCTTTTGGTTTATATTTTCGGTTCTACTTATGATTTATTCTTGTTATTTTGTTTTTCTCTCATTTTTATTTCTAAGATCTTGATGCCGAGGTTGGGGAGCAGATTCTGAATGATATAAATCTATTAACCGAAGGTGCTTACATATAAAATAAAGAAATGCAATAAGTATTTGTAGATAATTAAGTAAACAAATAGAATTATTTTTACATAAAAATATTGCATGCAACAAATTAAATTGAATGACCACTCTTCTTATACACAGGAAATTTGTTTAGCTTAGACAAGTTATTTTAATTAGTTATTTAATTAAATGACTTTAATAAAATCATTCACAAAATATTTATGCTTTTGCTTTTTGTTTAAAGGATACGGAAACACGGACTCTACACGACGCAATTTAATTGCTGGAGATGAAGAAGTCGACGCCTCACTTGGTCTAGGCGAATTGGCGCAACTTACAGTTAATAATGAGGCAGAAAGCAACTACGATGTGGCAAATGCGAAAGAGAGTGGTTATCGAAAAACCTGGAATGCCAAATACACCCTTCGATCGCATTTTGATGGAGTACGTGCATTGATTTTCCATCCTGAAGAACCAGTATTGATTACCGCCTCTGAAGACCACACTCTTAAACTGTGGAACCTGCAGAAAACTGTACAAGCCAAAAAATCTGCTAGTCTTGATGTGGAACCATTGTACACATTTCGCGCTCACACCGGTCCAGTGCTGTGCCTCGGTATGTCAGCCAACGGTGATACATGCTATTCGGGTGGTCTAGATGGTAAAATAGAATGCTGGAAACTGCCAAGTTCGAATATCGATCCGTATGATTGTTATGATCCACAAGTGCATGCAGCCACTTTAGATGGCCATACAGACGCTGTTTGGGGTCTAACAACACATCAAGGACATATTGTGTCATGTTCAGCAGATAGCACGGTGAAACTCTGGTCACCAAAGTCTAAAGAGCCTCTACTTAAGACATACGCATCTGAAGCCGAGGGAATTCCCAGTTCTGTGGACTTTGTACGCAATGAAGTCGATCATATTGTTGTAGCCTATCAGAGTGCTCATTGCATTATTTACGATACGGAATCAGGCAAACAAATAATTAAATTGGAGGCTGCCACCGAAATGTCTGGCAACACCGGTAAATTTATTAATAAAGTAGTCAGCCATCCGACGCTTCCAATAACGATAACCGCACATGAAGATCGTCACATTCGCTTCTGGGACAACACCAGCGGTACATTGGTGCATTCGATGGTTGCCCATTTAGAGCCGGTCACCAGTTTGGCCATCGATTCGCATGGTTTATATTTACTGTCCGGTTCGCATGACTGTTCGATACGCCTATGGAATCTAGATAACAAAACGTGCGTGCAAGAAATCACCGCGCATCGCAAGAAGTTCGACGAGAGCATATTTGACGTGGCCTTCCATGCCACGAAACCGTACATAGCGAGCGCCGGGGCGGATGGCCTAGCAAAGGTATTCGTCTAGGAAGCATTTTTTTTTTTACAATTATACATATTATATATATAAATATTAATTATACTATAAACTATGTTATAAAGAAAAGAAGAAAAACAAAAAACAACAAAAAAAACCCATCAGAAACAAAGGAGGAAAATTAATAATTAGTTATTTTTTAGATTTAACAAGAAAACATCTATATAATAAAATAATTATACAGTAAAAAAGAAAATAAAATTACAAATAAACATCAAATTAAACTAAAAACAAAATAGTGTAAAAACAAAAAACAATAAAATGATATGAAGAAAAAAAAACGCAAAAAAAATAAAACGAAAAATAATGATAGACAAACAATTAATTTACTAGATGGTATAAAGTAGTAATTGCACAGCATTTGGAATCACACGCGAGATTATAATTAGTAGTAATACTAGTGAAAGAAGTCGAAAGGAGGAAGAGTGCGAAGCATTTGATATGCCTGTAATCGATACAGTTGTTTTATTTTTATCCAATTCATTTTATTTTCAGCTTCAATATAAATAACATGCGAGTAGATCAGCATTTGTTCTGACACGCTGAGATTATTATTGTTTCGTTTAATCATGTTTAATTGCTCTCATAAAATGTTGATTTTAGTTAATAAAATACTTTTTAATTGTGTCTACAAATACAATATTTTTAAATAAAATTGGTTAACCAACCTACACTCATTAAACAAAATAAAACTACAATCGTAAACAAATTATTCGACTCGAAAACATTTTTACACAAATTTGTACTTTACTTGATAAAATGGCAGACAAAATAAAATGCTCGCTTTTTTCTATCTGAGAATTTTGATGTGCATTTCAATGTTTATTCCTGCCGTACATAAAAAATAAAAAACAATAATAATGCCAAATGTGGATAAATTTGTATGTACAATAATAGGTTTTATGTTCGCCCACAAAACAGGAGTACGATACATTGAAAATATTCCCATTGAGTCTCAAGTTTTTTATTTAAAATCATAAAATAAAGGAAGTATACAAATCAGACTTTAATGGATGGTGCATTCCACAGGAAGAATTGCAGAGGAGAGAAGTGTCTTACGAACCAGTTTGATTTCGAGATACGGTTAAAAAGTGACCGTATAAACGTTGCCCACATGCGCAGGCGCATGGTCGACAAGAGGCAACAGGTTTGTTTCAAACTTCTGTCTTAAAATTGATTTCATAATCTGGTATTCATTGTGCTTTCTCTCTAGTATAGTACAGAGAGAGACACATATCCCGCCTTGGATATTCGTACATTTTCAGAACTAAAACGCATTTTCACTGAAAACCAATCAACGGGTTTAAAATAGCCTACAGATAAAAACAGAATTGTTTAGAGAGTCTAGAATGTGTTATGTGGGAATTGTTGAATTGAATATCAGCTCTTTTTGGTTTATATTCTATTCTGCCGACGTGTGTGATTATGAACCTGAAGAGTTTAAGTCATTTTCAGAGCTGCTACTAGACAGGGATTATCTTAGCTAATTGTGATGTAGTCTAATTACAGTGAGAACACTTACCGGTGTTCTCAGCCAACTCCTTAAAGGTGCTTTAATTGCGGAAGTGTTGGTGTGAGATGTTGGACAGAGAACCACAAATTTTTGTTTGGGCTTTTAAGTCTTTATTATCTTAAAATTAATAAAGTTTATTTGCATCCTGCATCAAATCGTTGCCAAGACTGTAAGCAGTTCTAATGATTCACGGTACATCAGGGGATGTTCCACCACTCTACAACATTCGTTTAAAACTGTATTGAAGTCCATGTATTTTGAAATAACAGAACCTATAATTTATTATAAAGTACCAGGCTAAAAGTTCAAGTGTGTGGAGTGCAATTCATAATATAGCTTGCAATTCATATTAATAAGAACAATAACTGATGGAATAGCACTGGTTCACTATCACCCTAAATGAGCACTCAATAACTTTGTGTTTGTTGACCCAAATTTTCTAGGGAGTTCGTTTTACTTCATTTCAACGTGAGCTATACTTTATTTCGCCAATAATTTATGTTGACTTCATAAGGTGTATACTCTGTTTGACATTAATAAGGCCCAGTTGTAACGTTTGTGTACAAGCACGCAAGAGGCGCCATTTGGTTTAAAATCCAGATGGCATGCCGATAAATACAGACAACGTTTTTTTGACGTCAGTACCCTTCCGGCGGGTTTCTGCGAATGTTAAATTATCTCGCTTCCCGTTGTGAGTAGGAGAAATTTTGTAAACCCCTCTCATCGGAACACAAATTAATAAGGATATGGGTTATACTATAGTCTATACCAGAATCTATTTATTCTTTTACATAGTTTTCACTTGAAATTTAGGTCTTATAAGGACCATGTGTCCCGGTCCTTTCATTTTGATACACAGCAATTTTCCATGAGCAATGAAAACTAAGTAGTTTGTGTTGAAGAAAGATAATATATGTACTTATTGTGAAGTATACTTATAGATTGAAATTTCTGAAACCTATCAGTCACTCTAAAAACGGTCTCTATATCTCCACGCATTGATTCGCAATGTAATTTGCAATAAATGAACAAAATTATATTATGGTCGTTGCTAGTTAGGCTTGTAATCTATCACATTTTCTCAGTACTTGTCTCTGATTCAATTAAGGACCTTCTTAGAATAAGTTCGAGTCGTTTTTCTTTTTTAAAATAAATCCATCGAAAACTACCCTTCACAGGGGTATAGGTGAATGAAAAGTGCAATGCTCGTAGTTGTAGCAAAACGATAAGGGATTTCTTATTCATACAACTTAATCCGATATTTTTCCATATCTTAATAGAATTAGAACAGTTACCATTACGTATCGTTGGTACATTCTCTTACAGAAACTATTCAGGGTCTTTTGACTTCGCGTTTCATTCCTGTTACTGTTGCTGTTGCTCAAATGTATATCGAGTTTCGCGCTATCAAAACTCATTTTAATATACGCATTCTTGATATACACTTTGAACTTCTTTTTTGTAAAGTAATTAGTAGTGTAGGATTAGACCTAGATTGTATATAAATATTGCTTTTCAAAAGTTTCCAATTTTATAACGCAAACCACCCATAGGATCAAACATCCGCTTCTACAGACGCACTAGTTTCGAATGATTTCATTTTCAATCTTAGCGCTTAAAAATGACTCACCGTACGATGGGTTTATGTAATCGTTTCCAATTCATAGCGAAGTATGTTACAATTACTTTTTGTGGTTAATGGACTGGCCATATATAGGGGTGGAATTTGCAATCGACTTCTAGAAAACCTTATTAACAACGAAGTGATGGATATCCTGGTTGAAGATCTTTGCGGTTAACGTGTAATATCCTTCATCACGGTCAAATCATTTTACAAAATCAATAAAGATAGGACGAATGCATATTGTAACGTGCAGTAGAGGTAGGTACGAGTACCCCTTTTATGTACTTGACATTGGGTTTCTAAATGAAATCCTGTTGAAGTTAAATCAATTGATTTGAAGATCTCGGTTGGTATACTGTGCCTCATCAACATAACAACTTTTTTCAGTGTTTTTGTAAATTAAAGAGGCAAGGTCAATTTCAGTGAATAGTTATTGCTGTTTGTGTTTATTTTATTGTTCGAAATGTTTTGCGATGCATTCTCTAATAAAGCGTCGTCTTCTCCATGAAGGCTACTCACCTACTAACAATTGTTGTCAATCAAAGGACACATATATGTATAAAAACAATGACCTATATTGCTCGAAATATATAACAATATACTATATACTATACAAGGAATGTTTTTGTAAAACATAACAAAATTAATCTTCGAAGTACTAATAGTATCTATATGTTAGAATCTTCTATCAATCTTCCAGAGCCAGCTACCCATCTCTTGGTATTGTTTTCACAATTTCACAAAAGTGAGAACTATTCTTGTTTCTAATCGGTTGTGAAATCGTTTTATCAACAATGAGGGTTCTCTTCAATCTACTCCTTATACTCTACATATGTTTTTCATTTGTCCGTGGAAGATTACGTGCCATTTTTTCTTTGAAAGCATAGGAATAAAACGGCAAAATTACAAAAAAAAAAAAAAAGTCATGAGTGCACTCTGTAACTCCTTATCGGCACATATTTTTACTTTAAGCCACGGGCTAATCTTGCAAACTGTATCCAATCCATGGCCTTATTGAATTACCCAAACGTATATAATCCTTATGTTCCGTCTTCGCAATGTTATGTGTTTTGAGCTCTGTTAATATATTGCTTAATAAACAAAATGAAGTGAAAATAACAACACTAAAACTATTTGAACATCGTTTCTTGCAATGCAGTTATTCACATGATGGTATACAAAGGTAGATATATTTATCCATTGGAAAATCATCTAACACATTTGTTCAGCTTATTGTTTGAAGCTACAAAACATGCACATAACAAATGCTATAATTTTTATTTATTCAATTGCTTATAATTTTTTTTTTTTTCAAAAAGAACACCTTTCCTTTCGCAATTTAATTTTTAGTATGAACGTTACACCGCCCAGTGTTCTCTCAGTTGCTGTTGCGATTTTTATTTGTATCAAATTTCAATGATTGTTCGATTACAATCATATCAAATAAACGATTATTAAAATTTTATTTATTTTAAACAAACATTAAAAATATAAAAAAAAACAGACTCTACTTAAGATTTAAGATCTAAGCATTACATACGATATTAAAGAAATTAATAGGTAAAACAACAAAAATAGAATATCTGTAAATTTAGAACAAATAAAAAAAAGAAAAATAATAATGAACAAAAAACAAAACAATTTCGTATTGATTATTTCTATATGTTTGTTCTTATAACGCTTATACTGGACTTATTAAATAACTTCTTTCTTTTCCACTGTCTGCTTTAAAAGGAAGGAAAAAGAAGAAAACTAAAAAAAAAAAAAAAACTATAATCTGTGCAAGACATATTTCGCAATGATCTTTACTTATTTTATAATTTTGAAAATTACATTAATTATGATTTATAATTTAAGAAAACGAGATAAGCAAAATGATTATTCTAGTTTTACAAAACTTGTAGATTTTATTTTTATTTTACATGAATACATTATATGATCTATTATGTTAAATTATTAGATTGAAAAGCAAACAAGAAAATAAAAACAAATTAAATATGTATATGATTATAATAGGATTTATATTTAAACAAAAAAAAAATAAACAAAAAGAATGAATGAAAAATAATAATAAAAACCAAAAAAGAAACAGAAAGAATGTTTATATAACAACCAACCACAAACCATAAAAGGAAAAAAGAAATTAAAATAAAACACTGTAGTAACGAACAATAGAATACAATGTTAATCAATAATTCATGATATATTTCATTATAATTATAAATATAAAATAAAATCTCAAAATTTTTACAAAATAAAACAAACAAATTAAATATCAATAGACAACAAACAAGTTGACGAGGAGAATGAACAAGAAAACAGCAAAATAAGTAAAACATAAAACAAACTAGCATTATTATAAAAGTAAAACAGCAAGGAAAAAAAAAACAAAAACAAAAATCGACTTGAAATATGAAAAACAAAAATAATAAACATTTTTAAGTAATAATATTTTTAACTATAAGGAACTATTATTACAGTTATTATTATTACTATGAAATAAAAATATAACATGAAATAACAGTTTAAAAAGAAAATTGAAGAAAAATCCACATGTTGATGGGAAGAATGATTCAATGTAGAACTACGATGCAAAGGATAGAAGAAAATTATAACAAAAACAAACAAACAAAAAACAAAAAAAAAAAACAATATTATACAGAGATATTTACATAACATCGTATATATAAATATGTTTTTATTTAGTTCTCTTATTTCATTTATTCTATTAATTAGATTTTCCTTTTTGTATTTTTATGTAAATTATAGAAGGAGAAAAAAAAATTTATTTCGAAAATTACAATCGTGTAAAGTGTTTTATTTTATTCACATAAGAATTTAAAAATTAAATTATGTTGTATCTGAAGTATAGGGGCTAACAATCTGATTATAAACAGCTTACTAACTTACATGCTATCAAGAATTGAACGCTAAACAAAACTCATATCAAATTAGGGCATCATATTCATATTCGATTCCAGTTTTGTATATCCACAATATTGAGTTGAGAAAAAAATACATACTCGTATATGGCTAAAGCTGGCCATCCACGATCACTCATGAATGCCACTCCTGGCGTGAGCGCACTCATGAATGCGGGTGGATGGCATTGCGTGTCAGAGTGCACATTCATGCGCGATGGAATTCCAAAAGTTTTGAATTCCACATTCATGCGTGATAGTGGATGGCCATGACGAAGATAAAGAGTTTTGGCGCGAGTTTATTTTGTTATACAAAGAATTGTGGCAGAAAAAAAATTACGTGTACAAAGGTCATGATAAAAAAAATAACGCGTACGCGAAGTTAGTTCAATTAATGAAAAAAAAAGGACAGAAATGGTAAAGAAAAAGTTGAACACCATTCGCGGTCGCTACCGGAGTGAACTCAAAAAGGTAGTTCAAAGCCAGAAGTCTAGCGCAGGAGTGGACGATTGCAGGTTAGGCAACTTGCGCCAGATCAGCAGATACATGCTAAAAGGGCGATGGACGAAACGTTGTACCAGGGATTGCTGTTATCCCAATACCTTCGTGACCATCTTCATTTTTTTTCACTGATTCTCGGTCATCCACCCACAGTGATGTTGCCGCAAGAAGAAACTTTGAAATCTCGCAACCAAGGCAGCAGGTTCAAATAATATCAGATGAAGTCATTGGATCATCATACTCATCTGTAAACCATCTTTTGTTAGATGCTCAATATCAATAAAGAAATAAAGAAAACGAGCTGTCTATTTAATCAAATTATATCTTTATTAGAGTCTATTGAACTGTCACGGATTAATGAGTTGGTTGGTTTCAAGTCTCCAATCGCCTTGCGACATAACTCCAGTAACAACATCCTCAACGTCAACTTGTCTTCTTTGAAAAAAACATCGGTTTTTTTTTTTGCTCTAATGAAATTGTGTAAGTGACAGTAAGCTAGTACGACTGAGGAATGACATTCATGAGTGATAGTGGATGGTGGGCGGCAAAAAAAACCATCACGCCGGGAGTGACATTCATGAGTGATCGTGGATGGCCAGCTTAAGATATGTAAATACGGAATTCAATGACTAAGACTTTACCTAACTTCGACATTGCAACATAACTGAGAGTGTAGCAGGATCTTTACTGTCCTAAAATTGTTGACTAAACTAGCAAAGGGATCAACATTTTTGCCACTCCGCTTGATCTCGTTCTGACAGAAACCTGCCAGCTACATGCAGCGTGTGACAAAACTTTAAGTATTTCTTACCTTTGAACTGACGATATTGTCTAAATAAGTGTATAGGATTTTATGACTATTTTTTATTAAGTTTTCTGCGAATTTTACAAGTTTGACTTTGTAACAACTCATCATAATCCAAAATTTACAGAAGCTGTTGATACGGCCGTAGACTCTTCCAAAAAAGAGAGGTCATCCGAGAAACGCTGCACAGCTGTAATTTTTAAATAAATTATTCCATAAAAAATGGTTTACAGTCAATCATATGTACAATAAATTTCTACCTTTGTAAACTCGATTTGTTTTATATTTTTCCTGAAAAAAAAAAATAAAAAAAAGGCTATTATTGCAGCCTATAGAGCGGCCTAACCCCTTAATAAATACACTAAAATAGAAAACATCGTTCATCTAGAAAGATTATTTAAGGTATCTTTATGGAGTAGCAGGAATAGATTTGCAATAGAAACAGTGCAATTTTGTGTACGTAACTGAGCTTTTTCTGGATTTGCCTCAGTCGAGAAACGGCAATTTTGCATGTTCAAAAACCCATCGACTCAAATGCCGGCTTGGCCACTTAACTCACTTAACATAATTTTGTAGTTAAAGTAGGCGTCGACTTCAATCCGCGAATTTCCGTCTCAAGCCTTTGTCTCGTGTCTTTGGTTCCTACAGCAGCTGGATCTTAAAATGATGTTGGTCAAGATACTTTCACAAAATTTTCTATGTAGTGGACGGATAAAGGCCAAGGTGTTGCGACAGACGCCGAATTCGAATCCTTCGTTACACTTCGGATCACAGCGGCTACAGATTATTCTGTCCGCACATTACGTTAGCGTCTTCTTGCCTTGGCGTCATGTATATTATATGTACATGGTACGAAATTAGTCCACAATACGAAGAATAGCGTTATCTATATTTATTCTATTTGAATTGATGTTCAATTTTCAAAATAAGTTTGAATTATATGAAAGCGTCCTTCTGGCTTAAGTGCATTCACGGTGTTTGGTCAAACTGAAAGTCGAAGAACTGTCAAAAATGACATCACGGTTTTAAAGTAATCTCTATTGGACGATCTATCAGTGAACAAAAAACAACCTTTATATACTCGTACAACTGCTGAAATCTCCCCGTCTTTAGATAATTCTGCTAGTCCGCGGTTTTCGGTTGCAGAATTAATTAAATTGGGATGAACTACAAATGTCTTATATAGGTATGTAGCTGCGGCTTTGAACTGATGTAACTTTAAGAAACGCAATATCAATGCTTCTGCAACAATACAACTAAATTACCGAGAGATTTTATTTTTGGTTATCACGAGGGTAGTCCCAGAAGTACCAAACCTAACAAAGAAAACTCAAAAAATTTGGGAAAAAATATCTACGTAATCTTCTTTCAGTTCAATCCACTTTTCCCAACGATGTTCAATAGCTTCAATACCTTGTTTATAGTGAGAATCGTCGAGCTCCTTAAAATAGCCATCAACCGCAGACTTCATCTCTTTACTGTTGGCAAATCTTTTACCACCGAGCCATTTTTTGAAGTTCGGAAATGGGAAATAATCCGAGGAGGTTAAATCTGGCGAATAGGGTGCATGGGGAAGCTTTAACTCATTGATTTTGGCCATCTCTATGACGGATGATTGAACTGGTTCATTGTCTTGATGAAGCAAAACTTTTTTCTTCGCCAAATGCAGCCACTTTTTTTTCTGATTTCATCTTTCAAACGCTGCAATTAGTTCGCATAATACACGTCGTTGATTGATTTTCCGTTCTGAAGATGATCAATAAAAATTATCCCACGCGCATCCCAAAAAACTGACGCCATGATGTTGCCTGCAGATGGAACTGTCTTCGCCTTCTTCGGAGCCAATTCTCCCCTTTGAGTCTATTGTTTTGACTGTTCCTTCATCTCGGGCGTGAGGTGGTGGTCCCATGTTTCATCCATGGTTACGAATCGATGCAAAAACTCTTGCGGCACATATTTTGCGCACGGCTTTTTCATTTCCAATTTTTCAGTCAACATGCGATGTACAGCCCTTTTTAAAATACCTACCATATCTGCGCACTTTCAATGGCCGGTCATCCAATACCATTTTGGGGATTTTTTTCAACATTTCTGGTGAACTCACCTCATTTGGTCGACCTCTGCGATGTTCGTCTTGGCAACTCGTACGGCCTCGCTTAAACTCTGCCACCTAATATTTTATTGTTTCAAACGAAGAAACAGACTCCCTCAGATAGAATCCAGTTCCATTTCGATGTTGGTTGGATTGAGGCCTTTCAAATGAAAGTATTGTATCACATAACGATGACCAATTTTTTCCATATTTAAAAATTCATTGAGAGCATTTACTGTTGATAACTGCCGTACAAATACTAAACAATATAGCGTCGTCAAACTTCAAATTCAAGCTTTCTAAGGTTGGTGCCTTCTACAATAGTCATTCTTTTTATACAACAACCGCCATCTATACGTCAGGTCAGGTACTTCTGGGGCTACTCTAGTATCTTACTCAAATGACAAGCTTCTCTTGTCAACTTGATCGATTTTCAACAGTGTTCACTAAAATAAATACTTGTCTTTTCAAAAGTTCTTATCTTTCTGAGCCAAAAAGTCTACAAAGTCGTCTTTTGTGTTGCCTGGTCTTATAAATTGCCTATTTTGAAGATGACTGCCTAAACTTCGAAAAAGGTTGCATTCGGTAGGAGTGAGTACAGTGGATGAGACAAAACTTCACTTCGCAACTTAGCGTACCATGATGGGGCCATGTCTATTTACCAGCGAAAGCTGTTTCTAACACTGTTGTTTGTTTTTAGGCATACCTACTACAGTATAAATCTGCTGTGACTATTTGTCAATTGAGAATTAAATAATACACATTGCCTTGTTCACCATACTATCATCATTACCTTTTCGGATGTGGTTCTGCATTGGCAAGGCAGTCTCACTTATGTTCTTATCATACAGGATTCACTTTTCTTTGCAGCTGATGAATCGGCGAAAAAAAAAAATTTCAGGCGGTATCTGCTTCTCGTTTTCATTTCAGAATCAAAATTTCTCTGTTGGATTTTATGTCAAAATGTACTAACTCATATAAATATGTATAAACTTCAAAGAGTATAGTGCGTTGGCTATGTTTGGCCAATTTATTATTCTGAGTGTTCAAATTGATTTGCCAGCAAATACAAATGTAAAGAAAGTGGTACCTACTTCGATGCGTAAAAAGCATTTTATCTGAAAAATAGCCCCTTTAAATAAAATTATTACGTTTGGAAAGTACTATTGTGCCTGTTTACTAGTTCCCTGAACGATAGAGTGACGTCACTTTGGAATATGCATACAAGAATTTCCAAGAAAAATTGTAAACAGTACCTTTTGTGTGACACAAAGCAAGCAATGGCCGTTGTACCACTAAACATATCCGGTATATCATTTACCATTTCCTTTAAAAATTCCTTCTTTGCAGTTACTAAATTAGCAAATACCACAAAATAGTTTGAACCCAAATTGTTAAAGAATCTATCTTTGTGTGTATTAAACACATATTTTACTACTTTGACAAATAAGTTTACGTTACTGACATCCAACTCATTTAAATTTAAATCAAAGTTTTTAGCTTCAAAATGACTATAGACACAAGTTTAATTTCACTTAGGGATGGCGGAAAATTTGCAATGAGTTGGATTGCTGGAACCAATCCGAAGATATTGCGTTCAAGATTTCAAAGCTCTCACATTTATACCGTTGATGTGCCGGAAGTTTGGTAAACTTTTATCACTACAACTTCCGAAATGGTTAACTTGAAAAAAATTCAACGCAATTTTTTAGCGATGAAATAATGGAGATCATCAAATCCAAGGAGGACAAGATTTCATTTCGAATTTTATTCAGATTGTACTTTGGAACGATTCGAATATTCGGAATGCAAGTTGAACAGCTATACAGTAAGTGAAAACAAGAAGTTTTATAAAAAAATTTCGCTCATGCAATTTCTCAAAACTTTTAGATGTGGCACAGAACTTTCTCTGTTTTCATACGTTTGTCATAAAGCAGTACTCAAGAAAAAGGAAAAGGTATTCAAGCTGAATGCTTCAAATTTAAGTTACTTGTTTGAATTACTTTATTTCAGCTCGGAGAATACAAATAGCCAAAGCAAAAGAAGGCACATTAATAGTTTTGATTTTACAAGCCTTTTATTGGAATCTGAAGAGTTTAACAAATATTCTGAAAAAGAATTTTCATTTCCTAATGAAATGGTTTGTGTTCGTATCAAATATTAAAGCATAACGCTATGACTTAATTCTCTTAGGGTTCAAGTAGTAGGAGGCAAAATACTTCAACTTGCATTGAAATAAAACAAATTACCATTAAGCAAGTGAATTGGAACAACCCATTGCCAGAGCAGGAAGAGGATATGTTCGGGGAAGCGACTGAACACGAGAAGCTAATGCTTCTTTCCGCGCTTAATGGTAATTTCAGTTATTTCAATTTCAAAATCAGTTCGCGGTCGGTATAAACCTTTATCCATACCAACATTAACTTCAACAGCGAATAACGAGATAATGTTTCATATCCAGGAGTATTTTTCTAAGATTATTGCGATTGCCTACCTTTCCTTATGAGACATTAAAAAGAATTAGGATGAGCATATAAGAAATCAGGTTCTTTTAGTTTGAATTTGGTGATCAGTAGCCGAATTAAACAAAAGGAGATAACCCGAAATTGGATCTTCCCCTTGTCAATATCATACGTCAGAGATATGTATATGCCTTTTTCATAGCTAGCCGTTCAAAATTACCAACACTGAGACTGTTCATCACTTGCGTTGAACAGGAAGTAACAATCGGAAAAAAAACGGTTAAGTGTTATTCAAAGGAGTAATTTGCGTGGAGGGCACATCTGGTCCTAAAGTGAAGCTTGGCTACTGATATTTTCCACTTGTTTTTCATTGTTCATTCATAGATCGGGTTTTCACAGTCACTGAGTTCTTTCTTTCTCAGTATATTAGTATTTCTCATGAAGGTAGTAATTTCAATCTTTCGAGAGATCGGCTGAAAGCCAATTTCTGGTGCAACCAACCCGTCGATTACGGCTTTAGACGTTGGAACTGCCCAATCTGTCCACAGAGCAATCCACCCTGCAATCGCGTTAACACTACTTCAGGGCACAGCCACCGATCGAGTTCTTAAAACCCCGCCATCTCTCGGTCTAAAAGCCACCCACTGCATGTACCACGAGGGGCGGAGTGGTCTCTTATCGGTGGGGTTCTATTTAGACCTCCCTTAGCGACTATTTGTTCTGGTGTTTCACCCTGCTGGCAACACAGAGGAGTCCATATACATAGATCCAACTGAGCTTGTCTACGTGCCAACCATATCTACGCGTGAGGAGACGCCATCGCGGAAGAGATATTCTCGGGCGTGACTATCAGGCTTAGCCGGTCGCCTAACAGCTGTCGTTGCTGAGGCCACCTTCGTCAAGAAGAAAATGTGTTCTACGATATCCTCCACTGCAGGGCAATAGTCGCATCTGGATTATGCTTTCACTGCGATACGGCATAGATAGGCGCTGAACTGCCCCTGCTCAGGCAGAGAAGGTGGGCAAGATAGTAATTCACCTCACCATGACTTCGCTTCAGCCACGTGCCTAGCATCGATATGAGTTGGTGTGTCCACCTACCCACAACCTCGTCATCCCATTCCTGCTGCCATCGCGCCAATGTTCGCTGTCTTGTTGCTCCCTAGCCAAGTGACGGGCACGGTTCTCGCGATCACCGTAACGGCTGCTGCGAAGACCGTCTGGTAAGCGCAAGCGATACGAAAGGGCCCAACGCGTTGTACCGAGGTAAGTCGCTTTCGGAGAGACAGTCTCAATAGCGGCGCCGCACAGCAATATAGAATTGGCGACCGATGCTAGCACCCTAGGCATTTCTAGGATCTCGGTCCAATGCGTTCTTGACGTGAAGATGACGGCACTCCTCATCTTGTGGGGGGCTTAGCAAGCCTGCTTTCCGATCCTCAGATCCTCAGCATCGGACATACACGTCGTGCGGCCCTGGCCGAACCCATACTGAATATCGGTAAGTTTGCAGCACTCTTTTATCCTCACTTGTAGCAACTTCTCCGAGAGTTTCCCGGCATTATGCAGCATACACAGTGGTCGGGATGACGACGGAGGGCTGGTCTTGTCCAAAAGAACAATGCGTTGGAGTTACCAGTGCCCACTGAATAGTCCGACACGTAAACACGCATTGAACATGTCCAGGAGCATGTGGTTTCTCTGCAGCCACGATCTTGAGGAATTCGCTCGGCACCCCTTCTGGACCAGGAGCAATACGGCCCGACCAGCCCATTGTTCTTCTCGTGTAAAAGGAGGGACCTTGTCCGTTATGATATCCGCCCCTCTCACATCGGTCTCCCTATTTCTTTTTTGATTTCTGTTTCTCTCAATTGGTGGGGCTAATCACCATCCTCATCCTCTGTCCTGTGCGGGAGTTGAGGAGAAGGCGGAGGCCTTAACCGCGCAAGGCTTCCATCTGTTCCACTTTATCCTTCTATATCTCTTCCTCCGTTTCGCTCCACGAAAACGAGTCCCAGAAATTTTTTTTATGCAGATTTTCTCCTCTAGCTTTCCCGTAGCAATTATATTAACTAAAGTGGCCTGCCTACCCAACTCTTCGTTGGGGCGGAGGCCAGATGTTGTAAGCCTCAGGTTTAATAGTAAAAGTAGGCTCTCCTCAGATCTGGAGCCAGCTCGGACTACCTGGGCTTTCCTCCCGGTTGGGAGTTACCCGCCTTCGCAATAAAGTAAATGCAAGCATAAGTCGGATAGCGCCATGTAGCAGATAGCTTTCAAACTCACATTGAGTGGGTTGCTTTGTAACGGCAAAAGCATCTTTGGGTCTGGCAAGACCCATCTACATATATGTTTATTAAAATGTAAATTTTGATCTACCCAGATCCCAAGTTATATAGCTTTATGGTATTTCCCGCAAGATCCCGACGATTTTATTCCATGACCAAAAATGTTCGCTAACTCTTGACGGTATCTAGAGGCTCCGTACAAAGCGTCTAAAAAATAATCGTTCCTGACTTCTGAAAGTTAATCTTGATCCAGTCATCGCAATATCGTGTAATCTTATGGAACCCCTGTCGCAAAGATCTATCTATTGTGTTTGCGTATATTATGGCATGGTAAAGGATCGATTGTCAAAGTCCCTGTGCATTGTTTCTTGCATTTGTTCTATCAAATTTGTTCGGATATCAAATAATAGGGTCCTATTTTACTAAACAAGTTTTTGTAAATGTCCACCGCTTCTAGTGGAAGCACAATGTTGCTTTAGTTCTTAGGCTCTCGTCTATTAGTTTTAGGCACCTAAATCTCTTTATTTGACAGATCCCTGTCGGAAGATGGGTTCGACAGTAGTTCTTTGGAGCACTGTTTCTTATGCAATCTACTGTAATCGTAGGAGTACGTTTTTTGAGAAAGATTATTTCAATTGATTACTGAAAAGAAGTTGGTTTACGACGATCAGTTTTAGTTTTAAGGTCCAACAACAGCAGAACTAGATAGGAGTGGTGTCTGGCAAATAACCTATTATCCGTAGTTTTAAGTCCAAGGCGGTGGAAAACACCATGCTGGTTACATGTAGATTCTCTCTAATTGTCTTATAGCTAGAAACCAAGGGAATGGTGGAGCAGATCAAGTTTGACACGAGGAGTGTTCAGGTTGAAATCAAAAACGGAGGGGTTTGAGTTGATCTTTCGGAGCATTTGAAAGATTGGTTCGCAGGAACCATAAGAGGACGAGGACAACGTAAATTACGTGGGTTGGTGCTGAAGGAAATAGGGTTGTCAGAGTTGTAAAAGGATGCGCAGTTGATGAATGAAAAGAATGTCAGCTACTTATATTCCTATGTTCTTTTAAGGAATTCAAATTGAAATGTTTGAGGCTTAGCAAGCTTGACTAGCTTATTCAAGCAGGGGGCGAGCCAAGGTAACATAGGGAGATCTGGTTACGTACGGGTTGAAAAATTATTTGGAGCACCACTTAATAAAGCCAAGTGATAAGTTGACTTTAAGGATCATCCCATCTATATGCGAAGGAAAATTAAACTTCCTATCGAATAATATGCTAAAGCAGAGTTGTCCAGATTGGAGTCGTGTGCGGGCCAAAATGAAATTCAACAAGAACTGGCGGGCCATCGTAATAAAATACTATTAGCTTTTAATAAAAAAAAATCATTCATATTATTTTATTTTTTCTTTCTTTAACAATGTTATCAATGTCGACATCAATATTCGTCGTTGCCAAGCACATTGCGTTAATAAGTGACTTATCCGACAATGAATACCTGTATTTTGATTTAATAAAATTTATGGTTGAATAAGCACTTTCACAAAGATATGTACTCCCTGTCATCGAACCCATTTTCAAACTAAAATTTGCTATTTTCGGAAAGCGATCATCGAGGAGCTTATAAAAATCTATTCCAATTTCCACTCTGCTTTTGTAAAAGGGGTCGGATTTTAGGTCGCATAACTCCAATTGGTAGTCAGTCTTTACACTTTCAATGGCCAGTGTTAACGGATGAGTGAAAAGTGACAAATCTCTATCTATTCCTTAAAATCTATAAATCGATTTTCAAACTCCAAAATTACCTCGTTAATGTACTCTATGTGGTCAAAAAATGTTCTTTTTAACTCGGGGAAAAAAGAAAATCATTCTTTTCTAAAGACATTATGAACAATTTAAGTTTACTTTTAAATCTATTTACATGTCCGTACAAGTTGGCGATATTATTGTGCTTGCCTTGTTAAAAATGCAAGATCAGTGAGGAATTGGGGATCTTGCAGTTTGCTTTCTATTTCTGTTGTATCAGATTTTATTTCGGCTTTCAGAAATACTATGATTTCCTTTCGCTGCAAGCACTTACCAGCACTCAACCATCTGATGTCCGAGTGTAAAAGTAAATCTCCGTACACTGCATCGATTTTGGTTAAAAAATCCCGAAATTTACGATGAGTCAAAGCTTGGTTTCCGCCCCTGATCAGATTTGTTGTTTTGACAGCCACCTTCATTGCGTCCATCTGGCGCAAAGATTTTCCAAATAAAGCTTCTTGGTATATGATGCAGTGGATTAAAGGGCAATGAATACCATTCTGTTTAAGGAGTCCAGAAAATCCTGTCACTGTTCCTGTCATTGCTTTAGCTCCGTCAGTCACAATACAGGGACATTTTTGGAACCCTCCGTAATCTATAACAGTTGCACTGACAGTTTCATAGATATCACTTCCTTTAGTTGTTCCATGTAACGGCACCAAATTCCACATTTCTTCTGTAATAGTATAATCTTTTGAAATGCAGCGAATAAAAATTAATGACTGACTGACGTGTGTCTGGTCCGTACTTTCATCCAAGCATATTGAAAAATATTCACATTCCGCAACGGAGTCACGCAATTTCTTAGAAACATACTCGTCCATATCATCTATTCGTCGCGCCACTGTTTGATGTGATAGTGCTACAGATTCAAATTTTTCTGCAAGCTTAGGCTGCATAAATCGTTCAGCCATTTTATTTGCACGTTTTTTTTTATTAAATTTCCATCACTGAATGGTTTTTTAGCTTTGGCTACTAATTGTAAAGAAAATGTATTGGCTTCCCAATCGGTACGGTTCGGGGTTCCATACCAGCAGTGTTCGAAAGACATTAATTTTTTCAGGCAACTAAAACCTCGGGCGATGAATGGTTGCCTAAAATTCATCAACTAGTCAATTTCCACTAAGAATTTAGTCTCCCCATAAAATGTTGGATGCCACCCATGGAGCGAAATAACCACTGAGCCTAAAATCTTTCTTTTTCTCTCTGTCCTATTTTCCAAAAAAACTTAACACATGCTGAGGCATTATAAGCGTGTTCATACCCAATTGAGTGTTAAGTTCTTTTTTAAAAAAAAATTAAGAGGATCAATTAATGAGATATCTTTTCAAGAGCTTTAGCGAAATCGGTTGCGATAACATCGATTTCTTTACCATTTTGTAAGGCTGCGAGAGCAAAACACGCAGTTGGTCTGCCTTTTAGAAAAGCATGTTATCTAGGCGAAATAAAAGACTTGCATTTAAGGCTTCAGGCTTTGAAAAAATTTGTGAAAGTTTTTTTTTTTTCTTTTTTAGAACTTAACACTCAAGAGGGTATGACTACTCTTGAAATGTCGAAGCATGTGTTAACTTTTTCGGAAAATTAGATAGAGAGAGAGTAAGATGTTTGAACTAAATGGTTGTTTCACCCCATGAGTGGCTAAATTGTTAGTGTAAATTGACTTGTTGTATTTTAGGCAACCATTCATCTTACGAGATTTTAGTTGACTGAAACAATTAATGTTTTTAGAGCACTGCTGGTATTGAACCCCGAACCGTATCGATTGGGAAGCCACTTAAGCCACGGCCACCCACAAAGAGTTGAACTTCGCTCTTTAATCCCTTTTTGTGTATCGGGATTATAAAAGAGGTCTTCCAAATCTGAGGATATTCTCCCTGTGTAAGAGATAGACGCAATAGGTAGGAAAAGGGGAAAGAAAAGTTGGAAGAGCATTTTTAAGAAAAATGGGCGGGAAGACCACCTGGGCCGGGTAGAAATTCATCTTTAAGTTTTAGTAACTTTACTTCAGAAATTGCAAGATCGAAATTTTGAGTGAGAAAGGGACCAACGGAGAAATTTGGTAGTTCATTGAAGTAAGAGGGATCTGGTACGAAAGCGTTGTTGGCATATGATTGTTTGAAAAATGTAGCCAATAAGTTGGCGATGGTAGGAGGATCGCTTGAAGATTTGGTTTCGAAAGTGAAGGAGGAAGGATAGACGTCAGTCTTACTTTTGCAATTGAAGATAGGACTTGGGATAGTTTATAAGATTGGCTTATGCACTATCTAGCGTTGATAGAGAGAGTTGTGGAGTTCGATGAAATAAAGATATGTGCCTAGATAATTTGAATAGTCGGTGGACGAGTAGGTGTTCCTTCGTAACTTCGCACGGCCCATAACTTATTCCTTTTGTTTCGTTGAGAGCTGAGTCTTGGATTATACCAAGGAGAGGATGTAAAACATCTTTTATGGCGGAAATATAGTATATGAAGGGAAATGGATTTGAACATATGAAGAGAGCATCGACAATAGATAGATTGGTAAACTTGGAAAAAAGCCTCCTTACATAGTTATTGATTTTACAGAAATTAGCTTTGTAAAAATTATAAGAAGGAAAATTGCGGGGGGAGGCGACTGGAGGAGAGAGTTGTGGAATAATGAAAGAAGAGGAGGATAAAAGTTAAAAGTGATAGAGGACAATACCATACTGAGGAGTTAATGGCATCAGTTGTGAAAATAAGGTCTAATTGACTTTCCATATATGTATGTAGTTGGAAACGCCACTAACTTGGCATAGAATAGAGTTTCGGCTATTATTTTTCCAAACTGGCTCTCTTGTTGCGTTTAAATCTTCGTTGATAAAAAAATAATGTTACTCAGATTAATTCCTTAGAAATCCTTATATGCACGGATTTAGACCCCGTATAGAAAAACAGCTTAGTTTAGTCCACCTAAAATCACATTAAAATTTATTTTAATTTTTCATTTAAGGCACAATGGAAGACGAATTTAATTTGCAAAGTTTAACCCGCCGGAAACGAAAGGTAATACAATAGACATATAACATACTCTAACATAAAGAGATATAAATCACGTGAATGCAATGAGACTTGGATAATTTTTTTAAAGTCTCATCGTTATATTTCACAATTGCTAATTATGTAAAGAAATTCATTGCCTATGCGTGATTTTTATTTGTTAAATGACTCTAATGCTTACAAAAATTTACTTTCCAGTCATCCTTGCAAATAGCTGACTCACCTCCATTTAAAAAGAAGGGTAAGTGATTTTTTGTACTCGACCTCACATCTAAATTGTTTTCAACATGCATTTTTGCATTCGTTGTAGAAGTTTTGGATGAGTCTGTTGATGAATTTCGGGGCACCCCTTCAATTTACAATGATTCCCAATCTGTGCTTAGTGTGTAAGTTTAATTTGGATTATAAAATAGTTTTTACACTAAATTATTAACCTTCTACCTTTAAAAGCTTTAAAAATCATCCTCCGATGAAAACAAATATTCTTGATGATACTCAAAGGTATTATGCATAAGTAGAAGTATTTCTCATTGAAATTCCTAATTTTAGCTTTTTCCCTTAGAAATATTGTTCAAGATAATTCTGTCTATGAGTGTTCACTGATTGAGGATCCGATTTCAGTTCCAGTTACCTCAGCAAATGTACACGTAAGTGTAATATAAAACTTTATGAAAAGGATTTTTCAAAGGCCAATTCTCAGACTCCAAATGAACGTTGTCCTCTGAATAATGTGCCTGAAAGTCTACCTCTTGATGAACATCAATCTTATCCCACTCCGTGTGAAATGGTAATACAAAACAAACGTCTAATGAAAAGAAAATCTTCTCGATATCCCCCAATCATTGATTTAACTAAAAAGTTGCCAATACGAGACCCTACAACACTATTAGAAAACGTCTGGTCCAACTGCCACAATAGAGTAAGTTATATGTATCTATCTACTGAAATGAATATTAAAATTCCTTTTTAGGAGCATACTACGCGAGTCGTATCATCAAGAATACGAACAGATTCTTTCAATATAAGTATTCCAAATCGAAGGTGTGCTAAATGCTCTTTAAATTGAATATACTCGTACATTGTATCGGATTCTATGAGTTTCTTTTTTTTGCGTTTTATTAGATTCCAAAGTGCGAAATTGGTAGTTCATTTTAAAAAGGATTTAAAATGTAAACTGAATCAGAACGTTGCCTTGAATCGGGAGCTTATTTTAAGAGCTATTTTCGGCAGTGAATATGATTTGTATAAAAACGAAATAATGTACCAATCACAAAAGAGGGCCAAAATTAGAAGACTGGATATGGACGAAATTGGACGAAATATTGGAGGATTTGAGATGCTGCCTCATGAACAAAATAACAATATTTCACTTAAACAAGATCTAAATAATAATATTACTCAGTTAAATACACACGAAAATAATCAGCACTATTCGGAGGATATGCCTTTGAGGTGTTCAATTAATGAGGTATGTTAAACATATGATATTAGATTTTGAAATAAAAACTCTATGGCGGCATGTATCATATACATAACTTTTTTGTTTATTAAAGTTATGATTCGTATATTTCAACTTGATTCAAAACAGCGCTACAATCCGGGGTTGACCAACAGCTCTTTGCATGTAACACGATTTTGTGGTAATCGCCTCCAGATGCACGCATTAAGGGCGATTGCACTTCGGTACGCCACCCTAGGGGGGGCCTTTCTTTACCTCACTGTCCCTCCGAATTTAATTCGAAGACATTTCGGGCCGCAGCGGTGTTTATTTATTTAACATATCCTACCCATCGGAGCCCATGAATTCTACCTGACCAAGTTAATCCACCTGTATAGCGCATAGAGTTCGTTGTTATATTTTCTTCTTCATATTCCATTTATGAAGATGGGACCCAGAATCATGTGAAAAACTTTCCTCTCGACGTAGCAAAAGACATTTTCGTACGCTTTTGATAAAGTCCATACAGCAGAACTAGAATGGTAAGGGTCTTATGTATATAGTGATCCCTTCGTTGTTATTATCTTTGTTCAATGAGCGTGTTCCAAGTAGTTTAAAATAGAAAAGTTCAAGTTTTTGCGTTCAATTAGAAAAAATTCTTCCCGAAACTGATCTGCTTTATGTTCAATAAGTGTGTTCAAAGCAGATAGCAACATGATTTTCTGCAGCTAGATCAGATTTATGAAAAATTTCAAAAGACTACTGTATTAACACGGACTTCTTTCTCAGTGGCCTTCTTAATTCAAAGAAGCAGCGATTGGTTAATAGATGTACAATAGTTGGTCTATAGCTTGACCTCCACGGTGTTTTTTTTAGGTCTTTGTAGACTGTTTTACTCATAGTTATACTGCCGTATGCGACCTTAAAATCAAGAAACCGGCTCAAGGTCTCAGCGTTTTTTTTCTCAAGATATACCGCAAGGTGAATATTTGGTCTAATCAACCCTATATCATACTAGAATAGATTTTTCTATAAGAGTCGGGCAAACGATGCTGAGATTCTATTCGACCATATTTTACAGATGAGTTGATGTACGCTTCGGTGGGTAGTCCGTATACACCTGCAGCTTTATTGGCCTTTAATTCAGCAGCGCTATCCAGAGTTATTCATGGTCGGCTGGACGAAGTTGTTGTTGATTATCATCCACGTTGAATGATTCATTTTGCCTATTCGGGGTAGTGGTAGTAGTAATCCTTCCAAATGTTTAGTATTGACTTGACTTTATTATTACGCTCATAAGTTCTTTACTTTGCTTTGTGGTAGAACTTTCTACCATCCCCTTTGCTTACAATAGCTCGCCTCTTGCTTTGTTGTACATACTCGTATGTACATATGTACCTACCAGCGTTCTTCGTCACATCAGATTTGGCGTATCTAATGAGTTGCTAACAATGTGGCAACTAGTCGCTGCGTTTAATGATTACAGTATAGATCGAGACTCTATCAAAAAAGTATAAAGCAGGCTCTTGCGATTGCAGCCACTTATGTAAAAAATTTTCACAGTACCGGTGGTCTGTTGTCCGGGATATTCGTATTCGCACCTTGGTGCAACAAAATAATCGTCCGATTCTATGTTGGCTTGTCGAAGCGGTGTGTTAAGCTGTATCTTGCATCAATCGTCCTGTGATCAATCTGGTCACTGTCAAGACTGTGGATGTTGATGTATGGAAACCATGTGGTAGCTATGATAACACAAGTTTGAGTCCGTTTTCAGGGCTGGCATCGTGTTGTTTTCAAAGTTTGCCGCTAAATATGGTTTTCTTCCCAACTGGGCGGTAAAATCACCAAGGACATTCTCAACGTCTTGATTTAGATATTTCTCATACGTCTAGTCAAAAAATTAGTAGAATCAAGCATCAGGAAAGTTGTCATTTTTCCCTTTGAGGCCATAGACGCATACTAAGCTTATTTTGACGAATTTACCCTTGGTGCGTATTATAATCTGGCATTTACTCCGATGCCTATGTTCAAAACTTCCTCGTTTGACGACAGCACAGGGTTTAAATACGCGGTACTACAACAAGATTACCATAGTAGATTTCACAGTTTTGAGTTATTTAATCCCATCACACTGGATAGCAGTGATATCTTCTTTCGGTCCGTTTAGAACCGCCACTAATTATTGGGCTACATGTGGACTGTTTAAAGTTCGAACATTCAATTTGCGTATTTGAAAGTCGTTGTCTTTTTCCGTTTGCTTTGGTCGTCAGTAGTAAGTCAATCTATCACGGAGGCTGTGTTGATACACTGTGAAGTGTTTTACATGGTCGGGCAGTTAACAAGTCGGCACAATCCCCAACTTGCAGTATCAGATCTTTCGGAGAATAGTGTTAGTAGTCCACTTCGAAGGTTTGAGCGATGCCGTGAATATTGAGATTCAGTAAACGGAGTCTGAATCCCATATCGGGGGTGATATCGTGCAGGCTACACTTTGCAACAACTACCACAGATGTCTGCTCTTCGTAAAACACTGTTCTTACATTTGGTGCTAGAGCTCGGTTGTAGCTTTCTTTGATGTCGCTGTCTTTTTTCTCTCTGAGGGTACGTATATTAGCTTAATGCTGGAAAATTTATCCTTGATACTAAAGACTTTCCGCCTAAGTCTAGCAACAAGACCAAGTTGTAATCAACATATAAGCGCTGCTTCTGTTGTCAATAGCAGTCGTCATTGTATATGTCGCGTTTATATCTACATTGCAGCAATCTATAGCCTTCAGAAGGTGTTTGGTTGCACGTAAGTCCATTAAAGAAGCTAAAAATCCACGAGGGAATCCGAAGCTCTTTATCCTATTTTCACCTTACTCGGTCGTCAACAGTGCAGGCTTGGCGCAGCAAATTCTCAGGTTACTACGCAAGAGTGTCTGGTTTCTAAACTAGGCCAACACCAAAAAGCAGAAAAAATAGTTTACTTTTCTGACGTCACAACCGTGTCAACGGTTTTGAAAGTGGAATCTTCTGCCTGTTGGCAACGTAGGTGTTCTCTGACTGTGCACAAAGTGAGCAGTGAGTGAGAGAGACTAGACCTTAGTGTACCTCTGAATGTCGTAAAAAGAATTTATTTATAGCGTCATCAATAGCGAATCCGTCAATATCCAAGGCTCTTGGTTACGCTGCAAATAGCATTTCAATATGGTCGTGGAGTCAAGTCAAAGCACGTGTTTTCTGGAATCACTTGAACGAAAGGTGCCGGATATTCCTGAGTTAGAAATTAGTTTCAGTCATATCTCTTTCCGCAGATGGTTAGTCCTGGAAATCTTTGTTGACCTCAGCTCCATACGTTGAAGATTGTCTTACACGCTGACTATTGAGGCCACGTTTAGTCCAGCGTACCCCCATATTTAGTAGTTCAATCATTCCCGACATTGTATATATATTGTGGAGCTATATTTTGCTTATAAGTTTAGAATGTCAAGTGAAATAAACCCAATTGATGTGTAATCAAAGCTATCGCTGCTCCTGAGTTGTTCTTTACTTTTGACAAACTAACAAATAATGTAATGTCCTGTGTATACGAGAAACGGTTCGGTGTGGTTGTTGTTGTTTTTCGTATATTTCCACATTGCGCGAACCGACCTAATATGAACATATCTATTTTCTTCACTTTTCTCAAATCATTTTTTTCACAGATCGATCTCAACAAGATTTCTTTTGACTTCCCAAACGAAGCCGATAAGCAAAGGTATTAAAGTCAAATATAGTCAAACACAATTATTTAATGTTTGGACACAAACATTTGATTTAGATCTGAATGGTGTAAAGAGAGCATTCTTATGAAACTCCTTCTAGCGTGGAAATCAGGAGAGCCCATTGTCAACATGAAGTCAATCATATACGGAGCCAATCGTATCAATGCCGCCTTAACTTTCCGCACATTACTTGGTAAATACGAAGTCATTCCACTTAATATATCCCCGACAACATGCACAAATACACTCTTTTGTTTCCAGATCTTGCTGGTCAGCATTACATTGAACTCGAAAAAACCGAAACCAACGCAATAAAATCCATCCAAATGGGTACGGCTGTTATCAGAAGACTAAATGAAACATTTTCGTAAATAATAATCCCTTTCTGTTTTAATTTGTTCTTAATTTAAATTAAATACAAACAACTTTTATTAAAATTTACTTAAATGCCTATTTGTTGAGCTAATCCGGTATAGATGTGCAGAGCAATGAAACCGATACCAGCGGCTGTGAGTGCTTTAAATGCAATAGTTGTCCACAAACCGAGAGATAGCACACTTAGCAGTCCCTCAAGCCAAACACCTTTGAAGACAGTTGCCACCAGCAGGAACGTAACCAAAGGTTTCAATTTTTTATTCAAATCATGACGTGTGAACAACCAAATGAGTGTAGCGGTTGTAATATGTTGAATCTAAAGATAAGACAAGAGATTAGATTACGACTAAGATGAGTTACTCCCATACGAACCAATAAAACATTTGATTCCAAGCATTTTTGAATGTAGAGCCAACTAAATTCAGCTCCTCTAGCTCCAACCCATAGCATGAGTCCGCGAGAAAGTACAACTTCAGCCGCAGCCCAACCTAAGCCCGCCGTAATGAGTTTACTATGTCCTTTGCCTGGAATTCTCGATAAAATCACTGCAAATCCAAGTAGGTCAGCTACATCTACGCTACATCGAAGAAGTTCCTGCAATCAAAGCACATCTTAATAAAAACAAATAGTTTACGAAGAGCAACATCAGTCCTACGGAAAGGAAATTGAATCCATCGGTGGTTGTCAATGTTTCCGAGTCGAAGAATGTCGCTAAAACTAACATTTTACATAGCTGAGTAAATATGTATATACCGCCAGCTTGAATGCACTTCCAAAAAGCTCCATATTCTGACCTGTAATACAGATTTCGCTTAGATAATTGATTTATTGGGAAATTATTCGGCGATTCACGGGTGAAAACATGTACCCCACGTAGAGGTTAGTTTACTTACAATCCTGAGTATTTGTATGTCATATAAAATGGCACATAAACTAAAGCTACACAATTTCCGAAATGATATAAAGTCATTTTTCCCTTCAGTTTTATTCAAAAAGTAATTTAATTAGCAATTATAATATATCGTAAGAGTTAAACTACTTGGTGCGGCAGTAAAAAAAAATTAATGAATGAAACGTCACAGGTGCAAGTGACATGACATTTGTGTAGAACACAAGGCGCCGTTTTTTGAACTAAATTAGGAAAACATTGTGGAGCTAGTGCTGCCGCTTCTTTATTTTTGATTTGTTTTGCTGGTAAAAATAATTTTTTGTATGAACAAAAAAAATGGATTAATACTAAATATTTTGGAAAACACTACAATACATGAATATTTCTTTTACTTTGAGTTTAAAATTATGATTACTGGCAATTTCTGAAAAGCTTCTTCAATCCTCAATAAGTAAAGCGTCATGTTTTTAAAAAACTATAAAACTTTTTTTCAAACTAAAGTTTGAATTGAAAATGTTTAATTATTATTTAAAAGATGGTTCATGATATTATGTTTTGATCACAATTTCGGGCATATTGTTTCCTCGGCTCTTTTTACCGAGGAGCATATCTCGATCCAAGTTTCCATCGAGCATTTGTGTTTGCATCAAATCACACGATTTCATTGGTTAATTTCGCTATAAAATGTAGGTCCGGTCGGGTCCAGGGGATTCAGGATAAAATTCTCTCACGGAGAGCAAATTTGTTAAAAAGGAAGTGAACCGAATTTTAGGCAATTTTGTACAGACAAATGGAAACCTTCTTTATTTTAATTTCTTTTTGCTTTTCTTCTATATATCATTTTTAGGTGCCTGAAGTTGATTCGGGAGCGCTTTCATTTAATTTAGCTGCTTATCTGTAAACACTTTCTATAATTATCTTCCCACTTGAAGTTTTCATTATTTGCATTAAAACGAAGTAACAAAATGTTCCCTTTTAAAATAAAAACAACCACGATGACATTTTCAAATAAAAAAAAAAACAGTCACAGTTTTTTACAAATTTGGCCGAACAAATCTCTTGGATTAGAATCGACAAAAGTGAGAAAATGAATTGATCTCTCAATTCGCTTAACTCTGCGAAAAACTACGAAAAACAACATATGAGTATGCGAACGGATTTTGGACTGTTTTCCGTAGTTTTCGGAATCGGCGAAGATGAGTTTAGCGGTCAATGATGGTAAGACCAAGTATCTGCCGTGTCGTTTCTTACACCCATCCCCGACGTCTCGGACAGTACGTCACCATCGACGGATATAACTTTGAGGCAGTTTTTTGTCTTAGTTACTTAGGCTCCGCTATCAATTCAGACGACGAAACCTGCGCTGAGATCAAAAGAAGAAAAGCTCTTGTAAATCGCTGCTTCTTTGGGCTAAGAAGGCAATTGACTAGCAAAGCCCTTTCTCGAACAACAAAAGTGACTATATAATACCTTAATAATTCCAGTTCTGCTCTATGGCGCAGAGACATGGACTTTATCAAAAATGAATAAGGGTACTTTTGGCGTTTTAAGAGAAAAATTTTTCGGGTGATTTTCGGTCCCGTCTGCATAGAAGGTGAGTTGAGGTTGATATATTATACAACGACGAACAGTACAGCGATATCGACTTAGCCAAAAGAGTAAAGGTCCAACGGCTGAGGTGGCTGGGTCATGTGGAGCAGCTGGACACCAATGCTATGGTCCGAAAAGACTTCGAATTCGCCCTCGAGAGACAGGGCAGTAGAGAATGACCGGAACTGAGGTGGCACCTAGTTAAAGATCGAGCTGGCTGGAGACGCTTTTTGGCTGAGACTCAGGTCCACCCAGGACTGTAGCGCTACCTTAAGTAAGTAATAGGTCTTAAACGGAACGAAATTGATTCTTTTATGAAACGAATCATCACTGGTGATCAAAAATTCGACAATATCAATCGAAAACGATCATGGTCTAAGCATGCTAAACTAGCACAAACCGCATAGAAAGTTAAACTGCATCAAAAGAAGATTATGTTGTCCATTTGGTGTCGTGTATTTTGAACTTCGCCCAAGCAACCAAACGATCAATTCAGACATTTACTGTCAACAACTAATAAAACTGGAGGAAGCATCCAAAGGGAAACGGCCAGAATTGGCATATCGTAAGGGAATCGTGTTTCACGATTTTGGAACCTTATTTATGAAGTGATGTCATATCCACCATACAGCCCCAAGTTTGCATAACGCTTTGAATTTTCAAACTTTCACTAATGATAATTACCTGAAATCGCACTTGGTCCAGTTTTGTGCTAATAAGGGACAGAAAGATGACAGAAGGTCGTCGTCTTAAAAGTTTGCACATATTAAATGGAAAAGGCCAAATTGACAATTCCGTATTTTCCGCTACATTTTCATTCACGGTGTGAGTGAACCACTAAAAAGTGTGTCTAATAAGGTCAAGACAAAAAACAAAGTAAAACGTTCCCATAACAAAAGTTGGAATAGCACCTTATAGGCAGTAGGAAATATGCAAGCCTATTTCAATAAAATCTGAAATTACGGCCAATAGTACTACAAGATGTACTTGGAAAATTCCCTGCGCCGTTATAAAGCGGGACTAGACCAATGAAGAAAATTGCTTAGAGAGCTACCAAAAAAATACTGAAAAGTAACCTTCTTGACCACCGCTGCGCTGCTACTGCAAAAAGGGTGCAGTGCCTTGAAGTCCGTTCATATTTAGGCAGGCATGCCAAATTTCATTGCGATACTGTCTTTAGTTTTGTTTTGACAGCTGATTATTGTTGACGTGTTTGGCATCATGTTGAGTATGGACAAAAACGATTTTCGTTCTCTCATAAAACATTATTTTTTGAGAGGCAAAACGGCGAAGGAAACAAAAGAAAATTTGAATAAATATTATGGGGCTATTGCTCCGTCAGATTACACCGTCAAATATTGGTTTCGAGAGTTTCGTGGTGGCCGCAACTCCACTACCGATCAAGTCCGCAGTGGCAGGCCCTCCGATGCGGTTACAGAGGACAATATCAAAAAAATACATGAAATGGTATTGGCTGACCGGAAAGTGAAGGTGCGCCAGCTAGCAGATACCACAAAGATTAGTACTAAGCGCACACGCCATATTTTGGGCAATATTCTGCATATGAAAAAGATATTCTGCCGCTGGGTGCCGCGCATGCTCACTCCTGACCAAAAATACGAAGGCGAGAGCACTTCGAAAGAGTGTTTGGATTTGCTGATGCGGAATCGGGCGGACTTTTGGCGTCGATTGGTAACTGGATTTGGATCCCTCGGACTATTATCTCTTCCCAAACCTCAAAAGATGGCTATCAATAAAAAATTCTTGTTTGGATGCATGCGTTTGCCTGTACTCTCTGTTATGGTAGTCAGGTGAAACCTAAGATATCAGATGGGACGTCTCTGATAGATTTCTGACAGTGTCTCCACTGGTCTTATGTGATGATAATCATGTCGGTTTGAATGATTCGATTAGAAAAAGCGTAAGCACTGTCTTGCATTCGTAGCCGTTCAAATTTCCTACAGTGTTTCGTCGGTAATAAGGTATGAAGGCATTGGCATATTACCGAGATAGTGGTCTGATTTTGTTGCATCTCAAAATGTTCAAACTAAAGCGGCTCCTTGTGTCGATCGCAATGTGATCAATTAGCGTCCACTGTAAGATAATCCGTTGCGAGGCTGTTTATCGGTTAAAAACATACGGTGTTTTACGTAGTCGGGCAGTATCCTAGTGCAAAGTGGTTGTGATGTTAACTTTATCTACTTTCCTCCTCCGTACTGAGTCTTGGAATCGGGTATGGCGGAGTTGTAAACCATCGTACCCACGGCCAAACCAAGAAAAATTAATGCAAAAATCCGTACAGAAAATAAGCCCCAGGTCATTAGAATGAATTAGTCTACAACTCATTTCTAAAGTTTGGTCAGATAGGTATCACGTATGCCTGACGAATGAAATCCCAGCTATCTCGTAAAATATTCTCTCAACTACGACTGATCTGTTCCTATCCTTACCATTTTAGACCAGGAAAGACACAACCATGCAAATTTTCACCTTTCGGGAAATAACAAAAATAAACTTAAAAACCCAGGTCGGTAGTCTACACCTCTTCGTCAATTTTAAAGCCGCCTATAATAGCACAAATATAGAAGAAGCTATGCAGAATCATGTGCAGTTTTCATGTTTTTCCAAACTCGTCCATCTCAGTATTATAATTCCTTAGCCAATACTGAACAACATTGGAGATTATACAAGGCTCTGCCTTTTCGTTGCATGAGAATCATTCATCGAAAGATGTTTAATCTTATTGCCAGAAGCCGGAAGAGTAGATATAAGGTAACACGAGCTTTACAGCAATGTCGGCAGAGTCAAAAACACGACAATTGTATGACAAAGATGACTAAGACATTAATGCACGGATGGGGAGTAACGTCTAGCATTAGAATAGGGGCGTTAGTAGACACGACACTACGACTTACCTTTCTGTTCTTATGATTTGGCTTTGATATAGTAATTAAAGTACCTTCTTCAGAATCTTGCTATATTTATTTAAAAATACTGACACATACTCTTATATTTTTAAACGATAAAAACTTTGATATATTTCCTTTGCTGGGTTTTCCCATTAATCCCGTCCCGTGTACAGGAAGCATGTTAAATGGAATTTCTAAATCAAAATACGACTGCATACTTGTATATACTAAATCCGATAAATTAAATTCTAATGCATATCTGCAAACGTTTTTATGCTCCTCCCCAATTAATTGTATAACACCGATAAGCTATGAATTAATTAAGTACTTCAATTGTAAGCTATTTAACAGCTGGATACCGATGTCTGCAGGGAAGGCGACTCACAGCAACCATTCAATTTCCGATAAGAGTCAGGGCCAGAAAATTTCAACCCACTGAAGGTGTACCAATAATTGGGTCTTCATTCAATTGGCAAGTTTTACTTATTCAGACATTGCTTACCATAAAAATTACATACTTGTAAGCTTGCAAAATAGTTCCATTTGGCACACTAACCCTTTTGCAAATAAACTCGAAACCCTGGGGTAGTATTTTGATTAATAATTTACAAAGCTTTTCAAGGTTTCCTAAAATAGTATCTATAAATTGGATTGCACTTTCTACTTGTTGCTTAGAAAAACGTTGCACTGAATACTGCTAAAATGGATTGTCGCTTTAAAATCTACTGGATATTATTACTAGTTTACGGTAAGTATTTTAGTTTGAGAACTTGCAGAAATTAATTTTTGATTCTTAAGGGTATGTGCTGTCTCAAGAAATCGAAATGACCGAAGAGAATTATGGAGAAGATTGGATTTACATGCCAAATGGAGATGGTGTCCCTGAAATAGCATATTTGGTGGAGCCCCCAATGCCAAGTCGAAATAGTGGTTCCAGTAAGACAGTGACTTTTGAATTATACCCCAGTGAAGAAGACAAACCAATTATTGCGCAATTCTGGGTTGCTACTGAAACGCTTTTGCGGCGCAAACGTGACACTTGGTCGGAAATGGCAAAGAAATTTAATCCAAATCTCGAAACTAAGATCCTGGTCCATGGTTGGAAGTCCAGTTCGCAGAGTAATTCAATTCAGTCGATAAAGAATAGCTATCGTAGAAAAGGGAGTTACAATATATTTGGTAAATCACCCATGAATGTTTTGAAAGACCTACAACTATTTTATATCCGAGTTCCTTTTTCAGCAATCAACTGGAAAGATCAGGCAGATAGTATTTACTATTTGGAGCCAGCACGATATACCATTCAAGTGGGCAGGGCTATTGCAAAATTAATAAACCTCTTGGTAGAAGAAAAAGAAGCAGATCCCAGCACAATACATTTGCTTGGTCATAGTCTCGGAGCACATATCATGGGGTACGCTGGATCATATTCGCGTCATCGAGTTGGTAGAATTACAGGTGATCTCTAAATTTATTTCGTCGATTTTAAGAGTTAACGTTTTTCAATTTTCTATTTAGGTCTCGATCCTGCTCGTCCAGCATTTGAAAATTGTATCGGCCCTGAGAATCATTTAGATCGCACCGATGCCGAATTCGTCGATGTTATTCACAGTTGTGCTGGGGTCTTGGGTTATAAGGAACCAATCGGTTTTGTTGATTTCTATCCTAATGGCGGCGATCCACCTCAACCAGGTTGTGGGCAGATATATCAAATAATTAGTAGGCTTCCACCTCTGTAGAATTTTTAATACTTAATTCATTTTATTCATTTGATCTGTAGCTGGATGCAGTCATGGTCGGTCATATGAATACTTTGCCGAGTCAATAAACACTGAGAAAGGATTCTATGCTAAGCCTTGCTCGTCACTACATGACGTGAAAAATAAAACTTGTACTGGACAAGCTATACTGATGGGGGATAGAGTGCCGTTTGAAGCTCGAGGAATTTATTATCTCAAAACTAATTCAGTCAGAGATTTTGCTCTGGGCGATATCTGGGATATTTAAAGCTCTCTGGGGCTAAACAAAACCTTAGCAAAAATTCATACTTAGAATAAAGTTTTAATGCAAAATATAAAATGTATAACATGAATATATTATATTAACCTCTCCCAATTTCTCTTGCTAAGTACTATCTATATGCCCTTTGAATCGGTGAACAGAAGCCTATGGATAATTTTGGACCACTGAGAATGAATAAAATTTGATTTAGAGTAGGGCCTACGTGAACAAGTCAATATCGCCCATGTACACCGCGTTAGCCATTTTACCTTGTCAAGAATCTTGTCCAAGATATTTAAATGTGAACATTACAACCCTAATCGAAGCTTGAATATCCTCAGAGATATTCTTTTCCGAATTGTTATGAGGATCTGATCCTAAAAGACGGCCTAAATACCTATAGCCAACTCCGGTACCAGAAATATCATACAATATGCTATGCTCGCCATATCTATATACATATAAGTTGCGAGTCGTATCATATGACCTAGAGCAAACTCAGTTCTATAGCTTTCTGCCAAGCGATCAGAAAGAATAAACTTAGGATGATCCTTAAAAAGCGTTTTTAAGTACATCAGGTACAAAATATTCTTTTAATCATAAGGGATATCATGCAAAATGACCTAAAGTTGAATTCTTTCGCTTTCAACTAAGAAATGTAGCGAAAGACGGCAAAAAAAGTCAATACTGTCAATTGTCAAACATTACCCAGACTTTGGAGGATGTGGGCTATTGGTTACCAAAAACTCAATGCAGAGCACTACTCTTAAATGTACCTTTCTCTTATGTTTTTCCCGGCGTGGACTTAAACCTCAACAAACAAACCACTCCAGTTACCGAGGTCTTTGGCTAACTGCCTCCAGTTGTACACCGCAAGAGAGTGAAGGTCCCCAACCACTTGTGCACGCCTTCTATGGTCCTCACGACGTCCTTGTGAATAGGAAGCGATTATATTCATTTGCTCTACATGTCCCAGGCGGCTGATGCGCCCAATGCTTCTTCGCCATAGATCAGGACTGTGTCTGTGATTAGGGTCTTATCTGCTTAGGGTTTCTTAAAATCACCTTTCTACATATAGCGATTGGCAAGTGTAACTCTATGTTGGATTCCTGACGAAGAAGTCTCATTATCAGTGGAGCCGAGATAGCTAAAATGCCTTGCTGCCTCAAAGTAAAAACTGTCTATTTTTACCGTTTCCGTGTTTTCTGCTAATGCCACACATTTCTTCAACGTTTCTGCGTTGCTATTGCACTGTTTGTAGAGGGCAACCGGCTGCTCTATTCTGAATCACCTGAGGTCAAGAATTTTTTGATGTTTTTGCGTTTGAGTAATCAAGTTATCCTTTCGGCCCCTTCTACGAACTTGGGTTGGTCTTTGAAGTTTTTTTCTTTTCAATATCTCAATATATGGACTTCCGCGGATACTCGGTGCTCTCATAAGATCACCTTTTGTAACACGAGCTGATATTAGTAGCATTTTCGTTTTTCCTTTACATTTAATTTAATTTTAATTTTGGTGGGGGCGAAGGTCCCCATTTATTCGTCTTAATACAAGCTATAACGTAAAATTAAACTCAAACTTAAACTTAAACTTAAACTTAGAACTAAGGTTGGTTGGAGTGGTGAAGGAGAACGGATTTGAGGTAGGTAGTGGTGCGGTGGAAGTCAAAGACGGTAAGCGTAGGTACGGGAGATTAGTTAGTTCGCGCCATAGGAGGTGTGGCGGGTTGGTAGATAGAAGGGACCAGGGGCACGTAGACTTCGAGAGTTAGTGTTGAGAAAATAGGAAACGTGATCTAAAAGGAGTCGATGAATTAAGAGAAATTCGGCTGCATCTCTGCGTTCCTCAAGTGTGTTTAAGTTGATAAGTTTGAGACGGTTTTGATAGGGGGCAGAATAAAAGAATCCTTCCAGGGCATACCTCGAAGAGAAAACCGAAGAAAACGGCGCTGGATGCTTTCAATTCTCGAGATATAAACACGACGATATGGGGACCACACTTGACTGGCGTGCTCTAGGAGGAGCGAACAAAAGTAATGTAGAGAGATCTAGTCACGTATGGGTTGGTTGGTTTTACAAAACCTAGTGCAGAGTTAGCTTTAAGGTTTATCCCATCCATATGTAAACGGAAGTTGAGCTCCCTATCACACAAAATGCCGGGGTCGCGAAGAGATTGAACGGAGAAGATAGGTTGGTTGTGGAGAAGGTAGAGTCGGGGAGGAGGCTGGTGCCGTGAAAAGGTGATGGATTGGCATTTGGGGATATTAAGTTCCAAACAAAACCTGATCGAAAAACTATCAAGGTCTTGTTAATGGAGGAAGGAGTCATGGGGAGTGGAAATGGTTTTGAAAAATTTGGTATCGTCGGTGTAAAGGGAGACAGACGAGTGTTTGATGATCCTATCGAGATCATTTATGGTTAATATAAAAAGTAGGGGATCGAGATGGCTGCCTTGTGGAACTCCAGAGGTGGCCAAAAATGGAGACGAGTGGGCTGACCTAAAACGAACACTGTAAAAACCGTTTTGGAGGTTAGAGGATATCCATTTTAATAGTATGGGTTCAAAGCCGAGAGCAGACAATTTGAAGAATATTAATCGATGAGAGATTTTTTCGAAGGCCTTGCTAAAATCGGTTGCAACTACATCGACTTCGTTGCCATTCTCTAGGGCAGAGAGGGCAAAGGATACGAATTCAACGAGATTTGTGGTGGTTGACTTACCCTTCAGGAAGCCATGTTGTCTACTGGAAATAAGTGATTTGCATTGGAAGCTTAGAGCTTCATACGAAATACTTTCGAAGAGTTTGGGTATATGGGAGGGCTAAGCGATTGGACGATAGTTTGTTATTTCATTCTTTGATCCTTTTTTGTGGATCGGGGTTATGAAGGAGGTTTTCCAAGTCCGAGGAAATCCTCCTTGCGAAAGGGATTAGAAAGGGCAAGGGAAAGAGAGGAAGGCAATTTTTTAAGGAATATGGTAGGAGGGCCATCTGGGCCGGATGTTAATTCGTACATAGACCAATCCTAGGATGCGCTTGTTAAAGCCGAATACACGACTGTCATCTTTCGGTAACATAATGCCGCGGAATTTTTGCCCTATTTAAACCACTTCTCGTTTCAATTAATGAATGGAGTCTGCGGGCTCGGAAAAACAGCAATGTAGATATTCGATCTAAGTACGGCTAATTCGTAGTCCGTTATTTTCTATAATTATCAAGAGTTGCCCGAAGGATTGGCATATGGTTTTTCGTCATAGCTATATTATCGACGAAAATCTATCAACTGCTATCAACTGCTTTGTGCAAATTACAGCTTCTGTTTCAATACTTACAAATGCACCAATGAAAGCCGGTTGCGTTCTTGCATTGATGTCAATATCATCAGCATATGCAAGCAATTGTAAAATTATCCCTCTGGTTTTGGCTTGTGAGTTTCGCAAAATTTTCTCAAATATGATATGGAAGAAGTACACGACTCGCATCAATCCTTTCTTGACATCAAGGTCTAGGTGAGATTTTTCCAGCAATTATAGAGCGAGCGTTCGGCATCGCTATTCTGTTAAATTTATAGAGCTAAGCAGGGATGCCAAAACCAGGCAAGGCTCTGTATAGCTTTCTCCACGATCTGTTGTTGTGTGAATAGTTTATCGATTGCGGGCCAATCGGGCTTAATTGATAGGGGTCAATCAGATTGGTGATTGGGCATAATACATAATGTCTTTAATGTTAAGGAGACGGTTTCTTCTGTTGCTGGTGTCATTAAACGCGTCTTCTTTTCATGTGGATAGAGCAAACGATGCCAGAGGTATCAGGCATAGTTTCCTTCAAACAAATCATTAAAGTGAGTTTGTATGTGTTTTCCACTTGCCGTTTTTAACAGTTCGGCTTCCGGTTCAACTTCCGTTGGAAATGTTGGCTTGTATCACTATGGTTAAGTGCGATTTTGCTGATAGAACGATTGAATGTTCCAACGTATCTGGTCTGGTAGCCTCAAGTTGCGCACACAAAGTTGGCTGAGGTGTCTTTCCACTTGTTTGTTCCGCCTAAGATGATGCCTTGGCCCGTTGTTAAAACGTCTCTTCCACTCTCCATTGATGCAAACAGGACCGAAAATTCCCCGAGAGTATTTCCATCCGCTTCCATCAATTTCCATGGTTCTGCGCCGTAAATCAGAAATGAGATGATCAGTGCCTTGTATAAAATCTTTTTGGTTGCTCGAATGCCTTCTAAGCTCAAAGAAGCAGCGATTAGCAAGAAAGATTCTTCGCATGATTATTTCCGCGCTAGAGTCGTTGACGGAGTTGATAGCGGAGCCGAGGTGGATAAAGTCACTTACTATCTCAAAGTTGTAGCTGCCTATTGTGACGTTTTGTACTAGGTGCATGTTGACAGCATATACATATACACGCACTTCATTGACTGCTAAACCCATTTTTGCTGCGTCTGCTCCAATAGTCGCTCCATTAACAGCTCGCTGTGTTGTTCCTATTATATCAAAGTTGTTTACGTATGCAATTAAAGGCCTCTACCCATAGAGTCCATCGATCAGACACCAAACTGATAGAGGCCGATCAGTCTGTTTACGAAGGGTCTTAGCCGTTAACATAATACGGCTGACAGGATTCTCGTGCTTTTTCTCTTTTCTTCGGACGAATCTAAGTTTTTCCCTTCTATTCAGTTCATAGAACTCGCGAGACTCTCGTTTTTTTTTCTGCAAAACCGCTGTTTATTTCCGCTGACCTTCCAGATTTGCCTGTCCGCCAGTAAATCAGAGGCGGACTCTCTAATTGCTCTTTGGTAGTGATATCACTGGTCTGCTACGTTCGATGTGGGCGGCATTGGACTGCTCAAGAGTTGCCGTTCGAAGTTGAGCTTCCTTAGCTTCATGCTGTTACGGATATCCGCATCCGTATCTTAGCTACAGCAAGTTAATGGTCTGAGTCGATGTTAGCTGCTTGGCGCTTTCGGACATCCAAAACACTGGAAGAGTGCCTTGCGTGGATCGGAATTTGATCAAGTTGGTTGACGGTTTATTGATTAGGAGCCAGCTAGGTACCGTTATGGATATTTAGGTGTAGAAACCGTGTACTAGGCAAAGTAACATTCCTTTCCTCCGCAAAATCAATAAGCCTATGTCCGTTTCCGGATGTGTTGTCATGGAGGCTGTACTTCTCCGTCATTACCAATGATGCGCTCCTTGCCTAGCTTGACATTAAAATCGCCAAAGGACTATTTTCATGTCGTACCTAGGGCATTGCTTGTAGGTTTTGTCGAGGAGCTCGTAGAAGCAATCTGTAGCAGTCGAGGATCTACGCTGGTTGTTCGGCTGCACTCAGTCTGTTAACGTTTCCAATATTCCACGTGTAGATCCGAAATTTGTTGTCCTTTAATCGTTTGCCAGGGTCGTCAACAGTGAATCCGTTATTCTCCGATGTTATTAGCACATTTCGTCACATTCTTTTAATCTCTTCCGTATAGGGTTGGAGCTCTATGACGGCGTAGGCCAGTATTGTGCTACTGGCCGAGCACGCACTTGCCATTTATGAGTAAGGATTTACTCATGAGTTACTGGGGACCATCATTGGGGTTAGCGCAAGCATTACGCCTTAACACAATTCTTGCTCTCTTTTCCGATCAATGTTAGTTTGTGGTAATGCTTTGTTTTCAAAGAATTTTTGGGGTACCAAAATCTGTATCAACATGTTCAATTCTTCCTCCACCCTCAAGGGTGTAAATATGTGTTAGTGTCTCCCTGTAGAAATGTTACTTTTTAGCGAGTAGAATAATGAAACATACGCGTCGTGTAAATATTTCTAGCGCCTGCCGAATCGACCGTCAAAAATTCAAATCAGTTACTTTGGTTCGAAGTTCGAAATTTGTTTCTTCATCATCAAACTACTCGCACGGCACCTGGATTCTCACACCCTGACTAACTTCAAATTCAATGTCAACTTTGACAAGTACACGTATCATCTGTCATGTCATCTGAGTCCGTGTTGAAAGTGTTCTATTCTTTTTTATTTTCTTACTTTTAATTTTTTCAATTTCTCAAGAGTTAATTAAATTGCCTTGTTAAATTAATATCTCTGAAAATAAAATATTATCCCTTAACTGCATACTACCAACAAACAAAACCAACAGCACTAGTTACGGGAGAAAGAAACAATCGAAAAGCTTTCCCAAGGACATTGAGGTGCTGAGTCATTTGTATTGAAATCAATCGAAAACATTTTCCCATTGTAAAAAAAAGAGTAGAATAAAAAAAGTTAAACAAAACCAAAAGAAAGGACAAACAATCTCGCCAATTTGAATGTACAATCTGGATCCGTGAAATCCATTAATCTTCGTTTTGGCCCGTTTGATTATGAGATGCAAACTAGACGTCGCTTACATTCGGGAATTTACACTGACGCAGACGAAAGTTTAAGCGGCACAGTAACCACAACCGTTCCCACATCAATTGTGGTCGATACACAACTTAATACACAGCTACAAGATTCGGATGACAACAAAAAATACTCCAAAGGGTGGAATTTACGCAATTTATCCAATCGTATTCAGATAACTTCAGGAAATGCCCTAAGGGCATTCATTCAAGCACCACTTGCAACAGGAACAGTTACTGAAACGAAAGGTAGCTCAAACTTTGGCCCACAACAGTATCAAAAGCATTTCAATCAACCAGAAGACGATTCCAGTGATCAATTAGACGATCCATTCGATAAAGACAGTGTGGTAGTGATGGCAGCACGAGATCGAACTGGCGAATTTGCAAATGCAATTCGTTCTTTACAAAGTCGAAATATATCGAGGGCGGTGAATGTCAAGGATCCGCGTAAGGCACGACAAATTCAAAGTCATTCTGAATTTATGATGGTGGCAAAATATGTAGGCAAGAACATTGCCAGCACTTATGCGAAACTGGAAAAGCTAACACTTTGTAAGTTGAATTATGTTTTGTTTTTGTTTTTTGTTTGTCTATTTCTTTGTTTGCGGGTAGTCCACAGAATTGTCGAAAGGCTTACACTTGCTTACGTGTTCCACCCCATTCTTCACAAGTTTGGGTTAAACATAACGTCATCTTTGAAGTCTGACGCGCATTTTGTTTTGACTAGATTTATCTAGTTTTTCGTTGAATCTTTTTCATTCAGAACCTACCAGCACAAAGAGTCCACACATATTACTCTTCGATGGAGTCCATGGTTCGGGAGTGTAATGAATGAAATCGATTTGTAATGCAGTTGTCATTCAGTTTGAAAAAAACATCTATTACATGCGAAACAGTATCATTTTATTTGATGACGTGTCGATTCTTATTGGAACTCTCATTCCGAACAGTCTATATTGGGTTCTTTTTGCTGACAATTTGTACTTAATTTTTCCTTCCTTTACTGCAATTTTGTGCGCTCTTAGACTATAAACGAACTCAAACAGGAAACAGCACTCTGAATTCTAATAACCATGTCAGCGTATGCAAGTAATTTTTTAAAACCGTTTAAAGGCTTTGTGTATTGCACAATTCTTTTGAGAATTATGCTGAAAATATATATGACAGCATGTATGTTAGGGTATCTGCTCTCTTTATCGTTTTTTTCGGGTAAAAGATTTCATTAATGGAATCCTTTAGGTGAGTTGGTAAATTGGTAAATGCACTCGGCCCCTTCATCTACTACTTACTTACAAACCGGATGGACCTAACCCCCGACCAATAATCCTCTTCACATAGCGCGTTCTTTATCGCGCATTGCAAGATCTTTAAGTCCCCTTTCCACTCGTACGTGCCGCCTGCCTTCCGGATAAAAAACAAAGAATCTACAGGATAGAGTGCTAATATCCAATTTTTCTACATTCCCTGGCTTTTTCAAGGGATTTATGCGGATTTCTCTGACCAGGTCCATGTCCCTGGAAAGCTCGCTATTATCTCTCCTCCTCCAAACGCAAAAGGGGCCGAAAACGCCTTTGCCGTAGACCAAACCTAAGATGTTTAAGATACGACACAGAATCCCCTTAGTGTTTCTTGACAAGGCCGTATTCCTAATTATAATGTTCTGTAAAGAATGTATATTGGTTAACCCCAACCACAATTCCGAGTCCAGTAAACAATCCTTGACCTCTCATCGAGACTAACTGGAATTTGAAGAAGGAACCTTTCCCTCGTTTTCTCCTTCCTTCCTTCACCCAACAAACTTCCACACAATTCATTTTACTACAAAATCGAATCTTCACAAACGTGTATCTTTCAATCTTTCGCCCTCCCTCTCTACTAAAACCCAAACTGCTGCCAACTGGCCTGCAAATTCGCTCTTGTCCCATGTCCTCAATCCTCCCCCGCCATACATCGCTTCTTAAACTTCTGTATCCCCTTAATAAGCAACTAGCCGATATCGGTGACGATGGCCGCTATGTCCTTTCCCGCTTAAGAGGCCACAGAACCTACGAATATGTTCGCCTGTGCCTCGCTTATTTGAATCATAAGCCCAACTCTATCTGCATCGATAGCACAACTCGAACAACTTGTGGTTTCAATACAACAAGGAGGACTACCCACCGACCCCACAGAGCTTCGACCAATTGGAATTTTCATAAATACTTCACCATCTGTCCCAACTGATGTTGCTAACAACCTCTCCTCATATGCCTCCCATGTTTCTTATAAGCGTATTTTACACTTGCTTCTAGCTTTAAAAACTACCATCGTTCCTAACCCACTCATCAATAACGTACACAAAACCTTATCACTTTATTACCAAAATACAAATGGACTGAGCACAAAAACGACTTCTGTCTATCTTAACTCCCAAAGGATTCCATGTGGTATTTTTGCTTCGACCGAAACGAATCCAATGTCTGATATCAAAGATTCAGAACTGTTTTCACCAGAATTCAGATTGTTTGGTGATGACGGCTGTGTCCTCGTGGCAATTCAGGATCGTTTTGACTCCCATTTATTTGTGTTAAAGCTACTGTCTATAATCGCAGATCATACATATATAGGTACTCTGTTGTTACATTTGCCCCCTCCCAACCTGCAGGTGGCTACCAGCTTGCGACTAATGTGGGTGACTCCATTTTTGATATTGTTGATTGTCGACTGTGATGATATCATAGATCTTGGCGATTTTAATCTTCCCCAACTGAGTCCATAGTTCGATGAAGACTCTCATCTGACTGCATTTCCAACTTAGGCCTTTTTCAAATAAGTGGTATTTTTAAAAACATGGGTAGACAATTAGACCTGATCTTTACATCTGATGCCCATAAGTGTGAACTTCTTCTCTCCAAATTAGACCATCTGCATCCTCCCCTTCTTATTACATATGACATCAGCAATTTTATTACCCCCTCAGAAAATTCCTTCCACTTCAATTTCCGTAAACCAAATTACACTAAATTCAATAGTCTTGACTTTAGTTGTATACTCGATAAAAACAACTGTATTGGGCAAGCATTCCCTTACCAATGAAAGAGAAATTCTTCATCATCTTCTCCTTGGTATAGAAAAGAACTACCTGTACATCGCAACAAAATTAATAAGTTATGGCACGACAATCGTAATTACATAAAAACTCACTCTCACTTCTCCTAACTTTGTGATATTCGCTATAACAGATACTACAGGCAAATGCAAACTACCCTTATTTCTGACCCCAAACAATTCTATCTCTAATGTCTATTGAAAAAATGTGCAAATAATCTTATTCAACTGTTTGTAAGTATCTTCAGACTTTCGATCTTCCAGGGAGGTTTGCCTCGCCTTTGGAAAAGCGCTTCATTAATAAGGACTCAAACATGATATTAACAACTTCCGACCTATTGCTAAGTTATCCTGTATTCCCAAGGTCTTGAGAGCATCATTTATTACTCCGTTTATATGACAGCTCATGGAGTCAATGCGCATTGGTTCAATTCGCTCATATAAACGCCACTTCAAACCGCATTGGAATACTCACTATGCATTCGTTCATTCCTGTTTATAAACCGCATTGAAAATTTGAAACCGAATCGAAAACTTTCAAATCGCATTGAAACATTTTATTCTCTCGCGTGCTCATCATTCTCTCATATGGTTGTTAAACTCTCTCAATTTTCTCTCACTCATTTTGGATAATTTCATGTAAATTAAAACCCACCCTTTGAACCAATGCGCATTGAGCTGTCATATAAACGGAGTATATGATGCAATGTTCTTTCATTGCAGATCTATATTTTCACCAAACCAAACATGGGTTTTCTCAAGGTAGATCAACCACTACTAACTTTATTGAGATCGTTTCTAGTGCATTATGTCCCCTATTTCAAGGGAAAGTAGTGGACAACAGTTTCTGTTTTAATACTTTCAAATGCACCAGTAACAGAACACTGGGTTCTGCCAAAGTCTTCGGAGTATACAAATGGTTGCAGAGACTTTTTGAGAAAGCCATGACATGACAGCGCACATATGGTATTGCCTAAATACCTTATTGTCAAAGGATAGCTTCCGACATCGGCGGAGCAGCGAGCGTTTTCCATCGTCATACTATACAAACTAGTGTAGATATTTTGTAAATTATGGATTTACTAAACCTTGAACTGCACTGATAGTGGCCAAACTAATCATTAACAAATGGTTTCAGTCATTCAAACAATATGGCAGGCAAGGTCTTATACGAGACATTAGGGTCTTTGGATTTCCGGATGGTCGCTTTCATCACCGCCTGAAAGCGTAGTGTTTTTTTTTTTTCATAACCTCAGCATCGGCTGTGAACAGTAGCCCGCCCTCCAGCTGCTTTTAATAGTTTTGCTGGTAAAATGTCAGAGCCTGCAGTCTTTATTGATTTTAGCATCGTACGAGTATTTGTTACCGCTTTGACCACATCGTACTTATACCCTGAAATTTGTTTCGTTAGCACTTATTTCGTTTTTGTCATATTTATTTATTTATTTTTACTTGTAAAGCTTTCGATGATTGTTCCTAGAGTATCGTCTCTTTATATTTTTATAGCTCTTTTTGTTTCTTTTGAAAAAGCCTATCTTCCTTTTATTATTACTCGTAGAGTTCCTCAGAAGGTGTTTAAAGTTCAATTAGGTTCAAATCTGACGACTGTGAGGAACAAATCATCTTCCTTCTTCGTTCTCCTGCAAAATGTGGATTCAACTTTGAAGTGAGTTTAGAATTGTTATCTTGCCGAAAAATGAACGATTCTCTAATTATGTGAGGTCCAGTTGAAACGAAATTTCGAATTGGAATGGTTATGTTCCGCCGTTTGTTATAAATCCTTTTAATACGAATCAGGTCCCTCGAAAGACAATGATCCCCATATTAAAAGTTATCCTCCTCTGTGCTTTGCAGAAGGTGTAATATATTGCGGTAACGCAGTTGGCTCCAACAAAACCCTACTTTTAATGCCAAACAGGTTGAACTTGGAGTCTTCAGCCCAAAGAGGCGTCTTCCATTCCTTAATATCTCAATTTTTTATGAGCTCTGGACTATCCCAGTCGCATCTTCTTATTGAAAGAGTTTGATTTTCCTCCAAATAAATTTGTCTCTGTCTTCTGATTGTTGCAACGAAAGTTCAGATTTCTTTATTCCTGTTGATTTCTCCACAGATCTCTGGTGCCCCAAGCTTTCAACGTTCACAACGTTATCAGTTTGAATGATCCTCTGTTATTCCGATGGCCGCCATGTCTAAATATTTGGCGAGGAAACCGTATACCACCTTGATCCAAAATTTTCCGGAAATGATTCAGAAAATTAAAAATAAAAGTTTATTCATCTAAATCTATATTGTCCTCGTCAAAGTAATCCCCATCGACTGCAACACAATTATGGCAGCGCTTGATCCAATCCTCGAAACATTTTTTATATTCGGTTTTCGGTATGTCCATCAGTGCTTCCTGCGATTTTTCCATTACTAGATGGAGTGAAAAGTAACCTCCTTGGGAATTAAATTTTTTTTTTTTAAATGTTTTTTTATATTATTCAATATAGTCCTCTTTTAGTTTGATATACTTATTCCAGCGATTTTCCAACTTCTTGATCCCGTCCGGAAGGTCTGCAAAATACTCCTCCGTGGCGTCGATGATTTCCTCGCGTGAGCTGAATTTTTTATTGATGAACCATCTTTTGAGATTTGGGAAGAGATAATAGTCCGAAGGATCCAAATCCAGTTACCAATCGACCAAAAGTCCGCCCGATTCCGCATCAGCAAATCCAAACACTCTTTCGAAGTACTCTCGCGTTCGTGTTTTTGGTCAGGAGTGAGCATGCGCGGCACCCAGCTGCAGGATAACTTTTTCATATGCAGAATGTTGCCCAAAATATTGCGTGTGCGCTCAGTACTAATCTTTGTGGTATCTGCTAGCTGGCGCACCTTCACTATCCGGTCAGCCAACACTATTTCATGTATTTTTTTGACATTGTCCTCTGTAACCGCATCGGAGGGCCTGCCGCTGCGGACTTGATCGGTAGTGGAGTTGCGGCCACCACGAAACTCTCGAAACCAATATTTGACGCTGTAATCTGACGGAGCATTAGCCCCATAATATTTATCCAACTTTTCTTTTGTTTCCTTCGCCGTTTCGCTTCTCTAAAAATAAGGTTTTATGAAAGAACGAAAATAGTTTTTGTCCATACTCAACATGATGCCAAACACGTCAACAACAATCATCTGTCAAAACAAAACTAAAGACAAACAAACAAACCTTTTTTGCAGTAGCAGCGCATTCTGTCGGTCAAGGAGGTCACTTTTCACTCCATCTAGTACTTCCTCTCGGCTGCTGAAACGCGTTCCCCGTAGTTGTTTTTTAACTCGATTAAACAGAAAGACGGCACAGGGAGCCAAATCAGGTGAATTCGGTGGCTGTTGGATGGTATTTGTTGCATTTTTCGTCAAAAAATTACGAATAATGATGGCACTGTGCGACGGTGCGTTATCATGGTACAAAATCCACGAGTTTTCTGCCCACAATTCTGGTCTCTTTCGGCGAATTGCTTCACGCAAACGTCTCATAACGCCCAAATAATACTCTTTGTTTATTGTCTGGCCTTCTGGAAAAAATTCATGATGCACTACACCATTATAATCCATGAAAACCGTGAGCATTGCCTTCTTTTTTTGACTGAAAACGACGTGGTTTTTTTGGTCTCTGCTCATTTGGTGAACGTCATCCATTTGCCTGATGTCTAGATTGCGTGTCGTCCAGTAATGATCCTTTTGATGTGGGATCGGATTCAGCCTCGCAAATCATCTCTTTAGCCACGTCAACCCAAATCATTAACCAAAATGTCTTGGACGGATCCATAGGCAATGTTCAAGTACTCCGCTATCTCTCTGATGGTTAATTTGCGGTTGTTGACCAACATTTCTTTTACTTCATCAATGTTTTCGTCGGTTTTCGATATCGATGGTCTGCCACTGCGTTCATCATCTTCATTGACTCACGACCACTTTTGAACTGCTCGTGCCACTGGTAAACGACCGTTTTCTTTAGAGAATCGTTGCCGAAACACTTTTCCAACATTTCCAACATTCGCGTACCATTAAATCCGTTTTTTATGCAAAATTTAATACAAGTTCGTTGTTGCAAATTGAAATCTATTTCTAAAATTGTAGAAAATCGCCAACACACAAAAAGATAGATGTACTCTTGGCTACGTAACTTTTGCAAATGTCAAGCTATGGAGCTAAGATTTAGAGGGAATATCAACAACAGATTTATTAACTTAAGAAAAAAAAACAGAACTCAAATCGGAACAATGGGAGCCCCACACGGTGGTGTGGTGCGGGAACTTTTTGATCAAGGTGGTATATGGTATACCCTGCTTACGTTTTGTGCTGCTGCAAGGTCAATTTGATATTTCGGCTTGCTCTGGATGGCTACAATGCTTGCTTTATAACAATCAAGAATTTCTGCTTCGACTAACAGCAGCTTGTTAAATCTTCCAACCTTCAATTTTTTGCAGGAACAAGCCGGCTTTGTTGTTTCCTAAGATAGTATCATAGCGTTGGTCATGAATTGTCATACTGTGTGTTATGAAGGCAAGATGCTACTACTAGCAGTGGCCAACTTGGGAAGTTCGGTCCTTAGCTACCTGTTACCAAACATGTCAGAGTTACAATGTTGCGCTCAAATGCCTATTTATCAGCTTGGAACTAACATTATTAATCGATATAAAAGCCATTGCAACTAAACATCTCTACCAATTATTTATTCCGGCAGCATAATAAATCGGATTTCCGAAGACAACAAACACTTCGACTTTTTCCACTGATCGAGATGTTTGAAGAAGTGATGATCGCTTGCTGAAAGGTCCGGTGGATATGATAAATGCAACAGTGCTTCATAGTTCAATTGTTTTAACTTTTGCAGCATCTACGTGGTAGAACGTTGGTTGAACATTAATTGAACATTGACGTGCAGAAAGATTGGAGCATCCCTCGATTAATCTAGGACGTAGATGTGTTAGTTCCTGGTGCGTTATATTAATTTCAGTACTTTGATCTAATGCGAGTGATTTTGCTTAGATTCAGTAAACTAAAGTGGCTTATTCCGACTATTGGCTACTAAACAGTCACTATTATCTTCTTTTCATTGAACTTCAGGTTAAATCGATGTTTTGGCTTTTCATCCCGATTTTCTGTTATACAAAAAGTGCTCAGAAGCCCTCTCATATCTCCGATTTTTTTTAAAATTCACTCAACTTTTAAATTCTCCATTTGTCCACCTTTTTTATTTTTCAAGTCGTTCCAAGTGATCAGAAATATATATGCTTACACCAAAGTATTTCGGGGGCTATAAATCAGCTGCGTAAGTGTAAGTAAGTAAGTTTCAAAAAATACCTTCAAATGGGAATTGATATTGATTGTAGATCAACCCAAGCGATGGCCAACTCGAGTAGTTTATGGTTACTATTGAACCGTATTCTTTCTTTAGCAAAGTACCGCTTTTATCGATCAAAATTGCTATAAATCTGTACCACGCAGCGCTAAAGCTTGGTATATGTGAATAAAGCCATTTAGTTCTTACACTTAACTATAATAGTTTATCTTGACTACGTTTCTAAAAAAGTCACTTGCATTGCATTATATTTGAAGAAGAGTTCACTGGTAATGGAGTGTCTTGTGAGTGTAAAGTATTATAGCAACCATGATTTGAAAAATCCCCTGCCAAAAACCACTTCCAGATTTAATTTAGTTAGAATAATATTAGTTTGCGATCCATAAAAACTATCAACAATATTCGTAAAACATACGCATGCTGTTCATAAAAAAAAATAACATTTTGCAACCAAAATCTAAATGAAAAATTTAATAATTTTTGTTTCATTTTAGTGGCGAAAAAGAAAAGTCTCTTCGATGACCGACCACAAGAGATACAAGAACTCACATACATCATAAAAGGTGACCTGAATGCTCTTAATCAGCAAATCGCTCGCCTTCAAGATATATCGAAAGATCAACGTCGAACGACCAGCGGCAAGCATTTGGTATCACATTCCTCAAATATGGTGCTTGCATTGCAATCCAAATTAGCTACCATGAGTACAGACTTCAAGCAAATTCTCGAAGTGCGAACAGAGAATTTAAAACATCAAAAGACACGTCGCGACCAATTCAGTCAAGGACCAATGACAAGTAGGATGTCAGCTGCAACAGCTAAACAAGGAAGTTTACTTCTTAGCGAAGAAAATCAGGTCAGCATTGATATGTCGACAGATGAGAATCGTCCACTATTAGCCGGTCCATCGGGGCATCATTCAAATCAAATGCAAGCACAGCAGCAACTCATGTTATATGATGAATCTGATAATTACGTCCAACAAAGAGCCGAAACTATGCAAAATATCGAAAGTACAATTGTAGAGCTAGGTGGAATATTCCAACAGTTAGCGCATATGGTTAAGGAACAGGAAGAAATTGTGGAACGAATCGATACAAATGTACAAGATGCTGAGCTAAATATTGAGGCAGCCCATGGTGAAATTCTAAAGTATTTCCAATCGGTGTCGAAGAATCGCTGGCTGATGATTAAGATATTCGGTGTCCTGATATTCTTTTTCATTTTCTTTGTTGTGTTTTTAGCGTAATAATTATTACAAATTATATATTATAGTATACATATTGCAAAATTATTTTTCTTTTATTTTTTTCATTTCTTTTATTTTGTTTTCGTCTTATTTTTTTGTTTTTATTTTTATTTTAGTTAAAGGAAAAAACTATTAAAACTATTAAAATAAAATGTGCAAAAATCTATGGAAGAAAATGTTTTTATATGAGTATATGAGTTCCACAACACCGTTATATGGTTGTGGAAGCATTTTCTATTTAAAATCTAAAAAATCCTCTTCAACGAAGTATGTACTCGTATTTGGGTTCCATGTTTGGCCCATGAATTAAAGAATTTTTAGACGGGTATTTATGTAATTCATATTTCAACCTTGCATATTTTGTATCAAGATACCTCCAAGCATTTGTTGGACTACTAAGGAATGGATATTTAATTAAATGGCTGTATGCGTATATTTTATGTACGCATGGTCTGTGTGTTGTGGCTAGTGCTAAGTACGGCATTCAGATTGTTTTTGGAGATTTTAAGGCCAATTAGGAAAGATGAGCATTTTGTCATATATCATAGCTGACACGAAATCCACAAAAGGGCCCCGAAATCAATTGTCAACAAGACTGTTTAACGAACGACGGGAAACGCACGCAGTGAAAAAAAGGCAAAGAAGGACGAGAGCTGAAACGACGAGAGCTCAGAAAAAAGGAAGCTGAGAAACGCTCGATCGAGACCATGGAAAGGTGCATCTGCAGAAGTATCCAAGGCTAAGCATGGAAAGGTAACAAAATTCACATACAATGCTAAAAATTGGAGAAACTCAGCCTAATATTGTCGGCACAATATTTTAATAGTCCGTACATTTTGCTGGCATACGTAGAAGCAGCGACATTATGGGAGCAAATCCGCGATCTTTTACAGGAGCCATTGACACAGAAGCGGCAAAGATGGGTTTATTTGTAAAGTATTACAAAAAAGGAGAGCGAAACCATCGACTCGAACAGCACAAAACAACAGAAAATAAACTGATGTTAGTAAAAGATTTTGTCTACCTTGGCTCCATCGTAAATTCAAAGAATACAACACTAAAATCGGCAGTAACTACAATTTTCATAAAGGACTGCACATTTCAAAAATGTGAATTCGTTGTAGTAAATTGGCTCCGAGAAAAGGGTGTTGTTTGTAGCCTTGCCGCAATACACATTAGACCCATATATAGAGCCCTCCACAAAGTTAACAGTAGATTCAGTTTCGGCACACAATCTTTCAAGAAACAAACGGATAACTTTAGATTTTAAGCATCAACTACAAGCAGTTTCTCCCTGGCCGAGAATAGTTTGGCAACCTAATTCAAAAGCTGAAAACAATAGAGCTACCGGTTCCGCTGAACTATCCACGGAGTTATTACAAAATAGATATGAGCTTCATTTCAAAGCTGAAGTTGATGTATTAACTAGCGTTAAATATAGAGGAGGGATGGTACTGGCGATTTCAGTTCAGCGCTGATGGTGACATCGAAATGCAATCACCCCAACCTATGTTGTCATTAATACACATACCGAGAATAGAAAGTTTTTCGATTTTGACTGTGCTAGTGCCATTCGTGGACAATGGCAGGGTATTTCAATTTCGCTTTAACGATAGCGGACAGCCCAACTCATAGGAAGATATGAGTGAGTAGAAAAAGTTCATTGTGAATGAAAGTAATTAAAAAGGGATAAAGGAGAATTTGGGCTCAAGAACTCATAAAGATAAATTCTTAAAAATCGTTTACTTTCCGCAGCTTCTGTAACGGTGATTTTGGCGCCGAGGTATCATAAACTTTTAGAATCAAAATAGGGCTCTTACTTACAAAAATGCAAAAAAAAATGGGTTTACCATCCCTCATCACTGAATATACATCTTGATCATAAGACCTACACTTATATAAAGGGTGGGGGCGCGGCATTTACTCGTTTCACTAAAACATAAACAACGTTTATTTTCAATTCAAGTTCAATACTTCTAAGCTACCATTGTTCCAAGTAGTGACATTAATAAATTTTTGAAAATATAAGGCAAAGACAAATATTATTTTGAGCTACATAAGCTAAAAATTCTACAACACAGAAAAATAGGCTCACGTTGACCATATAATGTGCTAATAGATGGCACAAAAGTCATCACCCTATGGGAAGATGTTAAAATTTTTGCAAATGTCAATTCCACTTTGACATTTGTGAAGTAAACAGATATAAAATATACGTCAACACGATATGAATCGCTATAGTCCTAAAGGACGCGGAATAATTGTTACGACTTTTTTGCGGAATAATTCGTCGGTGGTGTTGCCGCAGCGTGCATTTCGGCGCGCATTTCCGGGTCGGATACCAACAGGGCGAAAACTACGCCGTTTAGCCGCTCGTCTAAAAGAGTGTGGGACAACACGAGATGCTGCAAGGTCTGGCCGACTTCGGAGCAGCGGTTCTGCTAAGAATGTCGCAGTTGTGGTTGAAGATGTCGCAGAGGACCCCGGAGTATCGATCAGACGACGTGTCACGCAATTGAGCCATGCGCAACGACTTTGTCCTTCCTCAATAGGATGAATTGGGCTGGAACTGGAACTACTGGAACATTTGGTTCCAACAGGATGAAGCAACGGCGCATACTGACGAGCCACAACCGATATTCTGAGGGCTGCATTTCCGGGTGGCTTAATCTCTCGTCTTGACGATTTGCACTGGCCGCAAGATCACCTGACTTAAACGCTCCAGAATCCCTTTGTGGAGTTTTTTGAAGTCACGAGCCTTCTGGCGCCGGCCATTTAACCGATATCAATTTCTCAGCTTAATTGAAAAAAAATCGAGACATCAAATAAACATAGTCCAAAAGCAAAATCAAAGTTTTTCTTCATAAAAAAAAATTACAGCCAAAGAAAATCGCGTAACAATTTTTTCGCCAGATCGTAAGAGTATCTTCACAAAGTAGTGGTTTTGACTTTAGAAGTCTTGAACTAGCATGTAATTTCAAACAGCCAAGCAAATTCCCACTATCGATTGTTGCACATAAAATATCTCTTATTAACATGACATTGTACATTTTTCTATTCCATTGCAAGTAAAAGACATTTGGAACGATAAGAGTTATGAACCTGAACGATATTATTGTTGCAAAATAAATGACGTCTTCCATTCGACTTTTATTTGAACTAGCGGAAGGACCCGAGACAACACAAGCATACTCAGCAAAACGACGAACGATGGAACAAAATAATGCCTTAATAGCAAAGAGATCTTTGAAATCTGAGGAGTTCCTTTTAAAGAACCCTAATTGAGAGTTGGCTTTGGCAACAATGTAATTTATATGTAGATGAATGGTAAATTTTCCATCGAAAGTCACACCAAGATATGTAAAACCGTCAACAATTCGCATTTGGACATTAATTAATGTATAATGTGGAAAAATACAACGATATCACATCATCCGATACCCCAACTGGTTCAACGAGTGGAGAGAAAGTTTCTCCTAACATATGTCCACGCGTAACTCCAATGGGTTTCACACAGGTCAGTTTCCCCCCGACAGCCACATCAGCCTAATCTAATAATCTGCTGTTCATTATAAATATATGATGACCTGGAATAATAAGAATTGTTATGCTGTGCTTAAAAAGTGTGTGCACGAAAATGAGTGTGACTATCTGTACCTACATTTTTGTTTCGTTTAATTCATAAATATATCAACTCACCTATCCTCGCAGTTACTTTTTGATATAAACCCAGTGAGGTGTGCTTTCATCTTTGAACGCTGTCAATATATTTGACGAGATACCGCATCTGACACTTCACATAAACAAATCGGAATTTACGTCTGATTTTTCCATTCGCTGTTATCGACTTCGCCTTCTGTAAAAAAAAAAGCCACCCACGGGCAGGCAGAATTTGAAACTATAATCAATCTGCTGCGATAACGACAAAAACAATTTCAAAACTGATATGGATACGAATACCTGTCCAGCAACAGCTCCGCTGCTGGAGTACATCAACGATGGAAATAGTTGTCCCGCAACTATGACCACGGGCACCACTCAGCTAGAAACGGTATTCTTAATATTTCACATATTTTTTACGATCGTTCCGATACTCTTCTCGGTTGCATTCGCTATAGTAGCATCTCGCAAAATCCATTTCACCAACGACACCTGGAGATTCCTCTTGGATTTCATAATCATTGTCGTTCCAATCATTTTAAATGTAACCGTGTGTAGTAAATTTGTCAAAATAATATGCCTACCGTTGGCTGCTTTAACATTTCTCATCTTCAAAAGAAACAACATAACTCCATTTGTGGACGGTAAAAAGCCCATAAGCCTAGGTCAACAACCAATTGCCTTGACGTTATTGAGATCCACCGTCAACATTATCACTGCAGTATGCATCCTTGCCATAGACTTTCCATCATTTCCAAAGCCATTCCGAAAAAGCCGAACATATGGCGTTGGCTTAATGGACACCGGTATTGGACTCTTCATCTTCAGTATGGGAGCAGTCTCGAAACCTCCAAAGGACGGAGGAGATTTCAAAAAACTCCTAAAAACTATTGGCCCTCTGTTGTTTCTGGGACTCAGCAGAACAGTTGTTCTCCAAGCAATTGACTATCAGCATGACGAAACAGAATATGGGACTCATATGAATGCATTTTTCACTTTAGGATTAACGAAACTTATCGGCGGATTGCTAAGCTACATAATAATGGCAGACTATCAATTGCTACTACTAGGATTAATTATTCTAGCTACGCATGAATGGTTCCTTCAATATGGCCTAGCGGACTTTTTAATGAATCCAAAAGTATCAAGAGAAACGTTTATCCTTGCAAATCGAGAAGGAATCTGCTCACTTTCTGGTTTTGTTGGAATTTATTTGATATCCATGTATCTTAAACGTTATCTATATTCCGAAACCACCCTGCTCGTGGGAGAGTACTGGCAAAAGATAAAAAGACTGGCCATGGCAACAATTTGCGCTTGGTTCATACTATTTATTTGCATTGCGACGGTTAAAATTTCACGTAGAGTTTGTAATCTTGGATACACCACATGGATATTCACCATCGTTTTATCTATTTTCATATTCTATATCATCCTCGTGGACTTTGCCTTCCATGAATCAGAGTCTGATCAAATCAAGTTGCCTTCGCTGATGGACGCAGCAAATCAGAATGGATTGGTTTTCTTTTTGATTTCAAATATTTTAACGGGATGCGTTAATATGTTCTTGAATCCAGACGACCGGAGTGCGCCAGTCAGTATTTTAATTTTAAGTGTATATATGTTGTTATCGTTAGGTGTAGTGTATGTTCTTTTAAGATTTCGAATAAAAATCGCTTAGTAAAACAATTTTTAAAAGAGTGTTTTATGTTCAATAAGAATTGAGACAAAGTTCTGATGATGATACTTGCGAGGCGAGGATGGAAAAATGGAAATCCTATCATTCTATTGTCTGAATCGAAGTGGAGTCCTGTTTATATTTCCCAGATACATTCTGCTACGCGGCGTACAATATATTATAAAGCCTTTTTCTCTGTAAACACTTCAAGTGGATTAACTGAATTTAGAACTTTACAAATCACATTATGGGAAGTATTTATTACTTCATGGCTGATGATACGTGCTAGGGATACTCCACAACATAGCTAATTCCCATGTAAATTCTCATGAGAACTCGCCGAACTCATACGAAGCCAGCCATAACTCTACAGCATCGTGTGGCTTTTGGTGTTGTTGTCAAGTAATGTCTATGTAGGTACTTTAACGATGCTGATGGTGGTGATATGCACTTAACTCATTCGTCACGTCTGGGTCTGTCGCATTTTCGTTCCTCTGCCATATCTTATTCTGCCGGAGGTACCCCAACCCCTTTTCCTTTCGCTTTCTCGTTTCATCGGGATTTTAGCACTCACAATGAGATGAGTGTTAAGCAGAGTTTGAAGTGGAAGAATTTTATTTGCTACATAGGAGCGCTACTGGTGGAAATATGTAGCGATACAACAACGTAAAGCAAGGAACACTTTATCCATGTTGGATAATATTAGTGTCATTTACAAGTATTATGGCACGATTTTGAATGCCATCTAGAGGGTTCAAAAGGGCATAAGGATTTGTTTCATTGTAGTTCGGAATCACTTTATGTCGCTTTTTCGTTTCATCGGAGTTCATATTTACTTCCGAACGAGCCATAAGAAGTTTCACTTCAAAAAAAAAAAAGGATCAAAGATCTAGAACATCGTCAATAAACTTTTACACAGGATACATATGGACATATAAAAAGTACGCACGACGACCAGGATGGTTTTGAATGGCCACCAGAGCGCAGTTTTATACAACAGATAACCAATTCAATACCAAAACGACAGCCATTGCTTTTCTTTTTATATTTCTGGCTCTATCAGTAGCAGTAAACCTTAATTTAACTACTCTGCTTCGATCTCTTAAAATATTTCGCCAACTGATCTAATAAAGTTCATTACCCTTTCCAAAATGAATTTGAATCAAAGTCTATCCATTTAGCCAGACTCTAAGCCAGGAAGGCATTGTAGTTGAATCTTCTTTCCGGCCAAGGCTTCTTTTGACAATTTGATTTCTCGTAAAGACAATTCTAGGTGGCACCACTTTTCAGGATCTAGTCAACCAAACGAATATTTCGCGGCATCCTTTAAATATTATTGGTGATAGGTTCAATCAGATAGGCTTGCAGACAGCTTACTGCTGTGTTAATGGGACAGTTCGCTTTTGGTTAGCTCCTTAATTTGCTAGCCTTTAAAGGCATCACCTTCCTGTGAAGGTGACAATCGACACATCGCGGAGCCCGTCCTCTGTTTCCGGTTTATGCTCAAATCTGACTGCAGATACAAGAGGCTGATGTAAATCGATTACTCATTTTTTCACGAAAGGCTAATAAAATCAATTGAAAGTAAAAAACTAAAGGTGGTTAAGTATTTTATGAATGGGGTAGGCACTGACCGACCTTAACCTGACAATACCTAGTGCTTATGGCTACACATAAATTCTGCTCATTGTTACCTCGTGATAGCCATCGGCTACTGGTCTGGTTCATCCGCACTAAACCTGCTACACTTTTAAGTGCAATTGTTGAGCAAGAAGAAAATAGCAACACTATAATAATTTGTGTGATTAAGTTTTAGAAGGAGGACGTGAGGCGAATGAATTCACGCGATTGAACCAACAGTTTTCTTTTTGTAAGATTTCTGTAAGTTTTTTTTGTTAGAGCCCTTAACGTACTTATAGGTAAGTTATGAAACGCGCAACTCCTTTTTAAACGCGTACGTTGGAAAATCAAACTACGAACACGAAGACTGCCGGCTTGGAATCGAGAAACCCGCGGTTTAACTATACTTGCAAACCAAGAAGTAAAAACATAAGAGTAGTGCGGACACTGCTGAGTATTTCAAAACGCCGGCTCCACATAAACAAACGTGGTTGTGGAACCATGAGATTAAAATGGCAGTAAAGAGCAAACGACAAGCCTTTGAGCGTGTGCTATGTGAAGAAATAGCGAAACCATGATTTATACCATTAACGTTGCATGGATAATATACCCTCCGAACTTTGTCGACAATCGCAAATCTTGGATTTAAATTGCTCGCGATTTTGTTAAATGAAATGATAAGAGCCGATCGAATTGTTAACCAGTGAGGCTTTCTGGTTCCACTATATAAAGGCAAAGTCGACACGAGAAATTGAAACATCTAATGTCGTTGAAATATACGAACGAGTTCTAGAAAGTCGACATTGGAATATTATTAAATCCCATGCCAGTCAATGCGGCTTTGTGGTAGGCAAGTCGACACATGTATGACGTGATTCAAAGTTTACGACCAAAAATATCGCGAAGCGTGAAAGAATCTGCATACCGTCTTCTTGACTTGAAAAAAGCGTTCGACAGTGTTCCCAAAGATCTAATTTGGACTGCGCTAAAACCCCAAGATGTACAAGAGACTATGATATGTACGATGATGTTAAAACGAAAGGTAAATGCAAAACCAGGAGAGTTTGAAGTTTAAGTTGGAGTACCCAAAGACCATTGCTTTTTAATGATGTGGTGCAAGATTTTGTATTGAGAAAACACATCAACGATTCGGGAACAACTTCTCTTGTTTAAGGCAATGATAGCGCGATAACAATAAACAACCCTTTAAGCAATTCTTAATAATTAAAGAATGTCGCTAGAAGTTAATGATGACGTAAATGAAAATGTTACGAAGGTCAGCGAGTATAACAAAACGTGATCTTAAAAGTACGCACCTCCGCAGAAGTCTTCACATAAAGAAATGGATACTAGAGAAACTTCAAGGTGAACAAATCAGCTGGTTTTGCCTTGTTCAAAGAAGATTTTTAGAAAATCAGGAACCGGGCACAAGTTCCACCCGAGGTTAAAAGAAGACGCCGAAAAAAAATAATTGGATCAAGCAAATGTAAAGACCTTAGCAAACTTTTGGTCTCACTAACGAGTTGATACAAAATGGATTGGTAGAATGGTTCTAAGTTGCGTAAATTTAACCAACCCCACATGCGGCGCAGTAGCAATGTACAATAGAAATATGAAAGAAATTTGTAACAATAGATCTAATTATACGCGTTACATACCATATTTCAAGTTTGACAAAAGTAGTCGCCCAGTCAACAAACCAAATTGGAACAAAAAAAATTTGCAAGTATAAACTCGGATCACCTGTTTGTTGCAGCCAAGTTACGTCTACGAATATCTTAGATCCCACAACCAAGGAGAAAATCTGTAAGGAGATTTTGCGTCGAACGCCTGTGTTTGAAACTGCTAGAATCTTTGTTAATTGCGTATCCCCTTAACCTCTCGAAAATATCTATACAACCAGATAAATCCAGATCGGTTCTCATAACCTTTTTATTGATTTTAAGGCCTCATATGATAGCATCTGTAGAGACGAGCTGTACAGAGTCATGCACAATTTTGGCATCTTTATTAAACTCTTCAGACTATGCAGAATAATTAAGGCTTGCTGCTCCGTAAAGGTCGGAAGCAATCTCGGCTGAGCGCTTGATATCAAAAAAGCCCTAAGACAAAGTGATGCTTCCTTAATATCGTATTTGAGAAAATTACGTGAAATTCGCAAGCCATGTCTGGTGATATTGGCATCATTGACATAACGCAGCTAACTATCCGAGTGCGTTTGCAAGTATTGAAATAAAAATGGGTTTTGTTGTAAATGAGGCAAAACCAAGTAAATGCTATCAGCAGGAAAAGAAGCACAGCATCGGCAGATAAAACATAGTGTCAGAATAGACTGCCCAAACTTTGAGGTAATTAAGAATTCCGTCTAGTTTGGCTCCACTACTAACTTCGATAATGGTACCTCGTCAGAAACCAAACGAAATGTTACATTTACCAATCGCTATTTCTTTAGCCTTTGAACGCACAAGGCATTTGGGTTAAATGATGCCAAGTGACACTAAAGACACTCTATAGAAGATTCAAATCTTCCCAGTTTTGCTCTGTGGTGCAGAAGTCGGGATGTTAGCGAAAGTGGAGGAAGATATCCGTGGTCGGTTTGAATGTGAGTAATTTTTGATCTCGTTTGATGTTTGGAGGGCTTTAGAGAAGAAAATACTTGTATAACAGCCGACAGCATAGTGCATGCTGTTTGTCGCCCGCAGGGACAGTGGCAATAGAGTAGACCTTGAGTTGGGCAGCGCGGAGAATAGATAGTGTAGTTCAACCTTCTTAGAATGCGTAACTGGAGGGAGATGTCCAAAGACCGATCTAACTAGAAAGATTTACAGGCTGACATAGTTCTCCTGATATATAACGCCCTCTAACTCTTAATGCAGGTTAAGGCGAAGAAGGCATACCTTTATTATATACAAAAATGGGCTATTTTAAATTGATACCAGCGAAACTACTGCTAGAAAATGTTTTCATAAAACCATTGTATAAAACTGTCGCCATGGAATGTATTACAGTGTATTCTGATAACATGTTGGAGGTATCTACATATAAGTTTTGGAACTCTAAACCTTATCTTCCCTTGAATACCTGTCCAGTCTTCACCCCTATTAGTTTCTGTAGTAAACATATTACCAAAAGTTTTTTTTTTTTGTTATGCTCAGACAATGAGATTAGGTTACTGGTTTTTGAAATTCAGATAAGATAATGTTTCGATAAGTTTTGTATTCGATTATGACTTAACAAATTCATTTGCGTAGTGAGTGAACACTAAAATAGCAGTGCGTTTTTATTAATGTCATTAAATGCTGTAATATGATACATTAAAATGCCTATTAATTGATATATCATTACAGAAACAAAAGAGATTGTTTTCTTGACTTTGTTCTGCATTGATATTTTAAGTGTACTCGTATAAGAAAACCAATTTTACTCCTTGCGTTAATTAGAGGAAGGTCGTCGAGTACGTTGTATGGCCAACCATAAGTTGATTTTCTATTATTTCTAAAATGATTGCGAGAGACTCGTACATGCAGTATTGTAACCGTAACAAAGCGCCGCTATTTTGGTTCGCAAAACAAAGGGGTTACACTAATACATTCGAAAGAAAAACGATCATAATTGATTTACTGTACGTCGATAAGCGCCATTTCAGGTGAGGTTTTGCCTTACCGCGTTGTCCCACCGGGACTGGTTCGGCTTAGAGTTGTTGTTCATTGGGTCAGCATGTTCGACCCATCTAAACCGATGAATTATAGCCTTTCCCATGAAATCAGTTTCGCTGTGCAACTCTGTAGGAAAGCCGAGAGTTTTTCAGTATCTATAATGGTTTTCTTAGGGGACGCTACTGTCCGAGTTGGTATTGGCCCTCAAGCAACAAGCTTTTTCAACTTCTTCGCTTACTACACATTCTTTTCCAGTTGTTCAATACATGTTTCTTAGAAATCCCATCGCCTTGCACCCCCCCTCTCAAATCTTCCTCTGCTGAGGCGTATAAAGTGCATCTTTCATCTTTGTGCGCCACCTAAGGCGAGATCTTCTTCCACTGCATCCACTGCTGAGCGTTTATATTTATTCGTTCTACACGTTCCAACCATCTCAGGCAACTGATGCGCATTTTTCTGATCTGGTTTACGTCGCGTTCATCTCATAGGGCTCGCTGTTATACCTCCTCCTTCAAAGCCTGTGAACGCATTTTCGACCAAAAATTACTCGAAATATCTTACGTTCAAAACGACCAAAGATATGTTCTTGTACAGAGCTTCTTGACAATGCCCAATTATATACTTAATAACACTTGACATTATCAAGATACAACGAAATCGAGATAGACAAAGTCGTTTACTATCGCAAAGTTATAGCCTTTTATTGTAACCTTTTGTCCGATTCGTCGTTGTCGTGAGCCCCTGTTGACAGCAAATACTAGATATTGCCGCTTCTGTTTCAATACTTGGGAGCGGACAAGTGATAGCCAGCTAAGAATAATATTAGTATCAACAGCGTACACAGTCTTTGGAAAGTTGTGCCTTTGGTGTTGCCTTGCGAGATTTGCAAAATTTTCTCAAGTTTAAGGGGTTAGGCCACTCTATAGGCCGTAGAAATAGGCTTTTTATGATTTTTTTTCAGAAAAAATATAAAATAAACCGAGTTTTCAAAGATAGAAGTATATTGTACATATGATTGACTGTAAAACTTAATTTTTATATAGAATAATTTATTTAAAAATGGTGGCTGTGCAGCGTTTCTCAGATGACGTCTCTTTTTTTGGAAGGGTCTATGGCGGTACCAACAGCTCCTGTAAATTTTGAATAATGATGAGTCTTGAATAGTGAGTTGGTTGAAAATTGTTCAAGATATGGGTGCGGCCATCTTGAAAATGAAGTTTTGAGATAAACGCGTTTAAATTTCATAAGAGGCTCGCTGGCGGCCTTGTACTATACTTTCAAAAACAAGTACTTCGAGATACCATATTTCCCGGCCATAATCTTTTGGGATATAATTTTCGAAGTCCAACGGGACCATCCAAAGCAATAAAAAAAATCGATTTTTTGAAAATCTTAGCCTAACCCCTTAATGTAAAAGAGTTCTCATGGTTGCGCGTCGCCTTATCGAAGCCCTTTTTTGGGATCAAAAGTTCCACTGAGATTGATTTTTTAGGTTAATGAAGAAGTGACTATTGTCCCTCACCGTTCTGGCCAATTCGACAAGTTTGGCAGAGATTCCAACAACAACAAACTTATGCCGCAAACTTATGTGACTGTGCTAAGACTCCATCCATCAGGAATACTTCCCTCTGACCAAATTTTGTAAAACCAGTCAATATATGCTCTTTATCGGGCTGTCTTTAATAGCTCGGCGACCGTTCCGTCCAGCAATATTCTTACACTTAAGTATAAGATATTGCTTTTTTTACTTCATTTTAATCGGGTGGGCGGAAACGGTGTTTTTTGCATATCCTCAACGCTGACTCTGCCTCTGCTAATACATTTCCTTGCTCATCTCTACAGGTTTCTGTCCGAATCTTGTTGGCTTGACACATTCTTTTTACCTTTTGGTAACATTTTCGAATGTTCTCCCTGCACCTAATTATTTCCTGGCTGGCTTTCTTCTTACGATCTTATTTTCCTTTGTCCTTTTCTCGTAGAGGAAACATGTTCAATGTTATGCGACTCAAAGGCTAGTTGGTAAGAAACAGTGCTTGGCTATACTCTTCATTAAACCAGGGGTTTCGTGGTCGTGGGTGAGTGAAACAGAGCAAACTAGTTGTGGCACCTCTGATGGCTTATCGATGCCACTGATCTTCAACACCTAATGTAAGGGCTTTGATGAAAGGTTGAGAGATATGCGATCGGAAAGACAGCTATTTCTCAAAAAATCCGCTCACAATATTTCTACGTTTTTGTAGTGTCTGAAAAATTCCTAGGCGTACCTTGGTTCCCATTACCCGCTCGGGAAGGCCCTAGGTTGGTGGCAACATGGGCAATTTGGTTGAATATTTTATGACCGAGTGACCGCTATGTTCCTTTGTGATGTATCTAGCTAAGATGCTATTCTGTCCAGCAGCAAAATTTAATCTAAGTGTTTGTCGGGGAGCTCAGGAACAGTCTTTGGCAGTCTATTTCTTCAAAGTGCATACCAGCTTAAGACTTTTTGTCTTAGTCTACCGATATCAATATAATAATTAACTCAAAGCCATTTCTAGGAAGAAATTCTAAAAGCAGCAAGGGGGCGTCTTAGAGACAATGCGAGGAGCTCCGACCAGATTTTGTCTGTGATGGTATTGCCTATCTACTGAAAAGGATAGGAGATTTTGGAAGCAGGACTCAAAATGTAAGCGGTTTTGATTGATTTTTTTTTAACGTCACTGCAATGTTCTGGGTGACTGAGCCTTTAATCATTTCACTAGTAAGGCGTAGTGTTTGCTGATGTTTGTGCGTTTGAGTGGTTCAACTATATATCTGTGGAACACGAGTATTTATTGCTCGTTCAAACATGGCAAGATAAGAAGCAGACGCCAACTCGGATAAAATCTTGTATGTATGCCCAATAAATGTTTTATTAGCAACTGATATTTGGTAGACCGTTTTAAATATCAAGAATTAATTCGAGTATATATTGACGAGTTTAAATATAATAAATAAGAGATAGTTACTCATAGCGTTATTTTAATCCACCAGGCCATAACATTTTCATTTACTTGCTTAGAACAAATTGAAATTCTTTATCTACAAGAATGAGTATGTATCTCATGTACTTTGATCAGAGTTTTCAATTTGATGAAACATATCGGAATTATTAATCCAGTGGCTGGTGTAATCAATTTTATAATAATTGACATTGTGTGCCAAAAATAGATAAAATGGATGAGAAATATAATTTACTGAGTTGCGAGAACCTTTACATTTACTATATCTCTACGAACAGTAATTGAATTTATTTAATTTTTCTGATAAGGAAATACAGGTAGGCACGCGGGTATGCAGGGTATTCCGGATAATATGTCGAAAAATTTAAAGGGAATTCCTTGACATATTTGAAGATAAAAAAAATCGTATGATTTGGGGGGAGTCAGAAATGCATACCCTCAAGGTATAGAGGTTTTAAGCAAAGCCTTACGCTGCCTGTTTTGATTCTTATTGAAAATAATATCTTTCAAATTTATAATAGGTTTGTTTGGTAACAAATGGGCTATCCTTGAACTCGTGATTATGAGTACTGAAATTAGTAATTCCTACTTATAATTGGGATTCATCCGTCCATAGAGCCCGGCAAATAAAGTTGCCTTCCGCAAAGTGTTTTTCCAGAATGTAATGGGTAATTCCAAACGCTTCTCTGAGTTTCCGTGCTGTAGCTCCTGTTATGATGAAATGCATGCATGTCTTCTGAACGTAAAATTCTCCAGAAGTAAGTACCGCTTAGTTGCCTAAGACTAGTACTTGGATGGTTTCTGACGTAATGTAGAACGTCTTCATAGCTGCGAACGCCTTTTGCTAAAACAAAAGGGTTTGAGTCTCGACGACAACCTGAACATTGTTCTAATAAATGTTCTTCCAATTGGGGCTGTCTTATCAGGTTATCATCTCAGATATTCCAATCTCACTCGATGGTTGCAGAAACCATAGACATAAACCATGTCTGGATACCGAGTCTGGATCGAGGATACCATGAATTAAACGTCAATATCCCGGTTACAAGCTTTAAACTGGTTATGCGAATAATTTTGCATTCTTTTTATATTATCTCATAAGATACGAGTATGTATCATTAAAGGATGTGTAATTTTTGCTGACTTGAAAAATTGTGCGTTACCAATCCCAGGCAGTCCCTTTTTCCCCTTTTAGGGATCGTAAAATTAACCTTTTTAAAAAAAAATGATTCGATTTACATTGCGCAATAATAAACCTATTTTACTGCAATAAAAATCCAAGGCAGCTGTTAACTAGTTAATTTTATGGGGCTGCTGTAAGAGAATACTCCAGTTTTGAGAAAGTCAAAATTTTAAGTTTAAAAAAATGCTCATCCTAGAAAGCTAGGCGATAAAAGTAAAACTTCACGAAGATCGAAAAATAGTTAAAATGAAAATGCTCACCCTTGATAAAAGAAGCCATTTTTCATTATTGAGGAATTTTTTTGGGGAGCATTGGGGAGAGGCTGTTGGAAACACCAACCCACTTAGGCCTATTGGCCCATTGTGATGTCACGTGGATCTATGATCTTCTTACTCATGGAATCGGTTTGAGCTTACGATGAAGCGTAGGAGACTGTTCACATCTATATTCTTTAGATCGCTTAGGTCATTGCAGAAGAAAGCTCCTAAGTGATGTTTTCTGTTCTGGGAGAGCGCTGGACATGTACAGAGTAGGTGGAGAATTGTCACCTCTTCCTCCTCGTAAATGCAGCTTCTACAAAAATCGTTTGTAAAAGCGCCAAACCTTCTTGCATGCGTGCCTATGAGGCAGTGTCCAGTGATGACACCTATGATGGCGCTTAGATGTTTCCTATTTAGAAAGATCAGACTCTTATAGCGATTTAGATCTAGCTTTGGCCAGATCTGTTTAGTCGCTAGACATGTTGCTCCAACATTCCACCTAACCTGCAGTCGCAGCTATTCGCCTGCTGAAAATATCGGGGGGTATCACAGAATGTATAATGCCGCAGAGGGAGTAGACCGTAAGGCTCCGCTTATACATAGACATGCTGTTCTTTGGACTCAGCTTAGTTTGCTGCACTTGACTGCTTTGTCTAAGGCCGTCCACCAGACAAAAACCCTGTAGGTGAGTATCGGTCTTATGACCGAGATATATAGCCAGTGGTTATGCGATGGTTCTCAATGGCTTTTTTACAAAAGAATAGTTAGGTTTCCAATTTAGTTTTCCGTCAAAAATTAGACCCAGATATTTTGCTGTATCGGAAAAGACTAAACTGGTACCGTTTATTGAGGGAGGGTCAATAATTGGAATTTTGTATTTCCTGGAAAAGAGGACAAGATCAGTTTTATGGGGGCTTACTCCCAATCCACAGCGATCTGCCCAACGGGTTAATCAGTTAAGATTTAGTTGAAGGAGTTCTTTAATGTTATTAAGATGCTTACCTTAGACGGCTATAGTAACGTCATCCGCATAGGCAATCATCCTGATTGCGGATGTTTTGACGTTGTTGAAGGGACCCTCTACATATGTCCAGGAAAGAGATCATTCGATGTGGGTAGTCAGTGAATGCAGAGCCGTTTCCATCCACTTTCTTATACAGTAACATGCCTGCTGAACCGTTGACAAAAGTCTTGGATCAGTTTTAGCTCGTATATGGATATCCATCAGTCGTTCTAGAGTTTTCAGAAGGAAAGATGATAGACTTATAGGTCTGAGGTCCTTTCGGGCAACATGAGAACATTTTCCGGTTTTGGGAATGAAAATTACAGTTGCAGCAGACTTATATGGTTTGAAGCTATGCAGCGCCTAAAGCAGTTTGTCTCTTGCGACCAGACTATGAATGTTGGTCCCGGTTGCAGTAGTCCTATTTGAGTTGCTCTTGGCCGCGAATTGGAAGCTACCTGGAAAGTGGGTGTCCAGTAGCAGGTTGTCCAAGAGCCATCGGTTTTTTTTCAAACAGCTAGGCATCATAGGATTTGTAGAGAGGATTTTTGAGCCACGATGCCTCAGAGGTTTCTGTAATTTTGTCACAGAATGATCTCCAGCATTGTCGCTTTGCCTTCCTCAGTTTTTTTTTTTGTATATTTTAAGGGATTCTTTGTATGAGTCCCAGCCAGTCACTTTTCTTATGCTTTTTGCTAAGTTGAAAAGTTTTCTGCAAGTGTTTCTAAGCAGTCCCAGTGCTGATGTCCACCAGTGCGGCTTTTCTTGACTCTAGGTTGAATAAGAGGGCAGGAAGTGTTCATAGCCTGATTGAGAGGCAGGGTGAATTCTTTGGCTTTCATGTCAAACTCGTTGGTGTCGCGCGGGAGACTTGAGTGTTCAGAGGATAGCGTTTCTGACAGTATTCCTCTGTATTTTGGCCAATCAGTTTACGAATAATTCCGGAATGCTGGTTGTCTGGGAGGAGCATTACTCAGGCTGAATTGGTTGTATCTGTGGTTTGAAAATGAGTGTTCAGACGATACTATCCAGTTCATTAGCATTTGAGTGATGATGTCGGAGACAAGAGTTATATCTAGCACTACCAGTCAGTTTCTTGCTATAAAAGTGAGTTCATTGCCAATTTTGCAAACAATGAGGTTAGTACTTATAATATAATCAAAAAGCGACTCACCTCTATAGTTGATGTCGGTACTGCCCCATGCCGTGTGATGTGCGTTAGCGTATAAAAAACACTTAAGTTTAAGCGGCATTCTTCTGTCACACAATACAGTGGAGTTTTCGCGCCACTTAAACCACCCCACACTGACTCTATATGCGATGTCGTAATCGCAATTTGCTTGATGGTTAACAGCAGAGTCTAAATATTTAAATATTTCTCACTTGTGCACGACGACTCCTTCTAAATAGATGTCAGGAAAAACTGCAATACAGATTTTCAGTCTTAGAACAGCTGATTCGAAAACTATTATCTTCTCCAATTATTTAGAGTTGTTTGAAGGGCTTCACGTCGTTGCCAACAATAGCGTAATCATTGGCAAAAAGAAAAGAAGGTGTTTCGTTGGCGTGCTGCCTTAATAGAAAATCTTGTATGACATTAAAAACCAACGGACTTTGGACGCTGCTGTGGGGTAGTCCATCTTAGAAATCTCGGGTTATTCCCGAATCCTGGGCATTTTACTTTTTTTTTTAAGATCACCGTATATATAGCGTATCATTCTTACATACGTCGCTTGTACATTTTAAGATCTGTGCACTCTGTTAAACACTTTTTCGTAGTCTATGAAGACGGTTTGTAGATCCTTTGAAGCTTTGGGATGTTTTTGCAACATTATTCGTAAATTTCACAGTATGTTCACATACCTCTCGCAAAGCCGTACGGAGTTTAATAATACTCCGTTGTCGATTGTCTAGAACTTGCTCGAATATTTTCATAGTAACATATGCAACATCAGTTTCACCGGTCTGTAGTTGTTGCAATTTCTTGCGTTGCCCTTGTCTTTATACAGTGGAACCGAAAAGCTCTCCCTGCACTGGTTAGGCATTCTATCGTTTAAACCAAATTTTCCGATTGTCGCTCACATTTCGGACGGTCTGTTATCGGGTCCGACTGCACGCATCGGGTTCATTCTTTCCACATTTTCTCTAACATTGGTTTCCGTAAAATCCGCCGTTTCCTCGTCGTGGGCGAAAGCCGAGGGAAAGGGAAATTCTTCACTTAGTACGGCGTTAAAGTACTCTTTCCATCTATTGCAAATCTCGTCCCCCGTTATTAGGTTCCCTGTTGATATTCAATTTTAATATTCTGGCGAGTGAATCTCTTACGGGTTTTTCTCGGTTGCACCGCAATCGTTTATCCGTATTTCGACGTTGCACTTCTTATACTAGATGGAGTGAAAAGTGACCTCCTTGGGAATTAAAAAAAATTTTTTTTTTAAATGTTTTTTTTATATTATTCAATATAGTCCTCTTTTAGTTTGATACACTTATTCCAGCGATTTTCCAACTTCTTGATACCGTCCGAAAAGTAATTTTCCGAAAGGTCTGCAAAATACGCCTCCGTGGCGTCGATGATTTCTTCGCGTGAGCTGAATTTTTTATTGATGAGCCATCTTTTGAGGTTTGGGATCCGAGGGATCCAAATCCAGTTATCAATCGACGCCAAAAGTTTGCCCGATTCCGCATTAGCAAGTCCAAACACTCTTTCAAAGTACTCTCGCGTTCGTGTTTTTGGTCAGGAGTGAGCATGCGCGGCACCCAGCTGCAGGATAACTTTTTCATATGCAGAATGTTGCCCAAAATATGGCGTGTGCGCTCAGTACTAATCTTTGTGGTATCTGCTAGCTCGCGCACCTTCGCTTTCCGGTCAGCCAACACCATTTCATGTATTTTTTTGACATTTTCCTCTGTAATCGCATGGAAGGGCCTGCCGCTGCAGACTTGATCGGTAGTGGAGTTGCGGCCACCACGTAACTCTCGAAACCAATATTTGACGGTGTAATCTGACGGAGCATTAGCCCCATAATATTTATCCAACTTTTCTTTTGTTTCCTTCGCCGGTTTGCCTCTCAAAAAATAATGTTTTATGAGAGAACGAAAATCGTTTTTGTCCATACTCAACATGATGCCAAACACGTCAACAACAATCATCTGTCAAAACAAAACTAAAGACAGTATCGCACTGAAATTTGGCATGTCTGCCTAAATATGAACGGACTTCAAGGCACCATAACCTTTTTTGTAGTAGCAGCGCATTCTAGCGGTCAAGGAGGTCACTTTTCACTCCATCTAGTAGTCTGCTTATATTCTAAATATAATACCTCTAGCAGCGACATCTCTTATAGCTGTTGGATAGCTTTGCCACTGAGTTTCGGCACAAGATACTGGCGGCAGGGTCGTCGAGGGTAGTTAATGGATAATCAGCAAAGGGCCCACCCATTTCCTATGATTGCAGTCGTCCCTTCTTATTTTTCTCTATAGTATTTCTTCTCTTTGGTGCCGTTATGTATGTCTGCACTCGTAATTGTCCGAGTCAATGATGTACTTTCTGGACGTTAGAGCTTCCAGAATACGGGAGGCGGGTGGGTCTTAATGTGGACAATCTGGCTACATTTACCGACTGTACTATAAAAGATATCCTCCTCTTCTAACTTTGCGTTAGGATTGTCTTTCCCCTTCGTTTAGAACCTGCGCTGCTGCTGACGAATTTAGCCTTGATGCGGATTGTCACGAGGCGCTTGTTTAAATACCTGAAACTCAAGACTTCTTCAAATACACATATACCCGAAAAGTATATTAGAATGATGCATAGCACATATGTACGAGGACATTAAAATGAAAATAAAATGCATAAGCATACGCGGTAGCTTTAATTTTTTTTTTTTTTTTTTTTATTTAAACAAAATCTTATGTTTCCACAACGTTAAAACTGAAATGGTGAATGAATATATCCACGCTACCTTCAGTTTCAGTGACGTAAGCGAGAATATAACAAAAGTGTAGGAATATCAAAACTTTTCACTATCTACCGTGAACGAAGCAACGTCATCCAAGTTGCCATGAAGTGACAGCCATATTCACCACAGCTGTCATAGTTTCCCCAAACTCCATAAAATATCCACTATGCCAAAACCTTTTGTTGACAATCAACCATATACGCTTCGCAGTGTCATCTTCACCGTGAAAGCTGTTCAATTGTTTTCTCTATCATCGCGATCATCCGATAGGTGAAAGTTCACTTCATGCTTTATCGGAGAAAATTCCTATTAATCGGTCAAGTGTAATCACCAAAAAGTAATAATCATGTCACAGTCCAAAGCTGCCAAACCAAAACAGGAACAAGGTTTCCTGGCCAAAGCATATCTGTTTGGCTACAATGCAGCACAGGTGGCCGGCTGGAGTTACATCCTGTATCAGCTCGCAAACTATTATCTCATCGCTGGACCTGCTTTCAGAGCGAGTATAACTCTTTGGGATTATACCAAATTAGCAGTCATCGTTTTCCAAAATGCAGCAGCCCTCGAAATCATCAACGCCGCCTTGGGACTGGTGAAGAGTAATCCAGTTATTACCACATTCCAAGTTCTTAGTCGAATGATGGTGGTAATCGGTGTTGTTATGGCCACGCCAACTGGAAAAGTATCCCCTGGACTACCTATCGCTCTGCTGGCATGGTCTGTTACGGAAATTATCCGTTACGGTTATTATGCCTTAAACATCGTTAAAATGGTGCCATATTTCGTCACATGGTTGCGTTATACAACATTTATTGGTCTCTATCCAATCGGAGTAACAGGAGAACTGCTCTGCTTCTGGTGGGCACAGAGCTACGCTCGCACAAATAAAGTTTGGACTACAGAAATGCCTAACAAATGGAATGCTACATTCTCGTATTTCTACTTTCTCTGGATAGTAATGCTGCTCTACATTCCACTGTTCCCACAGATGTACCTGCACATGTTCGCACAACGAAAGAAGATTATTGGCGGCGCCAGTAACACCTCATCAAAAGACAAGTCCAAAAAGGCTAAGTAATTCTAAGAATTACGCAGACAAAACTACGTTTTCACTGCTTTAGGTTTAATGTAAATTTTGTTGACTTTTAGAATTTGTATTTTATAAATATATCACACAGTTGAAGGGGATTTTTTTTCTTTTGCTTTTTTTTAACTTTTACGCCAATGGTCACGAACTTTGCTCATTTACAGTTCAAAATTTGCTTAATTGGGCTTCACAGCTACCTGGCAATCAGTGGAATTCAATTAATTTGAGCTGCGGTTTACTGAATTACGTCGTCGAGTTTCCACTTCGGAATATTTACCGACGACGGGAGAAATTCTTCATAAAAAATTTGCATAATATAAAAAGCTGACGTAACCAAAATGAAAAATATGGTAGTTTCGGATTAAATTGCAGTAAATATGTAGACAGTGAAACTTTCAAAACAAAAAACGAATGATGAGGTTTACAATATGCATAATTAGAAATATGAAATCATAGAAATGATCTATTATTAAGTTCATTGTTTACTGTTCTTTTTAAATACAGCTTGAATTCAAGTAGTTGGATACCCTTTCGTTTTCCATAGGAGTCGTGGTGTGTGCGATGTTAATCATGTTACTTAATGGGAAAGATTAATTTGGACATCCAGCAGTGCAAACGTTTGTACTTCATTTTTTTCCAATGCACGGTAACTTAAGATTAACCTCATAGAATCCGAAAGACTTAATTTTGGTTGGCTGAGAGTTAACAAATACACACTCAACTTAAACAAATAAGTTGAATCGCATCGGTAGATTATTATTTAATCAGTGCTACTAGAAAAATGAAATAAATGAATAGTAAATTAGGTCCGGTTAGATTCGGCTATACAAACTATTGGGAATACACTTTGTCCAAATGAGCTCCGTTTGCGACATACTCGGAGTTACAATACATTCAATTATAACTTTTGTGAAGAATTAATTACAGTTTAGTTTGTTCGACACATAATGCAAATAGAAACAACAAAGCTTTTTTACTAAATTAAAAGCTTGAATCCATAGCTTTTCGAATTCAGACCAAATTTCTTTAGAAAAATAATATATCGCTTCTGTCCTTCTCATCTGAGACTGTATGCAGGTAAATACTGAATTACTTCGGCATAACAATCAGAAAGTGGTCTTTGAATCCAAAGATTTGATTCATGCAGACCAGGGATTCACAAACTATTTTGGATAAGAGACCCCTTTTCCAAAATGAACTGAAACCTCAGACCTCTATAGGCAAATTACTTTAAAAATCCTATCTCTAGTTTTTTTCTTATTGATACAAAATACTTACGAATTTAAAAACTTTGCGGTTGGTTAAGTGAGTAACTTGACATAATTTTCTCATCAAAATTTAACAAAATAGATAGACATAAAATTCAGTAAGTATCAAGTGTAATTAGTAATTATTAATACAAATTAAGTAAAAATACTTAAGTATGTAATTATTTTTTGAAAAAAAAAAAATTAAAATAGTAAAGTAAAAAAAAATATAAAAAATTCAGTGTGATGGATGAACCTGGTGACTTTCTACCAATCTAACTAAATCAATATTAGTGAGTTGCAGCCTTTAATCTCCGCTTTCGTTGATATTTAAAAGGTTTCTTTATTTTATCAAAATGTTTGTAACCACACTGAAGCCTTCTTCGACTAGGTACGAGGGCGGGTCAATAAGTCCATGACTTTTGGATTAAAACCGATTTTTTGATAAAAAAATAATTTTATTTTTCAACGTAGTCTCCCTTGAGCTCTATACACTTTGTTCAACGCTTCTCCAATTTTTTTTATCCCTTCCAAAAAAAATGATTTGTCGAGGTCCTCAAAATAGGTCTTTGTTTGCGAGATGACTTCATCATTGGAGTCAAATCTTTTTCCACCAAGCCATTTCTTCAGGTTTGGGAACAAGAAGTAGTCGCTCGGAGCCAAATCTGGAGAATAAGGTGGATGAGGGAGCAATTCATGGATTTTTGCCATGGCAACTGCACATGTGTGCACCCTTGCATTGTCTTGGTGGAAAAGAACTTTTTTCTTGGCCAAATGAGGTCGTTTTTTTTTTAAATCGTCATTGAATCGGTCCAATAAGTTGGCATAATATTCCCCATTGATTGTTCTTCCCTTTTGAAGGTAGTCAATGTGGATTATCCCGCGTGCATCCCAAAAAACAGTCGCCATAACTTTATTGGCTGACAAACCCACCTTGGCCTTCTTTGGCGCCGATTCACCCTTAGAAACCCACTGTTTTGACTGTTGTTTGTTCTCTGGTGTGTTGTGATGGATCCATGTTTCGTCCACGGTTACAAAACGGCGCAAAAACTCCTCCATATTGCGATTAAACAACGCCAAACCTTCCTGTGAAGTTGTTACACGATTGCGTTTGTGGTCGACTGTGAGCAAACGCGGCACCCATCTTGCGGAAAGCTTTCTCATGCCCAAGTGATCATTCAAAATTGAAACCACTAAGCCATGCGAGATCCCTACGGCTTCCACAATCTCTCGCACTTTCAATCTTCGGTCGGCCAACACCATATCGTGAATTTTTTCGATTGTTTCGGGTGTAGAGACCTCAACTGGGCGTCCAGAACGTTCGGCATCTTCAGTGCTTGTACGGCCACAACGAAATTCAGTAAACCACTTTTTTACCATTGAAATCGATGGTGCAGAGTCCCCATAGTATTTATCAAGCTTAGCCTTGGTCTCGGTAATGGTTTTTTTTCGCAAGAAATAATGCTTAATAAGCACACGAAATTCACTTTTTTCCATTTTCTCCTCAAATTAGTGAGTAGTCTGATAAAAATAGCTGTCAAACACAAACTAACTGACGCAGCAAGTTTAAATTTTTACAGGAGTCAACTGACAGATGCCTGTTGACAGGAGCAGTGTTGCTGTTTCAGTAAAGAGGTCAGAAATTCAAAAAGTCACGGACTTACTGACCCGCCCTCGTATGATGATGAAAAAGCGATAAGGTATTTTTCAGTAATGTTCCACAATGCAGGATGCTGTGTTTCAATGTAGAGTTGCAAAGAGAACTTCTGATAGTCTTGGTTGAAATTCTGCTTAAGCTCCTCGTCTCTGCTGATGGTAATAAACTCTTCTTGGATAATCACATTGACTTCTTCCATGGCTGTGATATTGTACGGATTTATTTGTAAATTTAAGAGATCCTCAAACCTTTTTGGTAAAATCCTTGTGTAATGCGTCCAAGTGAGTGACATATGATAAAATAACATCGTCTTGAAGCATTTCTGGTAATTTAAGAAACTGTGAATATTCTTTTCTGCTTAAATTTTGTTTATAAAGGATGAGTTTACCCACAAAGGCCGATAGTATTGATTTTGTTTTAACCAAATTGAGATCGTCACTCTGCAGCTGCAAATTAACTTTGTTGAACATACCAAAGATATCAGTGAAGTAATAAATATCTGTTTTACAATTGTTCAGATTTTCTTTCAAATTCGGATCTTTTTCTTGTAAAAACTCCAACACAGATTCAAAAATAGCTGAAAATCGTGCTAAGCAAGAGCCTCTTGATAGCCACCGAACTTCAGTGTGCTGAAGTAACCGAGTAAAAACTTTGTCGTTTTCCTCACATAGCTGAAGAAATAATCGAGAGTTCAAAGAGTGGTGTCGAGTCTTGTTGACAACATTTATAACATATTGCAAAGACTGATGCAATCTAGGACTCAGATTTTTTGCTACTAAATGCTGTCTGTGAATCACGCAGTGAATGACCAGTACCTCAGGCAGTTGTCGCTTTAAGTGGGCTATAAAACCACGATGACGACCAACCATAGATGGTGCACCATCAGCCGCAACAGAAACAATATTCTTCCATGGAATAGCTTTTGTCGATAAAAAAAAAAAAAACGCTCCACGGCTTGAAAAATCGGTTCTCCTCTGGTATCAGTCTCTAAATAAGTATTAAAAAGTAGTTCTTGGCACATATTTTCATCTTTAATATATCAAACATATCCTAACAACAGAGCTTCATTGCCGGGTAATGTTGACTCGTCCAATTGGAAAGAGAATCTGTTGGTTTGTAAGAAATTGCATAAAATGTTTTCCACGTCGCGATCCATCTCGTCTATTCGTCTCTGCTCAAAGGAATCCTTATAATAATATCATGTGCGGGCTTGTGCAATACATTGTTGAGGACCGCCGCAATGGCTGGTAAAATAAGCTGCTTTCCAATTGTGTGGGGTTTCCCCGAGTTCGCTATTAGTAAAGATATATTAAAGGACGCTCATAAACCATCGACGTCTTGCATAGATGGTAAAGCAAACATCGATCTTATGGATGGCTTTTTCCCTAGTTTTTCTTTAAGTGCTTGAAAGATGGACAATGGCTAAGTGGTCTTCCATTTTTGAAGGCTTCATGGCATCGTTACTGAATACTTTTTCACATATGTCATGTATGAGACACATCGGCAAGTGTTGATTTGATAGAGATTAAATAAATTTTTTTTTATGTCTACCATCATAAAACTGAACATTTGTAATTTTAGGTAACAACTTTTCTGAAGTAGGTAATTTCAAAACTACTTCGAAAAATATGAAAACGTTTTTTTGGTACTTACCCCGTTACTTTTTCATAAACTGCAGAAATGTATGGTTACGCTATTAACCCCAAGGGGTCGATATCGACCGCTTTGGGAATCCCTGATATAGCCCATCTGTGAAAATGTTTATATTGCAGACGAATATTACAAGCGACCTTTTCGCCGCTTTTTTCACATGCATTACTGAAATCTACAGCTCAAACTGAGCATTTCACAACTGAGTGTTCATATTTGGTCGTAAAATTCATCAGGTTAATACTCAAGCACATTGCTGGTATATGATTATTATAATTTTATTAAACTGTAAATAAAATACAAATTTAGTAATAACTTAGGCTAGTGCTAGCTGCCAGGGCTTTCAACTAGGTAGTTTAAAAAAAAGTAAGGTTAAATAGAGGTTTCAAGATTAAGAGCGAAAATAATATTAAAAACTTGAATAATATGATCTACGAGTATATTGACGTTGGCGAGGAGAAAGTTGAGGCTATGATCTGTTATGCTTTTACACGTGGGCAGAACTTTTTTGCAGGAAAGCAGGTGAGGCATATTGAGAATAGGTTTTCCTTCGCAAAGATGGCAGAATGCAGGAGATTCCTTATTGATGTTAGTGCGGGACGTATGACAGGGCAAGTCTCCTTAGTTTTTTTTTTAGAGGGACATCACTGGGGTAGATTGGTTTAACGCCGTTGGTATTAAAGTTTTTGTATGGGTTGTTGTTCTTGTTGTAATTTTTCTTTTAAGTTTCCAGTTAGCGAGGAGAAGGTTCTTAATGTCTTTTTTGTTGTATTGATAGAACATTAATAAATGGTTTTTTATCGTTGCCTTGGCTTCCGGATCAGCTGCCTCATTGCTTCTGATTCCGGTGTGGCTTCGTATCTAGACAATTCTTAATGTTTCCTTATTAGATAAGAGGAAGTCACGAATTGTTTTGACAATCCCCATTGAGTTCGAGATGTTTTTCAAAGCAGAAATTGTAAATAAACTGCCAGAGAATATAGTACATCCTCGCTCATTCGAACACTCAATAATTCGGACGCTCCACTAATTCGAACACCAAATTTTGTACATTACGTATCTTATAATTCGAACGCTTCCCAATATCGCTACTCTGTAATTCGAATTTTCTCCATCCCTTCAGTTACTGAGAAAGACAAATGCGCCGAATCCCGTTAAGTCTGCCGCCGATTTTTTGCGATAAGGACGCTTAAGTGTGTTGCGTCGGTAGTTTTCATTTGCTGTCAACTAGCTTTGTGTTCGGTTTGTTCTTTGAAAAGTTAATTTTAAAGTTAAAGTATTACATTTTACCATGAACCGCCCTCAGAAGCAACATAAATTTTTAACCATAAAGCAGAAATGCGAAATTTTAGGCGAATCAAGCAAAGGAAAAAGCGCCACCAATGTAGCATATCAGTTTGGAATTATAAAATCGACTGTAACATACATTAAACAAAATTCCAAGAAATATTTGGCGTATTCTACTCAAACTGAGTCGTGAGCTGGAAACCGGAAAACATTGAAAATGCCAAAAATGCCCAAAAATGGAGAAGGCCCTATTCGAATGGTTTTGCAGACAACGCAAAAGACATACGCCGATATCCGCTGCAATACTGTCGCAAAAGACTAAGCAGCTTAACGAAATTTACAAGGAGTGCCTAAATTTCAACGCCAGCAGGAGATGGAATCAAAAATTTCGAAAGCGACATGAAATGAGGATCTTGAAAATGGCTGGCGAAAAACTTTCTAGTGCTGCCGATCAAGTCGCGCCTTTTATTAAGGAGTTCCATCGAAAAATAAATGCCATGCGCCTTACAAAGAGCAGATCTACAATGCGGATGAAACTGGATTGTATCGGCGCTTACTTCCTGACAAGACCCTAGTAACTTCATCCGAAAAAGTGCTCCTGGAAGAAAGGCAAGCAAGGAAAGAGCAACGTTTTTAGCCTGCTACAATGGGTCACGGGAGCACAAGGTTCGACCATTGGTAATTGAAAAGTCAACAAACCGAAGAGTGTTTAAGAAATTCAACAATCCGCTGATATACAAGTCTTCTAAAAATGCCTGGATGACAACAGAAATCTTTGAGAATTGGTTTCACCAAGTTTTTGTTCCTGATGTAAGTTGCTCCCTTCTTTATTTACCTTATCATATGATTTTATGCAAAATCTTTTTCAGGTAAAACAACATTTGGCAAAAAATATTCTCCCCCAGAAAGCATTGTTGTTACCGGATAATGTCATGTCATTCAAAAGGATTGCAAAGTATGGATGGCGCTTTTGTGTGCATGTATTTCCCCCCCAATGTAACTGCACTCATTCAGACGATGGACCAAAACATAATTAATTTTCTTAAAATACCATACAAAAAGTCTCTACTTGAAGCCATAATAGATTCAGAAGAAACCGACATCGCAAATTGCATCAAGTCGTTCAGTTTAAGAGATGCTATGCACCTGCTAACTTCTGCATGGCGTCAAATAGCATCGAAGAGTATAGAAAAATGTTGGTCGAAAATATTTCCTCGAGAATCGGAATGGGATGAAGACGATGATTTACCCCTTTCAACTCTAGTTCAACGGCTTCATCAAGAGAGCGGTGACGAATTTGCATTGGCTCGTCTTCTAGTCCAAATCACGCCAGGAAATGAATTTAGGAATTGTAATACTTTACTTTTTATATATTTAGCGTTCAAAACAACAAAGATTACTTTTCAAAATTTAGATTTACTTCTCTATTCTTTTCCTTTCTTCTTATTGGGACGTGTGGTCTCCTCTATCACCAGAATCGTAAAGAAAGATGGGCGATCCTTTACGGATCTGGTTTTCTCCAATGTTTTCTTTCGATATGGCAGTTATGCCAAACTACTATAATATAAAGTTATTATCTAGATGGCGTTCGGAGAATAACAAGGAGTTTGTATTACAAAATTTCTGCATTTTCGACACTGGGTAGCAGATGGAGCAATTGAAAATTTGGACGGCGAAAATATGGCTGACTCTGACAGCGGAATTGAAACCATACCTGAACCCAAAACAACTATCAGCACTGAGCAGTGGCAGTGCTCGTCAATGTGTGAATCAGCTAGTGGATTATCTGGTAGAAAGTGAATTTCCAGTATCGAAACTCGAAAAATTGAAAAATGCAAATGATTCAATTGTTAAGAAAACCATTGAAAAAAAAATGAAACAAGCTAAAATGTCAAATTTTGTACGCAACTGTAATTTTATTTTAATTATCTTCTGTTTCATTGTCCGAAAACTTTTTTTGAATAAACTTATTTATTTTACTGTTAAAAGCTGTTTAAAACAAATTTTTCATGCAAAATATTGTTTACGAAAAGGGTATCCAGTAATCCGAAAACCTCCATGGTTCAAACTAAGGTAGGTTTCTATTAGTTCGAATTACCGAGGTTGTACGGTTTCTTGTGAGAATATTTTATTGTTTTAAATATGGCAAATGCTTCTGCGGTGAAAATGGATGAGAAATTCGGTAATGGACCTTTGGACGGAACCAGGCCATTTCGGCGACAACTGCAAATGATTTGCGGCAATCTGTCTTCGACGTGTCAGTAAACAGAAGGTTCGAACCAAGGGTTTTCTAATTGTCTGCGATACTAAGAAATAAAGTTTCTAGATGTTATCATAGGTTGTGGGTTTGACGTAATTACAAAGCTCAGTAGTTTGAAAGATTCCAGGGGGGTTGACTGTGACTTCTGTGATTTCGAGTATAGACGGGAATATTTAAATCGTTTGCGGAAGTAAGTGCGATGCATAAAATTGGTTGTTGTCTCTGTGTTCTCTTCCGGTGCAGGGCTTTCTTGACATCAATGGGGATGGGTGTGAAATGTGGTGAATTGATTTTTTGGATGATGTTAGAAGTAAGATACCAAATTCTATCCGCTAAGTGGGAAAGTCCTGTTTCGATAAGTATGTTGTTGGTAGGAGTTGAGCGGAGAGCTTTCATACTTGTTCTGATGGCATCGTGGTATGGTGTTGTGATACTGTAATGACGATTTTGAGCATTTTCCGTAGATTGGCAGACCATAGTCAATTTTTAATAGAATAATAGATTCAGTTATATTTATAAGAATATTGACATTTGAGCAACTGTTTTTTTGAGCATAATATTTAATTAAGTTAACTCTGGCAGTGAGGGTTTTTCTAATGTAAGTTCAATGATTTTTGAAAGTGAATTTAGAATTTCTGCACAGGTTGGCAAGAGTTTTTTTTTGAAAGGAACAAATCGGCTATTTTCTCAGATTTCACAAGGAGAAGAAAGCTACCTTCACGTAGCTCCGTGATGATTTCGTACGCCGTGCTTATTTAAGTAAGAATATACTTATGGATGAGAGAGGGGTTTTTTCGTCGCTCGAAGAGATTACTACGAATTCAGGGTTATGTAGAGTTGTCAAAATCCATATGGAAATAGTTATTTGTGTTTTTCTTTTTTTGAGGCATGGTTCAGATTGCAGCTCTACGTTGAGCATGCGAAATCGGTTACCAGAAGACACTGGTGGCCCAGGAGCCATGCTTACACACACTTCAGGGCTTCAGCAGATTAGTATGGATGTACCGTGGTAAAGCAAAAAAAAAAACACAAGTGATAAGAGATGCTGAGAAGGTACCGGTAAAACTAACTGAGGTTTGCGAAAAAAACGAGCAAGCGAAATATAGACATGGATTACTACCTAGCTGCAGCTACAACTGTGTCAAGGTTTTTAAAGTGAACACCCGTCTCGGAGAGACTTAATTTCACGGGATGGCCATACATCTATGGGAGCAAGGATACCCCTTGCCATTGCCTGCCGCCTTCCTTAGTACCAATTCGGAACTGTGTTGGAGGCAGAGTTCCACCCTTGGTATGAGTCGAGGCAGACCTAAAACCTTTTACTGTTTTTAGGGTTACAGCACCCAGTACTTATTGCAACTCTACATTGCGTCAAATTAACCCTTCCCGCGATTTGGGTTTAAACCACAGCCACCATGACGCTCCCACAAGGGGGCCTACCTCAATAAGTCAGGCCCGGACCGAGATCCGGGCAGGTCCTGACTCCAATGGTATCGTGATTTATGTCCTGGTAGGGACTACCGGTTGTAGTGCCGCCAACAAGACCTATGACCGGCAACTTGTAACTGGTCAAATCGTAGCAACCTTCGGTGGCGTCATCTGAGAACCGTTACGATAAGACCAGTATTTTGTTCTGCCCCCGCTTTTATTAGACAGGCCTAGCTGCAGCTACAGTCGCACGAATATATCTCGCACCCCAACAACGGGGAAGTAATATGAGGAGCTATTGAACGTTGCGCCCAATGGGAAATCCTACATAACTGATTATTGAACTGCATCAAGTGCTGCAGATTTCTAATTTAAGCGTGTATGCTAACAAATGGGCTATCGTTGAACTCGTTATTACGAGTACCTACTTTTATTGATTCCAAGTAAATGTTGCTCTAAAATGTATCAAAAATTATTGAAGATTAAGTAATTTCTTGTTTTAGATAACTTAAAATTTTGATTTTGTCATATTTTTTTTCCCGAAAAATAACTTATTGACATCCATTGAAACGTGTACCTAGCATTTACAAACAAAGAAGCAACAGGTCATTTCATCTCAAGTCGGTAGTGTTCAAGGTGCGACCCAACTTATTCAAACTATAAAACTCGAAAATGGGGTATTCTCTTATAACAGCCCTACAAAATTAACTAATTAACAGCTATTTTGGATTTTTTTTCGCCTAAAAATTCAATAAAAATCTTTTTAGAAAAAGATTCATTTTATGAGCCCCTAGGTGGACCTGAGCCTCAACCTACAAGCGTCTCCAGCCAGCTCGATATTTAGCTAGCTGCTTGCGTTTCCCACGCTAAATTGGATGAGGTCCCTTTCCACTTACGTATGCCCTCTGTTGCGGTCCCTCTACTGCTCTGTCCTTGGTGTTCATCCGCTCTACATGACCCAGCCACCTCGCTGTACAGCCCGCGTAGTTCATCGTTGTATCTCCTCCTCCACTCACCGCCCATGCAGACGGAACCTAAAATCACCTGTAGAATTCCCCTCTTAAAACCGCTAAGAGCACCCTCATCCATTTTTGATAAAGTCCATGCCTTTGCGCCATAGAGCAGAACTGGAATTATTAAGGTCACTTTTGTTATACGAGAAAGGGCTTTGCAAGTCAATTGCCTTCTTAGCCCAAAGAAGCAGCGATTTACAAGAGCTTTTCTTCTTTTGATCTCAACACTGTGTCATTGCCTGAATTGATAGAGGAGCCTAAAAGTCGCAGAAGTGTGCACACTGACGAAAGCGGGCGCTTCGAAAGGAAAGTTTTTCGATCAATTCTCGGTCCCGTTTGCATTGATGGAGAATGGGGAAGACATTTCAACACCGATCTGTACGAACCGTACAGCGATATCGACCTCATCAGAAAAGCTCGGATAATCCTGCTTCGATGGTTCCAGCCCGGAAACTTTTCGACTCCAACGCATTTGAGGACGACCTCATTTTAGGTGGCGCATACAAGTGGAAGGGGACCTCACCCTAATTGATCTGCTCAACTGAAGGCAGTTGCTAAAAGATCACGCTAACTGGAGAGGCATGTTAGCTGGGAATCTGGTCCACCCCGGACTGTAGCGCCATTTGATGGGGTTTTCGATTGGTTTCTTTCCGGAAGTTGGGCAATTTTGACTCGACTTCAATGGAATATTAAAAAGTTCTTTGGACTTTGCTGTCAAAATTGTTACATGTATTGGTTAAATGTCAAATTTTTATTTCGCATTTTCAATTACATTTATCAAATTTGTAATCCGATTTTTGGAAACATTGCTCCCTAAAATCTTCATAACCAAATTCATCAGCTGACGTTGACGTGGATGATAACAATGCGGATAATATTCTCATCATTTCTGCTTCCATCTTCTTTAATGTTTTATGTATATTTGCTTACGTTTTCGATTCTGAAAAAGTGAGAAGAAACAGTTCTATGTCACTTTTTCGCTTCGGAAATTAAAATCATTTCACAATGCACACAAAAATTAGAATAAATAAAATTGAATCATTGCAACATGGGCATACAACTGGACTTTATACCTAGTCCTGCCATAAGTTCTGTTACACAATTTCCAGCGCTTACCGTTCAAAACTTCTTGCGGGAATAGAACCGTTAACTCTTTTTTCAGAACACATGCACTGATCAGTGAAAAATACTTGTCAGTTTGCAAACTATTAACATGAAGTGGGGCGTTAAAGAGAATCGAGTCGCGGTAATAGCGTTGCATAAGTGTGGAAAGAGTGCTGGTCAAATTTTCGAGTTGCTAAAACCACTCGGAATATCGAGAATATTCGTTTATCGGGCTATTGCTCGCTTTGTCGAATTGTCTGGAGTAGAGGACAGGCCAAGAAGTGGTCGCACGCGCGTCATCCGTACGAATGCGGTAGTAAAGGCAGTACGTGAACGAATTGGATATATCAACCAGATCCATGTCTAGGCAGATTCCGGATGATCTGCATATGAAAGCCTATCGTCGGTCCACGGGTCATCTTCTAACTCCTCAACAAAAAAAAAAAATTAGGCTGTAAAGATGCAAGCGATTTTTGTAGTGGCACGCGGTTAATGTCCATGAAAACATTCTATTTACGGATGAGAAAATTTTTACCGTGGAAGAAGTTTTCACCAAACAAAATGACAAAACTTCATCTAAGGAAGGGAAAAAAGTTGTTCCAAGGGTTCAACGTGGACATTATCCCTCTTCCGTAATGGTTTGGGGGGGGGGGGGGGGGATCTCTCTCACACCATAGTGTCACATCCCTCCATTTCTGTGCATAAGGCTTAAAAACTGGTGCAAAGGTTTACCAAGAAGATGTGCTAGAGGGCATTGTGAAGGGTTTGCCCAATACCCTTTTCAATGGATACAGATGGATCTTCCAACGGGACTCTGCTCCAGCGCACAAAGCCAAAACTACGCAGGAGTGGCCCAGAGTCAATATTCCTGGTTTTATAGCAGCATGTTTATGGTCAGAAATCGAGACATGTCCTGCAAGACTCTCCACAGAAATTTGGAAAGCCTTAAAACAGCATTAACCAGAGCAGCGTCCACGATCTCCATGGAAACCGTACGTGCCGCTATAGCCCAGTGGTCACACGGTTTGGGAGCTTGTGTTAAAGCAAAAGGCAGTCATTTCGAGTGAATTAAATTTTTTTTTTCATAATCAATATTTTGGTCTAATAAATGGAACAATTTTGAATAAAATATGTTTACTGTTTTTTTTTTATACCGCGTTTATACCTGTAATAGAATTTATGGCAGGACTAGGTACGTACAATCGAAGTTCGGCAACTTTAACAGCGAGTTGATAGCTGGCTCATTGTCTGCTCATATTCAATTCAAAAGTTTAGCACTTTTTGAAAATGCAACTCCTTAACGAACTACGCGTATTCAAGTTTGTTTAAAATGAAAAAAAAAAAACAATAAAAACATCCACATGACAGATTTTTGTTCAACACAATATGTGTTTGCGATTTAATTCATAACATATCCTTCTTGTCATTTAATTAATTTGCAAATGCATTTACAGGTGTATTGTGTAAAATAAAAATGTTTATAACTAAAATTTGGTTAAAGGAGCTCCATCAATAACGCCATAATGATTATCTCATCTTAACAATTTAAAACTAGGCATGATACAATACTTAACAAACAAAAAACTTGCATTAGTGGCAAACCAAAATTAATCTTACTTCATAGAATGGTTACAATTTTTAAGCTTTAACTATTGTTTTCTTCTTAAAATCATCATCACTATCGCTACCGCTGCTGCTACTGCTACTGCTGCTGTTATTGTTACCGCTGCTGCTACTGCTACTTGATGACTCCTCTATACCTTTTTTATCAGGAATTTTGTGTTCGAACTTTTTGCCACTGGCTTCTACTCCGGCTTTAACACGTACCAAAGCGGTTCGATTGATATTTTCTATAGAACATACTTTAACAGCACTGTTTAATGTCTCTAAGGCATTGTCGAATTTCTCATTTCCGCATTGAATGTCCAGTAGGCAACTGTATGCATTGCCAATTGCGCCTCCAGAAATCTTAGCACTAACAAGTTGATTGACAAGATTCTGTACTAATTGTTCATCATTTTTATCACGTGCACTTTGTAAAATACGTTGGAACATCAAACGCGGCTCGTTGATGAGATATTTCTCCCATATAGTTTTAGCTGCTGATTCATTGCCGTTAATGAAGTGATACATCCAAAGCACATTCATCGGCGCCATCTTTTTCTTGTCTGCAAACGACTGTGCTAACTTTTCGACTAAAAGAAATCAATTTTTAATATTTTAAAAACGTGAAAAGGAATAAAGATAGTTTGCATCGGAGAATAAATCAAACGGAAAAGAAATACAAGAAAACCAAGATGACAACTTGAATTCATGAATTCAAGCACCCAATTTTCCAAATGAAAGCTACAATATAAAGTCAAAAACGACGGCTCACTAAGGGGTATCAATCTACCTAAATGAACATCGGTCTAGATGATACAAAATTTATAAAAAGAATTAGAGCAGATTGATGTAGGAATTGAGTGAATATAGATGAAACGCTTTCAAAATAAACATGCTATTGCAGGACCTTGTTAACGAAGTGAAACTTCAGACTCACGTTCACTTTCCAACTCCAAACGAAAATCGCAAAAAATATAACAAATTGGAGCATGACATCCACAATACTCTCTATAAATTTGAGTCGGAGATAAACGCATATAACATAAATGCAAGTAAAAAATCGACACAATGACCGAAAATCGACTATTTATAGAGATCTGCAACCCATTTGACTTGGTGATAGTCTTGTAGTAGAAACCGAAGGTGTGGGCTGCCACAGTTGTTACCTTCGGCCATCAATTAGCCACTACATTACAATTATATCTGTATATCCTGCACTACTTTTTATCTGCAGACCGAAACCTTAACATAGAGCCACAGTGGGTGTTAGTTGGGTATTGCACGGCTAGCGTAGGCACTCCGTGTTGAGCAGGGGAAAATAGTACCACTATAACATTTTGTCGGAAACGTCTAACCTTAGGAGAACGTCCGGCGGATGAACTCATGTGAATGAATCAACGGTGATGTAAGCAACATGGGAGAATGGTGGATTTTTTAGGACTACTCAGGGTGCTGAAATAGAGATAATAACCGAAGACGGTTAATTCACCTGAATATCCACTCACTTTTGCAAAGTTTTCAAAAAACGGGCAACTCCGCTTTGTGGAAATTGAGTGGGATGTTGCGTGCTTTGCTACCAAAACATGTTTTTAAGAGCTTCTCGACAAAACCTACGAGCGCATTTCTTTGTCTTGCGTGATTTAAACCAAAACAAGAAATTAGGACATATTTGGTAGAACATTCCAAGAGCATAACATACAACGCCGGACACCGGCTGGAAATGCAGTCAGGGTGACTTTATTTATTACCGGACAAAGTATCTCTAGAGCCACACGATTTTTCCACCTTAATGTTCACAAAAGAACATGGCGGTAACCCGATCGTCAAAACGCTCAACCAAATGGATCATACTAAGATCGACGTAAGGTACTCGTCCAGTATTTTAGATGTCCGAACATTCTGAGCTGCCAATGTAGACTCGGATCACTATCTAACTGCAGACAAGATCTACATGTATATCTGCGTATATCTCAGATGCAACAACGGCTGGAATTATAACAAGTCGACAGAGTGTTTGTCGATCGGGAATCATTAAAACTTACAAGTGAGTTAAGTATTGAAGACCAGTGGCATCGATGCCAAGAAGTCGTCAGAAAAGCAGAAACTGACGTATTGGGTATCACCCGGCCACTCTCCAAACCATTGGTTTGATAAAGTGTTCGGATAAGCACAAGGAAGATAGGTAAGGCACGTGAGCTCTACGAACAAAAGATAAATGAGGAGCATCGGCTTCTGGTGAAGAAAAAGCATGGGAAGTGCGCGATCGAAGAAAAGAAGATATTTCAGAAATAATGTTCAGTTTTGTCAAAATGGTAATGGAACGTGTTAAGGCAACAAGACCCGAACAGCCGTCTGGAGAGATCAGCAGGAAATTTAGGCTGTAAAAGGGAGACGTCCGAAATTAAGCTGTGTGGCAGAACGAATCAAAGTCAACCTGAAGAAAAATAAAAGTCAGGATAGCAACGTCCAAACAAGGCTGCTGGAAGGGATGGCCTTCTTACCAAGCAATTAAAGACAGCGATACATGATTTGGTAGAGAGCATACGGCAACTAATTTCTAAGGTTTGGTCGGAAGTAAAATTATGCCTATTGAATGGAACTTTAATAACGTTCGCCGGAAATATAAGATAGGATACTCGCCTGTATGAAGGCCTGAAAGCATTTATGGGGGTTTAGGCACCGATTACTCTTCAACTGACCAAATATTAACACTACGGTCCAGGTCGACTCTCGCCATTTCTTTATAGGTTTAAGGCCATATATGACAGACAACCTATACACAACGATGAAGAAGAATCTCGATGAAAGTTGGAAGGTACCTTTGCAAGATCTTTGTTGTGAAAAAAGAGACAAGGTCTCCATGATCGTGCGAAGGCATAATATTTCCAAAAGCCTCTGCAACTACCACACTGTTGCAATTGCAAATATTGAAACACAAGCGGCATATGTAAATGGGCTTATCTAGAAAAAAAATATGTCAACAAGAAGGAGCGTACAATAACGACAAATTGGACAGATCGTCAGAAAAGACAAATATAACTTTGAGGTGGTTAGAAATGTCGTTTACCTCGGTCACACTATTGAACCTGGTAGTGATACCTTGTCAGAAATTAAACGAAGAGTAAAACTTGTCAAACGCTGTTTCTTCTTCTTAAGAAGGCAACTGAGTAATAAAGCCTTTTCGAGAAACACTAAGAAGACTCTGTATAAGGCTCTCATCATCTCAGTTCTGCTCTATGGCACAGAAGCATGTACGTTACCAAAGGCCTATCAAGATGCTGTTAGTCAGCTTTGGAGGAGTAAGTATAACAACAAACCCAACCAAATAACCCCGTACAGCTCGGAAACGTTGACCTGGCCAAAAAAAAGCGCATCGGTCGCAATATATGGCTAGAACGCGTAGAGCAAATGTACATATGTAACGGCTCCGGCTCAAAGTCGTCCGTTCCTTGCACAACGGGGAGCACAACATAGTAGAGATCCTCCCTAGGCGGCGTGCACAAATGCAAAGTGACCTTAACTATTTTTGAGGGCACAACTGGAGTCAATGGGCTAAAGAACGCATTAACAGGAAAAGTTTATTGGTTGAAGTTATAGTCTAACCCCGCGATTTATGTAGACATGGTAAACAAGTAGTAGCCATACTGAAGATTTGAAACCACAATTTTTTTAACCCCAGTCAATCTGCTCGAAGGGAAAGCCCTCTCAACAAATGATTTTATTACTTGTTGGACGGAGCCTACGGTGCCCGTCCGAAGGCTGCACAACGCCAAACTTGTAATCAGCGAATGCAACGCTTAAATTAGAAGACAACCTGCAACCCCAGGAGAAATACGATTATACGTAGCACAGTAGCAAAAACTCAATGAGCGCCTATGAGTTAATATTTCCAATATAACACCGTCCTCGACAGATGGCAACTGCAGTCCCAGTTATTGACACCTTGTGTGTGATACGACGAAAATTGAGCTTAGCAAACCGTTGCTACTTTCCATTAGGGATGCAATTGCATTTAAAAGTCCCAAAAGACCAAGATGATGCTCCAAAAAGCCCTGATCTTGTTAGTTCTATTCTCGGTAAAAATACAAAAGCGGATCACTACTGCTAACTGCTATGAAATACAACTTTAAACGTTATAATAGTGAGATTTACCGATTCACGTACAACCTGGATTGTAACTCGGTATCCTAAGGACTTGGATTACAAGGACAACATATATGCATATCACCTTAAGCACAAGCCCAGTAACCAACCAAAACTATATCTGTTTGCGTACATCAAAACTAGCAACGAATTAACTTCACCAAGGAAAAAAACAAGAACTGCAATAGGCAGGGGCAGTACAGACGACAAATCTGAAATTCTATTAATCCAAACATTAACCTCAGAACAACAAAATTGAAGTGAAAACCGATCCTGACAAACGAATGTAAAAGTTCACATCTCAGTGAAACGAAGCGGACCCTCATTCACAGTCCAATACAAGTTGCAAAGCCCCAGAGTGAGATAAATGTCAATCAAAATGGTCTACTTACATAAAGGCAACAGTTCTGGATGGTTTTCCAAAATACCCAACGATCCACCACGGGGGAATTTATTGTTTGCAGCAGCGATTTCCTCATCTGTCTTGGCATTTTCAATTTCTTCAGCTATCCGTTTGAGATATTGATCAGACATGCCTGCAGCAATATTAGCATGGCAATATCGATTATCGAACGACAACACTTTCTTCTGTTCATTGGTTAATAACGTTCCAATACGTTCAACTGTTTGTACGTCTCCACTTGATGCGACTTTATTTAAATAAAACTTGAATACTTTTGGAATTGGTCGTCTACCCTTGTCCAGCAACTCGTACACGTATTTAGTGGCTTCATTCAGTCGTTGGGCATGAATCAAACACTCAATTAGTTGTGAGACATCCATGGTGCTGGGTTGCTCACCTGTGGTAAGTTTCTGTTTAATTGAAATTGCTGCATCTACATCTCTAGTTCGCAAAGCGTTGCGTAATTGAATAAGATTAGCTGACACAACCCCGGTTGCTGTTTCTGTTGGTGTGTCCTTTCTTTGTTTTACTACCCTTGGTGTTACTTTGTTGGTCTCAACTGCCAACGGTTCTGACAATTTTGATGACGCTGGCACAACAAATGGTACTTCCATGTTTTTGCTTTTTAAAAACTCAGCCAACTTAATCAGGAAACCATCTGATGGAGCAATCGATTCCTCTTGCATTTTTGTCCACAAACCAAGTGCCTTATCGGGATCATCATTTTTACAGTAACTTAACAAAAGATTGTAATAAATCGTATTCCGATCAATGTGCTGTAGATCTTTGGTTGCTTCAATCAAACCTTCCAAAGGTTCAATCAGACCCTCATTTCTGTATCGTTCACAGGCGTAATCAATTCGCTTTGGTCGTGTACGAAGTCCAGGAGTCTCAAGAATTTTCCTAGCTTGACGAATTCGTCCGCACTCAACAAATGACAAGACCAAATCATACAAACTGTTCACTTCACCATGAACACTTGTACTGAGATCGGTTAATTTTTGCAAATTGGCTGCATCTTCCTTTTGTATGAGACGACAAGCGAGTTCATTCTTCCATGGAGTTGCCTTGTAGTTTTCGGCAATATGTTCAAAAGTTTCTACTGCCTTTTGAACGTCATCCTTTACCAAGTGCACCTTGATTAGGGGTCCCAATAAAACATTATTCGGCAGCACGTAGTTATTATTGACCAGAGTGTCAAACAATAGCTTTAACTTCTCAGAGTTTCCAGCTTCAGCCAATTGATTTAGTACTCTCCAGCAGGTTGAAATATAGTTAAACCCATCACCGTCCTCTTGAACGGATTGCTTTTTGTTCTTTTGTAAAAATGCAATTGCCTCATCTATTTTCTCCGACTTAATTAGTAATTCAGCAATACGAACGGTTTTCAAATTATCCAATAGAAATTCTGGTTCCTTTGTCTTGATTTTTTCATATAGCTGGAGTGCCTCATCTAAGCGTTCGTAGTGAATGTACAGATCAATCAGTTGCGCCCAAACTCCGCTGGATATTTGGAAATTCTCTGATTGAAGGCGTTCGATAACTTGAGCGCTTTTCTCTAAATTTTTCGACTTGAAGCAAGTGCTGATTAGCTGACGTTTGATGTTGTTCGTATTTTCGCCTTTGGCCTCTTGATTTGCGATGTATTTCTCCAACTCGTCAATGCTTAGCTTGTCAAGGGTACGTTTACGTTGCGATGGTGTGTTTAGCTGTACTGGTTCGAGATCCCCCGATGTCATCTTGCCAAGAAGTTCTGATATTTTTGGAGTCATTTCTGAGCCAAGGCGGTCTTGAATTTGAGATGCAGCCACATTCGTCATAGACATACCCTGATCAACCAATCGAGTGAGAATGTTTTCTATAACCTCACTGCGATCTTTGCGGAAATATTTCGCAGCATCATTTACAACATGTCCAATGAATTCATCTCGAGGAACACTGTTGGACAATTCGACTTCGTTTGACTTTTGTTCACCATTTCCTTCTTCTGGCACAAGTTCTTCTGTGGCCGCATCCTGCGATTGCGTGGAATTTAGAATGCCTTCCCTGCCCAAATGATCGTGAATTTGGCGAACGACTTTTATGAATGATTCGAAATCATCGGTCTTACTGAGTGCTTGAATCAATGGTTGACGGAATAATGCAGGCGAATAGAAAGCCCGATAACTTTCGGCAACCGTAGCAGCCTCTTTGAGTTTATATTGAAGAATAGCATTGTACACAACCGAAGAGGCAGCAGTGCCATTTGAGATGCCAACATTTGTTAAAATCGTTATGATACGATCAGCGTTTTTCTCATTCAATTTAGGTATCACATACTCGCGTATGGTCTCAGCGCTGGGTGTCAAGCCGAACTCATTTTGCATTTCTCTGATAACTTCAATCACGTGGTTGGGTTCAGCGGAGCAAATCAATGGCCAGAAATAATGTTGACGAATTGGTTGACCGGCGTTCTTCAACTCTTTTAGCAGTGGGAGAGTGGCGTTGTTGATTCCATTGGTAAGACCAGCTTCGGTAGCAATAAGCAGGGCCTTTGGGTTAAGTCCTTCATCTTGCAATTGCTTACAGATGCTAAGAATCTTTTCAATTGGCCGATTAACCTTTACTAGCTGACGAATGAAAAATATACCCGTATCAGTCAATTGTCCATCGGGACGCGTTGAACGAGGCATTATGCGAAGGATCTTCAAACCGACATCCTCGTAGCCTTTGTTGACGAGACGAAGAGTCACATTGACTGCGTCTTGATTAAAACCAGTAAATTTTCTAAGTTTTCCCAGTACCTGATCTACTTTGGCTTCATGGCCATTCACAGCCAAACAGTAAACTGCATCGAGTAGATCCTTGTCGAGTAAAAATGTTTCATTCTTCTCACATTCTTCGATGGTCTGAAGGATGGCATCAATATCACCGTGTCGAGCAAAGCAGCAGATGAGAGTTGTGTATGTGTCAGCGCTGGGCTCCAAGCCGGCTTGTTTCATTACGGTGAGAATGGATTTTGCAGATTCTATGTCGTTTGCCTATAGAGGATTATCAAGGATAAGTAAGGGATAGGAAACGAAGAAGTAATATAAATTTACCTGCGAATGTCCCAATATGAGGGCATTGAAAACACTCTCGTTGACTGGTAATTTCTTTTCACGCATGTACTCCAAAATTCTTGTTGCCCCATCGATATCACCTTGCTGGCAATAACGCAAAATCAAACGCTGATAGGTTACACGATTCGGTTCGATTGCTTTCGATTCCAGTTCAGCCAAGAAGTCTGCTGGCGAAAACTGATGCTCGTTCTCCAAGTAAACCCTCAGCAATGCATTGTAATGAGAGATGTCCATGGGAACATTCAATGAATTCAATGTATTCCATATTTCCTGGACCAATGCTGTACGAACTTCGGGTAACTCTTCAGGAACCAAATTTCCACAACAACGAATCACCAACAGCGACTGTGAACTGGTAGCAGAGCGCTGATGACGAATCTCTTCGAGTACTTCTTCAATATCTCTTCGTGATATTCGACCGGTTCGACGAACATCCTGATCTAATCGTTTCAGTTGCTTTTCCAAACTAATATCTGCCTTTGGAGCGGCTGTTGCAAAACCACTGCAAAATGTATAATTTTTTTTTTAGACAATTTTAGGTTAGGAAAGGAAAATTACACAAATCCTACACTCTGAATTGAATGTACTTTGTGATAAATGAAAAGTTTTCAAATAATTAAAAGAATTTAATGAAAATTTAGTGGAAATTACAAAATAATCTGTTTTGTTGCGTAATAGCCGGGAGGTCTCTTCCCATACGTAACCATAGATTTGGACGAGAAATTTCTGAGCAACTCACTTTGTTAGACTGCTGCAAACACATTGAGAGTTCTGGACAAAGTTTCCCTCGGTCTCACGAACTGATTGGAAGACAACACTTCGCGTAAAACCAGCGAAATAACGAAGTAATTTTCCCGATCGCAAAATTGATGCCATTTTTCTGTGACGGCTTTAAAAAAGGTGAGGATTTTCCTTCGGAAAAATTTCTACAACTTTTTTTTATTCGAGTTTAAGTGTCAAAGTGACGGGTTGACTTGACTCACGTGGGGCAATGCCATGTACGATGAGATATTCGAAATGAAGCATCAATAGTGCTAGGAGCGCTGTTATTTTTGTAAAGAGTTTTTCAATAAAAGAATTCATTTTGATTTATCAGGAGATCACGATTTTTCGAATATGATTTGGTTTTTATTTTAATCGATAGAAGAAAGATTGCCATTTATAAAAAAAAAACACAAAGGCGTCTTTTGTTGAACATCCATAAAGTTTTTCATCACATTTTCAGACATTTGCTTGTCTTTGGTTGATAACAGCATGGATTTTTGTTTTAAGTACTTCAATTGACTGCGAAGGGTTGATACGGTGTTAAATCGCATAATCTCGGCAACAATATGAACCATAGCGCAGCCTTTTAGGTAATAAATATCGCCCTTTAAGTTCCTATAGTAAAAATGCATTAATCATGGGTCGAAAGCTCAATTCATTCACGGTAACAGTAACACGCGCTTCATTTTCAAAAGAAAAACTTTCAATGATGCCGTCTGCCAATGATGAAAAACCTAATCTAACAGTAATATGTGATTTCCTAAGCACCAAATTTGCCTTGGTTTCTGCTTATCAACAAACCTTGAGGATGGGAATGTGTCTTACCGCTCAAAATGATTTTTCAGTTAAATTAAAGCGGTCCATCCTTCCTTTGGTCGGGTCATCTCATTGCACTTCTTGGATGGCAGTTACTCGTATATTCACCTTGTACCGGTTAACTCCGCTAACTGTTCCTTGCATGTTAAGGGTTTGAACATTCTAATGCGTAGTCGAAGGAGGTCTATTTTTCGTTTGATGGGTTTAGAAGTGTAGCAAGGAATTACAGGCTGTGTGGCAGAATCATAGGATCTACAAACAAAGAAATTAGAAATGAAGTTAAATAACACTGACGACACTAGATCCAAAGTTGGGACACATACTTTTGATAGGAATTACTTCATTTCTCAAAGTCGTGTTCCTATCGAACAGAGTGCTGTGGTTGACAGTCTTGGATGAGTCTTGGATGAGGTGGAAAATAGTCACACGATCACTAGACGATCAAATTGTTAATGGTAGATAATGGTAGATCAATTGTTAATGTAGATAAAATCCTACACAAGCCCTTATGTGGAAAAGGTGTTTAAACAGTTTGTACGCCGGGAAATACTTGGTGATAAGTAAACACGGCGGATAGTCTTTCAATTATATTTAAGAATAGCGATTAAAATGATTGGTGTAACTTATAGGACTGACTATAACGTTATAAGCTGTGGCTGTGTCGTGGAAAAGGTATGAGCAGTGCGGTCTTCATTGCCCCAGAAGTACAACTTAAGATTCGACTTCGAAGTGCACTAAACTTGCAAATAAAAATTATGTCGACTTAGGAAAGGCAACTAATTATGTTTTTAGAGGCGAAAACCAGAGTGTACTCCAGGATATGGGATTAACGATTTACTCAATATTGAACCACCTATGCTTAAATCGCACAATTGCAAAATGCTTTTAAGGGCATCAGAGTCATTCTGTATTCTTACAGCTGGTTAAAGACTGCAGAGCAGATAGCCTAACAGAAACCAATCACACTCTGTTGGGTTTCGGGACACTAGGACGCCGGTGATAAACTGACCAGACTCAGATTTCTAGAAACAAATAGTAGGCGGCTTGGCAATGTCAAGCCCTGCTGGTTCTCAGCCTACATTTATAATAAAAGGAAGACAGCAAATACGCTAAGGAGACTTCCATGTCTGACTATAGATACATTAAATTAAGAATCGGATCCGAGGTCTCGGAGGAAGCCGATAAAAAACAATCCGACACGCTTTAAGGAGGACTCCCTGTGGAATAATTGATACCCATTTCCTATGTAAACTAAAGAGAACCGGCTCATAATCGGGCCACTGAAGCTGCAAGTTAGATTAGTGAAATAACCCGCCATAGCTGGTGTATGTCATCGGTTGTGGTGACAGATGAGGTCATCCAATACCCTGTTGCGTCCTTTGATGGCTTCAAGTCGCCTTGCACCGATCTGTCCAGAAATGGTACAAAAAGTACAGTTCAGCTGCTGACAACACTTCACTCCTAGCCCGGTAGTTCATACACAACACACTCTGAGAAACAGGAAGAGTAGACTTTATACCGAAAATCGGAAAAGATTACTACACGCTCGCCAAGGTCTTTATGGAATGGTTAAGTTTCATTTGCTCAGAATTGCTTTCCAAATTAATTAATTGTCCAAGACGTATCACGCGTACCAACGCGAAAGATCCTGCAGGACCGTTCTTCGAAATCTGGTCGGCAGAAGGTTCACCCGACAAGGAGTACGAGGTGGCGATTTTCATGGACATCAAGCGTGCTTTCGAAAACGCAACATTTTACGGCATGTATAGCTCGGCCAGACAAGAGGGTTGTAGACGAATTACTAATTTTGTGGAAAAGTGTAATGCTGGTGGCTAGGATCCTGATTGCGAATGATGACTGTGGCCAATATCTGATGTCGGAGATAAAGAGTGTTTGGCATATGCAGATGATGTTGCTGTAATACTTGTAACTTATGAATCACGCCCAGTAACTGTCTGCACGAAGACGCAGGCATTCCTAGACGTGATCGCTTTCAATCAATCCTCTCAAGACCGTGGTTGTTCGCTTTATGCGAAGGCCTTCTGGAAGTGCAAAGGAGCTGTCGGCAAAATATAGGACCAGTCACCGAGAAGGGTCCTTTGGCAGATCCGGCTATGATAAGGCCAAGTATGTATATCGTATGCGTCGGTTGTCTGGTGAAATAAGCTCTCACGAAAATACGTTATTGCTGCTTTTACCAGACTAAAAAGATCGGCCTGTCTCGGTAGCCTGGGACATTTTCCTTGCACGACTGTATTCTAGACGCAATGATGAATCTCCCTCCCCTTGATATTCATGTCAGGGCTCGCACCCTCAAAGCCATCTTCCGTTTAAAAAGAAGTGATCTTGCTGATCTTGCGTGTCGGCTGTCTTTTGATTCTGGTCTTATGGACATGTCATTTGATGCAATGACACCAGACACCTGCTGCAAAAAAAAAAAAACGAAATCGATTTTCCTTGTGCCCAATAATGGTATCGGCTAGAATATAAATCAGGAGATGAATGAAATCGGATCTTCAAAACAGATCTAGGATGCGGCGCCGCTGGTAATTTTTGGAAGTACAACAACAGCGTTAGATTTAACTCCTTGTTAGGAATACCTACGTTTATTTTTCAAGCGGGGATACGCGCAATCCAAATGGCAATGGACTACATATAATGATAAGAATCTGTGGAGAGGGCGTATTATCGGCGCCGTAGAGACAGCCAAGCTGCGTCTAAAGCCATAATGTACAATCTTACAAATTCCAAACTAGGTCGAGAATCTAAAGCTTCTCTGAAGGCAGAATTTTCTGAGTCTTGTTCCAGATAACAATGGAATCATGTCAAATGAAATCACCAATGAACATGCTATGCAAGATCCAATGGGTATTTTCTGAAGAGCGGTACCTGCGTATCCGATTAGCGCTTCCATTGACAGTTGTACTTAGTGTGAATAAAAGTGCAGATGGCAAGACACCTCAGGATGCCGGGAGATCATGGGAAGCCGACATTTCTAAGAAGTCAGTCATTTTCCTGCTTTCGCTAAGTACTTCAATTCATAAATGTGCATAAATGAATTGTGAGGCTTGCTGTGAGAGTGATGACGACACCGCGGATCACTATTTCAGTGTCTTCATCCTAGGAAGCGAGTTCTCGGCATAAGTGTTGGCACTTTTTAACTGAAGGATTTACTCATCTTTACACGAACGACTCAAGAATTCCAGTAGAATGGAAAATGCAAAGAGTACGATGGAATAATTCTTCATCTGAGTTCTCTGTTCCGACAGAAAAACATTTAAACTCATTATGGAAAACTTCACAGGATCTTCCATATCAACTACTGCAGGTATTGCAGGGCAGAAGAAGAAATGGAATCCTTTCGTCACCTACTTTATGAATGAATGTCCCGCCCTTGCTTCCTTCATTTGCAAGTTAGATGATTTGAGCAAAATGGAGATTAACAACTGTCTGAGTGGTTTGAGCTGAATTCGAATTGACACAATAGACGAAAACCGAAATAGTTTGACATGCTAACCCCACCAGTTTTATTCTAATACGACAACACTTGAAAAATATTGTTTGATGCAGTTTTTTTCGAGTCTGGCACCACTTGGATAAATGTCAAATTCATGCGATGCCATGCGTCGTTCGTGATAGGTTTTTCGCTGAACATTGAATTTTTTCAAACAAAAATCTGACAGTCGAATTCGACGCGTTGTCTGGTTAAGTTGCCGTACGTCTCGAGATGTGTTTTTGTGATTTTTCCACCTCCCGTCTGTGTCTCTCCACGTTTCATCTATCAAATTCTTCATAATACAGTGAATGTGTGTAGCCCAGTGTTTGTATTGCAAAATTAAATTGTTTACAACAAATCTCAAGCGATCAGCATTAACGAGAAGAGCAAATTAATCAGCGCTGCTAGAGAATTCGAATTGAAATTGGAAGTTCCACCGGTGTGCGTGTGTACCACTGGCGTGAGACATCCTTCTCCACCGGTCTAGTCACTGTGTATCTCGCATATACAAAATCTATTGTCGAAAAGGAAAAAAAAAAAAAAAAATTCATCCAACCGGTGATTTATCAGTCCGGGCTGAAAAATGTGAAAAAATTTCCGATTGTCTGTAAAATTTTTGTAAAAAAAAAAAAAAAAAAACAAGAGGCAACAAACGAAAGGATTACCTTGGCTGGAGCTGACTGGAGAGCGGCGTCGAAATGACAGAAAGGAAATTCACCCGTGGGCTCAACAAGCCGGGAATGGCTGCCCAGCTTCGGGAGACCGTATCGCAAGTTGTACGCGAAAGTGCTGTCTTGGTATGTGAATTTGAAATTCTGCTTAAATTCTAGATGTACCTTTTTGTCGTTGCACGTTTTTGTTCCCAGAATTCAGAGTTTTGCTGTAACCACACGAGTTGGTAAGATGGTGAGGTGTCTCATTGATTAGGAATTCAAGACGCGGTGGCGGTCATTAATCCCTTGCGCCTTGCATAATTCCTTCGCCGAGCCTTTGAAGCGTGTGTGTGCAGTGTGGTGGAGTATGTATCATAGTTCATGTAGTTGGCATGCCTTGGAAGCGCCTTTGATGGTGTTGTTGTCGTCAAACGAAAGTGCTGTGCTGTGTGGTGCTAGGGATACACCATACACGCCCTTTTTTTTAGTCACCAGCTGCATTGTTATTGCCATTGGCAGTCGTTGTTGCCGTGGTGGTGCATTCCAAAGTGGGCAATGTGTGTGATGTGGTGTGCGTTTGCATCCCTAACATATGGTCGCCTTCTTTTTGCACACCTCCATGCGGGTTGTTTACCTTGTGTTTGTATCCTTTCCTTTCTATTTCTGTTTATTGCTTGATGTGCTCTTGTTTTTCTTGGCAATTTGTTTTTTTTTTCTATTCGATTTTGGAACGAGTTTCGCGCGGATACAGATAACGCGAACAAGATGAACCAGAAGCAAACAAGTATCAGAATATCTGATGAATCTTGATGTCATAAATTAGACTTTTATCGCTTCTATGTGCAAGATGCGGACTTTACGTAATATGTGTCAGTTCATCACATTCAGAAGGGGGCTACCCAGTGGGCTGAGGCAGATTTGAGTGGCTGGCATACGGAGATGTGCGCATTCCTCGAAAATTTTGCATTTCACACATGGCATAGCCTGGCGCTGCTTGTGGTGCTGTTGTTATGACAGAGCAAGCACAAATCGGATAATCAATATTTGGATTCAATTGCCAAATAATTTGGCAATGTCTGATTCCATGTTGGCAATTACGCATTCATTCAGCTACCCCGGACTATTGGAAAAATCTCAAGAATTTTCTACATACTCGTAGTTTTGATCGGAGGAGAGGTAGGTACGTATCCGTCTGTATTCTGTAGGCGTTCTGCGTTCTTTTAGTTTTATTTTTGGAATCAAGTTTTTTTATCTTTTTTCCTTTATATGCTTGACGATTTGTAAAGTGTCGAAAGTGTGAGCAGAAGTTGATTCATGGGTGACTAGCATGTGGTGGTTTTTGGTCGTTCTATTACGCTTGACTCTGATAAGGTTAAATCAAAAATAAATAAAACTATGAAGCGAATGTGCAAATGTATGCTTGTGAATAGCATCTGGACAATTTGCGCCCAACTGTCACATTCCTTATCTTTACACAGTCATTTCGAAGTCGGAAGTGTAACCATGGGTTTGGCTGGTTAGGGATGAATTCGATTCTTAACCGACAAGACTTTTCAGTTCGTTCGATGGCTTGGTCTGCTACCTTGTATGTGGACATGCCACCTCCTTCGTCGCCCATTTGGTGTATATTGTAAGAATTTTTGGACTGAAGTGATCCTATCAGTTTGCTTCATATGTCCCTACTTTTTAGCATGTGTTGATATTACTCGTCGTTGCATAGTTCGCTGTATTTCCTTCTTTTCAACCCAACGTCAAGGCAAACAGGGACGAAAACCCTTTGAAGAGTTTTTCTCTCGAAGTAGGAGTTCTTCCCATCAGCTGTACAGCCATTTTACAATAAATTTTCCGGGAATTCCTTGTAGGTTTCCGTTCAGGATGGGCATATGTATAATCGTGACATATGCTCTATACCTTTTGGTGACATTTTCGTCGGCAACTTTTCCTACTTTTTTCGAATATTAGTGTTCCTTCTCTTCTGCTCATAAATCTGAGAAGCCAGCCTTGTTTTTGTGTTGCGTGTTATCAGGAATGCTTTTCGTTTACCTGCATGAGCCCACCCCGAAATCATAGGTTTCCTGTTGCTGTTTTATATGGCATCACGAATCCTCTCCTGTTCCACATGGTATCGTCTCATATTGATTGCGTTTGTTCAGAATATTTGTATCCGCACCAAGGTATCGTCATCCAGAACAGCGTCACATCGCTTTATGTCGTTCACATAAAAATCAATCTGGCTGGCGTTCGAATAATCCTTAGATCTCTAAATGCTTGTAAATACGGATACGGAAACCTCGTGGGAGAAACGATAACGCGTCTTTTACTTACTATTGCACTTAACTTAGATGGCGGTACAGTAAGGGTTGAATCTGAGTCGTAATTAACAATTAGCGCGATCTTGGACCAACTGCTTGCAACTTGGAATGCAAAGTCTGTATTGTTAATCAGCATTGCAGTGGAATACGTTCTGGGCGGACCATTGGTATCCATTTGCCGTACATGCCCTCGGCATCTCAGTAATAATACCAACCGATGCGCACCGTCTTGGCCACGCCTACGCCGTTGCACAGTCAGCTCGCTGTAATATCTCTTCCTCCAAAGCCTGCCCAATTGCATTTTTAGCTCAAAGAAACTGTGATCAGCAAATAAGTATCATAGTAGCTCTTCATTTGTTTTCTGATGCCGCAGTCAGGAGGGTAGCAGGCCTCACACAGGTTTCAGGAATATGATACCTGCCGTTGACCCATTCATCCACCAGCATCTCTGTTTCTGCACTTTGATTAGTTTTGAAAAATACAGCTCCAAAGTTCCAAAAAGGTTTAAGTAGCTCATTAAACAAATTTTCCAATGACTGTTGCCGTCACTGTTGATTCAGTCACGTCAATACATCCCCCGTACGTCCTTCATGTAAAATTCAGTCATTTCTGCCAGGACGTATCTAATAGAGTTGCTGTTTTCTCCTGCTCAATACTCGTACTTTTGATGTTATCAAGTCATGGCCGGTTAGAAGAGATCAGTACACGGTGGCTACGACGAAAAGGTTATAAGCATAATGGATGAATAGTCATACGAGTAGTTACAGGTGTATACTAACCCTAGGACACTCGGCGACCAAGGAATAAAACTAGCGAATTTGAGTCCAAGTTGAATCTATTGAAACGAGGTTCCCGGGGTTCATGTCTTCCATGCCGTCCCGTAAAATACCTTAGACGCATTCTTTAGCCAATTGTCAGACATACGAGTATAATTTATTTTGCTTTTGGATAGCTTAAGCAATAGCTCTCTAATTAGAGGAGTCTTGCGCACACCAAGTTGGCTGAGGTCCCTTTCATCTTAGAGGCTCGCCTAAAGAAAGGTCTTCTTTACCGTGTTGTCTCTCCGGCATTCATTCGAAGTCACTGCTACCCGGAACTATGGTGTTCATTCGCTGAATACATCCTGGCCATCCAAGCCGATAAATTCGAGCCCTTTTGATAAGGTCAATGCCGCTGTATAACCCATACAGTTATTTGTTAAATTTTCCTTTCCAGAACTCGTTTATGGAGGCAGCTGTTCTCTTTATTGAAAGAAACAGCGATTGGCAAGAGTGATTCTTCGCTTGATCTCAATTGTTGTGTGGCTGATAGTCAAGGTCATTTACCGGATCAAGGAAGTAATTGTCAGATGTGCTGCGCTGTTCATACCTTTGGTTTTGGTTATTTTTTTTTAAATTATTTTTACCCTCAGTAACCAATAAATGCGTCTTCGCCGCTTCTGGTTCAATGGCCGCAAACGCTTTCTGATTACTTCCCATAATGCCAATGTCATCAGCGTATGAGTATGACAGCAGTTGTACAGACTTCGTTCTCCATTGCTCTCTTACACATACAGATGAGTTTGGCGGTGATATAAAACTTGTCATGGCTCTACGACGGCGCGTTACCTTGTCTAACAACTTTTTTGACATAAAAGGATCTCGGTTAAGTCGTTACCGACCTTGACGGAGCAGCGAGCGTTCTCAATCGTCATTCTGTACAAACGGACGAGTTTGGCAGGGATGTTAAAAACAGATATACATAGCCCGTCTCTGAAATATGCGGCCTTAAAATCGCTCTCCCAAAATGTGAAGATTTGGTCGATTGTGGACTTTCCTGGTCTGAAACTACATTGATAGGTGCCAATCAGGTTGTTGTCGAAGGGTTTCCGACGTTCACACAATATGGCAGACACGATCTTGTATGCGGTGTTGAGGAGACTTAAATCTCTATCGTGGCCTCAGTTGAGGGGACTTCCGGGCAAACTTTACTGAGATTCCATTCATCAGGCGTACACTCTTCTGACCAGATCTGAGAAATGACTTGGTGTATGCTATTTCCAGCAGCTTGGAATACTTCGAGCGGTAAGCCGTCAGGTCCAGCTGCTTTGTTGGTTTGCAGCTTAGATATTGCTATCCTCACTTCAATTTGGTCAGGTGGACGGTGGTTTTAGGTATCATGGTCTACCTAACATATACAGTCTGCGGAAAAAGTTTTTTCTTATTCTCAGCACGGACTCTGACTTTGTTACAAGATTTATTCCTTTATCTCTGCAGGTTTCTGTACGGGTTTTCTTGCCGCGTACTTTTTACCTGTTGGTAAAGCTTCCTTACGTTATTCCTGGAGTGTAACCTCTCAATATCTTCGTTCGCGCCTTTCCAGTCTTTTCTGCTCGTGGAGTGGTTTTCGTCCTTCGTTGCAGTACTGCTTTGTACACTTCTTGTTCATCTACATCTGCTTGCCGACATTCTTCATCAACCCAGAGATTTCTAGGTGGTTGGTGGGTGAAACCATTGGCGGTTTCTTGCGATTGCAGCTTTTCTGCTTTAGATCTTCCCACAGTACCAGTCAAGGGCGTCTGCTAATTACTCGGCTGCATGGAACCTATTAAGAGTCCGAACTTTCCACGTGCAGATCCGAAGGTCGTTATCCTTTAAACGTTTGCAATGGTCGTCAATAGTGAATCGATTTCTATTCGAGGCCATTAGTTGGTTCGTCACATCTTTTTTGTCATATAGAGTTGTGAGCCCTGTGACGACGTAGGGCAGTATTATGCTACTCGCCGGGCATGCTCTTACCATTTTAGCCTGCGTGAGTAAGGGTTTGCTCATGCAATTACTGGTGACCACTACTGGGAAGTGAGGCAAGCACTTCGCTACTATCTAGATTGTTGTGGTTCTGGCTTAATTCACGTTATAGGACAGTCAGCAGTTTCCCAATCAATCGTCACACAGGTCCCCATTGTTATCCGCAAGTTTAATATTTGGGAATGTAACAATGTTTTATAATCGACAAGTAATTTAGATTTCGCAGAGTTAAGATAGAGGTCATTCTTTAGAACCCAATTTTGTATAGCACATAGTACGAGGGCGGGTCAATAATTCCGTGCATTTTTGAATTTCTGACCTCTTTACTGAAACAGCAACACTGCTCCTGTCAACAGGCATTTGTCAGTTAACTCCTGTCAAAATTTAAACTTGCTGCGTCAGTTAGTTTGTGTTTGACAGCTATTTTTATCAGACTACTCACTAATTTGAGGAGAAAATGGAAAAAAGTGAATTTCGTGTGCTTATTAAGCATTATTTCTTGCGAAAAAAAACCATTACCGAGACCAAGGCTAAGCTTGATAAATACTATGGGGACTCTGCACCATCGATTTCAATGGTAAAAAAGTGGTTTACTGAATTTCGTTGTGGCCGTACAAGCACTGAAGATGCCGAACGTCCTGGACGCCCAGTTGAGGTCTCTACACCCGAAACAATCGAAAAAATTCACGATATGGTGTTGGCCGACCGAAGATTGAAAGTGCGAGAGATTGTGGAAGCCGTAGGGATCTCGCATGGCTCAGTGGTTTCAATTTTGAATGATCACTTGGGCATGAGAAAGCTTTCCGCAAGATGGGTGCCGCGTTTGCTCACAGTCGACCACAAACGCAATCGTGTAACAACTTCACAGGAAGGTTTGGCGTTGTTTAATCGCAATATGGAGGAGTTTTTGCGCCGTTTTGTAACCGTGGACGAAACATGGATCCATCACAACACACCAGAGAACAAACAACAGTTTCTAAGGGTGAATCGGCGCCAAAGAAGGCCAAGGTGGGTTTGTCAGCCAATAAAGTTATGGCGACTGTTTTTTGGGATGCACGCGGGATAATCCTCATTGACTACCTTCAAAAACGAAGAACAATCAATGGGGAATATTATGCCAACTTATTGGACCGATTCAATGACGATTTGAAAAAAAACGACCTCATTTGGCCAAGAAAAAAGTTCTTTTCCACCAAGACAATGCAAGGGTGCACACATGTGCAGTTGCCATGGCAAAAATCCATGAATTGGGCTATGAATTGCTCCCTCATCCACCCTATTCTCCAGATTTGGCTCCGAGCGACTACTTCTTGTTCCCAAACCTGAAGAAATGGCTTGGTGGAAAAAGATTTGACTCCAATGATGAAGTCATCTCGTCATTTTGAGGACCTCGACAAATCATTTTTTTTGGAAGGGATAAAAAAATTGGAGAAGCGTTGGACAAAGTGTATAGAGCTCAAGGGAGACTACGTTGAAAAATAAAATTATTTTTTTATTAAAAAATCTGTTTTAATCCAAAAGTCACGGACTTATTGACCCGCCCTCGTATGTCTTCGTTCACAAGCTTTGCAGCTACAATATATCTGTCATATGAAGGCCCCAACTTCGGCAAATATGTGTACACAACAATGTTTAGTCTTGACAGGAACCTCGTTCACACAAAGAGAATTGGTCCTAGAATGAAGCCCTGTAATATGCCGCGACTGACAGGAAGAAACATTTTGTTTTTAGCCACCACACTCTGTTGTCTTTCACTTAAGCAGGAAGAAGCTAGATTTGTCGATCCCTTAGAATCCCATGTTTACTCGTAACTGTTTCGGACGCTTTTGAAAAATCTAAAATAGTCAAAAAACTCACGTCGTTCCTATCTAAAGCTTATCTAATTTAATCAACAACCAACATCATCGCAGTGTTGCAGCATCTTTTTGCTCGAAAATCAGATTGATGAGCAGTAAATAGCTTTTACTAGGTGGCGCAAAAGTCATCACCTTATCGGAAGATGCTATAAATTTTGCAAATGGCGGCAAATGTCAATTCTACTTTGACATTTGTGAAGTAAACAGATACAAGAAAGATACATATCAACAAGACATGAATCGGTATACTCCTAAAGAACGCGGAATAATTCGCCGGTGGTGTTGGCGCAGCGTGAATTTCGGTGCAGATTTCGCGGTCGTCCGACACCAACTGGCCAACCACTACGACTTTTAGCCGCTCACCTAGAAGAGTATGGCACAATACGAGATGCTGCCAGGTCTGGCCGGAGCAGCCGTTCAATTGGGCATCACATCCCCAAAGGTGACAACTTTTGGGCCACCTTGTATTTGGCCAGGTGTTTTTGGATTTGAGATAAAATTATTTTTTCACATATTTTTGACAAGAAAGAAAATATACCTATCGGTCCTCATTGAGATTAAGTTGTTTGGGACAGTAGAAGGCAAAATTAATCTTGTAAACCTTCGATTGATTCCATGTAGACAGCAACGAAACGCAGCAAACATCTAGGCTGTTATAGTTTTCATCGCTTCCTATCGTCTCGACAGACATCAGAACCATTTATATTACTTGGCTGCGAAGCGGACGTTATGAAGTTTCTGTTGAGAAGATCATGCAAGTACACAAATAACGCAAAACGGAGTACCGCGACGTACAAAAAAAGCAGTTCCCAGGACAATGTGCATCTCCCCGGACCGATGCATAATTTTCTAAATTAAGCAAATTCCCTTGCCTCCATCTCGCTAATGCGATAAGTTGGTACTCCAAAAATAACTCAAACATACATTGGCCCACATTTCGTTAACGTAAACCTACTTGCTCTCCATTCTGCAAATTAGCATTCCTCCTGCTTAGGTACACATCTACTCAAATCCTATTCGTAAGCCATAATTTCTCTCCATCTATTTAAGTATCTAAACTGGAAGGAATTATAAATACTCACAGAATCTGCACTCATCTGCAAAGATAAGAAACAAACTCGAAAAGATACAGTCATATGGAATACGAATAAAGTCACATACCTCAACATGAGTTGTAAACAAAGCATCACCAGAAGCAGAAGCCGCACCAAACGAAGGGTAAACACAAAACACAAAACTTTCAGAGATTTGAAAAGTTGCCAACTTTACCCAGAATCACCACCTAGCACCGCACCGTTCCCTTTAGTGCTGTCCCCTCTTTGGGATCCTTAGAACCGCTCAGTCTGCTTTATCTCCCACATGCCGTGGCAGAATGAGGGATTCTCATTTTGTTTGCCCAATGTCTTTGGGGCATTATAGTTCATCATATTGTATGGGACTTGCGCAAGTCGCAACAAATGCTCCATTAAAAATAGTCTGCTCTCTATTTAAAGTGTTTCAACAGAAATAACTCCCCCGGTTTGGGGAATGCAAACGGAATTTAGTACTCCGTACTAAATGCTCAGACACTACTATGCTCACTTAAGCGGTGCTTGCCCTTTGCCAATTTTAGGATGCCATCACCCGCATTCCAGTGGGCACTTATTGTTGCAAGGGCCTGAGGATTGGGAAATGCCGGCGGCCCTAGTCAGATTGCTCGCCTCCATTCCTCGGAAATTCATATTTAAAATTTCGAAAACCAAATGAGAATTACAAAATACGAAAACGGGACGGGTACGAAGTGATGTTACACGCACGTTTGCGTTGGGATAGGCATCGCTCGGATGTGTGTAATGTGTAAACACACCGCAGTAGATTCGATTTATTTATGTGAAACGCTTGTGTTTATATATTTGCGTAAGTGGATTTTTTTTTTATTGCGTTAGCAGTTCTGGAAAATGTACGCTAACAAGAGGAAGCGTTTATTTTGAAAACATTCGGAAGATTTACTTTAGATACGAGCGCTAATAATAAGGTGGCAAGAGCTGATGTAGCTTGCGGCATGGGGCAGTTGAATTTAAACAAATAAACACAAGGCCACAGGGAAGTGGTTAAGGTTCAATGGTATAAGAAAGTGCTGATCTTGTGGATCCATCGGATGTATACAGCTTTCTACGAATTGTTCAGTCCTTCATAGAGGTTACTGGGTAGTGCGTTCCATTTATTTTGTTTGTTTTAACAGGTTCTTCTATTTTTTTTGCCCCATTCTCAGTCTGTGGGGAATTTTAGCCGATTTGCCAGGTTCTTCTTTGGATTACTCTTTACAAAAGTCACGATTTTGTATTAGGTGCGCAACCAAGTTTTGATGAAAATGCAACTTGGTTACAAATGATTCATTCAAAGCATTGCCTATCGCTAACTACAACTTTTTCCTATCTTTCTGGCAGAGCTCGAATACCGTTACGGTAAAAGTGTTCATCTTTTGAGACTATCCACGGATCAAGCCATTTTTTGATGCCTTCTTATGAGCGGAACTGCTGATCAGCCAGACCATGTGCCATCGAACTCAATAAGTAATAATCGGACGGATCAATATCTGGGGAATATCGCGGGTGGTGTAGCACTTCCCATTTGACCGTTTCCAGGTAGGTTTTAACGGGCTTGGAAAAGTGAGGCCGAGCGTTGTCATGCTGTAGAATCACTTTTTCGTGGATCTGCTTGTATTGCTGCCGTTTTTCGCGCAGTGCTCGCCTAAATCGCATCAATTGAAGTCGATATCGTTCCCCAAATACACAGCATAACCTTCGCAGTGTGAGCATTCGGCCGAGCCGACGACGTAAAAGAATGACCCGGCAGTCCCCAGACTTTCTTCTCTTGGAGTTGCTGTAGTGAATCCATTTCTCATCACCCGTCACGATGCGATGAAGAAAACCCTTCCTGGAGCAGTTGTTCACAGGCGAAATAACGACGCTCAACGTCCCTTGGCTTCAAATCATAAGGAACCCAAGTTCCTTGTTTTTGAATCATTCCCTACGGATGCAATCGCTTGGAAATGGCTTGGCGGATAACTCCTAATGCTGAAGCAAGCTCTTCTTGTGTTTGGCACGGATCCTCATCGAGCAATGCCTCCAATTCAGCGTCTTCGAGGATGTTGGTCTACCTTCACGCGGACGTGGATGGTCGTCAATATCGAAATCAGCGTTTTTGAAGCGACGGAACCAATCACGGCGCGTTGTTTCACTTAGAGCAGCATCTATGTACGTAAACTTTTTGGGGCTCTCGATGCACTTCAGCCGCCGTTTTCTTCAAATGAAAGACGAAAATAACATTATTTGACACAAAATAAGACAATTTCACTCAACCAAAAGGCTATGACGCCAAAAGAAAATCACGAAAGGGTTTTTTTGCCACATATCTATGCTTGTTTCATGACGTTTTGGATATGTCAAATTTGTTGTCGATCATTCGTTGTCTACTTGGCGGGTATTTATTGTTAATTGACCAAGGCAGACAGAACGTCGCTTATGCTTAAAATGAACTCCTGACAAATAAGGGAACAAGAATGCGCCTTGCCAGCACTTGAATGTATTAGGTTTATCAAACCGCAACTGTCATACTCTCGGTATGAGTTGAGGCCTACCCATTCACCACTTGCTGTTCTTAGGGTCCCAGTACCTAGTGCTTATTGCAACTCTACATCGGGTAGACCTACCTGCGTTTTAGGTTTTAAACCACAACCACTAGACGCCTACCTCTACAAGTCAGGCCCGGACTAAAGTCCAAGCGGCTCTTAATTCCCACGGTACCGTGTATAAAGTCCTGGTATAGACTACCGGTGGTCCTCCAACTCAACAGGACCTATGATCGGTAGCTTGCAACTGGTCAAATCATAGCAACCTTCGGTGCATCAGTCTGCCCTCGATTTTTATTCAGACAATTTGATTGGTGGATTAAGCCCTGATAATTGGGCAGAGGCCTTGGCCAAGGCAGACTGATGTCTCGTATGTTTTAAGTGAACTCCTGCCAATATACTCGTAAGCCCTAATTCCACTGTATACCCAAACATCCATGGAAGCAAAGATACGCCTCGCCTTGCCATCGTTCTCCGTCAATCCATTGATACCAAAGCAGAACTTATGCTCACGTGACCTGGATGTTGAAGGATCCATCTTGTAGAGTTCAGAAAATTAATAATGTTGCAGAATTTTATGCCAGAAATCTCTGATAATTCTTTGGAAAAGAAGGTGTGCGATGCCTGATTCTAGCTAGTGCCGGGCAGTCATAGAAAAAGTGGAATAGCGTTGCGCTTTCGTGTGAGTTGTTACAGCTACGGCAGTGGGGGTTAAAAGGAATGCGTTACTTGACAGCGTGTGAGCCAATTGGCCATTTACCTGTGCTAATTGCTGTTTCGGAACGAGTTCGGCTGATTAAGTCATTCGTCCTGTTTTTAGTGTAGGCTGGCCATATATGTCTGGATATGGTACAAGCATCTTGGCTGTCCCACCTGCAGTTGGCAATAGAGAGAAAGCGTTGGAGAATTCTAGCCATATCTGGCTAGCGCTTCGGGTCTTATTCCTATCTATGTTAGATACTGTGGACGCGAACTCAGAGGAGAGTGATATTGAACCGAACGCTTCCTTGTGTGATAATTTCTTTGCACTGTTCTACTAGTTTAGAGGACGAAGTATGTGAGTGGAGCGCTGTGATGGCAATCTAACTGTTATTAAAAAAATTTCTAAGTTGTTTATGGTAATGGAGCTGAAGCTAAGTATGCTGCAAGCCTCTCCAATCGCTAGTATCTCCGCCTGAAAGCCACTCGAAGGGTCGGGAAGGCGGTATGATTTGGATATGTTCAGTTCAGCTAGAAGACACCTGCTCTAACGTCGCATTCCATTTTGGAGCCGTCGGTGAAGGTCGATACTTGATATTTAGATAGGGGTAGATTTATTCTTCCATTTCGTTCTCACCGGAACTTGGATATTACTATTCAAATTGAGTTTATGTATCGTGTAGTCAGTTATATTCGAAGCCAGATCCCTAGGAAACATATAAAGAGTTTTACTATGATCATTGGGTATCGGGGACCTGAATACAGATTCTCTGAGTTTGATAGCACTACACGAAACGATGTATTTGATGTGCAAGTCCAGGGGCAGTACAACACTTGACGGGATCAGACGACGACTGGATAGAGACTGCTCATTCATAAAGCGTTTGCATAACGAGCTGCGACAACCTGAAATTTTGAGAATAGCCCAAGAGGCGGTGTAGGGGAATACAGTATGATTGTAGAATATAATAGGAGTGCCACGAGGAGAGTGGTTGATGAGTGCAGAGGTGTAGTTTACTATGAAAGCGGGAGGTCTAAGAGAATCAAAACCCGCGAATCGTGCACGTCAGTTGTTTGGGTTACTGATCTCATGAAAAAAAAACAAAACCATTGTTCCTGTATGGCTATTACGGGCTCTTACCACACAGAACAAGCAAAAATACCACGAGAAATACTGAAAAAAAGCAGGTAAAAATGTGAGCTGGAATTCTGTTTCACGAGGAAACAGCATCTACTCACAGGTTTCGATGCCTGCCATACATAAAACAGGGTTTGAACTAGTTGAACACCCAGCTTATTCTTCAAATCGGCCCCTGATTTCTACCTCTTGCAAGGAATGCAAGGAATTTGAAGCCGACACTGAGGTATCATTAGGACTAGGACTGGCCGTAAAGTTGGAACTACACTTGTGTACGTAGTAGTACGCATTTCTCAGCCATTATAGCCTACAGACATTCAAAACCAATGTGAATGTCACCAGAAAATATTACAACTTGAAGTTCTTTTAAATGTACAAAAGATGTTTTTCGGAATAGTCAACCGGTGGTGGTGGATATGTAATTCAAGATGTTTTTTGTGGTCTCCAGATTTTCCCAAATTTTGACCAAATTCGTCGTAAAGACGCAAAATATCTTCACTTTTGTCAAAAAAAAAGAAAATAAAACAATTAACACGTAAATTGTATTTCCAATTCGCGGAAACCCCTAGAGAAACGTGTTTATTTTATTTACTGGTTTTTTTCCCACGTTACTTAAAGTAGAATGTTGGCTAGTTCCTCATTTACAGCACCAATTATCAACATGTCAGCGCCGGAAATGAAAACGATTCCAAGGCATCGCTTGCACTGGGTCGACATGTTGCCGTTCTACATGCAAAACGCAATCACTTGGCAACTTTCCTTTTCAAAGTTAGTGATTGATTCCCTAAGCATCGAGTTTTTTCTTTTTTTTCTTTGATTTACATTACATACTCGTACTCTTACAACGATCAGACCTGAGCTTCTCATAAACACAATCAGACCAGCTCGAAAGGCCAAGGTCATGCAACTACCGAATCACGAGTAAACAAACAAAACCACCAACTAGACTGACACTCAATTATATGTTTCGTAGATGGTGGGTCTATCTAGTGAAACATGGTCTTCCTCCAACCCTCCAAGATTACATAGCAAGCTTCGAGCAATCGCTTATAGCTTGTGCCAGTTCCCGCCTGTCTCGAAAAAGCGAAGAAACACGAAAACGTGATTCTTTAATTTTTTTTTTTATTTTAATTTCTATTCGTGCGCTCCACTAAATGTGCAATTGAATGCAAAAAAATACGAGTGTACACCAAAGAAGGAGATAATGATACGCAAAAGGAGAACACTGGGAACTGGCGGCAAAGAAAAATGAAACAATTAAAACAAGCAAATCCAAAAATAGCTTATTGCGCGGAATACCTGCTAGAGTCGTTGTGGACTACTGCTCGTGCCATTTGACTTTGACCATGCCCGTCAGACTTGGCCACACCTGACGATAGCTGGATTTATCTCCATTAACACAGATCGCCGTTGGTTTAGGACTTGAAATCACCACCGTAATAGTGTCAAAACAGCGATTTTGTTTTTGACAAATCGAGTAATGTGAGTGAATAACTGACAGAGTTATGTGGTCATTTCCGCAGAAATTTGGTGTTGAAATGGTAATTACACTTTGTGACTGGCTTTGTGTTATCGCTGAAAGAACTATTAATCTAGTTAAATAATTAGGACGCTTGTTACAGTTGAACTCATGGGTTTTGCCGCAATTTGAAGATACGATGTCATCGTATGACAAATCACCACCGAGATCAGTTTCTGATTTTTTGGACAGGAATAGATTTTTATATCCTTTGGTGGCTTCCAACTGCACCTTTTCCAAGCAATCTCTTTTCGGTTAAATTTATTTTTGGAAAGATCTCCGCTAGTTTTCTAATTAGGGAGATACCACTACGAGTATATGCAGCAGATATTGGTGCCGCTGGTTGTGATCTTGTTGTATCCAAACGGCGATGGTGGTGATGAAGTTTTGAGGATCAATCTACTGGTAACGTGCCGATAGTTTATTTTAACAAAGATAACAGTCTACTGAAAGACACAAAAACTTCGGAAATTTGGATAAAATTGTTGAGAAAAATGAAAGACTCATTATGAGGCGCTTTTATACACCCTGAATGACTCGAACTGCAACCAACTTCAGACTGCTATAATTTCCAAACCGTTCATGACAGTGAGCTCAAATTTTGACACATGACAGATAATTTTATTATTTACAAGCCTTTTAAACGATTTGCGTCTCTGTTGTGTTGAAGAATTTTTATCCGCGATGGAATTCAAACGTGATAGTGTGATTGCTTTATATTTGGCTGGAAAACCCAAAGTAGCTATCGTTAAAGCCCTCCAGCACCTCAACGAGAATAAATCATTTGTGTCTCGAACCATAGCTCGTTACCGTGATACTTTGCAGCGTTGCAAAACCCCATGGAGGTGGTCATAAAAAAACAGCACCATCGGCAGAAATGGTTCGGAAAGTGAAGGCTCGAATTGAGCGAAATCCGCGTCGAAGTGGAAGAAAAATGGCTCGTGAGCTTAACATATCGTTGGAACGGATGCAACACATACTGAAAAATGAGCTTGGGCTCAAGCCATTGAAGTTCCAAAAAGCACACGATCTTACACCGCAACAGAAAAAAGTTAGAGTCGAAAGAGCGAAGGAGTTGCTACGCTTGCACGAAAGTGGTGAGTTGCCGAATTTGGTTTTTTCCGATGAGTCGCTATTTGTTATCGAGTAATATGTCAACAAACGAAATGACTGAGTTTACTTGCCAGAGAGGTCCTTCGAAAATTTACACCTTCAGACGGCCACCAGAAAGCAGACAGCACCCATGGTGATTGTTTGGGCTGCCATAACCGCCGATGGTCGCTCTCCACTCGTATTTTTAGACCGTGGCGTCAAAATTAATGCGATCATATACCGTGAAACTGTCTTAGAGGCAGTATTGAAGCCTTGGGCAAACAATTATTTCGGTCGGAGACCGTGGACATTTCAACAAGACTCGGCACCGTCTCACAAAGCGCGCGTCAACCAAGATTGGTTAAAAAACAATGTTCCACACTCCATTTTTTCGACACAATGGATTGCAAATTCTCCGGATGCAAATCCGTTGGATTTCTCTGTCTGGGGTATTTTGAAGGCAAAGTTTGGCAATAAAAAATATCAAAGTTTGTACGACCTCAAACAAGTACTTCGCCGGGAATGGGCCAAAATACCGCAAAGCCACTTGCGTGCAGCGTGCGATGCTTTCTTGGGCCATCTCAAGGCCATTATTCGCGCCAAAGGCGGACATATTGAAAACTACTGATACAATTTGAAAATTTGATGTGTTTTCCAACATTTTTTGCTTTGGCACAATAAAATTTATCAAAAAATAAAAAAATTATAGCATTTTAAAAAGTTGGAGTTAGAGTCATTCACCCTGTACATACACAGAGCTATGAAATGAAGCACAAAATTTCAAATTTCAATACAAGAATGATCAGAACAATGTTATACTCGTACTTCCTTAGCCGACGACATTCTTAGTCAATCCCTGCAACATTCAGCTGATACAGGAAAGAAGCCAAAGTCGTCGATTAACAGCAAAAGCCAAGCACTCTCTGAAAGAAGTTAATGTGAAATAAGTCCAGAAACTTTCAAATCACTATAACTCTCAGGTTATTATAGGTGAACGGGATACGTGGACTAAATTCTAGAGTCTCCGTTCGTCCTCTTGATCATTGTAGCGTATTCCAGGAGGAAATAATGGAGAACAATTTCGTCTAAAGGAAAACCTGATATCTGTTAAGGACAACCACATGGTTTCGGACAGCTAAGCGGCAAGCAAATTCTTGAAATTTGTCTCTTTAAACTCTAAGTAGCACTAGACTGCTGTCCTTGTCTTATGGAAATGGCGGAGCAGTTAAAAATTTACATTTGTTGAGCGCCGAGACATAAGAATATTCGAATTGTAAGGCTGATGCACTCGCTAATAATGAAAACTATAGGTACTCGTACACTACGTACTCTACCAGAAAAAGATATCTTATGTATACTGATGGTTACGTAGAAATGTATGTTACAGTTAGATGACATTGAAGGGGCCTTCAACCTCGCATAACCCACTGGCTACATACCTCAGTCATAAGGCGGATACTCACTTACGGGGTTGTCGTCTGGTGGACGGCCTTAGACAATGCAGTCAACTGCAGTAAACTAAGCAGAGCCCAAATTGCAGCATGTCTATGCCTAAGCGGAGCGCTACGGTCTATAGTACTCCCTCTACGGCAGGCAAGTAGCTGCGACTGCAGCGACTACACAGTGGACAAATAATTTATTTGGCCACTCTAGCACTAGGAATCCTCACAGAGAACATCTATTACACCATACCTGAACTTTGGTTTGATAAAGACTGTAAGCTTCCCCTCTATATCCTTCTGGGAGGAAGATGCTTTCATGGAGGACAAGTCAATCCATTTCTACACAGATGGATCTAAAACCGATAGCGTGCTTGGTGGAGGTGTTTTCTGAGATAAGCTAAATCTAAGCCTCTCTTTCCGTCTTCCAAATCACTGTAGCGTCTTCCAGGTAGAAATTTTGGCGATTAAATGAGCTCTGTCCTCTGTCTCATTAAATTCCAAAAACCGCCCTTGAATGCCGATCATCTCTTGTGGAGACAGCAGAGCAGTTCAATCTTCACCTTTGCTAGGTGCAGGGCCACAGAGACATTCCAGGGAACTGTAGGGCCGATGAACTCGCCAAATTTGGAACCACTCTACCTATCCTACCGGAAAAGGGTAGCATAGGTATACCAATCGCGTGCAATAAAGCTGGATGCCAATAAAAGAACAGACCTTAGGTGGACTGTTGGACCAACATGTCTAACGACTAACCAGATCTGGCCAAAGCTAGATCCGAATCGCTCTACGAGTCTGATCCTTCTAAATAGAAAGCATCTCAGTGCCATCATAGGTGTCATCACTAGACATTGCCTCATAGGCAAGCACGCAAGACGGCTTGGCGCTTTTACAAACGATTTCTGTAGAAGCTGCATGGACGGGGAGGAAAAGGAGACAATCCCTCACCTACTCTATTCCAGAGAAGAAAACTTCACTTAGGAGCTTTCTTCCACAATGACCTAAACGATCCAACAAATATATGTAGACGTAAACAGTCTCCTACGCTTCATTGTAAGCACAAACTGGTTCAATTAGTAAGAGGATTGTAGATCCACGTGGCCTAAGTGGGTTGGTGTTCCCAACAACCACTCTTATCCTACGTACCTACCTACCTAGATGACGTTGAAAGAGCAACCCTTAAGTGGACAAGTACTTCAATGATTTGGCCATACTGGATCTGAAAAGCTCTGAAGATTGATTGATACGAAGTAGGTAGTATTCGATAGGTTGGGCCGGATGCGTGTTTATAAGAAGATGAAGTAGCCATAAGGGAAGAATCAAGACTGTTGTGGATAGCCAGTAAGGCTCCTTGACAGGGAGAGTCAGTCTTAGAGAGGGTAGTATGTATTGTCATCTCGCAAGAAAGAGGACTTATTCCCTGGCTTTTTATACCTGAGATATAAGATCGAAGGTTTTTTACGTTCTGAAAGTTGGAGGGGGTTTGTTGCGAAAAGGTTGTTGAGATACAGGCATAGAAAGCGTGTTAGTACGAACAGATTTATCGTGGTGAACTGTGGGTCGCTGGAGGTGTGAGACTCTCTTGGATTTTTTTTTTATAAATATGAGTAGTGGGCGTTCAAGGGATTTGAGTACCCTTAAAATGTTTGTACACAACGCGGGCGAAGGAAAATTACGGTGGAGATTGTACATTGGTCTTAAATGTTTGCAAGTTGTAATGAAAAGGAAATAGAGAGTTCGGCAGGGCTCCGAAAGTGGGCTTGAAGGTATACTGACGAGCATTCATAGCGAGACGGGTGTCACGGTTGAAGGTTTGAAGGGGCGGAATGCTACTGCCGATTTCTATGGAGCACTGGTGGTAGAAATAGCGATAAAAAAAAGTGAGCCAGGAGACTTTATCTCGGTGTTCGAGGGTGTCAATTGACTGACTGATATTAGTATCATCAATTTGTTTTATCGCACGGTTTTGCATCTTATCTAGCAGGTGCAGAGATGTTTTAGGAGCACCTGACCAGATGTAGGCATTGTACCCTAATTTTGGGTGGATGAATGCCTTATATATTGAGGCCAGGTCAGATGGGTGAAATATTTCTTACATCGCTTGAGGAAGCCTAGACATTTATCTTAGACATTTTTAGCGATATCGAAGATGTGGTCATTCCAACGTAAGTAGTCACTTACCGAGAATGAAAAGTTTTTCGGTTTCAACGATGCAAGTGCCATTCATGTGTAATGGCTGGGTATTTCAATTTCGCTTTAACGACAGCAGACAACATTGTGTTTTGGTAGCGTTAAATTCCTTTCTGTTGATAATTCCTCAATTGGTTATACTGCTAATATCGGAATTTAATGAGCTTAACATACGCTGCCGTTCCCGTTCTACAGCCGAAGAGCATGGACGTGAATCCGGGAACGGATATAAAAAGCAGAGAGTACTGTCTTCAGCAAAGGAATATAGTAGTAATGGATAACAAGTCATTAATGAAAATTAAAAAGAGTGTTGGAGATAGAACAGAACCCTGGGGCACACCATCATTTGTTTTGTGAATATCGGACTTGAATCCATCCAAGACAACTTGAATTGAACGTTCCGAAAGGTAATTTCTAATCCATTGAAGAAGAAAGTCATCGATCCTAAAAGCACGCACTTTCGACAAAAGACCCTGATGCCAAACTCTGTCAAATGCCGTAGAAATATCGAGTGCACTATCTTGCTTTCGCCAGATTGATGTACGCGTTGGTTCCACTTTTCGGTGAGACATGCCATCAAATCGTCTTCTACTTTTTAGGGTAGCGTATTGAAATAAGTACTCACGTGAAGGTTTGAGTAGTAAAGAGTCAATAGGTTCGCTAGAGTGCTAATGCATAAGGGGTTGTCTAGGTATGAAGGTAGGAGCAGAGAATAAGCAGGTGCATGGACGCAAGGAAAAAATTGTGAATGGAAAAAATCCTCCATTTACGTACTCTTTTCAAAAAAAATAACATTTCTTGTGGAAGCTTACAAAAACATTGTGGAAGTCCATTATGCTTTGCCCAAAGCTCTACCTGGTTCAACGAGTACACAACGGTACACATTGTCATAAGTGCGTCGGCTTTGGTGCCCACAATGACATCAACCTAACTTAATTTTACATTTGCCAAAACCCTGTGTCACCGCTCGAAGGCCATACACCATCGAAAATGCCTGCGGCGGATTATGTTCACATTGCCGTTAAAAGTTCTGTAAGTGCTAGCTTATCCCTTATGTTCTAGATTCCTTAATCAAAGATCTCCTGAATACCTCTGCAAGACAGTTTTCACAATGGAAACATCTACGCACTGTAGAGTGTACTGCCATCGGATGCCACCATCAGAAACTACCCCTCCTAAACATAGACTGATGTCAAATTTCCCGGCATGCTTTTGGAATGCAGTCAGCACAACATGGAGTACGTCATTGATGACTACGAAACACAATAATGGCGAGAGAATGCTTCTCACACCTCAAGGTCTTCTGACACTTGTCTTCCTGCAGAGCATGTCAGTAACCAGTTTAACGTGTAGATTTAGAACATTCCGGACCCGGAAATCTACAATGTATTATCCGGTTTTGACATGCCATTCGGCAAAGTCTTTTTATCATAATGATGATTGTCCGTCAAGTCACGAATTCATTGATTCATCTCTGGCTCTAGTACGCACATTGTTGTTGGCCAGGTGTTTTTTTTTAAATTTGACATTTTGTGCGCTCAGTTGATTAGATTAGGAATCCCCCAACTTCCATTATGAATTTACGAAGGTCACTAACCAGAATGTCTTAAGAAAAATGCGCTTTTTATGCTATCTAGTTTCGCATTTCTTTGAACATAGTCGGCACTCAGATTCGGGAGATAGGTTCGAATTGTGTAGGTTATATCTCAGATCCTAGTGTCCGGATAAGTTAGAACGTCTCTTGATATTATTCCTCTTGTGGTTAAGGATATTTTTGAAGTCATTTGAAGTAAATGCTTCACTTAGCCTGTCTAATTCGGTGAACACTACTCCTGATGAGCTTAGAATTAGGGGTATCGCAGAGGATTTCGATGCCTATGGACCTTTCGGTAGACTATTTTCTTGCTAAGACGTCAGTTGCTTCATTAACTTTAATGTTTCTGTGATTAGCTACTCACCAGAGTTTACCATTTTTGTGCTTAGCTACTCGTAGATTTCAGAAGGCAATCAAGTAGTCTGGCACGGATTTTGACTTCATAGAGGAGAACCAATGATTGACTTTTAATGAGTTTATCGATGGTGGCACCTTTGAGACTTTGTAATTTTGATCGAATATGCCAGCATCGTAGCCTGATTCCATTTTTGATTCACATCGGACCTTAAGTATTAAACTGTGGATCCTCAGTCAATCTCAAAATTGTTACCAAAGTAGAGCGTATAGAATGAAAACTACTTCCATGTAGTTTTTGGGATAAATTGGAACTGGAACTTTTGGTTATAGCAGGACGGTTCCACAGCGTGTGCCACAATCGACTTGTTATTTTTTATTTCTTAAAATATCGATATACAATTGAAAATTATTAATAATATAAAAAGTGTAAGAGCAATTAGCAGCAAAAGCTTTTGGCTCTTAGAATTGTTAATATTACTACAGGGTCTTCCAATAGGGACCTCCGAACTTTGACAGTTGAGACCGGCCATATTGTTGAAGCTACATCAATCAAATTGGCTGCCATTTATTTAGTCTGTTTTGTTAAATCACCATGAACGGACATAGCTTTCAACAACACGTGCAAATGATTAAATTGTTTTATCAAAATGGGTATTCTGTTCGGGCAACATTTCGCGCGCTTCGCCCATTTTACGGTCGTCATAATCGTCCTACTGAGAAGACTTTCGCAGTGTGGTGGACAAATTTGAGTCCACTGGTTCAGTAAACGGTAAAATAAAAAGCGTACGTCGACGAAAAGCAAGATCTGACGAAAACATCGCCGCAGTCCGTTAAAAACCCGCTTCGCTCACAAGACTTCGCCCTTTGCAGACCTCAACCTGACGAATTTTGTGTCGTGACTTGGGCCTGCACCTGTACAAAATTCAACTGACCCAGGAGCTGAAGGTATACGACCATAGACAACGACGTGTGTTCGCTGAATGGGCCCTGGAGCATCTTCAGCGATGAGGGTCATTTCTGGACGAATGGGTACGTTAATAAACAAAATTGTCGAATTTGGGACGATACTAATTCACATGAGATCCAAAAGCGTCCAATGCATCCCGAAAAAGTCACTGTTTGGTGTAGATTTTGCGCTGGTGGCGTCATCGGTCCACATTTCTTTGAGAACGACGTTTGCCAGGCCATCACCCGTCAACGGCGATGATGATGATTACCAACTTCTTTTGGCCTGAATTGGATGATATGTGCACCAACGACATGTGGTTTCAACAGGACAGTGCAACGTGCCACAGAGCTCACGCCACATTGGAAATTCTGCACGAGCGATTCGAGGGCGATTCCACCTCACGTGGAGGTGATGTGAACTGGCCAACAAGATCGCGCGATTTGACCCCGATAGACTTTTTCTTGTGGCGTTTTCTGAAGTCGTAGGTCTATGCGAATAAACCACAAACAACAGCGGCCATCAAAGCCAACATAACCCATGCCATCGGTCAAATTCAGCCTGATTTATGCGCCAGAATCATGGAAAATTGGACATTTCGAATGCGCTCTACCCAGAGAAGCCGCGGCGGATATTTGAACGATGTTTTTCACTATTGAATGAGTTAATATGAACCATGGACTCATGGACAGAACAAGCCACGCCCTTTAGGAGCTCTTGTAAATAGAAAAAAACTGTTTCGTCGTGGAGGAACCATGGTGGTTGAGTTGGTGTAAATTTGCCGTAAATTTGGGTGTGTTAAAGAGGGATAGACTTAGCTTGTTTGAGGACTCCAGGATGCGGTATATATATCGGTTTGTGAGAAAAAGCTTTGTTTGTATCCTCATCTATTACCGAACCTATTTGAAAAAAAAGAGTTGGACATTGAGTTTTGCAATGATTTCAAGATATCGTGCTTTTATTGATGGGAGTCCATTCTCCGAAAGTATATTTACAGTTGATGTGATTGGAAAAGTACCTAGACTTTTCCTTGATGCTAGGTAGTACGTTGGTGTAGTTATGTTTTTCGATGATTGTGGACAGAACCGCGGAATCCAGTTTACCTAAGACTTACATATCAAATTGAGTTGACATGAAAATTACTTCTTTTTGACTCTAAGTATTGTACTTACTGATATTAGTCCTTGCTGCTAATGATTTCTTTAGACTAATACAGTAAGGTTTCCAATTGTATCTATAGTTTATTAAAAGGCTCAGAACATTACGATTAGGTACTCTCTCTATTTTAGCATTGTCAATAACTAGTTCTATATTTGTAAAAAAATTTTTCATGCAAGTGTGAATTAATTTGCTTTTTTCTAAAAATGGATTAGGGCCAAAAGAAATGGACCAAACCATTCGTTTTCTGAAAAGAAGTTTTGGCCAAAATGAAGCACCCACCGCGCCTGATGTACGAAAGTGGGTGGCCGTGGCTCGGGGGGCAATACCAACCATACCCGGCTACTAAAATCACGTAAAATGAATGGTTGCCTAGAATACAACAACAAGTCTAATACACTAATAGTGTAATCTCCTCATTAAATGTTGGATGCCATCCATGGGGTGAAATAATCACTGAATCCACAAATCTTTCTCTCTCTCTCTCTCTCTCTGTTCAATTTTACCAAAAAATGTAAAACGTGCTCCGGCATTTCAAGATTAATAATACCCTCTTGAGTTTGTGAAAAAAGTTCCTGAGACTGTGTTGCTTGCAGACCACACTCAAGATCCTGCTGTGGCCTGGAGTGTTTGACTCAATCCAGGAACATCGACTCGCCATCGATCTCAACGTAACATTTCACGCACCAGCCTAATGAGAATTTTGCACAAAGATATCGGATTATTCCGACTCAGCAATTGCAGGCAAACGACCATCCTCTTCATTACCACTTCTCAGTGCCTTACAGCAGCTCGAAGTGGACGTCAACTATGGCCGACAAATAATTTTATCTAACGAGGCGCATTTTCATCTCGGTGACTATGTTAACAAACAAAATTACCGCATCTGGCGATTGGAAAACCTGCACGTGATTGTCGAGAAGCCAGTGCACAGAGAGTGACAGTCTGGTCCGAATTTTCGAGTTGTGGCATTATTGGCCAATTTTATTTCAAAAATGCTGCTGGAAATGCCATTTCGGCCAACACAATATCGATAAATCCAAGGGTTAGCAATGTTTAGAAGTATTCCCTATCAAGTTGCCATCTAGTAACTTTACTGAAAGTTGTTTCGTTCTCCGGCCACCATCCTAACGCTCATTCACACTGACATTACAGTTGTCAACTGTTTCGAAAAAGCCAATCTGCTTGCTGCACACTTTGCGGCCAGTTAAACACTTCTAGATTGTGCTTTATCTCCCCCTACACTTGAGTGCGTCGAATCTTCAATGGGACGAATCCACTTTCGCACTCGTGTAGTAGCAAGAGTACTCAAAGATTTTAACATCCACAAATCCGCAGGTCCAGATGGCATATCTTCCCTTCTTCTGACGAGGTGTTCTTCCTCGCTGGCGTAAGCTTTTTCCTCAATCCTACTCTTTAGGACTCTTTCCGAGCAGATAGAAAACAGCATTTGTCCAGCCCTTCCCTAAAAATGGCGAGTCTTCTTCTCTCTCCTCCTAGAGTCCCTTCTTTCTATCTTTTCTTTTATCAGACGCTGATAAACCGTCAGCTCATGAAATATTTCGAAACACGAAAACTTCTCAATGATCTGCAGTACGGTTTTCGTTACAACAGGTCCACTGGTGATTTGATGGCATGTCTCACCGAAAAGTGGAACCAAAGTCTACACCAGTCTGGCGAAAGCAAGATAGTTGCACTTGATATTTTTAAGGCATTTGACAGAGTTTGGCATCAGGCTCTTTTGTCGAAAATGCGTGCGTTTGGGATCGACGACTCTCTTCTTGAATGGATAAGAAATTACCTTTCGCAACGTTCAATTCAAGTTGTCTTGGATGGTTTGAAGTCTGATGTTCACAAAATAAATGCTGGTGTGCCTCAGGGCTCCATTCTGTCTCCGACACTCTTTTTAATTTTCATCAATGATCTCTTGTCTGCTACTTCTAATCCAATATATTTCTTTGCTGACGACAGTACTCTCTGCTTTTCATATTCGTTTTCGGACTCACGCCCCTGCTCTTCGGCTATAGAACGGGAACGGCAGCGTATGTTAAGCTCATTAAATTCTGATGTTAACAGCATAACTAATTAGGGAACCACTACCAGAGTAGTATTTAATGCTTCCAAAACACAATGCTGTCTGCTGTCCTTAAAACGAAATTTAAACACCCAGCTATTATCCATGAATGGCACTTACATCGCCGAAACCGAAAAACTTTTCATTCTCGGTATGTGTGTAAGTGACAACTCACGTTTTAATGACCACATATTCGATGCTGGGAAATGTCTAGGTTTCCTCAAGCGATGTATTTTACACCCTCTGAAGTGGCCTCAATATATAAAGCGTTTATACGCCCAAAATTGGAGTACAATGCCCACATCTGGTCAGGTGCTCCTAAAACCTCTTTGCGCTTGCTAGATAGGATCCAAAACCGTGCGGTAAAACTCATAGGTGATGACGACAATATCACACAAACAATAGACACCCTCGAACACAGACGTAATGTCTCCTGCCCTGCCGAGCTCTTTATTCCTTAGTCGCTATAACTTGCAAACATTTAAGACCAACGCACATCGGTATCTCTCTTTTTTCCCTCCCTAACTTACACTCGGCCGCGCTATGTGCAAACATCTTAAGGGTACACAAAAAAATATACTCCTTTGTGATTGGATGGTTTTTCTGTCGCTTCTGGCTGTTTTATCGGCCTTTCACAGGAGGCATCTCCTTTTGTCACAATTGACAATACGCTGCATTTTATCTAATTTTGCGATACGGTTCTGGTTTATGTTTTTGAATTGTTAAGTCTGCCGCAGTATAAGTGTGATTCATCAATCCAGACTTATATTTAACGATATTAGTGGTGTTGCAAATGTTGTACAACTTCAGAGAACTGTGATATCTTAATTTGTAGCCATTTGCAGAAGCTGTCCCCCAATTAAATCATTTCCACTAGTGTTAGACCCATGTTCGAGAAGTTTTCATACCAAAAGCTCGCCTAAACACGTTCTTGGAAGTCAGGTTTCGATCCACCTATAAATCGTAGAGTTCTGCATGAATTACATAATCCCCCGCGGCTGATAGATGGTGGTCTAGGTAATGGTGACTCGTATGCTATGCTGATAATCTGAGTGAGTTGATGGAATAGGGTCTCAACTGTTCCGATGTGATTAACAGAATTTCTTCGAGCTTTACCTTGTCGAAGAGTTTGCCTTCGTCTACGTCTTCGTTTTCTTCGATATAGAAAATATATTCTCGATATCCATGCGTAGATAGTACGAGTACATTCCTCGTTGACCCCACATAAGGATGAGCTGGCATATACTTTTCTGTTTATCAGATGGAGGTACAGACATCAGGTCATGCTTTGCTTTGAACCATCCTATATTTCTTTTGTTCTCTGTTCCATATGATAGCTTACAAGAACCATTTAAGGGACTTCCAATTTATTTCACCAGAAACCTGCAAGGTCATTGCCAATCAAGACTGACGTTAACGTTGAAAAATGATCTTAATAACAAAATGTATTAATTAACAAATAATTAAAGTCCATTTGTAGAAGCCCTAGTTAGGAGAAAATTCATAAAACGGGAACTGTAAAGTATTTCAATTAACATTGAACATGACTTCCAAAAGAGTGCAACTACGAATAATTAAAACCTACTTAAAGTACTACGATTACTTACTACGGGATCGCACAATTCCAAGAAGCCTCCCATGCTAGGTCAAAAGGGAACCTACGAGTACCAATTAGGCTGAGTTCCAAATAAGTCAAAGCCAGTTTTGGGCGCATTTTTTGTCAATGCACAGTGCCGCAGTCTACCAGTTTACGTACTTTGTAACGCATTAAAAATTAGAAAATGTGGAAATGACTGTTGTGACTAGAATCGTAATTAAAACAACAATTCTGTGCAGTTGTCTGTTGTAATTTGTAATAAGTCGTGCGCCAGATGTAATTAAAATGCTAGTGGAAGATAATTTACACAGATAAACGTGAATAGTTAGTGTGATACTTCTGACATAGTTAAAATGGCTAGATGTTTTTTTTTTTTTTTAAATTCAAGCCGATAGCAAGTGCATGATGTAATGTTTACCGTTAGCTGTACGAAGTAATGGATAACAAAAGTCGCAACAACGAAAAAACCCTGCCCCAAGATGACTTAGGCGGAATTGGAAATGTTGGAAACATGGCCTTCATGACATCATGTCTGCAAACGGACTTGGACTCTGTGTTAATGCATATTCATGGTCACATTTCCAAGTTCGCATTTCCGTCATTTCAATATTTATCCGAGGACTTGGCTGCCTACGAAATAATATACTCCGAACTTACTCAGATTTCTAAAAGTTTTGCAAATGCAAGAGGCCGAACTTTTGTCGATCGGATATTCCTTAATTTCTCGAAAAGCCCAATGCCTTTAGCGCCGAAGATTAGCAGCAATGCTTTCAATATATGATACTAACTATACCAGCGCTCATTTACAGTGACATTCCAGCTGTCAGCACTTTGGACAAGGCCAATCTGGTATCTGCATACTTTGCGGGAAGCTCAACACTCCCAGATTGTGCGTCGAATATTCAATGGGACAAATCCACTTTCGCGCTCGTGTAGTAGCAAGAGCTCTTAAAGATCTGCTGGCCCAGATGGTATATCTCCCCTCCTTCTGCAGAAGTGTTTGTAAGCGTTTTCATCAATCTTTAGGAGCCTTTCCGAGCAGATGCAAAACAGCATTTGTCTAGCAGAATTTTCTTCTTTCTCCTCCTATAGACCCATTGCACTTACGTCCCTTCTTTTCAAGGTCATGGAAACGCTGATAAACCGTCAACTCATGAAATATCTCGAAACACGAAAACTTCTTAATGACCGGCAGTACGGTTTTCGTAGCGACAGGTCCACTGCTGATCTGACGGCATGTCTTACAAAAAAATGCAACCAAAGACTACACCAATCTGGCGAAAGCAAGGTAGTTGCACTTGATATTTCTGAGGCATTTGACAGAGTTTGGCATCAGGCTCTTTTGTCGAAAATGCGTGCTTTTGAGATCGACGACTCTCTTCTTCAATGGATTAGAAATTACCTTTCGGAACGTTCAATTCAAGTTGTCTTGGATGGATTCAAGTCCGATATTCACAAAATAAATGCTGGTGTGGCCCAGGGCTCCGTTCTGTCTCCGACACTCTTTTTAATTTTCATTAATGATCTCTTGTCTGCTACTTCTAATTCAATATATTCCTTTGCAGACGACAGTACTCTCTTCTTTTCATATTCGTTCCCGCACTCACGCCCCTGCTTTCCGGCTGTAGAGCGGGAACCGCAGCGTATTTTAAGCTCATTAAATTCTGATATTAACAGCATAACCAATTGGGGAACAGGATGGAATTTAATGCTTTCAAAACACAATGCTGTCTGCTGTCATTAAAGCGAAATCTAGATACCGATGGCACTTGCATCGTCGAAACCTATAAACTTTCCATTCTCGGTATGTGTGTCAGTTAGAGAAATTTACTTTGGAATGACCACATATTTTGTGTCGTCAAAAATGCTGCGAAACATCTAGGTTTCCTCAAGCGATGTAATAAATATTTTACCCCCTCTGATCTGGCCACAATATATAAGGCATTCATCCGCCCAAAATTAGAGTACAATGCCCACATCTGGTCGGGTGCTCCTAAAATATCACTGCACCTGCTAGATAGGATTCAAAACCCAAGGACACCGACGTAATATCTCGTGTCTCACTCTGTTTTATCGCTATTTTCACCTCCAGTGCTCCATAGAAATCATCAGTAGCATTCCGCCCATTAAAACTTTTAACCGTAACACCCGTCTCTCTGTGAATGCTCATCAGTACTCGTATACCCTCAAGCGCGCTTTCGGAAGTACTCTAAAATTTCGTGATTCGTTCCGAAGCCGTATAACTCGCCTATGGAATGCCCTGCCTAGTTCTTTATTTCCTAGTCATTATAACCTTCAAACATTTAAAACCAACGTTCACCGGTACCTCTATTTCTATCCTCCCTGGTTTTCCTTCGCCCGCGCTGTGTGCAAGCATTGCAAATCCCTTAAGCGCGGGAAAACAATGTGCTACTTCAACAGCCCGCTCCATAAGACAAGCCGTCAGAAGCAGGACTATGACGTCTATTTTGTTCCATTTTAGGCATAACAGGTTAACCCATACACAAAAGTCAATAATTGGAGTCAAAAATTTAGGGAATCTTCTGTCGGCGCTTAAATTGGTTGGTGTTTTTGTAGGTACTCGTATCTTAGTGGAGGACTTGAAAACTTGGGGTTTGATCGCAGAAGACTAAGGGGTTAATTGCGCCAGCAGCTAATTCTCTTTGGGTACACCAAACAATCTAGTTATCCCTCTCACTTGTTTCACTTGGCCTAAGTCGAATCAGGATGTCATTGCCATTTAGTTCGATGTCTTATGTTGCAGAATGTTGCCAGCTTTGACTTGCTACAACAAATCGCCCGAGTTGCGACGTAAATAAAATCTTTTACTGGAACAAGGTTGAAGAACTGAATGCGAGTTCCTCCTATTTTAAATGTCAATTTGTCATTCTACTATACAACCTTCGCATTGAATTTTAATTAAACTACCAAACTCTGACTGGAAACACCTGAGCTTGGACGAATTTCAGATTTCTCTTTTGTGGCATTCGATTTTTCAAGCTACAATTTAAATGAAATTAGAAATTAAATCAAATTAAAGTAGAAACCTACGATGCGACGTTAACCATCTATGAGATCATAGTGTTCGTACATCATGAAATATTTCTGCACCAATGACTGTGCATAAACCAAATAATTATACCTTGGCAAAAAAAAGGCAACTAACTGCAAAATAAAGCCTGACTTTAGATTGACATGTTACTAAAAATTTCAGGCAAACCATCAGATACGAGTATCTAACACCCTCCAAAATGCACTGGTTTTTTCAGCTCGAAGCCAAGGACAAAATTACAATGATCGCATTTCGATCACACACACGACCATGCTAATTAATGCTTTCGGGTTTATGATTACTACTTAATTCAAAAAAAAAAAAAAAAAGCGCATTTCGTATTCTCATAGAATTTATTAACACATTTTATGGAAAAGGAAGTCAAAATAAGAAAAATATAAAAAAGTAGATAAACAACATTCTTATCCCAAGGAAGTTCGAGTTTTTAATGAGAAATGCTAATCGAAATCAGATGATGTTGCAATAGAAACACAAGAAATACATAAGTAAATCACTTTAATTAACTTAATTCTGATTGCTAATTTTTATTTGTTTCACTTTGGAGGATGACATTTTACTATCTTCGTACATGGGTTTGAAAATGTGTGCGCAACGCGACCAGAAAATAAGGCGAAAGAGCAAATACATTCTAAACGATAATTTTAGATGCTACTTAAACAGATGCATTAATTAAAATTAAATATAGTGTATATGGCGATGAATTAGTATTGGGGTTTTTTTTTCTTTCAGGGGTATCTCTTAGGAAGTCTCATTTGCGGTGTTTTTTTCTTTTTGTATTATAACTGTTTAGGAAGATGTTGTTATTCTTAATCAGCTTTAAGGTAAGGTTATGATTTTTATGATTTTAAGTAGACGGAAAGATATCAGAAGCCAATCGTTAATCATGCGGTTTCGAGATAATTCATCATTAGCGGTCTTTTGACCATGGTACAGATTCCAACAGGGACAGGAAAACTATTTCGTTATTTCCTGAAAAGGTCGCCATGCGACTTCTTCGAGTGATGCGAGTGTACAACTATTTTGTATGCCTGCCATAAACGAAAGGGCCCGCTCGTAGACGCTACACAGGGCTCTCAAGCCTACCCGGTTGTATGGTAGCTGCTTCCAATTTAACACGCCAAGTGGATTGAAGTTCCTCTTCACCTGCTCGCTTGGATTTTCCTCTGCAATAGTTTCTCTCAGTGATGGATTCAAAGACTTCAGCCATGGAAGCCGATGGATCATGACTCTTTTATCTAAGTCCAAGTCGCTGTAAAGTTGATGTTTAAATCTAGCTCTTCACTCTTCGTCGGTGCAGGCAAGGCTATAGGTTAGGTTAGGTTAACCCATGACAAAGACACCAGGCACCAAAACGGGCCCATCGCGGTCCCTGTAGAACCAATCGAATTTGTCTTTAAATGGCAAAAACCTAAACAATCTCCCTAGTGGAACACTCAATTTCTCTGCAAAATCCAAGAAGGCCTTTGAAGTTCGTGCCGTTTATTTCCTCTAAGTTTTCTACGACTACGCGAAATTGCCTCGCATTCACACCGTATGTGTGTTATGTCCTCAACAGCTTGCAGATCAACGCAAAATCTACAAATATCCGTATCTGACAATTTGAGTCTCTGCGTGTTTCCGCAGGAGACAGTGTCCTGTCCCGATTCCTATTACTGTCCTAAGCTTATCCCTGTTTAATTTTATTAGCTTCCTAAACCTTTTGCCGTCCAAAAGCGACCAGAGACCCTTGGATACCCTGTGTTCTTCAAGACTTAACCACCTAAGGTTGGCATTCTTTGTGATTTTTTCCTCGATAGTGCCCCTCACTATGCAAAAGGGTGGTTTGATATTGGTAACCTCAGTATTGTCGAGTAGCCCTCCTTTTCTTGCAAGCTCATACGCTTGTTCATTTCCTTTAATATCGCAGTGTCTGCACTGGTACCCAGCACAGTCTTACCCGGTTCTGACTGCATAGTGCCTTGAGCACTGTGCGACAGCTCCTGACTGTATCAGAGTTGGCGTTGATGGATTGCAGTGCCTTGAGTGCGGCTTGGCTATCGATGTAGACAGCGATATCTCTTTCGGATACCGATCTCATCTGCATTAGCTCAGCCGCTCTGAGGACAGCCAGAACCTCTGATTGGAAGACACTGCTTGCGTCCGGTAGTCTTATATACACTCTTAGTTCTGTTCCTCTGTTCCGTTTTTTGGACCGCCGCTAATTTTCCGTTAGTCCGCCGTATGTAAGTATGGGTCTTACCACCACCGTATACAGCCAGTACACCATAGCAGGGCTATAGATCATTCATATTTTTTGATGAATTCCATACCTCTACGCCAAAGGGGAGGAACTGGACGATTAATGTTTTATAGAGGGTTCTGCTAATCAATTCTCTTCTGAGCCAAAAAAAAAACAGCAATTACCAAAGTTACTCTCCGAATGACCCTGATGTGGTGTCGTAGTTTATTTTAACTGCGGATCATAGGTAGATAGAGTCCTTGACAACCTTGATGTTATACCTGACTATTGGGACTCGATGACATCAGGAACTTTGTGTTGTTCCTTGTTTACCGCAAGACCTAGCTCGACGCTGCTACTTCGATGCTTGGAAATGCTTCACAAACAGCTCGCCGTGTTCTGCCGATTATGTCTATGCCATCCGCATAGGCAAGAAGTTGTGCAGACTCTTGAAAGATTATTTCCTTGTTGTTGGACTGCGAGTTTCGACCAATACTCTCAAGTGCACAAGACTGTGGATCGCCTTGTCGGAAGTCTTTTTTGACATCAAAGGTCTTGGTAAAGTTATTAACCATCCTCATGGAAGAGCGGACTTTCTCCATGGTCAATCTGTAGAGCCGGTGAAATTTAGCAGGGATGCTAAAACCCGGTTTCGTATAATTTTTTCCGATATACTAGATGGAATGACAAGTGACATCCTTGACCGCCAGAATGTGCTGAATGCAAAAAAGGTTATGGTGCCTTGAAGTCCGTTCATATTTAGGCAGACATGCCAAATTTCAGTGCGATACAGTCTTTAATTTTGTTTTGACAGCTGATTGTTGTTGACGTGTTTGGCATCATGTTGAGTATGGACAAAAACGATTTTCGTTCTCTCATAAAACATTATTTTTTGAGAGGCAAACCGGCGAAGGAAACAAAAGAAAAGTTGGATAAATATTATGGGGCTAATGCTCCGTCAGATTACATCGTCAAATATTGGTTTCGAGAGTTGCGTGGTGGCCGCAACTCCACTACCGATCAAGTCCGCAGCGGCAGATCCTTCGATGCGGTTACATAGGACAATGTCAAAAAAATACATGAAATGGTGTTGGCTGATCGGAAAGCGAAGGTGCGCGAGCTGGCAGATACAACAAAGATTAGTACTGAGACGCCATATTTTGGGCAACATTCTGCATATGAAAAAGTTATCGTGCCGATGGGTGCCGCGCATGCTCACTCCTGACCAAAAACACGAACGCGAGAGTACTTCGAAAGAGTGTTTGGACTTGCTGATGCGGAATCGGGCGGACTTTTGGCGTCGATTGGAAACTGGATTTGGATCCCTCGGACTATTATGTCTTCCCAAACCTCAAAAGATGGCCCATCAATAAAAAATTCAGCTCACGCGAGGAAGTTATCGACGCCACGGAGGAGTACTTTGCAGACCTTCCGGAAAATTACTTTTCGGACGGGATCAAGAAGTTGGAAAATCGCTGGAATAAGTGTATCAAACTAAAAGAGGACTATATTGAATAATTTAAAAAAAAACATTTAAAAAAAATGTTTAATTCCCAAGGAGGTCACTTTTCACACCATCTAGTACGCTGTCATAGGCGGCCGCAAAATTGACAAATAGATGGTCGCCATAATGTAAGGGTCTCGTGGTTGGTGGACTTATAAGAACGAAAACCACGCTGACAAGGAACAGTTTAATCACACCTTTGGCAAAAATGTCAAAGCGATAGAGGCGCAACTGGAGATTTGCAGCGTGTATGGAGATTCGGAGCGTTGGTTTACACGCTTTCTTTCAGGAAATACAGACCATGCTGATGCTGTTCGCTCTAGACATCCACCCACCACAGACGACGACCAAATCTTGGCTGCAGTTAGCGTTGAAAGCCATTTGACGACACCTCAGATCGCTTAGCAGTTCAACATCGCCCATACAACGCTTTCGCAGAGACTTAAAAGGCTGGAATGTCAAAAAAGGTGAATGTTTGGGTTCCTCATGAACTCAGTGAAAGAAACATTATGGATCGCATAATGTCTTTGTTGACATGGAACTCGCTTGAGGCTTTCCTGACAAATGTGGTTACGGAAGACAAAAAATGGGTGGTTAACAATAACATTCGGCGTAAGTGGTCATGGTGAGCTCCTAATGAAACACGGCAATCTGTTGGTAAACAAGATTTGCATCTCAAAAATGTCATGTTGAGCATTTGGTGCGACTGGCGAGGTGTCCTTTACCTTCAGTTGCTTCCACGTAATCAGACAATGAATGCAATTAAATATTGCTCTCAGCTCGATACTTTGAAGCAGGTAGTGGAAGAAAAACGGCCAGAGTTGGCAAGCAGGAAGGGCGTTGTTTTCCATCGTGACAATGCCAGACCACACACAGCGTTAGTGGCAAAATCAAAGCTGAATTCATTTGGCCGGGAAATTATGCAGCACCTACCATACTCTCCAGACCTTGCGCCTTCTGACTACCATCTGTTCTGCTCTCTCCAAAACAATTTGGACGGGAGGCAATTCAATTCCGAAGATGAGATCAAAACGTACCTGGAAAACTTTTTTACCCATAAGTCTGCTGACTTTGGAAGAAAGTAATAGACCATGATGGGCAATATCTGATGGATTAAGGCTTTTATACCAAAAATGTATGCTTAATTTTATCCCTAAAAAAACCGCAGAACTTATGGAACAACTATTTATCGTCGAAAATTGCTTTATTATTTGTCAAAATACTCTCCATGCAAATAACCCAAAATACATTTTTGCATGCGTTTGAACCAATTTTCGAAGCACTTTTTCCACTCCGAAAGAGGTAAGTCTAAAATATGTGTTTTAAATGCATCAACCGCTTCTTTAGTCGTCGAAAAACGTTGACCTCGCGAATTATTTTTGATGTGCGGGAATAAAAAGAAGCCATTTGTTGCCAAATTAGGGCTGTGTGGCGGACTATCAATTCGATCTTCTGAACGGTCAAAAAGTCACAGCCGACGTGAGAGAGCTTGCATTGTCGTTGTGCAGAATGATCGGTGCTCGACGGGTTCTTTTACTTATTTCTCCAAAGAAAACAAATGGTGTACCATTCTAGGTTGCTCTAATGGCACGGGGGCGACGTGTCTGGTTTTTCCAAAGAAACTGGCAACCATTTGCTTGGACAACTTTTGTTGGATTTAGCTCGTCTTGAAAGACCCATACAGTCGACTGCTGTTTAGTTTCGGTTTCATACATAGATCCACGATTCGTCGCTTATCGCGATCTGATAGACGTGTTTTGAAGCACCGCGATCGAATTTTTTCAATATTTTTTTTTGGACCAATCGACACGAGCCTTTGCCTAATTATTGCGATTGCCAAATTACACGGTATATAACGCGAAGAAATTTTTTTGACGCCAAATGTTCAGCAATAAATGTATGCGGGTGTAACTAACGGATGTGTAACGATAAGTCATATGACGATCTTGCAAATTCGGTTCCCGAATGTTCCCGATGTTTTTTGCTGCAACAACCGATTTTAAACGACCTTCACGTGAATCGTCTTGGAGCGAACGACATGAATTCGGAAAACCAATGAAACACTGTGGCCCGGGATGGTGCTTTATAACCAAAAGTCGAAGGAAGTTGATGGGCACACTCTTGTTGAGTTAATCCACGTCGAAAATCATCGCGCGAAAATGCTCCCGATTTGATTAAATTTTTTGGCTGAAATGAATTGTTCAAGTTTCTGTAAGAAACGCAAATAGCACTCGTATGACAAAACGTTCTGAGCACGTGTACCATTAAAAACGTCAAACTTTACGATGCTGATGTCAGGTTTGACGTATCTACACCGGTATTGCTACATATATCTCTACATGCGTCTAAAGTTAACATAGACCAGAGTGCCTTCTTTCTTCAGGATCGAGAATACAATACTGATCCATTCGTTTAGGATACTTTCATCCGACCATTGTTTAGAGAAGATTTGTTGCATTCACTTTATAAGGTAATTTTCTACTTGAACGGCCTCTAGGCCGTCAGTGCTGGCATATATTGGACAAACGTTTAGAGATGTCTTTTCTCACTTCGTTAAAGCCGTGTAGACAAAGTTTCTGCCCATCATCGCCTGGATTAATAATTGAGGAATGTTGATTTTTGTCGCCGTTTAACATATTTAAAGAAATAAATCCGTTAGCTACCCGTCTGGCCTCAAATTCCCCACTATGTCATTGTTTGATTCAGCAACCATCGCCAATTATTCCGATTCTTTAGCGAATCTTTTTCGTTCCCGGTTGAAGACCCGTATATCGAACACTTCGGTTACCTGACCTGAGGTTTAAACCGGCGTGTTGAACAAGTAGGGTTTACATTTGTTAGTGTATCTGTATACGAGAGAGCGAACTGGTAGACAACTATATTTGTAGCTTTAGATGTACATCAATTTTAGTTGCAAGATAGGCTACTAGTTGAACTGCTAGATTGCCTGCTAGTAAAACTAACACCATGATAGAACCCTACTAATTTAACTCGCCTATATAAGCCTTAGGGTATTAACTGCGCTCAGACATCTATAATGTCTGTTGAAGTAACATCCACAGAGCTACTAGACAAGATACACAAACTAAAAGATGATTTGTCTTCCGGTCCCCATGGTTTTCCCGCCTTTGTTGTGAAAAAAATGTGTCGATAATCTCAAGTATCTTCAGACATTCAATCTCTCAGGGGCTTATTTTTCACCTCTGGAAAAGCGCTTATATAATCCCTATTCGTGGAAACAGGACATGACCAACAAAGCATCATTTGTGATGTAATCTTCTTTCATTGCATCTTTCTTTGCACCAAACTGACATCGATTTCTTAAAGTCAAATCAGCAACTATCAACAAATCTTGAGTTTGTTTCCAGTACACTGTGTGCCCTAGAGCAAGGGAAAGATGTGGATGTGAAAGTTAAATCTTTTCAAACTGGGCTGATCACTGGGATTATATCCTATTTGGAAGAACGCTAGTGTTTAGTCCGTTTTCGTTCTCGTTTTGCAGTTTTTCTGACTTCTATGAGGCCTATGTTAATAGGTCCCAATGTGGTGCCACAAAAACCTTATTGAGCTCAACATAAAGAATCTCATACTCTTGAAAGCCTTTAATACTTCCTAACCGAACCTAACATACATTCACCCAAGTTGTAGCCTCAGTTTAGTTAATGCGGGACTTGGGCGTCATTTGTGATACGGAACTCATTTTCCTCAGACATATTGATTCCATAAATAGGAAAGCTAACTCTGTGTTCGGCTTTAGTCCAAAGTATGCTCTGACCCTTGCGTCACAAAATCCATTTTTATCACATTTATTTGGCCATTTCTTGAATGGCATGGTCCCCTTTCTATTATAATTATATTTAACGTATTGAAACTGTCCAACGCATATTCCTACGATTCGGCCTGTGCGGACTCCTATGACCACTACACTCTGCTCCTCTAAACTGCTCGGCCTACTTCTTTTAAGAAGCGTCGCGAATTCGCAGATATTTTCTTTACCCACCAGCTCCAAGCTCGCAACATCTCTCCGAGTGTCCCACATTGGTGCCTCAGCTTTTGTTTACCACAAATCCACACAATTTCAGTTACTCAGACCACGGAACGCCATATGGTTTTAACTAGCCAATGTGTCGTACGCTACGTGAAGCTGGTAAAAGGTGGAACAAAATTAATCATCCAATTTTGTTTTTGAATTACTTTTTTACTAAATAAAAAAAAAAGATTTTGAGTAATGGAAATCTTTATTTGGACCTTTACAATTGTTTCTGTTAAGTGGAAAGGTGATTCCCGTCAAGTGGCTGCCGCCAGTGATACACATTTGTGCCCGTTTTATCGCATTTTCCATGACTTTCCGCTGGATTTCCGGTGATAACTGTTCGCATTCCTGTCGAATATTCTCCTTAATGGCTGCGATTGACTGAGGCTTGTTGGCATAAACCCGCGACTTTAAGTAGCCCCAAAGAAAGAAGTCTGGGATGGTTAAATCGGGCGATCTTGCTGGCCATGCAAATTCGCCGAAACGGGAGATTACGCGACCAGAAAATCCTGCCTTCACAATATCAATTGTGGCTCATGCTGTGTGTGCGGTTGCACCGTCTTGTTGAAACCACATGTTCACCAAGCACCGCTCATCCAATTCCGGCAGTAAGAAGTCGTTTATCATGGCCCTGTAGCGTCCGCCAGTAACAGTGACCGTATTGCCAATGGCGTCCTCAAAAAAATACGGCCCAATCACTCCTCCTGCGTAAACGTCGCACCACACAGTGGCTTTGAGTCGATTTTCAGTGCTCCAGAAACGAAGATTTTGCTTATTGATGTAACCGCTTAAGTGGAAATGCGCCTCGTCGCTCATGATGATTTTCGACACAAAATCGTCCTCTTCGTTGTTGAGATTAAGGATGGCTTTACAGTAATTCACACGCGACTGACTGTCAGGAGGCATTAACTGATGCGCTGTTTGCACTTTGTACGGGTCCGCCTGGTGATATCCAATTGCGTGGTGCGTCTGTTCTGGTTAATGTTTCTTCGTTCTCAGCGACATCGGCAGTCACAGCCGCGATATTCTCGGCCGAACGACCAGTCCGGTGGCGGCCACGCCCTGCATGGTCTCCTTTGATTCCACTCTGTTCGAGTCGAGTAGCTGTAGTTTGCCCAGTTGGCGCGACACGATTAAGAAATCGACGTCGAAATTCACGCTGCTCTAACCCACCCACCGATTATTGGTCAAAAACATCGACACAATTATTCCACACTCTTGCGGAGTATAGCGCTCCATTGCTTGTCTGTTTGTATACTGCAGTTGTCTAGTTCGCAAATGTCAAAAATGATTGACGTACGACGCCATTTGCAAAAATTATACCATCTTCCGATAGGGTGATTAATTTAGCGCCACCTAGTACATTGCACCACCTATTCGATTTCTGCTGTAGCAGAAGTACCTTCAGAAGTGCCCTTGACAATCACTTCCCCGTCATTTTGGGTTTAGTTTTAGTTTAAGATCAGTCTGTATTAAACTTAATAAAGTCGTCCCTACGAACCTACCATTAGAAACCCTTGTACGTTCTTCTAAGCTTCCGTTTGTGCTTTTGATGTTGTACGTTGCTTTTTGCTCGTTTCTCGTGCTCTAATTTCTTCCTTCTAAGAAGCTAGTTCTCGTCATTCGTTTTGTAGACATACTTGCAGAGCTCTGGTTCTCTTTTGCAGCACCGCTCTATAAGCGTCAGGCGGTATTCATCAGCAAACCACGTGTTTTGGCTGTGGTGGTCGGGCGGCATCTCCGATGGGTTGTGGCAGCAGAACGTCGATCTAGGTTAAGGAATACTTGATCGCGAAGCAGCCTTCAAATGTCAAGCTTCCTCACAGTATTTTCTCTTTTTAGCGGCAGTAGGGATATCGGTATTCATACTTTGGTCACATTAAAGTAGTGATCCGAATGAATGTTACCCCCTCGAAACGTTCGGACGGTAGTTTAGTTTGTTTGAAGCCTGGAGAGTCATGCCACTCACAGAGATCAAATTTTCAATGGAAGTCTTAACCGGGGACGCAGGAGCTCAAAACGCGGATTCAGATTTTGAAAAGTCTTGAGTCTTGAGAAGGTAGTTTATCGAGGATTCCATTTCTAGAATCTTCGCCTCCTCCACTTGTTCTTCACAATATAGCTAATTGCGATCAGAGTTGTATACCACAATATACCGCTTGAAAGGCAGATTTACTCGTATGTTAAACTAATGAGAGTAAAGTCTAAGATTGTAGCCTTCCATAAAGACGTCCGTGAAGATCCAGTGCGAGTTTTACCAAAGACCACTTCCATTTGTGGAGTGGACATTCAATTCTACCCACTGCATTTTCTAGCACAGTCTCACAAGATCGTTCGCCTTGGTTTGCGTGTTGCATCGTAAACGGATGATGGACTCGGAAAGCTCAATGATTCTTTCCATGCTCTTCAGTAGGACGGAAGTCTGTTAACTCTTGGCGAGTGAGTAGTTCGGTAGCCAGCAGCCGTCTTGTTTTTGAGTTTGGATATGTGTGTTGGATGGATATCCTTTCTGACACCGTGTGTACTGATTGTTGGAACATTCTGCCTGACAGTTTCGTCGTCTTCGTTAGAGTTGATCTTAGTTTCGCCTGTGAGTTTACTGCGTTTCCTTGATTGTGTTGGCAAGTCTTCTGTTCAGGCTTCCAATCATTGGTATGCTCATATCAAGCTGCTTTCGTCCTTTTATGTAAAGGCGCTTTATACCTATCATGCTTTGCTCGTCAAACCAACGGTTTCGTTGTGACGTTAAGTTTTTGATGATCTACTAAAACTGCTGTCACTGCTGGTCTATATTGCTGATGCGTTTAACTTCTCAGGATACACGGTCTATTCTGATTTTTGTCGTTCGACGTTGAGGTTTCTAATTATATTTAACCCTGGTTATCTTATTTGAGGTATCCGAGTCAACGTTTGACTTATCACTCAACGCACAGTTGGTAATTTAATCGAGCATGTCGTCCAGATTTAATGTAGCCCATTTCGGCAGTCGTTGTCCCTACAAGAATTGCGTGATTTTCAGATAACTGAAAGTTTATTTAAAGTAAAAGAGTCCTCATCATTTACATAGACATTAGCACATAACAAACTCAATTTAACTGATATAAGCACTTTAAAATGTGCTTAATTCGCTCTTCATTCAGTAAACACTTCGAAAGTAGTATATCCTTTCGCATGGCCATCCTATAAGCAGCTGTATCCGAAATGACCTTCGCCCCATTAATAGATAATCACGTCGACCAGAAAATTGTGTGTTATCGGCTTTCCTCTTAGTTATTATGTGTACTCAATTCAGTGGACCATAAAACGAAGCCGTTGTCCACTAGCAATGCCGTCCTTAATCGAGAAAAGGTGTTATCACTCTGCATACGAGTACCTACAGATACACCAATGGAGTAGTTCATTTTATCCTGATTTTCGAAATAATTTATGCATGTAGTTCCTTTGCTTTCACAAAATGAATATCAGTATGCTTGTGCTTACCCTGGTAAACAATTTTTTTCCAATTAATGTTCCATCAGAAACGATTTCAATGAGTAACAAATCGCTTAAAGTTTTTTTCCCAGCACAAAGATACTCGTTCTACGGATATCTTTGCAAAGCAACGACGAGATGTCGCGACTCAGAAAATAGTGTTGTCATGGTGTGGGATATATCAATTTTTTGTGGGAAATTTTATTTAAACTGACAAAAGGTGAAAAATATATTTCTAACAAATATGATGTCTAAGTTTGTATACTGAACTCAGTACAAAGCTATTAGAGGTGTATTTCTACTTCTGAGCGCCACTCATTAAGAGGCCCTCGTTCTTTTTTGCTGTTGAAAATGTTTGGAAAAGACGCGGTCACGGTGTTGACGGACATTTTCAGACGAACATGGGAGTTGTTTAAATCCCCTTTCTTGTGGATGGAGTAAACACAGTGAAGAGATTCTATTTGTCAATCTGTCACCGAATCTGAGGAGTGAATTGTTAACTTAATTCGTGCGGTTCTTTTTTTTTCAAAATATGAACGTTTATTTAAAAAAATCATGTTCAATAGTATTATTCAAAGTATTCCCCATCTGAAGCTATGACTTTTTCCCATCTTTCTGGCAATTTGTGGATCCCATCCCAAAAGAACTGCGCCGGCTTGGCAGCCAAGAATGAATCAAGTTAATTTTTGATATTCTGCTCTGATGTGAACCGTATTTCAGTGAGGGCGTTCTGCATCGACCGGAACAAATGGTAGTCAGAAGGGGCAAGGTCTGGGCTATAAGGTGGGTGGGGTAAGACTTCCCATCCACTGTTTTCCAAATAGTTCTTAATCGGAATAGTAACGTGGGGCCGAGCGTTGTCATGATGGAAAATTATTGCCTCGTGTCTGGTCGCATATTCCGGGCGTTTTCGGCCACTTTTCAAACGGATTAATTGTGTTCGGTAGCGTTGTCCATTGATGGTTTCACCCGGTTTTAGCAGCTCATAATACAGCACACCCATCTGATCCCACCAAATACAGAGCATTACCTTCGCGCCATGGATATTCGGCTTTGCCGTTGATTTGGCTGGTTGGCCGGGTTTCACATATGATTTTTTGCGCTTAGGGTTGTCGTAATGGATCCATTTTTCATCACCAGTAACAATCCGATGCAAAAATGACTTCCTTTTGTGGCGTTCCAGCAGCATTTCGGACATGCAAAACCGCCTTTCGACATCTCTCGGCTTGAGTTCATGTGGAACCCAATTTCCTTGCTTTTGAATGTATCCAGCTGCTCTTCTTGTGTTTGGCAACAATCTTCATAGAGTAATGCTTCCAGTTCTTCATCTTCAAACTTTTTTGGCTGCCCAGGACGTTCATCGTCTTCCAAGCCAAAATCACCACTTTTAAATCGTGCAAACTACTTTTGGCACGTTCGTTCAGCTAGCGCACGTTCACCATAAACTTCCACCAAAATACGATGACTTTCGGCAGCACTTTTCTTCATATTAAAGTAATGAAGAAGAACTCCCCGCAAAAACATTTTTTCAGGCACAAAGTTTGACATATTTGAGTGAAAAAAAATTATTGTTGTTTACGCTTCAAATGAATGACATATACTGAAATGACGTACAATGACAGTAGCTTTCCAGCTCATGTTCCAATGGAATATTACAAGTTACGCCGTCTCTTAGCAAACCGCACGCATTAAGTTATAGACCCAATACTCACATCAGTTAGCTCCGTCTTCAACGAACTGATCCAATTTTAGGTTCGATGATGACTGCTTCACCTTCTCCAGGTTGGCTAGGGCAAAGTCATCCTCTACTGTGTTTGCCCTTCGGGATGTATTAGAATGTTCCTTAGGCCGGACTGTTCGTATTACTTTGCTCGTAAACTTCGCTGCCATATCATCTCTTCCAAAGTCCCTTAATTCAAGCAGGACTAGGATGATGGTCTTACCAGTATATACGAGGGCTGTTTGATAAGTACCTGTATTGGAAGATAGGTGGCGCTGCTGAGCCAAAATGAGTATACCATCATTTAGTACAACCTCTTTTAGCCCGCCTGTCAAAATTTGGTGACAATCCGACGCTTAGATTTGTTTTGGCACCCATTTCAAAACATCGTAGTGTTTTTTGCGACCATGGAAAAAAGAGCAGTATCGCTCCGTGATTCGATCCTTGTTTTTGAGTGGCAAAACCCGAGAGCAAATCAAGCCCATTCTTGATGGTGTGTATGGGACCCATTCATCTTCCCGTACAACCGCTTACAATTGGTTTGCAGAGTTTCGTCGTGGCCACACGTCGGTTTTTGATAAGCCGCGACCAGGTGGCCCAAAAACGGTTACCACAGAGGAAACCGTGGACAAAATCCATGATCTCGTATTGGCGGACCGCCGAGTGAAAATTCGCGAGTTGGCTTAGATAGCAGACATCTCAATTGAACGCATTGGACATATCCTGCACGAGATTTTGGGCATGAGAAAGCCGTCTGCGCGATGAGTGCCGCGTTTACTCACACCGGAGAACAAGCGCAATGGTGAGATCAATTCAAAGACGTGCTGTTTGGCGCTGTTAAATCGAAATCCGGAGGATTTTCTGCGTCGTTCCGTGACCGTCGATGAGACATGGATTCATTGGTACACACCAGAGACCAAAGAACTATGCAAAACAATGGATTTTACCCGGTGAACGTGCTCCAAGGAAGGCCGGAAAGGTGTCAAAACAAAACTAAGCGTCGGATTGTCACTAACTTTTGACAGGCGGGCAAATGATGGAACACTCATTTTGGCTCAGTAGCGCCACATATATTCCAAAACGGGTACTTATCAAACAGCCCTCGTAGAGTCTCCTTAGTGTTTCGTGACGAGGTCTTTGGCTTCTTAGACCAGAGAAACAGTCATTAGCAAATGAAACTCCTGGTCAGATTTCTGATACGAAATGGCTTTATCAGGGTTATTGTGATATTCTGTCCAATTCGCATATGTTGTGCGTTTTTTCTTGTTGATAATATACTCGTACGTATACACTTAGTGCTGCCTTCATTCATAACTTAACCCGTTTCTGACGCTTCTGTTTCATTATTTGTAAATGCGCTAGTGACAGATAGCTTAGTTCTATCAATGCACATACAAGTAGTTGCACAGACTATTCGAAAATTGTGCTCCCGTCGTTGGGTGAATCTCTATGAGCAGCGAGCGTTCTCCCTAGTCACCCTATTCAATCTGACAAGTTTGTTAGTGATGCAAATTAGACATGGTTCCACATGGCTTTCTACAGACGCTGGTCTTCCAGCGTTTTCCCAGGATATTTTCTAAATTAAGAACATACCGGGCCTATAACCGCACTGTTAGGAGTTAACTAAATCTTTCGCAAATGGTTGCAGGGGTTTACACAATATTGTAGACAAATGTCTTATCTACGCGATGTTACGGAGACTTAATTACTTACTTAGTTGGCGCTACAGCCGAAGTGATCATGGGCCTCAACCAAGTAGCTTCTTCAGCTAGCACCACACCTGACTCCAGTGCCGCACTCCAAGTTGGGTGAGATTTCCTTCTAATTGCAGGTGCAAGCTTATATGTCGTCGTCCTCTTCTGCGCCGTCTTTCAGGGTTAGAATCGAAGACTTCTGGGGCCGGGGCTGTGGTGTCTTTTCGCTCAAGAGGTTAGATCCGTAGACACGAGACTAGACCGATATAGTTGTACCATAAAATTCGTGGCTGAATCTCCACATTCATTCCCCGGCCAAGTGCTTCTTCATCGGCTTTCAATTCTTTCTAGGGCGATGTTAAAAAAATCACATAAAAATCTTTCTAGACATTGAAGGTCTCGATTAATCCATTACCGACTCTGATTGAGCAGCGAGAGTTTTCCATAGTCAACCTGCGCATCCTGACGAATTTGGGAGAAATGTCGAAACTAGACATGCCTTTGCATAGCTCGTCCCTATGCGCGCTGTCATTCGCGACTTAGAAGTCGACAAATACATGGTGAATGTGGAATGGAAATGCACGAGTCTTTTCCAAAATTTGCCGTAGTGTGAATATTTGATCGATGGTGGACTTTCCTGGTCTTGAACCGCACTGGTATTGAACCCAGAAAGGGTTCAGTTACCGCAGTCAAAATAGTCTTTTTTCTTCTGGAATGGACAAACCATGTTGAGATTCCATGTTTCGGTCATGCTTTCCATCTTTCCAACCAGGTTATCTTTCACTGCCTTAAATTGCATCCACCCCGACATATTTGGTTTTTCCATATCCTCTGCATCGAGTGTGACTTTACTACCAAGTTTCCTTGCTCTGCGCAACACGTCAGAACGGAGACCTTTAATTTCGGGTCTTGTTGGCTTGGTATGTTGTTTTTACCTTTTGGTAAAACTTGGTGCGTTGTTGCTGCGCTTCTGCCTAAAGGTTGAGGAATGCATAAACAGAAAAAGTTCTGAAGGTTTGTAACGGCTGTAGCGTTGAATATCCCCACAATATTTCTTAATTTGTCTGCCGTCTGAGATGTTTGTAGACGTAAATGGTGATCCGATTCTATCTGGAATGTCCGCAGATCTAATACTGGAGGAGGAGGTATCCAAGCACCAAGATGATCAATTGGTTTGATAAACTTTTCTATTTTGTCATTTAAATAACCTAAAACACCTTTAACGTCAGAGATGAACCTTTTGCTTGTAGTCATTATCTCAAGATTTCTTGCCATTTTTTGTTCGGCCCATCCCACGACACTTCCTGGGTGGCGGTGATATCCGTTCTAAAGCAATCTAAGAGATTTGCTAGTTTTTTATCTGTACGTGGGTAGACTTCCAAGTTCCAAGTTACATGTTTTATAATCATTCCAGTCCTGTTAGATCTTCTGAAATGTGTTTTTTATTTTGTGATAGGACGCATATACACTCCTACCCACTCCAAATCTGTAGGACTAGGTCCTTTCTATGACGTTTGAGCAAAAGGGACCAAATATTCCAGTTCTTTTTGACTTCTATTTCGAGAAGCTCCTGCGATTTGAGGACGCCAATGATGATTTAAAAAAAATAAAAATACGTTTTCTATTTTTCAGAGTTGTTCTGTGATTTGAACCCATACGTTCCGGTGTAGCCATCGACGAAATTAACCACCGCAATGTGGGTTCCATGGTGTACCGGAGCGAATATTTTACTCGTAGTTAGGAATTACAGACACGAGTAACCGCTGTACTGTCAAATGAACAAAACTAAAATCGAGATTAATTTGGTTGTGGAAAAGCCTACAATGGACCCAAACGTATGCCTCATCTCTAAATTATTTGGTCTTTTGATGTTGGTCTGTAATATTGAGTCTACTGTGGACGTTCAGACGTTCACATAATGCAGGCAATAAATTTTGGGTCCGTTTTATTTATTAGCTAAAGTGGTCGTGACACTTATGAAAAGCAAGCTGTCATCAGTTGCACACTGATGATTTGTTAGGTTTCCCTTTCACTTTAGACCACCTAAGACGTGATTTCCTCTGCTCCATAGCCCTTCTGATGCGTATTTGGAAATCCTTTGAATCGGAGCGCTGCTGTCCTTATTAAACCATGTGGAGTTCCCGTATTTGTGCGACATTGACCGAGCAGCGGGCATTCCTCGTGCAGAATGATGCATATATGGATACACTTAAGAATGACGCCAAATTCGACTTAGCTCAGTATGGGGAATGATTGAAAATACCTGAACCTTCACGATATCTCTCGCCTAAAACCAACCTGATAGGGATAGGGGGATAGGGACAGTTTATTGACAAAAGCGCTTACGCATTACAGCGGAAAACATGTTACACTTATATTAAGGAGGCCGATGGTCCTATACATAACAAAGTCCAGAGGCGGTTTTTTTTCAGACGAATTTCGTTGGTATTTCCTGCAGGCATCTTACCTTTACTTTTTACTAAATAGAATTGTCAATGTTAATTTCCACAGATGCCCTAAATTTTTTCCTGGCTTAGCGTCGTGTATTGTCATTTCCTTTCTGAGAAACCAGCTTTTGCACGAAGTTAAAAAGAAACGAACCATGTACGCTACCTTGGTGTACTCCACCTTTAACTTCCAATTCTCTGCTTATTCCCGTTGTGCATTTATATGTAAACGTTGAATCGGGTCGTGTGTCTTATGCGATATTAGCTTCACCGATCAGTGGTTGTTGTGATTTCTCGTGTCGCCTTTGGGTCTGTGTCATTGGATAAGAAAGTCCTCCATCCACTGGTCAGGCATTCGAGCTTCTCCCATCATTTTAAATCAAAGGTTTCCGATTCCCGTTCATATTTCGGAGGGTTATTCGGTCCGACTATTCTCCGGTCCCGGGTTCATTTTTGCAACTGCTTCGCTAACTTCGGCTACCGTAAAATCTGTCATTTACTATTCGTGCGATATAACTTAGAGAAAATGAATTCTTCCCATCTCCACTGGCGGTGGACTCGTTGCTAACTCCCGAGCAATTGCAAATAATGCACATACACTGTCTGTCAGATCATTCCTAGACCTAGTCAGATCAGGACTGGACATTATGCATACGTATGCATACCTGTGGCTTCAAAAACGTCTAAAAGCTGACTGAAATTCCGTGAAAAGAATAATATAATCATCTCTTTAGTGCGGTCCCGTTTGCTTCTTGCTTGGCTGTTATAGGCTCTTAGACATTCATCAACTAAACAAGGTTTCGCTGTGGCGTTTGGATCAACGCCATTACGTTTGAGGTGATATTTTTGACAACCAGCTGACATTGGTGGACCCGATGTTCTAAGTTCAGTACAACTGGAATGAGACTCTGTATATTCGGACGCAAAAGACCACCATGGTCACCGTAATTGTAGCGGTTGACCGCTCATAGCACTTAGTTGGATTAGTGATATTTGGGATATCCGCATTCGTACCATATGAATCTTTTGGGGACAAACATCACCTCATAGTAAGCTGGGTACGAAACCGAATATGTATCTCTTTCATTCGGAGATTCCTAAGCGCCTTTATATGAATCCAGGTGAGGCCACGAAAAGATTTCTACCCACTGCAAAGTTGCCAATCCTGAAGTTGGCAGAGATGATGTCGGTTAAGCAATACTTTTCAGCGGTTACCGAAGATATTCTCCTTACCCAGCTTTCCACTTAAGATAGCCTTTTTTACCATATACAGGGATTTTGAGAACATTCCTGAGGCTTGGAAATTGCAAACGTCTTGAGTAGATCTATGTCGAATTACAAAACGCATTGGACTTGCTATTACTTAGCAAGCAAACTATTAGGTGCGCAACTAAGTTATTACAATATAAAAATGCAACTTTATTGTGAAAAAATGGTTACAAATGAATTAGTCAAAGTATTGCCCATCGCTAGCTACAACTTTTTCCCATCTTTCTGGCAGAGCTCAAATACCGTCACGGAAAAGTGTTCATCTTTTGAGGCTATCCACGAACCAAGCCATTTTTTTGTGTCATCATATGAGCGGAACTGCTGATCAGCCAGACCATGTGCCATCGAATGGGACAAGTGATAATCGGACGGCGCAATATCTGAGGAATATTATCATTCATTCGTTCCTGTATCCCCTTGTGGGACCTAGGGCTTTTAATATGCCTACGCGCCATCGAGTGAGGTTTCTTGAAACGTGCCTCAATTCTACCCAACTTTTTCCCAGTTGCCGTGCTTCCTTCTCAACTATTCTGCGCCACGTACTCCTAGGACCGCCGCGCATCCTGCCGTCCTGAGTAAGCGGGTTCCATTGCATCGCTTGGTTAGCTATGGACCAGTCACCCTTTCGGAGAGTGTGACCAATCCACTGCCACTTTCGTCGTCGTATGGTTATGCCTATAGGTTCATGGTCCGTTCTCTGATAAAGCTGTTCGTTAGAGATACGGCTTGGCCAGCATATCCTTAAGATGTAGCGTAGGCACCTATTGACAAACGTTTGCAGCTTCCTCGAGATAGTGGTGGTCACCCTCCAGTTACCACATCTATATAGTAGCACGGATTCAACGTTGGAACGGAACAGACGTAGCTTGGTGCATTTCTTCGCCAAACTGTGGATAGCGTCCCAAACGCAGATTTTGCTTTGCCTATGCGGTTGGCCATATCCAGTTCGGTTCCGCTATCGGTTGAGACAATACTCCCAAGGTATTGGAAACACTCTACTCTCTCAACCGTCTGTCCAGCAATACATATATGAGTTGATGACTTTGGTCTTAGGCTGATCATTTTTGTTTTTGCCGAGTTAATTTTCGATGTAAGAGTCCATCGAATTCCTCCTTTTCCTGTTAACAAGGCCGCATTCAGCACATCGCTAATCACCAATAGAAACAGTATTGGTGAAAGTATGCAGCCTTGCCTAACCCCGCTTTGGACTTCGAATTCCTCAGACAGTCGTCCTGTGTGTAAGGCGTGACATGTGGACCCATCATATGTAGCCTTGATAATTGCTATTAATTTATCAGGAATGCCTCTTCTGCGCAAGGCACGCCAGATAAATTCCCGATTGACACTATCAAATGCCTTTTCAAAATCGATGAACAGCAGGTGAAGTGGTGATCGGTACTCAACACACTGCTCGATGATGATCCGCAAAGTGTTGATGTGGTCGACATAAGAGGGTCCAGAGCGGAAACCTGCTTGTTCGGCGTCGAGTGTGTCTTTGATGTGTTCTTTGATTCAGTTCAGGATGATTTTAGCTATTATCTTAGCCACAGCAGGCAGCACACAGATACCTCTCGAGCTTTCGCACTGCATTAGATTGCCTTTTTTAGGGAGCTTGACGATCATTCCCTTCTTCCACTCGTCCGGAAAACTCTCGGCTTCCCATGTTCTCCCGACAATTGGGAACAGTAGCTCAGCTGATGCCGTGATGGCGTAGCTAGAAACAGCTCCCCAGGTATGCCGTCAAGTCCTACCGCCTTATTAGTTTTCAGTGCTTTGATCGCGACAATAATCTTCTTGGCGCACTGTGGGAGCTCTCAGTCGGTCTACTTTGAACCTAGGTATTCTTGTGTCGATAGATCTTCACACGGCAGCAGTGCGTAATTGGACGGTAGCTATCATAAAATGGTGATTTCGTACCAACCCCATGTCTGCTCCTCGTGTATTTCGGACGTCTAGAAGACTACTTCTAAAACGGCGACTGAGGGCAAAATGGTCGATTTGGTTAGAGGTTGCTTGCCTCCAATTGACACCCAGCCGATTTTATTTGCAGGCCTTGTGCTCAAACATGGTGCCACCTATGAAAAGAAGATTTGCGTTGCAAAAGTCAACAAATCTCTCGCCGTTGTCATTGCGGCTGCCTAATCCGCGCCGTCCCATAACATGTTTGAGCCCTTCGTTGTCGCTGCCTACCTTGGCATTAAGGTCCCCCATCATAATGACAATGTAGCCGTTGGGTGTTGCATTATAAACAGCTCCCAACTGGTTGTAAAAGGCCTCCTTTTCTTTCTCAGACGAACCATCAGCAGGGGCGTAACACTGTATAATGGTGACGCGACGTTCTCTCGTCCGGAATCTGGCCGTTAAAATCCTATCAACGTGCGGCTGCCAGGAGATTAGGCCTCTGCGTGCTGTAGGTGTTAACAGCAGTCCAACTCCATATCCACGGGGGCTTCCGGTTGGTCTTCCGGTCACCCACATCTAACCATCTTATCTCGATTACTCTCAATATGTCCAGCTTATATCGCATAAACTCATGCTCTAATTGAAGGAATCTGGCGTTCTGAGGTCCTTCACTCTGAGAGTCAAAGAGCGTCTTCACATTCCAGAAACCAATCTTAGTCCGGGTACGATAGCCAAGGGTCGTCAACGTGTTATCAGTCCTTATCCGAGGCACTAAGTCGGTTTCCGTAGCGGGCTGGTTTCGATAAAGCGGATTTCTGGGCCAGGTTACCTAGTCTAGGCATAAGACTCTAGACAATCTCGCACTTGCAATTTTGGCTTACCTGTATACACGTAGTTGTCCGGGGACCACCTCGGTAAAGCAAGCACTACATTACGAACTTGATTGTTGCCCTACTGGTCCAATCCATGTTTTGAACAGTCAGTAGTTTCCCGATCAATCGCCATGCAGGTTTTTCGCGCAGTTCTCGCCTCAATCGCATCAATTGAAGTCGATACCGTTCCCCAGTGATGATTTCGTTGTGTTTCAACAGTTCATAATGAATAACACCCACTTGGTCCCACCAAATACACAGCATAACCTTCGCAGCGTGAGTATTCTGTCAAGCCGACGACGTAGAAGCATAACCGAGCACTCCCTATGACTTTCTTCTCTTTGAGTTGCTGTAATGAATCCATTTTTCATCACCCGTTACGATGCGATGAAGAAAACCCTTCCTGTAGCAGTTGATCACAAGCGAAAAAACGTCCCTTGGCTTCAAATCATAAGGAACCCAAGTTCCTTGTTTTTGAATCATTCCCAACGCATGCAATCGCTTGGAAATGCTGAAGCAAGCTCTTGCGTTTGACACGGATTCTCATCGGCAATGCCTCTAATTCAGCGTCTTCGAAGGATTTTGGCCTTCTTTCGCGTAAGGTAAGGTAAGGTCCTTGCAATTCATATCCAGGTCCGAACATACCATATTTCTCTTTTCCAAGTAAGTTTTCAGTTAAATCTAAAAAGTCAGACAGGCTCTGAAAAATAATAAAAACTTGAGTTGTCAACCGCTTAAGTAGCTGAGGTCTGGTTTGAGCCATACCAAGGAAGCATTCCCACTTGTACAGGAGGTCCTTTTCTGTTGTGGCGATGGGAAATAATGGGTCTAAACACCAACAGCACTGGCAAGAAGTAAGAGTACTCCAAAAGCAATTTATCAGAGATGTCTCACAGAGGCACAAAAACGACGACCTCAGACCTATTGCCATGGCGTAACTCATAGTTCTGATGGTGTACTAATGGCGGCTCGACTGTTGTGATGGCGGTATGGTGTACACTGTACACTGTACGTACGCACTTAAGAGGAATTAAAAATTTATACCGAAGCGCATTATGAAAATGAAAGGAGGACTCTTGGCTTTTGCACTACTCATACCCTGCCTCCAAACTTGTCGGCTTTGGCTCTGGCATCTCAAGATTGAATTCCTCGTTTAATTGTTGTTTTCCTTTTGCTTTCATCGGTGTGGTGTTTTCAATTTTGTTGCCTTCTGTTTTCGATGAGTGTTCTCGTTGCTGTTTAGCTAGGAACTCATCAAAAAATACGAAATTGTTGACGTTTTCCCTCATCAACTTCTACAGGTGTTTTGTGTTGTTTTATTTTTTATTGTATGCCTCGCTCTTGTATCTGTATCTACTCGTATTTGTCAGTTTTAGGTGATGTGATGAGTTTGTTTGTCTCGAGATGTTTTCTTGAATAACTCTAGTGCTCCGGTCTGGACAGGCACATCCATACATCTGTAGATACTCGTACTTCAGTGTATAATATGTAAATGAAAAAAGTTTGCGAAAAAGCACACAGTTTGATGGAGTTACTCGTAAGAGGATAAACAACAGAGTGCTCGTAGAAGATACAAATGAGACGCTGCTGATACTAATGATAGTCTGATTTCGACGTAAGGTTTAGTTATAAGTGTACCCTCGCACGTTTTTTCAATTTTATTTAATTACACATGTACATGCAAGCATCCATACATACAATACATACATAGATGTGCTATATATTTATTTGTATAATTTGTTTTTCCAATTAAAAAGTTTATCTAGATGTTGTGGTAAGAGATTGTTTTGAGAATAAATTATTTATCTAAGTTCAAAACAGTGTTACGCATTTGGTGACCTTTATTAATGGAAATTTTTTTTCAATATTTCTTTTCTTGATTTCATTTTAGATGAAATACACATCAGCGGAAGGAAATAGGGTAAATTGTTTTCAATTTTACTTATTCCCATTTTTTTGTTTTTTTTTTTTTGATTCCGTTTTGTCTATGCTTTTGTGGAATGCATGCGAAATTAGCTCTTTCCCATTTACATATGTATGTACATAGAAGATCTTTTCACACATTAGTTGTAGACACTAGGAGAGGTCCAAAAATCCGTGGAAACAAGGGTCTAGAAATGGAATGAAACAGGGGCCTTTCTTTCCTCTTCAATACTGTCCCTCTTGTTCTCGGTATATCCTTCAGAATGCGGCATTAGTTTGTGTATACTCTCAAATGATTGTCCTTTCATTGTGCTGTAAAATTTTGACCCTATAGCCTTATTGAGCTACTGCAATTGATTTTGTTTCGATTCAGGATCATGTTAAGTCATAGAGTTGAGTTCTTCGCTCCGTAGATCCAAGAAGCGCGTTGACGCTTCAATAAATTGTGTATATAGTTTACTTAACTTCCATCGTAGTAACACGTTCTCTGGTTAGTATAAGGGCATCAACCATACCTATGTAACATGGTTTTACCAACATCCGCCTCTTTTCTAGCTGCTGAGATTCCTTTTCAACTATTCTTTGGCACGTTATACTAAAATACCTGATTTTACGCTCAACCGCTCATACTATGCATTCTCGAGCGCTAGGTATCTGGGTATCATGCTTGACCCAAAACTTAACTGGAAGCAAAACATCGAGCACAGAGTAAGGAAAGCATGCGTCGCCTTCTATGCCTACACCAAAACCTTTGGAAAGAAGCGGGGACTTCAACCAAAGATGAACTTGTGAATGCACAGCCGTAGTGCGTCCAATTTTCACCTACGGGTCACTAGTATGGTGGCCCGCATTGAACAAAGGTTAGATTAGATTAGGTAGATGCATGTGCCATCACACAGACACCAAAACGGGCCATCGTCAAAAACATTGGAAATTCTGCCTTATCCTCCATCTCAACGCTGTCAGCTCTTTGGACAAAGCCAATCTGCTTGCTGCACTCTTTGCGGCTAGCTTAACACTCCCAGATTGTGCTTTATCTCCGCCTACCCTTGAGTGCGTCCAATCTTCATTGGGACGAATCCACTTTCCCACTCGTGTAGTAGCAAGAGCACTTAAAGATTTCAACATTCACAAATCCGCTGGTCCAGATGGTATATCTCCCCTCCTTCTGAAGAGGTGTTCTTCCTCGCTGGCAAAACCACTGCGTAAGGCTTTTCATCAATCCTACTTTTTATGACTCTTTCCGAGCAGATGGAAAACAGCACTTGTCCTAAAAAAGGCGAATCTTCTTCACTCTCCTCCTACCGACCCATTGCACTATGTCCCTTCTTTCCAAGGACATGGAAATGCTGATAAAACGTCAGCTAATGAAATGACCGGCAATACGGTTTTCGTTGCAACAGGTCCACTGGTGATTTAATGGCATGTCTCACCACAGTGCACTGGTGCCTGCCTGATTGACTTGGAAAAAGCCTTCGATACCGTATGGTTAGAGGGACTCTTTTTCAAGCTGGACAGGTTGGGCATTAGTAAACCACTGCTATATATTCTTTTTGACATGCTCTCCAGTAGACAGTTCGTCGTGAAGAATGGCGATGTGACTTCTGCTGGAATATTTAACATTAAAAACGGTCTGCAACAGGGTGCGGTAAATTCGCCGATCCTATTCAACATTTACACAAGTGATCTGATAGGTTCACTTCCCCATGCCATAGCGTACGCAGACGACCTAATTGCGTACAGATCAGGTCCAAAAATCGAGGTCATTAATATGCTTTTGCAACGTGACTTCGACAAAATTAAGCAATATTGCGATGACTGGAAGTTGAAAATCAACTTTCAGAAGTCGGAAACCATTCTGTTTAGGACGCCTTTGTCTGGGGCCTCTAGGGATACCAGAAAGAATTGGCGAAAGTTCTCTATCGTCGGACAACATGGACAGCCACTTGCTTGTCGAAATGTAGTCAGATACCTTGGGATCTGGCTAGATCAATATCTATATTTTAACAAACATATAGATGTTGCTCTGGCCAGAGCCAGAGGTGCTTTTGCCCTTACAAGGAGACTGTTTTACAACAGCCAACTCGATGCGAGGGTGAAGGCGATCTGCTACATGGCCCTTATCAGGCCTATGCTTGTGTTTGGATGTCCCGTGTGGTTCAACGTGAGAGCAAGTTTATTGGAAAAGATTCGGGTGTTTGAGAGGGCTTGCCTTAGGGCTTGTCTTCGCTTATACAGAACACCAGAGTCTGAGTACATAAAATTCTATCGTAATGAGGTCTTGTACAATAGGGCGAACCTAATAAGAGTGGACAATTTTGTTATTAAGTTGACTCGAAGGCACATTGCAAGAGCAATGACCTCATCGAACAACCTGATCTCCGGGGCTTACTACCCTAATTATATGTATCACGAGAGAGTTCGCTTAGACGGCTATGTTCCTCCAGAAGCGTTTCTCTACCTTGATAGCAAAGGTCTGATCCAGGACAGATTGGCTGTGCCGCTAATCTTCCACGTTGCTCGAACAGCTGCGGACAGGCGACTCAACTACGACAGAGACGTCGCACACGGCAGTGCGGAGCGTCTCCGGTTCAGTAGGGCGGTAGGGAGTCGCGATATGAGGGATGTTGCTCGGCAGCACCAACAATTTTGGTGGCTTTTAGAAGGAGGGGATGCTTCGTCGTCGAATTCCTCCAATTCTTAGTAGCTTCATGTGAAGCAAAGTGGGTCGCCTAATTTTTTTTTAGCCATGGCCGACTTACATAGTTTTAAGTAGGAGTAAGTTAGATTTAAGAAAAAAAAATATATAAAAACCAAAAAAAAAATTAATAAAAATAAAAAATTCAAAAAAAAAAACATACATCTATATATATATACATATATTTATATATTAAGTATATATATATTATGTATATATATATATATGTATGTACTAGATGTAAGTAGTTTAAGTAGATTAAGACTTATTTTTAGGTAGTTTTTAGGATTTTAGTTTTAAGTTTTATAATAAAATAGAAAAAAATGTCATGTTACTAAGTTTTTTTTGTAAAAAATGTTTTCTTAGTTTTAATTATAATGAATAGAAATAGTATAGTATAGTAGTAAGGTACGTCGAAAGACATAATTTAAGTGTTAGGTTTAACTTAGAGTGCCCGCATGGGGCCAGTAAGTTAGAATAAGATAATTTTAAGTTAATTAAGCTAATTTTTAAGCATTTTTTGTCTAGCAAGTAAGAGTAAATTAAGTAATACAATAAAAATGCATATAAACTGAACTGAACTGGCATGTCTCACCGAAAAGTGGAATCAAAGTCGTCTACACCAATCTGGCGAAAGCAAGATAGTTGCGCTTGATATTTCTATGGCATTTGACAGAGTTTGGCATCAGTCTCTTTTGTCGAAAATGCGTGCGTTTGGGATCGACGACTCTCTTCTTCAGTAGATTAGAAATTATCTTTCGGAACGTTCAATTCAAGTTATCTTGGATGGTTTCAAGTCCGATATTCACAAAATAAATGCTGGTGTGCCCTAGGGCTCGCTTCTGTCTTCCATCAACGATCTCTTGTCTGCTACTTCCAATTTAATATATTCCTTTGCTGACGACAGTACCCTCTGCTTTTCATATTCGTTCCCGGACTCACGCCCCTGCTCTTCGGCTGTAGAACGGGAAAGCCAGCGTATGTTAAGCTCATTAAATTCTGATATTAACAGCATAACTAATTAGGGAACCACTAACAGAGTAGAATTTAATGCTTCCAAAACACGATGCTGACTGCTGTCGTTAAAGCGAAATTTAAACACCCAGCCGTTATCCATGAATGGCACTTGCATCGTTGAAGCCGAAAAACTTTCCATTCTCGATATATGTGTCAGTGACAACTTACGTTGAAATGACCACATATTCGGTGTCGTCAAAAATGCAGCGAAATATTTTACCCCCTCTGATCTGGCCTCAATATATAAGGCATTCATCCGCCCAAAAGCAATGTCCACATCTTGTCAGGTTCTCCTAAAACATCTCTGCACCTGTTAGATAGGATTCAAAACCGTGCGATAAAAATTAGGTCTTACTTATATCACTCAAACAATGGACACCCTCGAACACCGACGTAATGTCTCGTGTCTCACTCTGTCTTATCGCTATTTCCACCACCAGTGCTCCATAGAAATCGCCAGTAGTATTCCGCTCCTTCAAACTTTAAATCGTAACACCCGTCTCGCTATGAACGCTCATCAGTTTCGGACGTACTCTAAAATATCGTGATTCTTTCCTAATCCGTACAACTCGCTTATGGAATGCCCGGCCGATCTCTGTATTTCCTGGTCGTTATAACTTACAAACATTTAAAAACAATGTACATCGGTGCCTGTCTTTTCTTCCTGCCTAAATTTCCTTCGGCCGCGCTGTGTACGAATATTTTTAGGGTACACAAACCCCTTGAGCGCGCGCTCATTATAAAAAAAAAACAAAAAAAAAATCGCTATTCCTGTGAAACCAATCGAATTTGCCTTCTAATGGTAAAAACCTAAACAATCGCCCTGGTGAAACACTCAATGTCCCTGCAAAAGTCAAGAAGGCCTTTGAAGTTCGTGCCGTCTATTTCCTTTAGGTTTTCGAAGAAGTATTTCCCTAAAATTTTTCTTCGACTACGCGAAATTGCCTCGCATTCACACCGTATGTGTGTTATGTCCTCAACAGCTTGCAGATCACCGCAGAATCTGCAAATAACCGTATCTGACAATTTGAGTCTCTTTATGTGTTTCCACAGGAGACAGTGTCCTGCGCGGATTCTTATTACTGTCCTAAGCTTCCCCCTGTTTAATTTTATTAACTTCCTGCATCTTTTGCGGTCAAAAAGCTTCCAGAGAGCCTTTGATACCCTGTGTTGGCAGTCTGTGTGATTTTTTCCTCGATGGGTGGTTTGATGTTGGCAGCCTCACTTTTGTCGAGTAGCCCTCCTTTTCTTGCAAGCTCATCCGCTTGTCCATTTCCTTTAATATCGCAGTGTCTGCACTGCCACCCAGCACAGTCTTACCCGGTGCTGACTGCCTTGAGTACTGTGCGATAGCCGCTGACTGTGTCAGAGTTGACGTTGGTTGATTCCATTGCTTTGAATACGGCCTGGCTATCGATATATATAGCGATATCTCTTTCGGATACCGATCTCATCTGCATTAGCTTAGCCGCCCTGTGCACAGCCAGAACCTCTGATTGGAAGACACTGCTTGCGTCCGGTAGTCTTATAGACACTCTTAGTTCTGAGTCTTCCGAGAATATACCAGAACCTGTTCCTTCCTCTGCCTTTGAGCCATCTGTGAAAATTGTAATTCCATTTGACGTGATTATTGCAGTTTTTTTCGTAGTCCTCCCTCTCCGGATAAATTATATCATACGGGATGTCGAAGTCGATCAAGGAAGGAATTTCATCCGTTAGAACTGGATTGCCTGGCAGTAGCTCCGCTAAGACCGTGCATTGTCCGACATTACTGCTCTTGAAGCAATCCAAATTAGAGAGTCGTATCGCACTGTTTCCAGCAAGTTTTTTGATCTGTAAATCAAGCGGTGTTAGGTGCAAAAAGGTGTCTAATGCTGCCGTGGGGGTGGTACGGAGCGCACCTGTAATAGCTATGGAAGCTGTTCTTTAACTGCTGCTAATTTGCCGTTAGTGCGCCGTTAGTGCGCCGTATGTAAGTGTGGGTCTTACCGCCGCCATAAAAAGAGCATTATATACTTTTCCGCTACATTAAGATTCGAATTCAGGTTTTTGTCCAGAATCACATCCAGACACTTCGTGCTGTCCGAAAGGGACAAGTCCACTCCGTTGAGTTTTGGGAATTTGAATTGAGGTATCTTGTACTTTCTGGTCTCAAGCTTTTTGCTCAAGTGCTGATCGTCTTCAGGGCAACCTCCGTAATGTCGCTTAAAATGTTTAAGTATTTTCCCTGCACTATTATGACCACGTCATGTGCGTATGCCGTGGCACTTATTCGTACTCGTATACCCATTGTACTAAGATTTTTGAGGATGTTATTGATAACCAGCACCCACAGGAGTGGCGATATGACTTCCCCCTGAGGGGTTCCCCTAGTTACGGACGCTCTGACCGAGCTTTGCCCAGCGAAACAGTTTATTTTCCTGCTTGCAAGCATGTTGCAAACCCAGTTTATAATGCCCTGTTCAATGTTAGCGTGTCTACTAGACCATTTTTAATAGCAGTGAACTCCACGTTATTGAAGGCTTCCTCAATATCGAAGAAGGCCGCCATCGTAAACTCACCGAAGTGCAGACTCTTCTCTATTTTCCCCACCAACTCGTGCAGGGCAGTTTCTACAGATTTTCCTTTCATATATGCAAGCTGTGACTCAGTCAAATAGCCCTTACTGCATCTATTCCTGATGTGAATTTCCAATAATCGCTCTAGGGTTTTAAGCATAAATGATGACAGACTCATTGGTCTGAAACCTTTTACTGTTATATGCCTCTGTGTGCTAGTTTAAGGTATAAAAACAACCTTAGCTTCCCTCCAAGCTATTGGTATGTATCCTATTTTTAGACTGTGCCTAAGAATTTCCAGAATTTTTTGGATGGCTACCTCCGGTGCTTTCTGTAGCATACTCGGTAGAATACCATCATTGAGCAAAGGTTATAACCCCACGAAATTAAAAAGACTCCAAAGAATAGCCAGTTTAGGCACCACGGGCGTAGGGAGCTCGGCCTCAACAGATGTCTGAGGTAGCTTTTGGCTTACCACAGAGTGGCCTTGCTTGGCTGCTTAAAAGTATGTCGAACGGTCTCCCCTTGATGTGGAGGTGATACGTCGAGGTATCGCCTTCGGGGTTAGGAATGGACTCCCGTTGGTTGACGTGGATCGGATCTCCTCCATAGAGGTGGAAGATTTGTCCCCTAGGAGTGTAAGATCCTGCCTTCCGAATGTGTCCGGTCTATATGGGACAAGGCAGGGTTACTTACAATTCCTTTCACGACATGTCAACCATGAGCGGGCTCCCAGAACTGAGTTTCAATCTCAGTCTGGGTCCTTGAATGCGTTTCTGCATAAAAGATGCCGTAGCGAGATTGCAGGCTGCTCGTGCGGAGCTCCCACTGAGGATTGGATGCATGTTTTGGTAAGCTAGGGATTGGTAAGCTATGGACCTCGCTTATAATGGGGAAGCCTGACAGAGCTAAATTCGAAAAAAATTAGTAGATTTCCAAATGAGATTTTCCGACAATGATGTCATAGATGCCATAGATGTAAGCTGCTCTATTGGAAATGACCGGAAGTTTGCGAAACTCGACCGAAAGCTACATTCGGATACGACGGAAACGTCAGGAGCACTTAGAACTCATGTTCCAGCTTGATCTGTGTGAGGTCGACCCCCTTGTGGGAGTATCGTGGTGGCTGTGAATACGAATATATCAAAATCGCGGGGAGGGTAACACGGGGCTATGGCTTATCTTTAACCATTTAATGGCTATGGAACTGGTGTCATGACGATTAGAATGACTGAGGTATTAGATAGGCTTTGACCCTTCATCAAAGTGGAAATTCGGGTTCTACACATGACTTTGAATCTGGTATTGGTGATGGTATTGTACTACTCCTAGGGCGCTGATCAAAGCATTGTTCTGATATCTTGTACGAAGAAGTACCGTAGAATTGAGCCTTCACAGCAGGTTCCTCCTGTTAACATCTAAGGTCCTTTTTTTTATGTGCAATAGATGCCATATGTAATTTGGACTCATGTACATGTATAGGAATAGTTGGGCTATCTACGAAAACGGGTTAGCCAAACGAGTATTGCTAAGGATGCCTTGTGTCTCTTCATATGAATCACCTCTCTTGATAATGGATCATGGCCGTAGTATTTAACTTAGATGGAGTTTTCCTTAGAAGAGATGCTTAGATGGTTGGTTCGATGGACCCGCAGAAGTTCATTCAAAAGTTCATCTTAATAAGGTGCAACAATCTCCCTCTTTAACTGCTTAGTACCCTCTTTGTAGGTGGACCACTTAAAGGCCCATTCTTTATTGAATTTACATACTGATTTTGACCTATGGAAAAGCTTTCCAATTTTCAAGTTACGACAAGGTGGTCGACTCTTGCCGAATAGGGATAGAGAACAGGCAAGAGAACTCTTGATGGGACAATAACCTACAGATTTATCCAAATCTCTGCCAAAGATTTCCATATTCGCCATCCGTGGGTCTCTTAAGTCGTTTTTTCTTCTTCATCAGTGTCGCTTTTGTCGCTAGGTGAACTGTTGGGTCAACGTGTCAAGCGGCCAAACAAATCTGACCAAAACTTTCTAAGAGTTTGCTCTTTCAGAATAGGAAATATCACAGCGCTATCATAGGTGTCATCACTGGACACTGCCTTATAGGCAACCTTGCAAGAAGGCTTAGCGTTTTTACAAACGACTATCTACGGCATCTACTCTGTACATCCCCAGTTTTCTCACTAATGAGGAAACTCCACTTAAAGCCTTCTTCTACGATGACTTAAGCGATCTAAACAATACAGACGTTAACAGTCTCTTACGCTTCGTCGGAAGCTCAAATTGATACCAAGACTAGGAGGATAACAGATCCACGTGTCATCATAATGGGCCAATGGGCCAATAAGTCTAAGTGGATTGGATTTTCAACAGCCGTTCTAACCTAAACCCAATCCAAAGGGATTCTTTTCACACCCGCCAGATGGTATACAGGGTGACTGACTCGGCCCTGAGACGGTCGAAGAAAGCATTGCACGCTGCACGCAAGTGGCTCTGCGGTATTTTGGCCCATTCCCGGCGAAGTGCTTGTTTGAGGTGGTCCAAACTTTGGTATTTTTTAGTGCCAACCTTCGCCTTCAAAATACCCCAGACAGAGAAATCCAACGGATTTGCATCCGGAGAATTTGCAATCCATTGTGTCGAAGAAATGGAGTGTGGAACATTGCTTTTTAACTAATTTTGGTTGACGCACGCTTTGTGAGACGGTGCCGAGTCTTGTTGAAATGTCCACGGTTTCCGACCGAAATGATTGTTTGCCCAAGGCTTCAATACTGCCTCTAAGACAGTTTCACGATATATGATCGCATTAATTTTAACGCCACGGTCCAAAAATACGAGCGGAGAGCGACCATCGGCGGTTGTGGCGGCCCAAACCATCACCATCCTGCTGCCTGCTTTCTGGTGGCCGTCCGAAGGTGTAAATTTTCGAAGGACCTCTCTGGCAAGTAAACTCGGTCATTTCGTTTGTTGACATATTGTTCGATAACAAATGGCGACTCATCGGAAAAAACCAAATTCGGCAACTCACCACTTTCGTGCAAGCGTAGCAACTGCTTCGCTTTTTTGGCTTTTTTCCGTGGCGGTGTAGGATCGTGTGCTTTTTGGAACTTCAATGGCTTGAGCCCAAGCTTATTTTTCAGTATATGTTGCATCCGTTCCAGCTCACGAGCCATTTTTCTTCCACTTCGACGCGGATTTCGCTCAATTCGAGCCTTCTCTTTCCGAACCATTTCTGCCGATGTTGCTGTTTTTTTATGACCACCTCCATGGCGTTTTGCAATGCTGCCAGTATCACGGTAACGAGCTATGGTTCGAGACACAAATGATTTATTCACGTTGAGGTGCTGGAGGGCTCTAACAATAGCTACTTTTGGTTTTCCAGTCAAATAGAAAGCAATCACACTATCACGTTTGAATTCCATCGCGGATAAAAATTCTTCAACACAACTGAGACGCAAATAGTTTAAAAGGCTTGTAAATAATAAAATTATCTGTCATGTGTCAAAATTTGAGCTCACTGTCATGAACGGTTTGGAAATTATAGCAGTCTGAAGTTGGTTGCAGTTCGAATCAGTGAGGGTGTAGTATGATGATAGAGAACACTCGCTGTTCATCAACGGTTAGCAACGATTTTCTCAATAAAAATCAGCGGAAAAAAGCTATGGAGCTCTTGCTGAAGTAGTTAAAGCAGCAGCTAAAACAGGGCCCAAGATCATTATGTTGGTAAAATGTTAAACTCGAGTAGAATGAAAATCACAAGTGTCATCACCGATTCCAGTTGGAAAAGGTATACAAGTATATATGAAGCTATAAAGATATTTAAGTGTATCTCATTCTAATTTCCCGTATTTGTTTCGTAATCCTCACAGATCACACGTCTGGTTGCGCCACCAAAAAAAAAAAAAATCAAAAATCAAAATAAAAACAATATCTTTAATCTGGGCCGCATTTTATTACCAATTTTACGAATGAGTAATCCCCAATAACTAAGAGGCTTACTAAGTGTTCTACCTAAACGCGATAACAAAACAATTTCCCTCCGAGAGCAACAGGAAGAAATAGGGATTACCGGTTCCTTAATCTAAAGATTTACCATACTTTGTGTTGCAATACGAATAAAAGAAAAAAAAAAAAAAAACACAAAAAACAAAATAAAATAAAGAGCATCCAATAAAATGGGGAAATTAATGAACACATCCAAACCCACACAAGATGGCGATAAAACGGAAAAGACATGAACAACGGAGGAAATGAGGAATTTGAAGTATTTATGTGAATTTTAGCTGATGCTTCAGAGAGGGACTGCTTAAAAGTTGTGACTGGTTAAGGACGTGTCTGTATTCCATGTATATACAGTGTATCTCCTCTCATTGGGAAAGGACAAGGATATGGAGAAAATTCCTATAAGATACAACTATCATCCATTCAACGGATAAATGTGCTAGATAATATGCAAAGTTATGTAGGCCTGACACTTCACTTATTAATTCCATAATATACGAGTAGTTCATCAAATAAGGGTTGCTCCTGATCGAAGATTAATGTAAGGGCGCATTATGAATAGATTTGGCTAACTGACCCTTAGTCCTTTAACCAATTGATTCGATGATTCGATGATTCATCTATGGTTATGACATTTTGCCCCATTACCATAAAAGAGTATTTTTTTTTTTAAATTCTGGAAACGTGGCATATTGAAAAGGCGATGTCGTAAGGGATCCACTGTGCTAATGTTGATACAACAGGACCGCAGGGATGTGTGTATTGTGTAACAACGGAAGTAGGGACGGGTAATGATAATGTCTGGGCATGATGTCCTGGAGAAAAATGAGTAAGACACTTCTAAACCATATCTCAAATCTTCTGGAACATGTGCTGCCTTTCCACCGTAATCATGTTTTTATCGTTTGTCCTGTTGAAGTGAATTTAAAATTCTGATAGAAGAAACTGTTGGATGTTTGCTGTTTGTCCTGCATTGGTAGAATGAAACCAATGAATTTCTGAAGCAAGTACAATAAAACGAGTAGAGATAAACGCAACATTTTGGTGGTTGCTGAGGCCCCCATTTATTGGCTTAATACAGCTTAATCTAACTTAAAAAGTAGGACTAAAAACTAACAGAAAGACTTAAGAGCTAGGGACCAAAGGAGTGATGGAGGAGATCTTGTTTGAGACGAGGAGTGGCAGAGGTTTGAGTTGACCTTTCGGAGCATGCGGGAGATTGGTTCGTTGGAGCCATAAGAAGAGCGGTGGACCGGTAGAGACGAGGACAACGTAGATTGCGGGGGTTGGTATTGAAGGAGATGGAGCTCAAAATGGATGCGCAGTCGATGGAACCTGAGAGCAGTCGATGAATGAAGAGAATGTCAGCAGTATTCCTACGTTCTTCTAACGAATTCATGTTGAGAAGTTTGAGGTGGTCTTGATAGGGAGGCAAGAATAAAGGGTCGTTCCAGGGCAGACCACAGAGAGCAAATAGGAGGAATCGACGTTGAATACCCTCGATTCGGGAAACACGAACCCGGTGAAAGGGGGAACAAGCTTGACTGACATACTCAAGCAGAGGGCGAACAAAGGCAAAATAGAGAGATCTGGGTTGGAAAATTCCTTGAACCACCGTTTAATAAAGCCAAGCGATTAGTTGGCTTTGAGGATCATCTTATCGATATGCGAACGGAAGAAATTAAGCTCACAGTCGAATAATATGCCAAAGTCTTGGAAAGACTGAACCAGGGCAATTGGTTGACCATAGAGCATATAATGTCGGAGAGGAGATTGGACATTTGGCAATGTTAAGTTCTAGGCAGTTTTGAAGCACCAGATTGGTCGTCAGCGTAAAGGGAGAGGGAGGAGTGTTTAATGACCCTTTCAACATCGTTAATAGTAAGAATGAAGAGAAGAGGCCCAAGATGACTGCCTTGTGGAACACCAGATGACTCCATGAATGGAATAGAAAGGGCGGATCTAAACCGAACACTATAATAACGGGAAGAAATCCATTTCAATAAAAGAGGCTCGAAACCGAGGACAGACAATTTGAAGAGGATCAATTGATGAGATATCTTATCGAACGCTTTAGTAAATCCAGTTGCGATAACATCGATTTCTTTGCCATCCTCTAAGGCTGCGAGAGAAAAGGACGCGAATCAAACTAGGTTTGTGGTAGTTGATCTACCTTTTAGAAAACCATAAAAGGCTTGCATTTGAAGCTTAAGGCTTCGTATAAAATGCTTAGGTCCCTTTTTGTATATCGGAATTATAAAAGAGGTCTTCGAAATCTGGGGAAATTCTCCCTTTGTAAAGGATAGACGAAACAAGTAGGAAAGGGGTAGAGACAGGTTGGAAGAGCATTTTTTAAGAAACACGGCGGGGAGTCCATCTGGGCCAGGTACAAGTTAATTTTTAAGATTTAGTAACTTTTCTTCAATAACTGCAGGATCGAACTTTTGAGTGAGAAAGGGACCAACTGAGAAATTTAGTAGATCGTTGAAGTAAGAGGGATCTGGTTCAAAGGAGTTGTTGGCAAATGATTGTTTGAAAAATGTAGCAAAAAAGTTGTCGCTGATAGGAGGATTGCTTGAAGATTTAGTTTCGAAAGCGAGGGAGGAAGGATAACCATCAGTCTTACTTTTGCAATTGACTAATTGAAAAAAGGACTTGGAATCATTTATGATATTGGTTTGCGCACTATTCAGGTAGCGTTAATAGAGAGAGTTATAGAGTTCAATGAAATGAAGATATGCATCTAAATAATTTGAATAGTCGGAAGAAGAGTGGGTGCGAAGGAATACCGCTCATAACTTGTTTCTTTTGTTTCGTAGAGAGCGAAGTCTACGACTATACCAAGGAGGGGATGTAGAAGTAGCTTTATGGCTCGAATATGGCACATAAAAGGAGATGGATTTGAATATTTCGCTGTAAAAAATGGAAAGGGCAGCGACCAAAGACAGACTGGTAAACTCGAATGAAGCCCTGCGTAGATAGATATTGATTTTATGGGAATTAGCTTTGTGAAAATTGTAAGAAAATAGAACTGCTCGGGGAGGTGACTGGTGGGGAGAGTTGTGGAAAAATGAAAGAAGAAGTGGAGGATGAAAGTTATCAATAGCTGTAAGAGATAGGGAACAACACGATACTGAGGAGTTGATGGGATTGGTAGTGTAGATAAGGTCTAATTAGCTTTCCATAGACTTGACATAGACTAGAGTCTGTTAACCGATCTAAGAAGACGCATTCCTTAGTAGAAATGAGTAGCGAAGAAAAAAGATAGATCTTCAAATGGAGTCCACTTCAGCTGAGGCAGATTAAAGTCACCGAAAATAAAGATATCATCAATCGAGTCTGATAAGTCGATCAAATTGTCAATTGCTGCAATAGCAAGTTCGTAGGGTTCGATAGGTTGCGCCGGAAGCATGTAACAGCACATAACTTACAAGCATCTACGAGTGAGTGTTATTTTAACTGACAAAAAGTCGAGCCAGTAGGACACCACATTTTAGTCGTCAATGTAATTTCCTTCATTAGACAATACTTTTGTTCATCCCTCAGGCAACTTTTTAATGGCGGAGCCTCCTGGACATCATCCCGAGATCTAAAATTTTTTCCATCAAAAAAATTTTGCAGACTTCGGAACAAGTGGAAATCTGAATGTGCTAAACCTGGAGAATAAGGCTGCGCCATTTTCTCCCAACCGAAGTCTTGTGATTGTGGGCAGGTGGTCCTAGCTGTATGAGGGTGAGCGTTATCCTGATGGAATAGGACACCCCTTCGATTAACCAAACCTGGTCATTTCTGCTCTTGTGCCGACTTTAATCTGCATAGCTGTTGACAGTAGACTTCTGTGGTCATAGTCTGGTTACGAGGTAACAGCTCAAAATGGTTTATTCCCTCAGCATCCCACCATAACGCTTTGAGCGGGTCAAGTCCATCTCTGGGATGTTGTGCTGGTCTGTCTTCTGGACTAAGCGATTATTGTAAAGAACTCATTTGTCATCTCCGGTAACGACCCGGTTCAAAAATGACTCTTGGTGCGATAAAAGTTTAGTGCAAGCTTTGATTCTTTTCTGAAAATTATTTTGTGATAGGTGGTGTTAGACGTCGATGGATAGTCATATGGTGTCTTTCTTTCGACGGTGGACTTTAGGAACTCATCGTCTCAAATTTGCCATTTTTAAACTTTATAAAGCAACGCTGACACTTGGTCTCGCTGATAACACCCTCTCCATACACACTTTGGATTTCTCTTGGGGCTTCCTTCCATTCTGGTTTTTCCGGAACAAAAACATTAAAATATCCCGAATATGCTCTTCCGATACATTAATTTCAAAATTCAGTTTAAAATGCTTGCAATGACGTTAATACAACGAAATTTACAGACTGAATGGGCAATATATCCCAAATACTAATTTCAATAACGGTTTCAGCATTAAGTTGGAAAATAACCCCCGAAAAAAAAAACGCGCAGTACTTATGTTATAATCGGATAAATGAATTTTTGCTGTTAAGGAAGAAATTTGCGTTCGGGATGCAGAGGAGTAACATCAAACCAATCTACGACTGTTCCATTCAAATGTTGAGTCCAGTCGGAAGGTGGAGATCTGCATAGGCATCGATGACCCGTGACTGTTCGTCATCGGTGTTGTCATATTTTCATCGGTTCAGCTTAAGCCCTTAAGCCCTGTCTTAAGCATGTTTCGGTGATTAAGTTCAAAAGATGTATAACGAACCAACCACTGGAGAGCGAAGAGAGAATTGAGATGAAAAGTCAGAAGGACCCGTTTTCCCAGCAGCATCTGTGTAGTCCTTTATATGGTAGTCTATATCTTCTAAATGTTTGAGGACTTATTTTTCTCAGAATTTCCTTCGTTCTCTTTTTTTTATAAATTTGACCAGAAACTCCTTAACTATCCTTTGAATATGGTGTCATATTGTCTTCAAAATTGAAGGTCTAGAAAATTTTTATTGTAATTAAAAAACTAAAAAGCGTTGCCAGGCTGATTGAACGATAGGAGTCAAGTGTGAACAGCAATGTAATTTTAGAACGAATGCAATGATGTTTTATTGATTCATACTTCAACATAACGTACCATTCAATTGTCTAGGTAATAGATTAGATAATAATGAAAAATGTAATAGATTATATAAGTACAGGCATGTTCTCATAAGTACGTGCACCTACGTCCTACTACCAAATTTGCCGTGTGTATGTCTATGAAATCTTGCTCTAAATAAGGCTACCAAAGGAAGCAGCCTTATAGATCCGTCATACTTCCTCAATCATGAACTTGTCCGGGATTTTGGCTCTATTTATGGTACAAATGTACCTTGATGTCTCGTGCTCTAATACCGTCGACTCCTGGCGATATACACGTATTTAAAGATGAAAGTACCTACTCTCTCGCTCCTTCTTCAATAAAAATTCTGTTGGGCCGTCCTCCGATATTTGAGTGGCTTGACGTTACTGTATCGCAATAATGGATTAACTGTATTGTTTGATCGGCAAAATGGTCCCCAATTTTGTTAAGTAGCGTTTTTAGGCAATTCTCTAGAGCGAAGTTCTTTATAACTGCCTCATCTGTGCTGAGTTTTTCACTTGCCAATAATATTTTTATCAAAATTTATTTTTTTCGAGGATCTGTTCTTGAGTTAAAAAATTAATTTTTGCAGAAATTGGGGTTTTCAATTAAAATTTCTTTATTGCATTAATTTCTGAACCTCTTACATACAGGGTGAATGACTCGAACTCCAACTTTTTAAAATGCTATAATTTTTTTATTTTTTGATAAATTGTATTGTGCCAAAGCAAAAAATGTTGGAAAATACATCAATTTTCAATTTGTATCAGTAGTTTTCAATATGTCCACCTTTGGCGCGAATAATGGCCTTGAGATGGCCAAAGAAAGCATCGCACGCCGCACGCAAGTGGCTCTGCGGTATTTTGGCCCATTCCCGGCGAAGTGCTCGTTTGTGGTGGTCCAAACTTTGGTATTTTTTAGTGCCAACCTTCGCCTTCAAAATACCCCAGACAAAGAAATCCAACGGATTTGCATCCGGAGAATTTGCAATCCATTGTGTCGAAGAAATGGAGTGTGGAACATTGTTTTTTAACCAATCTTGGTTGACGCACGCTTTGTGAGACGGTGCCGAGTCTTGTTGAAATGTCCACGGTTTCCGACCGAAATGATTGTTTGCCCAAAGCTTCAATACTGCCTCTAAGACAGTTTCACGGTGTACGATCGCATTAATTTTGACGCCACGGTCTAAAAATACGAGCGGAGAGCGACCATCGGCGGTTATGGCGGCCCAAACCATCACCATCGGTGCTGCTTGCTTTCTGATGGCCGTCCGAAGGTGTAAATTTTCGAAGGACCTCTCTGGCAAGTAAACTCGGTCATTTCGTTTGTTGACATATTGCTCGATAACAAATGGCGACTCATCGGAAAAAACCAAATTCGGCAACTCACTACTTTCGTGCAAGCGTAGCAACTACTTCGATTTTTCGACTCTAACTTTTTTCCGTGGCGGTGTAGGATCGTGTGCTTTTTGGAACTTCAATGGCTTGAGCCCAAGCTCATTTTTCAGTATGTGTTGCATCCGTTCCAACGATATGTTGAGCTCACGAGCCATTTTTCTTCTACTTCGACGCGGATTTCGCTCAATTCGAGCCTTCTCTTTCCGAACCATTTCTGCCGATGTTGCTTTTTTTTTATGCCAGTATCACGGTAACAAGCTATGGTTCGAGACACAAATGATTTATTCTCGTTGAGGTGCTGGAGGGCTCTAACGATAGGTTTTCCAGTCAAATAGAAAGCAATCACACTATCACGTTTGAATTCCATCGCGGATAAAAATTTTTCAACACAACTGAGACGCAAATCGTTTAAAAGGCTTGTAAATAATAAAATTATCTGTCATGTGTCAAAATTTGAGCTCACTGTCATGAACGGTTTGAAAATTATAGCAGTCTGAAGTTGGTTGCAGTTCGAGTCATTCAGGGTGTATATTCTTTTCCGTAGGATTGGTTAAGCCTATTATTTTAGAAACTTCTAAATCATTGGTCTCGGCGGTCCATGAATTTTGTCAACGTTGAGTTCTTATACTACGGTTAGTTGACTTTTCATGGGTTTCCTGCATTTTAATTGTGGATTTTTGGTAGATCTTGTCAACATCATCTTCGATTAGGACTTAGTATGTAGACTGTATACACATACCCACCATGCTGTTTCTGATAAACGAGCTACTGAATTCTTCGGCATCGTTACTGCTTGGTGCCAGGTTGGAATACAATGCCCACATTTGGCCGGGTGCGCCCAAAACATCACTGCACCTAGATAGGATTCAAAACCGTGCGATAAGACTCATAGGTGATACTAATATCACACAAACAATGGACACCCTCGAACACCGACGCAATGTCTCGTGCTTCACTCTGTTTTATCGCTATTTCCACCACCAGTGCTCCATAGAAATAGCCAGTAGCGTAACACCCGTCTCATTATGAATGCTCATCAGTCCACTTTCGGACGTACTTTAAAATATCGTGATTCTCTCCTAATCCTTACAACTCGCTTATGCAATGCCCTGCCTAGCTCTTTATTTCCTAGTCATTATAACCTTCAAACATTTAAAACCAATGTCCACTGATACCTACCTTTCCATCCTCCTTGATTTTGTGTGCTGGCATTTTAAGCGTACTTAAGTCCCTTGAGCACGCGCAAATTATAAAAAAAAAAAGGTCTCCCGTCTCGAATCTATCCTAGTATTTTCGCTGAAAACATTTACCAACCCATTAGCTGCCAGCATTTCGAGATAGTCCTTAACATGAGTTTTATTAGTATCACGAATATTGATATTCATATCACCCATAATCACAATATCCGATTTTTTATCTCCTGCTTGTTGGGCAAGACTAATTCCCAGTTCGTCGAGAAACTCCTTCATGCTAAGACCCGATGGTCTATACAAAGTCCGTTCAAAAGTAAACAGGGTTTTCTAGTGAGGCCATTTATTGAGGCCATTTCATGACTTTTGGACGAATAGAATCCGAGTTATTGCATCTGAAGTGACAATATGTTTGTGTCATCGGTACAAAAATGAGCATCGACCAAAAATTGTTCAGAATTCAAAATTCGATGGACATCATTAAGGATGTGGTGTTTTCAATAAGATCTAGAAACCAAGCGTCAAAGTGCCGAGTGCAAAGCGCCAGACGAGCCAAAACTTAAAAAACCTTCTTGGGAGAAGTCTAAAGTGAAGACAGTGTTGATTTCCAAGTGAATTGTCCACAAAGAGTTCGTTCTACCGGGCCAAACAGTTAATGCAAAATTCTATCTTCGTGTTAGTGTATTTGGCCAGAATATCGCGTTGGAATGTGTTGCTCGATAATGCGTCATTTTTTGGCAAAAAATCGCATTTTAAGTCTCAACCACTCCCCGTATTCGCCTGATTTGGCACCCTGCGACTTTTACCCTTTTGGAAAAATTCACTTGCCGATAAAAGAAAAGCGCTTTGTGGACGTAGGACATACCGGCCGACAATCTAAAACACCCATTCAACAGGCTTTTAGACCACGAAAATCGCTGTTCTGAGTCGGAAAAGGGGGACTATTTTGAATAAAATAAATCGGTTTTGCCAAAGAAACTTTTTGCTGTCCTTAATTTTAAAAATCCTGTTTACTTTGGAACGCACCTTGTATACTACATTAATACTCGTATATTTTACTTCTGATTTTGATCTCTTATATTTATCGTCATGCTCTCCTTTGATGTGCTGTTTAAGATAGTTGGTTCATCATATTCAATTTCATCTTTTACATGCCCTAACCTCTTCGTATGCTTTTATTTAAGAATTCTGGAGTAAATCCATTTATTATATAAAATTCATTTTCAACCTTATTTATGAGGGCTGTTTGATTAGTACTCGGATTGGAAGATAGGTGGCGTTACTGAGCCAAAATGAGTATACCAGTTTTTGGTATAACCACTTTTAGCCCGCCTGTCAAAATTTGGTGACAATCCGACGCTTAGTTTTGCTTTGACACCCATTTCAAAACATCGTGTTAGTGTTTTTTGCGACCATAGAAAAAGAGCAGTATCTCTCCGTGATCGGATTCTTGGTTTTAAGTGGCAAAACCTGCGAGGAAATCAAGCCCTTTCTCGTTGGTGTGTATGGGACCCATTCACCTTCCCGTACAACCGTTTACCATTGGTTCGTAGGAGTTTCGCCGTGGCCGCACGTCGGTTTTGATGAACCGCGCCCAGGTGGCCTAAAAATGGTTACCACAGAGGAAACCGTGGACAAAATCCATGATCTCGTATTGGCGGACCACCGATGGAAAATTCGCGAGTTGGCTGAAATAGCAGGCATCTCAATTGATCGCGTTAGCCATATCCTGCACGAGATTTTGGGCATGAGAAAGCCGTCCGCGCGATGAGTGCCGCGTTTGCTCACACCGGAGAACAAGCACAATGGTGAGATCAATTCAAAGACGTGGTGCTTGGCGCTGTTAAATCGAAATCCGAAGGAGTTGCTGCGTCGTTCCGTGACCGTCGATGAGACATAGATTCATTGGTACACACCAGAGACTAAAGAGCAGTCGAAACAATGGGTTTTACCTCATGAATAAGCGTCGGATTGTTACCAAATTTTGACAGGCGGGCTAAAAACGTTATGCTAAATGATGGTATATTCATTTTGCCCCACCTATCTTCCAATCTAGTACCAAACAGTAATCGGCATTGCTTTACTGTTTAAAGCCCGTTGAAAATTGAAATCTAACGAATTAAATCGTGTAACTTAAACCGTGCAAAATTGGTGTAGTAAATCACTTCAAACAGAAATCTGAATATCGTCTCACATGTCCGATTAAACAGAAACCACCAAGCTGTTATTTTATTCATAATTTCACATAAAAACCGCAAAGCTCATTTTAAGTAAACATTTAATTAGACAACAAAGTATTTTCCCAACGAACTTGTACAATAAAATATTAAAACGCTCATCAGCCTAGCTTTGCATTCTCCGTATCTGGATATCCAGATTGATTTCACATTTCTGAGTCACTATCTGACAAAGCAATTCAAAACGACTCTCCGAATCACCCATTACTAGACCAAAGCTGCACATACTCGTAGTAACAAAATTCACATCATTGTGTCAGAAAGTGTTCCCGTGCCTCTGAATTAGCGTATCATTATCATGCTCAACTAACTATCACATTCGTGCGATCCGCAACGTGTTTGTCTTTTTTTTTTTTCTAACAATCAATTTCCTCTGCTTTGTATGTCAATTTATCTCCATTTCCTTATCTCTGACTTTAATTGGGCTTATCCACCGACCCTGTACCAAACGCTTACACAAAAAAACGCACAAAATTCCATTGCAAAAACTTTGCAACGTATTCGTAAAGTACACGCAACGCAACAGTTGTGCGCGTTCGTTCACAATAAAAACTCTGGTGGGTCTGGCTATCGTATGTGTGTTACTCCCATGAGGTCAATGAATTTGCACCCAGTACACCCTGTTTATTTGGATCAGTGTAATCGCCCTATAATTCCATTAAAGAACGAACGTTACGTAGCGTCGACGTATCATGGCAACAACAGCTACTCCAAGTGAAAGTGAGTGAAATTCTAGCGCTAGCCATTAAGTCCAAATGTCAGAACAAGAAGCCAAAAACATTAACAAATGTCACCCAGTTGTGATCCACCACAGAAACACATACACACACAACGATCGTAAACAAATGTCAACGTGAAAAGAATATTTAATTCGGCTTATTGCTAAATTTATGCTTCAAACGACGCTTTAAGTATGATCCCATAGAGCGCCCCGTGTCGCCGCCGCCACCGCTGGCTTGTTTGTTTAGATTGCGAAAGTGGAGAACGAGGTTATTCGCATAAAAGTTGCATCTTGCGTTTGCACTCAATCTAATGCTCACTCATAACCGCTGTATGGCATTTGGGCTCAGTTTAAATGTCAGTCAGGGTAATGACAGTTAGTGACATTATGTAGTTTCTCTCGAGCGTAATTTAATCCGAGAATTATCGATTAATCGAACGATTTTAATTGCCAGATGTAGGTATTCGTACGTACTCGTAGTTCTGTTTGTTTTTGTTTCTTATGTTATGTTGACGTACAAATAGTTAATAACGATGATTTCTTGTTATTGTCGCTAAACTGTCACTTGTCAGAGGCGGTAATTTAATTCTTTAATTGGATCAGAGTGAAACCAAATTGTCAATAAAAAATAAAAATAAAAAAAAAAGAAACTGTGGGGGTACATCTTACTCGTAAGATGTGAGAACGTTTTCATTTAATGGAATTATATCACAACGATCAGGAAAGTTTCCGAAAATTGAATTTTGCACGTTCAGATACGAGTACAATTGTTGTCCAAATTGAATTGTAGAGTCCAATGACAGTGACAGTGGGGAATTGAGGGAAACTAATTGAGTTGACATTGAGCGGTGCGACCAAAAGTAGGAAGTCAATTGAGGTAATGTACTTAAGTCGGTTGCTTTTTTTAAATCTTTTTTTCTCTTTTTCTAATCTGGTGGGACTTGTTGTAGTTTCTTTTCTATTTGAAGTAAAAGTTGTTTTATTTTAGGGATTACGCGTTTGAATAAAGAATTGAGGAAGTGAACAAGCCGTATTATTGCCACGAGAATGGTAATCATCATGAATACTCGCATTAACTGTGAATTAAGGGAATCGTCCGTAACTTCCCGGAGGGTATATTTTACAAACTCAAATACTGTGAGAGTAATTCTTTCGGAGAATGTGACATGACATATCAGGCTTCCACAGAATGTCAGAATCAGAAGAAGCTTAAGGCAAAACATGACATTGTGCCAGAGAAATTTTGTGCAAAACACAGATTTATAAATGCGCTGGTGAAAATAAATGCTGATTCTGCCGCCAGCATTCTTAGAAATGTATTTCATTAGATATGTCTTACTGACCGCATCCAATATTGATTCCAAACGAAAGCCGAAGTTTTATTCGAGTATTCCACCATACCCATCAGCGCCAGCCAGCAAGTGCGATGGGTTGGGTCGATCAAAAGCTAAATGAATCGCTTGGGGTGATTGCTATAGCGAGCAGAGACTTAGGCAAGAAATCTTGAGCTTCCGACACGTGAGCAGGCGTCTTATGACAATCCACATCGAGGCTAACACCCCTCGCCCTGATTGGCCCCTATCAGTGTGGTTTCAGACCAGGAAAGTTCACAATCTGCCAAATTTTCACACTTCAGCAGATCCTGGAAAAATCTCAACAAGGCCAAATTGATACCCACCATCGATAAATTGGACAAAACGTCACAGCCGACGGCTTTACCTTTAAGGTAGTAAGAGATTTTGTCTACCTTGGCTGTGATACAATTCTGTCAACAATACCTCCGTACTAACTCTTGCCAATCGCTGTTTCCTTGGCATTATAACCCAGCTCCTCTTCAACCACTATTTCCAACGTCTTGGAAGGTTTGATATGCCAAACAGCTCGTTTAACTTCCGAATACGCTTGGTAAAGGCATCAGAAAGGTTTTTTTTAGGAAGGGAAAACACAGCCCATCGCCACAGCATTCGCTCCCTCAACTTTGCCAACAAGTCGTTGGTCTAGTTTTGTGATGCATGAGCTAAGATTTTTTTTTTTCTGCAAATCATTGTTGAAACTCATGTACGAATAGCTCAGGATATTTTCTCACAAGTTAGTCGACGATCTTCATCAAGAAAATCTGTGTTAAGCGCACAGTCAAGCATTTTTGTCCAACCATATGCATAAACGGTTTAATATATGATGCAGTGCGGGTCATGGCCAGACCATATGCGAGGGTAGTCCCAAAAGTCCCTGACTTAACAAAAAAATTTGGGGAAAAATATGTTTATTTCTCTGCGTAGTCTCTTTTTAGTTCAATACACTTTTGTTAGCAATGTCCAATAGCTTCGATACCCCGTTTATAGTGAGAATCGTCGAGCTCCTTAAAATAGCCATCAACCGCGGACTCCACCTCTTTACTGTTGGCAAATCTTTTACCAGCGAGCTATTTTGTCAAATCCGGAAATAGAAAATAATCCGAGGGGGCTAAATCTGACGAATAGGGTGCATGAGGAATCAATTCCAACTTTAACTCATTGATTTTGGCCATCGCGATGACGGATGTATAAACAGATGCATTGCCTTGATGAAACAAAACTTTTTTCTTCGTCAAATGCGGCCGCTTTTTCTTGATTTCATCTTTCAAACGCTGCAATAAGTTCGCATAATTCACGCCGTAGATTGTTTTTCCTTTCTGAAGATAATCAATGAAAATTGTCCCACGCGCATCCCAAAAAACTGACGCCATGATGTTCCGTGCAGATGGAACTGTCTTCGCCTTCTTCGGAGCCGATTCTCCCCTTTGAGTCCATTGTTTTGACTGTTCTTTCGTCTCGGTTGTGAATCGACCCAAAAACCCGACTTTATTGCTGTGAAACTTCGCCAAACACTCGATTGAAGCATCTTCACGACGTTGTTTTTGTTCCATCTTGCGCACAGCTTCCTCATTTCAGTCAACATGCGATGTATAGCGCTTTTTGAAATGTCTACCATCCAATACCATTTTGTGGATTGTTTCAACATTTGTGACGAACTCACCTCATTTGGTCGACCACTGCGATGTTCGTCTTGGCAACTCGGTTAAACTCTGCCACCCAATATTTTATTGTTGTAAATGAAGGAGCAGACTCCCGCAGAGTAGAATCCAGTTCCGTTTTGATGTTGGTTGGATTGAGGCCTTTCAAATGAAAGTATTGTGTCATATAACGATAACCAATTTTTTCCACTATTGATGGCTGCGTGAAATACTGAACAAAATAGCGTCGTCAAACCTCAAATTTAAGCTTTATAAGGTTGGTACTTTCTACAATAGTCATTATTTTTAAACAACAACCGCCGCCTATACGTCAGGTTTGGTAATTCTGTGACTGCCCTCGTAATATACATAAAAAAATCAACAAATTGGAGTACGTATAGAGGAATCCTCTTAATCGGTGTTGAAAATCTGCCCTACGCGACACTTTTCCAGCTCAATAAATCTACCACATCATCCTTCAGAAATACGAGGGCGGGTCAATAAGTCCGTGACTTTTGGATTAAAACACAGATTTTTTGATAAAAAAATAATTTTATTTTTCAACGTAGTCTCCCTTGAGCTCTATACACTTTGTCCAACGCTTCTCCAATTTTTTTATCCCTTCCAAAAAAAATGATTTGTCGAGGTCCTCAAAATAGGCCTTTGTTTGCGAGATGACTTCATCATTGGAGTCAAATCTTTTTCCACCAAGCCATTTCTTCAGGTTTGGGAACAAGAAGTAGTCGCTCGGAGCCAAATCTGGAGAATAGGGTGGATGAGGGAGCAATTCATAGCCCAATTCATGGATTTTTGCCATGGCAACTGCACATGTGTGCACCCTTGCATTGTCTTGGTGGAAAAGAACTTTTTTCTTGGCCAAATGAGGTCGTTTTTTTTTTTCAAATCGTCATTGAATCGGTCCAATAAGTTGGCATAATATTCCCCATTGATTGTTCTTCCCTTTTGAAGGTAGTCAATGTGGATTATCCCGCGTGCATCCCAAAAAACAGTCGCCATAACTTTATTGGCTGACAAACCCACCTTGGCCTTCTTTGGCGCCGATTCACCCTTAGAAACCCACTGTTTTGACTGTTGTTTGTTCTCTGGTGTGTTGTGATGGATCCATGTTTCGTCCACGGTTACAAAACGGCGCAAAAACTCCTCCATATTGCGATTAAACAACGCCAAACCTTCCTGTGAAGTTGTTACACGATTGCGTTTGTGGTCGACTGTGAGCAAACGCGGCACCCATCTTGCGGAAAGCTTTCTCATGCCCAAGTGATCATTCAAAATTGAAACCACTGAGCCATGCGAGATCCCTACGGCTTCCACAATCTCTCGCACTTTCAATCTTCGGTCGGCCAACACCATATCGTGAATTTTTTCGATTGTTTCGGGTGTAGAGACCTCAACTGGGCGTCCAGGACGTTCGGCATCTTCAGTGCTTGTACGGCCACAACGAAATTCAGTAAACCACTTTTTTACCATTGAAATCGATGGTGCAGAGTCCCCATAGTATTTATCAAGCTTAGCCTTGGTCTCGGTAATGGTTTTTTTTTCGCAAGAAATAATGCTTAATAAGCCCATGAAATTCACTTTCTTCCATTTTCTCCTCAAATTAGTGAGTAGTCTGATAAAAATAGCTGTCAAACACAAACTAACTGACGCAGCAAGTTTAAATTTTGACAGGAGTCAACTGACAGATGCCTGTTGACAGGAGCAGTGTTGCTGTTTCAGTAAAGAGGTCAGAAATTCAAAAAGTCACGGACCCTCGTAGTTGTAAATTTGACCTGAAGTTGTTAAAAGCTGGGCACCATGGTGGAATAAACTACAGGGTATTCCAATAGGGAGTTCCGAAGTTTGACAGTTGATAGCTGAATCTGCCAAATTGGCAAATTGTTGAAGCTACATCTGTCAAATTGGCTGTCATTTATTCAATTTATTTTGCCAAATCACCATGGACGGACATAGTGTTTAACAACACGTACAAATTGTTTTATCAAAATGGGTGTTCCGTTCGGGCAACCTTCCGCGTGCTTCGCCCATTTTACGGTCGCCATAATCGTCCTACCGAGAGGACTATTCGCACTGTGGGGGATAAATTTGAGTCCAATGGTTCAGCAAATGATAAACCAACACCCTTACGTCGAAGAAACCCAAGATCTGCCTAAAACATCGCCGTCCGTGAGAGTGTGCAGGAGAATCCGAGGCAATCGATTTCGCGTCGCTTATAAGAACTCGGCCTTTCGCAGACCACAACTTGGCGAATTTTGCATCGTAACTTGGGCCTGCACAAAATTCAACTGACCCAGGAGCTGATGGTAATCGACCATAGACAACGACGTGTGTTCGTTGAATGGGCTCGGGAGCAGTTGGAAACTGACCTAATGTCCATCGACAAATCATCTTCAGCGATGAGGCCCGTTCCTGGATGAATGGGTACGTTGACAAATAAAATTGACGGATTTGGGACGATACCAATTCACATGAGATCCAAGAGCGTCCAATGCATCCCGAAAAAGTCACTGTTTGGTGTGGATTTTGGGCTGGCGGCGTCATCGGTTCATATTTCTTTGAGAACGACGTTGGCCAGGCCATCACCGCCAACGGCGAGCGCTATAGGTGGATGAGATTTCGAGATACCTCACACACTCTTTGTTTTATTTAAATTTAAAGATAGGAACCGCTGAATGAAAAACCCTTTACTAGTAAAACTACGCAGAAGAGTGAGAAAACTTTTCGACATGGGATACTTACAGGTCCGCATTATCCAAATTTAATACAGAGTTGAGAAAATCAAAAAGGAAAACCTAGATTAAGAACTGCGAAAGACTGGAAGAACTCTCGGCTATCGGACGTCAACAGAAGGTTTTCTCTAAAAAAAATTTGAACAGCATGCATCTTTTACAGAAATCAGATTACATTCACGCCTAGTTGAGAAGAAACCCTAAGAACTCTGTTTAAGACACACTTCACAGGCTCGAGTTACTATTCAATACACCAAGTGTTAGTTCTGAATCTATCGTAACCACATTAGAACCAACAGTCTATCTGGAAAAATGTTCAGCCAAGACAAACTCATTAAAGCCTTTTAAGTTCTGATTCTAAAAGGTTAGGTTCCCATTAACTTCAGTTTCCAAAGGCTGTTCAAAGGAAGTGTTATTTTATCCCTTCATTTGTCATTGGCAACGTAAGGGTGAAATTAGACAATTTAGGCCGCAAAGCGATTGGCTATGCCGATGACTGGATCATCGTCTTGAAAGGTAAACTCCCAGAGAAAGTATTCAACAGAATGGAATATACCCTAAAAACAGTATCTGATTAGTGGCGTTAGAGAAAACCTCTCAATCAACCCCGGAATGGTGGTACTAGTTCCCTTCAGTTGTGGGAGAAAGCTGAGTCTTGACCTGATCTCTCTGAAGGATACAATTATAGAGTTTTCCAATGAAGTTAAATATCTAGGAGTAGGTCTATGTAAAAACTTAATTGGAGGTGAGTTCCAAATAAACACTAAAATTTGGTCTACACCATGATGGTCAGACCGATCGCGCCATCTACTCGTCAGTAATATTATGGAGTAAGACAGAAGAGGAAATGATAATATTAAAGCTGCAACGCCTTCAGAGACTTGCATGTTATACGAACCTGCACTACAGCTGCATTGGTCTCACACCACTTCACATAACATATACTCGTATGCTATAAAAGTGGCAATTCACACTACAGTCAGGATATTACAAACGGGCTAGGCGAAACTTGCAGGACAATCGGACTTCGCATGCATCACCAAAGAGATTCCTGAATCCGACATGATCTGCGCGGTTGTCCATTCCAAATGGACAAGCATGAAGTATCCAATGCCAATGTGTGCATCATTTTTGAAATGACCTTCGATGTGACTTGTATGTAACACAAAATCATGTAAAGCCACATTTCTCTTACATATCTAGTTATGTGTTACTGCTGCTTGTACTGAATCTTCTTTTCCCTTTTGGCTCTTTTTTGAAGTTCGGCTATAACTTGAGCTCCGATTGCTTTCCATTATCATGTGTAGACATTTCATGGCATACATGGCATACCTCTCCACTTAGGGCGGTCTTTGAATAACCAAAGGTAGTTGGTTGAAGTCTTCTTGCACTTATGCGCGCTACCTTAAATTATGTTTTCGTCTATTGCGTTGTCTCTCCGGGTCGGAGCACTAATATCCATCAGCTCTATAAGTCAAAGTAATTCTGACCCGGTCGATATCGATGTTGGTAGAGTTCACTGCAAAATTTCCTCCTCCAAAGTCCGTCAACGAAAACGGCGCCAAAAATCACACGAAGAATCTTGCGTTTAAAACTGCTAAGGGTGCTTATTCTTTTTCCCTTACGACCTGGGCTTCTTAGTGGTTCTCGACGGTGCCTTATTACCAGATTGCCTTCATGGGCCAAACAAACAGTTTTTGGCAAGTGTAACTCTTTGACAGAATATTCTCGGCTCTACTCTCAGCCACAACTAAATCGCTTTTTGACGGTTCTGCATCAATAGAAACGGATCCGTAAGAGCTTGCTGCATTCTGTCAATGATATCAGTGTCATTACCAAGTACAAGGTTGGGCAAAAGTAATGTCATAATGTGAAGGACAGAATTTTTGCAAATGGCGTCAAGTGTCATTGTGCTTTGACATTTCTGTTGTAGACAGATATAGAATTAGTTGGACCAATGGACCTGAGCAACGCGGAATTATTGCTACTGCTTAGCCGACCAATTTCTTTTCAGTCGTTTTAACCCAGCACGAATATCGTCGTCGTTTTCCCCGTCGTACTGCATCATGTGCGCGAACAATTAAGCGTTTTAGCTGAGGGTCTCGTGCAAACTGGGAACACTAGAGGTGCGGCAAGAAGTGGCCGGTCTCGTATTGCTCGTTCGACCGAGAATATTATCACTGCTGTGGCCGAGGAGAGTCCATACACATCGACGAAATAACGATGCATACAATTTGGCATCAGCAGACGTTCGTTGCGCCAAATTTTTGTAAAAAACCTGAATATGTTCCTCATAAAGTGTAAAACCCATGCTCTGTTAAACCTGGTGCAAGAAGAGGATGATTTCGTATCCAAAATCATAATGAGCGAGGAAGCCCATTTCCACTTAAGTGGTTATGAGTTATCCACAGAAATGCACGAAGAGACATTGCATCCCCGCAAAGTGACTGTTTCGTGCAGCATTTGCAGTGAAAAAGTGATTTGCCCTAATTTTTTTGAGGACGCCGACAGCACCACCGTAACCGTAACTGATGAGCGCTACATAGTCTTTAGTTTTTAACGTAAAAGCCTGTCGTGAAGACTTAAGTTTATGGCATACTCATATATCCATGCGAGCAAGGATACACCTGGCTATCACTTTGCCGCCTTCCTGAGATACCGAAGCAGAACTTGTGTTGGAGGCAAAAGTTCCACTCTTGATATGGGTCGAGGCCGATCTAAAACCTCTTACTGTTCTTAGGGTCACAGCACCCAGTACTTATTCCAACTCTACATTGAGTCAAATTAACAGGAAGACCCTTCCCGTGACTTTGGGTTTAAACCACAGCCACCATGACGTTCCCACAAGGGGGCCGAGCTCCGGGGCGCTCCTGACTCCCATGGTACCGTGTTTTGTTTCCTGGTAGGGACTACCGGTGGTCCTGCGGCCAACAAGACCTATGATCGCCAATTTGTAATTGGTGACATCATAGCAACCTACGGTGGTGTCATCTAAAGATTTTTACGATAAGACCAGTGATATGCTCTCCCCCGCTTTTTACTAGACAACGTCATTAATGGGCGAAGCCTTGATAATTGGGCGTGGGCCCGATGAGCACTACAGACAAAAGTTAAACGACGTTCTTTTTTTTACCGCAAGATGATGAATTGGGTCTCGAGAAGTGTTGGTTCCAGCAGGACGGAGCAACCGCTGCCTCAGGAGGTGGTCATTTGACCGATATCATTTTTTCAACTTAATGCCATCAATGTTACACCTTTAAATAAACTTTTCATAAAAACAGAGCATAATTTTTTTTCATTTCTAACAAAATGGCAGGCAATTCACATTATGACACCTTGTGTTGCAGAGGCTTTTAAGCTTTTAAAAAAATGTGTTGGTTTGCAAGCTTGCACAATTTTCTGAAGTATGATGTTAGACTTCCTTAGTCAGCACATCAGCCTTTTTCTGCATCAAAAATATCGCTGATCGATCTTGACGGACCGTAGAGCGTCCCTATCACCATTTTTCACAATCTGACGAGTTTGACAAGGATATGGATCCGCATAGCTTGTCGCTATATACTCGTAGATGCTATCATATGTGGTAAATCCATAAAGAGGAACCGAGTGTCCATCTGGACTTCTCGGGTTTTCTGTAACGTCTGTCGTAGTGTGAATGTTTGGTCAATTGTGGACTAAAAACGGACTAATTGTGGCTAATCAGATTACTAAAAAAATATTTCAGGCGTTCACACAATACGGCGGAGAAGATTTTGCATGTGATGTTAAGGAGACTGATGCTTTTATAGTTGTCGCAATTAAGGTAGTCTTCTTTTTTGTGGATCGGTTAACGATGCTAAATTTCCATTCCTCAGGCATACTTTCCTCCAAACAAATCATGGCGTACGCTTTCTGCTAAGCAATCTTCTGCTGTCTTAAGTGGCTCGGCAGGAAGGGCGTCCGTAGCCACCGTTTAACAGTCTGGTGAAATAGTTTTTCCACTTGCCTGCAACCTGCTGTTAAATTTGATTGCTCATGTGTACTCTTACTTTTTGGAGTAACACCTCTCCACTTTCGCAACCGCTCGCTTCTCAAGCTTATCTTCTTCTATGCTTGTGGACCGACTGAACCGCTTTCGTGCTTTTATGTAGCATACTTCATAACCGAGCTGATTTCCTACATGTGCTTGTCCACAATCTTTATCTTATTCCTGATCTCATCAACTCTCCATTTTTGACAACTTCTTGGCATCAATGCCTCTGATCTATAGCACATAATGCAGGTTATACGGCCATTAACGAGGTTGGGTCAGTATTCCACGTTGATGTGACGAGTATGCCCTCCCTAAAGTTCAAGCAAATTATCCGAATTTGGGTCCTTCCATATGAAATGTGCTTAGTTCCAAAGGTTCTCTCTTAGATTCACATCGGGATTTTGGACTAGCCAATCAAGTACTGACATCCGATACTCTGAAAACCAATTCTTCTCAGGACACAAAGAATGTTTTGGATCATTGTCATGTAATAAGGGCCATGATACAGGCATTGTCTCATCAGAGTATGGCTTCATATGGTTCTCTAGAATAGTTTTGTATTTATGCTGATCGAGAATGACAATAAATTTTTACTATGGGTCCAACGCCATTCACCTGTGATGGTATTCGTGGTTCGCTTGTCACCTTACGTATATTTTTCCATCTGATTCAAGGCTATAACATTTGTTTTCATCGCCAAAAAAAAAAATATTTCACCAAAATGACAACGATTTATCCTTGTGAGTATATGTAGAACAAGTCTTTTTTTACGGTTCTTCTGAGACAAGGGAGGTTTCTTAATGGCAATTCCTTCGTTGAGCTAGAATATAAGCAGCAGTGACGACGCAGGTCACTCAATTGTTGTTTTATTTTGTGAATAAATCTGTCAGTGTTTTATGAGGTTTTCCTCTCCTTATTTTTATGAGGTTCTGTATCAGCTTTCAGGAACACTTTAATGTTTTTTCCACCTCTGAAAAAGCTTTTCATTCCTGTGTCATAGAAAACATTTGATCGGCTTTAGATTTTAGTGTCATACTTACGACATTGGTTCATTTTGACGAGAAACTCCTGGAAATATCCTTAAATATCGTGTCTTCTATTGCAGGTTGGTGCAAACGCCTTCCAGATGCAGATTGAGTTCGCTCTCGTCTCGAAAGCTGAACAGTTGTTGCCTAATTCTTTCGCTTTGTTACAACAAATCCCTACCCAAATGGACACTGTTTCGGTTTTCTGTAGTAATCACTGTACAGTATGTCACAGTTGTTCATCCCGCTTTTGTCCGTCCCGTCACTCTATGACCTCAAATATGACTAGTTGTTCGGCTGGATGTGGACTCCTCAACTACCGAATATCTTATATTCAGATACGAGCATCTTTTCTGGGTTATGCAGGGTAGTCGATGAGCTAAGCTTCGTGAAGAAGAAAATCTGCTTTTACAAGCAGAGGTCAGATGGTCGAATCTATTGACCGGTGCCATTTCCAGCAGGATATGGCCGATCTATACAAATGTCAGAACAGAGAACCACACACACAGAGGTCGTACGTATCTCGTTAAGTTAGTCTGTACCACCACGGGTCATTGGCCAGACAAACTTGGCAAATCTGTCAACTCATTCTGTCATGACTGCAATATTGAAAGCGACAAGCGAGTTTACATCTTTTGGCCCTGGCAAAATCTAGGATTCGAACATGACTGTCGGACATGTCGAATATAATACTCAAAAGGATCATAGAATTCCTCAAGTCGGTAGGCTTGGGCTGTTCTGTCACGCTCATAATCTTTCGCCTTATTCCAAGAGAGTAGTGGTGCCAAAACAGTGCACCAGCGCCTGTTTAGTCCGAACGGACCACCCAATGCGGTAGTTCTATACAAACCAAAAAAAAAGAAGAAGAATAATTAATACAATCCCTGCTCTAGTAAAAGTGTTTCCACGGCATTCGTTAAATTAAACAAAAATACCTTACGGTCATTAACTGTTGCCAGTCATTAACCTCTTTATTTTTTGTTGTCATCGAGTCCATTAAGAAAGAACTGATTAAACCTGCTCCATTTCAAAGAGATTTCATTTCATTAAAAGTTTACCGATGCCAAGCCAGTGATTTAGTTTATGCTCATCGATGTCTACCATCTTACGGTATCTACTTCTAAGTAATTAACATAAACCACTTCTGCATTAACCATAAAATCTGATGCATCCAACCTTTGCAATGGCTTTCACAATGACAGTGATCTCAAAATATGGCAGCAACCGATGACATGGAATACCATCTCAAGACGTTAGTACGAGTATCTATTTCTTGTATAAAATTAATTAAAGAAAAAAAATCCCAACAAAAAACTTGGTAGAACGCGTCAACATTTTGATGACTCGTCTGTCACCATCTTTTATTGTTTATCCCAGTTTTCTTTTTTTGTTGTCTTCTGCTGCAACTGGAGAAGACAACACAACTCAAGTTCAAGACAGAAGTATCTCAACAGACTTGGAAAGGTCTCATTGCATTGGCAGGAATACAAGATACTCGTATTGTATTTTAAACAGATGCAGCTTCATATTGCCACGATATGTGGACATATTCGGAACGCTCTATCAACGAAGCCATATCTAATAGCAATTATCATTTGATATTTACGAATAGGGAATTAATCGATACTTCGATACATTTCGTGCTGACATTGACATCTGTTGATGGAAGGCTTTCAGTTGCTGTCACTTTGTCGATCGATATTTTATTACACACTCTCTCTACGCATTTTTAATTGTATCCGTACCTTTGCGTCTGATGAATTGGATAAATGATACGATACTACGAGTATAGGTAGATAGTTTTATGTTAGTTGTCGTTGTTGTTGGTGATGGTGACAAACTATCTTTTATTTACTTCAGCCCCAGATGGAAGTTTATTTCCAACGATTACCGTAAACAGGGCGTAAACGTGATGTTTAAATGTTAAGCAGAGTTTGGAGACGTCTTGAAGGCGCGGTTTCTAGGTGTCATGCAGCAAATTTAATTGACAATTAACACGACAGTTGTGTGCTAAGTAACACATGAGGTGAATACGTTATTTATGTTGGTCTTGTTAGTTTTGTTTGTCTTTTCTGGCAAGCGTATTGGAAGTAGAGGAAAATCTCAAGGCCAACCAATAAGTATAGGTACGAACGGAACCCGCCAACTTGTCATACGGTTTGCTGGAATACTGTTTACTAACCTACTTTCTACGAGATACAAATATTTTCTGCACGATTTCGCAAGTTGTTAACACAAGTAATGGAAAAGGGCTAATAAGACAAACCCGACAAGACAAAATCAATACAAAACTCATATATACTCGTAAGGTACAAATGTACCATTCTGGCTAGTAGGGGAAGAAGTCTTTGACATGCTTAACAACTATAGTTTAAATATGAAGCGTTCTAAGAATGACGCATACTATGAGGGGGTTCAAAAGTATCTCTATGTTACTCTATTGCAAACCCATGTTTTAGGTGAAATGAATAGTCGCAAGCCTTGTTATGATTTTAGTAAGAGCCAGTGTTTGTTTTGGGCGTGCTGACTCACATCCTTATTCACGATATCAGGATAGCATGCCAATTAGCTCAGAGATACAAGAACCAACAGGTAATCACTGCCCTAAAGCTGTGGTGATTTTGCTGGATGACCTTAACTTTGAGAGAATTAAGCCTGCTTTATTATTTAAGGCAGTCGATCCCACATTAATGGAATATCCATTAATACTTCCATCTTTATACAGGGTGCGCCATCTTTTATGTCGGTGTGTAAACATTGAACAATTTTGACATTTATCAACCGATTGACTTAAGTAGACATGTTTTTGAAACGTTAATTCAGTAAAATTTTGATCATATATCGCTTCACACCGAATCAACACGCCGAAATAGTGGCCCTGTACATTGAAAATAGTCGTTAAGTTGTGTTACCTCAACATGCATATCGTTGAAAATATCGTGGCCAACAAGCACCGTCTGACAACACTATTCGTCGTTTGGTGTCGAATTTTGTTGAGCACGGGACAGTGGGAGATCGTCGGCATGTCGTTCATCAACGCCCAAGACGTTCTAATGAATTGGTTGAAGCGGTAAGAGATAGTGTTGCCGAGAATCCACATGTGTCTGTGGAGCCACCTTGCAGCGCATTTTGACAGACGATTTGAATATTGAACTCACAGAATATTGCCGACAGACCATCCACGTCGCTTGGAATACGGCCAAACAATCGCTCGAATGGTTGACACTGAACCAGATTTTTGGTAGCAAATTTTTATGACCGACGAGGCCGATTTCACACTCTCTGGCGCCGTTAACAAGCAAAATTGCCGCATTTGGGGAATTGAGAATCCACACCAGATCCATGAAACATCATTGCATGACCAAAAAATTACTGTTTGGGCCGGCATTTGCGCCAAAACCATCATTCGGTCATTTTTTTTTTTTCAGAGAAGGCGAAATAGTCGATGGGAATCGATATCGGTGGAGGTTGGCTCATTATGTCTGCCCGCAAATGTGTGAAAAAGACTTTGCATCATGCCACACTGCAAATCAAATAATGCAGTTTCTGCAACGAAAATTCCCTGGACGTGTCCTATCAAAAAATGGCGACATTGACTGGCCACCCAGCTCTCCAGATTTGACCCCTCCGGACTTCTTTTTGTGTAGTTATTTGAAAAGCAGAGTGTACGCCAGCAGGCCTCAGACCATTGACGAGCTCAAGGCAAACATTCGTGCCGAAAGCATCGCTATACCGCCCGAGATGCTCGCAAAGTGATGGAAGAAAACTCAGCAAAAAGGGCACATTTTGACTTGGCCAATAAAGGCAGCTCCTTGATTGATGTTGTATTCAAAAGCTGGTCCAAATAAATTGGAAAGGACCAAATTAAATAAAAGTACCTCATATATGGAAACCGGTTGCGATTTTTTTAAAGTTATTCAATATTCAAATTTTTCTTATTTTTTTATAATTTGCGCGAGCTCAAGGGATTTAAGTATCCTCAAAATGTTTGCACACAGCGCAGGCGAAGGAAAATCAGGGAGGATAGAAAGAGAGGTACCGGTGAACGTTGGTTTTAAATGTTTGAAGGTTCTAATGACTAGGAAACAAAGAGCTAGGCAGGGCATTCCATAAGCGAGTTGTACGGCTTAGGAATGAATCACAAAATTTTAGAGTACTTTCGAAAGTGGGCTTGAGGGTATACTGATAAGCATTCATAGCGAGGCAGGTGTTACGGTTAAAAGTTTTAATGGGCGGAATGCTACTGGCGATTTCTATGGAGCATTGATGCTGGAAATAGCGATAAAACAAAGTGAGTCAGGAGACATTACGTCGGTATTCGGGGGTTTCAATTGACTGACTGATGTTAGTATCATCTATGATTTTATCGCACGGTTTTGAATCCTATCTAAGTGCAGGGATGTTTTGGGCGCACCCGACCAGATGTGGGCATTGTACTCCAATTTTGGGTGGATGAATGCTTTATATATTAAGGCCAGATCAGAGATCGTGAAATATTTCTTGAGGAAACCTAGACATTTCGCAGCGTTTTTGATGACACCGAATATGTGGTCATTCCAACGTAAGTTGTCACTGACGCATATACCGAGAATGGAAAGTTTATCGGTTTCGACGATGCAAGTGCCATTCATGGATAACGGCTCGGTATCTAGATTTCGCTTTAATGACAGCAGACAGCATTGACTTTGGAAGCATTAAATTCCACTCTGTTGATAGTTCCCCAATTGGTTATGCTGTTAATATTGGAATTTAATGAGCTTAACATACGCTGCCGTTCCCGTTCTACAGCCGAAGAGCAGGGGCACGAGTCCGGGAACGAACACGAAAAGGAGAGAGTACTGTCATCAGCAAAGGAATATATTGGATTCGAAATAGCAAACAAGAGATCATTAATGAAAATTAAAAAAAAAGTGTCGGAGACAAAACGGAGCCATGGGGCACACCTGCATTTATTTTGTGAATATCAGACTTGAAACCATCCAAGACAACTTGAATTGGGCGTTCCAAAAGGTAATTTCTAATCCATTGAAGAAGAGAAAGCACGCATTTTCGACAAAAGGGCCTGATGCCAAACTCTGTCAAATGCCTTCGAAATATCAAGTGCAACCATCTTGTTTTCGTCAGATTGATGTACGCTTTGGTTCCACTTTTCGGGGAGACATGCCATCAATTTACCAGTTTACGAGGGGCGTTCAATATATTCTCGGTATCGATATGAAGCAAAATGCGAATTCAATTTAAATTGTTTTTATTTTTCAATATAATCTCCCCTAACATCAATGCATTTGTTACATCTTGAGATAAGCTTTTTTAAACCCTCAAAAAAATAAATTTCCTCCTCCTCCATTTATTGCCGACTTGAGTTCTTCATCATCCGAAAATCTTTTTCCACGAAGACATTTTTTCAAATCCGGAAACAGGAAATAATCACTAGGGGCAAGGTCTGGACTATAGGGTGGGTGTTGGATTTCTTCGAAACCACAATCTCGCGCAGCAGCCTTGGAAACTCGCGCCGTGTGAACAGGAGCGTTGTCATGAAGAAGCAACACACCCGCTGCGAGTTTACCCCGTCTTTTTTTCTTAATTTCCTCCCGCAAATTATGCAAAGTGGAAGCGTAGGATGTGGCGTTGATGGTTTCACCTTTTTTTTTGTACTCAATGAGCAAGATTCCCTTTGAGTCCCAAAAAACTGTGGCCATGAGCTTCCCGGCAGACGGAGTGACTTTGAACTTCTTCGGTGGGTCTGTTCCTTTTTTATGCCACTGTATGGACTCTTGTTTGCTTTCAGGGTCATAGTGGTGGACCCATGTTTCGTCCCCAGTAACTATTCGATCCATAACACCGTCCGCGTTCTCACTACACATCTCCAAAAGCTCTCTACAGCATGCGATTCTCACTTTTTTCTGAGGCGCTGTGAGCATTCGTGGCACCCACCTTGCACTGACCTTTGAAAGGTTAAGATGGTCATGAAGAATGGTGTGAATGGTACCAATTGAAAGCTTGGTGATCTCTGCCATTATTTTCACCTTTATTCGGGCATCCTCAAGAACAAGTTTTTCGACTTCTTTGATGCTTTCTCCCGTACAAGCAGTAGCCGGGGCGCCGGAGCGGGGGTCGTCTTCAATGCTCTCTCTGCCTCTCTTGAACTCACTTGACCACTTTTGCACAGTTGATAATGAAGGTGCGGAACCCTGGTAAACAGCCACCATCTCTTCATGAATAGTTTTTTGACTTTTTCCTTGCTTAGTGAGAAATTTAATTACAGCGCGATGCTAAATTTTCACCATCATCGTCTCAGTTGCCATTATGATTCTGTTTAACTAGAGATAAAACGCGAATTAATAATCACATTTATATGAAATTTTACATGAATGCACTAAAATAATAGTATTACTTGATAAATAAGTCAATTTATATATGCAACCACAGCTTCACCCCGATATCGAGAATATCTTGAACGCCCCTCGTACGTGTTGCTACGAAAACCATACTGCCGGTCATTGAGAAGTTTTCGTGATTCGAGATATTTCATTAGCTGACGGTTTATCAGCGTTTCCATGACCTTGGAAGGAAGGGACGTAAGCGCAATGGGAGAGTGAAGAAGATTCGCCTTTTTTAGGGACGGGCTGAATAAATGCTGTTTTCCATTTGCTCGGCAAGAGTCAGAACACCTCTTCAGAAGGAGAGGAGATATACCATCTGGAGCAGCGGATTTGTGAATGTTAAGATCGCTACTACACGAGTGCGAAAGTGTCCCATTGAAGATTTGACGCACTCAAGTGTAGGCAGGGACAAATCACAATATGGGAGTGTAGAGCTAGCCACAAAGTGTGCAGCAAGCAGATTGGCCTTGTCCAAAGAGCTGACAGCTGGAATGTCATTATAAATGAGCGTTGGGATGGAGGATGACGCAGAATTTCTAATGTTTTTGATGAACGACCAACAATTTTTACTGCCTTTGGGACATTGCACTATTTTTTGCCTCAGTTTTTGATCGTATTGGAAGTTCACACGTTTAAGAAAGACGTTGCAGTCGTTTCTGGCTCGTTTAAACTTTTTTCGGTTTTCTCTTATCATCTACAGCCAAGTACTTTTCCCTTGCCACTTTTGAAAAGCGTTCATTTAGCCTTTCAATTATTGGTCTTACTTATCGCTTCCGGGCTGGGTGTGTAAGGCAACATTTTGGAATTGTCATTGAAATGCAAAGTTTGTCGCAAACGCTTAAATTTTTTTAGTGGCAGTGTCTTCAATTATCGATATTTCCCTTTTTTATAGGGCCAGTAACTTTTAACATTCAAAATCCGTATAATAGATGTGTATAAAACTACTCCAACAAATTGACGAATATTGATACTTTCAGCATTTATCAGTTTGCTTAGGTCTTTTTGTGCGCTATATACATTAAGAGCAACCATTTCTTTAGTGAAGAAATAAGAACAAAATTGGTATGACGTTTCCAATTCCAGGAGTTCATTTGGAAGATCCTCGTTGCCTATAAAATTAAGCTGATCGGGATTGAGCTCAAGGTTTTTTTGCTGGCCTCGTCTCTGAAGCTCTTGAAATTCCTCGAGAAGTAGACGGCCGAGGTGGAGGAGATGGGACATTAGCTGAGGCAAAGCTTCTGGTGGCGGTGGATTGTCCGATTCGTTCCCTGATGACCTGTAGGATCCTCATCACATTCATCGGACGAAAAATCAAGTTCGTCTTCACTTTCGCACCATGAACTGATTATTTCCTGAAGTTTTTGGTCACTAAGAACACTTTTTCGATGTGGGCTCATTGTTGCAGATGTGCACTACGGCTTTTCTACGCTCAAAAACAAAACAAAAACTCAGATTTCCCCCGGTATTCTACGGTTTTATAAAAATTTCCCAAAAATAATGAAATGAGCTCAAACACAAACGTGGACTTTATGCAAAATTTCAACTTTGACTGATGATAACTAAGAGCAAATGTCAAATAGAGAACTTGAGACACGATCGCGCTTAGAAGAGGTATGTTATGTTGCTGCAACATTGCTCTCATTTGGAAAAAATAGGGACATTCAATATAAATAGGGTTAAATATATTACGTTAGGTGTATGATGGTAGGTTTTTCAGGTTTTTCGCTGGTTTTTGGGACTCTCTTTTTTATTATATTGATGCCCTTATTACCCCCGTGCAAGGGAACTTAATTGAGGGAAAGATGACGCCTGGCCTGGCTGTTTTTTTTCCGCGGGGATAATTGATTTTAATTTTATCTATTTGCGTACTTCTCGAAGTTAATAAGCAGAGATAGTGATCCTTAGTAGTTGATGTTTGATGATTCCTCAATAGACTCCGTCCAAACAAGGTCATTCGTCCTTTTATAAAAAAAACGGACTGTAACTTTGGAGTCTGCTTTAGTAAAATGAGCTCCTAAGTTCGTTGGGGTCTACTATTTGCTATTGTATACTTCCTAAGGATCTTATCGAATAAGCAGGGTCCTGTTCACAGCGTGGTACATTAGATGCTAGTTAAAAGTTCTTTCAGCGGATATATTGATATACGCGGAGGAGTGTTTATGATGTCTATGATGTTATTTTTTAAAATTGATTCTTGATGGCTAAGAGTTCGTTGCTAATCTGAATATTGCTGTCTTCTGTCAGATTCATAAGACAGTACACCGTCATAAGTTGTTTCAATCGTTAAGACAATCAAGAGATCTTAGATACTTTCGTATACGCTCTAGACGAACCACTTTTGCTCATTTTTGTACGCAGTCATCGTCGCTATGACGGATCATAGATCTTTTGTCATTCAATGAGTTCAAAGTTCAAAGCTGTGTGAAACTAAACACTTCTCATCATCTGACTCATATCACCATCTACCACAAACTACGTATCTGTATGTAATGTTCAAAGACTACTACTCGACATCAATTATTTCGACCGATTTTCTCATTCTCATTTGGTCTCTAGGGTGTTGGTCTTGTAAATTTTCGATTCTAAAAACCCATCCAGCACTAATTGTGTTTGGTCATAAAAGTTAACCTAATTAATTTCCGGAGCAGCTTCACTTTTAGCTGGGAAAGTGTTGTACTCGTACTTGTATTCGTTACAACGGATACGAGTATGTTTCCGAAACGAGATTGCACAGGGTATGTGTACTTATGAGGTTCATAATTTAAATTGAAAACCACTTGAGGGCACCACTATATTCGTAAATGCATTTACACTACAAACACTCGGAATGGGAACATTAAAAGGTAAATTGCATTACTTTCGAGTAGATGAATGCATATGTACATGTGTCCCAAAGGAGAGAGAGAAGGATTTTCTATTTCCAAAGTACGAGTGCATTTGGTGTAATGCATCCGCAAACCGGAAACGACGTAAGTCTATAACTAGAACGAGGAAAAAAGGAAGCAAACACTTCCTTAATTAAGATTTCATTGCAATTCTTGTAAAAAGGAAATTGAAATTCGTAAAGGAATAGTTGCGAAGGAATAAAAAAAATAGAAATAAAAATTGAATTGAAAGGAGTTTTTAACGTAGTTTGCTATACTTACGAGTATGTTATACGTGATTGTCCGTTGGTTCCATATCTTTTACTATACGCCCTTATTGTGGTGTTTTACTTTAGGAATCCTGACACGAAACTCTGAAGGGATGCATTCGATAGATGATTTTGTGACCCCCGAAGACCGATATCGCCAAAGTTATTCTGAATTTGAAAAACGCAGCGTCTTGGTTAATGTGACAGACAAGATTCAGTTGTAAAAGAGTTAAGAAGTAACAATACTATCTCGTCCACTTCTCCTTTTAAATTTCCAACAACTGAATACAACTGAATGTAAATATTCTATCTACATATTTACATACTACAAAAATAAACACTTTTACAAAAACAGTAATTGCGGGTTCGTCCTTTAAGGTTTACGTTCCTTTTTCAACTGTCCTGTTCTTCTCTTTATCCTGTCGTTGGCGCCGTTCTAGATTTACCTCGTCGCTGTTGATTAGGCCAGCATTTCGTAACTTTACAGTCGGCCGTCCTGTTGAACTAATCGACCTCGGTTAGCAGTACTGTCATGTTCGTTATGGCTGCTTTTGTCGGTTTCGTCGCTGCTTTGTTCGTCGACAAGTGACGGTAACGTGCACCACAGTTTGATTTTTTCTGATGCGTAAATTGGCGTGTAATGGCGTTGTTTTCTGCTTGCACCAGGTATATCCTCAATGACATACCTATCCTTGTCGAGAACCTGACTTACAATGAAGGGGCATTTAAACAATGGTTCCAGTTTTCTTGAAGTACCAGTTGCTGACGGTTCGTTTTCGACTAACACCAAGTCATCTATATTGTAATGAGTAGGTCGAGCATGGTGTTCGTCGTAGCGTCGTTTTGCTATTTTACGTTGTGTATGGATTTTATCAGCTGCGTTGTTTCGGTTCTCTTGCAAACTTTCGTCGCCGATCGTTTCACGGTTATGTAGGGCTTGAACTAACTTTTTTTTTGGTGGATGTCTCTAGGTCGGAAGGCATACAATAACTCTTGAGGTGTTCGGCCCGTTGTTTTATTCTGCATCGCATCTTTCGCGGCAACTGCCCGTCCCAACGTTTGTCTTCTTTGGTTGAAGGTAGACGCATAGCCAAAATGGTACGGTTGGTACGTTCTGCATGCCCGTTAGCTCGTGAAGTTCTGGCCGCATTTAGTATGTGTTTGATATCGTTAGCTTGGCAAAACCGTGTAAACTCGTGTGACGTGAATGCTGTTCTACGGTCGGTTCCGATGCGCGTCGGCATACCAAAGTATGTTGAGGTCGTGCTTTGTCGCTGTGCTTTTCACTGCTTTGATAACGGAAAATTTTGTGAAAGCGTCTACAATGACCAAAGTATGGTCCTTGCGTTTTGAACTTTTCGGGAATGATCCCAAATGATCCATATGAATGGTGTGGAACGGTACTGGTGTAATAGCGTCATATTTATATTCACCTTCGTGCTTTCCGCCGGGTGCCTTGTTAAATGCGCAATCGGTGCACGATTTGAGATAGGATTTTACGAAGTTTCTCATTCGGGGAAATCAAAAATGCTTCTGCAAACCGTTGAGTGTTTTCTCAATGTCCTACGTTATCGCGTTGTCCTTGGACCACTCGCCATTGTATCGCCTTTGGTACCACCCAGAGAAACTTGTCATTGACTTTATGAAATAGTCTGCCGTTTTCGATTGTGTATTCGTCGCATGCCGTTATATCACACGAATTCATTTTTTCGATTATCTCGCAGATATTCTTGTCTTGGAGCTGCATAGAGCACAACCACAACCTTCGCTAACGATTGTTTTGGCGATTCGTAGCGATGCTGTTTCTTAGTGCGTCCACGTGCTCCATACGTTGTCCTGCTCGATGCTCAATCTTCACATCGAAGTCTTGGATACGTAACCACCATGTCGCAATTCGCGGAATCGCCGGCAATTCCGATAGAGCTAGCGTCCGTGTGAATTTGATGTTCGCTGTTGCTTTTGTAGGCAACTAGTACAGGACTTGTTGTATGACTCGTTCTTAACTTTTCGAACGCTTCATTTTGGAGATCATCCCACCTGAATTGGCAATCTTTTTTAAGCTAGCGTCGCAATGGCTCCTATGCGGGGACGAACTTTCGAAAATAGCTGCTTAACCCCAGAAATCGCCGCACTTCGGTTGTGTTCGTTGGCGTTGGAAATTCGTGAATTGCTGCTGTTTTAACATCACCTGAACTTAAATCTACAGGATGTAGTTTATGACCAAGAAATTCGATGGTTTGCTTCAGGAATTCGGATTTTTTGAAATTTAACGTCAAGTTGAGGACACGCAATGCATCTAGGACTCGTCGTAACTTTTCAAACATCTCATTAATGTCGTTGCTACCTACAACTATGGCGTCCATGGAATAAAATATATCTCTATCTCGCGTCCTTTCCCGAATAAGCGCCATAAGTCGTTGGAATACAGCCGGTGCGTTTTTGAGGCCAAACGGCATGCGCTTGAACTCATAGAGGCCATCGGGGGTTACAAATGCTGATTTTCGAGAAGGTAGTATCCGCTATTCATATCGAGTACGGTGAAGTACGTAAACTGTTTCACGTCTTCGTTCTTCGATGTTCGGTGTTGGAAAACCTCTTTGGCCATGTGTTGATTAAGTCGGCGATAATCAATGCATAACCGATAGTTGCCATTCTTCTTCTTCACGAGTACAATCGGGCTTGCGTACTCCGATATCGATTTCGTAATTATGTCGCTCGTTAGAAGCTCGTTGACCATTGCAGTAACAGCTGCCTTCTTCGGCTCCGGCAGTCGATAAGGTTTAGATACAATGGGCTCGTTAGTTGACAAGTTGATTTTCATTTTTACCGAGTCCGATTTCACGAAAATTATTCCCAAAAACATCTCGGTAATCGTTGAGGAGATTAACTAGCGCCGTCTTCAGTGCCACATTGAATTTCTGATGAGTCGATGGGTATCCGTTCAATGATCTTTGTTGTGAGTACGTCTATACGCTCGAATCGCTGTTCGTTGTCGTTAACTATCAGCCGAATGTTGTTGTCTTTAAAAACGTCGTTTCCGAGCAATAAGTCTGATGAGAAAGTGTCATTATCCGTCAAGTACAAATCGACGGTGATCTGAATATTATCGATAACCAGCGTTGATTTCATTAGCTCGTCCAGCACACGTGTACCTCCGCAGACTCGCGGAAAAGACATTTCTTTTTCTCGTTAGTAATCTTAGCTGCTATTGATTTTCGTATCATGCTGCATTGGCTGCCCGTGTCGAGTAATGAATAATATTCTACATCGTTGATCAATACACATTTTTCATTAAAATCTTTTCGCACGCTGTTCGTTGTTCGCACATTTTGTTTGCCACAATGTTCCGAGATGCCCCTCGGATGAACTTTTTGGCAATCTCGGCATCTCTGCCGACGTGGCGGTTTCGGACAAGAACTGGATATGTGCCCTGCTTCGGAACAGTTGTAACAAACAATTAGCTTCTTGGCTGTACTGTCATTTGAATTACAAACGTTGTCACTCGCTTTGTTGATCTTTTTGTTACTATTGTCGCCATAATCACGTTTCATTGTCGAATTCATTTTGTTACTTTTTGACCAACTCGTCATGTTTGTCAAATAATCCTCTAACGATTCACACATTTCTTTCATAGACTTAAAGCGTAGCGCTGCAATTGCTAATTGCAAATCACAATGCTTTAGACCCTCGCGAGTCACTCAAGCGATATCGTCTATCTAAAGCACTCATGCGAAAGCAATATTCATTGACTGATTCGCTATGTTGCCGTACTGCGTTTATTATCTTAAACTGCACATCGGCTTCGTCTGGCACTGTACTGAACTCGGTTTTTAGTGCGTCGGCAAATTGACTCCACGTTGCAAAAAAGTCTGACAATGCGTCGAGCCTCAGTTTAGCGAGACCCTTCAGTTTGCTGTACACTGCTAATAAAACGCATTTGTCATCCCAGTCATAGCCTCGCTTTGACTTGTCCACTCTGTCGATGAACTGCTCAACACAATATAAGGACTTTTTCGTCGGGTCGTATTCAGGTAAAGTATCTGCTATCTCTTTGACGTTTCGCGATTGGTACTCTCGAGTTTGTGCAGAGGATACTGACTCGCTTACTTTCCGTGATTGGGTTGATCACGAGCGTTTACTGCACTTCTAGACGTTTGTTGTGGTCGTTGAATGATCGATAAGATGCTCTCCATCACACCTCACAAATCTTGTGCTTGGACCGAAGATCCTTTTTCACTTTCACCATCACTTTCGGATTCGATCTCGTGGCTGCTTACCGCTGAGCTGAGGTATTCGATCAATTCGCTTTTATTGTCACTCTTTCCCAAGTTTTGTTCGCGTAGCAACCGTTTTATAACGTCGATACTCAATGACATTATTTTTGGCATTTTGACAAATTTTCTTTTGTTAAATTCACGCGCAAAATACCTGCACCGTCGTTACGCTTTATTTTTTTTTTTATGTATTTTATGTCTATCGGTCACTAAACAAACTGGTGTCGTTTAGCGTTAGGGATGGATAAGGAGACGACGTTCCTAGATCACCAACGCCCAAGTAGAAATACTTGGTTATTCAAGGAATCCAGAGTTGGGCCAAGTTCCACGATAATCGACTGCGAAGAATCTGAGTAAAGTTGTACTGGCTTAGAGATTCTACCTAAGCCACCCTGCAATCTTTCCAGACTCCAAGTAGTCATCGTGTTTGGAACCCACCTCCTAAGACTGGAGGTATTTCAACGCGAACAGAAAGAAAGGAAGAAATAAATAAAATGTTTACATTTAATGGTTTTAAAACATTTATTTATTATGTTTTTCTACATTGATAATGAGTTTGCTCGCCATTTTTCGATATGAGCTCTATAGGAAGGTTTGGAATAGAATCATACAGTTTTTTTTTTAAATAATCAAGAGAAAATTGGGCTCAGGCATCACGAAAAGCTTCGTTTAAAGTGTCCTTGTCTTCAAATTGTCTTCTGCCCTCATACACTTTACGAGATAGCTATGCCCAAAAATTTTCGATTATGTTTAAGTTCGGTGAATAGGGCGGCCATGGCAAAAGTTTCAAGTCTTCTGATTGAATCCACCTTCTAACAACCCTGGAAGTGTGGATGGGGGCATTGCCTTGTTGGAATATCCAAGGCAAGAGTGCGAAAATATTTTTCACTTTTAGAAATGACCGTTCCAGCAAACATTTGTAGTTGTTTCCGTTCATTGTTGTGGACAAAAACTCCAACTGGATTGTGCCATAATAGGTAATAGCTCTCCACACCATTACACCTGATGTACGGCTGTGGTGTCTTTCCAAAATAAGCTCCTGCTTTTTTAGATCATGGAAATAAAAGTTGTAATCATCGGGGTCGTCAAGGTTAAACTTTTTTTCATCCGAAAAGACAACGCGTTTCTATTCACTGCTCCAAGCGACATGTTCTCCTGCAAAATTCATTCGATGCTCCCTTGTGTTCTTGCCTCAAAACAGGTTTCTTTTTAAATTTTTTTCTCTGTATAGTACCACTTTTTCGTATTATCCTTCGGGCCGTTGCTATGCTGGCTGATACTCCGCTGTTGGCCCCTATTTTAATCGCTGGTAGAGTAGAATTTGAGGCACGCCGTAGAATTAACCGCTTTTCTCGCAATGTTGTTGCTTCTGCCGTGCGTCCTTTTTGATTTTTCCCATAGTTTTGTGGATCCGCAAGGTTACTGTTTACAACAGTCTTACTTCTTTTAAGCCTCCTTGCAATTTCTCGGCCTGAGAGTTCTAACTCATTGAAAGCATCTATTTTTCGTCTTTCTGTCGCTGTCAAAGTCTTTCCGGAACCCTTTTTTTCTTTAAACAAATAAAAACAGTTCTTTCAACGCTTTTTTAAATATTGGTAATAAAACTTTGAAAAAAATCGCTGATGTGAACTCCTGCAACGGAATATTCGCAATGGCCTCATTCTAGTGGCGCATCTTTTTATACGCTTTTCAAGAAGTTCATTGTTTGATCTCGGGAAATTCCAACGGTCGCTTCTGATTTACGCTTTAATTTTATGACTTCTTGTTGAGAAAATATGTTCCTGTTCACAGGTAGTAATAGTTTGCGGGCACTAAATTTCAAACAGGTATAAAGGGTGAAAATCGATTGCAAAATGTATGGCCTGTATATCGCACACCGTTGTTGTTTTATTTATTTTTTTTTCTCTATCTTTCTTATCTAGTCACCCTGTATATAATTACTTAACGAATATATTTTTTTATATTTTTTTTTAGTTTTATTTTTAAAATTATGCCAGCTCATAAGCCAGTTTCATCTTTTATCTTCAATCACTAAAATAAACTTTAGTTTCCAACATCATTTATACTCAATGGATAAATAACTAAATTTTAAAGTTAAATTTAAACTAAATCAATCGACTTATTTATTTAGTTAAATAGTTGACATAGGTCTATTAGCAAATAGGAACTCTACGGCTTGTTGCTCTTCAATGTCAACAACCCGGCCATGAAAAGGAACTTAATCGATTTATTTTTAATTTGTGAATTTTTCTTCTTTGTAAAAGTTGCCGATTATCTGCTGCTTATCAATCAGTCCTTGTCAATATTGTACATTCGAGTTTAATAGAACAATTCTTATCATCAATCCAAGCCTCTGAGACGTATAATGCAATTCATTCAATTCTTTCCGGTATTTCTAGACCAACACATACTTAATCCTGTTCTCTGCTTAACGTAGTTCAAGAGCGTCTGCCATCTGGTGGTCAGCATTTACGAAGCAGTTAAAGAATGAGTAATGTTACACAACAATGTAGTAAGTTCCTTTTTGCTGGCCATAGATATCTACAGACGATCCAAATACAAAAGATCTATCACAACAAGGTCAAAAAAAGCAGGAGTCGGCAAACGAAGCAATTAGATGATTGGTGGTCTGGTACAATCACTCTCATTCATATCCCATGAACCTTTTAATCTTACAGAAGACTAATATGAGGCGAAACCCTTCCTGAGATACAAAATATTTAGAGCAGACCTATTGCTTTGAGTAGGGCAGAAAGTAGTCCCATAGAGAGGAAGTTTATTTGGTGAACAATGCGTCGTCGACTTGGTCTGATGTCATTGTCCTTGAGCCCAATTCAATTTGGAACTGGCTTAGATTCAGAGTAGGTATTTGGTTTAACTCGTTACTGCGATCATAATAATGGGTCATGGATTGAAACACAAAACCGCGAATACCAACAGAGATTACTGCAATATACAATATATAACTCGTTGTGAAAGAATAGATATCCTACCCGATGATGTACCAGCAAACCAAAGATGATTTTCTTGAATCAAGTTCGACGTATTTCTGGTATCTGATTGCAGCGTAATTGATACGTTCACTACTTTTTCCAAAAAAGATGGGAACTACACAGATATTACTACTACGAGTATAATACCTCAAGTTACCTATTGAGTTTATGGTGCACTTCGGTCATCAGATGTATATACAGGGTGTCCCAAAAATCAACGTCAAACCGGAAACGGGTTATAGGTCAAGTGGTGTCGGTTATCACAAAATTATAAAAAAAAATTAAGCCATGTACTTTTAAAATTATTGGCATTCAAAAAAAAAAAATCGAGAAATCTGACACCCTGACGATCTTTCAAGTACTCTGACCGCAAATCTTTACTTTTCTTCGAGTTTTTTGTTGTCACGTAACCCAGAGTAACTGTTCTGTAAATTACGGTCCAATATTGAAACATAACTACTGTATACCGGATTTAACTAAAATATTGCTTTTTTGTCCATCCATGTATCTAAAAATCATTAATCACCCAACTTGAACTGACTGTACTGACAAAAAAATGTACTGTGCCATTTTGGCAAGCAACTTTAAAAGATGGCGTATTTAGTCTGGATTCCGAAATGGTATGACACTTGCTAGACTAACGCTTAATTGAGGACAAAAAAAAATATTTTGTTAAAGAAACCCGATTCATAGTTAATTCTATTTAATAAGTTAAAATGAGTACCAAGTGTGAGCGAGACAGACAGTGACGCCGTGATTGAGACGGATAAACATGCCATTTCAACTAGTTTGAGTGAAACAGATAGAGATACCACCCTTGTCATTTCATTTCATTTTTTTCCCGTCACAGAGCACACAGAACACTACGTTCTCTTGGTGTATACTCGTACTCTCAGGATCGCCATTTACCGATCTTGTATCTTACAACAAATGTCCAAACTGTTTGCCTTCAGCGGAAATGCAAGCTCTGCATCTTCTTACAAAGGACGTGCATATCTTCTGGAGTTGATGTCTTCAACGCAGCTCGTTTAAATTTTTTATCGTCTTAGAATAAACTTTTTCTTTTACTACTCCCCATTAGTTCCCGATCGAGGAACTCTCGTACTGTGCGAGCATAATCCGCTGGGCAGCCATCTTGCTGATACTGGAAAACAGATCAACTGTTTAACATTAGGAAACGTTTAAATAGCAGCCACTCTGAGTATCAGCAGTGCCCCAAGATCTACACGCACAGCTACACTAGACACACTTTTTTATCTCCTTCCTTTGGACATCTATGGAAAGTAGAAGGCAGCCTCCACTGTATGTCACCTTGAAGCAGGCTACTCTTCCGTCTACCTTTCCGTAGACTAGTTTCCCAGTATACTAGTTTACCGTCCTGTAAAAATCGACCGCATCATTCCAAAAGCGAATTCAGAGCTACAATGCAGGGTAAGGAAGATCAGATAGGTGGTTTTCTTGCAGAGGACATAATCCATCGTGTATGGCTCAAATGCGAATCAAGAGGTGAGAACAAGTGTATTCTCTGAGCAACTCACGCTGTTTTCGCCTTGTAAACCACTCCAGACAGTGTATTGCGGACAGAAATTTCAGTAATCGCAGAGGCTCTCTCTTGATTAAAGTTGAGCTTGATATCTGCATTTGCACAGATAGCCACGAAGCTATCCTTAAGCCAAAAGTAGGTGAAAACTGTCGCCCCCTTCTCAATGTTTGCTGGGTACGCCGATGGACTTGCCAGAAGTGACATGACTCTACATGACATATCTAAGGACATAGGAATGCCACTCGCTCATATAGACTCATGGCTAAACTGGATGAAATAGATATTGTGGCCAAAGGCACAACCAGCAATCTGATCAGACAGAAGTAACCTAAACTCGATCAGTAGCGTAGAAAGAGTCTCGTATTTAGGAAACGGTCACGTCTCAGCATTCTAATCACAGGCCACTGCTTAAAGGGTATCAAACCAAAAGAAAAGGCGAGTTACGACTCGAGCTGTAACAAGGCTGTGAGGGTTAGAGAAATGTTTTTTCGGTCTTTCAAGACCAACCCAACACAGGAAAACCGATAAAAGTTTAAACGAGCCAGGAATGACTGCAACGTCTTTCTTAAGCCTGTAAAATTACAACACGACCAAAAACTGAGGCAGAAAATACTACAATGTCCCAAAGGTAGTACAAATTTTTGGTCGTTCGTCAAAAATTCTGCCTCATCGTCCATCCCAACGCTCATTTACAATGACATTCCAGCTGTCAGCTCTTTGGACAAGGCCAATCTGCTTGCTGTACACTTTGCGGCCAGCTCAACAATCCCAGATTGTGCTTTGTCTCCGCCTACACTTGAGTGCGTCGAATATTCAATGGGACAAATCCACTTTCGCACTCGTGTAGTAGCAAGAGTTCTTAAAGATCTTAACATTCAGAAATCCGCTGGTCCAGACGGTATATCTCCTCTCCTTCTGAAGAAGCGTGTGTAAGCTTTTTCATCAATCCTACTCTTTAGGACTCTTTCCGAGCAGATGGAAAACAGCATTTGTCCAGCTTGTCCCTAAAAGAGGCGAATCTTTCTCTCTCTTCTCCTACAGACCCATTGCACTTACGTCACTTCTCATGAAATATCTCGAAACACGGAAAGTTCTTAATGGCAATAAGGTTTTCGTAGCAACAGGTATCACAGTTGACTTGATGGCATGTCTCACCGAAAAGTGGAACCAAAGCGTACATCAATCTGGCGAAAGCAAGATGGTTGCACTTGATATTTCTAAGGCATTTGACAGAGTTTGGCATCAGGCCCTTTTGTCGAGAATGCGTGCGGGATCGACGACTCTCTTCTTCAATGGATTAGAAATTACTTTTCGGAACGTTGAATTCAAGTTGTCTTGGAAGGTTTCAAGTCCTATATTCACAGAATAAATGCTGGTGTGCCCCAGGGCTCCGTTCTGTCTCCGACACTCTTTTTAATTTTCATCAACGATCTCTTGTCCACTACTTCTAATCCAATATATTCCTTTGCAGACGACAGTACTCTCTTCTTTTCATATTCGTTCCCGGACTCACACCCCTGCTTTCCGGCTGTAGAGCGGGAACGGCAGCGTATTTTAAGCTCATTAAATTCTGATATTAACAGCATAACCAATTGGGGAACTATCAACAGGATGGAATTTAATGCTTTCAAAACACAATGCTGTCTGCTGTCATTAAAGCGAAATCTAGATACCGATGGCACTTGCATCGTCGAAACCTATAAACTTTCCATTCTCGGTATGTGTGTCAGTTAGAGAAACTTACTTTGGAATGACCACATATTCGGTGTCGTCAAAAATGCTGCGAAATGTCTTGGTTTCCTTAAGGATTGTAAGAAATACTTCACCCCCTCTGATCTGACCTCAATATATAGGGCGTTTATCCGCCCAAAATTACAGTACATTGTCCACATCTGCTCGGGTGCACCCAAAACATCTCTGCACCTGGTAGATTGGATTCAAAACCGTGCCATAAAACTCATAGGTGACACTACTATCACTCAAACAATGGGCACCCTCGAACACCGACGTAATGTCTCGTGTCTCACTCTGTTTTATCGCTATTTCCACCACATCGCCAGTTTGGGCGGAATGCCCGCCCAAACTTTTAACCGTAACACCCGGCTCGCTAGGAATGCTCCTCAGTATACCCTCAAGCCCACTTTCAGACGTACGCTAAAATATCGTGATTCATTCCTAAGCCGTACAACTCGCTTATGGAATGCTCTGCCTTTATTTCCTAGTCATTATAACCTTTAAACATTTAAAACCAACGTTCACCGGTACCTCTCTATCCTCACTGATTTTCCTTCGCCAGCGCTGTGTGCAAGCATTTTAAGGGTACTTAAACCCCTTCAGCGCGCGCAAATTATAAAAAAAAAAAATTTAGTTTGCAGAAGTTTCTGGCCAAATCGGATAGTGACGCCTTTGAGTATCAGGAGTCAAGCAAGTCTGTTTCCTAATTCTCGTGAGGAGACCAACCTGATTTTGAAGAGATTTAGTTATGCTGCAGCAGTCGTCGATTATGTCTAGAGCTGTCAGTGTTTAACCACGACAGTCGCTAGATATGATCAGGTAGGCAATACAGCTACATATTTCATCTTCAGATGCCTGACGCCAAAGTCAGGATCGAGTGATTTGTTTACAACGTGTTTTCTATGTATGTAATATGTAATTTTAAAATGTGGATGTTAAGATGGATTTGCCAAATGCTAAGCTTGTCCTGTTTTACTCATACCTCGGTTATTCGCCCCTTTATGTCCATTCGGACCGCTTTCAGGTTGCCCCTTTGTTTGGAGCCCAACTGTCCAATATGCTAGAATACGAGTATGAGCGAAATAAAAAGAACTAGGTTGGTGTTCTCAACAGCGCTGGATCTGTTAGAGCCCGCAGTGGATGCCATGTCGCTTGTTGGGATATAAGCTCAGATAGTGCTAGTCACAAGCAAAATGTCTTCAATCCGAATTATGAACACGAATGTCATCTAAATTAGTGACGGGCAACACCTGAATAAAGTCGGCTAAGGTGGCTTCATGAACATGATCACTGAGCCTACTGAGGCTGGAATTTCACAAAGTTTCGGTAATCTCTTCATATTTTCACTTTTCACTTCGCTGCTGCTTTGAAATGAGTTTGAAAATCAAAACAAAGTCTAGTTCCAGACAATTGCGTATAATCCTTTCAATTGTTGTAGATTCCGTCTGCCGCTTTTCATTGTTCCTTTCCCTCCAAGTCAAACTAGAATTTCAGCTTCTGTTACAACGTACTTTTCGTACTACATATAATCAATTGTGTGGAAAATTGAAAGAAAAAATAAATAAATAGAAAGCCACTCGGATAGAAATGAGCCGCTCACACGTAATTGCCCCGTAATCACATTAAATTAACACTCACCAATAGGACCGAAGAAGATTATGGGCTTATGAGGTGAGCAGTGCTCACATAGTTTCCAACGAGTCAATGAATGTATCTATAGATACATACATACGAGAATGTAGGTTTGTTTCAAAGGAATGCCTGGTCGTGTTCTAGAGTGTAGACGGGTATTATTTTCAGTCCATCTATGGACGAAGGCTTATAGGAGACATCAATATTGAGGATTTGATTTAATGCGCTAAAGGTATTTGAAGGTGGTTTAACATGTTGGAGCAGGTGGGGTAAGTTGAGGACATAGTTTCTTCTTGTGGAAGCACAGACAGGCAACATGTCACGTTTGGATACATTCTCAGATGAGTAATCCGTTCACTAATACAAGTTGGGGTTATTTTCGACTAGATGGAGGCATGAGTGTACGAGGGCGGGTCAATAAGTCAGTGACTTTTGGATGAAAACAGATTTTTTGATAAAAAAATTATTTTATTTTTCAACGTAGGTTCCCTTGAGCTCTATACACTTTGTCCAATGCTTCTCCAATTTTTTTATCCCTTCCAAAAAAAATGATTTGTCGAGGTCCTCAAAATAGGCCTTTGTTTGCGAGATGACTTCATCATTGGAGTCAAATCTTTTTCCACCAAGCCATTTCTTCAGGTTTGGGAACAAGAAGTAGTCGCTCGGAGCCAAATCTGGAGAATAGGGTGGATGAGGGAGCAATTCATAGCCCAATTCATGGATTTTTGCCATGGCAACTGCACATGTGTGCACCCTTGCATTGTCTTGGTGGAAAAGAACTTTTTTCTTGGCCAAATGAGGTCGTTTTTTTTTCAAATCGTCATTGAATCGGTCCAATAAGTTGGCATAATATTCCCCATTGATTGTTCTTCCCTTTTGAAGGTAGTCAATGTGGATTATCCCGCGTGCATCCCAAAAAACAGTCGCCATAACTTTATTGGCTGACAAACCCACCTTGGCCTTCTTTGGCGCCGATTTACCCTTAGAAACCCACTGTTTTGACTGTTGTTTGTTCTCTGGTGTGTTGTGATGGATCCATGTTTCGTCCACGGTTACAAAACGGCGCAAAAACTCCTCCATATTGCGATTAAACAACGCCAAACCTTCCTGTAAAGTTGTTACACGATTGCGTTTCTGGTCGACTGTGAGCAAACGCGGCACCCATCTTGCGGAAAGCTTTCTCATGCCCAAGTGATCATTCAAAATTGAAACCACTGAGCCATGCGAGATCCCTACGGCTTCCACAATCTCTCGCACTTTCAATCTTCGGTCGGCCAACACCATATCGTGAATTTTTTCGATTGTTTCGGGTGTAGAGACCTCAACTGGGCGTCCAGGACGTTCGGCATCTTCAGTGCTTGTACGGCCACAACGAAATTCAGTAAACCACTTTTTTACCATTGAAATCGATGGTGCAGAGTCCCCATAGTATTTATCAAGCTTAGCCTTGGTCTCGGTAATGGTTTTTTTTCGCAAGAAATAATGCTTAATAAGCACAGGAAATTCACTTTTTTCCATTTTCTCCTCAAATTAGTGAGTAGTCTGATAAAAATAGCTGTCAAACACAAACTAACTGACGCAGCAAGTTTAAATTTTGACAGGAGTCAACTGACAGATGCCTGTTGACAGGAGCAGTGTTGCTGTTTCAGTAAAGAGGTCAGAAATTCAAAAAGTCACGGACTTATTGACCCGCCCTCGTATCTCATTCGCAGAGAAGTTGGTATGTATGACGGAGAAGAAGTTTTGACTAGGAAATGTGACTTTTCACATTACTGGCAAAAAGTCAAGAGCCCACAATGAACATATGTATTCTTTAGAACACCTTCTGCTTTTGTTGTCACATAAACATATGTATACATACTGATCAAAAAGTACGAAAAGGGTTCGTTTCATTATTCCCTTCAAATTAATCTCCATTTCAAGCAATACACGTATTCCAACACTTCCTCCAATCTTCAAAACACTTTTCGTAGATCGATTTTGGAATCGATTGACACTATCGCTTTGACGCCTTTTCAGCAGGTTAAGTGGTGATCGGCACTCAACACACTGCTCGATGATGATCCGCAAGGTGTTGATGTGGTCGACACAAGAAGAGGATCCAGAGCGGAAACCTGGTGGTTCCTCGTCGAGTGTGTCTTCGAGGTGTTCTTTGATTCGCTCCACAGCAGGCAGCACGCAGATATCTCTCCAGTTTTCGCACTGCATTAGATTGCCTTTTTTAGGGAGCTTGGCGATCACTCCCTTCTTCCACTCGTCCGGAAAACTCTCGGCTTCCCATGTTCTCCCGACAAGTGGGAACAGTAGCTCAGCTGATGACGTTGGAGCAGCTAGAAACAGCTCCGCAGGTATGCCGTCAGGTCCTACCGCCTTATTGGTTTTCAGTGCTTTGGTCGCTGCAGTAATCTCTTCCTTACTGGGGGTTGTGGTGCGAATTCGGGAATTTCTCTCTACGGACACATCAGTCTGACTTGAGTGCGTATTGCTGGCGAATACTCGGTTTAGAACCGAAGCAAAATGCTCCTTCCATCTCTTTAGTTGATCTTCATCCGATATTAGCAACGAACCGTCTAAGTATTTCACTGGGTGTTGAGTAGAGCTTCGGCCGCCTATAAGCTCTTTAAGGATTCTGTAAACAGTTCTGCTGTCGCACCTCGCTGCTGCTTCTTCTGCTTGCGTGGTCAGCGCATTGATGTAATTGCGCTTGTCACTTCTGCACTTTTCTCATCTTCATGCGATATAGGGACTCTAGCTCAATCCTCCCTTCTGCTGGAGCTTCTGCAATTCGAGCTCTTAGTTGTTTTCGTTCGTTGATCCTTCTCCAGGTATCCTCGGAAAGCCACACCCTATGACTTCCCTGCGATCGACCAACAATCCTTTCAGCAGCTGATGTGAAAACAGTTTTCACAGCACACCAATGGTCTTGGATGGTGGCGGGCAGTGAGCTGCTGATTGTTTCCACTCCTCGTGAGAGATGGTCCCTTAGTTCTTGGCGCACTGTGGGAACTCTCAGTCGGTCTACGTTGAACTTAGGTATTCTTGTGTCGTTAGGTCTTCGAACGGCGGCAGTGCGTAATTGGACAGTAGTTATCATAAGACGGTGATCTCTTACCAACCCCATGTCCACTCCTCGTCTGTTTCGGACGTCTAGAAGACTACTTCTAACATGGCGACTGATGGCAAAACGGTCGATTTGGTTGGAGGTTGCTTGCCTGTCAGTTGACATACAACTGATTTTATAACAGGCCTTGTGCTCAAACATGGTGCCACCTATGACAAAACGATTTGCGTTGCAAAAGTCAACAAATCTTTCGCCGTTGTTGTTGCGGTTGCCTAATCCGTGCCGCCCCATAACATGTTTGAGTCCTTCGTTGTCGTTTGAGTCCTTACCTTGGCGTTAAGATCCCCCATCACAATGACAATGTCGCCGTTGGGTGTTGCATTATAAACAGCTCCCAACTGGTTGTAAAAGGGTTCCTTTTCTTTCTCAGACGAACCATCCGTGGGGGCGTAACACTGTATAATGGTGACGCGACGTACTCTCGTCCGGAATCTGGCCGTTAAAATCCTATCAACGTGCGGCTGCCAGGAGATTAGGCCTCTGCGTGCTGTAGGTGTTAACAGCAGTCCAACTCTATATCCACTGGGGTTTCCGGTTGGTCTTCCAGAGTAGAGTAATACAGTGTTACGCGTTGGGGATTGGTACTCAGCCGCATCTAACCATCTTATCTCGCTTACTCCCAATATGTCCAGCTTATATCGCATAAACTCATGCTCTAATTGAAGGAATCTGGCGTTCTGAGGTCCTTCACTCTGAGAGTCAAGGAGAGTCTTCACATTCCAGAAATCAATCTTAGTCCGGGTACGATAGCCAAACGTCGTCAACGTGTTATCAGTCCTTATCCGAGGCATTAAGTCGGTTTCCGTAGCGGTTTGGTTTCGGTAACGCGGATTGCTGGCCCAGGTTACCTAGTCTAGGCATAAGACCCTAGACAATCTCGCACTTGCAATTTTGGCCTACCTGTATAAGGATTTATACACGTAGTTGCCCGGGGACCACCTCGAGCAGGTAAAGCAAGCACTACATTACGAACTTGATTGTTGCGCTACTGGTCCTATCCATGTTTTGAACAGTCAGTAGTTTGCCGATTAATCGTTATGCAGGCTACCTTGCTGACAATATTGCCACTGGTTTTCTGCGCTTGTTGCTGGTAGCATATGACTTCTCGAAACATTTTGGGAGACTCGACCAGAGAAGACTCAAGCGATTGTAGCCGTTCTGTGTTCTGTCGTTCGATGCATTCACATTCGCACCTTGGTTGCCACATCCAGAGCTTTCCTAACTTGGGATTAATCTCATTACTGATGGTCTTAACATCTTGCTAAGGAGATTGCCTATATGTAAATTCGATCAAGGAGCTCGTAAACGCAACCTTTGTCAAAGTCGTGTTTTTCTTCTGCGGGGGCATAAGCGTATATCAGGCTTATGTTAGCGAATTTCAGATGTCTGAACCTGAAGACTTCTTGCCTAAATCTTTCTCTGATGACACGTCCATATCCAAATAGGCGCTGAACCTACTCTCTATAGCAATTACCATACTAGGTATCACAGATGTCCTTCTTTTGCTCGGTCCATTCCATGGCATTGTTAAGGATCCGGACATTCCATGTGCCGGATAGCCGTGAGTTTTATTTGCTGGGACCGTCACCAGTTCGGCCATCACTTAATGGAAATATGAGGCTGTTTGTTGCCTCACAACATAAAGCGTTTTACGTGATCCCACAATTGGCCCTACGTAGAGAGCAACATGGAAGGTTAATCGCTGCCGTTGATTCGCTTGAGACTCCTTCGTCACCATTTCTATTTCGACAACCTGGCTAGATGCCGATAATAACATCATGTTTCCTGATCTCTGATTATACCGACATAACTCAGATGAGGTCAACGTCATCGATGATTCTGCCAATGATCTTCGGCAAAACGTTCGTATGGAATGTTCCTGAAACGTGTGTACCCGTATGTACCGACGTTAACCCAGTTAAGCTTGAGCTCCAAGTATTAAGTTTTATTTGCATAGTGTGGCTCAGGATACTGCAAAATGTTGTTGGTGATTACCTTCAGTAAATTCCCTCCTCCTTTACTTGGAACCAGCTGTGGCAAGGTGATTGGTTGTTGAATTTTTTGTGTAGTCGAAGCTCATAGATTCTTGTAGAAGTCCCCCAGTTTGGCAAACGAAAAAGAACCAGAGTACTTTTCTAGTTCATCGTGTCGCTAGCAACGAATCCAGAGCAGGGGTTTTGGAGTTGCTGGCCTCAGATTGAGATCCATCCGCAAGGTCAGATTACTTAAACAGTTTTTTTTTTTTTTTTACATTTTGGTCTCACGAGCCTCTAGAGAAGAGACGGTCTGCATTGGCAAATACCCTAATGCAAGGATGCCTTCGGCTTATGTCCAAATCAGAAGGGGGTTGTTATCCAAAGTTCATTGTTATTAGTCGCACAGAAAGTTATATAAGGTTACTCGTCTAAGTACTCTGGAAGGACATTACATTGTATAGAAGCACAATGTTCATTTACATACAAAAGAGATAAAAATCACCGTCCGTCAGACTACTCTACGGCTCTGAGCCCAACCTTCTCCACTTCTAAAGAAAAGATTTAAAAGACTATGAAGCCAGTTCAGATAAAACAAAAAAAACAAAAAAAAACACCCCTCCAAGTGAAACAATTTTAATGAACTGCCTCATCCACCGCCATGACTCATCCAGTGTTCAAGGACATCCATGCCATCTCTACTCATGCTTTCCACAAGAACGACAAATAAAAGATACCAACATGACTCATGGAATATATCCTTTCTTTCCTCGTTCTTCTTTAGCAGATCCGTGTAAGTACGTTTCTTCTATTTAAACAACAAGTGTCCTTAGACAACCTTCAACCCATGAACAATAAAGTTGATTTGAGAAATTCTCACGCCGGAAATGTGCAACGGGTCCTTTTTATCCTTTCTATTTTGTTTCCGTTGTCAGCTTTGTTTTTCATGTTTTTCGAGAGCCAAGAACGAGGTAATACAAAAAATTGTGAACATCTCTGCTTCGTCTCTGGGTGAGGTCCTGCAAGACAGGGGCGAGTAAGCTTTTATCTGTTATCCAGCTTAACGTTCTCGTAATTCTCCTGAGCAAATAAGAAGCTCTATACCGAGGTTGCGATGTGGAAAAACCCTCGGGGGATAGAAAGGACTTGTGTAATTAAATTTTCTTCATAATCTTGGCATTTTCTTATTCTCATTCTTCTGTTCGGGTTTTCTTTCCGTTTTTTGTATTTATTTAGCGACTACGAAGAGTGTAGTGCAAGTAAGAAAATTAAATTAAAACAAGTCCGTGAGGTTATTAAACTCCGCAGTTGATTGCAGTTGTCAATTTGGGATTTGAATGGAAAATTGCTTTTGCAAAAAAAAAAAAAAGAAGAAAAGAAAAGAAATCGACGGACGGTCAGTTGTCTGTCGTCTACACATCTGATCTGAGTCACCTGAGGTGAGAAAGCCGATGCAAAACAAAAAAAAAAAACATTTATGATGATGAGTATCTGGGATTTGGTTTCTTTTTACTGAGAACGCGGTTAACGATTTATTTCTGGGTTATGGCCTGCTTGACTTCGAAATTCGTTGGAGGGATTATGCAAGTAGGCTGCATTGGATTGTTTACATATTTCAATCTAAACGTCCTTCTTTGTTTGACAGCAAACCACTCATTTGCAAAATAGATTCAAACATGAAATCTTCGTCTCAAAATTTTGATGTACCATATGCCAAGGGAGGGTAGTTTCAACAGAGGTATGCCGCAAATTTCTATTCGTCCCTGCAGTTCCTGCACAGAAATCGTTATGAGGGATACTTATTCGTTGTGTCTTTCGTTGGCACCTCTTCTCCTGAGGTTGATCAGTTGAATGAGCCACATAAGCCTAGATGCTTCCCGTTTTGTTTTTTCTTTTTTTGAGAGGACCCGCTCCGTTTTGGCCGGATTGACGCTTAGGCCGCAGCTACGTCTCTAGTAGGAGAGTATGTAAGACGTACCAGAAAGTACCTCAAGAACCGTTTGAACTTTGAATTTTGTTAAGAAGTTTTTAGCACAGCCGATCCGTCAATGGCTTTTAACATATTTTTAATGAAGCTTCAGTCTCATATCACGAATAGCAAACATACGAGGGCGGGTCAATAAGTCCGTGATTAAAACACAGATTTTTTGATAAAAAAATAATTTTATTTTTCAAGGTAGTCTCCCTTGAACTCTATACACTTTGTCCAACGCTTTTGTTTGCGAGATGACTTCATCATTGGAGTCAAATCTTTTTCCACCAAGCCATTTCTTCAGGTTTGGGAACAAGAAGTAGTCACTCGGAGCCAAATCTGGAGAATAGGGTGGATGAGGGAGCAATTCATAGCCCAATTCATGGATTATTGCCATGGCAACTGCACATGTGTGCACCCTTGCATTGTCTTGGTGGAAAAGAACTTTTTTCTTGGCCAAATGAGGTCGTTTTTTTTTCAAATCGTCATTGAATCGGTCCAATAAGTTGGCATAATATTCCCCATTGATTGTTCTTCCCTTTTGAAGGTAGTCAATGTGGATTATCCCGCGTGCATCCCAAAAAACAGTCGCCATAACTTTATTGGCTGACAAACCCACCTTGGCCTTCTTTGGCGCCGATTTACCCTTAGAAACCCACTGTTTTGACTGTTGTTTGTTCTCTGGTGTGTTGTGATGGATCCATGTTTCGTCCACGGTTACAAAACGGCGCAAAAACTCCTCCATATTGCGATTAAACAACGCCAAACCTTCCTGTAAAGTTGTTACACGATTGCGTTTGTGGTCGACTGTGAGCAAACGCGGCACCCATCTTGCGGAAAGCTTTCTCATGCCCAAGTGATCATTCAAAATTGAAACCACTGAGCCATGCGAGATCCCTACGGCTTCCACAATCTCTCGCACTTTCAATCTTCGGTCGGCCAACACCATATCGTGAATTTTTTCGATTGTTTCGGGTGTAGAGACCTCAACTGGGCGTCCAGGACGTTCGGCATCTTCAGTGCTTGTACGGCCACAACGAAATTCAGTAAACCACTTTTTTACCATTGAAATCGATGGTGCAGAGTCCCCATAGTATTTATTAAGCTTAGCCTTGGTCTCGGTAATGGTTTTTTTTCGCAAGAAATAATGCTTAATAAGCACTCGAAATTCACTTTTTTCCATTTTCTCCTCAAATTAGTGAGTAGTCTGATAAAAATAGCTGTCAAACACAAACTAACTGACGCAGCAAGTTTAAATTTTGACAGGAGTCAACTGACAGATGCCTGTTGAGAGGAGCAGTGTTGCTGTTTCAGTAAAGAGGTCAGAAATTCAAAAAGTCACGGACCGCCCTCGTACATACATCGACCCATCTTCAAAATCTTGGTCGACGAAAGTATGCTCTACGAATGAAGCCCCAGCATTGTGTGTCCTATCCTAAATAAGGGAGATCCACTGAACTGAGCCAACTAAAATTCTCTCTGTCGTAGTGTGTGAATGGGTAAGACCCTGCGTAAACTGTCCGTTCGGCCCCTATCAGTGAAGTTTTAGGCCTAGAAAGTCCACAATAGATGAAACCTTCACATTACGGCAGATATTGGAAGAACCCATGAGTTCCACCGCTTCATCGATTTCTAAGCTGCATATGGCATCATCTATAGAGACGAACTACAATATACAGAGCTACGTCCAGTGTTGGCATCTCTGCCAAGCTCATCCGGGCGATGCGCTGTTATGTGATTTTTTTCAACATCGAATCTCACGATTCAACTCCAGAGGCACGTTCTTTCAGAAGTCTGTTCAGTTACTCGCATACAGAGATGACATTGAAATAATGGAAAGGATGCAACGAGCTGTGAGTGGAGCGTTTGCGACTATTGAAGCAAAAGCGGCAAGGATGGATTTAGCGGTCAACAAAGAAAACAAAAAGTTACGGTTATCAACTCCGACAATGACACCAAAACGGAGACCATTCGAAAAATCAATTTTGGAAATCGCTGCTTCTTTGGACTTAGTTAGAGCCAAAGCCCTCTCTCGAGTAACCAAAAAGACACAAAAACCCTGATCATCCCAGTTCAGCTTTGCGGCGTAGAAGTTTCGACACTGAACGAATTAGTAGATGAAAATGCTCTCGGCCGCTTCGAGAGAAAAGTTATTCGGTTAATTTTCGGTTCCGTTTGCAGCGATGGAGAATGGAGGAGACGTCTCAACAGCGAGCTGTACGTGTCTTACAGCGATGCCGAAAGGCTTGGATAACCCAACTTAGATAGGTAGGTCACCCTTAGCGCACCGGCTTGGAAAGATTACGACCCCAACCCAGCGGGACAGCGAAGTACGAACGACCTCATCTTAGGTGGAGATTCATGTTAGCTGAGGCCCTGGTCCATCCATCCTGGACCAAGAATATTTATGCGATTAAAAATCTTAGCAACTGCTTGCAGAACACTGCACTTTGCTGTCCTTGTAAAATTCCAACAACACTCTCTGTCTCTAAAGGTACAGGCAATTCGTCAGTATAAACGTTCCAAAAGAGTCGTAGAACTTTCTGTACGACGGTCAAACTTGGTGCATTTAGAGGTCCGTTTACATATATGCACATATGCCCTTTGAAATATGGCGGTGGCCTTTCAATGATTCTGCAATGCATCTTCTTTTTTATCTCAGCAACCTGAAGTTTTTCGGTTGTCGGGATGTCATCTTTCTTGCGTAATAGAAATATGTGGGAGCATAGAGATCTGAAATGGAGCTTATCACGGTTAAGTTGTTTCGCCACTGTTGTTCCTGATAGTCATACTTCACACTGCGCAACATAGAGGCAGCCATGAACTAGGTGCACAATAACAGCATATCTAAACAAGTTGACTGTGTAAATGGCATTCATCTCTTCTACAAAATTCAGGGCTTCCGAGAAATCCGATTTGGATTCTCAACATAGTGTCCATGTTGCTATCGTGAAAGTGTATAAGTACACTTAGTCAGCAATCAAAATCTGAATTTCCATAGTGTTCTAGAGCAAATCCTAAATCAGTGCTATCAAAGCGGGACATGTAGCCTTCTTGATTTTTTACAGATCAAGAGCGCTTAAAAGCTAAAAAAAAATAAGAAACCCATGAATAAATTTCGAGTGGAATACCACAGAATTCCCAACTTGGGCCGGTACTGCTAAAGTGCATGCAGGCAATTATTTAGGTTTTCTTTCTACAAATATCGCTGTATCTGTAAATTGACTAGCATATCTCGTGATGTCAAAATACCGGAAGATATCAACACAAACTATTTTACTGACAGAGAGATTACGGATCGATCATCTTACCACTTAACTCGACCCATAAATTACCTGACACAAGTTACTACAACCTCACTGACGATATGGTGTGGGAGCAATTTGTAGGATATCAATATTTGCTGACAGATCTTGTTTAAAACATTTCAAATTGCTGTCTGCCCCATAGAAGTCGGAATTCAAAAACATCCCCGCATTGCAACACAAGACAAATTTACACTTATGCAACAATGATGCAATGCATCGTGGAGAGAGTGTGTATAGGTACGAGCGTATACAATCAAAACATATGCAAACTCATGTTTCCTCTGCGCCATGTTATAATGTAATTTATTCTTCCATCAACTTGCCAGTGAACTTCCTCACCAAGCCAGTTGCCACTGGGAGCTACTCGTAGATTCCTCAATGTTCAGCTTTTTTGTAATAAACTCGTACAAGTAAACTCACACCCATCTTTGATTTCAAATTGCCTTGCTCTGTTGCACCCTGACGCAAATATCGCTACAAAAACGTTTCTAACTTAGAAGTACGAGTACATACGAGTACATGGGCCAGACAAGTTGTCTAGCTTGAAATTGTACGTCGGCATCTGCATTCCACAACCAACAAACAGCACTTTAAACTTGACTGAGAGGGTTAGTTCGTCGCACTTGAAAATCGTATTTCACCTTCTCATACCGATGGACTTTGCTGGGTTATGTCATATTTACCAGCGCACACATACGAGTACAAACGTGTATCTATGTATGTAGGGCTGCATATGAACTTTTCCTAATATGTCAGGTTCAATCTAGATTTGATTGTTCGAAGGCGGAAACGCTATGTCACAGGATTTCGTTCTGTCGTCGCAGGGGTTGCAGCAGATACATTTTCTCGTATACAAGTGCCGACTGTTGGGGTTCTATAATTAAAAGCCCCTGGGGCGTAGTATTTGAATAAACACTCGAGTGGATACAAATACGAGTATTTTTTGATACTGGGGAACGTGAACTGATGACTGAATCGCGTGAACTGAACCCTTACGGTCGGCGGGTGAAAGGATTTTTTTTTTTTTTTTTTTTCAATTCAATTCAATGGGGCAAGTGAACAATTGAAGTTGCAAGTTGTGGGGCGTCCGAAAGGGATTTCCATAATGAATATCATTTATGGTTACAATCCAATTTAAGGGTTGACACGTTAAAGGGTGAAACCTTGCATGAAGTGAAGTAGGTGACTTGTGTCAATAAGGAGCGGATGTGTGATTTTTTGTTTTGTTTTGTAATTTCAAGAAAGTGCCACTCGGTCTTTTTAGGCTGGTGTTCATTATTGCACGCATCCCCCTCTTTTTGTGTGCTGATATCAGGTATTAGTTGCAAAATCTTCATCTGTGGGGGCATTGATAAATCAAGACTGCATCTAATGCCGGGCAAGGTGCCCCTGTGGCTTTGAAACGTAAAAACTGTGTGATCGCAAGCTCTAAACCATTCCTAACTATTATCAACGACTCATCTGACAATTTTGACGCAGAAAAACTGGTTTACCCAGGTGAAAAGGATGATTTATCCACCCAATTGGGGACCACCAGTTACTCAAGTCCCACAGGCAATGATGGCAAACCTAAAATTCAGGGAGTCAACGACTAGATATCGCTCGAATTCGTGATGGTACTAGGTGTCTTTCATTATGTCATCAGTCTCAACGTATCGCCAATAGACCTTCCATCAAATGGACTACTTGACGATATGGAAACATTTGAGAACCATTTACCAGACATCTGAAGCAAATATAAAGCTGACATCAGCACTGATTTTGTCCATCACTATAATCGCCGTACAGACACTCCAGCTTGTCTCGGATACCCAGGGTATAATATCATCAGTCTTCAAATACATGCCTTTAGCTGAACCAACATTTTAAGGAACATATTGCATCGAGATTGACATCCAACATAGATGATCACCGGTAACTAAACGATTTCAGAACTGAGCTAGACCGAATCGCTGGAGAAAGGCAGAAATGCCATCAAACGTGGCATCTGCAAAGTACGGATACCTCAGATGGCAATCACTTCACCAGTGGAGAGAGGCGTCCTTGAATGACCAGTTGTAAATCCATTGTGAAACCACCGGCAGAATGTAGGAGGGCGATGCCCTAGCTACTCCTGGAACCAAAGAGATTTCTTGATAAATTTGTCAAGGACGGTGATCTTCATTGACCAGAGATTATTTTGAACTTGGAGGTGGTAGTATCTGCTCGCGATTTGCATTCTGATGCGTACCTAGTCAGGGGGGCCTTTATTTTTTTCATTGGCTGCCTTGTCGTGGCAGGAAGGCTTCAAAAATCAAAGCTCCTAGGGTTCTGAAAGGAATCCATGTGAGACCGCAGGATTATACTCCGAGAGGTACTCACAATAGGGATAATCCAGCCTTTCGACGATTTAGGCGCTGAGCCAAGGGTTGTTAGATCTTTTTATTCCGAGGACTCCTGAGTCTTTTTCTAGAACACATTCCGTAGATTGGGCTGGAACGATAGATAGAGTATCAGAGAGGTTCGGTCAGCAAGTGCTGTCGACAACGGCGGCAGAGGAGAGAAACAGATCGGCCGCAGTGACACTCACTGAAACCGATCAAGCTCTCGGAATTGAAACTGCCTCCTTTTCTTCCATTCCGTACAGGGCCAAGACGAAGAAAGTCTCCGAATGAAACCGGTGCTGCAACCAACAAATTGGAAATTTTGAAGTCGGAAAACATAACAAACAAAAAAGAAAACAAAAAACGAAAAGCCAAGAGGGATGAGACCGGCTTATCCGGATGCAGCCATCTCTTCTCTAATACTTCGGCAATGTTTGCATTTAAGCAGAAGGCTTCGGTATGGAAACGGAAGTTTAGGGATGAAATGTTTCACGTAGCAAACTCTAGAAAATCGGAGGCTTCCATGTCAGGTCATAGGTACATCGAATTAAGACTCCATTGTGAGCCTCAGTCTTCAGCCTTGTTGAAGAAGAAGAATCTACGAAAAATCAACTTGAGTTCTCCGGCTGAACTCAGAATGAAAGGCAAAAGGTAGAGGAAGCTGTTCAGAATCTGAACACCGCTCTTGGGCGGATAAAACTCCTGCCGACTGCACATTCCATGGTGGAATGCAGGTTTGCAGCGACTATATAGGTAAACCTGAAAATTTCTCAACTAATTTGGAGGAAGACTGGCATAGATTGAAGCTAATTAAATTCAAGAAGCTAATTCGGATTTCGAAGAGTGCCTTTTATAAAGAATTTTTCGAAAAAAATTGAACCATTCGATGAAACCAGCGGTCTGGCCAAAGTTCTCAAAAAGGGCAAATCAGCCAGACTGGAAACTTGATTGCGCCTACACTGAGACACGAGTCGAAGGCATAAATTCTCTGTCTCATTCCAAAGACTCATCTTCCAGGTAACCTTACCAGAACTGGATTACAAACAGCTCCAATCACTGAAGCTACATGTAAGCTGAGTAATGCAACCGCAGGAGCCTGCAATTACTTACGAACTTTAAGTCAGTCTATATACCGATAATCAGAAAAATGACTACGCATTCAGCAAAAGCGAATGCATTCCCTGTTCAAGATACAACATGCCTACCAGAGAGAACAATTTTAAAATTTCAGCGAGACTGCGAGACCACAGTGGGCTAAACAGGACTTGCATGTTGCCCTCATTGGTTCAAAAGCCTGCGTTTAGGCATTAGCAGATTATGCAGCTGTCGGATCTAATGCGAGGGTTTTGAGAGCTGTTTGATCTGACTCATCTAGTCCTACGAGGCGAAATTATCCATAATGGTCACTTGCTTACTTACGTAGCGCTACAGTTCGGGGTGAACCCAATTAACAAGCCTCTCCAGTTAGCCCGATTATTAGCTAAGTGCCTCCAGCTATGCACTGCATAATGTTCAACCAAAGTACTCGTAAACGTCTGAATGCTATCCAGGGCAACAAACTTGTTTGGACTGTGTCGTCGAATATCTCCAAGGCGCTGTTGGATTTCTGGAAGTTTCCTTTTACTGTTTTTGGCAAGACATCGGACATGTTTCCAAGGAGCGTCATCTGGATCTACACGGATATCGTAAGACTAAATCAATTCCATGCGTCAGTTGTGTGCTGGGATAAACTTTCAGCAAATACGTCGCTACTTTCACTAGACTCTAAAGAACAGTTTGTCTTGGCTACTTGGCTAGTTGGGGAAGGAGTCTCGGTGCACAAATGCACTCATGAATCTCACGCTTCTTGATACTTACGAGTATATCATGGGCTAGGGTCTCAATGTCATCGTGTTGCTGAACAAAAAATGGTTTTTGGTAGAGTTCACTCTGGAGATTCGTTGATTTTGCGTATCTACTGTCATTTAACTTCTATTTATCTTATGGACATGCCGTTTTTATATGAAAGAATACGAAGTCGACTTTTCCTGTATTCGACTAGAATTAGCTTACATCAGAATTAGGACCGGGAAAAGGATGTAGATCTTCATCAATGGTTCCAGAACCGATCTGGGATGTGAAGCTGGCGTCTTTGTGGGCAATCGACTCATTAGGAAAACTTACCACCTTGATAAAAAAGTTCCCGGGGGACACCACCGTGTGGTGGTCCCATTGTTCCGAGTTGATTTCTGTTTTTTTTTGTTAAGTTTGTAAACATTCCCTGTTGTTGACATTCCCTCTAAATATTAGCGTCATAGCTTGACATTTGCAATAGTTACGTAGCCAAGAGTACATCTAACTATCTCTGTGTGTGTTGCCGATTTTTTTAAAATTTTTGAAATGGATTTAAATCTGCAACAACGAACTTGGTCTCGTATTAAATTTTGCTTAAAAAACGGATTTAATGGTGCGCGAACCTTGGAAATGTTGGAAAAGTGTTTCGGCAACGATTCTCTAAAGAAAACGGTCGTTTACCAGTGGCACAAGCGGTTCAAAAGTGGTCGTGAGTCAATCGAAGATGATGAACGCAGTGGCAGACCATCGACATCGAAAACCGACGAAAACATTGATGAATTAAAAGAAATGTTGGTCAATAGCCGCAAATTAACCATCAGAGAGATGGCGGAAGACTTGAACATTGCCTATGGATCCATCGAAGACATTTTGGTTAATGATTTGGGTTTCCGTCGTGTAGCAGCAAAGTTGGTGCCAAAAGACCTCAATTTCATGCAAAAAAGAGACCGTGTTGACGTCGCAAACGAGATGATTTGCGAGGCTGAATCCGATCCCACATTCATCAAAAGGATCATTACTGGAGACGAGACGTGGGTTTAAGAGTACGACACGCAATCCAGACATCAGGCAAGTGAATTGCGTTCACCAAATGAGCCGAGACCAAAAAAAACACGTCGTTTTCAGTCAAAAAAGAAGGCAATGCTCCCGGATTTCATGGATTACAACGGTGTAGTGCATCATGAATTTTTGCCAGAAGGCCAGACAGTAAACAAAGAGTATTATTTGGGCGTTATAAGACGTTTGCGTGAAGCAATTCGCCGAAAGAGAAGAGAATTGTGGGCACCATGATAACGCACCGTCGCACAGTGCCATCATTATTCGTAATTTTTTGACGAAAAATGTTACGAATACCATTTAACAGCCACCGAATTCACCTGATTTGGCGCCCTGTGACTTCTTTCTGTTCAATCGAGTTAAAGAAGCACTACGGGGAACGCGTTTCAGCAGCCGAGAGGAAGTAATGGAAAAATCACAGGAAGCACTGATGGACATACCGAAAACCAAATATAAAACATGTTTCGAGGATTGGATCAAGCACTGGCTAAGTCTGTTGCAGTCGATGGGAATTACTTTAAAGGGGACAACATAGATTTAGATGAATAAACTTGTATTTTTAATTTTCTGATTGCATTCCGGGAACTTTTTGATCAAGATAGTATGTCTGTCTTCCAAGCGGAAGCATACGCAATCCTGATTGCAATGAACTACAGGTACTATATATTGGGGATACATGTGGAGGCGACAAAGTATCTGCGTCTATAGGTGGACAAACCACCTCCAAGTAGGCTGAATTCAGTGAGTCTCGTCTGCGTCCAGGGTCACAATTGGTTTGCAGGAATTGGGATCGCCGATGAACTTGCTTTCTTGGCTCAAAGGACGATTTCTCACACTTTACTTCCGCAGTTAGGGCTTCACCTGCTAGTTGGGCTTCTTCTAAACACAGCGGTTGCAGGCAGATCAATCAAATGTCTCCCGATGACTTTAAATGTAAGCGATATTCCTGCTGTCCCTCTGTAGGCAAGATTGTAGACTGGACACTGGCATCTTAACGAAGCGATGTGCTTTTGCTTAGAACCAAAGTGTGCTAAGTATAAGAGGCATCACTTATTGCGATGCTGGTGGTGAGAGTGGTGATGACACCGCCATAAATATGTCATCTGTCAGTTCGCATCAGACTGCAAGTGCTAGGCGCTGTAGTTATGACTTGCCTTTCTACGAAATGTTGCCTGATGCCAGTAAAATGAACATTCAGGGAGTAATGGACTACTCCCTTGTCGGAGCAATTTCAGAAGTGATTTCATCTCATATATTCCTCAACCGTAATGGTCTCATATCTAAATCAATCCTGTGAATGAAAACTCGGACTGTCCACTTATGTGTCCATAGTCAGAGATAGCAACTGGAAGGCTGTCCGTTTCATTTCTTTTTTCTAAATTGGACTTGGGAGCTGCTACGATAGAGAGCAAGACTGCATTTTACAAGGCGAAAATTGTCCCATCATGGAATCGGTCAGAGAAGTTTAGAACGCACAATACTTAGACCCACTAAACAGAAACTACTAGTGTCTGAAGTAGCAACGACTGACCTTCTCTTCTTGAATTAACGAACATAAAACAGATGTACCAACATCACATACCCAAAATTGTATAAGCTTCCTCCTACAAAAGACACATGTTTGTTTTTTTTTTTTCTCTGTGAAGAAAACTAAAATTACTTCAACAGACAGGTACAAATCGATTCACTTTCCTCGAAGCTATTAACACGTATTTTGAAACAAATTTTCAAGCGTTAATGATGACGATGACATCCAAATCGGAAGCAGGTACTCCCATCCAACACGATATATAAAGCACATCCTCTCCATGAAGAATGTTAGGTCATTACAAATACACAACAGCAATATTTACTCGTACATGCAGCCCCTGCTAGCCACCGCTTTGTCTTTAGCATCAGCATCATCCAAATCCCCGAAAACTAACCAGAGACACATGGCTCGCATTAAAAATGAGATTTATGATAATTTATTTATAAAACGTGGAGCCGAGAATAATGTTTGCATCCAGAACGATTAATGGGCTTTCCCCGTTGCTCGGAGGATCTCCATTAAGACCTATAAAGAATGAGGCTAATTAAGCGAGCATTTTTAGAGGCCACAAAAGTCACAACACAAGGCGTGACGTGCATCCATCAGGAATCTTCATCCAACCTGCAGTTCTGGTATTTAATTGTGTGTTCGTTGCAATGAAATTCATGAAATGGTTTCGAGTTTCCTTCCTTCCAGCAAACACTGCACGGCTTGGCCATGGAAACTATGCACCATGTACCATTCAGACCAACGGCGAACACGTCACTTCTTAGTGTCATCTTCCCGTAGATCTACTCAGTCGATGTGTATGTATGTGTTCCTGTTTAGATGAGAAAACACGCCTCAGATGCGAGCATACGGATACTCGTATTTCATCGAAATTTGACGCACAAAACTGTCGCTCTAATCGCATCTGGTTTGCGTGTCGAAATAAGCCACCCACTTTTACTCTTTCCATGGTGATGCTCGTACGTGCGCTAGTTGGAGACACGCACCACATGAAGCAAGCGTTAATCAAATTAGATTGCGTTCAAGCTGGTTAAATTGAAATTATATTTCATATACGCCCCAAACGACCGACAGATACACTGTCATACGTAAACGTTAGAGCTTAAACGTTAACGGAAGCATAGAGTTGTTTATGGCGAATTAAATATGAGCCAAGGCAAATGAGTATCCATAGATGCAGGTCAAGGTTTCACCTGACTATCATGCAGACTGAACTGAGTCTGTAATTGTAGTACGGGATGAGTCCCCATTTGGGCATATACCAGGGAGCGGAAATACGACCATTAATTTACGACGATAACTGATGTTTTGAAATAGAAGTTATGGTGCACTGTTGGCCGTATTCGTATTCGTATCTCGTATCTGGTTGTCACTAAGTTGTGAGCCAACGTAATTGCGCGCAAAGGGCTTTTGTGCGGCTGAACAGATGGTTCCTGCGTGGGCAAACATTTGGAAAGGTCATGTTTTGAGAGGGACGCTTTTATGTGGGTCTTTCAAATTTGTGGAAGTGACATGAGCAGTCCGTACCGTAAGCACATTATTCGGGTTGCTTGTGTGACACCATTTGGTGACAGATTTGCTGGTATCTGGTTAGGAAATTGCCGAATTTACTTTGAATTAGGTAACAATAGACGAGGCAATTCTATCGAGTGTGTTGAAAATTCATTTCTTTTCTTGTAAATTGGATCACATGTCTGAGATTGGCTTTGATGGCATGCCTTAGAAATGACATACTCGTAAATTAACGATGTTTGTATGGCGGCATTATCCTGCGATTCATTAGGTCTATCTAGTCGTAGCACGCAATTTGTGATCTGTAGAAGTTCCTCAAATTGTGTTCGTGTTGAGTCGACTAAATTAGTCCATGTCGAACTGGAAAGATTGCATGTTCAAAAGTTATGCTCATTGGTATTCTGTGTCTGGTAACGCAACAGATAATAAGTCGACTGGAGTTCGATTTATTGGTGCTGCAAATGTTTGTTCTGATGGCATTCGGTTCTGTCCTGAAATAGGATCTGGTGTTGTTTCCTTTAATTTTTGCGAGAGATTCTTAGGACTTGTGTAACGAGCGAGCACTCCATAAGACCCTTAATCGCAGCTAAGCACCCAGATTCACATACAATTTTACTGATTTTCCTGACATTGGTGTTTTGATTTGCGGCCCGGGTCAACACCGGACAGATTTATTAAGGCTTATTTCACTTAAAACTAAAGATAAAAACTAAAGGGTGGTAGCGGTTAAAGACATGAGGCATAGGTGGAAATAAGAATGTTCTTGAGGGAGAGCAAACTCAATGGTAGTCGAAGAGCGGCAGAATATCGTTAACTTCACGAGGGATTCTAGACATTGGCTCCAGATGTCCGTAATTCGTTCCGTGAAGATTGAGCCGGAAAAGTGGCACAGACTTAAGATTGCATGAGTTGGTGTTAAAAGAAATAAGTTGAAGTAAAGAAGGACAATCGATATTGCCAATTAAAATTTGATGAATAAAGAGGATGTCGGCGTATAGAGACCGGTTTTAAATTTATAAGTTTCAGCCGGTCAGTGTAAGGTGGTAAGTTTTGGCTATCAACCCAGAGAAAACCACGTAAAGCAAATCGTAAAAACACGCGTTGAACAGCTTCTATCCGGAGGATGTGAGTTCTGTAGTAGGGTGACCTAACTTGGCTTGCATATTCAAGAAGAGGCCTCACAGAGGTTACATAACCTTGGACTTGGTAACATAAGGATTGCCAAGGGCAGAGTTGGCTTTTTTTTTATTATATTATCAATGGTGAGAACAGAAATTGAGTTCCTTATCACAGATAACACCTAAATCATGCAACTCCTTCACTAAGGGAACAGGCAGATTAAAGATTAGACAGTACCGAAGTGAAGTAGGGGGGCGCTTACGGGTATACGTTATAGCCTGACACTCATTGACGTTAAGCTCAAGAAAATTCTTCCGACATCAAGTACAAAATCTATATCTTCCTGCAGTGGTAGGCTGTCTGAGGAAGATGATATATTGGGTCTACAAGTAAGTTTCCAGCGTTTGTCAGAGATGGCGCCACCAGTGGATCCCGGGCAGAAATGTCAGACCCCATGTGTTTTATTTGTAGGTTTTGTATCTGTCAGCAACTTTGCAGCGTTTATTTGAGCAGTTCTATCGGTGTCGTACATTTTATCGAGCAAAATCATGGCAAGTTTCCAGCCAAATAAACGTCATTTGCGGGAAGCGCTGCCTTCATTCTTTAATATGAAGAAAAGTGCGGCTGAGGCCTATCGTTTGCTTTCGGAAACTTATGGGGCGGAATGTATTGGTGAATCGACGTGCCGCGAGTGGTTCAAACGGTTCAAAAGTGGTGATTTTGAAGTTCAAGACAAAGATCGCCCCGGAAAGCCGAAAAGTTTTGAAGACGAGGAATTGGACGCTTTACTGGATGAGGATCCGTGTCAGATTCAAGAAGAACTTGCTGCATTATTGGGCGTCACGCAACAAGCCGTTTCCCTGCGCCTAAAAGCACTGGGATTCATTCAAAAGGTTGGAAACTGGGTGCCGTACGAATTGAAGCCAAGAGACGTCGAACCGGCGATTTTGCATGTCCGAAATGTTACTGCAGCGGTATAAAAATAAATCATTTTTGCATCGTATTGTCACTGGTGATGAGAAATGGATTTATTATGATAATCCTAAACGCAGAAAATCGTATACAAAGCCCGGCGAGCCCGCCCAATCGACGCCGAAACGAAATATTCACGTGAATAAGGTCATGCTCTGCATATGGTGGGATCAAAAGGATGTCGTATACTGCGAACTGCTTCCGAGTGGTGAAACCATCAAAGGACCATTATATCGAACCCAACTAATTCGTTTGAAGCGGGCATTAAAAGAAAAACGGCCAGAATATGAGACCAGGCATGAGTCCGTCATTTTTCATCACGACAACGCTCGGCCACATGTTGCGGTTTCGGTGAAAAACAATTTGCAAAATAGTGGATGGGAAATTCTGCCTCACCCGCCTTACAGTCCAGAGTTGGCACCATCTGACTACCACTTGTTTCGATCGATGCAGAACGCTCTTACGGGAATACGCTTCAGCTCAGTAGAGGAAATCAAAAATTGGCTCGATACGTTCTAGGGCTCGAAAGACGAGAAATTTTTTTGGTCCGGAATTCATAAATTGCCAGAAAGATGGGGGAAAGTTGTAGCTTCCGATGGACGATACTTTGAATAAAGCATTGTAACTATGTTTTCATAATAAAACTTCAAATTTTGGAAAAAAAACGCTGGAAACTTACTTGTAGACCCAATACATACGAGGGCTATTCCAAAATCAACCTCCGAAGTGAAAAATATTTTTTAAAAAAATCAAAAACATGAATTTTTTGCACAAAATAGTTTTATTAACATTTAAATTATTTTTCTACATAGTCTCCGTTTAAATCTATACATTTTTGGTAACGTGGGACGAGCTTTTGTATACCCTCCTTAAAAAATGGCACCGCCAGTGCGTTAAGGCATTGATTCACACCGTTCATAGGTTCCTCATTACTTCCAAAATGTTGAGATGCAACGGATGATTTCAATTTTGGGAGAAGGTGATAATCACTTGGTGTCAAATCAGGACTGTAGGGAGGGTGATCAGAAATATCCCAATTGAACTCCTCCACTAAAGTTTTTGTGCAGCAGTGCGTGGTCGTGCGTTGTCATGCAGAAGGACCACACCTTTGGTAAGCATTCCTCGTCTTTTGTTCTGGATTGCTCTTTTCAACTTACGTAGAGTTTCACAGTAGACCGCGACATTTTTTGTGTTTCCAGGTTCCATAAACTCGGTCAACAATATGCCTTTACTGTCCCTTCTTCGATAGGAAAAGTTTGTTTGAATTTTTTTTGGCTTGTTTGGCGAATGAGTGTGCATCCATTGCTTTCACTGTTCTTTGCTTTCAAAGTTTACGTACTGGACCCAAGTCTCAGCTCCATCCACAATTTGCTGTAAAAATTCTTCACCTTCCATTTCTAAACGCTCGAGAAATGCTTTTCCTGAATTGACACGTTGGGTCTTGGGGACACCTGTGATCTGTTTTGGGACATCTGCGGACACAGAACTTGTGGCAACCCAAGTTTTCAGACACGATTCTGTATAGAGTAGTTCGAGAAATTTCGGAAAATCTTGTCGCAAGATCTGAAATCGTAAAACGCCTGTTTTCTCGAACAAATTGGTCAACTTGGTGAACCACGTCTTGATTCATGGTCGATTTGCGCCCTTGGCCTCCATCATTATGCACATCTGTGCGTCTGTTTTTAAATTGTCTACACCAATCACGTACCGAATCATCACTCATCACTGTATTGCCGTAAACAGCACATAACCGACGATGAATTTGAGCTGCGCCATTTCCTTCGGCTTGCAAAAAACGAATTACACTTCGTACCTCACCGGCGGCGGCGGGAGATAAAATTCTATTCTCCATGTTAAAACGGCAACTATTGGTAAAATACTGAACGAAAACGGTCGAAACTGCAGAAACACGTCACCGAAGTGCACGTAGGTAATGAATTGTAACACATCGGAGGTTGATTTTGAAATAGCCCTCGTATATCTAAGGATTTTCATATCATATCAAGTTTTCTTCTCTGGGAGAGAGCTGGACATGTACAGAGTAGGTGGAGGATTGTCTCCTCCTCTTCCTCGTCCATGCAGCTTCTGCAGAAATCATTTGTAAAGGTGCCAAGCCTTCTTGCGTACTTGCCTATGAGGCAGTGTCCAGTGATGACAGTGATGATGGCGCTGAGATGCTTTCTATTTAGAAGGATCAGACACTTAGAGCGATTCAGATCCAGTTTTGGCCAGATCTGTTTGGTCGCTAGATATGTTGGTCCAACAGTCCACCTAAGGTCTGTTCTTTTATTTACATCCAGCTTTAGTGTTACTTATGCTATCCTTTTTTGGTAAAATAGGTAGAGTGGTTCCAATTTTGGCGAGTTCATCGGATCTACAGTTCCCTGGAATGTCTCTGTGGCCCGGCACCAAACAAAGGTGAAGGTTGAACTGCTCTGCCATCTCCATAAGAGATGATCGGTATTCAAGGGTGATTTTAGAATTAAATGAGACCGAGTCCAGGGACTTGATAGCGGCCTGACTATCCGAAAAGATGAGGATATCCTTTGCAGATATCACGTTTTTCTTCAGCCAGGACAGAGTGTGATTTGGAAGACGAAAAGAGAGGCTTAGATTTAGCTTATCTGAGAAAACACCACCAGCAACTCCGCTATCGGTTTTAGTTCCATCTGTGTAGAGATGGATTGATTTGTCCTCCATGGAAGCATCTTCCTTCCAGAAGGATCTAGAGGGGAAGCTTACATGGAAGTTTTTGTCAAACCAAAGTTCAGGTTTGGTGTAATTGATGTTCTCTGTGAGGATTCCTAATGTATTAAGAATGCTGGGGTGGCCAAACGAATTGTTTGTCCACTGTTTAGTCGCTTTAAGGCGAATAGCAATGCTCCGCTTATGCATAGACATGCTGTTCTCTGGACTCTGCTTAGTTGAATGCAGTTAACTGCACTTTCTAAGGCCGTCCACCAGACTACCACCCCGTAAGTGAGTATCGGTCTTATAACCGAGATGTATAGCCATTGGGTTATCCGAGGTGGAAAGCGCATCTATTCTCAATGGATTTTTTGCCATAGAATAAAGCTATTGTAGCTTTATTGACTCTTTCTTGAATGTTAGGTTTCCAGTTTATTTTTCTGTCAAAAATGAGACCCAGATATTTTGCTGTACCGAAAAAGACTAGAAAAGACTAGAAAAGACTAAACTGTTACCATTACTATTTCCTGGAAAAGAGGACAAGATCCGTTTTATGGGGGTTTACTCCCAATCCACAGCGATCTGCCCAACGGGTTAATCTGTTAAGATTTAGTTGAAGGAGTTCTTTAATAGTATTAAGATGCTTACCTGAGACGGCTATAGCAACGTCATCCGCAGAGGTAATCACCCTGCTACCACCCGCTTTCAGGTATATCAGCAGTTTATTTACTACTAAGTTCCAGAGAAGGGGAGAGAGGACACCGCCTTGCGGCGTACCCCTGCTGACACTTCTTTTGGCAGAAGTCTCCCCAGCTTGGAGTTGATTATCCTGCTTTTTAGCAGCTCCCCAAGTGAGTCGTCTACCTGCAGAGTTGATAACGCAGTCGTGATTGCGGATGTGTTGACGTTGTTAAAGGCATTCTCTATGTCCAGGAAAGCAAGCATTGTGTACTCTTTACATTGTAGGAATCGTTCGATGTGGCTAGTCAGTGAATGCAGAGCCGTTTCCACTAACTTTCCTTTACAGTAGGCATGTTGAGCAGTTGACAAAAGTCGTGGATCAATTTTAGCTCGAATATGGATAGCAATCAGTCGTTCTAGAGTTTTCAGAAGGAAAGATGATAGACTTATAGGTCTGAGGTCCTTTGGGACAACATGAGAACATTTTCCGGCTTTGGGAATGAAAACTACATTGACTTCTCTCCATGACAGTGGAATGTGGATAAGTTCTACAAAGCTCCTCGTAATATTTTCTAGTGGGGGCAGAATAATATCTGAGGACCTCTGTAGCTCGGCAGGTATTATACCGTCCGGGCCAGTATTTTATCTCCAAGCGCCCGAGAGCATTTTCATTCGCTTCCTTCAGTGCTCAAACTTCTGCGCCATAAAGCAGGACTGGTCTTGTATCCAATAATGTCTTTTTGGTTGCTCGATAGAGGGCTTTACTACTCAATTGCCTTCTAAGTCCAAAGAAGTGATTAAAAAAAAGGGACTCTTGGCATCATTTCCGCGTTGATGTCGTTGTCGGAGTTGATATCGGAGGTAGCCAAAGTCCTCTAGTACCTCTAAGTTGTTGCTGCCTATCGTGACGTTTTGTACTATGCGTCGATGCTGTTTGTTCCTCTTTGTTTACAGCATAATATATATTTTGTTTTTCCTTCATTGACCGCTAAACCCATTGTTGCTGCTCCTGCTTCAATAGGCACAAACGCTCGGTGTGTATTGTATTCCCATTATGTCAATGTGGCTGCATATGCGATCTGTTCAGGTAGACTTTTGAAAGATGGTGCCCCTGGAGTTGACTTGTGAGATTCGCACAATTGTTTCAAGAACGATGTTGAAAAAACCACATGACAGCGTATCATCCTGTGGCCATCGTCATCCTGCATAGTTGAATGAGCTTAGCAGGGATGCCAAAACTGGACATGGTTCTGTAAAGTTCGTCTCTATAGATGCTGTCATATGCGGCTTAGATATCGATGAAGAGATGTAAAAACTTGAGCTACGAGTATAGTGGGCTTTCCTGGCCTAAAATCACGCTGGTCAGACTCTTTACGAAGGGTCTTAGGCGTTCACATAGTACAGCAGATAGGATTTTATATGCGATATTGAGGAGACTTATTCCCATTCTGCCTGACTGTGGGATATTGTTCATCAGCAGGAATAATCTTTCCAGATTCTCAGCGTCTTTACTACGAGATTTCCTTCTATATACTTGCAGAATTCTGTTCGGGCTTTACAGCATTGGTATGTACGTTTTAATTTGTTGGTAAAACTTCAGAACTTCCTGCTAACAACTCTCTAAAGCCTCGATCGTGCGCTTCTCTTGATGAGCCTATGTTCTTCCCTTCTTTTTTGCTCGTAGAGTTCGCAAGTCCCACTCGTTCTTTTCTGTAGAGCCGCACTGCACATTCATTGTTTTTCCAGATTCGATGTAGAACTTCCCCACAAGGGTTCGGTGGCTTTGGGCTGTTACGGATAGCCGTGTCCATATCTTGGCTACAACGAGATAATGGTCACAGTTGATGTTAACTGCTTGGAACGTTCGGCCATCGGTATGCTGCATATAGTTACATTACACCCTGCTGCAAAATCGATAAACCTGTTTCCGTTTGAAGAGATGATGGCGTGGACGCTGTACTTTTTCACTTATTACGAGTACCTAAGATGCCCTCCTTGCCTAACTTGTCATAAAAACCGCCAAGGACGATTTTGACGTCATATGTAGGGCACTGCTCGTAGGTTTTATTGAAGAGCTCGTAGAAGCAGTCTTGGGTAATATCGTCCTTCTCCTCTGTCGGGGCGTGGGCGTTTATGAGGCTTTTGTTCGCGAATTTGCCCTTTATACGAATCGTCATCAGGCGTTCGCTTACATGCCTGAAGATCAAGACTTGTTTCCTAAGTCTTTCTCTTAGGCTGAATCCGCATCCGAATCAACGGTACGGCTGCTGTCTCTGTCGCGTCGGTTTTCTTTAACATTCTCCACAGTATTTATCACAGTTGTTCATCCTCTTTTTGTCCGGTCTATCACATCGATGCTCTTTAATGGCGGTTATGTCTGCTTTGTGCCAGTGGAGGATTTCCGCAAGCTGTTCAACTGCACGCGGTCGGTTGAGGGTTTGGACATTCCACCTGCCGCAGTCATCAATACTGAATCCGTTATTATTGGAGGCCATTAGTTGGTACATCATTTGTATCTCTTCGGTATAGCCTTGCGACCCCTATGACGGCGTATGCCAGCATTATACTGGTCGAGAACGCAATTGCCGTTTTAGCCTGTATAGAGAAGATTTACTCATGCTGTTATCGGGAACCATTACTGGGAGGTAAGACAAACGCTATGCTACGAATTTGATTGTTGTGCGACTGGCCCAATCCAAATTATAGGACAGTCAGCAGTTTGCCGGTCAAACGCCGACCGTATCCTCCATATCAAGGTTTTAATTTGGAAGGTTCTTGGGGCTGCAACATCTTATTCCTTACTATCTGATCTTTGTCTGGATGTGATAGAGAAGGTGCAAGGACCTGTGAAGATTCATTAAAAAACTTAACATTTTCAAGTTATATGATGTGCAGTGAAGATATTGTCGATTTTGTATTTTTCTTCGAAGTTTGCGCTGTCTTTGCATTTTGTCTTCAATTTCCATTAGATACTCCCCTTATACCTACGAGTATAACGATTAAAGTTAACCACTACCCCCATCAGTCCATTACGAGTACAACCATCTCAGACGGAACCTTCCATATCAGACCGTAGTCAACAATGCCGCATTATGTTTACTTGTCAACTGAGACCTAATCGATTACTTGGCTAAAATTATTCCCTACAATCCGCAATCCATTATCCAAAGGATGCATTTTATGCAAATTTCATTATGAAGGGAGCGAAACAATAGAAAAAAAATTTCTTCCTTACAACTCGAATCACAAATGATGATAAGGACCAAGAGAAGGCGAAGCAGAAAGGATGTATCGATTTTCTCTCCTTTCGAAGTGAAATCGGGAACGACACTTGGAAAAGGGAGTGAGTTTCAACCTCATCTTTTGTTTCCACAATCATTGCATTGGATTTGCTCTCATCTGAATGTGAAGTGGATTTTAAACAAACAGACAATGAATCGATAAAGCACGGCTTACGAGCACCCCCACCGTACAACACGTACTCGTATGTGTGTATGTAGCCAAAGAATGGGGTAAATGGGGTAGATACCAGTCCTTGTGTTCGTATTCGTATTGGTGTCAACCCCGTACATCAGATTATATTTCAGACTGGCTCCCCCGGATCCCAAGTGAATGCTGGAAGATAACGTTTTGAAAAGTTTTGTTTCAAAAGTTGGAGCCTAAAGGTATGATGACAGCAGAGAAGACTCGTACCTCTGCTATGTGAATATTAATAAAAGTGAAAAAAAGTTGTGCAGATTTTGTAAGAGTTAATGTGAGTTTTAAAAAAAAACTCCATCTCATGGATACGTGAATATATTACAAAAACAAAACTAAGTGGATCTCTTACTTTTTCTGAATTATGAATAACTTTGATGAACAAAATCAAAGTCACAGCCACAAAAGAGATAGAAGGGACTTACTTCAAAAGAGTGAGCTCCTGGCAGACGTTTTCAGAATCCTCTGGTGAAAAAACCGATGTTGGTCATATTTTCAGTAGGAAGTCGACGGGAATACGAGGGTTGTCTGAAACGTAAAGATAGCGACACTCGTCAATAAAAGTTAGTGAATGCTAGTTGTGCATCTTTTGACAGTTATTTATCGAAGTTTCAGTCATTTTGGACGCGCAGTTTTTAGTTGACAGTCGTTTGAGTGAGCCGATGTGAGTGTTTCTTGTGAAAGTGGAAAAAATTGAGTATCGAGCTGTTATTACTCGTAAATTCTTGTTTTTGAAAGGCCATACGCCTACGCAAATCAAAAATGAGTTGGACTCTATGTATTGGGACTTTGCACCGTCATTTACCACAATTAAATTTTGGGCAGCTGAATTTAAACGTGGCCGTAAGAGCTTGGGAGATGATGAACGTTCGGGACGTTCAAAAACTGCAACCACTGACGACAACATTGCTAAAGTTCACCAAATGGCGTTAGACGACCGCCGAATTAAAGTGAGAGAGATAGTAGAGGTTATGAAAATGTCCAAAGAACGTGTTTGTTACATATTAAATGAAGATTTAGGCATGAGAAAGCTGTCCGCGCGTTGGGTGCCGCGTTTGCTTACGTTAGACCAAAAACATGTTCGAATGAACATTTCCAACGCTTTGTTGGCGCAGTTTGGGCGCAATAAATCCGAGTTTTGGCGCCGATTAATTACTGTAGATGAAACTTGGATGAAATTCAGTCAAAACAGTGGACTACAAAGGGCGAGCCGACTCCAAAAAAAGCAAAAACTGTTATTTTTGGATAGTAAAGGAGTTATCTTAATCGATTATCTTCAAAAAGGAAAAACCATTACAGGAGCATACTACGCATCATTACTTGCCAAGCTGAAGGCAGAAATTGCGGAAAAACGGGCACATTTGCAGAAAAAGAAAATCCAGTTTCACCAAGACAACGCACCGTCGCACACCTCAGCGGTTGCCGTGGCGAAAATCCATGAATTACGGTTTGAACTGCTTGACCATCCGCCTTATTTACCAGATCTAGCCCCAAGCGACTTCTTTTTGTTCCCTCATTTAAAAACTGCGCTCGGAGAACAGGGAAAATAAGGAGGCAATCACCTTCGTGAACAATAATTTTGCAGAGAAAAACGCCAAGTACTACTGGGTGGAGTGAAAAGTAACCTCTTTGGGAATTAAAAAAAAATTGGGTCTATAACTTGCGGTTCGTGCGGTTTGCTAAGAGATGGCGTAACTTGTATTATTCCATTGTTATTATTCCATTGGAACATGCGTTGGGAAGCTACTGTCAGTGTACGTCATTTCAATATATGTCATTCATTTGAAGCGTAAACAACAATAATTTTTTTTCACTCAAATATGTCGAACTTTGTGCTTGGAAAAGTGTTTTTGCGGCGAGTTCTTCTTCATGAAGAAAACTGCTGCCGAAAGTCATCGTATTTTGGTGGAAGTTTATGGTGAACATGCGCAAGCTGAGCGAACGTGCCAAAAGTGGTTTGCACGATTTAAAAGTGGTGATTTTGGCTTGGAAAACGATGAACGTCCTGGGCAGCCAAAAAAGTTTAAAGATGAAGAACTGGAAGCATTACTCTATGGAGATTGTTGCCAAACACAAGAAGAGCTCGCAGAATCCTTGGGTGTCACTCAAGCAGCCATTTCAAAACGTTTAAAAGAAGCTGGATATATTCAAAAGCAAGGAAGTTGGGTTCCACATGAACTCAAGCCGAGAGACGTCGAAAGGCGGTTTTGCATGCTGGAACGCCACAAAAGGAAGTTATTTTTGCATCGGATTGTTACTGGTGATGAAAAATGGATCCATTACGACAACCCCAAGCGCAAAACATCATATGTGAAACCCGGCCAACCAGCCAAATCAACGGCAAAGCCGAATATCCATGGCGCGAAGGTAATACTCTGTATTTGGTGGGATCAGATGGGTGTATTATGAGCTGCTAAAACCGGGTGAAACCATCAATGGACAACGCTACCGAACACAATTAATCCGTTTGAAGAGAGCAGTGGCCGAAAAACGCCCGGAATATGCGACCAGACACGAGGCAATAATTTTCCATCATGACAGCGCTCGGCCCCACTTTGCTATTCTGGTTAAGAACTATTTGGAAAACAGTGGATGGGAAGTCTTACCCCACCCGCCTTATAGCCCAGATCTAGAACCTTCTGACTACCATTGGCGAGCAGGCGACGAACCTTGTCCAAAACGACCAAAAACTCAACAGTCGGCTGGCAAGGTTATGGCATCCGTATTTTGGGATCCACATGGAATGATTTTCATCGACTATCTCCAAAAGGGGCAAACTATCAACAGCGACTATTACATTGGAGCGTTTGAAGGACGAAATCGCAGAAAAACGGCCGCATTTGAAGAAAAAGAAAGTGCTGTTTCATCAAGACAATGCACCGTGACACAAGTCGATGAAAACAATGGCAAAATTGAAAGAATTCGGCTACGAATTGCTTCCCCACCCATCGTATTCTCCAGATTTGGCCCCCAGCCACTATTTCCTGTTCGCAGACCTCAAAAGAATGCTCGCCGGAAAGAGATTTAAGACTGAATCGCCGAAACAGAGGCCTATTTTGAGGCTAAACCGAAATCATACTACAAAACTGGTATCGAAAGATTGAAAAATCGTTTCAATCAGTGTATCGCCCTCGAAGGCAACTATATTGATAAATAAAGTTGAATTTTGGAAAAATTTTGTGTTTTACTATAAAACGGCACGGACTTTTCAGCCAATGTGTTACTTATGTGGCGGATCAGTTCGGGGTGAATCTAGGCCTCCACCAACAAGTCCCTCCAGTTAGCCCGGCCTTTAGTTAACTGCCTTCAATTCCACACTCCAAGTCGTTTGAGGTGTCTTCCCACTTGTGAGCGCCACCTAAGGTGAGGTCTTTACTGTGCTATCCATCCGGGTTAGATTATTGGTGTCCATTCGCTCTACATGTCTAGCAATCTCTGTACAGCTGTACAGCTCGTATAGTTCGTCGTTGAGGCTTTTCCTTCAAACCCAGTAAACGCAAACGGGACCGAGTATTTTTCGAAGGATCTTTCTCTCGATATTTTCATCCGCTTTCAATAAGGTTCATGCTTCTGTGCCATAAAGTAGAACTGGGGATGATCAAGGTCTTATATAGAGTCTCCTTAGTTTTCCGTGATAGGGCCTTACTACTCAATTGCCTTCTTAGTCCAAAGAAACAGCGATTGTCAAGAGTGATTCAGATCCAACGTCGACACCTCAAAGTTATAGCTGTCGACTGTGACGTTCTATCCAATTCGTCGATACTTGGATTTGCCCTCATTTACCGCTAAACCAATTTTGGCAGCTTCCGTTTCAATAGTAGCGAACTCACCGGTGACAGTCCGCTGAGTTGTCCGAATTATGTCGATATCATCGGCGTGCCCTAGTAGTTGCACAGACTTTTGAAAAATTGCGCCTCCAGTGTTAGCTTGTTAGTTGCGCACAATTCTTTCTAGAAGTCACATTACAGTGTGTCACCTGGTCTAAAACTTTTTCGACAGCAAATGTCTCGGTTAAGTTGTAACCGAGTTTGGCGGGGCAGCGAGCGTTCTCAATCGTCGTTTTGCACAGGGCTTACTCACGCAGTTAGCTGAGACTACCACTGGGAGGTAAGACAAGCACTTCGCTACGAACTTGATTGTTTCTCTTCTGGTACAATCCAAGTCATAGGACACTTAGCAGTTTCTCGACCAGGCCACCCTTCGTAATAACGGATTCATGAAATTCTCGTCCCAGACAGTATTTCTCGAAATTGGAGGTAATAGATCGCTTATTGGGGTGCACTCAAATAGGTATTTTAATAAGCAACACTCCATTAGCTGCTATTTGCCGTAGGTGATACGGGAATACTCGTGGGGTTTCCTAAATAGGGGTGGTGGTAATAAGCCCTGTTTGGGATTTGCGCAGTTTTTCAGTCCGGAATTTCTTGGTGGACCAGAAAAACGAATCCTTCTCTGTTAAATTCCGATGTCTTCCAACTTTATTATCGAGACGATCCCGGAGGTGAAAACAGAACTAAACCGGTCTGGGTGTTGTCGGGAATTGGGTCTCGACAAAGACGGCCACGCTGGATGTTTTCCAGGTGATCCGCCTTATCAAGCGCCTGTGGAATGTTTCTTTTGCTTGTGCTTCTCTGAAAGGGTCGATAACAATTTAATAGTGTCACTCAGGCTGAGGTCGAGCGGCTTCCTTTCAATCTTAAGGGTCTTATCAGTAGCCGATATAAACGACAACGTCCGGTTCTGGGATATCTGGTTTAGGTTACCTTCTAACGGGGATAGTTTTTAAACATAAATTCATGCCTTTTAACTTATCCTTTTGGCTGCTTTTTCCTTTAGTTAATTATCGCATTTTAAAAATTTAATAAACGATTTTTTTATTTTTTTTTTATTTAGAATAAGCCGCTTGTGGTTGAGCCGATCGATTTTGAAGGATTCATTGCCAAAAATAAAACTGCAATTCAAAATGATCCACATCGAGAGCTACTTATGTATCCAAACGATGATGTTTCGGTAAGTTTTGTTTGAAAACTAAAACCTTATTCCGTCATACTTTTAATTTTGTATTCATTCTCATTTTGATGTGAAAAGAGCTTTCACTATTATTAACATTTAAAATAAATTAGGATTCGGGATGACGGCTAAATATTTAAAATTACATTCCAACTCACAAGATGGGTAGAATAGCTAAAAGTTTCTGTATGGGGCACTGACGCCCTCTAGGCTTTTATGCTCTTGTTGGGCATTCAGCTTTTAGTTCATTATTCCAAACTACAGATACATAACATACATGCCTAACAATTTTATTCTTGAACTGGAGCATTCTTTTCAATTCGCTCAACTTAACTCTTTCTAAGCTTGTGTTGTCAACAGCCATTTGAGAGCAACGGATGACAAGCGATTTGAAGGCTTAGCTTAACAATTGGACGGACTTGTCGAAAATGATTCCTCCAATGTCACTTGTGGCATTCCAAATCATTCAGGTCTGAATTAGAGACGATGAGAAGTTTCTTGACTGTACATCGCTTATGTTACAGAGTCATTGTTGCAATTTTATTTTACCGCGGTTGTTGCAATTTTTTTTTTAATAATTACTATATTCAATAGCCGGTCTGCCGGCAGGAATCAAACTTCAAAATAAAATCAACACAGCGATCGCGAACCACACAGGTGGTGGTTATTTCGGTAATGGCGGATTGCAACGCCAACAACGAAAAAAAAACCAAAAAAGGGAAATTTGCAACAGGCAGCAGGTTGAGTGCTGCCACTTTCGGCTGCTCAGCTGGGGTGGGTTTACGAGTATGGTTAAAAAAAAAAAACCGAAATAAAAATATACGAAAGTCGCAGATCTCAAAAAAATAAAAATACACAAATGTGTGCGTAGGCGCCACGCAATCTTTTTAGGAAAGAATTGCGAAACCTTAAAACGAGGGAAAAAAACACAACAAAAGTGGAAAGTCTCGTTATAGTGGGTACTTTATTGATCGGACTTTTTTTTTTGAACAAAGGAATTGAGCGGTAGAAACGGTTTGCAGAACAAGACAAGCGGCAGTTAAAACTATCGTCGTAGAAACCGCTTAAGAGTGGGCCGCTATCGTCCGCCTTCCCGAACGATTGAAACTATTTTTTTTTCTAGCGGGTCGCGTGAAAGGCAAACGGGCCTTTATTACGAAGTAATAAATTTTTTTCACGTTGGCGAAAGCCTACCGGGATCTGACTATACACTGTTACTACACAATACTTAGCTTTGCTTTCCCAGTCTTCCTTGTGGTTCCCTGATCCTGTCCTCTTTCCCTTTGGCTTTGCACTTAAATGTTTTTTCTTGTTTTGTTGTTTAAATTTTCCTTTCTCTACTTTCTTTGTCACTTGGACCTAGATCTCTTTATTTTTTTTTTCTTTTAAAAAAACCTCTATACCGTGTTGCGGTCAACCAAGAAGTGGCTGCCCTGATTCGACTTATGTCCACTCAGACCATTGGTCATTCACCCACACATTCGTGCATTACTCGTACTCGGTTAGCGGGCCCAATGTCTGGTATATGTGTACAGCGCTCCGCTACCTAGCTGGAGCGTGTAACCATGGCTTGGGGCACCGCTAGACGGCTCTTTCATACACTCAAGTGTGCCACTTTGACTACCCAGATCCTCGGGGAAATTTCCGAATTCTGGGGATTTCCTTTGGCCTGAGTGAACATTACCCCTGAGTTGTCTTTGGTTCAAATAACCCCTTCTTTCCCCGAATTTGATCCCTGAAGTTCTATTCATTTGCGATTTCGAATGTGGAACTAACATAAGTCAGGATCTAGGGATCTTAGGTTAAACTGACGGAGGAAGAAGGAAACTTTTCTCGAATTAAATTCCCTAATGAAAGGTGGACCCGGTGGGCTTCCGCGCAGATTTCGGAGGGGGAGAAAAGGGAATATCAGATAGCGTCCCACTCTTTACATTAATTACGAGTATGTTTTATTTTTCATTGTATAATTTGTTGTTCGTTTTTTTTTTTTTGTTTCTGTCTTCTGTTTCGTTTGCTGTGTTTGTTTTTATGGGTGTGTTATGTGGTGTGTGTTGCAGAGAGTTGCAGGCAGTCCGCCTGGCTCTAGGCAACGTGTGCGGGTTGTAGATGTTTCATTTACACAAAGGGTTCCAGACCGCCGATCTGGCTCTAGATGTATAGTCCAAATAATATGGCCGTCCGCCATATGTTCAGAGTGTTCCAAGCCGTCCGCCTGGCTCTGTCTTTCCCGGGTGGACCTACTGGTTGTCACTTCCGAGGAGCGTAAAGGCGAAAGTCCGGGATTGGAAGAATCCACAGGTACCTTTCGCAAATACGTTCCTCCAAAGCGACAACGGACATAACAGACAAGGTGGGTCAAAAGATGAAGGGGTTAGGAGCTGGAAGGATGGAGCGGATGCCTTAGCTCTACTTAAGGCTGGAGACTACCCATTGGGGGAGACAAAACAACATTTGGGACAAGGGTCGGCTATTTCGTGTTGGACCCTTGCACAAAAACCAAAACCTATAGCGCTTTCCTTACGCTCTTGTAGCAAACCGTCCGCCTGCTCTGCGGGGTTCTTCCTCGAGTTTTATATTTTTTTTTTTTTGACCGTCCGTCGTACCTATTTATGTTGTCCTTCCAAGATGCTGAGAAAGTGCACCGATGGCTGATGCGCCTATGGCTGCCCATCACTCTCTCAGAATTTTTGACGAACAACTGTTACAAAGGAAAGGGTTCGAAGAAGTGAAGCGAAGGTTTAAAGGAAAAAGAGTCCAGCTTATTGTGGTAAATTTTACCGCAACATCATAACTAATTTAAACCTGAAGATGTGGCTTGGAGTATTAGTTTCCATCCAACCTACATGACCCAGCCACCTCAGTCATTGGACCTTCACTCTTCTGGCTAGGTCGATGTTCGTCGTTATACTTCCTCCTCCACTCACCGTCTATGCAGACGGGACCGAAAATCACCCGAAGGATTTTCCTCTCAAAGCAGCCAAGAGCACCCTATTTTGAATAAAGTCCATACCTCTGCGCCATAGAACAGTCATTAAGGTCTTATGTAGGGTTACTTTTGTTGTTCGAAAGAGGGTTTTGGTATTCAATAGCCTTCTTAGCCCAAAGGAGTAACAATTTTTCGTTTAATCTCAGTGGAAGCTTACACACCGACATTGCTAACGTCGAATCCGAGCAAGTTGACCTTATGTTTTCTGTTGAACAGCAAGTGGCTTTCCCGCAGCATAACATAAAGACACTTTTTGACCAACACGTTCCGTTGATCAGAAAGATTGTAAAAAGCAATTCTCCACCTTGGCTTAGCAATCAAATTCTTGATTTAATTCAAAAACGCAATCGAGCTTATATTCAATGGAACCGCTTTAAGTTACAGCAGCTTTATGAAACGTACCGATCACTTCGAAACTTGGTTGTTTTACGCATACAAAGCGCGAAACGAGCTCACTACGAAACTTTTCTCTGCCCTAACAATTAACCAGGAAAGGATATTTGTAAAAAGCTACGTACACTTGGGAAGGGGAAACAAAAAAATGGAAGAAGCTGCTCATGTAGACCGTACACAATTTATGTCCGCTGCAGTGTCTACGAATTCTTCCTACACTGAACACCAAATACCTTGGCAGCAAATGGAAGAAGTTATTGACGGTGAGCAATACTTTCAATTTAATGCTTTAAGCGATGAAGATGTACGAGTACTGGAAGCAGTTCTATCTGTAAAGTCAAATGCCACAGGATTGGATGACATCAATTAAAAATTTTTGAAACTCCTCTTTCCGTGTGTTCGAAAAAGCCTTACCTAAGCAACTGCAAACACATCTTTTCACATATAATCTTTTAAGCTCCGCCCAGTCCGGTTTCCGCGCAAAAAGAAGTTGCAAAACTACATAACTGCTTGTTGCTGATGATATCCGTAAAGCTATGGACAAAGTCTGCTGTACTTTCCTAACACTGCTTGATTTTTCAAAAGCGTTTGACACCGTAAACCACCTTGTACTGTATAATAAAATGTTGAATAATTAGACTCTCCTTATTTGCAGTAAAATTATCGACCGTCCGTCAGCAATGTGTGGCAGTGGGCAACCGATTTTCATCATTCCTTCAGATAACAGCTGGAGTTCCTCAAGGCTCTGTCCTTAGGCCACTTTTATTTTCAATATATGTTAACGAATTCCCTGAAATGGTCAAACATTGCTCAGTTCACATGTTTGCTGACGATGTTCAACTATACCTGAACTCAAATGCAGTAGGGAAAATTAATTTGGATTTAGATATTATCCAGCAGTGGGCACTAAATCACAACCTGTCCTTAAATCCAGAGAAGTCATAAACTTTATGTATATAGAGGCAGCCTTTAAATACATCCGGCTTTCCTCCGATAGGACAAGGAGCATCAGTTATACGAGTAGAATACGTCCGTATTGCTAAAAACTTGGGTCTTGTTTTTAATGAAAGCCTTACCTGGAGTGATCATATTGCAGCAACGGTTGGAAAAGTCTATAATGGACTTCGATTACTTTGGTGTTTGCAAAGATCTATTCCAACTGCTACTAAAATGCTACTTGTAGAAGCTTTACTCTTGCCAATCCTAACATACTGCTGTGAAGTGTTTTGCACTGTCAATTACAACACAAAAGGTAAATTAAACATAACGTATAACAACCTAGCTCGATATGTGTTTAATAAACGACATTTCGATCATATATCTCCCCTTTCCAAGCAAATAACAGGCTTGAGATTCGACGATCTAATTACATGTAGATCACTTATTCTGCTCCATAACATCATGCAATCTCAACAGCCTGACTACTTGTACAATAGACTTAATTTTCCCAATTCCGAAAGAACGACTGTCCTAATCCAACCTAGATTTAATTGTCTGCAGTCGGAACGTTCATTTTTCGTCCATGTCACACGCCAGTGGAACTCACTACCAATCCAACTTAGGAGAATCACAAACGCATCACAAAATATAAGATTGTAAGCTTAGTGTGAAATTATACACATTCAATAATCAAATATCAAATATCAGTGCTGGTGTCGTTGTCTTAATTGATAACGGAGCCTAGGTAGACAAAGTCCTTAACTTGCTCAAAAATATGTATATCTTTCGAGAGTGACTTTCTGTCCAAAACGTCAATGTTGGGTGTCCTTTCTTGTTAACAGCTTGGATTTTCCCTCATTGATCACTAAACCCATCTTCGCTGTTTCAGCCGCAGTGCTCGCGAAAGCGCCACTGAGATCACTGTGCTTTCTTCCGATTATGTCAATATCATCGGCGTATGCAAGCAATTGGATTTACTTTTGAAAGATCGTGCCTCTTGTATTGGTGCGTGGGTTTGGCACTATTTTTTCAAGAATTATGTTAAAGAAACCACATGACAGCCCATCGCCTTGTCTAAATCCTTTTTTGACGTCAAAGGTCTCGGTGAGTTCTTCACCGAGCTTATAGGAGTAGCCTGCATTCTCCATCGTTATTCTCCGCAAACGGATGAGTTTGGCAAGGATGCCAAAACTAGACATTGGTCTCTATAGCTGTCATACGCGGCCTTAAAATCGATGAATATCTGGTGTATATCGATTTGAAGCTCATGGGTTTTTTTCTAAGATCTGTCGTAGTGTAAATACTTGATCGATGGTAGTCTTTCCTGGCCTAAAGTCACACTGATATGGACTAAACAGGTTGTTGACGAACAGCTTCAGGCGTTCACACAATACGGCAAATAGGATCTTGTAGACGATCAGAGGGTCTCCTTTCTTGAAAGTCGGACAAACAATGCTGTGGTTCCATTCATCAGGCATACTTTCGGCTTTGACGAGCCGCTTTAATACTTGATGCTGGCATCATAGGACCTCTTAAGAGATTAAGGGATACTCGATCGGAAAAGAATTTGGCGATCTCTTCCGATTGTAACCGTCCGATACTAAACTTTGGGACATTCGGGATATTTGCAATCGTATCTTGGATACAAGAAGGTAATGGTCCGAGACGATGTTGGCCCCTCGGAACTTTCGAACATCCATAATTGTGGAGACGTGCCTTGCGACGGTCGCAATGTGGTCCATCTGGTTGAGTTTTCCAAGTTCCCTCATGAACATCGGGAACCGGGTGCTAGCTATGACAATGTTTCGCCCCGGGCTAAAGTTGGTTAGTATGAATCCGTTATCGGAGGTGGTGTCGTTTAGACTATACTCCGAAAGTACTGCCAAAGATGCCTTCTCTTCGCCGAGAACAAATTGAATGTCATAGCTAGAGCATTGCTCATAAGTCTCGTCCAAGAACTCGTAGAAGCTAACATATCCTTGGTGTTTGCATCTTTCTCCTCTTCGGGGGCGTGCGAGCATGTAGGGCTAATATTGCCAAATTTAGGCTCAATATGGATTGTTACGAAGCACCCGTTAACATGCCGGAAACTCAAGACTTTTCGCTTAAGTCTGCCTATAACAACAAATCTGCATCCAAATAGGCCATTAATAACAATCGCTGTAGTAGATGTCGCAGTTTTTCATCCTCTTTTCGTCCGGCCCCTTCCATCGCATTTCTTGGATGGCGGTCACGTCTGATTTGCAGCTGATCGTGACCTATTAAGGGACCTACATAACATTCCTCGTGCAGATCCGAGGTTCGTTGTGCTTGTTTCGTTTGCAGGGGTTGTCAACAGTGGGTCCGCCCGTATCCGTGGCTTGTTGTTGCTCCTTTTTTCGGCACAACCCCCGATCTGGAGGCCCAGTTCCATTATAGATACCCCTAGGGCGAGGGATCAGTTGCATCGATGCTAGTAACCCTTTCAGGGATTGAGCATTACCATTGGTCCATTAAGAAGTCATCCACCAACATATCCTTTTCAAGACTCTGACTTAGTCTCGGGAATTCATACTGCCGAGCTCCAAATATGCTGGAGAAGCCCGGATATTATTTTATTTGCTTTATTCCGGGACTTTACTTCACCGTTGAGGAATACATTCCGCTTATACAGAAGTTACGGAAGTCAAGTCCGGATGGACATCGACCAGTACCCGATGGTTACCACTTATAGGTCCTTCTCGAAAGAACACGCTTTCATAAAAAGTGAACTCAGCTAACTTGGTATGCACAACTGGAGGTTACAAGCGCTAGATACAATGGGTTGTTGGTTTCAATCTATGTCCACCCCGGGATACACGGCTAGTTGAACCTTAGGCTTGTGTCCAATCACAAAAGGAAAATTGTTTCGATCTAGAGAAGCCGTACCCTTTTACCCCGGAATAACCTGTGTCAATAGCTCTTTAGAAGATGTGATTATTGCCTTTGACCTTGTGAAAGTTATACCGTTGCCATATATAATAAATCCGAGTATTAACGTCATCGTTAATTCCATCTGAGAGATTTTTCTATAAAAAATTCACTTTCGAAGCAAATGTTGCTACACTTTTGAAAGGTGTAAGTTTAATTCATGATTCGGGTGTGGTTTCACAAGTCTGGCTGTTTAACTTTGGAGTCAGACTAAGTACGAGTACACTCTGATCTCATTTCATTTTATTTTTCAGCAGCCGTCATAAGCAAACAACTTCGTACACCATCGCCAACCAATAAGCTTATGAAATGTGTAATGAACTTTTCTTTCTGTTCTCACATTTGTTTGCTGTTAATTGTTCGTAAGACCTTGCCATAGCAGTAAGATTGCTTCACAGTCGTTAAGTGGATGCAAGAGTGAAGAGAATATCTTTCATCTTCCTCATTAAGCCTTTAAAATTTTGCCTTGGAGTGGTTATTACCGATAAATAGAATGTGTATACGAGTATAGATATCCAAAAGAACATGTTTTACTTTTCTCCTAGTCGTCTCGCTTTTCTACTCTTATCTAACAACTTTCGCGGATTTGTATCTAAGAAAGAAGCCCAGCTATCATATATCACTGCACTCAACAAGTTATCCTTTTATAAGATGCTTATCGTTTTGAAACAATCTTCCCGCCGTTTAGTAAAGAAGAAGGTATCAGAATGTCCGTGTATATCATGAGCTAAGACTGTCAAAAATGATTTCAAAATTTTTGAAACAAAAGTAGAGCATTTCTCCCTGCCTTTCTTCATACTTTCAAGTCAATGAGTCAAATGCTGTCTACCTTATTAAATACATCTCTTCTACATCGTAATAAAAAAAAACTCTGGTGACACTAGGAAAGTGTTTTACGGTAATTTATGTTGACACAAACCTAGAATTTCTTTAATTGCTTACACGATGCAATTAAATGACTCTTTGGCCTTAGTAGAGTGAAAGTATTCTACCCATTGTGCATCCTATAAAACATAAACTCACCTTCATCTCAGTTAAAGTCATCGCATAATGACCTAAAAGTTGTAATTTCACATGCCGACATGCTGACATTCTAACAAACTGACATGCATTGTCCTCTATTATTAATTTCGCCATAAAGACCACGGCCACCAGCTCATTTACATCCAAATGACACACTTTATGATTACGAAACAAGTATGAGTATCTGACACGCAACGTAACCTTATTAATGTGTTTCGGTTCTCCCTTTTATAACAGGAAGTTGTTTTGCCACGTAAATTCCGCACGATCTCGAGTACAATACCGAAATTCAGCGGTCCGCCAAATACAACCATAATTACACACAACAACAATGTTTCATCGCACAATGGAAGTGTTTCCTCGCAGAATGGCAACCTATCTCGGCAGAATTCCCAAACATCAACGTCTTCATCTCCGAATGGATCATTGGGATCAGTTACCTCACCTCTATCGGCGACATCATCCTCATCGTCCTCTTCCACATCCACCCTGAAGACAAGTACTGGAACGATAAGTCAAAGACCAACATCACCATTGGGTGGTACTTTGTTGACACGCCAGGCACTGTACACATATCAAACGAATAATCACTTGGTACACTACAAGTATAGTGCTTATGGTGGCACTTGTCATGATCTTCCAAAGTAATTTGTGAAAATTCTATTGATGAATCGATTAATAGATTCCCTTTGTCTTTTTAGAATCATTCCAGCGGAACAATTGAAAGAAGAATTGTATGAAATTGACGCCGATCAGGATCGTATAGATGAACAAATGACGAGATCACAAGCTGATTCCATAACCAAACAAGGATACCTTTTGAAAGGACCCGATAGTAGTTCAGATCGCATGTTTGCCAACATCGGATCGAAGTCTTTTAAGCGAAGGTACTGCTACCTTCGACAAGAGGTAGATGGTACGTATATTCTAGAGTTGCACAAAGACGAAAGGCAGGGCGAGGCTAAAGCCACAATTGTCATGGACTTTTGCACCGAAGTTGTTCAGGTAAGGTTGAGTATTATAAAACAATTGACAAATATAGTAAATCCTTGTTTTCTCTTAGAATCCAAAACGTGGACGACTTTGTTTTGAATTACGCATGACGGCTGGTCACAAATCTTTCACCCTCGCAGCAGAGAACGACGATGATCTCAAGGATTGGTTGAGTAAACTGTCATCGGTCTTGCAGCAGAACAAAATTCAGGAAGACAAACGAGTTTCTAGTCTGGAGAGAGCTCCACCGCCTAGTCCCAGTACCATGATGTTTGGTACACTCAAAGGTCTCGATCAGAGTATGAATCCTCAACTGATCAAATATGGACGTGAGACTGATATTTCAATTGCTCAAGCCCGAAGAGAGAATCGCCGACGATTGTTTGCTTGCTATCAGTCACCAAGTAAGGCAACAATAACCGATCATGTTGATCAGTATCGGGAGCAATTTGGCCAGCGCATTCTTGTCACGTGTAAAAGTTTAAAGTTTCGGCTTCGGAATCCATCGGACGTCGAAAATGAATCTCTTTGCCAAGTTGAACCGTATATAACGAGTTTGGCCTTGTATGATGCCAAAGCTGGACGAAAATTAACTGAAACTTTTTATTTCGACATAAATACGGACAATGTCAAAGATATGCTGCCAAGTCACTGCTGCTCACCAAAAACCGAAATGAACGGAGGTCCTAAACCGTATCCTAATGGTGATCTTCCAGCGGAATTGTCCAAACTGCCAGGCGATTGGTTGAAATATCCAAAACAAGCGATCCTCAGTGTTACTGCTCCACATCCGGATGTATTTTTGGTAGTAAAAATTGAGAAAATCCTTCAGGGTGGAATCAATCAGTCGTCGGAACCATATTTTAAAGCTGGCAAAGACCCAAAAGCTGCATTAAAATTACACAAATCTGTAAAATCGTATTCACAAAAGATCGGTCACTATCGTATGCCCTTTGCATGGGCAGCGAGACCTTTATTCAGACTCTACAGCAGTGAATTGGATACAACAATTGAGTTTCCTGCGATTTATCGACAAGAAGCAAACAGACTTAAAGATGAGGAGCTACTGAGGCTACTCGCTGAATATCGAAAACCGGATAAATTTAGTAAACTAACTGTGATACCCGGATGTATTAAGGTCGATGTGGAGGGAATTTCAGAACTGCCAAATAGTAAGACAACTTACGCGCACATAGTTTTTGTTTGCTCTGAGAAATAACCTTTTCTATTTTTGTAGACTCTCTGACGACCACATTGGCCCCATTGAAACCATTTCCTTTGCCACCAGCAGATGAACCAACATTGGAACTTTCTGAATTTCAAAGCAGTTCAGAGCGTGATGTCCATCCCTATACAACATTTGTGAATCATTTCTTTATTTACCCAATTAGCTTGTCTTTTGACAGTCAGAAGCTCTTCTCTAGAGCTCGCAATATAACCGTGATAATCGAACTTCGAGAGACCGATGGTGACGACTCCAAAGGCTTGAAGGTAGAAAACAAACTGAGATATTGATCTATGTTAGAAATTTCGAGTTATTCTCAATTTCAGTGCATCTATGGACGACCAGGGCAAGACTTACTTGTGACGCAGATCGCTTGCCCTGTACTGCATCACAGTACAACTCCAACATGGTATGAGGAGATCAAATTGCGCCTACCATTGAATTTAAACGCTCAGCATCATTTGCTTTTCTCATTTCTACACGTTTCGTGTAATTTATCGAAGAAACGCGATACGAATGCTTCATTCGAGACACCAGTTGGCTATGCCTGGCTACCATTGCTGAATAAAGGAAAAATTAATTTAGAGGAACAAATATTGGCGGTGGCAGCTACGTTGCCGTCAGGGTATTTGTCGATTCAGCCACTTGGTCTCGGAAAGGGGGTAAGTGTTTACTTTTGTTTTTCATTTTGGGGTTATTTTCCTTTGTGTGTGGTTTACTCGAAGATTGGAAAAATATAAAACGTCCCGCGCGGATTGTATTACATACAAACCTACAGTATATATCCACGGACGTTTCGGTATAAATAGAGATTGACATAGTTTCACGCTGATGATTATTTGTGGAGAAAAGTTTTTTGGCTTTCCATTTGGGCACGTAACTTATTCGCTGCTTATTATTCACTCGTTGATGATGCGTTTTCGAGTGCAGTTTTGGGAAAACTTTTGTGTTTGTAGAGAAATGAAATACAATGATTTCACAGAGGAAAAATACAATAGTTAATGGGGTTATTGGGCTCGCTGAGAGTTTAGTCGGAGATTTCAAACTGCACTGACGCTCAACGCATATGAAAAGATAGAATGTTTGATATAGATTATGGATTATAAGCGCTTTATGAAAGGAATCTCTAAGCAAATATGGATCTAAACTCAACGTGTGTAAGCGTCTGCCTGGATAGAATCTATCTTGTATATTTTGTGGCTTGTAGATGAATCTTGTTTAAGGTTTAATGATATCCGCTATCCACTGTTTTTTAGGCAAGAAGTTAAGATGTGTTGTTAATGCTCCATCTTTATGGGATAATCTTCTCCCTTAGCTAATAGGCAGAAATGCAGCATTTGCTTCTAAGAAAATCCAAGAATGTTTGTCGAGAAGGGCTTCTATTCATAATGTCTTACTGCTTGGTGCGGTTTTTGTCAGGATGGATATTATTTCTTCGAAAATTAAATTAATGTGGCTATTACCGTGAATGAATTGCGCTACCGAAAATTTTTAATGCCAAAATTTGAAGGTACCCGAAGTTTATCTTGCTCAAGACAGCGTTACGTGCTGTACAAGTGAGAAACCATTGCCTTTTTGCGAGAAAACTATTCCAGGCGAATCATATTCCGAAATGGTGATCAAAATTGGTCGCCAAGATCATGTGGTTCAGCACCGTGCATTTACCTAACTTAAAATAGAACTTTGTACTCGTACACATCATTGACAAGTCGCAGATCAATTTACTTGTAACAGAATTTTAAAGAACTTGTTTACGTATGAGGTGGACGATTATTTTTCCCTTGCCCTATCCCTTAAATGAATTGATTTATAAATTAATACCGAAAGGTAAGTGTTTTAATTAAACTAAGAACTCAATTATCACTAACTGCCCTGTTGACACGCCAAGGAGATATTAAAAAATATATTATTATTAGCGTAATATCCTTCCTGAGATCTCAAGTCAATTGAATCGGAAAATGGTTTGCCTGGTGCTGTCTAATTCATGTGGGATAAGCGCAAAAAAGTAGCTCAAGTTTCCGCTGTCAGCCAGACTATGTTTTGAATGAAATGTTTAATTTGGCTGCATTAAGTTCTATCGACCTGTGCTTCGATATTATCGCTTTTACTCTGCATATCCCTGGAATATCTGTACGAACTCTTTTTAAGAGGGTAATCTGCCTTTGACTTTTATTTTGCTAAATATTGATCTATTTACAAGCTTCTTGGTTGGCAAGCAAATTTCGCTTGAATTACACTGACGGTATACGGAAGTTTATAGGGCTCTGAAATGTTCGGGACGCCGAAACCGAGTCCACAGGCCTTACCACAATATTCAGCGTCAAAGCGCTTTGTAAAATTTAACCTGAGAACGATTTAATCTGTTGATTTCTGTCGGTATCGATTAAAAAATATTACTACAATCGTAGGGCTTCCCAGACCAGCACCCACATTCTCTTAGTCTAATCGTGCTTTGTGATGTAATGTTTTAAATCTAAAGGTGGAAGATGTAAAGAAGCATTAGAGCACTTGATGGAGTCAGCCAGAGTGCGCCTGTGGCATAAGTGTGATTGTTTTTTTTTCTTCTTGAGAGTAGTCGCCTATAGTCACCCGCTGTGTACAGATATAGGTCCCATTTTCTCCCGAAGATTTGTTGCAGTCAAGGAAATGTTGCAATCATACATCCATTAATATGTGTTACGTTTTCAGTTGAATTAAGGATCGACTATGATTCGTAGATAGCTGCCGCTGCGCGAAACAGTGAGTGCGAAATATAGTGTTTTGGCATAACTACCTTTTGTGGCCCAGGTGCAGACATTTTTCATGATTTCGCTAATCACAGAAGAGCACATTGTTGACACTTAAAGCACCATGTCATGTCGTGTTATAGAGTGAAGAAACTTTTTCTGGCCACCTCAGGTGACTTATGCGAACTTTTATTGCCAGGTCGATGGCACATATCGTTCGCTGTTATAGCTTCTCCTCCTATATAGCATGGACATCCCATCCTTGGTCTTACTGCTGCTTGCACTCGGTCACTGCCGTTGTTGTATTATATTGTCTACAGCGCTTGTAGTGACTGAGTGTATGTAACAACTGATGGATAGCGGGCTGTGGGTTTGAATTTTGTTGGTGTGCTGGTTCTTATTGTTGTAAGGGCATAACACCTACAACAATTTAATTCATTAAACCAACTCTGAATTTTTACTTCACATCTGCTCTTAGTAACGTCGGTGTTTGTGTTTTTTGTGTTTCTCTTTCTTTATAATGACTCAGAAATTTAGCGTGGATATTGCCAATAGACGCGGGCTAACAAGTAATCGCTTTTCTGCGTACGTCCACGTCTATAAATATAGACTAGCAGTTTTGGCACTTAGTGAAACACAGGTAGATCCCCGCCCACACCTCTCAGATCACTCTGATCTGAAGCTACCTGGCTACGAACTAGTGCCACTATTCTTTCCTCATCGCGGTTTCGCCACTTACATGCGTAATGATGTAGCTTACCAAACTCCACCACAATGTAGTCCATGTTCCAATCAGGAACTCAATTTCGTATGGTTAAAATTCCTTCTGCGTAATCAAATTATCCACTATTGCTTCGTTTACAGAAGCCCCAAACTGGACAGCAATTCGACTTTTAACGAATTCGATGCGCTGTCTGACTCCATTCAAAAAATTGTATCCCTGTATCCTCATACTGAAATAGTTATTAAGGGCGATTTCAATATGCACCATTCTGGGTGGCTTCGATATTCTGGACAGACAACACCCGAAGGACGGTGTGGTGAGATCTTTGCTGAAGAAAACAACTTAACGCAGCTTGTAAATGAGTCCACGCGAATACGCGAATATAATGGTCACACCGCCAACACCCTGGATTTGTTTTTAACTTCTCACTCTTATAAGTACATTGTTGATGTGCTCTCCCCTCTGGGCTTGTCGGACTATTGTGTCATATCACCTAATTTCTCGTACACCCACCACACAGTTAGAGAAAAGATTCCTAAAAGAACCGTATGGCAATACGAGAAAACCAATTGAAGCGGTCTTAACAGTTTCTTTAGGAATTTTAACTGGTCGTTATGTTTCCTCAATAACAACGTGGATGCCGGTGCTGACACGATCACAGAAACTATTCTCTTTGGAATGAGATGCTTTATCCCTCATCGGATGAAGAGTATCAAACCAAAAGAAAAGGCATGGAACGACTCGAGCTATAAAGAGGCTGTCAGGATTAGAGAAATGTTTTTTCGGTCCTTCAAGGCCAACCCAACAGAGGAAAACCGAAAAAAGTTTAAACGTGCCAGGAATGACTGCAACATCTTTCTTAAGCGTGTAAAATTGTAATACGACCAAAAACTGACGCAAGAAATACTACAATGTCCCAAGGGCAGTAACAATTTTTGGTCGTTCATCAAAAATATTAGAAATTCTGAATCATCCTCCATCCCAACGCTCATTTACAATGACATTCCAGCTGTCAGCTCTTTGGAGAAGGCCAATCTGCTTGCCGCACACTTTGTGCTAGCTCAACACTCCTGGATTGTGCTTTGTCTCCGTCTACACTTGAGAGCGTCGAATCTTCAATGGGACGAATCCTCTTTCGCACTCATGTATGTAGTGGCAAGAGTACTTAAAGATTTTAACATTCACAAATCCGCTGGTCCGGATGGTATATCTCCCCTCCTTCTGAAGAAGTGTTCTTCCTCGCTAGCAAAACCACTGCGTAAGCTTTTTCATCAATTCTACTCTTTAGGACTCTTTCCGGGCAGATGGAAAACAGCATTTGTCCAGCCCGTCCCTAAAAAAGGCGAATCTTCCTCTCCCTCTTCCTACAGACGCATTGCATCTACGTCCCTCCTTTCCAAGGTCATGGAGACGCTAATAAACCATCAGCTCATGAAATATCTCGAAACACCAAAGCTTAATGACCGGCAATACGGTTTTCGTAGTAACAGGTCCACTGGTGATCTGATGACATGTCTCACCGAAAAGTCGAACCAAAGTCGTCTACACCAATTTGGCGAAAGCAAGATAGTTGCGCTTGATATTTCTCAGGCATTTGACAGAGTATGGCATCAGGCTCTTTTGTCAAAAATGCGTGCATTTGGGATCGACGACTCTCTTCTTCAATGGATTAGAAATTATCTTTCGGAACGTTCAATTCAAGTTGTCTTGGATGGTTTCAAATCTGATATTCACAAAATAAATGTTGGTGTGCCCCATGGCTCGCTTCTGTCTTCGGCACTCTTTTTGATTTTCATCAACGATCTCTTGTCTGCTACTTCCAATTTAATATATTCCTTTGCTGACAACAGTACCCTCTGCTTTTCATATTCGTTCCTGGACTCACGTCGTTGTTCTTCGGCTGTAGAACGGGAACGCCAGCGTATGTTAAGCTCATTAAATTCTGATGTTAACAGCATAAGTAATTGGGGAACCACTAACAGAATAGAATTTAATGCTTCCAAAACACAATGCTGTCTGCTGTCGCTAAAGCGAAATTAAACACCCAGCCATTATCCATGAATGGCACTTGCATCATCGGAACCGAGAAACTTGGAATTGCGTTGGAATTACCACATTTTCAGTGCCGTTAAAAATGCTGCGAAATGTCTAGGTTTCCTCAAGAGATGTCAGAGATACTTTACCCCCTCTGATATGGCCTCAATATATAAGGATTTATCCGCCCGAAATTGGAGTACAATGCCCACATCTGGTCGGGTGCGCCCAAAACATCTCTGCACCTGGTAGATTGGATTCAAAACCGTGCGATAAAACTCATAGGTGGTACTAATATCACTCAAACAATGGACACCCTCGAACACCGACGTAATGTCTCGTGTCTCACTCTGTTTTTTCGCTATTTCCACCACCAGTGCTCCATAGAAATCGCCAGTAGCATTCCGCTCATTCAAACTTTTAACATTACCACCCGTCTCGCTATGAATGCTCATTAGTATACCCTCGAGTCCACTTTCGGACGTACTCCCAAATATCGTGATTCGTTCCTAAGCTGTACAACTCGCTTATGGAATGCTTGGCCTTTATTTCCTAGTCATTATAACCTTCGTTCGAAACGACGAATGATATCTTCATCCGCGCTCGTTAACGTTAGCACCATGTTGAGGTTCCATTCGCCCGGCATACTTTCATACGTATGTATATTACAGATGAGTTGCTGTATGTTTTTTACCAACTTAATCGCCCTTGCTTTACGAGTAAATAATTCAGCATGTAGTTTGTCTGGTTCTGCAGGCATTTTGGTATTTAGTTTAGATATCGTCTGTTTTGAGTAGTTGATTTCGTCTGTAGGCTGCAGAAATAGTCCTTCCAAATTTTCAGCACCGATTCTGACTCAACTACTCGTATCATATTCTCATCCTTATTTTTGTATGCTTCTGTTTTAAGTTTTTGATAAAACTTCCGAACGTTATTTTACAGAAGCGCCTCTCCATGACCTCGATCGAATGCTTTTCTGCTTCTTCCTTGTTGCTTTCTGATAAGCCGATGTTTATCCCGTCTTCTTTGTTCATAGACTTCGGGAGTAAATCTCGTCCTTTTTTGTAGCGATGGCTTGTATGCCACCTGTTTCGTTGCATACTATTAAACTCTTAATCAAATCAAAGATTTCGTTGTTTTGGTTGGGTGACAACCAACACATTAGATCCGACGTCTCTCATCTGTTGCTGACAATACCACTCGTCTTCTGCGTTTAAAGCTGGTATCATAAGACTTCTCAAAAATGTTAACAAACTCGATAAATAAAGCCTCTAGCAGTCTCTTTCGATTTTGTGACATTATTAGCCTGAGATTGTTTCTACCGTGGCGTATATGCTATGTTTTCCTGCCGCCAAAGATGCTTTCCTGTTCTAAGTCAGCACAAATCAAAATCTTTGGCAAAGTCTTTCTTGGCGAATTAAGCCTTGATGTGTATTGTAATCAGGCATACGGACAGAAGCCTGAAGTTCCTGTTTCAGTCTTCCTCTGACCCATATTCAAATTTGATCTGTTTGTGCTCTCTATGGAAAGAGTTTCCGTTTTTCATTCTTCTTTTTCCCGGTCTATCCTATTGCACTTCTTTGACGGTAGTGATTATCGGCTTTGTAGCGGTTTGGAGTCTATGCTTATAGTTCTGCTGCATGTGGACTGCTAAGGGTACGAACATTCCACATGCATAGTCGAAAGTCGCTGTCCGTTCTTCGTTTGCTGTGGTAGTTAACTCAGATGAGACCTTCGTATATGCCGCTGACACGGCCATTGACTTCATCTTGAGAGTTCCTCCGCCAAAACGTCCGTATTGAGCTCTGCCTGGAACATGTATATACACTAATAACTAAATGCAAGTGGTAAAGGCGTTACCGAGGAGTTGAAAGATACGCGATTTGCAAAGGTTATATGTGCACGATAACTTAGTTGTATTTCGGCTATAGCTCGATGAATTTTGACTTTTATGTGCCCCAAGTTCTGAGAATTTTTTGGCGTATATACGGCTCTTCACACAAAAATAACAAGTGGAGTTAAATCGCTGACCTCTGCGGACAATTGATGTTACCAAGGCGAGATACATATAATGCGGCCATCACACCTTTCACGCAAAATTCCAATTGCGATGAGAACGGTGTGGCATGCGTCACCATCCTATTGAAAACCTGACAATGCGCAACTGTCAGGATGCTGTCGGGCTGCAACGGACTCCAATCGATTGATCTTCATTATGTTAAAGAAATTAGGAATCGGTAGAGACCTTCGACCTCATACACATCAAAGAGGGACGTTTGTGCATGTAATGGTCTTTCCTTAATCACTTGAGGATTCTCATCTCCCCGTATGTGGCAGTTCCCCTTATTAACGTACACACAAATCTGAAAATGTGCTTAACCGACGAAGAAAATGCTCTTAAATATCTCAGCATTAATTGCTTCTTGCTGCATCATACAATCTGCGTATGCTTTGCGCCGTCCAGTTCCTCCTGGATTGAATTCTTGCGTTAACTGTATAATATTGCATAGATACAGAAGCCAGTCCAGATTCAAAATTCGCTATAAGTATCTGTACGAAATGTCTAATTCCTGCGACCGGCGTGGAATTGGCAACTCTTGAAATACGCTTTCAGCTAAGGCCACGATATTCTCGACGGAATGAAAGTTACGATGATGCACAGGTCTTACTCTGTCCGCATTTGCGTTGTTAGGTGCTTATTTCAACCATAATCCGCACGCAAGTTACGTGGCAAATTTACTCAACATTCACAAACTAGGTACGCCGAAAGGATTCAAAAAACTCTAAAGTGGATAAAAAGAGAAAGCCTCAAATAAAAAAAAAAACCGAAAAAAAAAAAGAAAAAAAAGGAGAACCTATGACCCCGACGTGATTTGAACACGCAACCTTCTGATCTGGAGTCAGACGCGCTACCGTTGCGCCACGGAGTCTTGTGAATGTGCTATTCTTAATTCGGTATAAGTTAAAGGTACCCATTCAATAATCCCCACTGTTATAATGTGTGCTAATTTTAGAACAATAACACAATTTTGATTGAAATGACCGTGGACTCTATTAGGTTTACCCCCAGCTTGTTATCGTTGACCGCAATACGAGAAAATAAAAACAAAAGATACATTTTTATCTAGCTATTATGAGGCATACACTTATCAGAATATATGATTAAATGTTACTCGAACTTTAGTTTCGGAATGCATGGTGAGTATACGATAAGGAACAGCATCGGGTGACTTGGACATAGTAGATATGGTCGCCAAGTTGATATCTTAAAAAGAGTCACATTAGTGTCTTGTTTTATTTTTTAGATAAAAAATAATGTCATCTGAAACTAAGAGAGAATAATGGGGGGCTATTAACTGTATATAAATTTGCGTGATAAAAAAAAATCACCGTCTTCGAGTAAACCACCAAATGGCTATTGTTTCAATTACTTTGCTTTTTATTTTAGATCTCATTTCGGGTGTTGGTATCTTGAATGTGCAAAGCTTTATTAAGTCTGAAAATTCTAACAGAAATAGGATACGATAAAGTTAATCGCTTATGAGTAAGAGTAAGTAGGCCTTGTGAAGTATGGATGTGATTATTCCTTGTATGCTGTAAGGATGGACTGTTGCCATGATGTCGTAAGACAAATGAGATTAGCATCCAGAATATTTAGGATCAACACTGACCAGAGTAATGATTTTAAGTCAGACTTTCCCCGCTGCAAATGAACAAAAAAATAAACTAGGGTTCAGCAGTTGTTTCAGGTAAAAGTCTTCGTAAAAATGTGGACGGCTTCTTCTTGTGTGTAAGGTCATTGTCATTGCTGATAAGAAACTGGATGTTTTGTTGTCTTCAATTCTACTATCTTAATACCAGTTCGGGGTTTTTTCAAACATCTGGTAATACCATATGGCTATCGATAGAATACTGGAAGATCGAGTTCCTTATCAGCGTTATGGACCCGGTGTCTAATTGTGAGACTATCGCTACTTCTTTAACAATACATTTTTTTTTTTGGCCAAAGCCGTTTTATTTTATTCAAAATAGTCCCCTTCCGACTCAATACAGCGATTTACACAAAGCATGTCGAATGAGTGTGCTAGATCGTTTGCCAGGATGTCGTTGTAGATGTCGATACAAGCCGTTTGGATGGTTTTTACGTCCGCAAAACGGTTTTCTTTCATCGGTAAATTTAGTCTCCCGATAAGGTAAAAGTCGCACGGTGTCAACTCACGTGAATACATACTCGTAGAGTGGTTGACAATTAAAATCGATGAGATAACGCATTTTAGTGCAACAAACGCCAACTTCCTTCTGCACGATATATTGGCCGAATACGACAAATACGATGCAGCAAACGCTTCAAAACACCAAGATAGAATTGTGCATTAACACTTTGGCCCGGTGGAGCGAACCCTTTGTGGTCAATGCCCTTGGAATCATAAAAGCAAATCAACAATGTCTTCACACTGGACTTCTCCAAGCGAGATTGTTTGGGTTTTGGCTCATCTGGCGGCTTCCACTCGGCACTTTATTGCCCGCTTTCTGGATCATATTGAAAAAACCACGTTTCATTACCAGTCACAATGTTGTAAAGGAAGTTTTTGTTCTTTTTGGCCTCCTTGATAATGTCCTTCGAATGTTGAATTCTGAACAATTTTTGGTCGATGCTCATTTTTGTACCGATGACACAAACATACTGTCACTTCAGACGCAATAACTCCGCTTCTATTCGTCCAATTGTCATGAAATTTTGACAGAACATCAGTGAAGGATCTACCTTTCCGACGCGTGTAATAGATGGCCTCGCTAGAAATACCTATTTTTAAACCGTGCTGTTTGTTTTGGAATGGACCGAGATTGACATGACTTAAGTACATTCTTAGAAGTGCGGTACTATTTCCTTTTGCATCGGACTCGCTGGTACAAACCGCGATGAAGTGCTCAATGATTTCCCGGGGCGAGCAATATGATTGTTTCACAAAAGGCAGTGACTGTATTGCAAAATGTATGTATTATGCGTTTAGGAAACAAAATGGCCTATTTTCATAAGCTGGGACCTTTTTGGAACAAAGCATTCAGACAAAAAACAGGCCCATTGTGCAAGAATCTACCACGTTAGCGGTATTCATAGAGAAAATTTTCCACGATTTTAACAGTTAGGAGCTTGGCAAAAGCGTAACTAGAAAATAGTGTACAGTCTTTTTTGTTAAGGGACAATAAAAGATGTCCAAGAGCAATCGTTTGTTCTGCATACAACATAAAGAGTTCTGTTCATAAGAGATACAAGTCTCAATGGAAGCCCTAGGAGTTGACGCAGGCACTGCAGATGCGGTTTCAGGTCCTTGGAAGTTTATCTATGGGCTTTGCCTAGCAAGTTAATCGACGATCTCATTATGACCTGAAGCTCAGTGAATTCAGGAAGGAAAGCAGATATAAGCTTGTCAAACGTGTACTGAAATATAAGGCTATTGTCATTCACAAAGACGCCAGCTCCATATTCTAAAGGGCGACCAGATAAGAACGATAGGAAAAAAAAAATTAAATAAAACAACAGCAGTGTGAGATATAAAATTGATTCTAGCCTTATTTTGAAGCTAGGTTCATGCCATTATGTATGGAATAGCACATCATTCAAATGGCCGCTTCGACTTCACCGGCAGTGATTTAAACGGTCGGTCCAATTTTTGATGACTCGGCCCAATATGTGTTGCGTTATTTCGGCAATAACGTGTTGAATGTTGGGCTCAAGCTCGTCCAAAGTGGTTGGCTTGTTAGCGTAGAATAAGGACTTAGCTCCGGAGAAAATAATCGAGTGGTGTCGAATCGCGTGAGATGACGAAGTCGCCAAATTTCTCCTTCACACCTTCGAGCGTTGCGTCGCTTGTATGGCATGTAGCACCGTCTTGTTGGAACCATAGCCCGGATATATCGATGTTGTCGAGCTCTGACCACAGAAAGTCGGTTGATATCGCTCTATTGAGGTTAACGGTGTCTCCTTGCTCATTTCGAAGGAAATAAGGTCCGATGATGCCGCCATGCCATAAACTGCACCAAACAGTCAATCTTTGTGGATGCATCGATGATTGGCCGAGCATTTGTGGACTGTGTTCGCTCCAATAACGGCAATCTTGCTTCTTGACATAGCCGCTGAGCCAAAAATGGATCTCGTCCGAGAAGATGATTTTTTGGCCAAATTCGAATCTCCGGTCAACATTTCCAGCGTCCAATTAGCGAACTCACGGCGCTGTCTACGGTCGTCCGGCTTAAATTCTTGCGCCAGCACGAACTTATACGGATGTAGGCGGCGATGCCCAGTTCAGCTGATCGGCGCCGAATTGAAATTTCTGGGTCTTCTTGGATACTGGCCGCTACGGCGGCTATGTTTTCTTCGTTTTGCACCAATATTTGTCTGGTTAGTGGTTTAAGATCCAAAAGAGTGTACTCACGCTCAAAATTTTCCACGGTGCGACGAGTTGCCTATACACTGAAGCCATGATGACGACCGACCTCACGACGAAATTTACGTTGCGTATTCACAATTGAGCCGGAATTTCGAAAATATTTTTTAATAATTTCCGCACGTTCGGCAAGCGTAAAACGATGCATGATAAAATGGCAAACCTTACTGAATATTTTGACAGCTGGATGTCCTTGGTAACTTTAACACCTACTGAAACATAACAATTGGAAAAACTATCATTGCTATCTGGTCACCCTATAGATCTGCCCTGGAGATATCGGTTAACTTTCGGTGCAGTTCATTGCGCCAGATTAATAAGATGGAAGATGGCTCTCAAGGACAACGAAATTCGAATGCGAGTTGTGTCACAAAACACTTCTTCTTAATCGAAAGATTGCCTGGCATTCCATGTTATGAATATCAGATGAGGGTGATTTATCAGTGGATCTAGAGTAGAGCTCGGGGTTCTAAGAACAGTAGTCGAGATATACCATTCTTTGCAGTCTGGTAGTATGGTCTAGCGTTAATGCTTATTCCACTAAAGAACTGACTTGTAAGATAGAATATATTCATTCAGAGGTGAGTCCGCGGTGACAAGGCCTATGTCATGCCTTTACGCAGTCAGGAAACCGATAGTGACTTGGAGGTTTTTGACGCGACGTGTTCAGTTCAAAGGATCATAGTTTGTTATCTAGGATAACACCCAGATTGTATTATAATTCGATGGCAAAACGAATGGGGACACCTTTCAAAACTAGGTGAGCCGAACACATCAGCCTGTTCGTGCTCGTGTAGGATCCTCAATTTTAAGAGGATTGAATAGCCAACTTTTAGTGCACCAATCGTCGACTAGAGCTGCATGCGCTTTTAAAAAGTCAGCTAACCATCACCCAACTGAAATTGCAGTTACGTCATCTGCATATACCTGGGCGTGGTCATTAAAGCCATTGAACCAGAGAATTAGATGCAACGAAACATCTGAGACAAAATCTTGACCGCAATCTGCATCCTCAATTCGGTAATGTTTGCTACTTACAAAACTATTGTCTGGCCGCGTAACACACGGCTTTCAAAAGTTGCGGCGAAGTACCCTGAATGTTGCTAAATTTTGAAGCGGAGCCTCGCGTAATCAATGTTGCATCTTTGAAAGAAGATTCATTCGCAAAGAATTGTGCACATTATGTCCAACCATTTTCTTTTCAGTAGAAATAAAGTCAGACTGAGGTCTGAAGCTCTTAGCGAAGGAGTACACATCTTTGTCGATTTTGAATATAGAATCTATTCTCACCGTTCAGTATGGAGACCAGTGCCACCATTTTAGCAGTGAAGAATATGACTGAGCTACCAGTAGGTGGTCTGTGCCTTTTAGCAGCATAGCTGTAGGTACCACCTACGTAAGTTTTACTTGGGTCACTTACATACCCGGTGAGAAGAGTCTAGTTGTGAATCGGTTCTAACATGCTTTTAACTTGGTATAACAGTCAGAATGTTACGATCCCGAACTCGAATTAGCCACCCATCTAAATTGGTCTTAAGTGAATTGATAAGAACCTCTCTGATTTCCCCACCTAGCCTCTGTAGATCTGTATTCCACTGTGGAAAAGGTAAATCTGGAGAATGTTTTTCTGTAATGCCATGTCAATTGAACACATTTCGCGAAGGCACCGTTCTGAAGAACTTCCTCTACCCGCTGCCTCGTTCTGAGCTTAGGCAGAGTTTTGACCAATTTACCAAATTCTTCCTTAAAGCGCGTCCAATTATCTGAGTCGATGTTTTTCTGATTTGAAATTCAATAGTTACGGTTTGATATATAAACCTCTGATTCCAGCTGGTAACCGCTTACGCAAATTTGTTGATAATCAAGTCACGCAACAATATGAAATCCAGATACACCCTTTGCTTTCTAAATTGCCCGGGATCTAGCAGATCACAGGTGTCAGTTTGGGGGCCTGAAAATCTCAGACGTCGTGGTTATCAGTGTAGAAATTTTTGAAACAGATTTGCCTCGCCATTTAATTAAAGTTTGCTAAGTCCCTCACCCTGAGACTTAAATGTAAATATTTTCTGCCTTCCCAATTCGAAGGGTCCGATAGGAGTTAGCGGCATCCAATGATTTCTTCCCCTAAAGCATTTCGCGGTTTTTAAGGAAGTAGGCTTTCTCGCGACATCTAAATACCGTCCACTTGGTTCTGGTTGCAATATCGGTTTCATACAGACTATGCATGGGGAAAGCAACCGCCAGGGGTGGATTCGACCGCATCAACTGAGTTCCGCTCGCCAGAACTTTGATCTTTGTTGGTTGTGACACTTCATTCGGATTTCGTGTGTGGTTAAAACCACACCTTAACCACCTCCACCGATTTTCCTATGAAAGAACTGCAGTTTTTGCTGGTTACAACGCCGACTTCATAATGGGCAGTACGCGGGAACGCCTAAAACCTTCTTCATGACTCGGTTCAATATGGAAGAAAACCCTCCTGTCTCTTAGACGGTGGCCCGCTACAGCGACGTGCCTCGTCTGTGGCGCGCTCAACCTGATTTATCACCTGTTTACTTTGATTAAGTTTACCGGGAACAGAATAAACCTCTGCCACTCTCTCCATTATTTCACTCCAGTCTACAGAACTTGTAGTGGGAAGAGTCGCAGGAGTCATCGTATTAGAAAGATCTGGCAAGTCCTGTGTAAGCGCCTTAACAGCGAGGTTACATTTCCCCTCCATCTAGAAAGCAATGAATTTTTCTTGTTCCATATATAAAAACTGAACGAGAAAGTGTAACTGTAACGGCACAGCTCTCAATACAAGGCAGGAGAAGGGTCTGCCGAATTTCTACTTGGTATAGGTGGTCAAGGGTGGAGACATAGTGGGCGACAATCAGTAATTTTACCCTGATCAGAACTAATCTCGTCCCTGTTCAAATCTAGAATAAACACAGCGCCTTCATGGCGTCTCTGGTTGTTAGGTTATTATCAGCGTTGACATTCGTAAGGCAGTGGACAAATGTGTGAGGTAAACGTATTCCTCAGGGCCTCATTTCCTTGTTAAGAGTAGGTGAAGCCGGTATCTGGACTTGAAATAAGAGACTCTCCGGATAAATGTGAAAAGGTAGTGAGATCAAAGACCCACATTTTTTACCGCCTTGCTTTGAATGGTAATCAGTTTACCTCTAAGCCCATTTTCGTACAACTCGCTAATGGAATGTCTGGCGCGCTCTTTATTTCTCAGCCATTACAACCTGTAAACATTTAAAACCAACGTGCATCGGTGTCTCTCTAGTTTTCCTTCCGCTATGCTGTATGCTAACATTCTCAAGGGCTTAGCCCGCGCTTATTATGGACATATGTACATTTCAGACAAGTCATAGGCCATATCTTTTAAAAATATATCAGCACTTATCGTATCCTGCTCAGATTTCATGTTTTATTTAAACTCCTATAAATCCCATTAACTTTCAGACTTGCCAACATCATACCTCATCCTTCTCCTGCCAAAACAAACTATCCTTTTGGGTTTTCCTCTGTATCTATCTTCTTTTCTTTTTTATCAAACTTACAAAAAAACACCTTAACTACAAAAAATGTTATCCTACCTATAGCAGAACTGTGGTCCCGATATCCAGTGGATTGACAACCAGCGTCCGTTATTTACGGTCACATTCCGTCTAGACTCAACAGCCCTCACAGGTGATCAGCATTTACATAATCTATTTGCCCACGCAGAGAAGCTGCTCGAAAGCGGAAAGATTTCTGCAATACCAGCCGAATCAGAAACATGCAAGATACTTAAAGCCGCCCATGCAATTCACATAACTTCACTAATAACATTCCTGCCAACCGTTCTCAATCAACTATTCACTTTGCTGGTGAATACTACAAGTGAAGAGATTGGTCTTAACATTATTCGACTCCTGACTAACATCATTCACCTGATCATAGAAGAAGCAGGACGAAAAGAACTCCTAGTCTCCTACTCTAAATATGTGTTCTATGCGCCGAATTTCAGTCAAAAAGGAGTGGGCAGTCAAACGCGAACAGTACACGGAGAGCTGTGTCGCCATCTACCAGCGATTCTACACCCAACTAACACAGACTTTCTGATTGTCAATAAGTTCATGAAGTATTCTGGAATATTTTTTGACATTGTGGTTAAGAGCATGGCTCAGCATTTATTGGATACTGGAAGGATACGAATGCATCGAAACGAGCGGTTTCCGAAAGAGTTTCCAGCTAAAATTGAAGCACTGATCCAGGTATTGGTGCCATATTTGATCTCGAGATATAAAGATCTTCCTGTAGAGACACAACAGTTGAATAAATCATTGTCCCTCTTCGTTAAGAGATGTCTCACTTACATGGATCGAGGATTCGTTTTCAAACTCATTCGATTCTACATGGAAAGCTTCGCTCCGGGTGATCCCCGAACCTTGCAGGAGTTTAAATTTAATTTTCTTCAAGAGATCTGCCAGCATGAACACTTTGTTCCATTGAATTTGCCATTTCTGCTGAATCCCAAGAACCGTCCACCAGAGATGATGCATCATTTTACACTCTCTGAAGATTTCTGCAGGCAGCATTTCCTCTCTGGTCTGATGTTGCAGGAAGTGAAAAGCAGTCTCAATGAGGTGGCCAATGTTAGACGTCACGCATTGGGAATCTTCAAAAACCTTCTGGCAAAGCATGAACTAGACGACAGACATCAGAATCGAGGACAGCTAGGAAGGATTGCTTTGTTATATGTTCCCTGGCTGGGCATAGTCATGGAGAATTGGAACAGAATCTCAGATCTTATAGATGAGACAACACAGAAACAACCATTTGGAAATGATGCCGGGTCATTCACTCAAAGAATCTCGTCGAGTAGCAGTTATGTCTTCTCTAAAGAACTTGGTGTAACTTCTTCCTCTAGCACTCCAAGGGCCAAAAACCGAATGACTCTTCACATAGAACATCCTAGTCCGCTGCGAGCATCAATGAATATAAAGGATACGAATTATTTGGCAGCCATAGCGGGGCAGGTCATAACAAATGGCAATTCAGACTCATCTTTGAATTCCATATCTGATGGTGGGTCGAATGAGACAACACCGATTAACAATGAAAACGAAGTTGCCCTTCGAAACGGACACAATCGCTCCATAAGTGTAACTCATCCAACTCAGATGCCGCGAAATGATAAATTTTCAGCAATGGAGACGAAAGATCTTCTTACAGCGTTTCTCTTTGTCGTCAAGCATCTTGCTCAGGATCAGATGATAGGATGGTGGCAGAACTGTACTGAAACTGAAATAATTTCATTCCTTAACATTCTGGATCTCTGTTTGGTTCACTTTCGGTATGTGGGTAAGAAAAATCTCGTTCTGAACGAAGATTCTGTAAAGAATAGCCGTCTGGTGAAGGCAAGTACTCTGCCAGCTCGGATGGTGCCACCAAATGTAGAGAACGGAGGTGTACACGAAACAGGCACTTTGAACATTACCCAGAACCGTGAAAGTCTTGTAGACGAGACTGTTCGCAGCCAGTTGGCTCTTTATGAATCAAACTTCGCAACAGAAGTCGGTATGATCATCCTCGACTGCATGGGACTGTATTCTATACAGTTTCGGGATAAGCTGATCGATAGTTGTGTCCTTCTAAAGCTGGCTCGTGTATATTTACGATACCTACAACTGGGCCAATCAGAGAATCTCTCAAAACATGTATTTGCAGCTTTGCGAGCTTTTATAAATAACTTCTCTCCGGCGTTGTTTAAGGGCAATGCCCTACTTTGTGGTCAAATGGTATATGAGCTACTGAAAGCATGCGACAGCAGACTGGTAACGATACGTCATGAATCATGTGCCGTGTTGTATCTTCTTATGCGAAGTAATTTCGAATTCAGCGGAAGAAAAGGACTGACTCGTGTCCATCTGCAAGTGATAATCTCGGTTTCGCAGATGATTGGCAACGTTATTGGACTGAACAATGCAAGGTTTCAAGAATCTCTTTCTTTAATTAACAGCTATGCGAATAGTGATAAGGCAATGAAGGGAACCGGATTCCCTGTTGAAGTTAAAGACCTTACAAGACGAGTGCGAACAGTTTTAATGGCCACGGCACAGATGCAGGCCCATCATATGGATCCTGAAAGGCTATTAGAACTACAGTTGTCTCTAGCCAACTCATATGCATCGACACCTGAACTTCGTCACACTTGGCTCATTACGATGGCTAGAAATCATGAACAAAATGGCAACATCTCTGAGGCAGCATGTTGCCATCTGCACATCGCAGCTCTTATGTCGGAGTATCTGAAACTGAGAGGCTATGGAGCTATGCATTGGAGTGCTGGTGCATTTATTGGCATATCCAGGAATATTCCACGAGACGAAAAAGGTTTGAAATTGGATTCCGGAGCGCAGGATTCCCAGTATACGGAACAAATGTTGCTGGATCAACTGAAGGAGTGCGCAGATTTCCTGGACAGAGCGGAAAGATTCGAATGTCTGGGAGAGTTGTATAAATTAATTTTACCAATATACGAGAAGCGAAGGGACTATGTGGCATTAGCACATTCATACGAGCATTTGATGCAGTCCTATAACAAGGTAGTCGAAGTGAATCGATCCGGAAAAAGGATGTTGGGACGGTTCTATAGGGTTGTATTTTATGGCCAGGTAAGGAAAAGTTTTTGTCGATTGTTTAGATTTGTAAATTATTTAATTGTTCCCTTCGTTTCTTGTAGATGTACTTTGAGGAGGATCATGCGGTGGAGTTTGTTTACAAAGAACCAAAGTTGACATCATTGAGTGAAATTTCTGAGAGGCTCTACAAACAGTACAAGGATAAGTTTGGAGCCGAAGTGGTTAAGATGATAATGGATTCATCACCGGTAAGTTGATTTGATATAAGTTGCAGACGAGGCAGTGAACCTTTTATAATTGAGCCGGTGCATTAGTTTTATCTGTGCTCGATATTTTGAGCACCAGAGAGATTCTGAAAATAAACCAAAATAGATGATTCGAGACCATTTGCAACACTTACATCTTTGACAGACCAGTGACCTTTGTAAGGTCTCAGTCTGATTTGAGCTAGCAGTGATTTCGTTTCCTTCCAGGCTGCTTCCAATTGAATAGATTTGCGAAACTATGTTCGCAATCTTTTGAGCTTCTAGTTTGCCTCTCAAAATGTTACTCACATTTAAGAATATGCCTAGCTGGAGCTCATTTTTAGTGCGCTGTAGTTGAACTAGCCGATGTTTTTGTTAAATGTTTGTCAGAGGATACATCATATTATTTTAAATCGCCTCAGCTCGTAATTGCGTCATCAAATCCTTTTACCTTGCTCATACTCGTATGTTGAGTCAAACAATCTTTGGATTCCGTACCATTCCGGTCATTGTACATAATAGATGTAGGGGTCCACACAAAATACTGAATATAACCTGAGATTTCCACTTAGGAATGTCTCAGCAGCAGAGAAAGATGCACTAATTTAACAAATTTCTGTTCTTAGTCTACGTTCACTTACAATCTGACAAAGTTTGCGCTGTCCCTTAGCATTTTGAAGTTTGTTCAAAACCGTTGTTTTGAAAGAGCGAGCTATATTCAGGATCTGTCTCCGATCGTTTGGATGTGGGGCTATAAGAAAACGTTTCTTTTGCTTTTTTTCTGTAGCTACTCGTATTACTGCGCTAAACTCGCAACCAAGCTGCCCATACTTCGATTTTTTCATACATACGTTACGATTGCTTCAGCTGAAAATTGGAGCAGTCTTCAATTGGGCTTTGGTGGGTTTTTTCCTCTGAAGTAGACAGTAGTCAGTTCCAGTATGGCTTCCAATTTACTTAGAAAAGCTAAGCGTGTATTTTCACTTCTTCATTTTCTTTGATTAATCCTTGAAATATGTTACGAATATAATCACATTTGATGGTACATACGAGTACTTATCCCACTTATCTGCATTGCTGCTGCATGTGCTACTATCTAAGTTTGTGGAACTTAAAACCATTCTACAGGTCGCTCTATTTTGGATCAGGCCGACAATTTTCTGATGTTTCTGTGTTCAAAAATCCAAACGGCCTTTGTTGAACATGTCAAAACCAGCTCATGCGGTCAATTCGAAGTTGTTCACGTTTTGGACGCATATTTATATCTGTTTTACGTTGCTGTCATATGGTTTCTAATTCGAATCTTTTGGCCGCCATTATACTGACTTTTCAGCTTGCGATATGAATTTCAGTTCTTGAGATCAACATATTGACGAGCTCAGACAGGAATATTTCTATTCGCCCCGGGATCACTGCTCTGCTTTGCAAAAGAAGTGTTCGGTGGGGTAGTATATTCATATACTTCCATAATGCCGTACTTTTTGGCCCTGGTATGCATGTATGTGTGAATGCAAATGGTACTTTTTTTAGGCATATAAATCGTGAGAATAGTCATAGTGTTGGCTTTGTTGAAAGGACACATTTTTGCCATTACCTCAGTCCTAGTTCTGAACATCGACCATCGCCTCTGGCTCGTTGGCGTAGACTAGTACTCGGTTTTTGAGACCAATCTACAGGTCTATGATGCGAAATTATACGCTAATCAAATGCTTCCTTCAATAATTTGATTCCGCCATCCTATAAATCACACGAAAAAGTGGTGGCGTCTCAATAATTGTTTCTGGATTTTCTTCACTCTATATTTCGAATTTTTGCTTCGTTGCTGTTTGCCTTCGAATTGTGTCCTGGAATAAAAATCCTTTGCTTTGTCGGTTGTGAAATTTTATTCCCTATAATGCAAGTTATTAACAAAGGTGAATTAAAAGAACAAAGAAACTTACTCCTTTGGCAGACATATCCCACCTCTTCGAACTCCAAACGTAATTTGTCAATGGCAACCCAGTATTTGTCCCGGACGTGTTTGCCCGCCAAGTATTTGCCTGTCAGCTAATGAAATTCAAAAGGTCATATTCGTTCAGAAATCCATAAGGATATGTTTGTTTAGAAATCTATGTCGAGTTTATCTGCCAATTGCAATGTCTCTTTTATTAATAGTCGCCATTGGACTACAAATAAGCCTCATCCCCGAACAAAATTTTGTGGCAAGGAAGAGGGTCAAGGGCACTCTCGTCTTCGGCCCATTGTTGTATGAGCTAGTGCTTGTATGCTAGTCAACTAAGATTTTTTCAAAAAACTTTCATAAAATGAATGGACACAGCTCCTACTTCGTTGGTTATCTTTCCATTCTTCCATCTTTTCATTCTTCCATTCTTCCGTTTTTCCAACCTTCCATTCTTCCGTTTTTCCAACCTTCCATTCTTCCGTTTTTCCAACCTTCCATTTTTCCATCCTTCCATTTTTCCATCCTTCCATTTTTCCATCCTTCCATTTTTCCATCCTTCCATTTTTCCATCCTTCCAACTTTCCACATTTCCATCTTTCCATCTTTCCATCTTTCCATTTTTCCATTTTTCCATTTTTCCATTTTTCCATTTTTCCATTTTTCCATTTTTCCATTTTTCCATTTTTCCATTTTTCCATTTTTCCATTTTTCCATTTTTCCATTTTTCCATTTTTCCATTTTTCCATTTTTCCATTTTTCCATTTTTCCATTTTTCCATTTTTCCATTTTTCCATTTTTCCATTTTTCCATTTTTCCATTTTTCCATTTTTCCATTTTTCCATTTTTCCATTTTTCCATTTTTCCATTTTTCCATTTTTCCATTTTTCCATTTTTCCATTTTTCCATTTTTCCATTTTTCCATTTTTCCATTTTTCCATTTTTCCATTTTTCCATTTTTCCATTTTTCCATTTTTCCATTTTTCCATTTTTCCATTTTTCCATTTTTCCATTTTTCCATTTTTCCATTTTTCCATTTTTCCATTTTTCCATTTTTCCATTTTTCCATTTTTCCATTTTTCCATTTTTCCATTTTTCCATTTTTCCATTTTTCCATTTTTCCATTTTTCCATTTTTCCATTTTTCCATTTTTCCATTTTTCCATTTTTCCATTCTTCCATTTTTCCATTTTTCCATTTTTCCATTCTTCCATTTTTCCAACTTTCCATATGCAAGCTGACCAAATTTTATGGGCAGTGCAGTAAAAGAAATGAAAATCCAATTCGCGTGCTAGGCGTGAATTACACTTTGAGTAGACAGTTGTGGCATGGCCTCCGTGGCGCAATTGGCTAGCGCGTTCGGCTGTTAACCGAAAGGTTGGTGGTTCGAGCCCACCCGGGGGCGATCACTTTTTTTCCTTTTGTTTCTAAAGTCAATTTTCTTTTAAATTTGAATTTCTGTTTGTGTTGATTTTTAGGTCGAAGTAAACGACTTGGATCCGAAGCTCGCATATATTCAAGTAACCCACGTCATCCCGTACTTTTGTAAAGACGAACTGGACAACCGTCTCAATGAATTCGAACAGAATCACGACGTTGATACGTTCATGTATGAGACACCATTCACAAAAACAGGTGGTGCTCGTGGCAACGTCGAAGACCAATGGAAGAGGAAAACCATCATCACAAGTAAGTTCTGTGAATATGTTTTGGGAATTTGTAAATTTTTAAATCTTCCTTTCAGCCAATTACTCATTTCCATATGTGCTGAAACGAATTCCCGTCAAGGATCGTCAAATAATCGAACTCAGTCCGATTGAAGTGGCCATTGATGAGATGCAAACCAAGGTTTCCGAACTCGAAGAAGTCATTCTTCCACCGGCTGATGTTAAGAAACTCCAATTACGTCTGCAGGGTAGTGTTGCAGTTACAGTTAATGCTGGTCCATTGGCTTATGCTTCTGCTTTCTTGGATCCAAAGATCTCTGATAACTTTCAGATCGATCGTGTTGAAGACCTTAAGGATGTGTTTCGGTGAGTGGAAGGGGATTTATGCAGGGTTTTCCATTAGATGCGCGCACATTGATGCCATTAGTTTTGAAAAATGTCGCGCTGGATCCAATTTTCCATGACTTCTTCGCATAATTCGGCCGATATTCCAGCAATTGTACGTCGCCAAGTCGTCTAAAGTTTCTGATTTGTTGGCATAGACCAGAAACTTAATGTAGTCCCCGAAAGAGTCAAAATGTGTTAAATCGCACGAGCGGGGCGAAATTACCGTGCCATTTCTAGCGATAAGACTACCACCGAGCTTCGTCTTCTATAAATCAATTGTGGCACGCGCTATGTGGGATGTGGAATTGTCCTATTGAAACCAAGCCTTCATGTTTCAATTTATCTTAAAAAAGAATTTATTATCATGAGACGAATGCGGTCTCCATTGACTGTAACCATCTCGCCGGCATCATCTCAGAAAAAGTACGGCCCAATGACACCTCCGACATGAAAACTACACTAAACAGTTAAATTTTACGTAAGCAACGCTGCTGTTGGAACACCTTCTGCTGTTTGGTGGACCAAATGTGCGAAAGTTCGACGTTCGCAATGGCCATTTAGCTTTAGCCTTGGGCCAATATAATTGTAAAAGGACGTACAGTCAAGTTTTGACTTACCGACGCATGTATTCAGTCGCAATATTATCCTCGTACTACAACATTATGAAGTGAATAAGTCTATTCGATGTTCGTTTATTATAAAGATTATAACCGTCAATTAGGCCAAAAAACAAAGTTAACGCACGTAGTGTCCGGCTTACTTTGGGCGAATGCCATTTCTCTTTTCTCATCAAGATGTCCCCATTTACTCCACCACAACGTATTCAATGCTCCAATCCCGAATTCAACTTTATGTGGTTAAAATTCCATCTCCGTAAGCAAATTATCCACTTCTGCTGTCCCAAATTGGACGGCCATTCGACCTTTAACGAGTTTAATGCGCTGTCTGACGCCAGGCAAAGAATTATATCCCTGTATCTCTTACTGAGATCGTTATTACGGGCGATTTCAATATACACAATTCTGGGTGAGGGAAAACAACTTAACGCAGCTTGTAAATGAGCCCACGCGAATACCAGACGTTGATAATCACACCGCCAATACCCTGGACACCGTTGATGTACTCTCTCCTCTAGGCTCGTCGGACCATTGTGTCATATCAGCTAATTTCTCGTATACCGACCACACAGTTCCAGCACATTCCTAAAAGAACCATATGGCAATACGAGAAAGCCAATTGCACCGGACTTTTAACTGGTCGTTATACTATGTATATTTCCTCGATAGCGACGTGGATGCCGCTGCTGATATGATCATAGACACTGTTCTCTTTGGAATGAGATCCTTTATCCCTCATCGGATGAAGAGTAACAAACCAAAAGAAAAGACGTGGTGCGACTAGAACTGTAAGGAGAACTTTTTTGGATCTTACATTACCAACTCAACTGAGGAAGACCGAAAAATGTTTAAACGAGCCTGACTGCAACGTCTTTCTCAAGTGTGTACAATTCCAACACGACCAAGAACTGATGCAAAAAAGATTACAATATCCCAATCGCAGTAACAATTTTTGGTTGTTCATCAAAAACATTAAAAATGTTGCCTCATACTCCATCCCTACGCTCATTTAGCTGTCAGTTCTTCGGATAAAGCCAAATCTGCTTTCTGCACACTTTGCTGCCAACCCTATATTTCCAGATTGTGCTACGTATCTGCTTACGCTTAGTGGAGGACCAACCGCTTTCACACTTGTGCAGTAGCAAGACTACTTAACGATCTAAATGCACAGAAAGCCTTTGGTCCAGATGGTATATCTCCAGTTCTTTTGACTGAAAAATAACTGCGTAAGCTTTTACGTCAATCGTACTCTAGGACTTCTACGGAACTAATGGAAATCAGCATTTGTCCAGTCCACCCCTAAAAAGGGAATCTTCTTTTCTCTCTCAATATATATGACATTTGTCCGCCCAAAATTGAAGTAGAATGCTCACATCTAGCAAGGTTCACCCAAGACCTCTTTGCACTTCCTGCATAGCATTCAAAACCATTTCATAAAATTTATAAGTGACGCCAATATTGCACTGTCAATTGACGCATTCGAACATCGATGTAAAATTCCTCTTGCCTCACCTAATTCAATTCAATTCGATTCAATTTATTGGTCTTTTACAGTACATTTTTTTTGGAGTGCATATAACCTTACAATATGAAGCTTAAATCTATAATTGAAAAGATAGAGAGAAAGAAAGATATTATAAATGGGGAAAAAGGAAAGAGGATTAAGGTGAATAGTTGCAATTGTTACAAACATTAAAGAGCGGTAGTTTTGAATTTATTTGCTCCAATGATTTGTTTTGTTGATGTTGGAAGGCTATTCCAAAGTCTGGTAACATAAATGAAGAAGAAACGAGAAGAGTTTGGATAGTTACATTGTTAATTGGAAGGTCCTGGTAGATTGGGGAAATTGAAGTTTTTCAAACAAGTACTAGATGGAGTGAAAAGTGACATCCTTGACCGCCAGAATGCGCTGCTACTGCAAAAAAGGTTATGGTGCCTTGAAGTACGTTCATATTTAGGCTGACATGCCAAATTTCAGTGCGATACTGTCTTTAGTTTTGTTTTGACAGCTGATTGTTGTTGACGTGTTTGGCATCATGTTGAGTATGGACAAAAACGATTTTCGTTCTCTCATAAAACATTATTTTTTGAAAGGCAAAACGGCGAAGGAAACAAAAGAAAAGTTGGATAAATATTATGGGGCTAATGCTCCATCAGATTACACCGTCAAATATTGGTTTCGAGAGTTTCGTAGTGGCCGCAACTCCACTACCGATCAAGTCCGCAGCGGCAGGCCCTCCGATGCGGTTACAGAGCACAATGTCAAAAAAATACATGAAATTGTGTTGGCTGACCGGAAAGTGAAGGTGCGCCAGCTAGCAGATACCACAAAGATTAGTACTGAGCGCACACGCCACATTGGAGACGGTGCATAAATTGGCAGCATCTAACTTTTAAGAATTGCTTAAACGTACAGCCCAAAACAAGATTGGGATAGTGCGAGATGCGATCGTATCGCGGTAATCCAAATACATACCGTACTGTGCAAAACCTAAGCAACCAACTGGAGTCAGCATTTCATAGTAAATCTTTTCAACTTTCTACCCCACCTATTTGGTGGGGATATGTAATGATGTGTAGTAGAGTGTATTTTGAAATTCACAACTTTTTATAAAAGTAATAATACTTCAAATTTAAAGAAAAACGCAAAAACCAATAAAGTAGTCAAATTGAGCTGTGCAAAACTTAAGCACCTTTTTTTTAATATTTTGTGTAATATCCTTTATTTTAAATAACAGAGGCGCAACGACGAGGCATGGAAGTAGTTAACTTTGAAAGTGTATAACGGTATATTTTCCAACTCAACTTTCAAAGCATTGAATAGGTGAGACCTGTTGGAAAAGTGTTGTCCAGCGGCACGGCTTTTAAGGAAACCAAACACGTTTTCGATGGGATTCAAGTCGGATGATTGGGCCGGCCAATAAGGGTCTTGAATAGTGGAATTCAATCACCCCTTTACCAACTTCGATGTTTGTTTCGGATCGTTATCCTGTTGAAACACCCAACGAAGTGGTATTTCCCACTCCGCATGTGGTAGTGGTACCGATTCTAGAATGGATTTATATTTGACCCGGTCCATAATTCCGTCTATTGCGCAGAATGGACCCACACCTCCTGTCGAAAAACAGATCCACATCATCACATTACCCCCACTATGCTTTACAGTGGGAGTGCAGAATCTAGGATTGTGTGGCTGCCCTTTTACGGCGTCTCACATGACATATCCCGTCAGAATTAGTTAAATTAAATATTGACTCGTCTCTGAAAAGAACTGTTTTCCATTTTTCTGGACACCAGTGTTGGTATTTTCTTGCAAAATTTAGCCTAATATGAAAAAAGATTTTAGTTTGAATTATGTTTAAAGAATTTAATTGCACTACCTGTTCCTTAAATGTCTTTTTGTGAGCACCGATTTTGCACAGCCTGTAATTTCGAAGATTATTTTCAATTGCACGTCTTCGCACCATGCTAGCATCAATGTAATTTTACAACTTCATTCGAACTTATGAACGGTTGTTTTTTAATTACACCACAAATGTTTCTATCCGCGGCCTACCACTGACATTTTGACTTTCAACGACTCCAGTTGCATTATACTTTTTTATTAAACGCGAAATAATCGATTTATTAATATTACAACGTTTAGCTAATGTTGCCTGAGTATCCGCAGACTTAAGTTCATCAATAATCTTTAGTTTAAGAGAAGAAGAGTAACTTTATCGCGACATTATTAAAAAATATCAATTATGCGACTAACTTAAAAGAAAACTGATCAAAGACAATCACTCAAGATCAAATACAAAGAGCTCACAACATTTCATGTCTAACTTGACTGGAAAAGTACTGTTAGCTATTTTTTTTTTACAATGGGTTACGAAGTTGCTTAGGTTTTGCACAGCTCAATTTTTATCTGAAGTATTCATTCATTCTAACACTGCGGTCTTCAGCTAATCCGACTGGCCGTGATAAGTATATTTGGGCATCGTCAGCGTAAAGGTGAATGTAGACATTTGAGCATACTTTAGGCAGGTCATTGATATACAGACAAAATAGTAAAGGACCCAGAATGGAGCCCTGCGGAACACCCATTAATAACGCCCTAAAATCGGAACATTTGCCACCGTAAACGACCTTTTGGTAATGATTACTCAAATAATTCCCTATGAGACGTACGGACTGTTCACTGAAGTCAAAATATAACCTCAGCTTCTGACATACCATAGTACGTTGTGATTCACTCTATCAAAGGCTTTGGAAAAATCAAGCAAACAGAATACCGTTAGGTTATCCATATCGTATCTAATTCTAATGTCATCGAGAATTGATGATCCGCTCTAAAGCCTCATTGAACTGGAGAAAGCAAACTATTGGCGTGTTTTATTCAAAAGTGCTTAGCCACTTTTCCACACGAAACAAAAACAAAATCAAAAGTGGATATAATTTAGTTCACTTTCAGAAGTGAGGATAGATTTACGAAAGATTTGAATTATAGATGTTGCAACATACAACTAGAGGGCATTTATTCGTTTCCTGACAGTTGGCAGCATCCCTTTTCTCCCTATTCTGGGATGTGTTCGTGGAACAACTTATGTTTTGGAAGAGCAAGTCAATAATGAACGTTCTTTTAGGCATTCTACACTTGGAAAAAATAGTTATTTTTCTTCTACCCAAAAAGGTACTTGACCTTTTTTAAAATTAGTGTGTGCGAAGGTGTTTATTTGCTTCCAAAACTCCAGTTTATCGGAGAAAATATTAAGGACAAAGTAACTTTGAAACCAACATTGCGAACATAGCCGCGATATAAAAGTGAGTATAGAAGTGAGTTGGAGCGTTTTTTTTTGGAAAAGTGAATACGCACTTTTGAATAAAACGCCTTATGTTGCCCCAAATAGCTCGATATTTGCATAGCGAGGATGTTTTCCAAAACTTTTGATAGACATGACAAAATACTTATAGAGCGGTAGTCAGATAAATTAGATGGCTGAGGTTTTTAGGAACAGGGATAACTTTGGCCAATTTTCAACTATAAGGAAGCTTATGACATGGATGAAAATTATTTTAACAAAGCGAATGGGCACACCATCCTCACCGACAGCATTAGATTTCACAGAACGAATAACATTAATTACGTCTACTTCTGAAACAGCTTCAAGGTGAAAACTCGACGAAACAAATAGTGAATTTTCAAGGGTAAAGCGAGGATTATTGATAGATCCTGATAAAAAATGAAACATTAAGCTCATTCACATCTGGAATGATATCAGCAACTGTTGCCTTTTTTCCAAGACCAATAGAGCGCAAGCTACTCCATAGTTTTTTAGATGATAAACTCGGGTTCAGTTTGGAGAAGAAAAAAACGTTTTTTGGCTCTTCGTGTTATAAAAGTTGAGTAATTACGAGCTCGACAAAACATTTCCCAATAAGAAATAGATGGCCTCTTTTTCCACTTTATGTAAAGTTTGTTTCGAACCCTAATAGCATTACGAACCAGGGGCAGTTTTCATTACGAACTTGAACTGTTTTTAGGGGTATACCACCTTGATCAAAAAGAAAATTAAAAATACAAGTTTATTCATCTAAATCTATATTGTCCCCTTCAAAGTAATCCCCATCGACTGCAACACACTTATGTTAGCGCTTGATCCAATCCTCGAAACATTTTTTATATTTGGTTTTCGGTATGTCCATCAGTGCTTATTGCGATTTTTCCATTACTTCTTCTCGGCTGCTGAAACGCGTTCCCCATAGTGCTTTTTTAACTCGTTTAAACAGAAGAAGTCACATGGAGCCAAATCAGGTGAATTCGGTGGCTGTTGGATGGTATTTGTTGCATTTTTCGTCAAAAAATTACGAATAATGATGGCACTGTGCGACCGCGACGAGTTTTCTGCCCATAATTCTGGTCTCTTTCGGCGAATTGCTTCACGCAAACGTCTCATAACGGCCAAATAATACTCTTTGTTTACTGTCTGGCCTTCTGGCAAAAATTCATGATGCACTACACAGTTGTAATCCATGAAAACCGTGAGCATTACCTTCTCTTTTGACGGAAAACGACGTGTTTTTTTTGATCTCGGCTCATTTGGTGAACGCCATTCACTTGCCTGATGTCTGGATTGCGTGTCGTACTGATAAGCCCACGTCTGGTCTTCAGTAATGATTCTTTTGATGAACGTGGGATCGGATTCAGCCTCGCAAATCATCTCTTTTGCTACGTCAACGCGGTCTCTTTTTTGCATGGAATTAAGGTCTTTTGTCACCAACTTTGCTGGTACACGACGGAAATCCAAATCATTAACCAAAATGTCTTGGACGGATCCATAGGCAATGTTCAAGTCCTCCGCTATCTCTCTGATGATTAATTTGCGGATATTGACCAACATTTCTTTTACTTCATCAATGTTTTCGTCGGTTTTCGATGTCGATGATCTGCCACTGCGTTCATCATCTTCGATTGGCTCACGACCACTTTTGAACCGCTCGTGGCACTGGTAAACAACCGTTTTCTTTAGAGAATCGTTGCCGAAACACTTTTCCAACATTTCCAACGTTCGCGCACCATTAAATCCGTTTTTTACGCAAAATTTAATACAAGTTCGTTGTTGCAAATTGAAATCCATTTCTAAAATTGTAAAAAATCGGCAACACACAGAGGGATAGATGTACTCTTGGCTACGTAACTTTTGCAAATGTCAAGCCATGACGCTAAGATTTAGAAAGAATGCGGACTTACCAACTTAACAAAAAAAAAAAACAGAACTCAAATCGGAACAACGTGAGCGCCACACGATGGTGTGGTTCGGGAACTTTTTGATCAAGGTGGTATGTCTATTAAAAAGATCTAATGTAAAGGATTGAACAAGGTTCACCTTGTCATTCATAGTTGACGCATAATAACAATCAACCCACGGAAGTAAGCTTGCATCTAATTGTAAGGCATTATTGTCTAGAGAACTATAATCCCTGAAGGTGAAAGATGAAGTACGAGGAGCACAAGACAAATCAACATTATAAGTACAAAAAATTAGGTCGTGATATGATATTCCTGCAAGGGAAACCAGACGTCCAAAATACTTGGAGGAACATTTGGAGAGAAACGAGTGGCGTAAGAATTAACTAACTGCCCAGAAGCAGCAGCTGAATCCAAAAGCTGATAAGCTTTGCTATCAACTTTTAAAAGATCAGCGTTGAAATCACCACAAACTATAATGTGCTCATAAAGTGCAGTGAACTCGTGCAGAGCAGAAAAAAAGGGTTCTGAAAAGTTGCTTCGGTTCGGATTGTAAGCTACACCAATAAGGCACTTCGTGATCCCATCTATAACTTCTAACAGCAGGTATTCAATCGCACCTTCCTCGGATTTCCGAAGTATTTTATGAGTAAGCGAGTTCTTGTAGTAGATCCCAACTCTCCCGCCTATTGTATTAGTAACTCTATCATTGCGAATTAGATTATATGCCGGAATATTATATAATTGATCTATTGGACTACTTTTTTCTTTGTTTGCCGGGTCGGACCAAAGCCAAGTCTCAGTGATGCAGATAATGTCAACTTTAAATCCATTCAAAAGATATTTCACGTAATCCAATTTAGACAAATTGAAACTACGTGCATTAGGGTAGCATAATTTCAGGCCCTTGCATGCATTTGACAAGATTTCGATAACAGATTGCGACTGCGACTTCATTTACTAAGCCGGACGAGGAACATTTTACTAAGGCTAAGACATTAAGACAAGTAATTGGAACTAAATGTATTGCAAGTATGTATTGGGTTACTATTTTCACAAATAACAAAAACAATAACAACAATGTTGACTTAATATATTCAAGAACAACAAAAAGAGAAGTAGTACGAAAGTAAATTAAATTCAGAAAGGGAAAAGGGAAAGCAATAAGAAAGGAAAGCTTTCGCTATTTTCACCAACAGTACTCGTACTCCATTGAAATTATTACCAGCACAATTCCGCTTCTTCAAAACTTCAACCGTAACACCCGCCTCGGTATGAGTGCTATAGGCTCAAGCGGACTTTCGAACTACGTCTAAAATGTCGTGAAAAATGCCCTACTGAACTCTCTATTTCCTGTTCATTATAGCCTTCAAACATTTAAGACCAACGTACATCGGTATCTCTCATTTGTCCTTCATATCTTTCTCATTTTCGCCTGCGCTGTATGCAAATATTTTAAGGATGCCCAGAGTGCTCGCCAATAATCAAATAAAAATAAACGTAATGTAGTCGAACTTGCCTGCGAATTTTGATAACAAAATTTGAATGATTTGTAAACGGCGTTATGGTTAAATGGCATCTGCGTAAGTGGGGTCCATCTAATGAAAAACCCTTAAAATAAAGTCTAACATATGTAACATATATCTAATGGTAAATTTTCTTTTGTAGGGATTTTATAAGCGTGTGCAACACAGCTCTCCAGTTAAATGCCCGCATGATCAGCAGTGACCAAGTCGAATATCATTCCGCTCTCAAGGACAACTATCAAAAACTCTGCACAGCGTTAAGTGAGCTACTCGAGGAGCCATTTGCACCGCTTGACGATAACACACAGCACCGCAATAGCATGGCTTTATTCAATGCAATTAGTGGGGCTGCTAACAACTCAAGTACTGCTTAAAAGCTACAAAAGCAAATCTAAATCAAAGTCAAACAAAAGTAGTGATTAAAACTCGATTAGTCTAACTCTTTGTATTATTTTGAATTTCATACATAAACGCCTTTTCTCTCTATCTCTCGGTTTACTAACAAAGACTAACTAACCAAAGCCCGCTCCTCTCATTTGCTTTCATTTCCATATCCATGTCCTAATGCATGCTTAAAGGGAAACACCATTGTGATTAAAAAACAAAAAAAAAAAATAAATTTATTGAAAATTATATGTGTAACTCGTATCTATAAAATTGAAAAGAAATCTTTGTTGGTGTTTGCATGAATGAATTTTTAATTTTATTCTTATAGGTTTTGGGTTTTCAGCGTTTGATAAAGTATAAAACTACTCCACTACTTCCACTACCACCAAACTCCGCTCCTGCCAACTTCCAAAGCATATATGTTATATATATATTTTTTCTTTCGATTAAAATTAAAACTTATAATGGACGCACAACAAATGTTAGTTGTAATGTTGAGTCGTTTGCCAGTTTGCCAGTTTGGAACTCCTCAAATATCGAATATCGTATATTGTATTTGTATCTTTTTATCGTAATTTATAAATGTAAACGATTCGATGTATAACGCAGCGTTAAAACGAAGAGATAAAAATGATTTAGAAATACGACTGCCCGTTTAATGATGTATTGTATTCAGATTAATAGAGATAATTCTTAAGTAGTCGTGTAAGAAATTGTTTTCGTTCTAAACGATATTTACGATATATGTACTCGTATTTTGTATTTTTTTAAAAAGAAATATTTTTGTTGTTTTAAACAAAAAAAACTAAAATCGAATTGTGTGGATTTTTTCTTCTTGTAAAGCTTTATATGGTCGCACTTAATGCTTTGAATAGTTTGTCTATTTTTGTTTTTTTTTCTATTTTCAAATTTTCTATCGTATTTAACTTTGGTGTATAACCGTTATATATACATATATACCTATACTATTTATGTAGATATTGTAGACATTTTTTTATATACTCTTTATATAAACAAAACACAAGGAATATTTATAGTACTCGTACATAGTTCAAATTAGTGTTTGAAACATAAGTCCACTGCTACTACTTTGTATATTTTTGTTCTTCTTCTGATTTTTTTCTTTATAATCCTTGCACGTCGTCGTTGCACGCAAGCCTTAAGATGTGTTTACAAGTTACATGTGTATATTTGTGGTCCACTTGAAAAAAAAAAAATTAAACAAAACAGATGAAGTTCTATTAACGTTTCTCTTTTTGTTGCTTCCTGAAAGTAAAAGTATTTATAAAATTTTTGTACCTACAGTTACAAAGCCTAGTCATATAAGAAAACAATATTTTTTTTTTTTTTAAACTATTTGAAGTACAATATTTGTTTTTTGGTTTTTGTTTTTTATTTTTATTTTTTTTTTTGAATTTTAAGTTTATAATTAAATGAATGTACCTCTTCCATTTAACAAGATGAACTCAATATTTTATTTTATGTCTAACATTTCTGTATATGTATTTATTTTAAGGTCTCTAGAAGTTTTTGTTTTTTCCTAAAATAAAATACAAACAACCACTATCCTTATGTGTAATTAGAATATACGTACAAACAAAAGAAATATTACTTATCAAAACGATTCCATGGATAAGGAAGAATTAGAACAAACAAAAATTTGATCAGTGTCTTTTGGAAGTTCTTTATAAATTTTTTTTTGTTTTTTTTTTCGTTTTTAGTTTTTAAAATTATATAATATCGCGCAAAATATGTAAGATTATAATGAATGTTAAAATAACATAACAAGTCGAAAACGAAAATGAAGAACTAATGAAAATATAATTATCGATAAAAAATTATACATTTATAGTAGATGGTTTGTATGACAATGGAGTTCAACTTTATATACGGATTTAATAGATGATGATAATAAATGTTTATAAAAACTATAAGAAAGTTTATTTCATTGGTACAGTCCTTTGGCATTTATTTGGCCGAAGCCTCTCCTAAAAAAAAAACCACTTTCCACTGATTCCTTGAGTGAAAGTTGGGTTTCATTCGTCTTTGGGATAGGACTTCGCGGTCAACTTATTTCAAGGTGTACTCGTATTACGAAACCTGCTGAGGAGTTTAGATTTGATTTTTTCACAATTGTTTGCTTAATTGTATAAGGATACAAAAAAGGTCTTTTCATAATACCAACACTGACATTGGTTGCTTTTTTATCTCCACCGCAGTCACTTTTTCATGTAGCGTCAAATATTGTGATTCGTATTTCAGAGCCGTAGATACAACTGTCGTGGAAGGCACACCTTCAAATTTAAGTACCAAATTATTCATTCGATAATAACGTGATGTACAATATTGTCATCACAACGTCTTTGGCCATTTATGTTTATTTTTTCATTTTATATACGGGGTGTCCCAAAAATCAACGTTAAGCGCCGGAAACGGGTGATAGGTCAAGTGGTGTCGGTTATCACAAAATTATAAAAAAAAATCTAAGTCATGTACTTTTAAAATTATTGGCACTCAAAAAAAATCGAGAAATCTGACACCCTGTGACGATCTTTCAAGTACTGTGACCGCAAATCTTTACCTTTCTTCGATTTTTTTTTGTTGTCGCGTAACCCTGAGTAACTGTTCTGTAAATTACGGTCCAACATTAAAACAGAACTATATCGGTTTTAACTAAAATATTGCCTTTTTGTTCATCCATGTATCTGAAAATCATTAATCATCCAACTTGAACTGACTGTACTGACAAAAAAATGTACTGTGCCATTTTTGTAAGTAACTATAAAAGATGGCGTATTTAGTCTGGATTCCAAAATGGTATGACACTTGCTAGACTAACGCTTAATTAAGGACAAAAAAAATATTTTGTTAAGAGAACCCGATTCATAGTTAATTTTTTTTAATAAGTTAAAATGAGTACCAAGTGTGAGCGAGACAAACAGTGACATTGTGATTGAGACGGATAAGCACGCCATTTCGACTAGTTTCAGTGAAACAGATAGAGATGCCACCCTTGTTAAGCAGTTAGAATAATTAAAATTAAAAACAAACAGCTACCTGGACTTCAGAATGGATCTAATTTCTATTACACAGATGATGAAAAAGCAGACGCCCTTGCCATTACTTTTTTAAGAAATCATTGTGTATCAGCAAGCCTAGGCGATCCAGCAACAAATGCATTGGTTAGTGAAACAATCCAGGATTTCAACACCCTAATTCCTGTCACCCCCTTAAATGCACTTCTTACAGAAGACGACGTAAAATTTCATATCGATAATTTAAATATAAGAAAGTCCGGCGGGTTCGATCTTATAAAAAATTTGTATCTCAAGCATTTGCCGAAAACTGGAGTGAAATTTTTAACAGACATTCTAAATGCATGTCTAAAAATCCAATATTTCGTCAATACTTGGAAAATAGCCAAGGTGATTCCAATTCTGAAAGTTGGATGACCCCCTGTAAGCCCTGAAAGCTATAGGCCGATAAGTTTGCTTAGCAGTGTAAGTAAAATATATGAAAAATTCTCAAAGAAAAAATATCAAATATAATTACAGAATGTAGCATATATCCTGACGTGCAGTTCGGTTTTAGACCTCAGCATAGTACCTCCCACCAGGCTCTCCGAATTTGTAATTTTGTCAAAAAAAACCGCCAACAAGGAAAATCAACCGGGATGATGCTTTTGGACATCGAAAAAGCGTTCGATTCAGTTTGGCATGATGGTCTTTTATATAAAATGATTATGTACAACTTTCCTCCGTTTCTGTGCTAGATAGTCCAAACTTTTTTGTCAGGTCGTACTTTTAAAGTCCAAATCAATGGTAGCGTTTCAAGTCTGATATGTTTTGAGTCGGGTGTGCCGCAAGGTTCTGTTCTTGGTCCAATTGTGTACAATTTGTCTGATTTCCCAATTAAACCAACTGTGAAGTTGCAATGTTTGCAGATGATACTGCATTACTCTCATCAGACGAATTTGCTCTCACTATTGAGACTAATCTTCGCAATCCGATGGTAGTAATAGAACACTATTACAATAGGTGGAAAATTAAGCTGAACGCTGAAAAAATGCAAGCTATCTTTTTTACTCGAAAAAGAAAACCTTGCTATCTTCCGAACAGCCAACTGCAATTGCATGGATCGACCATAATCTGGTCCAATTGTGTAAAATACTTAGGTATGTATCTTGACAGCAAACTTACATTGCATGAGCATATTTCGAGAACCGTACAAAAGGTCAATATAGCGATAAGGATGTTATATCCTTTTATAAACAGAAAATCAGCTCTGTCTAAGGAAAACAAATTGATCATACACAAAGTAATTTTCCAATCGATACTACTTTATGGTTCCCCGGTGTGGGGAAGTTGTGCGCAGTGCCACATTAAAAAAAACTGCAAGTAGCGCAAAATAAGCTACTCAAGATGATGCTTAACCTTCCATGGCACCATTCTACTTCAAAGCTCCATAGAAGAGCGAATGTTGAATTGCTATCGGTAAGAATTAAAAAACTTACGTGCAATTTTAAAAACAAATGTGCTTGCGCTAAAATTCAGCTAAATGTTGTACATGTATACATTTACATTTATTTATTTATTTATTATTATATATATATATTTTTGTAATTATCTATTTATTGATTAATTCTTTATGTTATTTATTTATTTATTTATTTATTGTTTTTTTTTGTTTGTTTGTTTAATTTATTTATTTATTTACTATTTACTCACTTGTTGAGCCATTATTTATTATTGTTAACATATTTTCATTTTTATTTACTTACGTACCTGTACCCTTATTTATTTATTTATATACTAACGTACTATTTATTTACTATTATTATAATTATTTAATTATTATTTATTTATATTATTTATTTATTATTATAATTATTATTATTATTATCATTATTTTTTTTTGTACTTAGATTGGAGGTTTTTATCGTATTTTCCTCCAAATTTAATTGAATTTTTTTATTTTTGAATTATAATAATACTTTACAAAACAAAAAAAAAACAAAGTTTCAGTAGAAAGATTTAAATAATGTCATATCTCTGTAATGTAAAATGTGTGGTAATTTGTATACGAAATAAAGATCTATCTATCTATCTATCTATCTTGACAGAGTTTGGCATCAGGCTCTCTTGGGTCGACGACTCTCTTCTTCAATGGATTAGAAATTACCTTTCGGAACGTTCAGTTCAACTTGTCTAGGATGGTTTCAAGTCTGATATTCACAAAATAAATGCTGGTGTGCCCCAGGGCTCCGTTCTGTCTTCGACACTCTTCTAATCCAATATATTCCTTTGCTGACGATAGTACTCTCTGCTTTTCGTATTCGTTCCCGGACTCACGCCCCTGCTCTTCGGCCGTAGAGCGGTAACACCAGGGTGTGTCAAGTTCATTAAATTCTGATATTAACAGCATAACTAATCGGGGAACCACTAACAGAGTTAAAGCGAAATGTAAACACCCAGCCATTATCCATGAATGGCACTTGCATCGTTGAAACCGAAAAACTTTTCATTATCGGTATGTGTGTCAATGACAACTCACTTTATAATGACGACATATTTGGTGTCGTCAAAAATGCTGCGAAATGTCTAGGTTTCCTCAAAAGATGTAAGAAGAAATACTTTCGCCCTTCTGGTCTCAATATATAAGGCATTCATCCGCCCAAAATTGGAATATAATGCCCACATCTGGTCAGGTGCTCCTAAAACATCTCTGCACCTGGAAGATAGGATTCAAAACCGTGCGATAAAACTCAGAGGTGATACTAATACCAGTCAATCAATTGACACCCTCGAACACCGATGTAATGTCTCCTGCCTCACTTTGTTTTATCGTTATTTCCACCACCAGTGCTCCATTGAAATCGCCAGAAGCATTCCGCCCATTCAAACTTTCAGCCGTAACACCCGTCTCGCCAGTATACCCTCAGGCCCACTTTCGGACGTATTCTAAAATATCGTGATTCGTTCCTAAGCCGTACAACTCGCTTATGGAATGCCCTGCCGATCTCTGTGTTTCCTGGTCGTTATAACTTACAAGCATTTCAAAACAATGTACATCGGTACCTGCCCTTTCTTCCTCCCTAAATTTCTTTCGGCCGCGCTGTGTAAAAATATTTTAAGAGTACAAAAACCACTAGAGAGCGTTCTCATTATAAAAAAAAACAAAAAAAGGCAGAACAAATAGTTCTCATAACCTAACAGCCTCTTGACATCTCGAGTCGTGCAAGGCCTGGCCTCTTCGTTTGACTTGATACATTTCATGCATTGAGGGATGAAGGATCACATTTCGTAGAAAATAGTGTTTGTGATCATATTAGCAGCGGCATCCGCGTCGTTATTGAGGATTAGAAATTGGTTATCTAAAGACTCAAACAAGATATCATCTTAAACGCCGTTATAAAGGCTAGTATTTCTCCTAAAAACAAAGTCCTACAAGAAGTTTATAAAATTAGTACTAACAGAGCAATTTCCGCTAATATGGGTCAGGGTACACCAAAGTAAGCCTTTTCTTAAATCCTCGATAAATGATGTCAACATTGTAGATAGATCCTTACTGTAGAACGATATTTTTCTTAGAATATGCCCAGGAATGCTTTCCCGAATTATCGTCATCGAATTAGGGGACACTCTGTATAGTTTGTCTTGGTGAAATAATAAATTCGATGCAAAAGTTAGCGATGATTGACAAAAGGCCAGTCAGTCCACTCTCAACGCTTCCTGCTGACACCAGTTCATCGCATTGTATTCTCCAGTTCTCCAATAAATCGAAGGCAACAGTAGCTAAATTAGAATAACCCCAATGTGTACATTGAAAATATATTTGAAACTATCACACAAAAGTTATTAACAGCTGCAAAGTTTGTAAAGGGCAGTATCCTCTACGTCTTTGTCCTGAATTTTTAAATATGCAGACCGATGATAGGATTTCAATTGCCTTGCCAAAACTCATACTAACAATAACTGCAAGAGCCTTAACACTTGTTATAAGTGCAAAAGTAGAAATCATACTTTGTTGCACCGTAGGTCCAATCAGCTTTCAGTTCCAGCTGCAACCACTAGTAATCAAGATACGCCGCCTAATCATATACAGTCCACTCGCAATTCAAATCATCTTGCGCTCTTCAGCTCCGAATATCGACAAGTTCTATTAGGTACTGCTTGGGTAAGAATACGTCTTTTAATCTCAGAGCCCTCATAGACCCTGAATCTGAAGTCTCTTTCATTTCTGAAAACATCCAGAAGGCCCTTAATTTATCTACAAGACTTGTACATGCACAAATATCAGATATGAGCTCTACCGTCACAGTTTCTTCTTCAAAATTGTGCTCTTTCGAATTATAAGGGCATAACACCTGCAGCAATTTGATTCGGTAAACCAACTCTGAATTTTCACTTCGCAGCCTTGCTTAGTATCGTCGGTGTTTGTGTTTACTGTGTTTGTTTGTAGTTATGACTAGGAAATTCATGGTGGACCTAGCCAATATATGCGGGTTAAAAAGTAATCATTTTTCTGAGAACGTCGACGTCTGTAAGTACAGACCAGCTGTTTTGGCACTTAGTAAAACACAGGTAGATCCCCGCCCAAACCTCTCAGATCACTCTGATCTGCTGCTATCTGCCTACGAACTAGTGCCACTATTCTTTCCTCATAGCGGTCTCGCCATCTATGTGCGTAGTGATGTAGCTTACCAAACTCCACCACAATGTGGTCCCTGTTCCAATCCGGAATTCAATTTCATGTGGTTTAAATTCCATATCCGTAACCAAATTACGGAAGCCCCAAACTGGACAGTAACTCGACCTTTAACGAGTTTTATGTGCTGTCTGACTCCATACAAAGAATTATATCCCTGTAACCTCATACCGAAATCGTGATTACGGGCGATTTCAATATACACAATTCTGGTTGGCTTCGACATTCTGAACAGACAACATCCTAAGGACGGTGTTTTGAGATTTTCTCTGCGGAAAATAATTTAACCCAGCTTGTGAATGAGCCCACAAGAATACCAGATGTTGATAGTCATACCGCCAACACCCTGGACTTGTTTTCAACTTCTTACCCTGATTAGTACTCCGCTGATGTGCTCTCCCCTCTAGGCTCGTCGGACCATTGTGTCATATCAGCTAATTTCTCGTACATCCACCACACAGTTAGAGAAAAGATTCCTAAAAGAACCATATGGCAATACGAGTAAGCCAACTGGAGCGGTCTTAACAGCTTGTTTAGGAATTTTAACTGGTCGTCATGTTTCCTCGATAACGACGTAGATGCCGCTGCTGATAAGATCACAGACACCATTCTTTTTGGGATGAGAAACTTTATCCCTCATCGGATGAAGAGTATCAAACCAAAAGAAAAGGCGTGGTACGACTCGTGCTGTAAAAAAGCTGTCAGGGTTAGAGAAATGTTTTTTCGGTCCTTCAAGGCCAACCCAACAGAGGAAAACCGAAAAAAGTTTAAACGAGCCAGGAATGACTGCAACGTCTTTCTTAAGCGTGTAAAATTCCAATTGAGCCAAAAACTGATGCAAAAAATACTGCAATGTCCCAAAGGTAGTAAACATTTTTGGTTGTTCGTCAAAAATATTAGAAATTCTGCCTCAACCTCCATTCCAACGCTCATTTACAATAACATTTCAGCTGTCAGCACTTTGGACAAGGCCAATCTGCTTGCTGAACATTTTGCGGCTAGCTCAACACTCCCAGATTGTACTTTGTCCCCGCCTACACTGGAGCGCGTCGAATCTACAATGGGACGAATTCACTTTCGCACTCGTGTAGTAGCAAGAGTACTTAAAGATCTCAACACGCATAAATCCGCTGGTCCAGATGGTATATCTCCCCTTCTTCTGAAGAGGTGTTCTTCCACGCTGGCAAAACCACTGCGTAAGCTTTTTCATCAATCCTACTCTTTAGGACTCTTTCCGAGCACATGGAAAACAGCATTTGGCCAGCCCGTCCCTAAAAAAGGCGAATCTTCTTCTCTCTCGTCCTACAGACCCATTGCACTTACGTCCCTTCTTTCTAAGGTCATAGAAACGCTGATAAACCGTCAGCTCATGAAATATCTCGAAACACGAAAACTTCTTAATGACCGGCAGTATGGTTTTCGTAGCAACAGGTCCACTGGTGATTTGATGGCATGTCTCACCGAAAAGTGGAACCAAAGCGTACATCAATCTAGCGAAAGCAAGATAGTTGCACCTGATATTTCTAAGGCATTTGACAGAGTTTGGCATCAGGCTCTTTTGTCGAAAATGCGTGCTCTTGGGATCGATGACTCTCTTCTTCAATGGATTAGAAATTACCTTTCGGAATGTTTAATTCAAGTTGTCTTGGACGGTTTCAAGTTTGATATTCACAAAATAAATGCTGATGTGCCACAGGGCTCCGTTCTGTCTCCGACACTCTTTTTAATGATCTCTTGTCCGCTACTTCTAATCCAATCTATTCCTTTGCTGATGACAGTACTCTCTGCTTCTCATATTTGTTCCCGGACTCACGTCCCTGCTCTTCGGCTGTAGAACGGGAACGGCAGCGTATGCTAAGCTCATTAAATTCCGACATTAACAGCATAACCAATTGGGGAACTATCAATCGAGTGGAATTTAATGCTTCCAAAACTCTATGCTGTCTGCTGTCATTAAAGCGAAATTCAAATACCCAGCCATTATCCATGAATGGCACTTGCATCGACGAAACCGATAAACTTTCAATTCTCGGTATGTGTGTCAGTGACAACTTACGTTGGAATGACCACATATTCGATGTCGCCAAAAATGCTGCAAAATGTCTAGGTTTCCTCAAGCGATGTAAGAAATATTTTACCCCCTCTGATCTGGCCACAATATTTAAGGCATTTATCCGCCCAAAACTGGAGTACAATGCCCACATCTGGTCAGGTGCTCCTAAAACATCTCTGCACCTGCTCGATAGGATTCAAAACCGTGCGATAAAACTCATTGGTGATACTAATATCAGTCAATCAATTGACACCCTTGAATACCGACGTAATGTCTCCTGTCTCACTTTGTTTTATCGCTATTTCCACCACCAGTGCTCCATTGAAATCGCCAGTAGCATTCCGCCCATTTAAACTTTCAGAAGTAACACCCGTCTCGCCAGTATACCCTCAGGCCCACTTTCGGACGTATTCTAAAATATCGTGATTCGTTCCTAAGCCGTACAACTCGCTTATGCAATGCCCTGCCGATCTCTGTGTTTCCTTACAAACATTTCAAAACAATGTACATCGGTACCTGCCCTTTCTTCCTCCCTAAATTTCTTTCGGCCGCGCTGTGTAAAAATATTTTAAGAGTACAAAAACCACTAGAGAGCGTTCTCATTATAAAAAAAAACAAAAAAAGGCAGAACAAATAGTTCTCATAACCTAACAGCCTCTTGACATCTCGAGTCGTGCAAGGCCTGGCCTCTTCGTTTGACTTGATACATTTCATGCATTGAGGGATGAAGGATCACATTTCGTAGAAAATAGTGTTTGTGATCATATCAGCAGCGGCATCCGCGTCGTTATTGAGGAAACATAACGACCAGAACCTGTTAGGCCCATCTCAATTGGCTTTCCTTTATTTCCATTCGCTCCTTTAAGCTTTAAGGCACCTTTCTCTAGCTGTGTGGTCGAGAAATTAGCTGATATAACAGAGTAGTCCTACAGAGAAGAGCACATCAAGGGTATCCTTATCAACGAAAGGGGTTAAAAACCTGTCCAGGCTGTTGGCGTATGGGCTCATTTAAAAGCTGGATTATATTTCAAAGAGTGTTAGCAGCATCGTTAAAAGCAAATAAACCGTAAAATTAATTTTAATAAATCTATTTATTACAATAAAACATAAAAAATAATAAAAACAAAGAATATTAAGCGAACAAAAGTAATGTTATAAATAAATTCGAGCAACGCCTCGCCAAATTGTCCTTTTTCTTATTTTTTTTTGTTTTGTTTTGTGACAAAAAGGTTTTTATTTTCGTTTTTTTAAATTTATTTAAATTTATTTTTCTGTTATTTAAAATTTCGAATTTCTTAAATGCGTCCAAAAAAGATCCTGGCTTCAAGAGAATTTTCCTTTTTTTTTGTTGTTTTGTTTTTGTTAAATGAAATGACAACGAAAAACAAATATGAATTTATATATAATATAAATTGCATCGCGCACAATACTGCACCTGTTGCACCGTTCGCACAGGTGTAAGTAAAAAGTAAAAAAAAAAAAAAAAAAAATTAATAAATTAGTCACATGGAATTTAAAGACGAAGTCCTGGATTGCGAGAGCGTACGAAGTTCAACAATTCATCGGAATCCTCGCAGACAAATGGCTTCAAGTGATGGCAAGCAACATCATGCCACTTTAGACCGTCATTGTAGAAGTTGTTTAAGATGGACAAGCATGACTCGTCATTACCTTGGGCAGCTTCACGATTATCTGGTTGTGGTTGATTATATCCTCCGGTATGTGACCAATCACCAGTGTTTCGTTGACTGGTTGGACCGATTTTAGCTCCAGATCCAGACCAGAACCAACCGTTCTCATTTGGTGGTTGCAAATCTGGACGATCACAGCCAGCGAAATTGCACTTACGACCAGATGTCCAGATGTAGCGGACATTGCCACGGGCGATACGCTGCTTAATAAATTCGTTCTCCTGTGGTGTTTCCATTGAGACAGCATCCATACAATGACGACGGCAGATATTTCTAGCATCCAACCAATCAACTTCGAGACTACGAGTGGGCGCATGTTCCCAACTGAAGAAGTATGAGTGTGCTACACCGCGAGCATCACGGTATGTTGCATGACGAACACCTACAATGAAAGAATTATGAATTTTAAATCCCCAATCAACTGGTAATGGAGGGTAATAAATTGTAAATCCTTACGATTAGCACAGCTTCGAGGATCCGGGAGGGCTAGACGACGTTGAGCCAGAGTCATAGTGGCACCGATCGCCAGCAACACCAGTGTACGTAGCACCGACATTTTCTGAAATGACCAAGTAGATAATGACAGTTTTGAGTTGATTGGAATTTCATTTGAAAGTGATTTTTTTTTTTTTTGTTTTTTTTTTTTTGAAAGAGTCAATAGAAGACCTAGCCCACTTCCTGCCAGCCATGACGATTTTGATTAGTTATTGACAAAAGGGGCTAATCAATCGGGTAGATCAATAAATTTTGAGTTCAGTTCAAAAGAAAAGGTAAGAGAGCGGTGGAATCTGTTTAGAGGAGTGAGCTGTATGGACTGGGTCCGCTGGACTTACATGTCTGTGAGTGTAACTATTGTTTGGACCTCGGGTGGAGGACTATTGTGGCAGACACAAATGCTGACCTTTTCTGTGAAATATTGTACTGACATGGGAAGGTATCTCAGAGCTTGCCAAATGACCATTTGTAGGTTAAGACTGTGTGGTCTAGTTCCATTGTCAGAATTGAGTTGTAAGCTGTTTATTTGGGGAGCGTGGCACAATTACGAAAAGAAAAACAAATTTGAGGTAGGTCAGAGCCAACCTCGATACCATTGTAGAGACAGTAACAAACACATTTGATGGGGAAAGGTTTTGATGAATTTAATCGTTCTTCTTGTGATATAATCATGTTTGACCCAGGTGTCCTGACTTGAGATGATCTTTAAAGCCGCTTAAGAAAATACCAAAGAGACTACCGAAATGAGATTTCAATTTACAATAAATAAAATACTGTGACTCAAGTAGAACTCATGGCAAAATCAGACTTCTACGCGTGCTTACTTAAAAGTCATCCAGTAGAAGGAAGTCTGGATATGATAATTGAGTCGAGCCTCGCAAACTTGTTATTGGTTGACAGAGTCGTTTTTGGAGTCAGCACAGTGATTCCATTTGAAAGTTGGTGAACAAAATCGAATTACATATCACTTCCTCGTGGTATAGACTAGTCAGGATCTAATAATGAAGCAGGACTTAGACAGGGAACTACTCTATTGTATTCTTTGAATCTTTTTATTTGAATGTAGAAAAACGATAAAGCGCATTGGTAAAGTGCGAAGAGTTCCTGCGCCCACTGCATCACCACCGAATACCCACAACCTGATGCGAGCGTGAGCAAATGCTCTGTGTTATCGTCACTCTATCAGTGAGCATCGCAGGATGTTGTGTCACTTATGTCTAGCACACTCGGGTGCTTAGCAATAGAATAATGCCTTGTTATATCGTCAGCCATTTTACTAAGAGACAACAGGAAATTCGCTGGCATTTTAGAAACGTCATGAAACATTCATTCTGTCTATCGGCATCCTAGAGAGCTATGCCCCCTGCAGTTATGCTCACAAGAAATCCAGCTCTCAACGGAAGACCTAACTAAGGATGCAGACAGTCTTTACGCAGATTCTTGTTTTGAAAAATTCTCCTTAGCACGATCATTGTCGTTCTCACATCCCGTGATCCCAATTGGATCTGGAATCTAACAAAGAGACAGTGAATTCAGTCCACCCTGCATTCTCGAATTAGCTTTGAAGTGGTGAGAGGTTTCAGCAAAGCCTTATTCAAACCTTGGCTGATGTTACAGATGCTTATACTTCTACCTCTCCACCTGTTCTTCAAAATACAGTTTAATGCCATCAGGACTTCGTATATCTCCGCTTGGAATACTGAGGAAAGTTTTCCTAACGAGGAGTGAAATTGAACTTGTTTTCCTCGAAAAAAATCACTAGCGCCGCATCCTAGATCAGTTTTACAGCCATCAGTGAAGATCCGAAATCAGAGCACGGGGAAAGTCGACTTCGTACTTTCGGCGTAACAAGAGTTCTGGTGAGAAAGCAGTATTCGCCAACAATTATCAAAACTCTGTTGCGGGATTTCTCAAGACCAAAGACCACTGCATGAATATCAAGGTAAAGCGAAGTCATCAGTAAATTTAGGTTAGAGCCAGGCGTGCTAGAAAATACCGCCATGCAGCAAAGATGGCCGTTATGTGGAGTCTGACAGTCTTAAGTCTTAAGGGATATATTTTGTGAAAGCTTATTTCAGCAAACAGCCATAATTTCGCGGTAGTTAAGGATAGACCTAGCATCTGCTATTAATCCTGCCAACAACATATCAACAGAAATAAAACGAACAATCACTCTTGCCAATGGCTGTTTCTTTGGGCCCTGAAGAAAGGCGGATGAAGATATCCTCAGTCGTTTCGAGAGAAAAAATCCTTTGGAAAATATTCGGTCTTGTTGACGGGCTTTGGAGGAAAAGATTCAACGAAGAACTATATAAGCTGTACAGCGACATCGACCTCGTCAGAAAACTGCGCATCAGTCACCTGAGATGAGTAGGGCATGTAGAGCGAATGGACACCAATGCTCCGGCCTGCAGTGTCTTCGAATCTAACGCGGAGGGACAACGCTGTAGAGGAAGACCTCATTCCAGGTGGCGCTCACAACTAGAAGGGGACCTCAATCGACTTGTACTGCGTAACTGAAGGCAGTTAGCTAAAGACCGTACTAACTGAAGAAGCCTTATAGTTGAGGCCACGCTCACCTCGAACTGTAGCGTCACCTAAGTAAGTATTTCAGCAAACAATCGATGCACATGAAATACGAGGGTTGTCTGAAAAGTTTCCGCAACGTAAAGATAATGGCACTCGTCAATAAAAGGTAGTGAATGCTAGTTGTGCATCTTTTGACAGTTATCTACCGAAGTTTCAGTCATTTTGGAAGCGCAGTTTTTAGTGAGTGTTTTTTTGTGGAAATGGAAAAAATTGAGTATCGAGCTGTTATTACTTGTAAATTTTTGTTTTTGAAAGGCAATACGCCTACGCAAATCAAAAATGAGTTGGACTCTGTGTATGGGGACTCTGCACCATCATTTACCACAGTGAAATTTTGGGCAGCTGAATTTAAACGCGGCCGTAAGAGCTCGGGAGATGATGAACGTTCGGAACGTCCAGAAACTACAACCACTGACGACAACATTGCTAAAGTTCACCAAATGGTGTTAGACGACCGCCGAATTAAAGTGAGAGAGATAGTAGAGGTTATGAAAATGTCCAAAGAACGTGTTTGTTACATAGTAAATCAAGATTTAGGCATGAGGAAGCTGTCCGCGCGTTGGGTGCCGCGTTTGCTTACGTTAGACCAAAAACGCGTTCGAATGAACATTTCCAACGCTCTGTTGGCGCAGTTTAGGCGCTATAAATCCAAGTTTTGGCGCCGTTTAATTACTGTAGATGCAACTTGGATACACCATTATACGGCCGAAACAAAAATTCAGTCAAAACAGTGGAATGCAAAGGGCGAGCCGGCTCCAAAAAAAGCAAAAACTGTTTTTTCTGTTGGGAAAGTGATGACGACAGTTTTTTGGGATAACAAAGCAGTTATCTTAATCTATCGAAACGGCCACATGTGCAGAAAAAGAAAATCCTGTCTCACCAAGACAACGCACCTTCTCACACCTCAGCGGTTGCCATGGCGAAAATCCATGAATTACGGTTTGAACTGCTTGACCATCCGCCTTATTCACCAGATCTAGCCCCAAGCGACTTCTTTTTGTTCCCTCATCTAAGAACTGCGCTCGGAGGACAGAGATTTTCGTCAAATGAAGAGGCAATCTCCTTCGTGAACAATTATTTTGCAGAGAAAAACGCCAAGTACCTACTATTTGGACGGGTTAGAGAGATGGGAGCATCTCTCATAAAAAAAAAATTAGAGAAACTTTTCAGACAACCCTCATAATTGGCTTTGTCATGAGTACTCTCCTCTTTGGCAAGCCACACCTCTTGCTGAAAGCTCCTTTGCATTCAACGTGATATGTTTGGTCTAAATTAGTTTGTTCAACGATAAGCTTCGTTGAAGAAACAGATGGTGAAGCCTTTAAGAACTAAATAAGTCGGATCAGTCAGTTTCTTTCTTCTCATAAAGAGAACAACCTAAATTTTGAAAGGATTAGCTGAAAGGACCATTTCTAATGGAGCAATTACCGTCACGTCTTGGGTCGACCAATATTCACAATAGCAGTGAACATCTGAAGCCGCATACCGGAATTGCTGGAAACCTGTAGAATCTTCCGCGTTATTAGCGAGCTGCATCTTACAATAGATAGCCGATGCATTCGCAGCACAGTTTGTGCCTATAAAGCACATTCACTAGTTCCATGCTCTTGAAGATGTCAAACCAATAGATCTGAAGGTCTTTGCGAGCTTGTAGTTATATTTTCTGATTTTCGTCATAGCAAGACTAGCAATGATGATTATCTTCAGAGTTGCCGGTAGCTATCCAGCCGCCCCCAGTTGTGAGCCAGTTCTATTCAGGTTACCTTGAAACTAAGTCTTGAATATGAGACTTCTGCTAGCTTCCAGTCTGGCTTATATGTCCCTTCTGGATTTACTTACGAAGTCGCAGCAGATCTCTGCTCCATCATGGGGTGGGCGATCTGGCTAGATACGCCAATTCGAATCATTTGGGAGGGCACCATTAGGTTTCTGAAAAGCCTCCTCTACTTTTTATCTTGTTCTGCATTTACGAGGATCATTGCCGATTTTTTCCGACATTACACCTCTTTAGGAAAGCCTAAACCTTACTTCCGATATGGTATTCGATGTACCCATAATCCGAAATGGAAACCTCAGGAAGTGCTTTCTATCCGGTAAACTCCTGTCTAATTTTCGCAATAAATGTCGCCTCAAATCTGATTAAAAGGGTAGCAAGGCAAACAAACAAAGTTACGAGTATCAAAAAGTATTTCCTATAAATCCACTTCCATCATGTCTTTGTTTTTGAATGTCCTTAGGTCTCTGAGCTGGAAATGGGGTTTGATCAGAAAAACCTGAAGATGTTGGGTAGACAGCTATTCAAAAACTTTTGACAGTGAAGGACATTTTCCAGGTGCTGTGCCGTCCATATAACAGAACGGCTCCAAGATTTGATCGGAAAAGCCGCAGCTTGGTCTTTAAATTGAAAGCATTACTTCTCCATATAATTTGTGCAACATTCAGCGCGTAGATATGATGCAACGAAAATATTGGAAACACGTTAACGTATTTACTGATTGCTCTGCAATGCTTTTGTATTTGTGAAGTTGATGTAGGGCGGCTCTAGTTTTCAGTTTTGGCGGAGTTAATCTTCAGCGGTTGCTCGGCTTTAGCTTATCGGTATCGGGTAGTGACAAAAACCTCAAGCATGCCACAGTGCACCAACAACAAAGAGAACATCTATCGCAAGTCATGCAAAAAATCAGGAGCAGTTGCCGGTAGATGGCAATGAAGATAGAGCCCGCGGCTTCTGAAGATAGCTGGACCAGAAAGTCTATGACCTCGCATTGCACCAAGGAGAAATGAGCTTATGTCATTATACCACTCAAAGATGGAAGAGAAAAGTACAGTGTAGCATTTGACTTGGTAAACACAACTACACAAATAACTGGAGCACAGAACATTTGCAAATAGGTCTGCAGAAAACTGAAAGCTGACAGTAGGTCCTCGCTCTTGACAAATCCCAGAGAATGGCATGGTCGGTTCCTTGATCATCTCAGATAAGAACCAAGTCGGGAGATTGATATTTCTTGACCGAATTATCACCAACGATATGCAATCGAGTCAGGTGGAGAATTTCAATGTAACGATTTGTATTTTCGCATTTCAGCTCAATGTGAAGATGGAAGCATGCATCTAAGAGCAACAAGATGATACAAGCTGATAGTATTTCAGCGCAGATTTTGAAAGCAGCTTCAATAGCAGCTTAGATTCTGGTAGATAGAGAGCCTGGGATACTGAGTCTTTTGTTGAAAAATGGAACAGACGAATTATCAAGCTTAGAAAAGAGGGAAGTGAGCTGTTGGTGACTGCCAATATAACTGACAACGTAATCCTCGACCGAATCAAACACCACCTTGAGGCTACACTTAACGTAGAGCAAGAATGTTGTCGATCGGGATCCTCCGGTGCCGACCAGCGTATCGTCATGGGACAGTGCAATGAATATAAACCTCCATTCCACTTCTTGTTTATCGGTTTTCAAAAGGCGTGCGATACAGACAGTATACCCTTATCTGGGTTGCTTTGCGCAGGAGGCGCATACCAGATAAAGACAACTTGCACCGGATCCAAGTGTTATATTCTGTCGGAGGAATTCGAAAGCTAGAGTGGAGTGTAACGAGGATATATCCTTTCCCCAACTTTTTTGTTTATGGTAGACAATATGCACTGCGCTAGTCTATATTCTGACATCAAAACTGCAAGTCCCTGACTACTCTGATGAGATTTACTTTCCATCATATAGAAAGTGAAGACCTAGGAGAGCATTGTTGCATGGTATTACAATTGGGGATTAGATTACTTCAAACAATAGCCATGCAGATACCTTAATAAGATATCTACGCCAGAAATTATTTCCAGATAATTAAAGACAACAATACGGCACTGAATTTAGAAAGCAAATAATGCTAGAAAAGAGCTGTCATCAATTAGTATTAAATAATTGTAAACCTCTTAAACTTAACTACCTATAACAACAATCTTTCACAGATAATTATTAACAAAACAAACAACAGAACCCACTAATTATTAGGGAGCAAAACAGAGCAGTAACAGCAAAAAAAAAAGCCATTTCGTTGTTATCTAGATTGTTAAGTGTACCGCAATACAAAATCAATCAACCGAAGCTCTATACAAATTACCGTCAAGGTAGTACAAATTAAATAGCCTATGAAATGTATCTATTCATTCGTCTAAGCATTACATCATCGGATTACAACGAAGAAGATCCAAGTCATCTACTTTGCTGGCATCTACTCGTATGTATCATACAATTGTTCCCATTCGTACTCGTATCTATGCGTTAGAAACTTGCAGTGAGTGAAATTTTTTTCGCTAGATACTCGTTGTATCTTTCCGGAATTCCGGCATCAAGGCGGATGGATTAACCCTTGCAAAATGCAAATTTGTTGCACTATCATGGAAAATATGGAGAAAGTTCGATAGTGGAGCTTCATATGAACGTGAGTCCATACTTTGAACCAAGAGCTAGACAAATAATAAATTACCGCTATTTCACCAGCCAAAATCTAAGGCCATCAGTAACGCACGACGCATGCTAAATTCATTGACTCTTTGATGTACGAGCAATAGCTCAATTAAGTGAGCGCCGTCAGTTGAAGACTGTACAAGTACAAATGTCAGTATGTACATTTGTATCTACCGTGTGTATCTATAAACGGAAGTGTTAAATGCAGGTGCTGTTGAATTATGACTAGGTCTCCATAAATACAATATTTTTTTCGTTTTTGTAATCAACTTTTTCTACAGTACTCGTAAGGGAAGCAGCATGTTGCCGCAACAAATTGCAAGTTAAATTCTGAAAATTACACCGATTGGTGTAATGTCTCATGGCCTCGCTTGGCTTGGCGACCTGCTCATCGTGATTAACTCTTATGCAATAGCCTACAGGTACATGGTTATTCCTTTCACTTTGCCATATGCAGTCGATGTTGCTGGTGCATCTACTCGTAGAACCACACCACCACCACCACCACCACCATCCTTCATCTGATAAAAAAATTGCAGCAAAATGTGCAAAAAATAAAGTATCTCAAGCCGAAATTATTGCTTCGTGTTGCTATTCTTTGTGATATGAACGAGTCTTTGTTTTGTCTGGCAATGTGTGAGGATCATTAGCTAGATCTTTTACTTTTGACAAATCATTGGTAGCTCAGGTGATGATCAATTGCTGGTGAAGTGGCACAACTTGAATGTGGTCACGTAGGTCATGGCATAATATTTCATCGCGCACGTGAATGAATGGATGGATCGCATTGGAAATCCCATTTATGTCTACTTAATGCTTGCTTTGTTATATCATAAGATACGAGTACAACAAAAATTGAGTTGCGTCACATGTGCGGATACTCGTACTCCTCCAAAAAACATTTGCCAAGCTGTCTCGTGCTGTGATGTGAAGAAGACTTGTTAATGACAGACGGTCACGAGGTACCGATTTGCGCCAAAATTATTTTTGCTTGCATGTCACGCATTAGAGTATCCGTACAAGTATGTGCGGCTAAATGTATGTAATTATGCATAAGTACACCGCGTAAATTGGTGTAATGTACGAGTAATGTGATTGTTGGTATTATCCGGAACCCAAATCGAGCCGAGGACGTAACTTTTTACAGGGAATACTATAGATCTACGTTTGAGGTAAATTTGAAATGTAATTGGACATTAGAGGTAGATGGACGAAAGGCTTATAGATGCAATATTAAATGCCAGATTCATTTCGGTAAGTGCTGATACCAACCGAATCGAAATATGGACGAGTGTCCATTGAATCATTGCCAACTCGGGGTTTTCAGAGGAAAAATACATCTTGTTGCGTTCTTTGACAGCCACATATCTGTCTTTTAATGCACGACTAAGTCCCTAGACTGAGACGGACGTACTGTTTATATCCAACGTAGTTAACATTTCACAAAGAGTCTTCAGAGTAAGCTGTCTAATTTTCGATTTCTCCATGTAAAACCATTCTATGGTCGAAGTGTATAGCATTCGTAGGCCTTTAATAGAGCTGGAAGCCACACAGCAACCAACGTCTTCCATTTGCTTGGCCGCAACCCTATCAGCAGATATGCTATCACGCATCAGTTTTGGTAGATTTTCAGCTAAAGGAAGTTTATATCGTAGTATCCCTCAAGTAGGTGTGCTAGCCATCAATGAACTTGGTCTGGTGATAGTGTTTAGTGGTTGAGTAGTCTTTGTGTCAGTTAGCAACCACTCAAAGACACCATTTACTTAGACAAAATGCTTGGAGTATTGGCACGTCAAAGTTAAACGTCTTCCAACCAAAATTTAGCCCAAATCTCATTGCAAACAAAAAGCCGTCATATACAAAGGAGTGCAATTGAAACTAATGCACTGGTCATATTCATGTGATGTCTAGACCCACTTGGCTCCAAAATGTTGATTTTGAATTCAACACTAGAACTTGAAGCGTTCTTAACGAATCTGAGGTATAAATGGTTCAGGGATCGCATCTGAAGCTCACTTAATACGAGACTGCAGCATTTATCAAATGGAAATTATGGCTATAGAACAATACGAAGAAATGCAAGACTGACACTAAACCGGCTATTACAGCTCTAGAAGATCCAACGATTAGATCAAACAGAGTAATGGAATGTCACTAATTTCTAAACGATATTGCGATAGGCAACTGCAATGCGGCATTAACCGACAAAACAGGGAAAATTGCATGAGTATACGAAACTAAGTAGGATCTACGAGTACCAATCGCCTTAAAATCAGCGAAAGTCGAACTTGCAAGCAAGGTTATTTACGAGGCCAGAGGAACCTTCATGATAACTGTTTAAAATTTGGACTGATGTGATTAGCGGAAGGTAGAAGCACTGGTAGCTCTTAAATGAAAAGTACAAAGGTTGCCTGAAAAGTTTCCGACCGCAACGTAAAGATAGCAGCACTCGTCAATAAAAGGTAGTGAATGCTATTTGTGCATCTTTTGACAGTTTCCTACCGAAGTTTCAGTCATTTTGGACGCGCAGTTTTTAGTTGACAGTCGTTTGAGTGAGTTGATGTGAGTGTTTTTTGTGAAAATGGAAAAAATTGAGTATCGAGCTGTTATTACTCGTAAATTCTTGTTTTTGAAATGCAATACGCCTACGCAAATCAAAAATGAGTTGGACTCTGTGTATGGGGACTCTGCACCGTCATTTACCAGAGTGAAATTTTGGGCAGCTGAATTTAAACGCGGCCGTAAGAGCTTGGGAGATGATGAACGTTCGGAACGTCCAGAAACTACAACCACTGACGACAACATTGCTAAAGTTCACCAAATGGTGTTAGACGACCGCCGAATTAAAGTGAGAGAGATAGTAGAGGTTATGAAAATGTCCAAAGAACGTGTTTGTTACATATTAAACCAAGATTTAGGCATGAGGAAGCTGTCCGCGCGTTGGGTGCCGCGATGGCTTACGTTAGACCAAAAACGTGTTCCAATGAACATTTCCAAAGCTCTGTTGGCGCAGTTTAGACGCAATAAATCCAAGTTTTGGCGCCGATTAATTACTGTAGATGAAACTTGAATACACCATTATACGCCCAAAATAAAAATTCAGTCAAAACAGTGGACTGCAAAGGGCGAGCCAGCTCCAAAAAAAGCAGAAACTGTTGTTTAGGCTGGGAAAGTGATGGCGACTGCCATCTGACGGCAGAAATTGCGGAAAAACGGCCACATTTGCAGAAAAAAAAAATCCAGTTTCACCAAAACAACGCACCGTCGCACACCTCAGCGGTTGCCGTGGCGAAAATCCGTGAATTACGGTTTGAACTGCTTGACCATCCGCCTTATTCACCAGATCTAGCCCCAAGCGACTTCTTTTTGTTCCCTCATCTAAAAACTGCGCTCGGAGGACAGAGATTTTCGTCAAATGAGGAGGCAATTACCTTCGTGAACAATTATTTTGCAGACGGATTAGAGAGATGGGGGCATCGCTGGGAGAAGTGTGTAGAGTTACAAGGAGACTATGTAGAAAAATAAAAAAAAAATTTGAGAAAAACTTTTCAGACAACCCTCGTATAAGGTGGCTACAGCGGCATAACATATCGGACTTAATCTGCATCGAAATGTTGCCTTACGACCACTGAACGTTTACACATAAAAGTATGAAAATAAGACTAAGCACCAAATTCCAAGGACCCAAATGAAAGAACTGGCAAGCAGGATCATCACAAGGGTCAAGCTCTGCCTTTATTTGTTCTAATTGCCATTTAGTATAGCCCAACCTTCGCTATACTTGGCATTGCAAAGTGGTGCCCAGGATTCGAGTTTTCAAGATGCAGTTGCATCGATAATATCTCCTGCAGTTTTTTGCTACTAACTGAAATCAATTGTTGCAGGACGAAATAAAAACAAATTTCTATTGCTCTTTACCCGTGTAAGGATGGTGTCGACTCAAAGTTGGGATCGACAACTTAATGTCACGCATTTACATCACTGTTATAAACCTAAGTTTCATTATGAGGACTAAAATCAACTTGTCTGAAGAAATGAAACGGGCTTTCTGCATAACCATCGGCTCGGGTGACCATGTCCCCGATGGTGGACATCTAAATTCTGCTTCATTTGCTTTCCATAGAAATGTTCGGGTTGCAACTGGCCACTAACATGGCCCTCAATTGAGAAGTACTCATCAATAAAAATAGCTAAATGTGGGGCATGATAGACACGGCGTATCATGCCCTCTCCGAATAAACCGACCTTCGGATTACTGAGATTGATTTCACCGTACACTTCAAACACCTGATTCCAATGATGAAAGGAACGAGTTGGGATATGGTGGAGTCTAATTCATTGTTGATAATTGAGTTGGCCACAGCCCGATAATAATAATAATAAACCACCATAGAGGGGTCTAAAACAGCCCAAGGTGCTGGCACGGGGTTCTTCTTGAAAGACATACATAAATCAATCCTTTAGTTTACCTATACTTTGTAGGGCATCCCAAGTGGCGGTATTAGCCGTTCATTAGGACGGTGCTAAGCTCAGCTTGAATCTAATACCATCGACGGATATTTTTGTGAACATATACAGCATGAGCCACGATCAAATCCTTCTCTTCGAATAGTAGTGGTGGGTTGTTAAAAGTTGCTTCATACTCGTATCTCTCTGCAGAACCACACGCTGTTTAGTCGCGGACATTCGGACGTCCCTTGAAACTCCGCCGCTGGATCTCTGGGAGCAAAAAGTTGCTAGCTGGTCAGCGCCAAGCCACCAGAGTTCTACGCTAATAGATGATAAATAGACTCATTGCCCATAAATTTAAATATAGAAAGTCATGTCTAACCATTGAGCATTCCTCAAATGCATAATGCATATACGAGCATGTGATTGCATAACTACTCGCAGATATATTACAGATCATGCTCCTGGAAACTTCTAGCGAGGCGAAAGTGCATGGAATTTTGTGTGGTCCTTCAACAAACAAAGGTCCAGGGGCAGACAAAATATTGTAAGAACGGTATTCGTACTGATGTCAAGCGCCTAAATGGTACAAACATTTCAATCGGTACGACTTCTTGGACTACTTCCCAACGTAGTTCACATGAGCAATCATATCCTAATTGTGTTTATAGACCTCTGCAAAGCCTTAGGGCACGACAACCTTCTTATCAGACTGTATAGAAGCAAAATAGCGCAATGGAAAGAATACATCTCAAATGTGATAAGCGGTGAGAAGCAAGCAAATTTGGTGTCCCACAAGGCTGTTAACTAGGACCAACCTTATTCATTCCTTTTATAAATGAATTATTGCAGGCATTTGAATTTACGCAGAGATATCGGCAGTGCGGTGAAGCATAGAAGCCTCAGTACAGAAAAAACCTTAACGTAGGACGAATTTGATAAGGTCTCACGTTGATGACAAATGCTGTGAAGACCAAAATGATGCATACAAAACCTCCACAGCAATCAACAGATGTACTAGGCGTTTGGCAAAGATGCGAAGGTTGTCCAACACAATTAAAAGCTAAGCTGCTGAAGCTATCAAGAATATTAAACACCTTGGAGTCATCATAGACGGCGAAATATACGACATTCGAAGCCGATAAGAATGTGTATTACTCATTAGCTGGATATGAAGTCCCAGCTTGGACAACTGCCTCCAAAAGTAGAAGGGAACCTGAACCGACTTGGAATGTGCAACTGGAGGTAGCTAGAATGTGCAACTGGAGAGGCTTGTTAGTTGAGGCCCAGGTTCACTCCGAACTGTAGCGCCACCTTAGTAAGTAAGTAAGTAAGCAAGAACGACTAGTATACGCCACAACCAGAACACGATACAAGAAGACGAGTAAATCAATAAATCTACCCACGAAGATAACTAGTCCTTGTGATTCCAACACATTCTAGTTCAATACCAGCCGTCTTAAAAAAATATCATAAAGCTGTGAACTGTAGCGTCAAATCAAGTAGATCCGTCTGCCTTGCATTTTCTGTACAAATGTCCTGTTTTAGCTTAAGTCTCTAGGCAGTTCTAAAGTGTTTCAGGGAATCTATTTTGTTCTATACATAGCCAGGGTATCAATCTCCCACACACTTCTGATGGTATTACAATGGACAGCCAAGTGCACCTAATGAAGGCCAAAATTACCTCTGACGTTGAGAGGTAGAGATCACATCTTTTCTAACACCGATTTCCTGTCGGTGGAAATCAACTTCCATCCGATATATCACTCCCGAGTGGAATGCTTCCGATCCGAATAGAGATTCTATATAATATCTCATCTACACCAAGGTTGTTACTCGTATGAAGTTCAAGGAATCGATGCTGGAGTTTTTTTACTGATTGCTAAATACTGCAGCGCTTTTCAGGGCGAATCCGCAACCGAACATCAAGCCAGTGTTAGACTAAAGACTGCATATTCTGACATGTCGGAATGGCATGGTAAATCCAGAGCTATAAAAAATGGAATAGGTTAGGTTAAACAGGAGTATGATGAATGTGCCATCACACAGACACCGGGCACCAAAACAGGCCCATCGCGATGCCTGTGGAACCACTTGAATTTGTCTTCAAATGGCAAACACCTGGTGAAACACCCAATTTTCTTGCAAAAGCCAAGAAGGTCTTTGAAGTGCATGCCGTCTATTTCCTCTAGGTTTTCGAGAAAGTATGTCCCTAAAAGTTTTCTTCGATTACGCCATATTGCCTTGCATTCACACAGTATGTGCGTTATGTCGTCAATAGCTTGCAGATCACAGCATAATCTGCAAATATCCGTATCTGACAATTCGAGTCTCTTTGCGTGTTTCCGCAACAGACAGTGTCCTCTCAGGATTCCTATTACTGTCCTAAGCTTATTCCTGTTTAGTTTTATTAACTTCCCGGATCTTTTGGCGTCAGGGGCCAGAGAGCCTTGAATACGCTGTGTCCTTCAAGACATGATCACCTTAGGTTGGCTAGTTTGATATTGGTAATCTCACTATTGTCGAGTAGCCCTCCTTTTCTTGCAAGCTCGTCCGCTTGTTCATTTCCTTTAATACCACTGTGTCCTGGCACTCAGTACAGTCTTACCTGGCTGACTGCTGCATAGTGTCTTGAGCACAGTGTGACACCCCCTGACTGCAGTAGAGTTGACGTTGGTTGATTCCATTGCCTTGAGTGCGACCTGCCTATCGATGTAGATAGCTATATCTCTTTCCGATATCGATCTCATCTGCCTTAGCTCAGCCGCCCTGAGGTCAGCTAGAACCTCTGATTGGAAGACACTGCTTGCGTCCGACTGTCTTATAGACAGTCTTAGTTCTGGGTCTTCCGAGAAGATACCAGAACCTGTTCCTTTCTCTGTTCCGTTTTTGAGCCATCTGTGAAAATTGCAATTTCATTTGCCGTGAATATTGCATTTTTTTCGCAGTCCTCCCTCTCCGGATATATTATTTCAATGTCGAAGTCGACCAAGGAAGGAATTCATCCATTAGAATTGGATTGGCTGGCTAGGACCGTGCCATGTCCGACGGGACTCTTGAAGTAACACAGATTAGTGAGTCGTATCGCACTGTCGCTAGCAAGTTTTTTGATCTGTAAGTCAAGCGGTGTTAGGTGCAAAAAGGTGTCCAACGGAGTGGTACGGAGCGCAAGCGGAAGCCGTTCTTTGCACCGCCACTAATTTTCCGTAGAGCGTTTTCTTGTTTGTTTCCACCGTACTAGTGCGCCGTATGTAAGTATGGGTCTTACCACCACCGTATACAGCCAGTAGCCGGTTTTAAGCCCCAAATTTTTCCTACTGCTTTTTTGCAGATGAAAAGAGCATTATATGCCTTTTTGATTCCTTCCGCTACATTAAGATTCCAATCCAGGTTTTTGTCCAGAATCACATCCAGACACTTCGCGCTGTCCGAAAGGGACAAGTCCACTCCATTGAGTTTTGGGAGTTTTGAATTGCCGTATCTTGTACGTACTTTCTGGTAAAAAGAACTAGTTCCGTTTTTGGTAGGGTTGGCATTGAGACCATAGCTTTTTGTCCAAATGCTGATCGTCTTCAGGGCTACCTCCATAATGTCGCTTAAAATGTTTAAGTATTTTCCCTGCACTATTATGGCCACGTCATCTACGTATGCCGTGGCATTTATACCCATTGTACTTAGCTTTTTGAGGATGTCATTGATAACCAGCACCCACAGGAGTGGCGATATGACTCCCCCCTGAGGGGTTCCCCTGGTTACGGACATTCTAACCGAGGTTTTCCCAAATGGAGCAGTTTTGTTTCCTGCTTGCAAGCATGTTGCAAACCCAGTGCACACCACGTAATTGAAGTTTCCTTCAATATCGAGGAATGCCGCCATCGCAAGTTCACCGAAGTGTAGATCTTCTCAAGATTCTACAGATTTTAATCTCATCTATGCATGCTGTGACTCAGTGGAATAGCCCTTACTGCAACTGTTCCTGATGTGAATTTCCAATAATCGCTCTAGGGTTTTAAGCATAAATGATGACAGGCTTATTGGTCTGAAATCTTTTGCTGTTATATGCCCCTCCTTGCCAGCTTTAGATATAAAAACCAGCTTACCTTCCCTCCAAACTATTGGAATGTATCCTATTTTTAGACTGTGCTTTCTGTAGTATAATCGGCAGAATACCATCCGGACCAGGAGATTGCCCACCGTAATTTGTTCCTATTAATAAGAACAAGAACACCCATTTCCTCTTCGGATAGAGAGAGATCATATTCTCAGTGTGCTGTAGAATGATAGGGTCATCTGATAGTCTAGATCCCGGAAAGAGGGTTTCCGCCAGTATTGCCAGAACCTCTTGGCTACTTCCGGCCCAGGTTCCGTAATTTTTTCTGGGGTAGCTAGCAACGCTCGCTTCCATTGAAATCATTTTTGACTTTCTGACTTGGCACTTGAATTGGACTGAACTGGAAGAAGTTTCTTAAGAAACTGCACTTGTCAAGCTTAACCTGAAAGAACTTTTTGAGATCCATAACTCATCTGGATGGTTTCACAATTGCAATTTCGCAATGGACACAAGCGGTACCAGGGTACTTTAAAAATTTGGAAAATAGCACGGCATCACACCATATATTTAGTTGACCTGATGTACCGGAGAATTATGTTTCTGGTGAATTCTTTAGACGGGTCTCGAAGAATACCAACAGCACGCACTCTGATAATGTAATTTCGTTTATGGTTTCCAAAGTCCACTTGGAGTCAGGAGTGTTCGTACTGCCGGCGTATCTCCTTGAACTACATGCGGTTTCGACAGGATGGTGCCATATGACACAAGCCTAATTGAAGTAATTTACATTCCACATCTTGCGACCGAAAACTACTGGATCACTGTCCTTTGGGCTATTCCTAGAGAATAGTCTATGCCTATAAGCCAGCAACAATCTTATGACAAAACAACGAACTAATTCGATGGGAGGATTGTGCCGAAATGTTCGTGAATTTGAAACCAGACCTATTCTGGTCATCTTAAATTTTAATCTATGTACATTCGAGTACAGTCCACGACTATTAAGCATATGTCCTGGTCGTTTCTAAATTAGAAGAGTCCTAGACATTTCTTAGTCTGGCGATGCTAAGAAGTTTCCATGTGAAATTTTTTCCTTCTAAATATCGTTAAACCTCTTGTGACACCGAATAAATAAAAGCGATAAATCGTTTAAAGTCCCAGGCGAAATTTCACATAAAAGTGACACAAGGTCTCGCTACGAATACATCAGGACATCCAAGGATAACTGCAAAAGCTGGTAAACTATCTCCCAGTTAAATTACGAACATCATAGGCTAACTACTGTCGCATAAATATTGTAAATACCATACAGGACTTTGCAATGAACAGTGAAATTCATAAACTCGAATTCCAACTGGTTTTCTTGTGGAGATGCGTGCAACTTGAGGAAAGTCTGGCCATATCTCTGACTTAGTGGTTTACTTCAAGTTGGACAAGTTTTAGTGGTAAACAAAAAAAAAAACAGAAGAAACGAATTGTAAGGAAGAGGCTTCAGTTCTTGTTTTTTCATTTGCAAACACCTGGACCGAATGGACATTTAATTGTGAAAGTAGATCTGTAAGTACCTCAAAATAATTTATCATGGAAACGTAACATCGGCGGCACGGCGCCCGATGAATTGTACTTTGATCCCGGGTATTACTTTAATTACGATGGGCGTTTATGTAATAGCCATGAAGTTACAGGACGTGAGATGAAAGGAAAATGTAAGATATCATTCGCGCGGCTCACCTTGAGACCGCGATTTTGATTTCACTATTCGCACAAATGTATTGTAAATGTGAACTATCTGTGGATCACAGTAGCATTCTTTTTGAGTCCTACACAACATTTTAACATCTCATGCATATTCAGAAGAGCAGAATTTTTTAGTGATTAGAAGATTGATAGTACAACTAGGCCTTATCCAACAGCCTGCTTGACCTAAGAGCTTGGGAGGTCTCCGGATAGTCTTATCAAGAAGTGAAATAATTAAGTGCTGATCGATGCTGGCATGCATGTAACACCGCAAACGTGCACATATTTGGAGGAGAACAAACTGACAGTTCGATAGTCTAGAAACTTAAAAACAGACAGGGAGCCTATATTCGTAGAAAGTGTCTAAGCGAACGCGTTCAGCAACCACAAACGACATTAATACTCGTATGCGGAACCTAAATTGGGACATCATTAAAGAGGTTCTCAGGATCTCAGGACATCATAGAATATCAGTCACAACCCTTACAGAAACCCTGGAAAAACGATGATTGCCTCCAAATGCCTCCATATGACTTGGAACGTAGAACTGTAGCAGTGAGAAAGGAGTACCAAACCAGAAGATGCTACAAACAATACCCACATATTCTTTAAGGAAACCAAGGAACCGACAGACGGCTCTTACCACAAAACGCAGGCTTCTCGCAATGTGTTGATCAGTATTTCCATCATCTTGTAACTCGGCAAAATATTGAGAACGAAAAAAGGTAAGGAGGTAGATGGTATTCAGTTAATGAAGTGTAAATGCTCGAGTATCTATCTTGAAAAATATTGTCTACCTGAGAAGTAACGAGGTTACTGGCCTTGTACAGGGTGCGCCATCTTTTATGTCGGAGTGTAAACATTGAACAATTTTGACATTTATAAACCATTGACTTGAGTAGACATATTTTGAAACGTCAATTCAGTGCAATTTTAACCATGGATCGCTGCACACTGAAGCAACGCGCCGAAATAGTGGCGTTGTATATTGAAAATATTACTTCAGGTGTGTTACCTTAACGTGCATGTCGTCGAAAATATCGTGGCCAACAAGCACCGTCTGACAGCACTATTCGTCGTTTGGTTTCGAATTTTTTTGAGTACGGAACAGTGGGTGATCGTCCACATGTCGTTCATCAACGCCTAAGATGTTCTAATGAACTGGTTGAAGCGGTAAGAGAGAGAGTGTTGCCATATGTGTCGTATCGTCAGTCACCGCGCTCAGCATTTTGGCGTTAAAGGAACTACATTGCGGCGCATTTTGAAAGACGATTTGCAGTTGCAATTGACTGAACGAATATTGCCGACAGACCGTCCACGTCGCTTGGAATACGGCCAAACAATCGCTCGAGTATTTGAAACTGAATCTGATTTTTGGAAGCAAATTTTGATGACCGATGAGGCCGATTTCACACTCTCTGACGCCGTTAACATGCAAAATTGTTGCATTTGGGGAACTGAGAATCAACACGAGATCCATTAAACACCAGTGCATGACCAAAAAGTGACTGTTTAGGCCGGCATTTGTGCCAAAACCATCATTGGGCCAATTATCTTCAGAGAAGGCGAAACAGTCGATGGATGCTGGGTCATTATGTCTGCCCACAAATGTATAAAAAACGTCTGGACGGTTACTGGATTCAACAAGTTTCGGCAACGAAAATTCCCTGTACGTGAATTGTCAATAAATGGCGGCAGTGACTGACCACCCAGATCTCCATATTTGGTCCCTCCGGACTTCTTTTTGTAGGGTTATTTCAAAAGCAAAGTATTCGCCAGCATGCCTCAGACCATTGACGAGTTTAAGGCATTCGTGGCGAAATCATCGTTATACCACCCGAGATGCTCCAAAAGAAATGCAGCAAAAAGGGCACATTTTGTTTTGGCCAATAGAGGCGGCCACTTGATCCATGTTGTATTCAAAAGCTGGTCCAAATAAATTGTAAAGGACCAAATTAAATAAGAATGCCTTAGATATGGAAATCGATTTAAAATATGATGCACCCGTAAGTTAGTAGACGAGCTCATTGACAGACCACATCTTCACACTTGTCCTAAAGAGAATCAATGAATTTAGAATCGACATCCACTTTGATTTTACTGAGTTTAACCTTTCAAAGGCTTAAGCTCCGTTGGCCGATTGTCGACTTAGATGCCAGTAGAAGGTCCACACGTAAAAATATGCTAAATTTTGCCAATGCGATAAGCTATCATGAAATTCCTTTAGTCTCGTAATGTAAGCGTGGAAGACAATATTTTTAAAAAGTCAGCTGATTAGACCACCATGCCTTCTTAAATGTTTACAGACTAGGCCTTGAAGTGAATGAGATCGAATTCAGTTCGCGAACTAGGCTACATCGTCATTGTTGGGAAACTCATCAAAGCTGTTTACCTACATCAGAGAAAATATTGATTCAGATTCAACGAAAGCTTATCATTCGAAGACTTGAAGATCTAGTTATTGCAGATGCTAGAATACTTGGTCTGATCCTCTCAGTTGTGCTAGCCTATTAACTCTCGAATTTTTAATAACAATCAAAGAATATCGTCAGAATCTGGATCGCGAATCTTCGAAAAGATCGAAGACCTAAAAGGAAGTTGATTGCTAAGCAGCATACTCAGCCGTTTAATATATCCTGATTCTGAAGAGAAAAACTGGTCAGGATGATGCTTCCTAAACTATCGATGTACCAATAGATGTAACTAGAATTTCCGACTGGCCTATTCTCTTAAGATTCTCCCCGAGATTTTGTCAGGACAGTTTGGGGCTGTATAGTCTTCGGAAAAGCAAAATTTTATTGAAACAAGAAGAATAATTTTTGGACTTTTTTTCTGTTGGAAAACAGAATCCATTTCAATAGAACTTCTCACTCTTTCGTAAAAAGATGAGTAACTGTCTCAGTGACAAAAACCCAACATTACCATGCCTTCCACCACTTCGGCGCCTGGCATTTGCAGCGGAAGCGTGGAATCACAGGGTTATCCTCATGGCTCTAAAAGCCCTGAGACTGACACATAGATGGCGACGCATATCCATACGATTTTCAGTTTTTTACCAACCTTCAAACGATGCGTTTTAGTGATGCACCTTCTGATATTTTCAAACACTGTTATTTGATGGGGAAAAATACGGTCTAAACTTAAGAATGACCTGGAAAATGTTATAAGGAATCTGCTTCATCTAAAGCAACCATTTGTGCATAAGACCGACTTTTTTGTTTTGTTTTAAAGTCTTAACAATTAAGTGGGTATGAATACACTTAAAGTGCCTGAGCACGTGTTAAGTTTTTAGGAAAATGGAACAGAGAGAGAGGAAGAAAGATATTTGGGATCAGTGGTTATTCCGCTCCATGGGTGTCATCCAACATTTCGTTGGAAGACTAAGTTATTAGTGTACTTGGACTTGTTGTATTCTAGGCAACCTCTCATCTTACGTGATTTTCGTTCCCTGAAAAAAAGAATGTCTTTCGGGCGCGGCTGGTATTAAACCCTCAACCGTCCGATTTAGGAGCCTATACACTACCACTTGAGCCACGGCCACCCACTTCTGTTTTATGTAGATTCTATCCGAAGCCTTAGATTTCATTTCATTTCACGAAATTTAAGTGCCATTTTGCAGTCTTGCTCATAAGGTCAGAGTCAAAAGACAGTCGGCATACTGGGTCATCAAAACTCCAGATCAATATTTTTTTAAGGGAAGATATGAGTAGCTCAGCACATGAGGCATGCTGGAGAAAGCCTCTATGCAGCCATGGTGTTACTATGGTGAAATCAGGTGAAAGCAGCAGTGGCGTATGTAAACATGTAGCTACCGAAGAATGAAAATGGCCTTGCCATAGCCATGTAGTATCAGATGACCCCCTCGGACATGTTTCGCCGACATACAGTTCTTTTCACTGCCAGTAGACCGACATTATCTTGTAAGTCTTTGATGTAGTATCTTAAGTTTAAATAAGTTTGACTTCCAGATGCTAAGTATCATTGGAAAATTGAATGATGACGAGCTAATAATAATCCGAAGCCTTGCATTAACAGAAAGCAGACATCCCATCCATATACTACTGTGATTCGAATCAGTCGTAAGACCAAGATTTAAACTTGATTATTAAATGCTAAATGCATCAGTTCACCAAAATCAGCATAAAATATGTTCATACTCTCGAGAAAAAAGGACATCGTCTCCAACGAAAATTTCGACGAGCTCTTCAACAAATCAATAAGTCATGTTTTCAGATTGTCGTGGAATATCGGAAAAGAGGCTTCCTGAAATGACAGTCCCCGAAACTGAAAACGATCTGAAAACGGATTTGAGCTAATTGTTTTTGACGTATTAGGGAGTCAACCCTAAACTAGTAACGATTTGCTCTTCTCCAAAATTTCCGAGCGGGCATCGGACTATCAATTTGTTGGACGAGTGCGGGTATTTGATTTAGATTTCGTTCAATTTCCTCAACTGAAGACCAAAGATAACGATGTCAGGCAGTCATCAGTAATACTGCTACTGACGTCTAGACTATACCTCTATGTTATGATGGAATGATAACACGTTGACGACTTTTAGCTATTGTACCCGGACAAAGATTGTTTTCTGGAATGTGAAGAAGCTTCTCGACAATGGAAGCGAATGTCCTCAAAATGCCAGATTCCCCCAATTAGAGTAGGACTCGGGGAAGTTTAAGTTTCCAACTCGTAACACTGTACTACTCCACTCCGGAAAGGCATCTTGAAGCTATCGGGGATCTGGTGTTGGACTGCTGCTTTCTAAAACAGCTCACAAAAGCTTAATTTCCTGGGAGCCTTTAGACGACTAGAGTACGATGCGTCACCATCATACAGTGTTACTCCCCAATGAGATCTCTTCTGTTGAGGAGAAGGAGGTCTTTTCTAACCGGCTGAGTGCTGCTTATGTTAGTATATCACACGGAGACATCATAATGGTAATGGGAGACTTGAATGCCAAGGTTGGCAATGGCAGTGATGGGCTTAGGCAACGACCGCAACGACAATGGCGAGCGTTTTGTCGATTTTTGCAACGCCAACCGTAACAGAAGCTTACGCATGTAAACATGGGAATAGTCCGGGACCACCATCTGATGGTTGTTACCGTAAGATTATGTACAGTTTCAATTCGGAGATCCCAAGGATACACCCGAATGCCTAAGTATAATACCGATAGAGTAAAGGATCCCCCAGTCCACAAACAGCTAGGGGACCACCTCTCACAAGGATTAAAACCAATCACGGAACTCAACTCCATCGAAAACCATTGGTGTGCTGTGAAAAATGTCTTCATATCCGGTGCTGAAATTACGAGTATAGTCGGTTGGTCAAAAGGAAGAAACAGTGCTTGGCTTTCCAAAGAAACTTCGGCTAGGATCGAAGAAAAAAAAACACCTCAAAGCTCGCATCTCGCTACTCCAGCGTACGTATCGTACGAAGATGAGAGAAGTTCACCGTAGCGTGCGACGTGATAAGCGTAACTATATCAACGCATTGGCTACAGATGCAGAAGAGGCCGCTAGTAGGTGTGACAGTAGGACCGTCTACAGAATTATCAAAGAGCTCACATGTGTCTAAAGCCCAAAACAACATATGGTAAAAGACACAGACGGATATCTGCTAGTTTCGGTGGAAGGAGTACTTTTCTGCGATTTTAAACCGCGTTTTCGCCAGTGAAGGGAACCCAACGCTCAATGACCCGTCCGTAGTAAGAAATTCTCGAATACGCACTGAAGGATAACAAAACGGTTGGACTTGACGGTATTCCCGCAGAGCTCTTACGATTGGCGCCAAAAACATCGAGTGAACTCCTGCACCCAGCCATTGAGAGAGCTTTGGAAGCAGAGAGTTTTCCTGAAGAGTGGAAAAAAGGAAAGATTGGAGATCTTACGCAGTGCGAAAATTGGAGAGAAATTTGCGTGCTGCTTGCAGTAGCCAAGGTAATAGCAAAAATCGTCCTGGGGCGAATAAAAGACCACCTCGAAGGCGCACTCGACGCTGAACAAGCAGGATTACGCACTTGATTTTCCTATGTGGACAACATCACAAACTTACAGATCATCATTGAACAGTGCATTGAATATCAATCACACTTCACCTGCTGTTTATCGACTTCGAAAAGGCGTTCGACGGTGTGTATAGATAATTTATTTGGCTTGCTTTGCGCAGGAGGGGCATCCCAGATACTTAAATTGATTGCTATTATCAAGGCTACATATGATGGATCCAAATTTCACGCTCTGCATAAAGGAAGGTTATCAGAGAAGTTTGAAATCCCAAGTGGATTTCAGGTTCGAGGACATAAGTATGTTAAGTAAGTATTACAACTGAAGATGAGAGCTGCTCTATTAGTAAAATTCGGTACCTAGATTTGCCTAAGAGAACAACAAAGAGCACGAGGAGGTCTTGATTAAATGTATTGAGAAGTATTACTCCAGGAATAATATACAGACGAATTACGAGGAGGTGAAAGAATCATTTCGCGGGTAAAAATCTCTGCGCAGAAAGTTGTAGAAATAAACAATGAAATTGTTTATTAGAGGCATACTACAAAAAATTTATGGCGAGACAGTCTAGCGTCTTTTCAGTTAGTGGTTTAGTACAGACGATGCGAGACTTTTTTAATAGACAACGGTCTTGGGGTAATTTTCAATTACTTGTCGAAAGTCCAGCGACATAAAATTTTTTTTTTCTGTTTTCCGGTGCATTGCATGGGAATTGAACCCAGACCTGCGAGTAAGTTGTACATAGTAGCCGTCGAACTTAGCCACTACGCCCACTACATTTACAATTTAAGAAATTTGGCATTCGGTACTTCGATAGACTCTTTGAAAGCGATAAAGGACAATAATGCATTGTGAAGTACTCGTATAACCAATCTTTGATGACATTAAAACTATTCCAACGACAGAATGCCCGAGATCCGTTATCACTGCGGCTGTTCCTGCAAACAACCTAAGAAGTTCAAATCGATTCTCATCATCTTTTCATCGATTATGAAGTCGCCGTTTACAGTATCTCTACGGACGATCTTTATTTGTTTTATTTTTATTATTACTATAAAGTGAAAATCGAAAATGTCTTTGCTTTACCAATATCGGTAAGGAAGTAGACGCGACCTAAATCGCTCTACTTATGACCGAAGGCAAAACTAAGCACATGATGGCAATAATAAGGAACACCCAACATCGACGAATTGGAAAGCACATCATAGCCTACAGCTGCACCCTTCATGTGGTAATAATCGTATACCGGTTTTTATTTCCTCATTATTAGTTCTTTCCTATAGGCCTGAAGAATGGTCGCTTCGAGAAAAGGATCCATGAGTCTTGGAGCAGAAGACATAATAATGACAAGCCGATACGATAACAATTTTGAAGGTGGATCGCACTAGGCAAACAATTCTCTCGGACTACCAGGAGGAATAGAATATTAAAAGTCAAGAACAAAAGGTCTTTCCATCCAGCCCATATTATCTACCAAGATGGCAGGTGGTAAAATATCGGCTAACACGTAATAAGCACTGGCAGAGAGTCTACTAAGGACCCCTGCGAACTGGGTAGGCTGCATTAGTGTTGCTTTAATGCAATAGTCCTACATATGACTAAGTAAAGTTCCAACCAGGAATTGGCGTAAAATGAAGATTTGGATGCAATAAAGCAGACAAGGCCAAAGGGTTACTAATGCATCAGTATATTTTCCTATCTCTAGTCTTATGTTTTATGAATAACGAAGAAGTAAACGAAGCCAGAAATATTAGGCGTTTTTTTGACATACGTATCAGCGCTTAGTTTTCAAAGCCCAAAATAACCGGCTGTCGACGTTAATTCCTAACATTTAGATAATTTGGCAGCACTGACATTTTATTTGCTTAAAAAGTGATACATGTTTTGGTGTTCCCATACAAGTTATCGCTATCATGGAAAAATAGGCCTGGAAGCATTGTGACTATCTGCGCTGACTCCGATAAATATCTTGCATAAGTTTACGAGTATGTAATTGAAGCTCATTTGAGATCGCCGAAGGAACGATGTCTGTGTCATGGAAGTTGTACATATATAGATACCACAAATAGTCTGAGAATGAAAATACTCAAATTACAGAACAGGTGATCTTGCTTACTTATTAGGCTGTCTACCTTTAGATGGTCAAAGCCAGAATAACTGTGGCCTTCCATCCATTACGGTTTCGGACGTGCTGCTTCCAGTTGGAGAGATCAAGCTGCCTTATATCTGCGATCGCCTGATCTTTAAACCGGACGTTCGGTCTTCCTTTTCTCCTCGAACGAGGCGAATTGGATATAAAAACCCTCTTAGCTGGAGCATTATCGTCCATGCGTTCGATTTGGCGAAGCCCATGAAGTCGACGAATTTCTGCCTTCCGTACAGCTTATAAGGTTCGCGGTTGTGTCTTTTTCTCCATACGCCCTCCTCACAGACAGGACTAAATATTCGACGAAGAATTTTTCTTTCAAAAGAGCCTAAAACTTGTTCAACTCTCGTACTTACACTCGTCCAATTTTCGGCTCCATACTGGTAAGGACTGGCAAGGTTAACTCTTTGTAGAGTATGATTTTGATTCTTTGCGTTAGGAGTTTTGACTGAAGTACGAGTATCCCCGCGGCAGGTGAACTCCTTGACTACCTCAAAGTTGTAGCTGCCGATAGTGACATTTTGTCCTAGGTGATGTGCGACGGACCGGATTTTAGTCGACAGCATATACATATTTCACTTTAAGACCAACTCGTTTAGCCTCTTCTTCAATTGCCGTAAAGGCTTCAATTACGGCACAAGTGATTCAGGAGTTTTGAAATTTTTACCATGCTATTGGATAATGCATATTATCCGACGCATTGCGAAACAACAGTGCCACATTTTATTCCGAAAAGGGACCAATTTTTGGTCAATTAGCTTACTTCCGAATATTAGCAAGGCATTCGAGCAAGTGTGTCGATAGAGCGCTGTTAAGGTGGGTTGAGGAAAATAGCATAAATCAGTTGGTTTTAGGGCCAGGCATGACACTATCTACAGTGTACGGGTGCCTGCCTCGTTGACTTTGAGAAGACCGTCGACCGACTCCGTACGGTTAGAGGGGCTTTTCTATAAGTCGGCCAGGGTGATCATGCCGAAACTTGTGTTGTATATGATTTACAACATGCTTATGAGAACGAAGTTCGTTGTCAAATGTGGCAACGTCATTTCGAGCAAAATCTTTGACATTAAAAACGACTTACCACAGGGGGCGGTGATTTTTCCGATACTATTTAAAATTTACACAAGTAAATTCCCTGAATCACGGTAGATCGTACGAAGACGATTTAGTGGCGTATAGATCAGGCCCACTCTTTAGCAGCGTGATTTGGATCATGGGAAATTGAAAATCAATTTCTAAAGCGTGAAACAATCTTGTCCAGAACTCCATTGAGATGAGTTACTAGAGATATCAGAAATAACTGGCGAAATTTGGCCTTCATCACACAGCATGGACTGCCATTAGCGGTGAGAGGCATAATGAAATATCTAGGTAGCTTGCTCGATAAATATTTTCATGTTGACAAACATATAGATAGATGCTTGTCTCGTTGGGGCAAAGAAGGCTTTCACCATGTCAAGAAGTCTGCTTCACAGCAGTCAACTTGTCTCGAGGGTGAAGGTGACCCTTATAAGGCCGGTAATCACATATAGTTTTTCCGTGCGGTTCAATGTAGCACCGTATCAAATGGAAAAGATTCGGGTTTTAAAAGACAGTGTCTCAGGACCTACGAGTATTTTGACTTATACAGAACACCGGAATCAGAGTATAAAAAATATTTACTATCAACAAAGCCCTTTACGATGAGGCTAGTCTGAATAGGATTGACAAGGTAAGGTGTTTTTGAATCACCTTACAGAGGCAATGACCAACGACAATAAGCTGTTCTTTGAGGCTTATTACCCCAATTAATGGTACCACGAGAGCTTACTCTTATCGAGCCTTATCCTTCTAGAGGCTTTTCTCCAAATTGATTCAAAATGGTTAGTGCAGAGTAGGGATGGTACCCCGGTAATAGACCACCGCCACCGAGGTGCAAGGATCAAGCGGCTCATCTATGACGGGAACGTTGCCAATGCTCAGGAACTCGATACAATCGATGGTAAAAAATAGTACACCAATTTCCGGTGGCTTCAGGAAGTGGAGAAACATAGTGTATTTGTGATGGGTTTAAGGGATTGCCAAAGTATTAGTAGAGTTTGCCATCTCTATTTGTTCATCTATGGTTGACAAGTTATTCTAGGTTAGTGCGTTACTTAGATAATATACTAATCCTAGTTGTAAGTTAGATTAAGGATATTTAGGAGGATTTCATGGAAAGGCCGCGCTCATTGAATTGAGACGGCTCCTCTGAGAAATGACCGGTGCTTTATGCCGTTGGTTAAGTCTCTGTGGTGCGTGTGCCCGATGCTGACGAATTCTAGGCGCCCGAAATCACAATTGAGATGGCGACCACCCGGTGTGTGAGGCTACGAGTGCTCACCATCTCGATTACCGTTAAGTTAGGCTAAGCAGCATTAAGTTTTATAAGAAAATAAATGATATGACAGCCAGATTTTTTTCTAAAACTATTAGGTGCGCTGTTTGTCAATAGATGGCTCCAGCAGTAAATGCTGGTCGACTTTGACAGACCCAAAACGTCATGAAGCAAATTTTGACAAACCGATTTGACACATTAGTGATTGGTTCCGTCGCTTAAAGACGATGATTTCGATGTTGACGACCGTCCGCGTGAAGAAAGGCCAAAATCCTTCGAAGACGCTGAATTGGAGGCATTGCTCGATGAGGATCCGTGCCAAACGGAAGAAGAGCTGGCTTAAGCATTAGGAGTTACCCACCAAGCCATTTTCAAGCGATTGCATGCGTTGGGGATGATTGAAAAACAAAGAACTGGGGTTCCTTATGATTTGAAGCCATGGGACGTTTTTTCGCCTGTGAACAACTGCTCCAGGAAGGGTTTTCTTCATCGCATCGTGACGGGTGATGAAAAATGGATTCATTACAGCAACTCAAAGACAAGAAAATATTCACGCTGCGAAGGTTATGCTGTGAATTTGGTTGGACCAGGTCGCTGTTATTTATTATGAACTGTTGAAAGCTAACGAAACCATCACTGGGGAACGGTATCGACTTCTATTGGTGCGATTGAGGCGAGCAGAGGCACGAAAAAGTGATTCTAAAGCATGACAACGGTCGCTTTTACGTTGCCAAACTCGTTGAAACCTACATGAAAACGCTCAAATCGAGAGTCCTACCCCACCCGCCAAATTCCCCAGATATTGCACCATCTGATTATTACTTGTTCCGTTCGATGGCACATGGTCTGGCTGATCAGCAGTTCCGTTCACATGAAGGTATCGAAAAATGGCTCGATTTGTGGATAGACTTTTACCGTAACAGTCTGCCAGAAAGATGGGAAAAATTTATAGCTAGGGATGGGCAATACTTTGAATGATTCATTGGTAACCATTTTTTCACAATAAAGTTGCATTTTCATCAAAAAAACAGCGATAACCTAGCTGCGCACCTAATATTTTTCTAATAAATCTTATACTTTGTATAATTGATAGATACGGTTAGTCGCAAGATCGTTTTAAGACCGAAAGTCATAAGTTGAATGAAAGTGTTAAATATAGAGCGTTCGGTAAGAGCCAGTAAGCTAGAATTAAGCATTTTTATCTAGAATGTAAGTTAATAGTGAAAGAAACAATAAAAATAAGTTTATGAGTAAAAAGTTCAAAAACCAGCTCTTTACTACAATACATCCCCTTTACTCCAACTGCATTTGGAGCTTCTGGTCGCAGTTCAGTCTTGAGATGCTGTCCGCTTTATCTGATTTCTTCACATTTATTATCCGTATTTCCCACCAGTTTTAGTACAAAGACTTCATTGTTGGTATTTGTGTATCTTTTATATTAACAAACTTTACGAATGAATCTTTTTTGTTTTCTGCTTTTTTGCTGCCTGATAATAATGAGTGCTAAACAATAAGCACAATTATATGATACCATATTGTAGAAACTACCTCAGCCAACGGTACGAGGTCACAGATGGTTAAAAATCCAACCTCCACACAACATTAACGATTTTGACATAGAAACTTAAATTTCTCAAAATAGAGACCAAAGAAGAAAACCTCAGTCCGAATAGCTCTGTCATCTTACCATTCACACTATTCACATTCGAATGCAATAAAGGTTCAACTTTATGGTTAAATACGAGCACTAGTACATGCTAAAGAGTTGCACAAGTTTTCCAGAGACTACATGGAACAGTAACTAGCGTAGTTACCCGCCAGTTGATAGTAATCGCATGACAATCAACCATCAACCATCATCCACTGTTCATGGATGGAATTCCTGCTCGATTATAGCATTTTGCAGACGTTATTACACACATAAACGGAAAGACGACTCTCGATGACAATTACGATCGTTTGGCAAGCTTCGGAACAATACTTCTTCTACCCAACCGTAGGCATTGCCTATTCCATAGAGAATTACCCGGGTATTCACTCTGATTAATTAAAACTGGAAAAGAGTGCTCATACGCCTGAGAAGACAGAAAATGACAACAAAAACAGAAAACAGAAAAAATCAAGAAATGTGCCAAGAGTGGTGCAATTAAAAATGTATCTGGCGCATTTCTAAGGAAGTTACTCACTTGAGTATCTTTATCTTCTTATTTATAATTTTTTTTTTTTTTTTTTTTGAAATTCCTCAGCAAGTGCTGGATTGTAGGTAATTTCTTCTATGCCTAACTACCATGCCGTGACTGGAATTCAACTGTAAGATAGGCATACGAGTACGAGTACGAGTACGAGTATGAATACAAGTATGAGTATCTTGTGGAAATGCAACAACAAGAAGAAACGGATTTCTCACCTAATTACCGGCAAGTGACTGACACACCTTCCAACCAACTAGTCACCAGTGGGTCAGTGACTTACCTACAAAAGATGGTTAGAAGCCAGATTATGGTATGCGAGGGGAGAGGGTTAAGATCAAGTAAGTACTAGTAGTTGCGATCTAAATTTAAACACTATCCGGATGGAAAAAGTCGCGCACGCGTCCAAAATTGGATTTTCAATGTTACACACTGGATAAGGAGTGGAGAAAATATGCAGATACTCGTACCTTACTCCGGTTTTCAATTGGAACTTGGCCTTACCGATACGAGTACGAATGCAATGGCAAGTAGATAAATTATCCTAAAGTGACAGAGACACTGGAACTTAAATCAAGTGCAAAGATACATGAAAGATATCACTAATTACCGTGATATGATTTGAAGATACTCAGAAGACTAACAACGAAAATGCAAGTTGAGTTTACTCAGATATCCGAGCATCTTATTTCCGACTCCGACAATTTGTACGTGCGCTTCTATGAAGGTCGAGGATTGTAATTAGAAATACAAATAGAAACACGGAACACGAGTTGAGTGCTATACAAGTTCGAAGTTCAAGTGGCATCACGTCATGAAGTTGATTTTCTGTTTTATTTACTCTACCAGTCATTCAATATTTTTTTTTATGATGTGCAGTATCTGTACAGAAACCAATTGCCTATGATGCGAACACCAAAGTTAACTCGAAGGTCTTGAAGAACTAATAAAAGAGAAAAAAGAAAACGTTCGAGGATTTTGCAATAGAGGCTTAAGCTTAAGTTTTGAATGGACAAATCGAAGGCTATAAGTCCCTGACAGATGTTGGATTAACGACATTGCTTAAAGTCGAAAGTACTCGTAACAACCAAATCTGACAACTACATTGACGGATCAATCAAATCATTTCAATTTGATTCCCTAGAGGAGCTATGGAATCAGTTACTGAGTCATGGATTTGTGATGGCGTTGCCATAGATACAGGCTTTGTGGTATAAGCAATGGAGATGTGAATGGATAAACTTACTCGTATTAGTGATTCAAGTAACATGTGACTAGCAGATTCAATAGCACTCGTAACATCTGTAAACGAGGAAAAGCACTTTAATCCTGAATTACCAGGCCTGGATCTTAAACTGACAATCATAAATGTTGTTAAGGACGGAAATAAGGCTCAACATCCGAGGCGGAATGGCCTTAGTTCCGAAGAATGTTCAAGTTGTAGTGATGGTATCAATAATCCAGAGCACTGCTCGAAAAGCTAGAAATAAGTAGAAAACTAGACATGTTTAAGTCGATTGAATATAATGACTTCCTGGTCTAGAGAACGTACTTGATAAACTGAAAGCTTCGAGTATAGACCACAGGAGCAGCGTCTATTGCGTTGGAGGCGACAAAAAGTCTTGAGCTTTTGAGCCAAATATGCGCACATGTTTTCAAAGAGGAGAAGGATGACGACAGCAAAGACAGCTAGTTAGGTACGAACTGTGTTCTAGGTAGGACGATAAAATTATCTCTGGCGATTTCAAACGCAAACTAAGAAGTAAAATCATATTTGGTGATACAGTAGCACCTAACGCGAATTCAGATTGAACGATTTTGTGGAGAGGGTAATTTGCTTGGCTCATCTAAATATTAACTTAGGCGACTTCCCTTAAATTAACTGCCAACCAAATTGATCGCATTGAACTCGACGCAACAGCGGCTGACCTGAACAAGTCGAAATGCTAATTTCAAGCGCAGCAAACCGCCCCAACTTTTTCCGGTCGCATATCCTTCAACTTCTGGACAAGGTTTATGCAACCTGCATCAGGTATTGAAAACCAGTGGCATCGATATTGGGAAGCCGTCAGAAACGCCACGACTGAAGTAGTGAGTTTTACCCGACCACCCCAAGCTACTGACTTGGGGGACAGTGCCGGCAAATTAATGTCACAAAACAACTTGCCCATAAAGAGACACTGCACACGCAGAGACAAGCGCGATCGTAAGCTCTGCAAGCAAAAGATGAAGCGAAAATATTGGCCTGCTCAAGCAACAACCTTCTTTTTCTTTTATTAACTGTCGAAACATGTAACGCACATAACTACTTCTACATGTTTCGAATTTGCATTGCTATTGCGCAGCTTGTCGGTCGGAGCATTGTTCGGAAGTTGTACCATGAGGTAAAGGCCAACTTGTACAGCAAGGAAATTTAGGAATTGAGTTACAGTCGGTGCTGAATGTACGGGTATAACCCAAGTTCAGCTGCCGCCTAACCATTTTCAGAAAGGATAGCAACGTGTGATTTTTTTAAAGAAGCAGAAGATGACTTGGCAGAGAGCATACGTAAATGCATTTCCAAGATTAAGAAGCCTGATGAATGAAATCTCGGCATCGTTTCCAGACCCACGTTAGATGGGACTCTATAAACTGCGCCAACTACAGAGGTGTCAGCCTCTTTAACATTGCGTTCATGACCTTTTCACTACCTCTTTGCCAATTTCAAAATCAATGCAGCGTCTTTAGAGATGAGCTCCATAGATCCATGTCCAGTTTTGGCATCCTAACCAAACTCGTCAGATTGCACGGAATGGCGATTGATAACGCTAGCTGATTCGTAAGCCAGAAACAGCCTCACCGAGACAAAAAAGGTCTTAGGCGAGGTGATGGTCAGCCATCTGTTCCGACTTCTTTGATATTACGAGTATGTTTGAGAAAATTGTGGGAAACTCGCACGTTAACGTCAGAGACACAAATTACCCAAAGGAATGTACTTACGTTAGCTGATGACATTTATATCATTAGCAAAACGTAGCGAGCTGAAACAGAGGCGCCATAAATGGCTTGAACAAAACCAAATATATGCCGTCCACTAGAAAGGACGTACAACATTGACATATGTAACATCCAGCTCTGCAAGGTGTGCAGCAACATGGAATTTATCAAAATACAATAGTACACACCAGTCATCTACATGTAAAGTGAAAATTTACAAGCATTTCAGCCGCAAGAGTCTTCGTGTGTGAATCGAAAGGGCAACCAAGGAACGGAAGGTCTCTCTCTAGGTGGTCGTCCAAATAGGAGAAGACCTCAACAACTAGGAATACACAGCTGAAGGCAGTTGCCTAAAAATCACTCGAATTGAATTTTTAATTTAATGGGGTGAGCCCCATTTATTGGTCTGCGGTGGACCGGTAGCTAGAAGAGACGAGAACAACGTAGATTGCGAGGGTTAATATTGAAGGAAATGGAGGTCAAAATGGATGCGCAGTCGATGGAACCTGAGAGCAGTCCATGAATGAAGAGAATGTCAGCAGTATTCCTACGTTCTTCTAACGAATCCATATTGAGAAGTTTGAGGCGGCCCTGATAGGGAGGCAAGATTAAAGGATCGTTCCAGGGCAGACCACGGAAAGCAAATCGGAGGAATCGACGTTGAATACACTCGTTTCGGGAAACATGAACCCGGTGAAAGAGGGACCAAGCTTGGCTGGCATACTCTAGCAGGGGGGTGAATAAAGGTAACATAGAGAGATCTGGTTACATACGGGTTGGAAAATTCCTTGTACCACCGTTTAATAAAGCCAAGTGATGAGTTGGCTTTGAGGATCATCTTATCGATATGCGAACGGAAATTAAGCTCACAGTCGAATAATATGCCAACGTCTTGAAAAGATTGAACCAGGGGAATTGGTTGATCATAGAGAAAATAATGTTGGAGATGAAACGGGTTGCATTTATGTGAGAAGGTTATAGATTGACATTTGCCTATATTGAGTTCTATATCAAGTTTTCGAGGCACCAGATTGAAAACCGATCAAGGTCTTCCTGAATAAGGGCAGAGTCACGGGGAGAGAAATGGTTTTAAAAAATTTTGTGTCGTCAGCGTAAAGGGAGAGGGAGGAGTGTTTAATGACCCTCTCAACATCGTTAATAGTAAGAACGAAGAGAAGAGGGCCTAGATGACTGCCTTGTGGAACTCCAGATGAGACCAGGAATGGAACAGAAAGGGCGGATCTAAACCGAACACTACTCGTATAATAACGGTTTATCAGGTAAGAAGAAATCCATTTTAACAGTGTGGGTTCAAAGCCGAGGACAGACAATTTGAAGAGTATTAATTGATGAGATTTTATAGAGGGCCTTGCTAAAATTGGTTGCAGCTACATCGACTACGTTACCATTCTCTAGGGCAGAGAGAGCAAAGGATACGAATTTGTGGTGGTTGACCTACCCTCCAGGAAGCCATGTTATCTAGGGGAAGTAAATGATTTGCATTGGAAGCCTAGCCTTTCATACAAATTACTTTCGAAGAGTTTGGGTATATGGGAGAGTTTAGCGATTGGACGATAGTTTGTTATTTCGTTCTTTGATCCTTTTTTGTTATAAAGGCAAGTACAAGTAGCTTATGATAAAATAATTCATGTTTTATGTTATAGCATTAGTTTTTTTGCTTCAGTTTGCATTCGGAGTAAATGACTTCAAGAAATGAAGTTTTTCACAGGAGGATTTGAAATGTTTTTTTGTTTTATTTTATTTTGTATATAAATTTTAGGCCACGCTTTTTATTTTATAGTACTGATACTCAAACTAATTAACACAAAACTATAACCCGTCATGAAAACAAATCTCTATGCTTTTTCAAATATTCCAATTGCTGTAGTTGGCAGTTGAAATATCATTATGAATGAGAGTTGGGATGGAAATTGAAGGAGATATTTATACCAAACGATTAACAATTTTACTGTTTTTTGGACACTAGTATTTTTGCACATCTGTGGAGATTCTACTTATTTCTACGTCTTTATTTAAACTGAATTTTCTTCATTCCGAGAAATTTGTTTTTAAGCTATGGTATCACTTGCGACTTTAACATGATTAGAACAGTTTGTACAGAACTGGGTTTTAATGTTTATACCATATATCAGCTAAAAAAATACGACACTATAGAAATATGTAACAAAGCCATGCAGTGAATATTGTTTCGACCAAATTTGGAAAATTAACTTTTCTTTTTCAACTGCATGTAATGGAGTTAAAAGAACCTTGAGCCTATTACAACTTTTAGAAAATAAGACAGTCCGTCATTCAGACCATCAGACTTCTTCACGTGAGACTAACCCAAAAGCAAGGCATAGATAAACCAGCATGGGTTCGTATCAGCGCAGGAAAAGATAGAGTCCATGCTTCTGCGACGTAGATAAAGTCTCCTTCATATTACTTGACAAAGGCCTTGTTAGACTAAAGAAGCAGCGGTCTAATTTTTACGAACGGGCGAGCATTCTCCATTTTCTCCCATGGTTATTACGCAGGGATGTCATAACTAAACCCGAAGCTGTGTAGTTCGTTACTTGTATATGTAGCCTTCAGATTGGTAGAAATCTGGTATCGACTTGTCCTAGTTGGGTTTTGTATTTGATTTGTTGCAGTCTGAATATTTGCTTCGTCGTTTAACAGTCTTCGCAGGTAGTTTTTTCATATTCTCAACAGCTTTTGTGGTTTTACTACCAAATTTCCTTGATCGTCTCCACAATTTTCTGTTCAGCTCTAATAAGCTTGATAAGGTCTGTTTACCTTTTGGTAAAACTTCCTAACCTATTTTTTGAGACATGGCTTCTCCATTTTCTCGATGGCTCTCTTCTCATTCTGGTTTTAAGCAGTCTTGTTAAAAATGTCCAAATAGAGACCTAAGGCGTATTGATAAAATTGTCTGTCATCAAACACGTCTTTCGACCAGGCGTCATACACAAATGTTTTCGACTTTATGCTTAGTTACATATTTCTTTTATATCTGGTTGACTTGGACAAATACCATTGACATCTCGCTTATAAATCTTGTTAAATTTTCAGCAGTTTCAATCAGGAATATTGACGGACATGTACTAGAACCTTGTGGTATCCCATAAATATTATAAATCCCAGTAGAAATGTGTGCTGAATATGCTTAGATTTTCTCTAATTTGTTCACTGAGAGCCTCATGAAATATACACTCTTGAGCCAACATTTCGCTGGTCATAAAACTTGGGTTTATCCTTAAGAGCTTAGGCTGTGCCACTTGAAGTGTTTTAAGACGGACAGCCTACACAAAAGTTCAAACAATTTTTTTTTTGATTAACATTCTCTGATTATATTAGATAAGTTTACTTCTTTTTTCTTGGAGAACAAAGGATCATTGGCTAAAAGCCGATTAGCATCGGCTTAAAAACGAGTCCACCTTATCCTATCCAGAAGCTTATTTTGGGGCTCTCATAAAACATATACAAGGGCAGGTGTGGTTTTTCCCGGTATTTCAATACTTTACAATAGTAAATGATAGGACCAAGTCCGATATCGAAATATAGGACAGCGGAAAGTGAAGAGACAGCAGCTAAGAGCTCAAAATATTTTGTGAGAGCGTCGAATTGAATAAAAGAATATGACATAGACCTACAGCAATCTAGAAGCAATACTTTACCATGTACCATTACGATCCAGAGTTTCCGTAATTCCCTGGGTCGCCTGATAGCGCGATAGAAGTTTTGTCAGTTCTTACCACAGACATGTTTGTACTCCTTAACAGCCGATATATAGAGCGTTTTAAGCCCATTCGCTTTAGAGTTTAGAAAAAACAAATGACTATGCTTTCCAAAAAAAAAACTTTTTTCTAGAGGCAGCATTGATACCAGAACTTACTTGACTAAAGCTTTAGACATATGTTCGCGGAAGGAATCGATCTGTGAGGAATGAAAATTGCTTTGGCAGCTAGTCCCTTTTCGTTCGATCATAGATACATTGAATTCAGAATCGGATGCGAGGTCTCGACCTTGCTGAAGATGAGGAATCTACAGAAAACCAACTAGAAGTGCTCCCCTAAGCTCAGGATACACCAAAAGCTAGAGGAGGAGGAGAGCTGTTCAGAACCCAAATGATACCCTCAATAAAAGTTTTGAACTGCCATGTCCAGCTAGAAATCAATCCTGCAGATCGCCCGTTCCCTGGTGGAATGCATATCTGCAACAGCTTCGTAAAGAAACCACAAAACTTTTGAACCGGTCGCTTAAAACTAATTTGGAGGGAGACTGGAGTTCTTACTGATCGAAACAAAAATAATATAAGAAGCTAATTCGTATTTTAAAGTGTACCTCTTTTAAAGACTTCTGCGAAAAGATCGAAACTGTCGGTGAAACCAGTAGGCTGTTCAAAGCCCTTAAAAAGGACTCTGAAAATATAATGGCACCTTCACTGAGTCGAAAAAAGAGACTCTCCGTCCAATGCTCGAGGCTCATGTCCCAGGTAACTTTATCAGAACCATCTCACAACCAGCTTCTAGTGAGTTGAATAACATAACACGCCGTAGCTGGTATATCTGTTGCTGTGACCGGTGAGGCTGTTAAATATGTTGTTGCTTCCTTTGATGGCTGACATCAATGGCGTATACCGAGTTATCTTACAAAAAGACATAGACCTGCTGTTGGTAACTCAGAAGAGAATCGTCACTGCTAACCTGGCGCTGGTGTATATACCGAAACCCTGGCGAATAGTGAAATTAGCCTTTATACCGAAAATCAGAAAAGAGGACTATACGTTCGCCAAGAAGTAGAGATTTAGAAGTCTGACGTCCTTCATGTTGAAGAGCATGGAGAGATCTATGTGGGCGAAACTGCTTTGTGAATCTTTCTGAGATGCAACATGCGCACTCGACAACAAGGAATACGCACTGGGCATTTACATCGACAATGTAACTTTTGACGGCATCTGTCACTCGGCCTGGCAACATGGCGTAGAAAAATCATTAAAAGTAATGCTGGTGAATAGGACACTGATAGCGATGGCCAATACGTGATGGTGGGGATAAACAGCGGTTGCCCGCAAAGCAGCCTTCTGTCTCCTCTGTATGATGATGTAGCTGTACTATCCTGTTTAATTGTGTCAAGCGACTGTCAGATCTATAGCGCAGCCAGCCCTAGACGTGATCAGCGATTGGTGTACTGGAAATCCGCTTTTAGTCAATCCACTCACAACTGAGGTTGTTCCCTTTACGAGAAGGAAGAAGCTGATTAGGCTGACTCATCGTGCTAACCATTTGGAGCTGTCAGCAAGACATAGGGCCTGTCACCGAGTAGGGTCCTTCGGATTTACACGGCTATGATAAGGCCAATTATATCTTATGCATCGGTTGTCTGGTGAAATAAGCTCTCACGAAAATACGCCATTGCTGCTTTTACCGGACTCCAAAGGACGATCTGTCGTGGCTGCATGGGACTTTCTTTAGTACGCCTGGCTCCGTTCCAGACGCATTGCTGCATAAAAATACGAAATCGACTTCTCATGTGCCCAAGACTAAGCCAGAACCTGAGCCAGGAAAGGAATGTAGTCGGGTCTTCGCGGATGGCTCCAAAACCGATATAGTATACGGCGCTGGTGTCTTTCAGGAGGATGCCGGCATTAGATTTCATTTTTCGTTAGGAAAACTTGAGTCTATCTTTCAAGCGGAGATATATGCAACCCTGATGGCAACGAACTAGTATATTGTAAAGAATCGGTTGAGGGGCGAAGTATTTACATCTGTAGCGACAGCCTCTCACAGATTCCAAGCTAGTGCAACACTCGACTGAACGCATTTGGGAGGCTAAATTTACAGAGTATTGTCTGGGTCTCAGATCACAATGGGATCACGGGAAACAAAATCGCCGATGAACTTACTAGGCAATGGTTAGAGGAGAGTTTTTCAGCACCCGAAGATATGTTAGGTCCGTCTGCGTCATCAGTTAGGATTTCCATTGACAGTTGGGGTCCATATGAGCACAACTGCAGACAGCATGACTCTTCAGGTTGCGAGCAGACCAAATGAATGCTTCTCGATGGCTTTAAGAAGTGAGCGGCTTCCTGTATCCCCTCAGTATGAAAAAGTGTGGATTGCTTATTAGCGCCGTGACGGGGCACTACACTTTTGGTTAGCACTTAAACGTGCTGGACATAAGTGATACAACATTCTGCGACGCTTCCTATGAAAGTGATGACATCATCGTGGATCACTACCTCTGTGAATTTTTGATTTATGCTCGCATGGGGCTGCGGCCATTCGGCGTTGGTGTTGGTATTGTACTCACTTTATCACTGAAGCGCTTACTCAGCTTTCTTCGAAAGACTGAACGATTCCATTAAAAGGAACTTACAAGAGGTACAATGGACTAGTTCTTTGTCGGAGTGCTCTGTTCCGACAGAAAAAAGTCTTCTCTTTTACTCATCGGCATCCGATTTAAGTAGCTTACAAAAGGAGGATACAGAAAGTAGACATCTATCTACCGAAAAGTGAATTGATTTCATATCACAAGCTCTCTGAATGTTGCAAGCATATCAACATGTCAAATGGATACCGTCTCTGTAAAAGTATATGCCCACTGTATGTGAAAGGTTTGATTCAAATTTATGAGGAGGCCTCACTCCTCAAAGGCCCCAAAATACAACATTCGAGGGGGCATTCATGATATTGGCATTCCCTGACCAGATGGACTAGTTTCAATAGCAGAGCGCTGCGTGGAAGCTGCCATCGACTTATTGAAATCAAAGTTTGCCGATAAGTTGATGGACCTGTAACTGACCATGAAAATCGTGAGATTTTTTGTCAATTTAAGGATCCAAGAAGCTCAAGAAGACAATCGTTATTTAGATGGAAGCAGCCTCTACTTTCCTACGAAAATGAGTCATGAAGAGTCACATCATAGCAGTTGCTCTATAGAGTTCATGCCTTACATTCACCGATATAACAGCCACATATGGGCGATATTTTTTTTATTATTTCCATTGATACATCTGGGAAATGTGTCATTTTAAAGGTGCCAGATACCTGAAAGCATTTCCATGCGACAGGGTACCTAACGATCTTCACAAACCCATACCTTGGTCGCCTTCAAAGATCGAATAAATGAATTTCTCCAGCGACAGTATGCCAAAGACAGGCAATTAAGCCATCATAGATCAAACCTCTTGAGCTTAGTCCACTTCACTCAATCAGCACACATTCACTTCCTGTGTGTACACACTCGTACTCGTACATCTCTCATCTCTCATCACTCTTACTTGGCTAATTTGAAATCCGCCTAAGCACCTGATGCTTTCTTTTCTACTCTAACAACTTTAAAGATCACCATTAGGCAACTTCAATTAAACAATCAATTAACACAAAGTGTGCAAACAACTTAAACAAAAAAACAAATACGTTATTAGGAAAAGAAAAACACTTATCAGTCATTCTCCATCATCAACTTGAGTTAGCAACAAAATTTCTGCATCTTCAAGACCATACTCTTGGGGATACCATCGACGGATATATCTATCATTTGACCAGCAGACACTATCGTGGACCAGAAGCGCATGCAGAAACACCTGAAGAACTGGTAGCTAAAATTCACCAATCACCAATTAAATATCGATTTCACTTTACGGATGATCTTGCTGCTGGCCAGATATTCGCATCCGTACTTTGGGCAATGGCGATTGTTTTGAAGGTATCTTCAGTACGACTATATGCTGTCTGTTTTTTGGTCAATTTTTATTTGTCTACACGAGTGCTCGTATTTGACGATCGACCAGTTTTCGCATGAATTTTAGATCGTGCAAAATGTCTTGGTCTGGCGATCTTTTGGTGATCCATTGATCAAGCGGACCGGCGGCATACGAGTATATGCCCAACCAAGTCAAGTAGCATGAAAACAAAATTATCCAGATTTAGAGGTACGGATACGGGTATGACTTAAAGCCTAAGGAGGAAAAGTTTTCACTATCAATCGAGAGAGTGGATTGGCAAGAATGCACCATCATCAACGTCTTCCTCAGGCTGTAGATACGAAGATATATATTTTTTTTTCTTTTATTTATTTACATTCTTCAACGGACAGATTTTGATCCGTAGTCGCTGTTGTTTGTTGAGAAGGAATGGACAGGGTATAGGAGATAGATTGCGGATGGTGGATGGTGGATGGCGGATAGCGGATGGCGGATGGCGGATGGCGGATGGTGTATCACGTACCGCAACTTGATCTATTAGATTGTTGTTTTTACGGTGCGTACAGTAGATAATAAAACATTAATGCGACTGGATCGTTTGGTGTTACTGGGACATCTACCATCTACCATCTAACATTCAGCATCAACATCAGCATCACCACATTAGTCCAAGTCATCGTTGATTGGATGGTGTGCACGGTAGTTGACAAGTTTACGAGTTGTAGACTTGAAAATTACCACAAATGGATTGACGATTAAGTGGAATTTTCACAGAATCCGGGTCAAATACCACACAAAGGATGACAACCGCATCAAAGATACGACTACAAGAGATACAAATCAAGTTAAATACGAAATATGTAGTGTGAGTAGTATCCGTAGACGATTTAGAAATCTTGCTGATTGCATGGCCACCATGAACATCACTTGTCACATCACATCTCGCACCATTATCCATTCAATCTGAGTACGAGTACGAGTATGAGTACGAGTATGAGCACGAGTACGAGTACCAAGCACTAAGTATATCACCAGGTCTTACCTAGTGCTATGAAGTTTGCTATTCCAACGAAAGAAAGTCAATGTGTCTTGTGTTGAACGTTCTCCATGAAGCTGTTGGTATATCTGTTAGATGTTTACCATGGAGTGACACTATTGTCGAGGTATTATGGCGATGGCATACTTGGCACTTGGCACTTGGCACTTGGCACTTGGCACTTAGCTCTTAACTCTTACTCGTAACTTGAAGTTCTGAGCTCTTGGCACTTGCGCTATTTATGCAGTTCACAAAAAGACGACAAAAAGAAGATTCTTGATTACACAAGCCAGTCAACCACACAAACACAATCACATTTACTCGCAAGTCTCAACTAGTCACTCTGTTGTTTGCATGGCAAATAAATTTCATAAGTCCGATCACGATTTTTTGGGTTATTTTCGTTTTAGTGTCTCTTATGCAGAGTTTTGTTTTCTTTTCGTTTTGTGAGATTTTCGACCCAGATTCTTGGCCGAAATGGGGTCTTGGGAACAAAGTCAACAAAGAGTAGCAAAAAAAAAAAAACAAACAAAAAAAGCAAAAAATATTCAACACAATTCCTACCTTTCGTTTTCGATATTATAAAATAAAATTTCCACCAATAAGAGCACTTGATTCGATTAAAATCGCGTTCACTTTAGAAATGTATCTGCGTATCCTTTAATATCCAATAAAACACTGGCAGATTGCAAGAGTAATCCCAATGGAACGATGAACTTTTACCAACTGATCGCTGCGTCTAGCAAGACTCAGTTTATAGCTGCCGCCGAAAAAACAACCGATGTACCGTCAAGGCCCGCAAAATGTACCCCCATTCGAATATCTTTATGGTGATGTTTTTCCAACGAACCTTCGAACTATCTTTGGCCATCCACAGAGTCGTTCAAACTTGTTGGCTTTTGTTGGAACTTCATGGATGTACTGCAGCTGAATATGTTCGGTATGATCGATTGGTTGGAAGTTTTTTTTTGTACTCGTATATGTTGTGATAGTGTGCTGCATTTGTATCGCGTATCTTTTGCAAGAAAAGATGAGGTTTTCGAATAGATTCAACTCCGGCCGGCATGGTGGTTGTGTGGTAGTTGTTTTAGTTGGCTTCACTTAGAATGGGAGGCATAGGTAATTACATTGCATTTGGATGCTGAAGTTGTTGCTTGTGCTACTGTTTAGCTGGAGCCTAGCATATGCATCTTTAAGAGGGTGGGTTATATAATGCGGTTCATTATGCTCTATCGAGTTGAGAAATAATTTCTATTGGTTTTGGTTTGATTTTTCCTTCTTTTTTTTTGTTTGGTAATAGGATTAGTTCTGTCACGCGATTAATACGAGTGCATACCACCATAAACCCGAGTAGATGGATGGATGAAGATATGTTGTTGATGGAAGATATTCTATCTTTTAAAATAGATAATTTTATTCATACGGCTATGAGGTGATAGAGATCTTGGTGACTTGTGACGCGCTTGCTTGTAGAAAATTGTTTTTATTTTTCCTATTGTTCAGTCGGATTTATGTGCAAGCAAATCAGCACCTGAGCTTACATTTGTTTTTCTAATGCGTTATGTAAGTGAATAAGTTGACGGGTTAGCAAAGATTTTGTTAAAGTGAGTTTCCAGAGAATTACAAGTACTGTTAGGTATCTGTTGTCGCTATTGAAGAGAATGTCGTCAGATTGTTTAATTAAGAAATTATGTACACGCAGATATGCTGGTTGCATTTTGATGAGTATCTGCGTCCGATATGAAGCCAGTGAATAACTATCTGTATAGGTAAGGAAGACGACTATGTGATATACTTACGGTTCTGTGCTTCAAAATGTGCATAATATTTGCAGATACGGTTTTAGGGATCCGGATTTCACTTGGAATAAATTGTCACTACTAATATGAACTATATTCACATTAGTGAAAGTCTGGCTAACATAGAGACGTCCGATTTAAGAGGGGACAGTAGAGTCAAAGATATTGCTTCCGTCTTTATGAAATTGCAAATTTCACTCTTCATTATATTTGTCGTATCCTTCTATGCGAAACGAGATCGATGGTTTGGTAATATCTGCTGCTATCTCTTGGCGACCTTAATAGCGTGAGAATTGTCTGCCCGATTCTCGAGTCTCAGGTTCCGGAATATTATAACGTTGGAGTGAGCCTCATTTAAGGAAATTTTTCGGTGATCCTCGTAAAGTAGGTTAGGTTAGATTAAACAGAGGTGTGATGGATATGCTATCACACAGACACTAGGCACCAAAACGGGCCCATCGTGGTACCAATTGAATTTGTCTTCAAACGGCAAAAACCTAAACAATCGCCCTGGTTTTCTTGCAAAAACCAAGAAGGCCTTTGAAGTTCGGACCGTCTATTTCCTCCAGGTTTTCGAAAAAGTATTTCCCTAAAAACTTTCTTCGACTACGCGATGTTGCCCCGCATTCACACAGTATGTGTGTTACGTCCCCAACAGCTTGCAGTTCACCGCAGTATGTGCAGATATCCGTATCTGACAATTTGAGTCTTTTTGCATGCTGCCGCAGGAAAAAGTAGTCCTAAGCATACCCCTGTTTAATATTAATTTTAATTTAATTTTGGTGGGGGCGGAAGCCCACATTTATTCGGCTTAATACAAGCTAAAACTTAAAATTAAACTTAAACTAAAACTTAAAACTAAGGTTGGTTAGAGTGGTGAAAGAGAACGGATTTGAGGTAGGAAGTGGTGCGGTGGAAGTCAAAGACGCTAGGGCTTGAATTAACTTTTCGTAGCATACGGGAGATTGGTTCGTTCGCTCCATAGGAGGTGTGGTGGGTTGGGAGATAGTATAGACGAGGGTTAGTGTTGAGGAAAATAGAGTTGTGAAGGGACGCGAATTCAACGTGACCTGAAAGGAGTCGATGAATGAAGAGAAAGTCGGCTGCATCTCTGCGTTCCTCAAGGGTATTTAGGTTAATAAGGTGGAGACGGTTTTGGTAGGGGAGCAGAGTAAAAGGATCATCCCAGGGCAAACCTCGAAGAGCGAATCGAAGAAAACGGCGCTGGATGCTTTCGATTCTCGAGATATGAACGCGATGATATGGAGACCATACTTGACTGGCGTACTCTAGGAGGGGACGAACAAAGGTAATATAGAGGGACCTGGTCACGTATGGGTTGGTGAATTCTTTGGACCATCGTTTTACAAAACCTAGTGCAGAGTTGGCTTTAAGGATTATACCATCCATATGTAAACGGAACTTGAGCTCCCTATCACACAAAATGCCGAGGTCGCGAAGAGATTGAACGGACTAGATAGGTTGGGAGTGGAGAAGGTAGAGCCGGGGAGGAGATTGGTGCCGCTTATGTGAAAAGGTGATGGATTGGCATTTGGTGATATTAAGTTCCAAACAATTTTTCAGGTACCAGATCGAAAAACTATCAAGGTCTTGTTGAAGGAGGAAGGAGTCATGAGGAGAGGAAATGGTTTTGAAAAATATGGTATCGTCGGCGTAAAGGGAGATAGACGAGTGTTTGATGATCCTTTCGAGATCATTTATGGTTAATATAAAGAGAAGGGAACCGAGGTGACTGCCTTGAGGAACTCCAGAGGTGGCCAAAAATGGAGCGGAGTGGGCTGACCTAAACCGAACACTGTAAAAACGGTTTTCGAGGTAAGATGAGAGATTTTATCGAAGGCTTTGCTAAAATCGGTTGCAACTACATCGACTTCGTTGCTGTTCTCTAGGGCAGAGTTGGCAAAGGATACGAATTGAACGAGATTTGTGGTGGTTGGCCTACTCTTTAGGAAGCCATGTTGTCTAGGAGAAATAAGTGATTTGCATTAGAAGCTTAGAACTTCGTACAAAATACTTTCGAGGAGTTTGGGTATATGGGAGAGTTTAGCGATTGGACCATAATTTGTTATTTCGTTCTTTGATCCTTTTTTATGGATCGGGGTTATGAAGGAGGTTTTCCAAACCTGAGGAAATTCTCCTTGTAAAAGGGATAGACGAAAGAGATCAGAAAGGGCAAGGGAAAGAGACGAAGAACATTTTTTAAGAAATATGGCAGGGAGGCCATCTGGACCGGGTGTAAATTCGTCATTGAGTTGGTGTAATTTATATTCGATATAAGAGGCTTGTGTGGAACATTGGGAATCAGTGGATTAGAGGATTGGTGTGTAAGGGCTTTGTGTCGGTTAAGTGAGGAGGGGGGACTACAATTGGGGAACAAGTTCGTTTTAAAGCTCCAGTTATGATCGGGATTAGAGCTTCGTTTTTTGTTAGCGTGCTTTTTAGTTGGAAGGGGTTTGGGAGCGGTCTTTTTTTAAGCTTATCGTTACGTTTGTTTTTAAAATTTTGGTTGTCGTCGACAAGTGGGTTTTCTCGTTCCTCAGAGCATTTGGTGATACTTATCTTCTCAGGTTTAGTGGCCTTACCAGGGGAAGTAGGGAACAACCACGAATATTTGGTTGGGATGTTGATTTTGAAGCTGCAGGAACTATTGGAGTCATCAGGGGAAATCATCTCACACTCGCTAATGGTGATGGCATAATTTCGGTGAAAGAAATTCCGCAGCCAAGAAACGTCAGCGTGTTGAGGAGCCCCTTCAACGTAGAGTGCTGTATGGTTACCCTCTTTCAGCTTTTCCATTCGGAGGGGGTCCATGAAGTTCCGAATTGTTTGAGCAGTTTGCGTGGGGCGTTGACGGGCGGGATAGGCAGCGCGGTTTCGGTTTCCGTTGTTAGGGCGGCGGGAGCAGTATTTGAAAATGACTCCGTGTCTACTAATTCATTATGAATTGAGACATTGTACGGAGAACTAGCTTGGAATTGAATTTGATCGGGGATTCCATCGATTTTGTGGAAGCCAATCTCACGTCTTTACCGATTTCGGCAATGGTCAACCGAGTTGCTATGAGTTGCTCGCTGACGTCTATTATTTTTAGGGTTAGGTAATCGAGCGTAGAGTCTGATGGATGCGGGGTGGGATGTATTGTTTTGGAGGAGGATTGAAAAGGCAAGTCGAGATCAGTACGGAGAAGATTGATAGAGTCGTTTATGTGTGTGAGTACGTTGGATTTAAGGAGGCTGGCAAAATTTGTTTTGAGGAATGCTTTTAATCCATCGAAGTGATATTTGATCACTTCGCTCTCGTTGTCGTGATGAGATTGATTTTTGGACAAATGGTGGATCGCTGTCAGTTGCTTTTCGATCATTCTTCCTGTGGACTTGTAAGATTCCACATTACTGTCAATGCAGTTTACTGAGTCTTCGATCTTCTCTATTCTGTCGAGAATAGTTCTGCTAATACGAGGGCGGGTCAATAAGTCCGTGACTTTTGGATTAAAACAGATTTTTTGATAACAAAATAATTTTATTTTTCAACATAGTCTCCTTTGAGCTCTATACACTTTGTCCAACGCTTCTCCAATTTTTTTATCCCTTCCAAAAAAATTGATTTGTCGAGGTCCTCAAAATGACGAGGTGACTTCATCATTGGAGTCAAATCTTTTTCCACCAAGCCATTTCTTCAGGTTTGGGAGCAAGAAGTAGTCGCTCGGAGCCAAATCTGGAGAATAGGGTGGATGAGGGAGCAATTCATAGCCCAATTCATGGATTTTTGCCATGGCAACTGCACATGTGTGCACCCTTGCATTGTCTTGGTGGAAAAGAACTTTTTTCTTGGCCAAATGAGGTCGTTTTTTTTTCAAATCGTCATTGAATCGGTCCAATAAGTTGGCATAATATTCCCCATTGATTGTTCTTCCCTTTTGAAGGTAGTCAATGTGGATTATCCCGCGTGCATCCCAAAAAACAGTCGCCATAACTTTATTGGCTGACAAACCCACCTTGGCCTTCTTTGGCGCCGATTCACCCTTAGAAACCCACTGTTTTGACTGTTGTTTGTTCTCTGGTGTGTTGTGATGGATCCATGTTTCGTCCACGGTTACAAAACGGCGCAAAAACTCCTCCATATTGCGATTAAACAACGCCAAACCTTCCTGTGAAGTTGTTACACGATTGCGTTTGTGGTCGACTGTGAGCAAACGCGGCACCCATCTTGCGGAAAGCTTTCTCATGCCCAAGTGATCATTCAAAATTGAAACCACTGAGCCATGCGAGATCCCTACGGCTTCCACAATCTCTCGCACTTTCAATCTTCGGTCGGCCAACACCATATCGTGAATTTTTTCGATTGTTTCGGGTGTAGAGACCTCAACTGGGCGTCCAGGACGTTCGGCATCTTCAGTGCTTGTACGGCCAAAACGAAATTCAGTAAACCACTTTTTTACCATTGAAATCGATGGTGCAGAGTCCCCATAGTATTTATCAAGCTTAGCCTTGGTCTCGGTAATGGTTTTTTTTCGCAAGAAATAATGCTTAATAAGCACACGAAATTCACTTTTTTCCATTTTCTCCTCAAATTAGTGAGTAGTCTGATAAAAATAGCTGTCAAACACAAACTAACTGACACAGCAAGTTTAAATTTTGACAGGAGTCAACTGACAGATGCCTGTTGACAGGAGCAGTGTTGCTGTTTCAGTAAAGAGGTCAGAAATTCAAAAATGCACGGAATTATTGACCCACCCTCGTATGATTTTTCTCGATTAGCATCGCATTAATAGACTCGTTGTTGCATTTAATTGCCAGCATAACGTGAGCCAAAGTGATCTCTTTGCACTCGTCGCAGTAAAAATTGAAGAGACTGCAGTACTCCTTGAGGTAGGTAATGGATCTCCGGGTAAGTCCGATGCATATGGCATAGAATGATTTTCCACAGCGACCATTGCAGGCTACCCATTCGGCGTTGGGGTCAACAATTGAGTACAAATCATTAGCACAGCACTTTTCCATTGTTTGTTTATTTGGGTTAATTAACCTTTGTTTGGGTTATTTATTTTTTTTTTGGGGGGGGGGGGGACAAAACTGGCACAGGTGAAACTAGGTCGACGAACAACGACGGGAAATATACTGAGTCGGCAGTTTACGGGGCTTTGAAGGAAAGCGGAAAAGTAACTGAATTCGGTATACAAGAGAAAAGAAAAACACGTCCGCACAGGTTGACAGTTAGACAAAGTTAACTTCCTACATCTTTTGATGTCAAAAAGCGGCCAAAGAGCCTTGGATATCCTCTGTCCTATAAGGCTTGACCACCTTAGGTTGGCAGTCCTTGTGATTTTTTCCTCGATAGTGCCCCTCACTATGCAAAGGGGTGGTTTGATATTGGCAACCTCACTATTGTCGAGTAGCCCTCCTTTTCTTGCAAGCTCGTTCGTTTGCTCATTTCCTTTAATACCGCAGTGTCCTGGTACCCAGCACAGTCTTACCCAATTCTGACTGCATAATGCCTTGAGCACTGTGCGACAACCCCTGACTGTATCAGAGTTGACATTGGTTGATTCCATTGCCTTGAGTGCGGCCTGGCTATCGATGTAGATAGCGATATTTCTTTCGGATACCGATCTCATCTGCATTAGCTCAGCCGCTCTGAGGACATCCAGAATCTCTCATTGAAAGACACTGCTTGCATTTAGTAGTCTTCTGAGAAGACACCAGAAGCTGTTCCTTCCTGTGTTTTTGAGCAATCTTTACTCATAAAAAGGTCATCAAAAATAATCATAAAGATCGTTCGAATTTCGGGAGTGGTAGCTGCCTAGGGATACACCACAATCCCTGCGTGCTTAAGCAAGGCAGTTGTAAAGAAACTGCGCAATAAATTTTTGTGAGGAATACACAATCTCTGCTCTGGGCAGCTCTCTTGATGGTTTGAGATCGAGTGTGGATGATTCACTTCTAGGTATCTCTAAATTTAGTTGTCCGAGTGTTTCGGAACTCAAAGCAGTGCGATTTCTTGATGCTTACCCTCGATTTTATAGTATTTCAAGTGACAAATATAATCGCTGTTTGGCAATCTACGTATCTTTCGAGAATATTGGATTCAGGCTGAGCCAAGCAACGGCCGAATGAATAGCTGAGAAATTTTGCTTAAAGATGCGTAAGTGTGAAGGTAGACTGAAATATGCAAACGTCGTGAGAAAAGTTCTTTTAACTGTTCTTGAAGTGGAAGTGGTCTTATTGAGAATGAGTTCGAGTTGTCTTCATTATTTTTTTTTTTTTAGCTTATTCACTTACTTACAAAGATGGCGCTACAGTTCGGGATGGAGCAGCGGCCCACCTACGAGTAGCATGCTCCTCCAGTTAGTGGGGTCCTTTGTCAGCTTCCTCCAGTTGCGCACACGACTTGGCTGAGGTCACCTTCCATTTGTGTTCGCCACCCAAGATGTCAACGTCTTCTCCTGCGTTGTCCCTTGGGTCGAGGTCGTGAACTTTCTGAACCAGAATGTTGGTGTCCATGTACTCAGGGTAACCTAGCCATCTAAACCGGGTTATCCGGGCTTTTCTGGCGAGGCCGGTATCGTTGTACAGCCCGTATAGTTCGCTGTTGAAATGTCTTCTCCATTCTCCATTCATGCAAACGGCACCGAAAATTACCCAAAGAACTTTTCTCTCGAAGCACCCGAGAGCATTTTCATCCTGAAACGTAAATCAGGAGTAGGATAATCAATGCCCTGTGCAATACAATATCTGTGTCGATGTTAGAGAAAGGATTTTACTACTCATCTGTCTTCTTAGCCCAAAAAAGCAGTGATTAGTAAGGGCGATTCTTCGCATGATTTCCGCACTAGTGTCGTAGTTTTAGTTGAAAGCGGAACTAAAGTCCTTTACTACTTCAAGTTTTAGCTGCCTATCATGACGCTTTGATAGGCGTAGCATATATTCGTAATTTGTTTCTTCTTAATTGACCGCTTAACCCATCTTTGCCGCTTCTGCTTCAATAGTCGCAAGCGCTCTAGTGGCTCCGGCAGCTTCACATTCGAGTGACTGAACAAATTTTTGGAACATGATGCCTCTGGAGCTAACTTGTGAGTTTCGCATAATTCTCCCAAGAGCAATGTTAAAAAAATCACATGCCAATGCATCGCCTTGTTTAAGTCTTTTTCTTAAACTGAAGGTCTCGATTACATAGTCGAATCAGCTCGGCAGGGATGCCGAAACTGAAACTGTTTATTTCATCTCTGTAGATGAGGCTTTGAAATCGATGGAGAGGTCTATCAATTTGGAACTCCTGCGTCTTTTCCGAGATTTGCCATAATGTGAAAATTTGATCTACGGATACGCTGGACTTTCATGACCTAAACCACACTGATAGAGGCCGGTCAGAAGGTTATTAGGCGTTTACATAATGCTGCGGATAGGATTTTATATGCAATATTGAGGAGATTTATTCCCCGGTAGTTGGTGCAGCTTAGTGGATCTCCATTCCTTAGGAACAGGCAAACAATGTTAGTTTTGGGGATGAGTTTGAATTTGGTGGAGTCTGACGCCTCCAATTTATTTCGCTCAGGTTAAAATCAAAAAGGGAGAGATTTGAGTTTACGGAACATGCAGGAGATTGCTTCATTGGAAGCATGAGAGGTGCGGTGGGTTGAAATATAGAAAAGACGAGGACAGAGTAAATTATGAGGGTTAGAGTTGAAGGAAATAGAATTGTAAAGGGCAGCGCAATCCACAGAACCAGAGAACAGTCGATGAATGAAAAGAATATCTACATCGCGATTGGGGGGTAAGATAAAGTGGGCATCCCAGGGTATTCCACGAAGGGCAAATCGAAGAAAACGACGTTGAGTGTTCTCGATTCGGGATATATGAACTCGTTGAAATGGGGACCACACTTGGCTGGCATATTCGAGAAGGACCGGACAAGGGTAATGGAAAGTGATCTTGTCACATAAGGATTGCAAATTTCTTTAGATCATCGTTTGATAAAACCGAGCGATGAGTTGGCTTTAAGAATTATCTCATCAATATGCGAACGGAAGTTTAACTCTCTATCGTATAATATTCCAAGGGCGCGAAGGGATTGAACCTGGGCTACAGGTTAGTCATGCAGAAAATAAAGTCGAGGGGGAGATTGATTGGACTTACGAGACAAAGTTATAGATTGGCATTTGGAGACATTAAGATCAAAGTAATTTTTCATACACCAAGTGGAAAACCTATCGAGGTCTTCTTGAAGGAGAATAGAGTCTTGGGCTGAAGAAATACTATAGTCTTGGAGAACTTAGTGTCATCGGCGTAAATGGATAGGGAGCAGTGTTTAATAATCCTGTCAAAATCGATTATACTTAAAATGAAAAAGAGGGGATCCAGATGGCTGCCTTGCGGGGCACCAGAAGAGGCTAAAAACGGGGTTGAGAAGACCGACCTAAAGCGAACGCTATAACAGCGGCTCTCCAGATAAGAAGATATCCATTTTAACAATATGGGGTCAAAACCGAGGGAAGACAATTTGAAAAGGATCAGTTGATGTGATATTTTATCGAAGGCCTTAGCGAAATCTGTAGCAATATCATCAATTTCGTTGCCATTTTCTAGGGCTGAAAGGGCAAAGGATACGAATTCAACTAAATTTTAGTAGTTGATCTACCTTTCAGAAATCAATGCTGACTGGGTTATGAGTTAATGTTTGTTCAATATCTCATCAACACCTTTTGATTTTAATAGCTCGGCAGTTAAGCCTTCGGGCCCAGCCGCTTTGTTAGATTTAAGATCGATGCTGGTGGCATCGCATTCCTCAGGAATGGAAAGTCGATCAGAAAAGAAAAAGTCGACCTTGAACTTCCTCAGAATGGTTCGCTGACTTTGGTTTACTACGGACACCTGTATCTGCACCTCGGCTACAACGAAATAATGGTCAGCGTCGATGTTAGCTGGTCAGAAAGTCCGGGCATCTAAATCACAGGAGGAGTGCCTTGTTTCGATAGCAATATGATCAATTTGGTTGACGATTTATTGATCCGTAGTCAGCCAGGTCCCTTTATGTATATCAAGCTATGCCTGTGAGTGTTTTCGGAGATAATGGCATGGAGGCTGTACTTCTTCACTGTATTACCAAAGATACCCTCCTTGCCCAACTTGGCATAAAAATCACCAAGGATTTAGTTTGCAAATTTTGTTGTGTTAACGTTTTTTATTTTTTAATTTTAACTGAATTTTGAAATTGATGTATCGGAAGAGCACATTTGGCATATTTTAGTGTTTTTACTCCTGAAAAACTAGAATCGAAGTGAAGCCCCAAGAGACATCCAAAATGTGTAGGAGGAGGGTGTTCTAAGCGAGTCCCAATGTCAGCGTTGGTTTGCAAAGTTTAGAAATGGCAATTTTGACCTAAAGGACGAATATCGTTCGGGTAGGCTAGAAGAGCTACACGATGAGATTATGAAGTCCAACCGTTGTTTCGGTTGGGGAACTCAACGTAAACTATATGACCATCCATTGATACCTAACAAATATATGAAAAGTCATAGAGTTATGGTAATGGGTGCTACCTATGGCAAAATAAAATTCAGAAAAGAGTCGAAGCTTGCATTACGCTTCTGTCGCGCCACAATTGAACCGGATCGATACCGGAAATGAAAAGGGGGTTCTTTACAATAACATTAAATGTCGCCCGTAATGGCTTAGTCCAGAAGAGAGATCAACACGAAATCCCAGAGATGGACTTCACCCGATCAAGGTGTTATTGTCAGTATGGTGGGATGCTGATGGTATAATCCATTTTGAGTTGTTACCTCGTAAACAGACCATCACCGCAGAAGTTTACAATCAACTATTAACAAACGTCCAGGTCTGGTTAATCGAAGGAGTATTCTATTCCATCAGGATAACGCTCGCCCCCATGCAGTTTGGAACACATGCACACACTTACAAGAGTTCTATTGGGAAAAATGGGGATCCGTTTTATTCTCCAGATCTAGGAGCTTCAGATTTCCACTTGCTCCGAAGTCTTCTTTGATGGAGACAATTTTCGATCTCGAGATGATGTCCTAGAGGCTAATGGAGCATTTTGTTCTCCAAAACCAAACAATTTTTTTAGTGACGGCATTAAGAAGTTGCGTGAAAGGTGGGCAGAAACTGTTGTCTAAAAAAGTAAATTACATTGATGGCTAAATTTTTGCATTTGGTGCAAATTAATTAACATTAAACAGTCATTCAAAAACCGTGCAATAAATACTAAAAATATGTTACACATTTAGGGCATTGCTCATGGGTTTTGTCGAAGGCCTTTATGCAAGTTATAATCAGGCGTTCACTTACATGTCTGAAACTCAAGAATTCATCCCTAAGTCTTCCTTTCTGATGAATCCGCATTCGAATAAACACTGCGCCTGATGTCCTTGTCGCGCCGATTATCTGTAACATTTCCCAATAATTAAATTTGCGAATAATTTGAATTTTTAAGCTAGAGAAAAATAGTTCTCGACCGGCACTGGAAAGTAATGGCATTCTGCGCTCCATGGGTAGAATTTTATGTGGATTTCAAATTTGTCACCTTAAGGCACTTGAGTGCGTCGAATCTTCAATGGGACGAATCTACTTTCGCACTCGTGTAGTAGCAAGAGTACTTAAAGATCTCAACATACATAAATCCGCTGGTCCAGATGGTATACCTCCCCTTCTTCTGAAGAGGTGTTGTTCTTTGTTGGCAAAACCACTGCGTAAGCTTTTTCGTCAATCCTATTCTTTAGGACTCTTTCCGAGCAGATACAAAACAGAATTTGCCCAGCCCGTCCCTTAAAAAGGCGAATCAACAGGTCCACTGGTGATTTGGTAGTTGCACTTGATATTTCTAAGGTATTTGACAGAGTTTGGCATCAGGCTCTTTTGTCGAAAATGCGTGCTCTTGGGATCGATGACTCTCTTCTTCAATGAATTAGAAATTACCTTTCGGAACGCTCAATTCAAGTTGTCTTGGATGGTTTCAAGTCTGATATTCTCAAAATAAATGGTGTGCCCCAGGGCTCCGTTCTGTCTCCGACACTCTTTTTAATTTTCATCAACTATACCTTGTCTGCTACCTCTAATCCAATATATTGCTTTGCTGATGACAGTGCTCTCTACTTTTCATATTCGTTTCCGGACTCACGCCCCTGCTCTTCATTAAATTCCGATATCAGCATAACCAATTCGGGAACTATCTACCGAGTAGAATTTAATGCTTCCAAAACTCAATGCTGTTTGCTCTCATTAAAGCGGAATCTAAATACCCAGCCATTATCCATGAATTGCACTTGCATCGTCGAAACCGATAAACTTTCCACTCACGGTATGTGTGTCAGTGACAACCTACGTTGGAATGACCACATATTCGGTGTTGTAAAAAAATGCTGCTAAATATCTAGGTTTCCTCAAGCGATGTAAGAAATATTTTACTTCCTCTGATCTGGCCACAATATATAAGGCATTCATCCGCCCAAAATTGGAATACAATGCTCATATCTGGTCAGGTGCTCCTAAAACATCTCTGCACCTGTTAGATAGGATTCAAAACCATGCGAAAAAACTCATTGGTGATACTAATATCAGTCAATTAATTGACACCCTCGAGCACCGACGTAATGTCTCCTGCCTCACTTTATTTTATCGCTATTTCCACCAGCAGTGCTACATTGAAATCGTCAGGGGCATTCCGCCCATTTAAAATTTAAACTTTGAACCGTAACACCCGTCTCGCTATGAATGCTCATCAGTATACCCTCAAGCCCATTTTCGGGCGTACTCTAAAATATCGTGATTCTTTCCTAAGCCGTACAACTAGCTTATGGAATGCACTGTCGATCTCTGTGTTTCGTGGTCGTTATAACTTACAAACATTTAAAAACAATGTACACCGGTACCTGTCCTTTCTTCCTCCCTAAATTTACTTCGCCAGCGCTGTGTACGAACATTTTAAGGGTACAAAACTCCCTTGAGCGCGCGCTCATTATAAAAAAAAAATAAATGCACATGTCTGTTCCCAAAAAACGACCAGTTTCGTGATGTGTTTGATAGATCAAATATTGACGTTATCTGGTTGGATAATTATGATGACGGTAGCGATATTGGCAGCAGAGTTTGCCTCTTAAGATACATAATCTTTACCGCAAACAAAATAAGTCGCGACGGTGGTAGTGTATCACTTTACGTGAAGGAATAATGTGTAAGCTTAGGCGTTCTTCGACCAAAAACTGTGTAAACAGTGAAATTGATTTCGTTTTCATAGACGTTATTGGTATCGAAAGTAAACTGCTTATCTGCATGGTTTATAGACCAAATCGGAATGTTAACATTTCAACCCAAAAAAATATTTTAAATAACTTATGCCTCACCTCTTCTAACGTCGTTTTATTTTAATAGTGACTTTCTGCAAGAGCAAAGCTTGGTTGATATTGTAATATGAGTATGATTAATTTAACATCGGTTAATACTACAAGCTCTACGAATTTCTCCGGATGCTTCAGTTCTTCGTTGCTGGACTTATTCCTGGTAAGTGAAAACGGCAAGGTACCCTTTTACTGTCAGCACCCGCTTATTCGAAGCACGATATTATTTATCTGACTTATAACTTCTATTTAATTTTATCTGTAAGTAGTTAGCAGTTTATACTCGTAGATTTCAAAAACATCGATATAGTGATTCTAGAAGAACACTGCCGAGGTATTAGTTGGGACGCCAGTTTTCGCATGTCAACTTCAAATTAACATTTTTCAACCAAAATGTTTTCAATATCTTTAGTAGACATGTCGTCCTGAAAATGAAAATCGATCGACTAACCAACCATGGTTGAGTCACCAAATACGAATGCTGGAAACGTTTTCGTCTTGATGAATTTCGATCAAATTACTGCCATCTGCGAAATAAAGTTGTTTTAGAGATACAAAGAGTCTAAGTCCCGCATTTTTTCTAATCGTCTTAGTCCATAGCTAGAAGCCGAAATCTTTGGGCGAATATTGGGAATCGGCAATTCGTTACAGTCTTAAATTCCCCAATACCGCAATCTCAAGAGATTCCTTTTGATTACATTGCACCATCTAACAGCTTTGATTTTAGAGCAATAGAGAGTTCTGGCGTAGTTGAAAGTCTGCTTTCAATTAAATCTCACACCCCTGGGCTTGATCAAATCCATCCGACTTTCCTAAAAATAATTTTGCCTGTCGTACTTCCCTACTTAGCATATATTTTAAATACCATGGGTGAGTATCCTGACCAGTGGAAACTAGCTACAATTTCACAAAAATTTTAAAGGCCAATTTCTGTTTTATCTTTTCTGTCTCAGGTGTTTGAAGAATCTCACAACAAAATAGAAATTTCATCAGAATCAACAATACATTAACTTGTAACCAATTTGGCTTTCGTAAAAAATCATAGCTGTATCACATCATTAATAAATGTCACCGAAGATTTAAGGATATACTCGTCCATATAAGTTTGTTAGTGCTGCTAGACTTTTCAAAGGCAGTCGACTCTCTGGATCACCATGTATTTTGCGACAAACAAACTTTCTTCGTACAATTTCTCTGTCGATGCAATAAAGCCTTTGTTCTCCTTTCAAACCAATAGAAAACAAGCAGTCAAAATAAATGGAAAATTCTCTGACTTTCAACTAGCAAGGGTGTTCCCCAGGGCTCAATTCGTGGACCTTTCTTGTTTTCAATTTATATAAATGAACTTCCTATCTCCATAAAATACTGTTCACTACAAATGTATGCTGATGATGACCAAATGCATATCAATAGCCTTTTTTGTTGGATTGAGTAGGGATACTCAAAGTCAATGGTGACCGTGAAAATTGTTCTCTTTGAACCCCAAAAATCTAAATATTTAGTTGTTTTGAGGAATCCTGTAGATCTTTCATACTTTCCTGGTGCCGTACTTAATCGCAATCTCACATGGGACGACCACATAAATCATATCGTCGGAAGGACCTATGGTGTACTTGGAACACTGTGGGCAGCCCAATACTTTACGCCAATAAAAACGCATTTCATGCTCCCAAAATTAGTCCTTCATACCCTTACTTGCGGTTGAGAAATTTACTGTAGCTGTAATTATGTAGATTAGCAAAAGAAAGCTGATTGTCGCCTTTAACAACAGGATTCGGTTCATTTTTATACAGCAAAGTAAGGATCACCCATCTATTGTATCATAGATATTCGTATTGTCTAATAAATTGTAGATTATTTCAGTTCTGACAAGTTTCTGCAATTTCCCATCCTCACTCTGCTGAATAGCATCCTGCTTTCATCAACGTGTTTCACAAAATCCAACAGACACCCTCAAACAGACTACAAAAAATAATCCATCCTCGCTTCTCATCTCTAACGTCAGAGCGTCAATTTTTAATTTATCCCATCGCGTTATGGAACTCAAACAAGATCTCGCAGTGTACTTACAAATTATTTCTCTCAGTTAAATCTTCCTTCCTTTTTAATGTATGTGAGCTTACAATATTATAGATTGTAAGATTTGAATATCTTAATGTGAATAAGAACGTATATCGTACTATGGTGATTGCTATAGGGAAAAGAATCATCCTTTATTCGGATGCGGATTTGTCATATGCGGCAGACCCAGACAAGAAGTCTTGAGCTTCCGATACATGAGCGAGTGTCTTATGATAATCCGCATCAAGGCTAAACTTACTTACGTAAGCCCAATATACGCTCATGCGCCTACGGAAGATAAGGACGACGCCACCAAAGAATATTTCTATGAGCTCCTCGACATGACATATGAGCAATGTCTGAAGTACGAGTATGACATTGGAAAGACTTCGGCACATTGACTTTGCGGCGGGACGAGATATTACTATAGCAAGCACAGGGTTTCCTCATCTCATTATACATACGGCGGTCTTAGGATCTTAAACGCTAAATCAAATTGATCATTTTGCGATAGTCGTAAGGCATGCCGCCAGTATTCTGGACGTCCGAACGTTCCGGGAAGACAACATTAACTCGGATTACCACCTAGTTGCAGCCAAGGTGCGAATGGGGATTTCCCGAGTGCCACAACAAAGAAGAACTACTGTGAGAAGATATAACGTAGAAAAGCTGCAATCGCAAGAGACCCCTACAATCTTCGTCGAACACGTATCCCGAAATCTCTCAGCAACTCCTATGCCGTAAGCATGAAGTACTAAAGACCAGTGGGGAAGCTGCCAACGTGTCATCAGAAACGCCGCATCTGATGTACTGGGTTTCATATGACCACCACTAAGAAATCACAGGTTTGATGAAGAATGTCGGCAAGCACATGCACAAGAAACAAACACACCGACGCCGTAATAAAGAACGAGAGGCTCTCGTGATCTCTACGAGCAGAAACGACGGGAAGAACATCGCCTTTTCCAGAAGAAGAAAAAAGAGCACGAGAAGCGCGTGATTGAGAGGAATTACGTATGGAAGTTTTACTAACAGAACCTACGGAAACCTGTAAAGATGAGGATGGAAACCTTGTAGTGGAGTCAGAGTCGATGTTGGGAATATGGAAACACTTTTTCTGCAGACTGCATCACGGCGAAGAAGCCCAACATCCCGCCGTCAGGTTGAATTCAGCATTCTGCTTAGACGATGATTGAAAAAAACTCAATATGACCAAAAAACCAAAACACCTAACCAATACAATGATATAGCAATATCTAAGCTGAAAACCAACAAAGCAGTTGGACCTGACGCCTTACCGGCCAAGGTATTCCAAGCTGCTGGAAAAGACTTTGTGGAGAGCATACACCAGTTCATTTCCCAGATCTGATCAGAAAAGTGTATGCCTGATGGATTGAATCTCAGTATCGCCCGATTGACACAAAAGAAGACCTCCTCAACTGCGTCAACTATAGATGCATACAAGATGTTATCTGCCATATTGTGTGAACGTCTGGAACCCTTCGCCAATGACCTGATTGGTCCCTATTAGTGCGGTTCTAGGCCAGGAAAGTCCAGAATCGACCAAATCTTCATACTCCGGGAGATCCTGGGAAAAACTCAAGAAGACCAAATCGATATCCACCACGTTTTCATCAATTTTAAGGCCGCATATGACAGCATTTAGAGACGAGCTATATGGAGTCAGGTCTGTCAGAATGAGGATTGAGAACGCTTGCTGCTCCGCCAAGGTTGATAACGACTTAATCGAGACATTTGATGTCAAAAAAGGTTTCAGATAAGGTGACGCGTTGACGTGTGACTTTTTTAACATTATACTTGACAGAATTGTGGGGAACTTACAAAGTCTGAACAGCTACTAGCGTACGCCAGGCTGTCACCGGTGCGGTCGCTTGTATTGAAGCTGCCAAAATGGTAAATGAGTGCAAAACCAAATATATGCTTTCAACAAGAAGGGACACACAATTTCGACGAATTGGGCAGAACGTCATAGTCGACAGCTATAATTACGAGCTAGTAAGAGACCTTGTCCACCTTGGCTTTACTATAAATTCTGCCAACATCCCCTCATCAGAAATAAAACAAAGAATCACTCTTGCCAATCGTTGTTTCCTTGAGCTTAGAAGGCAGTATCCCGCAAAGCTAAGGAGACTCTAAAATATAAGATCTTGATCATCCCAGTCCTACTTTATGACGCCGAAAGATGAACTATATCGAAAGCGAATGAAGATATCTTCAGTCGTTTCGAGAGAAATATGCTTCGAAAAATATTTTTGGTCACGTTTACAATACATTGATGGGCTTTGGAGGAGAAGATTCACTGACAAACTGTACGAGCTGTACAGCGACATCGACCTAGTGTAAAAACTGCGCATAAATCGCCTGAGATGACTAGGACATGTAGCGCAAATGGACACCAATGCTCCGACCCGCAGAGTCTTCGAATCTAATCCGGAGGGACAATATGGTAGACGGAAACCTAGTGACGAGTACAAGTAGAAGGAGACCTCAATCGACTTGGACTGCGCGACTGAAGATAGTTGGTTAAAGACCGGAGTAACTAGAGCCTGATGCCCAGGCTTACCCCGCATAGTCTCTTTCCGATTCAATACAACGATTCCCACGGTCTAAAAGCATGTCGAAAAGTATTTTAGATCTTCGGCTGGGATGTCTTCAGGACGTCGGTACAAGCCTTTCGGATGGCTTCTATGTCCACATAACGCTTTCTTTACGAAAGTCACACGGTGCCAAATTAGGTAAATATGGAGAGTGGTTGACAGTTAAAATGCGATTTTTATCCAAAAATTCGGTCACTAGTGTCGATCGATGAGATGGGGTATTTTAGTGCAACAAATGCCAATTTCCTTCTGCGCGATATTCTGGCCGAATGCAACAAATACGATGCCACAAACGCTTCAAAACACCAAGATAGAATTATTTATTAATTGTTTGGCTTGGTGGAACGAACTCTTTGTGGTCAATGCCCTTGGAATCGTAAAAGCAAATCAACATTGTCCTTACTTTTGACTTCTCCAAACGAGATTGTTTGGGTTTCGGCTTATCTGGCGCCTTTTACTCGGCACTCGGCACATATTGAAAATAAACGTTTCATTACCAGTCTCAATGATGTACAATAAGTTTTTGTTCTTTTTGGCCTTCGTGGTGATGTCCTTCGAATGGTGAATTCTGAGCAATTTTTGGTCGATGCTCATTTTTGTACCGATGACACAAACATCCCACCACTTCAGATGCAATAACTCCGCTTTTATTCGTCCAAATGTCATGAAGTTTTGACAGTACATCATTGAAAGATCTGCCTTTTCCGATAGATGATTTCATTAGAAATACATACTCGTATTTTTAGAAAATTCCTGCTTACTTTGGAACGGACTTTGTAGAACAGTCGAGAATTACCCGATCAATCCTAAATCTCTCGGCGGCTTATTTTGATCATTATTCTGAGAAATTACTCGTCCAGCAAATTTTTGCAAAAAGGACCAATGGTTTCGCCACTTGTATGGTACGTGGTGACGTCTTGTTGGAAATAAACATCGCGCACAAGTATATCCTCAAATTGAATGGTCGTTGTTCGATAGCGCAATCCATTCTGATCAACTGGCATACCCACTTAATTTTCGAATAGATAACGTTCAATGACTTCTTCTGCCCAAAAATCGCGCGAACCAATGACATATTGTAGATAAAGAGGTTTCTCGACCATCATTTTTAGATGGCTCAAGATGTCGCGATTGTGTTTATCAAGAAGGTCTGGAAGATGAAAATGTGCCTCGGCTAAATTCTTCATCTGTTTCATGCATATCTAATACCTTATTGGCCAAAATACAACTCTGCTGATGGCCGGCAGGCTGAAGTTCTTGCATCATTCAGTAGCTTTTTTGACAAGCAGCAAAATGGCGGACTATTCAAAATAGAACCAGTTATTGGAAAATGCTTAAGATGATAGTTGAGCAGTGAAAGAAATGGTCGACTCATTTCAGGACAATAAATAGCCAGATACGATTTAAGTTCCAAAATCTTCTATGTTGAAGGCAAAGGGACTTGAACCTGCTCGTCTTTAAGAGACAGCCCAAAGACGACAACCACTTCTTGTGATATATTGACTTATCTAGTAGCTGTTTCCTTATACTCATGTTCAAACATTCCCACTGTAGGCAATATGTACATAAATCTGTTACTTTTCTCATTATTAACACCCTACTGCCTTTCGTTTTTTTTTTTCTTTGGAAAAAACAGATCATTGTCATCCACAATCTGATCTTGTTGGCAAGTACAATTAAATATCATTGAGCACTTAACCTAATGAAAGAGGCTACAAAGAGTCTGAACAAAAACACAAAACAAAAACAAAAGAGTTGAGTAACGAACTTGATTAAAAACCATTGACTTACATTGCCCAGAATTGCTAATGGATCTCCTCAGCATGTAGTTACACCGAAAGTATCTAACCACAAATCAACGTATTTCGTATTTCAACATTGCCCAACATAAAAACAATTTTCGTACAATTGCTCAGCCTCAAAGGCGAAAATGTTAAGACTAATTACCCTTCTACCATCTGCACAGTAATTACTCCAACAGTGCCAAAAATTAAAAAATTAAAAAAAAAAAAACCAACCTCCAAACAACAATATCTTCACCACCATGGCATGGCTAATTGTTGCAACCAATGAAAACAGTCAAGATAATGTTCAACCTTCAGCAAGAGTTGTTGCTTATCAATTTTCCCAAATGCAGGCCGCCAAAAGGGCGTACGAATACTAAATCGCAAGGTGAATTCACTGTGTAAAATTAACAATCTTTCGTGCTCAGGTCTAGATACCTGAGTTCAAACAAAGCAAACAAAAACGTCTAACCAAGCTGAGGAGGCAGATGATATTTGATTGCGAAACAGTGCATCCAATTCTCCAACGTTTTCTGATAATGGAGTTTAGTGGCGAAGGCGACTATGATTTACTTACAAAACTTGTATCGCACCTGGAGACTGTTATATTGTGTGTGGTACTGAGATAGAGGTGGAGATGGAGATGAAGATGGAAATGGAGATGGAGCTGGAAATGCACTCTCGAGGCTTATGTGTTGGCTCACCTGTTTTAACCAGTGTTTTGCGTCATTGCAGCTAAAGAACAAAAACTTGATGTTTGTCTTTGGTTTAGATACTCGTACACATGCAATAGTAACCTGAACGAATTCGTCCCTCATGCCATCATCAGAGAAACACTTACGATGGCGTCAAATTGCACAACACTTCTCTGGGAGATTTGCCCTCACCACCGAGTTTAGTATTTGTCTTGTCGCTGTTGTTGTTGTCTTCTATCCATCTAGACGAAGGCAAGATACAGATACTTTCTTAAGTTAATTGGTAAGGTATTTAGCTAAGCTGCAGAGATTAACCATGGGAACATTCCCGTACTTAAAAATGATACGGGGACCGTTTTTGTTTTTTTTTTTTTGCATACGAACAGAATATCTCATACACATTTCCAAATACACCTTTTGGAGTCAAAGCCTTTCCCAAGGGTGGTGCAATCCCTGAGAGACTAACCACAGCCATGTACCCGTAGTTGGCAATGAGTGGATATATGAATTGTTACATCAATTAAGAGTTGACAGTGAAATGATGAATCAAATAGGATTATTGACTTCGTATAGCCGACAGCCGCCAACAAATAGCATGAACAACTGGCAAACGATTATTGATTCAAGATGGCAGCTTGTTAACCTACAACCTAAGGCTCTGGCAGCTTCAATAAGCATAAGTCAATGTTTTTGTTTCTAGTCGATTGGCGAATGTAAGAAGTGTTGTTGCTGTTGACCTTTAAGACTTAAACTATTTGCAGCCTATCGATCTGTGAAGAGTGCTACATTTGTGAATAGTTATTTTGGATTTTTTAAGGCCAATAAGTGTTTATTTTTATTAATTTGTCTATTACAGAGTGCTTAGCAACATAAATTTGTACAGGAAGTAACTGAAGATGGAAACATAACTGATTTTTTGTGTGGTAATCTTGAGTTGAGGTAAGGCTTTTAGCAATTCACAGCACACACTGAGTACTGGCTGTTTCTAGAGAAAATGACTTTTACATTTGATCATGTAGGAATTATTTGTGAAAGGCGAGCTTTTAATCAATCAATAAGAAGACGGTACAGACAGTTCTGGCAAGATAAGTTGGATAACCTGCTTCCGGATACACAACCATTGAGTACATCTTGAGAGTAACATTATCTAACCTTAGGATGTACATGCTTTCATTTGCTCTGGCTTGTGGGATATATAGCGTCAACAAAACGTCTCTGGAGATCTACATTTTTCCTGTCCAGGGCAGCCCACTCATTTTTTTTGATAAGTGGATTCCATTGCACGGTGTACATCGAATTGAGTTTGTCTTCGGATTCTAAGATATGACCAATTTACTGCCGATTTCACCTCCGTATTTTGACGTCTATTGATTCTGGGACCATTTTCGCGTGTATATAGTTGTTCTTTCCAGCTACAGTTTTTCCAGAATATCCTTCAGATATTGAGATATCTATTCTCTTTATGGAGGTTTACAACTTCCTTGTGACAGTGCTGGTCGCTTTCCAAGTACTACACCCATAAGGTAGCACTGATTCTACGTTTTATCGGAAGGGCCTAAAACCACACTTCCTAGCGAAAGAAAGCTTTATACTTATTCAACTTACTTTTTGGCCATATTAAGTGTTTACGATCTTTGTTTTAGTTGAGTATTTTGAGCCCCACTTCAAGTTGAGGGTGAGTCACATGGTGCAGGTCCATTTCTTCTAGACAAAAGTGTCCGGCATAAATCCAAGTAAAGTCGCAGATGATGATAATTTCTTTGTGATCGAGAAGTTTGAGGCCATAGGAGCGACTTTTCAGGAAGTGTATAAAACCAATGATGTTATTGGTTCATGTCACGACCTGGAGAATCGGGTCCTTCCGCACAATTTCTATCTGTGAAATGACATACAGAACTGGTGATTCGAGACCTCATGTTTCACCCAGTTCAGTGACGAGAATATGGCAAATAAAGTCATCGTCAATGAAGGGGGCCTACCCCTGTTCATTTGAAAGGAAGAACTCCATGAGATCTTCGATGCCGGACATTCTGCTTCGACATCTGCCTCTAGAACCGATAGGCATTTACACCACCGCGTTTAACAATGCAATGAATAATGCACATTATCCAAAGCTGCGGTGGTTTATCCCATCCCTAAAAGGGGTAAAGATGCATCCAATCCGGAAAATCTCCGGTCGGTAAGTCTCCTTCCAAATATCAGTAAGGTGTTCGAAAAGGTTATCAACAGGGTTTTGACTCAGTGGGTTGAGGACAAAAATATCGTTCCGTATAATCAATTCGGTTTTAAGTCGGGGCAGTGTCAGACATCCAATGCAATAAAAGCAATTTACTGGAGCCTGTCTGATTGACTTGGAAAAGTCCTTCGACACCATATGGTTAGAGGGACTTTACAATAGGTTGACCAGGCTGGGCATCAGTAAACCACTTTTGTATATTCTTCATACTATGCTCACCAACAGACAGTTCATCGTGAAAAATGGCGATGTGACTTCTGCTGGAACATTCCACTTTAAAAACGGTTCGCAACAAGGTACGGTTAATTCGCCGATCTAATTCAATATTTACACAAGGAATTTGAGAGGTTCATTTCCCCATAGTACGCAGACGACTTGATAGCGTACAGAACAGGTCCAAAAGTCCAGGCCTTTAGTATGCTTTTGCAACGTGACTTCGATTTTGCTATAACCGAAACTATTCTGTTTAGAACGCCATTGGCTAGAGCCTCTAGGGACACCAGAAAGAATTGGCGAAAATTCTCGATCGTAGGACAACACGGCCAGCCACTTGCTTGTCGAAATATAGTCAGATACCTTGGGATCTGGCTAGACCAGTATCTGTATTTCAACAAGAATGTAGATGCTGCTCTGACCAAGAGAGCTTTTGCCCTTACAAAGAAACTGTTTTATAGCTTCCAACCCGATGCGAGGGTAAAAGTTATCTGCTACAGGGCCCCAATCCGGCCCATGCTGGTATATGGGAGTCCCGTGTGGTTCAACGTGAGAGCAAGCTTAATGGGAAGGATTCGGGTATTTGAGAGGGCTTGCCTTAGAGCTTGTTTTCACTTTTGCAGAACACCAGAATCGGAGTACTCGTACATTAAATTCTATTCCAATTAGGTCCTATACAACAGAGCTAATCTAATAAGTGTGAACAAATTCGCTAAGTTGACTCGAGGGCACATTGCAAGGGCAATAACCTCGTCCAACAACCTGATATCTGGGGCTTAATACCCCAACTAATTATATCATGAGAGTGTGCATTTGAAAGACTTCGTCCCACCTGAAGCGTTTCTTTACTTTGACTTGAAAGGGCTGATCCAGGGTAGGTTTGCGGTGCCGCTAATTTTCCTACACATCGCCCGTGCAGTTGGTGAGGGGCGACTCAACTACAACAGAGACGTCGCACACAGCAGTATTGAACGTCTAAGGTTTAGTAGGGCGGTTTCAAAACGCGATAAAAAAGAACTTGTTCTGCAGCACCAGGTGCGGGTTAGCCTAGTCAGAAGCCAAAGTGGGCAATATTTTCCTTGCTACTATATGTTTACCAAATGGCCGACTTACTTAGGTTAGAGTAGTTTAAAGGTATTGTAGGTTAGCAACCTTGGGTTTGGTAACAATTAGGTACTCCGCTATGAACTTAGCATTTCTCTGGCACTTTACCTTTCGCACATCACATTTACGTCTATTGCACTTATCCTTTATAATACCGACTAGTTTTTCTAGCGCAAGGCTCGTCATGTGGCACGTCGATTAAGGGTATCGATAAAATGACTTATAAGTGTAGGAGGAGACTCATTCCTAAACGAAGGTATCACGTCAATTACAATTATTTTTTATTCAGACATTGTTGAGACTAAGATTGTGTCTGGCCTAAAAGTAAAAGAAGAGTTTAATAATCGACTAAATCGGGGTTAGGACATTCATGTATATAGGTTAATATATTGTAATTCTAAGGTACACAGAAAAAGGATTTCAATAATTCTTAAGTAAGCAGCAGAAGTTATATAAATCCTTGACAATAGTCAATATACGAGGTTGCTGTTCCGACCGCAACGTAAAGATAGCGGCACTCATCAATTAAAGCTAGTGAATGCTAGTTGTGCATCTTTTGACGGTTACTTATCGAAGTTTCAGTCATTTTGGACGCGCAGTTTTTAGTTGACAGTCGTTTGAGTGAGCCGATGTGAGTGTTTCTTGTGAAAATAGAAAAAATTGAGTATCGAGCTTTTACTTATTAAATTCTTGTTTTTGAAAGGCAATCCGCCTGCGCAAATCAAAAATGAGTTGGACTCTATGTATGGGGACTCTGCACCATCATTTACCACAATTAAATTTTGGGCAGCTGAATTTAAACGTGGCCGTAAGAGCTTGGGAGATAATGAACGTTCGGGACGTCCAAAAACTGCAACTACTGACGATAACATTGCTAAAGTTCACCAAATGGTGTTAGACGACCGCCGAATTAACTTGAGAGAGATAGAAGAGGTTTTGAAAATATCCAAAGAACGTGTCTGTTACATATTAAATCAAGATTTAGGCATGAGGAAGCTGTCCGCGCACTGAGTGCCGCGTTTGCTTACGTTAGACTAAAGACGTGTTCGAATGAACATTTCCAACGCTCTGTTGACGCAGTTTAGACGCAATAAATCCGAGTTTTGGCGCCATTTAATTACTGTAGATGCAACTTGGATACACCATTATACGCCCGAAACAAAAATTCAGTCAAAACAGTGGAATGCAAAGGGCGAGCAGGCTCCAAAAAAAGCAAAAACTGTTTTTTCGGCTGGGAAAGTGATGGCGACTGTTTTTTGAGATAGCAAAGCAGTTATCTTAATCGATCGAAACGGCCACATTTGCAGAAAAAGAAAATCCTGTTTCACCAAGATAACGCGCCGTCTCACACCTCAGCGGTTGCCATGGCGAAAATCCATGAATTACGGTTTGAACTGCTTGATCATCCGCCTTATTCACCAGATCTAGCCCCAAGCGACTTCTTTTTGTTCCCTCATCTAAAAACTGCGCTCGGAATACAGAGATTTTCGTCAAATGAGGACGCAATCACCTTCGTGAACAATTATTTTGCAGAGAAAAACGCCAAGTACTATTTGGACGGGTTAGAGGGATGTAAGCATCGCTGGGAGAAGTGTATAGAGTTACAAGGAGACTATGTAGAAAAATAAAAAAAAAATTTTGAGAAAAAATGTCTTGTATCATTGTTCGGTCGGAAACTTTTCAGACAACCCTCATATGATACTACAATATACGGACAAAAGCGAATAATAGTCATAGTGATTAAAAAAAGGGTCTATAAGTTGCCAAAAAATCAAGAAAAAGTTATCCGCATCTATTTAACGGGGATGCTTTTTCGTAAAAGAGAACTGAAAGGCTTCGATTTGCATTTGGTCTCAGCATAGGAAAGAATCTTGGATTTAAAAGGTTAAATGGTGAAAGGTAATAATTTTTCTTCAGCCCATCGTTGATATTAGAGTCGAACAAAGGGTCATTTCAGCCCTCAATCATTAAATTTCATGATGTCCTATTTAACTACAATACAATAATAGATATCAGCAAGACCGCATTAATTTCGAAACATCTGAGTTCATGGCATTTCATTCAGGAGTGCTACAAGGGACAATTTTGGGTCCGATATTGTTTTCTGTTTTCATTATCATGCACTGGGTAAACATCTTAATGCACCTGACCTATTGGACACTTGGAAAACTATATTGCGCGACTTAAGGAGGATCTTAAACATATTTCCTTTGGGCGCATAGAAATAAACTACACCTTAACCTAAAGAAGTCCAAGGGAATGCCTATTTCGAATAGATGTATTCAAATGAATTTCCGACCTCCACTTAGTCTCATGGATAATTCAATTCCATGTACATATACTGAATCCTATTTGCTTGTAAGAGCAGAGCTGTTTTTACACCGAAAATCGGGAAAAAAGTCTACAAGCTCGTCAAGAGCTTCGAACCTATTAGTCCGCCTTCCTTCAAGTTGAGCAACATTGAGCTGTTAGTTGAGCTTAATATGCGCATCCTCTATTCAAGAGGAAACATGACTAAAAATGCGGAAGTTACTGCCCTCGAAACCGGCAGAATTAAAGACGCACTTGGCATTAACATCTGCATTGAGAATCCTTTCGAAAAGGTAACTTTTGCACAGAAAAGCCAAGCAGTGCGATTTCCTGTCTTAACTGCTATGGTGCATGTTGACTAACTGCTTAGTGCTCTGATTGGTTCTAACGTCTATGCTTGGGGGTATGCAGATGACTTAGCTGTACTATCTGTTGGATTATGCCTAAAACACTGGCAGTTCTGGGTTTGGCCGACGATTTGTACACTAGAAACGGGTTTTAAGTCAATCCCCATAAAATTGAGCTTATTCGCTTTGCAGACTTTATAAGAAGTTGGAAGTTGACTAATTTGACTCATCTAGTGGTTATTGTTCGTTTCTGCAACGAAGCTAAATATTTGCGTGTCATCCCGAATAACAAACTTCTTAACCTCCAAGACTGTCGCCTGTCGGCTTTCTGGAGAGGATAAGGAGCTTTGGTCAAAACGTGAAACTTTGTCCATAAGACGGTCCGTTGGATCTTCACGGCCAAATGTATCATATGATTCGCTTGTCTGGTGGAAAAAGCCCTCATCAAATTGCGAAGAACGATCCCCGCTGCAAGTTGGCCTTCCTCAACACGCCTGGTTCTGCTCTGCCCTTGATATTATGAGCTAAAGTCTCAAAGCCATCTTTCGCTGAAAAGAACTGGTCTTTGGTGATTCAGTCCCTGGAGTTTTGATAACCTTCTGGATCTTGTCTTCTGGACATGACACCAGTACGAAACTTACTTTCCCTGTACTTAGGAACGGATTTGACCAAAATCTGAGTCAGGAATGCATGGATCGCTTCAAAATGTTAGGGAAATTTGCGACCGTACGATGATGTACTCGTACATAACGCTGATGTCAATGAACTATATTGTGAAGAATCTATGAAGTGGGAGGAGTATCTGCATCTGTAGCGATACTTAACCCGCGCTTAGATCCTTACTGCACCTTCTCACCATTTCCAAGCTGTAAGGCTTTACTAAATGCAGTCAGAAGTAGAATTCAGTGAGCTTTGTCTTGGTCTCAGGTGACAATGCGCTCGCATAAAGTAAGATTGCTGATAGGCCAGGCAAGGTTTATGAGAGACTTTCTTAGGACCCGTCCCTATGCAAGAACTGCCTTGATCATTGGTTTGGGCTTTCATTGACGGTGGGATTTCATGTGAGCAAAATTGCATATGGCATGACCTTCTAGGATGCTGGCATGTTTAATTAATGCTCCTCGACGTCTCTCAGAGATCAGCGATTTTCCTGCTGTTCTTAAATAAAAAAAACTGTAGACTGCTTTATGGCATTGTAACGTGACTCTAAACTTTTGCTTAGCACACGAATGTGCTAGGAAAAACTAACACAAAAAGTGAGAGAACGGTATCTCTGTGTCCGCAATACGTTCACACGCAGGTATTGGCTGATGTGATGTGTACTGGCCATTTTACCATTGAAGCGGTTACTCATTGTTTAATAAAAGAAGATGGAGGAATTAGCATCCAGGTCAGCTTGAATTCGTGCTTGATTGCTCAATGTCAAAAAGCCACAGCATTCATTAAAAAGGAACATTGGATACAAGCTTGAGCCTCCTGCTTCACTATCACGAATTATTACTAACCAAGTCTAAAACAATGTAGTTCAAGCTCAAATCTTAAAGGCCTTCGACAATTCTCTATAAATTTTTATGCAGACATTTTCGATATTTATCAAGTGTTCTGATATTTTCACAAACTTACAAGTATAGAGGTATGCAACATGCGACATGGCCTTTCTTTCCCATTAAAGAAAAAAACAACCGATTTGTACGCTTCAAGTAGTGACTAAAGCTTAACCACTGAATAGATAAATTGGCCGGCCTAATCAAGACTCATTAATTCAAAAGTTCAAAATTTGTGTCACACCATGAAGCAAACTTGGCCTTCAAAATGTGTCCCCTTAAAAACTAAATTATGCAGCATAAACAAAGTTAATCGCATCACTCACAGTACCATCAGCAAAACAAATCCGTGGAATGAAGCGTGAAAACAGCGAAGAGCATAATTATCCATAATCCGACACCTGGAATGAATCAAGATGTCATATATGTATCCATATATATAAATCTATCTGTAAAATGCACACCCTTTTCTGTCAACTTGTTTGGAAGAGAAATTCCTAAGATACCATCCACAGCGTGGAGTCTTAATGGCTAAACCTTCAGTAAGGTGCTTTGCAAACTCCCACCGGCCATTCAAGTACGACAATTTCGTTTTCACTTTCAATCGAATGCCTCCGGGCTGTTGTTGAGTATGAGATTGTCTTGTTGTAAGTCCATAATGTTTGGTCACTTACTATCTTACAAATGCAAAAAAGAAAAATCGTAAATACCCCTTGAGATACTCATTTACACCAAAAGTTACTTGTTGGTCGTGTAACTAACTATCTAACGAGTGTCTTCTCAAAATTCCATTCCTACATGCCATTTGTCTTCCGCAATGAAAGTTTTCACTTTCGCACAATGGCATCTGTGTATCTATGTATCTATGACATGCACGATTGCCTCTTCGGACATCGGAAATTGATGAGTTATTTGGCTTTTTTCGCGTTCCCCCTACGATGACCCTTTAAAGACAATTCGGTACGTGATGAGATTTTTTTAAATAATTTCATCGAAGTGACATGATAATCAACTGGCTCCTCGTTAGTCGTCAGCGATGAATCGATAATTCTAATTAGAGTTTGCGCACTATATGGTGTACTAGAGTAGAGTCATACCGCATACGTACGAATATGTATCCGTACCTGATACCCGAACTAGGTCGTCGGTTCGAATTGTGATTTGTCCGAGGCTGACTGCTCTATAGAGAGATGATGCCACAGTTGGTCGGCCGTTCGGTCGGTTGGTTATTAGTAATTATAGCAGCAGCTCATCATCATCATTATCATTGCTTGCGCTTAGACTGAGACTCTCCAGTCTGAGTAACATCTTTAAAAAAAAGCGATTGTCTGACCTTAGTCTATGTACACATATGTGCATTAAACATTAGACACCTGAGACACTTGAAAGTATCTGCATCTGAAAACAAAATACGTGTACGAATACAAATCACATGCTCTTCTCAAAATTAATGGCACAAAATTAGTTCTAGGTGAAGTTTATTGAATATTAATGGCGAAGGCTGTTGTAGATTGTTTTTGAATACTCAATTTGGATTTTGTTTTTTTTTTCTGATCGTTTTCATTTTTCAATTCTCCAAATTATAGGTTAGAACTGATCTTTGCTCAGAGAGGTTTAAGGTGTAAAGTTTTGTGTATCGGCAGTCTTGAAAATGAAACATCTGAAACAAGTGATTGAGCCCAATCACAAGCTTGCAATCACATGCGATTTATAGATATTAGGCTAAAAGACTGGAACAGGGGAAGCACGTTCTTGTACTACAATCCCTTTGGAGTTATGCTTCGAAAAGATAGCCAAAGAAAGGCGGCAAGGAGAAAACTCACTTCTCAGGATTAGTGAGTTCAACACAGAAATACTCATTACCCTACCATTAGGGTAGGAGTTGACTTTAAGGCTTGGTTTCCAGTACATGGACCTAATCTAAACGAAAAGAGATCAGGCCATCTACAACCAATTTAGTGATAAAAGGATGCTTCTTCCTGGGCGCTGAAATATACAAGTTTGGCAATCTCTGACTCCCTAAAGGCTTATACGTGCTACAATTTTATTACGAATAAGGGTAAGAAATGTTGCTGTGGAAATCTTGAGAATTGTTTTTACGAAAAGGGCAATTTTTTTTACGGAGAGGTCACCCTGACCTGAGCTGCGTATATCTGGCAGACTACACATCAATTGTGCTTATCTTACTTCATCAGTGTAGCCACCTGAAACTGCCTTCATTCAAGCGGGGGTAAGACTTGCCAAGCTTGGGCGGAAAAATTAATACTGTAGTGTCCTGTCAGATATGACTGAACCTCAGAAAGAGAACTTGCGGCAGATGAATTTCAACCAATGTAGTTGTTAATAGTCAACTTGGCAGACTTCTTGAATGAGCTAGAAACCATGGGGTACCAGAAAGTGGCTAGTACTTCAACTTGGGGATATTCTAAAATATCGTGAATTGTTCTTAAGTCATACAACTCGCTTATGGAATGCCCTCACTAGGTTTTTATTTCCTAGTCATTATAACTTTCAAGCATTTAAAACCAACGTTAACCGGTACCTCTCTTTCTATCCCCTTTCCTTCCTTCGCCCGCGGGAGTTAGCAACTCGGTCACTTGAAAATTCAACTGCTGCGAAGCAATCAATAGTCTCAGAGAAGGACTAATTTATTGTTGGACTTTAAACAGGCACGTACAGCCCAACAGTTAGTGTGGGATAGTGTTGCTATCAGCGCAAGCACTGTTGTTGTATTACAGAGCTTCGGACACTCCCAGAGTCTAATGTAGAGCCAGACCATTACGTCGTCGCAGTCATGGTACTCTACGGATTCTTAGCTAACACTTCAACGAAGAAATACTGTGATAAGATTATAAACACTTTTAAGCACTGTAATTACAACAAACCGTCGTAGAGTTTTTCTATCTCGTATCCCTCAACCTTTTGCATTAAATGCTGAAGAAATTAGGATTAAGGGCGTCGATGCCGCAACTAATGCGCTGGGTTACACCCGACCTGGTTTGATAAAGATTGCAGGTAAGAACATTCATAAAAAAAACGTTGGCCATGAAGCCAGTGAGTGAGTGCGTCGATTGTTCAATGGGACTAATCCACTTTCGCACTCATGTAGTAGCAAGAGTTCTTAAGGATCTTAACATTCACAAATCGGCTGGTCCAGATAGTATATCTCCCCTTCTTCTGAAGAGGAGTTCTTCCTCGCCGGTAAAACCACTGCGCAAGCTTTTTCATCAATCCCACCCTTTAGAAGTCTTTCCGAGAAGATGGAAAAGAGCATTTGTCCAGCCCGTCCCTAAAAAAGGCGAATCTTCCTCTCTCTCATCCTAAGGACCCATTGCACTTTCGCTCTTCTTTCCAAGGTCATGGAAACGCTGATCAACCGTCAGCTAATGAGATATCTCGAAACACGGAAACTTCTTAATGACCGGCAGTACGGTTTTCGTAGCAACGGGCGCACTGGTCATCTGATGGTATGTCTTACCGAAAAGTGGAACCAAAGCGTCCATCAATCTGGTGAAATCAAGATGGTTGCACTTTATACTTCTAAGGCATTTGACAGAGTTTGGCATCAGGCTCTTTTGTCGAAAATGCGTACTTTTGAGATCGACGACTCTGTTCTTCAATGGATTAGAAATTACCTTTCGGAACGTTAAATTCAAGTTGTCTTGGATGGCTTCAAGTCTGATATTCACAAAATAAATGCTGGTGTGCCCCAGGGCTGCGTTCTGTCTCTGACACTCTATTTAATTTTCATCAACCATCTCTTGTCTGCCACTTCTAATCCAATATATTCCTTTGCTGAGGGGAGTACTTTCTGCTTTTCATATTCGTTCCCGGACTCACGTCCCTGCTCTTCGGCTGTAGAACGGGAATGCCAGCGTATGTTAAGCTGATTAAATTCTGATATTAACAACATTAATGCTTCCAAAACACAACGCTGTCTGCTGTCGTTAAATTTAATTTAAACACCCAGCCGTTATCCATGAATGGCACTTGCATCGTCGAAACCGATAAACTTTCCATTCCCAGTATGTGTGTCAGTGATAACTTACGTTGGAATGACCACATATCGTCAAAAGTGCTGCGAAATGTCTAGGCTTCCTCAAACGATGTAAGAAATATATTACCCCCTCTGATCTAGCCATCCGCCCGAAATTGGAGTACAATAGCCACATCTGGTCGGATACGCCCAAAACATCTCGGCACCTGTTAGATAGGATTCAAAACCATGCGATAGAACTCATTGTTGATACTAATATCACTCAAACAATGGACATCCTCGAACACCGATGTAATGTCTCGTGTCTCACTCTGTTTTTTCGCTATTTCCACCACCAATGCTCCATAGAAATCGCCAGTAGCATTCCGCCCATTCAAACTTTTAACCGTAACACCCATCTCGCTATGAATGCTCATCAGTATAGTCTCAAGCCCACTTTTGCACGTACTTTAAAATATCGTGATTCCTTCCTAAGCCGTACAACTTGCTTATGGAATGCCCTGCTTAGCTCTTTATTTCCTAGTCATTATAACCTTCAAACATTTAAGACCAACGTTCACCGGTACCTCTCTTTCCATCCTTCCTGATTTTCCTTCGCCTGCGCAAACTATAAAAAAAAACAAAAAAATGGTCAGTGTCCTCTGAACCATGTTTGCAGACTGTGAAACGGCAGGGACGACGCAAACTCCGTTGTTAGGCAGAACGAATCATTTAACTTGAGTAAGCTGAAAGCCAAAAATTCCCTCCTCCCGAAAGAAGCGAAAAGATAGCTTGAAGTAGCAGGAGATGACTTTAGAGACACAGCATGTACTAGTGCCAACTCATTTGAAAAATTTGGTCGGAGGAAAGTATGCCTAATGAATTGAACAGCATAGTTTTCCTGGTCCAAAAGAAAAGAGACCCCCTATATACCGCCATTAAAAGAAGCATCGGTCTCTTTAATGTCGTGCACGAGGTCTTACCTGCCGTAATGAGCAAGCGCCTCGAACCATTTGTTAGCAATCTGATCCCTATCAGTGCGGTTTTAAGTTAACGATTAATATTACGGCAGACCCCAGAGCATCCTTCATATGACAATATGACGATGACGAACATTCGCATTCTCACCGCCAGTGCTGTTGTCAAAACAGGGGCAAAACAAAGTGATACATCGTCCTGTGAATTCTTAGACATCATACTTGTGAAAAGTGTGTGAAACTCGTTAGCTAACATTAGAGACGCAATTTCCCAAAATCCTGTGGAATTACTTGCCTTCGCTGATAACATTGACATCATTGGCAGAACTCAGTGACCTGTCACTGGTATACTAGTATTTGGAAGTACTGAAACAGAAGCTGCAACATTAAGCTTATCTGCGAATAAGGGCATATCTAAGCACATGATGTTTGTAAGGAAGATTGTACAACATCGACGAATTGGACAGAATGTAACCATAGACACCTTTAACTTTGAGGAAGTTAGGATTTTGTCTATCTCGGCTACGGCACTACCTCGGGTAACGAGACTTCATCAGAAATCAGAATTACCAATCGCTGATCCTTTGGCCTTAGAAGGTAGGCGATTCTAATACCCTAATCAAATCATCTCAATCCTGTTCTACGGCGGAGAGCATAGAGCTTAACGAAGGCTTTTTGGTCTCGTTTACGGCGACGAACTATAGAGGAGTAGATGTACTCATAGTAGCGAACTCTATGAGCTATGGAGCGACGTAGACCTGATCAGAAATCTGAGATGACTTGGGTATGACGGTGCTCATTTAGGTGGCGCTACAAATCGGAGTAAATCTGGGTTTGAATTAACAAGCCTCTTCTGGTAGCTCGCTCGAGTTGTGCACTCCAAGTCAGTGGAATTGGTAACAGGTAAACAAAATCTTTTACTACCACGAGGTTATAGCAGTCGACTCTGGTGTGTCCCGTTCGCCATCGTCATTCTGCACAGATGGTAGGATGCCACAGCTAGACATCGCTCTATGTATACATATATGGTATTGTAGCTCGTCTCTATAAACGCGGTCATATGCTATCTTAAAATTGATCAAAAGATCGTATCGATTTGAACTTCTTGAGATTTTTTTTAGAATCTGCCGGAGTGTGAAAATTTAGTAGATCGTGGACTTTCCTGATCTGAAACTACAATGATAGGGAGGGACCAATCAGGTTGTTGACGAAAGGTTTCAGACGTTTACGCAATATGGCAGATAAGATCTTGCACGGGATGTGGGGGAGACTTATACCTCTCTTCTCTACTCTTCTGACAAGATCTGAGAAATGAATTGGTGTGCGCTCACCACAAAGTCAGTTCCAGCAGCTTGGATTTTTTTTTATAACTTGCGCGCGCACAAGGAGTTTGTGTACCCTTAAAATGTTTGCACACAGCGCGGGCAAAGGAAAATCAGGGAGGATGGAAAGAGAGGTACCGCTGAACGTTGGTCTTAAATGTTTGAAGGTTATAATGACTAGGAAATAAAATGCTAGGCAGGGCATTCCATAAGCGAGTTGTACGGCTTAGGAACGAATCATGATATTTTAGAGTACGTCCGAAAGTGAGCTTGAGGGTACACTGATGAGCATTCCTAACGAGACGGGTATTACGGTTAAAATTTTGAAGAAGCAGAATGCTACTGGCGATTTCTATGGAGCACTGGTGGTGGAAATAGCGATAAAACAGAGTGAGACACGAGACATTACGTCGGTGTTCGAGGGTGTCCATCGTTTGAGTGATATTAGTATCACCTATGAGTTTTATCTCACGGTTTTGAATCCTATCTAACAGGTGCAGAGATGTTTTGGGCGCACCCGACCAGATGTCGGAATTGTACTCTAATTTCGGGCAGATAAACGCCTTATATTTTGATGCCAGATCAAGATCAGAAGGGGTAAAGTATTTATTACATCGCTTGAGGAAACCTAGACATTTCGCAGCATTTTTGATGACACCGAATATGTGGTCATTCCAAAGTAAGTTTCTCTAACTGACACACATACCGAGAACGGGAAGTTTATCGGTTGCGACGATGTACGATGTGTTTTAATCAATAAGTCCGTGACTTTTGGATTAAAACACAGATTTTTTGATAAAAAAATAATTTTATTTTTCAACGTAGTCTCCCTTGAGCTCTATACACTTTGTCCAACGCTTCTCCAATTTTTTTATCCCTTCCAAAAAAAATGATTTGTCGAGGTCCTCAAAATAGGCCTTTATTTGCGAGATGACTTCATCATTGGAGTCAAATCTTTTTCCACCAAGCCATTTCTTCAGGTTTGGGAACAAGAAGTAGTCGCTCGAAGCCAAATCTGGAGAATAGGGTGGATGAGGGAGGAATTCATAGCCCAATTCATGGATTTTTGCCATGGCAACTGCACATGTGTGCACCCTTGCATTGTCTTGGTGGAAAAGAACTTTTTTCTTGGCCAAATGAGGTCGTTTTTTTTTTCAAATCGTCATTGAATCAGTCCAATAAGTTGGCATAATATTCCCCATTGATTGTTCTTCCCTTTTGAAGGTAGTCAATGTGGATTATCCCGCGTGCATCCCAAAAAACAGTCGCCATAACTTTATTGGCTGACAAACCCACCTTGGCCTTCTTTGGCGCCGATTCACCCTTAGAAACCCACTGTTTTGACTGTTGTTTGGTCTCTGGTGTGTTGTGATGGATCCATGTTTCGTCCACGGTTACAAAACGGCGCAAAAACTCCTCCATATTGCGATTAAACAACGCCAAACCTTCCTGTGAAGTTGTTACAGGATTGCGTTTGTGGTCGACTGTGAGCAAACGCGGCACCCATCTTGCGGAAAGCTTTCTCATGCCCAAGTGATCATTCAAAATTGAAACCACTGAGCCATGCGAGATCCCTACGGCTTCCACAATCTCTCGCACTTTCAATCTTCGGTCGGCCAACACCATATCGTGAATTTTTTCGATTGTTTCGGGTGTAGAGACCTCAACTGGGCGTCCAGGACGTTCGGCATCTTCAGTGCTTGTACGGCCACAACGAAATTCAGTAAACCACTTTTTTACCATTGAAATCGATGGTGCAGAGTCCCCATAGTATTTATCAAGCTTAGCCTTGGTCTCGGTAATGGTTTTTTTTCGCAAGAAATAATGCTTAATAAGCACACGAAATTCACTTTTTTCCATTTTCTCCTCAAATTAGTGAGTAGTCTGATAAAAATAGCTGTCAAACACAAACTAACTGACGCAGCAAGTTTAAATTTTGACAGGAGTCAACTGACAGATGCCTGTTGACAGGAGCAGTGTTGCTGTTTCAGTAAAGAGGTCAGAAATTCAAAAAGTCGGATTTACGGACTTATTGATCCGCCCTCATAAGTTCCATTAATGGATAACGGCCGGGTGTTTAAATTTTGCTTTAGCGACAGCAGACGGCATTGTGTTTTGGAAGCATTAAATTCTAGTCGGTTGATAGTTCCCCAATTGGTTATGCTGTTGATATCAGAATTTAATGAGCTTAACATAGGCTTACGTTCTCGTTCTATATCCGATGAGCAGGGACGTGAGTTCGCAAACGAATATGAAAAGCAGAGAGCACTGTCGTCAGCAAAGCAATATGTTGGATTAGAGGTAGAAAAATTAAAAAGAGTGTTGCAGACAGAACGGAGTCCTGAGGCACAACAGCATTTATTTTGTGAATATCAGACTTGAAACGTCCAAGACAACTTGAATTGAACGTTCCGAAAGGTAATTTCTAATCCATTGAAGAAGAGAGTCATCGATTCGAAAAACACGCATTTTCGACAAAAGAGCCTGATGCCAATGCCTTAGAAATATCAAGTGCAACTATGGAATCTTGCTTTCGCCAGATTGATGTACGCTTTGTTTCCACTTTTCGGTAAGACATGCGATCAGATCACCAGAGGACCGTACTGCCGGTCATTAAGAAGTTTTCGTGTTTCGACATATTTCATGAGCTAACGGTTTGTCAGCGTTTCTATGACCTTAGAAAGAAGGGACGTAAGTACAATGTGTCTGTAGGAGGAGAGAGAGGAAGATTCCCCTTTTTTATGCATGGGCTGGACAAATGCCGTTTTCCAACTGCTAGAAATAGTCCTAAAGAGTAGGATTGGTGAAAAAGCTTACGCAGTGGTTTTGCCAGTGAGTAAAAACACTTCTTCAGAAGGAGGGGAGATATACCATCTGGACCTGCGGATTTGTGGATGTTAAGATCTTTAAGAACTCTTGCTACTACACGAGTGCGAAAGTGGATTTATCCCATTGAAGATTCGACGCACTCAAGTGTTGAGCTGGCCGGAAAGAGTGCAGCAAGCAGATTGGCCTTGTCCAATGAGCTAATAGCTGGAATGCCATGGTAAATGAGCGTTGGAATGAAGGTTGAGGCAGAATTTCTGATATTTTTGACGAACGACCAAAAATGTTTACTACCTTTGGGACGCTGTAGTATTTTTTGCATCAGTTTTTTGGTTCAATTGGAATTTTACAGGCTTAAGAAAGACGTTGCAGTCATTCTTGGCTCGTTTAAACTTTTTTCGATTTTCCTCTGTTGGGCTGGCCTTGAAGAACCGAAAAAACATTTCTCTAACCCTGACAGCCTTTTTATAGCTCGAGTCGTTAAGACGGCATCCGCGTCGTTATCGAGGAAACATAACCACCAGTTAAAATTCCTAACGAAACTGTTAAGACCGTTTCAGTTGGCTTTCTCGGATTGCCATATGGTTCTTTTGGGAATCTTTTCTCTAACTGTGTGGTCGCTGTACGAGAAATTAGCTGATATAACACAATGGTCGGACGAGCCTAGAGGGGAGATCACATCAACGATGTACTTTTCAGAGTGAGAAGCTAAAAACAAGTCCAGGGTGTTGGCGGTATGACTATCAACGTCTGGTATTCGCGTGGGCTCAACAGCACACCACGTTTTAATTTTGAGCTGATGTAATGAATCTTCGTGGATTATGCGCAGATTTTCGGGTCCTTAGAAGCGATGGATATGAGTCTCGTCGCTCATAACGATTTTCGATGTACAATAAAATTGCCCCCGTCGTGGTCAAGATTCAGGATGGCTGGAGCGTAGGTTACACGGGCTCGACGGTCAAGAGCTAATAGCTGATGCACTATCTGCCCTTTGTAAGGGAACATCTTATAGTCTTTCACCAAAATTCTCTGTAAAGAATTGCATGGCGCTTCGATACTCCGGGGTCTTCTGTGACATCTTCAACCATAGCTGCGATATTCTCAGCAGAGCGGCTGCTCCGGGGCCGGCCAGACCTGGCAGCACCTCGTGTCGTCTCATATTCTTCTAGGCGAGCGGCTAAATGTCGCATCGTACTGTTTGCCCAGTTGGTGTCGGGCAATTGGGAAATCTGCGAAGAAATTCACGCTGCGCCACCTAGTATCTTTGGAATATTCCCACTCAAATGGAGTACCACAAAACAAAAAGATACCAATCAATGAATGCAATAACTCTCACTTGTTTCCAAATTTTACGCAATTCATCATTTAAATAAACTCATGAATCTCCCAGCATCTCTCTAACCATCTATTTCCGGATAAAAGGCTGTAATTCACTAATTCACGGACATAATCAATCAAACGCGCACCACATCTACTTTTGTGCTATTGTTAGCCCGCTGAATAATGATACATGGTAAAGGTACATTTTCCAGTTTTCTCCCTGTCTCCCACTCTCAACCCAATTTTTCACAGCTGCACCTGACCGATTCATTAAATCGCGCTTACACCAAATTGAAATCGAAAGTAATTCAATTATGACACACCGGTGAAATGCGCTCGGTACACAGGTACACAGGTACACAGGTACACAGGTACACAGATACTCGGATACACAGATTTCATTTCGACAATAGGCCGGCTTAGCCCAATTTACACCGAAACGTTGGCGTGAAATTGAATTGCAGAAGTTGTCAACACCTACTGATTGGATGTTTTTTTTTTTTTTTAGTGTAGCGCATTACAATACTAATAATTCGACAAACAATCTAACCTTTCCCAACATAAAACTAAATTTATTTTTGGAGATGAAAATCTACTCCAAATCAGTTATGACAATTTGAAATACCGGCATTGTTCAGATAATTGTATCTACTGTAGGAACGTCAAGTTCATCATTCCCAATACTGCCATTCACTGGTATCTACGAGTAGCTTCAGAAAAGAAAGTAAACCTTCAGTTAACCATCAGAGAATTGTGCAAGTAAATCATCCAAATTGATGCGAGTACACAACGTAATTCCTCAGGTAAATTGCAATTAGTATCTAAACACTCTTACCAATCAGTTTGCGATATTTCCAGATACATACGACTACATTCACTATATTCTGTACATCTGCAGATCATAAAAGCGGCAATACCGCACATTTTATATGTACTTTTATCCGAGCACTGGTATTCGTATGCTGGTCATTCGATTTGAAGACAAAGTCATCTTCAGAAATGCAAAAGATACGAGTAGGTACGTTCCGATAGTTGATTTCCCTTGGAGCAAATTGAAAATATTTCTCATTGCTTAAGTGATGATGGTAGTCAAATCTAATTGATTTATGAATGTGTCTATTAAATTAGCCGACAGATAGACGTACCTACATTCAAATGTCGGGACACTAGTAAAACCATCGACATTTCAAGAGATGGTTGGTGGATTGAAGTTGAAAATGAATATGAAAAATGACAGAAGGTTGCAAGTGGACTTGTTTGGTTTTCGATTGGTCATGCTTTGAGTGGATTTGAAATAAAAAATTTAATTCACGTCATTTGGTTTAATTACAATAAATGTCTAGTTTCGTGGGCACCTGCACCTAAAAAGTAAAAATTGATTTTTGCTGAAATGGTCGTTGGATCCGCATGAATTTCTTTGTCACGGAATTCTCTGCATTAAATTCTAACAATATCTTAATATCTGAAGTAATTTCCAAAGTACTCGTAATCCGCGGTTAGCACTTAGTATGACTAGCAACAGTATCAGGGCTTTTCCATCCGCTTGTAGAACTCTTCTGGCTCGGACAGTGCGCACCATGACAGGATGGCCTTTCATATTTAGACTTCTCATAAAATGACCGGCCAAAAGTTTTTTTTCTTTCGAAACAAAGCAATCAGACAGAAAGCGAATCCTTTTATGTATTTTTAAATTAAATTTCTCAGTTTATTTAAGAACGAGGAATCACCGCTTCAGTGATGAAGTGCCTGGAGTTAACAAGGGCGGCAGGCTGGCTGAATATTTGCAGCCTAATGTGTAAGCCTATTGACCTAATCCGGAAACACACTCAAGCGCAGAAGCATCGTACCATCCTTCGTTGTGTTCACAGACCAGGAAAAGTAATCAATCATTAATCGAATCATAAATCAAGTCATTAATCGAATCTTGTCTAGCAAATTAATCAGCGGTCTTTCCGCGATCCCATTTTAATCTGAGACCCAGACAAAACAGAGCGAATTCAGCCTCACGACGGAAGTGTTGTCAGCGTTCAGAAAGCACTTAAGCACAGCTAGTCTGTCATTATGGACGTAAATATTTCACCTTCACCGTTAATTCTCTACAATTTTGTTTGTTCTCATGAGTGATGTCTATATTTCCGGAGGACAAACGAAAGTTAACCTAAAGAGTGTAGGGTTGTCATTCTCTACCGAGGTGGCAATGCCACGCCCTAGGTCCATTCTGGAAACATACTCAAATATCCAATTACCTTTATTTCTTGACTAAGATTCTGGCTGAAGGCAGTTGAGGCAAAGTCGACTTAATTAACATAGCAGTAACTGGAGCTCCAGCGTCATTCGTAGAAGATCGCGCACAAGGTCACAAAAACTCTATTGCGGCCAAAGATTACTTCTGCTAAGTAGAAAATGGCCTTGAGAGTGTAGCCCCTTGATATGAACATCAATATTTATATCAGATTCAGGCTGGAAAGAGTTCGTTTCTAGTGACGCATTTAAGTGAAGACTCACTGCATCAAACAACTGAAGCATAGGATAAAATTGGTTTTATCGTAGCAGAATATCCTCCTTGGCAGCAAAGGATAACACTCAAAAAATTTAGCTTCATTGGAGACTGGTGAGGCGTTTTATCACTAGATGAGCCAAAGCAGTCAGCTTCATTTTTTGGTGAGGATAGTCTGTCGTCGCAAAACTGAGAAGGATGCTGTAGCATATTTATTACTGCATGCGGTCCCAAGTACCAAGATTTGTAATACCTCGCTTGCAGTTCCAGTGATGGGAGCTGGTTGCGATCCAGTTCTGATCTGGTTACCTCCAAAATGAGATTCGACAAATCTTGACATTCTGGTCGGCGACGTCATAAGCAGCCCTCCGGACTTTGGTTTCAGTGATGCACCAGTTCTTCTTGGTTCTTGCTCCAGGTCATGGAAACGCTGATAAACCGTCAGCTAATGAAATATCTCGAAACACGAAAACTTCGTAATGACGGGCAGTACGGTCCTCTGGTGATCTGATGGCATGTCTCACCGAAAAGTGGAACCAAAGCGTACATCGATCTGGCGAAAGCAAGATAGTTGCACTTGATATTTCTAAGGCATTTGACAGAGTTTGGTATCAGGCTCTTTTGTCGAAAATGCGTGCCCTTGGGATCGATGACTCTCTTCTTCAATGGATTAGAAATTACCTTTCGGAACGTTCAATTCAAGTTGTCTTGGATGATTTCAAGTCTGATGTTCACAAAATAAATGCTGGTGTGCCACAGGGCTCCATTCTGTCTCCGACACTCTTTTTAATATTCATCAACGATCTCTTGTCTTCCACTTCTAACCAATATGTTCCTTTGCTGACGACAGTACTCCCTGCTTTTCATATTCGTTTCTTGGCTCACGTCCCTGCTTTTCGGCTGTAGAACGGGAACGCCAGCGTATGTTAAGCTCATTAAATTCCGATATTAACAGCATAACTAATTGGGGAACAGCCAACAGAGTGAAAACACAACGCTGTCTGCTGTCGCTAAAGCGAAATTTAAACACCCAGTCGTTATCCATGAATGGCACTTGCATCGTCGAAACCGGAAAACTTTCCATTCTCGATATGTGTGTCAATGACAACTTACGTTGGAATGACCACATATTCGGTGTCGTCAAAAACGCTGCGAAATATCTAGGTTCCTTCAAGCGATATAAGAAATATTTCACCCCCTCTGATCTGGCCTCAATATATGGTATAAGGGTTTTATCCGCCCGGATTTGGAGTACAATGCCCACATCTGGTCGGGTGCGCCCAAAATCTCTCTGCACCTGCTAGATAGGATTCAAAACCGTGAGATAAAACTCATAGGGGGTACTAATATCACTCAAACAATGGACATCCTCGAACACCGATGTAATGCTTCGTGTCTCACTCTGTTTTTTCGCTATTTCCACCACCAGTGCTCCATAGAAATCGTCAGTAGCAATGCGCCCCTTCAAACTTTTAACCGTAACACCCGTCTCGCTATGAATGCTCATCAGTATAGCCTCAAGCCCACTTTCGGACGTACTCTAAAATATCGTGATTCGTTTCTAAACCGTACAACTTGGTTATGGAATCCCCTGCCTAGCTCTTTATTTCCTTCAAACATTTAAAACCAACGTTCACCGGTACCTCTCTTTCTAACCTCCCTGGTTTTCCATCGCCCGCGCTGTGTGCAAACATTTTAAGGGTACTTAAATGCCTTGAGCGTGCGCAAATTATATAAAAAAAAAAAACTACTGGGTCACTTTGATGTACCTCTTCGGACTCTTTGTACTGGTTTAACTCATCCAATTAGACTGTCAATGGGAATTAGGTTAGGTTAGGTTAGTGGGTTGATAAGGTATCTGGAGCCGAGTAAATTCTATACCTCTTCACATTTAGGTCTGTCTAGAGTCATTTTGATGACCGAGTGGAGGAATTGGGAGAGGATGGGAATTTGATTGCAGTCCCTAGATTTGGTTTCCGCTTAACATCTCGCGTTAGTTCTCGTTTGGTCGCTGAGCGGGTCTAAGCCATCTTGTTACTTCCGCGAATCTGAAATCAGAAGTAAGTGAAATAGCCGATAGTTCTGAAATTTCTTTGTTTCAAATTACTGAGGCTGGGACAGAGGCCCAAAAAGTGGAGGGTATCCTCCCACTGCCTCTGCAGAGGTCGTCGTAAATAAGGCGCAGATTTATTGCGTATGCTTAAGGAGATTATGGGCTTTGAGTAATCCAACAAGCGTAGATATTTCAGTTCTATTTCCGAATTTGTTGAGTTCCGGCCAGAATTGTCTTGAGGTTTCGCATGCTGAACGATTTTTCCACTTTTCATTGGCTGTTATTTGTCGTTGGCATCGTTCTTATGGCATGAGGCGTGTGTGTACATGAAATCCTCTGTACTTTTGTCATTAACCTAAGTTGCTAGTTTTATTTGTGGATTGCCATAATAGTAAGCTACTGTAGGTTAAGATGGGTCTGACGAAAGCAGTGTATAGGTACATCCATAGGATGGACTTAGGTCCCTGTTTTCTCCCATATTTTCTACCTATAAAACGGATCTTGTCTTTTAATAAACTATTTGGCAAGGCTAATATTCTTAATACATTATGAGTACTTCCAGAGAGCATCGACTACATTATGGGGCAACATTGGTTTGACAAAAACTTTTGTTTAATTATCCCATTTAGATTTTTTTAGGAGGAAGATGCTTTCGTGGATGAAAAGTCAATCCATTTCTATGCAGATCACTATAGCGTGTACCAGGCGGAAATTCTGCCGGTTAAAGAAGTTTTTCCTGGCTGAAGAAAAACGTGATATCTGCAATGGATATCCGCCTTTTTTCGGATAGTCAAGCTGCTCAAATCCCTGGATTCAGCCTCACATAATTCTAAAAACGCTCTTGACTGCCGATCGTCCGTCCGAAATATGGGAAAGCAGTTCAACATCGACCTATATTGGGTGCCAGGCCATAGAGATATTCCAGGGAATTGTAGACCCGATAAACCCGCCAAAATTGGAAGCTCTCTAACTATCTTACCTGGAATAAGTTTAACGGCGTAGCAATCACTGCGTGGAAACTAAAACTAAAGCTGGGCACTATCAAAAGTCCACCTTAAGTGGACTGTTAGGTCAACATGTATAGCGACCAAACAAATCTGGACCGAAACTAAATCTGAATCGCTCTAAAAGCTTGATCTTTCAAATTGGGACATATATCAGGACTATCATGAGTGTAAACACTGGACATTGTGTTCTAGGCAAAATGGCAAGTAGGTTTGGCGTTTTTACAAACGACTTCTGCACAAGTTGCATGGACGAGGAGGAGGAGGAAATAATCCTCCACCTACTTTGTACATGTCCAACTCTCCCTTTAGCAATCTAAACAGTATAGACACTAACAGTCTTCTACGCTTCTTCAGAAGTTGGTTCCACGATCAGATCAACATGCCATCACAATTGGCCAATAGGCCCATAAGTGAGTTAGTTTTCTTTCCAACAGCCACTGTAACTTAACCTAACCTAAGCGTGCACCGCGATCCCTGGAGAACCAGTCCAAATTAAAAGAAACCTTAGCACTTTCCTTTGAAAAATATTAAATTTCCCTGCGGGAATGGTGTAGTACTTTAAAGTTCCTGTGATTTAAATGTTCAAAGAATTTTTTTTCTTAGAAATTTCATATTTGATTTTGCGCTACACTTTCACCGTCGCTCAGTAAATTAGCTATGCCCTCCGCGGCTTGCAAGTGTCTGAGCTTTCTGACATGTTTCGTTAGGAGACAATGTCCCCACCAAAATCTTGAGTTACCCCTGTTAAGCGTGAGAATTTCATTAGGTATATTTTGATCAAAATATGGGCATAGTGCCTCAGATATCCTATGTCCAACTACATTGGATTAACTCCTTTATGAGCTAGTTTAATACCCACGCTCACGAATTCTTCCATTTTCCCTCCTCTACTGGCCATCTCATCTGGTAGCCCATTTCTTTCTATACTACAGCTTCCTGGTACTAATCATAAACAGCTAGTACATTGCTAATGTCTGGAAGTTGTTTATGCTTTCCTAAAAATGGTAAACACTTCCTACTAAGAATCAGCAGGAAATGCTGACAATGTTATGATCTAAGCCCCGGCATTGGGATCTTCAGGACTTTTTCGGGTAAGTATAAGGGATACAGAACTCAAACTCATGTCGTCAACAGAATGTAATTCGCCAACTTTCCGCTCTTGATGGTTTTGAATTTGATGCCTTCTGTGACGAATCAACCAAGGAACTATTTCCACCAGCAACAAACTTGCGCTCACCCTTGCCGACCATCAATATGAAGACGCCCATTTACCATTTACCGTGACGGGCCTTCTTTCCTTCCATAGGGCATCTTGAAACTTCTCTTCATCAGCCCATCTTTTGGATCGCTTTGCCTGCTTTATGCATGAGGTACCAGCCTACGTTGAACTTCGCGTCCCCATACACTCTTTTTGTGTGTTAAACGCAATTCCGACATCTACCTCGCATTTGCAGCTTCTGATCGACGTCTTGCTTGTTAGGTGGTCAGAATGTCGTTAGTTTTACTAAAAGTGGAATTGTAGGACTCGCTTACTTACTTTAAGTGCGCACTATAGGCAGTGGAGAGCGGCTGAATCAGCTCTTCTCCTCTTACCTTCACTGATTTTCCCTGTACTGTTGCGTCTTCGAAGCTGTATTTGGAGGGAGAAGACAATCCAGCTGTCCCAGCTATTTCCTATTTTCATTGACTGTCACCAATGAAGGTGTCACCCTGCTCGCCAGCGACTATGTTACCGCGAGTGAAAGTTTTGTGTCGAACTCCTCATCTAAAAGTTTCCTTTCGTCCAATTCCATAAGCAGAAAGAAGCTGGGTGAAGTTGATGAAGGTATTTCCATTTTTTTTTTAAATTTTTGTTTGTTCAATTTAATTTTGGTTCCCACGAGTATGGCCGTTAAGAAATGATTAGTTAAGGCAACGTGGGTAAGGTTGTATATTATACAACAGGAGCTCGAAAGGTCGCCTGAGGGAGCTCGAATTGTCAAATTTTCCACCGTATTATACCATGGCAAATCGCTTTCACATAAGGAAAGTGCCTGGAAGGTAACACATCCCAACATTCCAACATCCACACCAAAATGATATCAATGATCTTCAGTTCTTCACAAAGGGAGTGAGGGTATTAAGATCTGGTGCCGTAAGAAAAAGCATTCTCTGCCCTAAACGAGCATGACACAGCTGCCATTGTAAGCCAACATATTTTTTTTTAAGGGGTGTTGGCTGTCATTTTTCATAGTAAATGGTTCCTATTGCTTTACAACGAAGTGTTTTCATCGCCAACGGAGCTGTGATTTCCGATTTCCGTGCTCATCTTTGCATGTGTCCATGTGCGCTTAACATCCTTAACCTCTAGTATCATTTTTGGAAATACTTCCACCAATGGATTCCACTGCGGCCTTTCTATTCCTTCTTCTCTCTACGAAAAAGCCTTTGATCTTCCAATTGCAGCTGTACCATGCTTACATGCAACCAGATTGGTCGCACAAAATTGGCAACATACTTCGCTAAACCAGGAGTTAAACTGTGGCCTTGTTAAGCTCACCCTACTTAGAGCAACATTTTTAACAATATGGCCAATGTGGTTAGCGTCTTGATGTTCTGAAAAAGGAAAGGTTCCATTATGAATATGAAGATACCAATAGAGTGTGGCAGTAACCTTTGGTCGCTTCTTTTAAACGTCCATTATTCGTCCGACGATTCCTCAGAATCACAGAACATCACACTTTATGTGCAGTGTTTACGAGTGATTGAGAAGTAACCTTGCTTTGGCATTTATTGTAGTTTAAAAGCAGTCACAGTCAGAGCATGTTTTCAGTTGTTAACTTTAACAGGAGCAATGAACTTTAGATTGGCAAGGTAGTAGACATCGTTAAGCCGACACACAAATGGAGCTGAAGAAGCTGAACTGATAAAGTATACCAATCCAAAGGCGTCAAAATACCCATTCCACACGTTGCCAGTGGAAGCACCTCTTTGGCCTTAAGTCAACTCATTTTCTTCTCTTAATCAATGCATTGTTGATGCCTTCCTCAAATTGATTATTTTTTTCTTCTTTCTTTCTTGTTGTACCCTGGAGCCATTGTTTAATGGTATACATCCGCAAGAGTATCTCAAAGTCAATGAAGCTATTAAAAATAATAATTCACGGTCATCCCGCGGTGACGACGCAGCTATGGTATGTACCACACATCAATAAGAGGAAACAGAAAAAAAGGTGAAATCACGTTTTTTTTTTTTTTATTTATTTATTTCTTTTTATCCAAGAGATACCCATAGCTTAGCGTACTGGTTATACAGACCAAACGAGTAAGAAACTGCAGTTTGTTGCAAGACCCAGTAAGTATAGGTACAATCTGGAGAAGTACTACCCAAACGTAGTTGGAAACTTTTACTTTCTTTATCCAGACTTCATGTAGATACATTTTGGCAAAAAAACGGAGAGACACTAACAGATGCACCTTCAGTACTCGATTCATTTGAATAAAAATACTTAAAATGGAGAAATATGAGAAAGATACGATGGCGGCGGCGGTGGCGGCAGCGTTCAGCAAAAGTTTCTTTAGCTCACAAAGAGGCAAGAAAGTTCCATGAAATCATGCGAAACGATTTGTGGAATGCGACGTTTTTTTTTTTTTGCAATGCAAATTGCAAATACCAAGAGGCACTGGAAGATAATACAATGCACAGCATGTTGCTTCATTATCGTAGATCAGAGGTCTAGGTTAAGAGCTGCTCTGTAAGTAAATTTGTTGCAATAGGTTTGGGGTTAAAGGAGCAACTTTCAATTTAGTCGGAGAATTGATTTTCTCACGGTTCATCCGATGATGCTTATAAGAGTCGTACTCGCATAAACAGTTTCATTGACTTTCAAATGGGAGTTGGCAAAGCGCAAGCTGAGATCTTTGATTACGAAATTATTGAATTGAATCCCAGACTTGGTGTGGATCCTTGATTAACTTTCAATAATAATCCGTTCCGGTTCGATTGGTTTTATTTCGTGTTGTGCATGCTGCTTGGCTCGATGGCTTCCCATCGAATTTTGGGCAGTAATACTCGTAGTAACTACGGAAAGATGTGCCTTTCCTAGGGCGTGAAAATACAAGGAAATGGATGATGGTGAGTGTTCAGTACTTTAGAAGATAGTTCAGTCCAATGGAAAATGCAACCAAGCACCTGGTGCAATTTTACACAAGCAAAAGTACTCCTAAAATGAAAGAAAGTTGGTTTACAGAAAAAACAAGTCCGGTGCAGGATTGATGATAACACCTGCGTAAGGTAGATATGTATCCTCCAAGTGTTTAAGTGACCAAATATTGATGGGCAGATTAGAGACCAGGGACAGAAAAATTGCCATTTTGTGCTCTCACCACCATTAAGATGGGCGATTCCCGGGCTGGATCCAAAAACGCTGCTTGATAGACGTTTCCGACCCTTACAATGCAAATGCTCGAGCCAACAGAGGAATTTTGTGTAAACGCAAGACTCGTTATGGGATCAGCTAATAGGTAGACCTAGCCCAACCAGGTTGCCCGATGAGATCAATCGAAAGGAATGCAGCAAATCGACATGAATGTAGCGATTGAATAATACTAACGTAAGTCAAAATTCACATCCTTCCAGCAAGACAATAAAAACAATGTTTTCAGTACTCTTGATAAGATTGGGATGCTCGATGGGATTGGATACTCCTCAAATGTTTTCCGAAGGTTTCCTGAAAAACTAATCAAGGTCGGAGATCTTCATATAAATAGAAATGATAATTCAGATATTCAGCCTGATGAGTGCTCAGATTTCTCCTCAGCTCTGCAGTTCCTGAAGAAAACATCCTGAGGAATACTCAATCGTTTGGTATATTTTCCAATCGTTCAGTGTCCTGTGATTATAGTTGTAAGTTTGGGGATATAATGTCTGTTTTTTTGATCGTTTGTTTAAGTCTAGATGCCTTACAGTCGTTCCGATGAGTTTTAGCTAATCCTTGAGATTATGCCTTCTGATGGTTGTGAGACAGCAGTGGCTTGACGTAGACAAGCTGTCTACTTTTCATTCCTAGAAATCCTAGCCTGACTAAGTCATCAAACCCGTAGTCCCATGGGACGGCCGAGAGATCTAGAACCCTCGTTGTGAGATACCCGCCAGTCATTAACCGAATTTAGGGGTTAGGCTTTCAATCGTATCTTAGGTCCTCAAAAATTATGTCCCAAAAAATTATAGGAAGGAGATATCGCGAAGTATTTGTTTTTTAAAGTGTATACAAGGCCGCCAGATAGGCAGCGAGCTTAACTTAGAATTTTAAACGCGTAAACTCGATTTTTTTTTTTGCTGAAAAAAATCACAAAAAAACCTATTTTCTCGGCCTCTGGAGTGGCCTAATCCCTTAAGTGTAATAAGTATTTGGAAATCTAAGTACATTGCAGCATGCTCTCAGGGTATTAGTTTCACGCCGAGCTAAGCAGCGGCCTGATGAGTAGCTGAGATTTAGGCTTGAAAGACGCTAAAGTAAAATTTTAAATAGCTCGGGCTGAAATCAGTAAAAGGGAAACTAATCAATGTCCTAATGCTAAGATGCACTCAGAAAATGTGGATTATGAACTGTTTGGCCATTTTCATAACCAAGTTCAGGGACTCAAGGCTCCTATCAGTGCTAGTGCAGATATCATACTCGAGTTCATCTGCAGTTTTTGCTTGAAACACGATGTAGTTGTAGTAGTTTAGGGGACTAAAACTGTGCGGAGAATACACCTCCTTGGTTCATTTTGAGCGATCAGTGTAAGATAATGATGCAGTCAACATATTGGCCGATATTCTTTTTTGATTTTAGGTCAGATGAGTAGCCTGTTTGGGGACTAGTCCATTGGGAGGTAGCTGAATCTTAATCTGTTTGTTCATTAGTATACAAGGTGAACGACTCGAACTCCAACTTTTTAAAATGCTATAATTTTTTTTATTTTTTGATAAATTTTATTGTGCCAAAGTAAAAAATGTTGGAAAATACATCAATTTTCAAATTGTATCAGTAGTTTTGAATATGTCCACCTTTGGCGCGAATAATGGCCTTGAGACGGCCGAAGAACGCATCGCACGCTGCACGCAAGTGGCTCTGCCGTATTTTGACCCATTCCCAGCGAAGTGCTTGTTTGAGCTGGTCCAAAGTTTGATATTTTTTAGTGCCAACCTTCGCCTTCAAAATATCTCAGACAGAGAAATCCAACGGATTTGCATCCGGAGAATTTGCAATCCATTGTGTCCAAGAAATGAAGAGTGGAACATTGTTTTTTAACCAATCTTGGTTGATGCGCGCTTTGTGAGACGGTGCCGAGTCTTGTTGAAATGTCCACGGTCTCCGACTGAAATGATTGTTTGTCTGCCTGCTTTCTGGTGGCCGTCCGAAGGTGTAAATTTTCGAAGAACCTCTCTGGCAAGTAAACTCGGTCATTTTGTTTGTTGACATATTGCTCGATAACAAATGGCGACTCATCGGAAAAAACCAAATTCGGCAACTCACCACTTTCGTGCAAGCGTAGCAACTCCTTCGCTCTTTCGACTCTAAGTTTTTTCTGTTGCGGTGTAGCGGTGTAAGATCGTGTGCTTTTTGGAACTTCAATGGCTTGAGCCCAAGCTCATTTTTCAGTAAGTGTTGAATCCGTTCCAACGATATGTTGAGCTCACGAGCCATTTTTCTTCCACTTCGACGCGGATTTCGCTCAGTTCGAGCCTTCACTTTCCGAACCCTTTCTGCCGATGTTGCTGTTTTTTTATGACCACCTTCATGGCGTTTTGGAACGCTACCAATATCACGGTAACGAGCTATGCTTCGAGACACAAATGATTTATTCACGTTGAGGTGCTGGAGGGCTCTAACGATAGCTACTTGTGGTTTTCCAGCCAAATATAAAGCAATCACACTATACGTTTGAATTCCATTTTTCAAAACAACTGAGACGCAAATCGTTTAAAAAGCTTGTAAATAATAAAATTATCTGTCATGTGTCAAAATTTGAGCACACTGTCACGCAGTTGAGCACGCAGTCTGAAGTTGGTTGCAGTTCGAGTCATTCAGGGTGTATATCTTATGACCGAAGTGTGAAGGCTATAAGTGATTTGAGGCTGTAGTCCCCATTTTATTCCCAGTGGCTTTTCAACATGTGGATAGAGTTATACAGGCTTTGAAATTATACTTTTCAAGACATTCTGTCCACGAGGTATAAGTATGCACATAAATTGAACCATGACCAACGAACCTGCAAGGGTTATTTTGAGAAATATTTTGGTGAAACCTACTCGTACCTCAAAAGGGAAAGCAGATTATTGAGTAAATATAGCCTTAAAATACATAAATTGTTGATTAAGAGAGATGAAAGGTATTCACATCTAAAGAGGTAGTCATAACTGGGTTGAGGACAATCAAGATTTAGGGTATATCAAATATTGGAAAGATTAGGATATCAGAGAGTTTAGAAATAATATATTGCAGGGACTTAGCTCATAAGTTAGCACTTTAATCGCCGTTTATATGACTGCATTAGATCCAATACATCTAGCCGATGTGATAGGAGCAAAGGAAATTTTTCATGAAAGCAAAATAATTTGGGCAATCAACTCTTTTCAACCTTTTCCCAGCTTTACTACAAAAGGGCATACCCTAAACTGCTACTTGTATTAGTTAACTTATTCAGAGCTAGCTACGCGTGGGGATATTTACCAAAAAAGTGGAAAGAGGTTGCCGTCAAATGTATGCCTAAGGTAAGTTGCAGACCATCTGAACTACCAAAGTCATATGGACCAATCAGCCTCACTTCCTTTTTCTTCAAAACTATAGAAAAAATTCTCGGCAGGCATATCAGAGGCGGGGTACTTCAAATGAACCCCCTTCACAGATATCAATATACCTACCAACCTGAAAAATCGACCAAATACGCCCTACAAAATCTGACCATAAGGATTGAAAATCTCTCAGAAATAAAGAGGAAGCGGTCGGTTGTTTCCTCAATATAGAAGGAGCATTTGACAACACAGAATTCTCCCAGATATACTCGTATAGAGGCATTCAAAGTATTATGCTAGAGGATAAAACAATAAAAACCTCATTAGGCAGCAGTAAACTCAGTGTGCTAGCTACGAAAGGATGCCCTCAGGGAGGGGTACTATCACCCGTATTATGGTCCATCGTAGTTAATGAATTATTGACTATACTCAGCAGTGATGGCTTCTATGTTCAATAATATACAGACGACATATATGCTATCCTAATCAGACGTAAATTCGAGGACAACACAATCTCGGAATGGTGCACCAAGGTTGGCCTCAATTCCAAGAAAAGCACTATTGTTAGATCCACTACACTACCTAGATTCCCTAAGAGAAGAAGGCGAGAAGGGCTCAGAAATGCCACACTCTTCGGCGAAACAATAGAGTTCTCAGCGGAAGTCAAATATCTAAGAATCACACTGGATGAAAAACTTACGTGGAGCACTCATCTTTCTAAGATTACCTCACTATGGACCAGCAAAATTCTAGTTGGAAAAAATTGGGGACTTAATCCCAAAATGACATTATAGATTTACACGGCAATAACGATACCTATCATCACGTATGCAGCCGCCGTTTGGTGGCATAAAACAACGCATAGGTCTACACAAGCCAAACCAACAAATTACGGAGACTAGCCTGTGTCTGTGCAACTGGTGCAGTGAAAACCACATCAACAGCTGCGCCTGAAGTTATCCTAAACACCCCACACTTCATCTGGAACTCATGAAAGAAGCAATGGCAAATGCCTACCTGCTCATCACAGAAGATGAATCCAATTCCAAACTAGTTCTTCATGAATTCAAAAACAAGGAACTACTTGGGATACACTTAATAGACAAATGCCTACCACGATATATGTAACTTTCGGCACAACTTTAAGGTTACATTTCCAGACCGTCTTAACTGGGAACAGGAAAAATCAATATTCGCCAAGGACTCACATGTATAGTACACAGACGTATCTAAAACAAATGAAGGAGTTGGAGCCGCAGTATACGGTCCTCGCACTAGGCCATTGATATTTCCAAAACCTGGCTAGAGGAAAAGAAACTTCATTTCTGAACAGAAACGGAAGGAAACAGACAAGCCAAAAACTTTATGCCAAGCTGTGGCCACAAAAAAAACAAAACAACTACTACAACTACTCGTAAGTACAAGTCAGATTCGAGTGACCACAGGTTTTTTCACAGGGTACCGCCGTGTAGTCGTCCACCTAGATGAAGTAAGAAAAGTCAGATCCAAATTTAAATCCAACAAAACAGGAGATGACTTTTGAAAATCAGGCACGAAATCAGCTCTAAAATATGGTCGGACGAAAGCATGCCAGGTGAAAGGAATCTCCTCATTGGGGCTTTGTATTGTGATTGATCTGGAAACTATTGGCTGCTCAAAACTTGGGTTTCAATCAATTTCGTGAAATAGTGCTTTTTTTATCTAGTAGTGGTGGTCCCCGGGCAACTACGTGTATAAATCCTTATGCATGTACATAGGCTAAAATTGCAAGTGCGAACGGTCTAGCGTTTCTAGTCTAGGCACCCTGCATTGCTCATTAGTGCCCCCAACGGAAACCGACATTACGCGCCGGTTAAGGAATGACCGAATGATGATGACTTTTGGCTTGTGATGTTCCTAAATACTATATTTGACTTCTAATTTAATATAAGGTCCAGAATAGTTCCTAAGTTTTGTTTGTTTCACAAACTCCAGAAAGAGTAATGGAGACATTGATGAAATGTTGTCCGTGCAGCTAGAGAGTCTGTTTAGGGCTCTTTGCATAAGGTTTCTTTAAATATCTGGGTGATTGTCAATAGTTCGCTCCGCAACCTTATAGCTTTTCTTTTCAAGAAATTTAAATAGTTCATTGACTTTACTGACTTCAGGTGTGCTTCGACTGATACGTCTCCGAGCTGATGATCCTCTCAGCTTTGTGCTAATAACTTTTTTTTTGAGAAGTTAATTTTCTGAAACGCTTGGAAAGACTTCTTCTCCCTTTTCGAACAGGGCCACCATAACATATTCCTTGCCACTAAGCTTTCCCCTAATAAGACATACTGATGACTGCAGGGAGGTTTCTACTGACTTACCTTTGCAGTGTCCATTTTAGAAGTCGATAATAAGATTGGAATTTACAACGAGGATAGATGTCTGTCCGGCTTTCCAAGGTCTTCAGATGGAATGATAGCAGGCTTATAGATCTGTAGTCATTGAGATGGACATAGGAGCTTCTTCCTGCTTTCGATATGGAAAGTACATTGACCTCCGGAATGTACAACAAGTCTATACAACAATTTAGAATGACTTTTAGCTATGGTAAAGCTATGTCGGAGTTAGATTTCAGCAGGAAGATGCAATCAGCTCTAGGGCATTTAAATTAATTGAAGGTCTTTAGGGTGAGTATTAAACTCTCTGGCAAAGAACAAAGTAAGTAGAAAATGTCTTTAGGTTGGCTTTCTAACTGATGGATGGTGCTTATGCACTATAAATGAGGATTTATCTTTAGGTGCAAGCAATCGATCCGCCCAATGGGTTAATCAGCTAAGATATTCCTGTAAGGGATTTTTAATGGTATTGAGATGCTTTCCTGAGGCGGCGATAGCAACGTCATCAGCATAGACAACCACCCCCTTCCAGGTATAATATATCATTCATTGACCACTAAGTTCCAGAGAAGGGGTAAAAGGCCACCGCCTTGCGTCTTTTAGCACCAGCCCCACTCAGTTCAGAGTTGATAATCCTGCTATTTAGCATAAGACTGATCAACTTACCAAGTGAGCCATCAACCTTCAAAGTTGACAGCGGACTTGGGATTGCGGGTATGTTGACGTTGTTGAAAGCACTTTCTACTCCCAGTAATGTGACCATTGTATACTCTGTAGGGATTGTTCGATGTACCTAGCCAGTGAACGTGGAGTTGTTTCCACAGACTTTCTTTACAGTAGGCATGCTAAGCCATAGACAAAAGTTGTGGATCAATTCTGGATCGTACATGGATATCAATCAGCCGTTTTAGAGTTTTCAGAAGGAAAGATGTAGACTTATAGGTCTGCGGTCTGACAAGACAAGATGAGAACATTTTCTGGCTTTGGGAATGAAAACTACATTAACTTCTCTCCATGATAAGGCAATGTGATTCATTTCTCCTCATGATATTCACTAGAGTTGACAGGATGATATTTGGAAACATTTGTAGCTCGGCATAATACTACCTTCTGTCCCAGCAGACTTGTATGGTTTGAAGCTATGCAGCCCAGAGCAGCTTGTCTTTTACATATAATCAGACCGTGAATTTTAGTTGCGACAGTAGCAGTCCTTTGAAGTTTGTTACTGGCCGTGAAAATGAAGCTTCCTGGAAAGTGAGTGTCCAGTAGTAGGTTGAGTGGTTCATCATATAAGATCGTCCAAGGGCCATCAGTTTTTTTTATATCAACGGCATCGTAGGATTTGCCACAGAATCCAGGATTGGACCCTTTTGGTGCATAATGGATCCAATACTTATAGCTCCTTTTCATCGAACCTAATGTAGTTTCAGTTCGATCTCTATGCTAAGAGAGAGATTTCCAAGGAAGATGTCTCTAAAAGGAATTAAAGAAGAACACGGCATTTGCACAGCTGATGGGCAGTGTTTTCTTTCATTTTTCTATCTCTACGGCTGCTGAGGAAATTTATATAATTAAGACCGCGTCTGTGGACATATGATGTAACAATTTATGTTATAGCGTGGCTATCAGTTCTGGAAAGTCTTAGGTTCAGCTTGAGCATGAAATATCGATCTGCAACCATATGTCCTTACAGATTAGAATTGTTAGAATTGTGACGCATTTGGTAAGTTCATCAGATTTATAGTTTTCCTGAAAGTCTCGTTAGCCGGGATTTCAATGTGTTTGTCCATTTCAAAGAGAGATTAGTTGCAATTTTGTTGTTCGGAGATTTCATACTTGCTTAGCTAGGTGAAACCAAATGTCATATAGCCTCTTCAATCGGCAGAAGGTGGAATAATTTATGCAGACCTGCAGTTACTCTAGATTTCAGAGCTCAAGAGATATACAGCCGATCTTTGCACCATTTCTAATGTTAATAGGAGTGTGCTTTGACCGAAGTGACTGAAAATCAGTCTTTCCATGATCTTTAGATGACAGGTCGCTTGGACAATCATGGAAACTTCTGTCTGCTCTTAAGCTGGTACTTTGATATGAAAACCTTATAGAAACCTTTGCTTTGGGAATGCGTATGAAGCCTAAATGGCATATATTCTGGTCGTGGTAGTTTTATGTCAAACGTTCCTCGAATATCTGCAGGAAAGATGCACTTGGAAACGAGAACTCAAATACCACCTTGATCAAGAATTTATTCAGAAAATTAAAAATACAAGTTTATTCATCTAAAACTGCGAGTATATTGTCCCCTTCAAAGTAACCCCCATCGACTGCAACACACTTATGCCAGCGCTTGATCCAATCCTCGAAACATTTTCGGTTTTCGTTATGTCCATCAGTGCTTCCTGCGATTTTTCCATTACTTCCTCTCGGTTGCTAAAACGCGTTCCCCGTAGTGCTTTTTTAACTCGATTGAACATAATGATGGCACTGTGCGACCGCGACGGTGCGATATTATGGTGCAAAATCCACGAATTGCTTCACGCATACGTCTCATAACGCCCAAGTAATATTCTTTGTTTACTGTCTGGTCTTCTGGCAAAAATTCATGATGCCACCGTTGTAATCCATGAAAACCGTGAGCATTGCCTTCTTTTTTGACTGAAAACGACGTTGTTTTTTTTTTGTCTCGGCTCATTTTCGGAACGCCATTCACTTGCCTGATGTCTGGATTGCGTGTCGTACTCATAAACCCACGTCTCGTCTCCAGTAATGATCCTTTTGATGAATGTGGGATCGGACTCAGCCTCGCAAATCATCTCTTTTGCGACATCAACACGGTCTCCTTTCTGCATGAAATTGAGGTCTTTTGGCACTAACTTTGCTGCTACACGACGGAAACCAAAATCATGTCTTGGACGGATCCATAGGCAATGTTCAAGTCCTCCGCTATCTCTCTGATGGTTAAATTGCGCTTATTGACCAACATTTCTTTCACTTCATCAATGTTTTCGTCGGTTTTCGATGTCGATGGTCTGCCACTGCTCTCATCATCTTCGATTGACTCACGATCACTTTTGAACCGCTCGTGCCACTGGTAAACGACCGTTTTCTTTCGAGAATCGTTGCCGAAACACTGTTCGCGCACCATTAAATTCGTTTTGTACGCAAAATTTAATACGAGCACAAGTTCGTTGTTGCAAAAAAATCGGCAACACACACAGAGATAGATGTACTCTTGGCTACGTAACTTTTGCAAATGTCAAGCTATGACGCTAAGATTTGGAGGGAATATCAACAACAGATTTACCAACTTACAAAAAACAAAACAGAACTCAAATCGGAACAATGGGAGCGCCACACGGTGGTGTGGTGAGGGAACTTTTTGGTCAAGGTGATATACCGAAGTAACTTTCTCATATACATAGTCCAACTAATCTTCATTTTCGAAAGCAGACCGTCTGCGAGTATTCGTACCTTGAAGGAATGTGTTTCTGAGTGACGTCATCTGCAATAGTTGCCCTGGCTTTCGAGAGGATCGTAAAAAGCCAATAGTTTGTTATTTGTTTTAACCAAACAGGCGGGAATGAGCCATACTCCACTGTTAGTAGAAGGAACCATCCAACCAATACTTTCAAGACTTTTAAGACCTTCGTCATCATCTACGAGTAAACAATTCTGCCGGACTGAACTATCTACCTGCGTAGTCATTTTAGATAGCGTAAGATGACTTGGTAGAGAAAGAAGACCTTCTAGACTGCAGCAAATAAAGAGGGATCACCTGCTTCCATTTTTTAAGGCATTGTAACATTCTTATATCGAAAAGGTGATTTCAAGCAATTAGCCAGTACAGAAACACAATCCTTTGAAATTTCACAGACAAGAGACTCCTTGTGCTTCTCTAATCCAGCTCAAGGCAAAACTGTCCGGTCAGATTGCAGTTTGTATATTTTTCCACCTAAAATTGGCATCATCTATCTTCTATATCCTTAGAGACTAAAAGGATGTCTAGGGCTGTGTCACTTTTGCCAACTGTACCACCTTTGCAGTTTTCCTGAATACCCAGAAAATATGAACTATGCGCTACGCTGCCTTGGTATGCAAAAAGTTATACTCAATGCGAATTGCTTGGAGAATTTTGGCCGATATTCGGTTTTAATTTAAGGATTTACGGGCGGTAATTTACCAGTTTGGAGACTGGTTCATTGTGAGGAAACATTTAGGCGGCTCGCTGTGTAGACCGCCATCTATAGGAAGCAGATGTCCAGAGAAAGGGGGTGAAAACGTATGTTTAATACAGTTTATTACGGTGATACGTAGACAGTCTGATCTTTATGCCTTTCCTAGTATTGAGCAGTTGATTTGTTTATCTGTTGGAACTGTAAAGCTAGCGGGTAAGTTGAAGTTAAAGTCTCCATTTTCCTTAAGTGGTTTTTCTGCTTACGAATAACGCCATCCAAGCTATGCTGTGGTTACTAAATACTTGGCTCTTATTCAATTTAATATCTGGAATCGTTTCCGAATGTTGCCCGTTAGACACGCTCCCATTGAATTCCTGAAAAAATTAGATATCCATAGGATTGTATCGTTTTTGGTTAAAGTACCAATTCAGTTTAGGGTTGGCCATACGTCCAGGCTGGACTTCTGGCTCCTGCGGGAGAGCTTGTTTATTACCCTTTGCATTAGGTCTCTTAAAATATTCATATAATAACCAGCAGTGCCCACTGTAATGTCATAAGTGAACAGGTTAAGGCCTTCCTCTTCAAGAAGACTAAGTAGTTCATTGGTCACCATATTTTATAAAAGCGTAAAATGAAACCACTCCGTGTCTCGACTTTCTGAGGAGCCTCCTGGCTTTTTGCTGACAATTCTTCGAACTGACAACTGGATTGATTTATCAACATGCATTAAAGAGCCTTTACTCCAGATATCAGATATTTTCGCCTCGGGTTTGACATCATTGAAAGCTCCCACAATGTTGAGGAAAGCCACCACAGAATATTCCTTGAGATTGATACTCCCTTTAAGTAGCCATACTATTGCATGCAGGGTGGTTCGAACTGGCTTACCCATTGAGCATGCATTATGAGAAGCAAGGAAGCAAGAAAGAAATGATGCGAGGTCTTTATAACATCATACTCATAGTTCTCAGATCATTGAGATGGACATTGGAGATTTTTCAGTTATAAAAAGCATATTGACCTCCGTCCATATACTGGAAATGTACACCAAATCTTAACATACATTTACAATGACTTCTAACGATGGTAAATTTATGCCGAAGGGTTTTTGGACTTCACCAGGAAAGAGGTCATCTTGCCAGGAAGCCGTGTGGCTTTTAGTGGCTCGTGATAATACCTTGGAAAATGAGACACCAGTAGAAGAGGGCCCACGCCCAATTATCAAGGCTTCGCCCATCAATGACGTTGTCTAATAAAAAGCGGGGGCAGAGCATATTACTGGTCTTATCGTAAACATCTTCAGATAACGCCTCTGAAGGTTGCTACGATTTGACCAGTAACCAGTTGCCGGTCATAGGTCTTATTGGCGGCTGGATCACCGGTAGTCCATACCAGGCCTTAAATCACGGTACCATGGGAGTCAGGAGCCCCCCTGATTTCGGTCCGGGCCTGACTTGTTGAGGTAGGCCCCCTTGTGGGAACGTCATGGTGGCTGTGGTTTAAACCCAAATCGTGGGAAGGGTTTTCCTTTTGGTTTGACCCATTGTAGGTAGAGCTGCAAATAAGTACTGGGTGCTGTGACCCTAAGAACAGTAAGAGGTTTTAGATCAACACAGCTCCGAATTGGTATCAAAAAATTGACGGAGAGCGATGGCAAGGCGTATCCTTGCTTCCTATGGATGTATGGGCATCCCGTAAACATAAGGTCTACATTACAGGTAAAAATCATGAGACGTTCCAGTAGAAGAATATTCGATTCTTTACCGCAATTCAACAAGGAATCAGTCGATTTGAGACCATAGCTCGGAGAAGCTGGGTTGGGCGTAAGAACTTGATGAAGTCTCATGGCTTCGGAGGACTTCTTTTTGTTTTCACAATTGAATTTTTTCAATTTCTTCTGTCTTTGCTGCGTTTGGAATTTGTGGTTCTACTAGGACTTCAAGTCAGGGTCTTTTTTAGCGGTCTTAGAACTGTGTAGTTTTTTTTTCTTAGATCCTAAATTGCGAAATTCCATCAGAGTGGTGTCGGCTTATCTCTGTGGTCATTAACATTCCCTCGGATGTCTTGTTATATATTTAAGTCAGTGATTCGGTTAACCAGCACGGATAATTTGTACAAGCAGGTACCGGGTTTTGCCAAAGAATATATCTTCCAACAAGAACTACGGTCATCCTTCCGATAATTTCAAAGGCAAATTTCTTAGCAAAGTCCTATCCATATAGGGCCGACCTGGATGGTTTTCAGAATTTAGTCTTCTGGTGATTTTCGATGGCTTTTGCATAAGTGTATGGTGGTGCCGCTATATGCTATATCGACGAACTTTAATGGGTAAAAGGAGTTTCAACACCGAAATGCGGATGAACATTAGTTCAGAGAATTTCTAAATACACCCAGAAGGAGAACGCCTTAAAGAAATATCCCGATTCAGCTGACGCACCTTTGGAAAGGACTTGAAGTGAGTAACTAGAGGCAAATAGCTTTGCTTGTTCATTACTATAGTTATCGGCCTTAACTTTGGAAGCAGTTATATAATGTTCTTGACCTCGTTATTTAGTAATTATATACGACGAAGGTGATGACTTAATCCTTTTTGAATCACTCATACTCCCGACGTTTTATTGCATATACCCGTATATAGGTTTGAATATAGCATATTCAAAGCAAAATCTTTTACACAAGAGACATTGCTTTGCAGATGAAAACATTGTCATAAACATAACATAGAAGATACGTTTTACGAGTGTGTACATAGCAATCTATAATTCTCGACATTTTTGCATGACATCGTACAGGCAAACGTAAGCAATGTACATAACACTCTCAGGTATTAGATACGCTTTATACATGACCACACGCTGTATCTAATTAGCTAATTCATTTGATAGTAATTTCTAGTTTCGCCTTTCACTTCAAGTTCTCAATTCCAAGTGTAAACACACGCCTCTAGTGAAATAAAACGAAACCAACTCTGAAAAGATAACAATTTCCCTGGATCTGCAAACAGTCAGTTTCACCAAGTGCACCTGGACGTATACGCACTATTTTCAGGACTATTGATATATTTGAAAAAAAAAAAAAACAAACCCAAAGAACTATGCCGATTCTCCGTCGTCTTAAGGAACTCTTCATTTCCAATCATTTTTACAAGTCCCTCCAACCGATGTTCCTTGTGGCATTTCTCCATGGATTGACTCCTTTTCTTGTAACCACCAGCAAGGATGGCACAAATCACATCAAGAGTTTCATCTTGGGATATCTCAATCCGTCTTTGCAATTATCCGTGTATGGTTGGTGTTATATAGTTGCACTTCGAAACGGTGAATCGGTGATTGGTTATTTTTTACGAACCGAAGTCACGAGATTTGGAACTCTCATCCACATCATTAGCGGTATTCTGGGATCAGCGATTATTTACTTGTCAACTTTAGTTAAGAGACGAATGCTTCTGAAAACCTTTCGAATATTGACGGATGCTGATGGACGGTTTCATAAGATCAAAATCCAAATGAATTATACGTTGATTATGAGATTTATTATCTTTGTGTTGGGTGTTACATTGTTTTTGAGTTGCATCTTTACGGTCGGGTGTTTCTATTTGTTGCTGAGGATGGATGTGACTCCTTCGGTTTATTTGTGTGTGACATTTTTTGTTGAACATGCCGGAATAGCGGTTATTGTTAGTATGTTTTACTGTGTTGCAAGATCACTGTACAAGAGATTGGATATACTGAATAAGGTAAGTCATCCCTAACTAAGTTTTCATTTAAAAACGGCACAAGTAAAAGTTCATTCTTAATTTTTTTTTTAAATTAAGTGAAGTGAAGTGAAGAAGATAATTAAGAGCAGTACAGGGCGACTACAACACCAGGTTGGCAGCTGTTGAACAAAGTTTACAAAAGCAACTTCTTGTTTATTTAAAAGGGTTGATAATTGATCAGTTTTGAGCAATCTGCAGAGAGAGTTATATATTGAACTGGTTCAATTTGAGTGGTTATTGTAATCATATCATGTTATCAACATGACAGTGAAAATTAGGCAACCCAAGTTGTGTAATGTGAAGTGACATAACCCAGCCGGCCTCTTACAAGTGCTTGCGCAACATCGTAAATTCATGAAATTTCCACTAATTCGCTGAGCTTTGTCTGCTAAAAAACAGCTCAAAAAGACAAATAAAATTCTGGCCAGCTTTGTGCGACTTAGTGAAACACGAGAAGATTCCGACCCTAATCTCTGGTGTCGCTCCGAGTAGAAACTATCACCATTTACATGCATAGTGATATATAATAGCTCACCAGACTCCATCACAAAGTGAGCACTGTTCCAATCCGGAATTCAACTTCATGTGGCTAAAATTCCAACCACTACTGCTTAATTTACAGAAGCCTCTAGCTGAACAGTCATTTTAACGAGTTTGATACTCTGTCTGAATCCATTCAAAGAATCGGATTCCTGTATCCGCACTGAAATAGTTATTGCGGTCGACGTCAATACACAGCATTCTGGATAGCTTCGATATTCTGGACAGAAAACATCTGAAGGATGGTGAGTTGAAATCTTCGCTGCTTCATGAGTTGATATTTATGCTTTCAATATCCTGGACTTGTCTCTAACTTCTCACCCTGACAAGTACAAAATCGATGAATCGTTATCGGTCCACTGTATCATATAAGCAAGTTTCTCATTTGCTAACCGCACATCTAGAGAAAAGATTCCTAAAAGAACCATATGGTAATAAAAGAGAGACAATTAAACCGGACTTTACTGCTTCTTTAGAACTTTGGACTAGTTGTTATGTTCCTCTATGTGGATGCCGGTTCTGATATGATCACAGATGCTATTTTCTTTGGAATGAAATCTCTTATCCTTCATCGGATGAAAAGTCTTGAACTGAAGAAAAAGGCATAGGATGACTCGAGCTGTAAAGAGTTTGTCTGGGTTAGACAAATGTTTTCTCGGTCTTACAAGACCAACCCAACAGAGAAAAGCGAAAGAAGTTCAAACAAGCTAGCGATGACTGCAAAGCCTTTCTAAAGCGTGTGGAATTTCAATACTGCCAAAAACTGAAGTAAAATACACCACAGTGCCCTAAAGACAGGAAACATTTTTTGTTGTTCGTCGAAAACATTAAAATTTCTGCCTTATCCTCTATCCCAATGAACATTTCAGCTATCAGCTCGTTAGTCAAAGGCAACAGATCAGTTGTGCCGGATTTCAACCTAAATTTGAGCGCGTCGAAAATATTGTTGGACGAATCGTATAGTAGCCAAAGTATTCAAAGGTCTCAATACTCACAACTCTGCTGGTCCAGATGCTATAGCATCCCTTTTTCTAAAGAGATGGTCTTCGACGCAGTTTTATCTGCGTGGATGAACAAACTACTCCTTAGAACTGTTTCTAAGTTGATAGCAAACAACATTTTTCGAGAACGGACTGTCCCTAAAATGGAGGAATCTTATTCTCTCTTCTTCCACAAATCTATTGCATATATGTACGTCCCTTCTTTCCAAGGTTATGACAATGCTGATAAACCGTCATCCAATGAAATATCTCAAGACACCGACATAATGGAGTTCGTAGCAACAAGTTCACTGGTGATTTGATGGCATATCTCACAGAAATGTAGAATCATAGTCTATGCCAATTTAGCGAAATCAAAATACACTTGATATTTCAAAAGCATTTGGTACAAAGCCTGGCGCTCTTTTGTCGAAAATGCGTGATTTCGGAACCGATGTTTCTCTTCTTCAATTCATTAGAAATTACCTTTCCGAACGTTCAATTTAAGTTGTCTTGGATGGCTTCAAGTCTGATATTCACAAATAAGTGCTGATGTTCCCCAGGGTTCCGTTCTGTTTCCGACACTCTTTTCAATTTCCATCAACGATATTTTGTCTGGTACTTCTAATCCAATATATTCCTTTGCTGACGACAGTACTCTCTGCGTTTCATATTCGTTCCCTGACTAACGTCACTGCTTTTCGGCCGTAGAATGGGAACGGCAGCGTATTTTATATAATAACATGGATAACCATGGAAAACCACTCAGGGAACTATTAACAGAGTGGAACTTAATGCTTCCAAAACACAATGCGTTAAAGCGAAATTTAAACACCCAGCTATTATCCATGAATTGCACTTGTATCGTCGAAATAGAAAAACTTTCCATTCTCGGTATATGTGTCAGTGACAAGCTACATTGGAATGACCACACATTCGAAATCCAAGTTCCCTCATAGGAGGATATACTTCAAGCCCTCTAATCAGGCCTCAATATGTAAGAAAACACCCAAAATGTGGCAACAATACTCACATCTGACCAGAGGCTTCTAAGACCTTTTCGCACTGGCTAGATGGGATCCAAGACTGTGCGATAAATTTTATAGGTGATGCTAATATTACTCAGTCAATTGACGCAATTAAACTCCGACCAACGTAATGTCGCCTGCCTCTCAATCCCAACTAGAGCTCTTTATTTCCTAGACATTATAATTTTCAAACATTCAAAACCAATGTACGTCGGTATCTTTCCTTTGTAATTCTCCTACTTTGTATGCAAAAATTTTTAGACTATTCGTCCATTGAGCAAGATGGGTTGTAAAAAAGGACGGTTGTAACTCATTACCAATGGTTGTGGTCGAAAACGCTTTCGCAAATAAGTGATAGATTGCGTTTACTAATATTTGACACCACGTTGAGGCTGGTGAGATGTGCTTATGTATAAACCTCATCGACATTAACAGAAATATAAGATTCTTTGACCATGACATATATTGGCCTGCATTGGAAGAATATAAGGTTGTAAACTAGGAGCTTGGGTATACAAGAGTGTTAAATAATAGGTCGATAGTTGGATACTTATTTAATTTCTGCGACTTATCCACCCCCTAAAAGGAAGGAAATGAACGTAAATAATATGTAAGTGGACGACATCCAATTTTTTATGAAAGGGTTGGGGCCCGAAAGGGTTGCTTACCTCAAGGTTTAGTCAAATGAAAATTAACACTAAATTTGACAGCCGGCGGAAGGCCCACGATTCCGTACGATCACAAAGCTGGATGACTCACTGGGAGTCAACGGTCAGCACAGAGAACGGTACGGAACTTTACAGGATTCCGCGAATCACAAATAATCCCAACTAGGGAAAGATCACACAAATATGTTGTATAAACAAATATAAATCGGTACTCAGCTGATGTACTGCCTACTGGGGTCGCTCCTGTCTCTATGTCCTGGCTGGGGACAGGGGGTTATACTTTCCGCCCCAGTGACTTGGTTTGTAGTTCTTGGTCGGTCCTTTGATCGTCTTTGGTGGTTGATTTCTTCGTTCTGTGTGTCGAGTGACTGCTTGGGTCCATATTACACCCTCGGACCCGGGACACTTTGGCGGACAATTAAGGGGAGTTCAAATAGTGACCGCCAAGTAGAGAGGAAAGCTTTCCCAAGAATAATATTAACGGATCCGCAGACAAGAATGAGGAGAGTGGATCGTGAAGAACCGTCAGCTTTCTTTCACAATCATTGCTTCGATTGCACGGGTACCTATTTAGTTATCTTTGGAGTGGTAGGCATAGAGAGGGAACTCGATCCAGAGAATCCAATAAATTTCATTTCTACCATGGGATCCAGACCGTGACGGGAAGAAAAGAACGGGGACAAAACATGAAAAGGAAGGAGGGAAGAGGGGTGAAACAGACGACAAAAGGACCAAAGGGAGTGCAGGATTTTTGCGCCGTAATTTGCAAACAAAATATTGATTCTCTATCTACCGTCGACCTTCGTTAAACATGACAACAACTATTCAACCATCGATTTCTCCACAGATACACTTCGTTGGTATTTGCAACATTTTGATTTCCTTAATTTTTCTCGTACATCGTCCAACAAATATCGCATATAACAATCCTTAAAGTTTACGCGTCATTTTTGTGTCACAAAATATCGCTGAATTTTTGCTTCATTTAAGCTACATCACGCCATGCCGCGCGGGAGCATAGGGTCATAGCAATTTCCCCGATGGCTTACGGAAAGAATTAAATTAAATTTTCACACTTCAGCGATGTGCCGTCCTTTTTAATAGATCCCAGAGGATCTACTGTATGACGCAAACTCGCTGAATGCCTAAAAATAACTCTAATTGTATCGATTTTTATTCGTGGTCGAAGGTGAATTTTTTTTTTTTTTAACTCAAAATTTTGACCTTGCCGCTCTTTTTTTTTTTTTTTTTTAAAATATCTTACTGAACCCATCCTTTTTATTTAACAAATATGATATAGATAGAATTTGTCCAATAAAGTTTTCATATCTTTCCAGAATATAACTGGAGAGATCCAAAAGTTTTTCTGACTACCCGACTCCTCTTATACTCTTGTGTTACGATAATGATATATACCTTCTGAATCTAGAACTCTCCAGATATTTGTAAGTCCTGCTTGGGAAAAAATGTTTGCTTACTTATCTGAGGCTGACGTTCGCCTCCGCTTAGAAGACACACAAGTTTTGAAAATGATCAGTTCTGGTGCCATCAACAAAGCTCTGACCACGTACATTCGTTTCCTATTTTAAATTTCGGTTGAAACCAGTTTTGATTTCAGAGATAGTCGACCACGAAGTCCCGCAGTAATCGGACTTCCGATATCATTACGTCCATCCACAAGATCGAAGGCAAATAACTTGCAGTCGCGCAAGTTCAACACAGTTCGCAGTTCGAGTTGAACCAAAGCTGAAGCTGACAAAAGCTGAAGATAACCTTGAGATTCAGTCCCTGATATGAATACCAATGCCAGCTTAAAGCAAAGCCAAGTGTTCTAGGAAAAGTTCGTAAGCAGCCGAGACAAGCTGTTTTTTCTAAATTGTGGTGAAAGTCAATTCCACCAAAAAACTGACATGTGGGATCGAATTAATCTTGTCATAGACATGCAGATCCAGAGGACGCTCTTCAGTGTCGAGGCCAATGTCTAGATTCTTTACAGATAGTCGTCCGAGCCCTTGAAGCTTTCGAAATGATATGCTTTGTCGATAGAAGTTTGCTACCTAGGATGACGAAGGTTATATTCACTACTAGCAAGGCACTAATCCATAAAACTAGTGACTCGTCGATGCCACGTTATCTGGCCTAGTCACACGCCGTCAAAAGTCGAGTTTTTGAAGGCGACCTTTTGGTCAAATATGCCCAAAGTGTACTCAATCTTGGCGAGTCCACTTTTAGAGCCGCATACAAGATTTTGCATTGCAGTTACATTGTAACATCGTTCGCATTGTTGCTCTGTCCAAGGATGCAAGGCAGTGTTGCGCACATAACTCAACCACTCTCAATATACTTTTAAAGAGAAAAAAGTCTGAAAATAGGCCTCCATCTCTTAGGAACGAGCAGTTATTTTTTACCGTTGGAAAGCTACTGTCATTGTACGTCATTTCATTATATGTCATTCATTTGAAGCGTAAACAACAATAATTTTTTTTCACTCAAATATGTCGAACTTTGTGCCTGAAAAAGTGTTTTTGCGGGGAATTCTTCTTCATTACTTTATTATGAAGAAAACTGCTGCCGAAAGTCATCGTGTTTTGATGGAAGTTTGTGGTGAACATGCGCTAGCTGAGCGAACGTGCCAAAAGTGGTTTGCACGATTTAAAAGTGGTGATTTTGGCTTGGAAGACGATGAACGTCCTGGGCAGCCAAAAAAGTTTGAAGATGAAGAACTGGAAGCATTACTCTATGAAGATTGTTGCCAAACACAAGAAGAGCTCGCAGAATCTTTGGGTGTCACTCAGGCAGCCATTTCAAAACGTTTAAAAGCAGCTGGATATATTCAAAAGCAAGGAAATTGGGTTCCACATGAACTCAAGCCGAGAGACGTCGAAAGGCGGTTTTGCATGTCCGAAATGCTGCTGGAACGTCACAAAAGGAAGTCATTTTTGCATCGGATTGTTACTGGTGATGAAAAATGGATCCATTACGACAACTCCAAGCGCAAAAAATCATATGTGAAACCCGGCCAACCAGCCAAATCAACGGCAAAGCCGAATATCCATGGCGCGAAGGTAATGCTCTGTATTTGGTGGGATCAGATGGGTGTGCTGTATTATGAGCTGTTAAAACCGGGTGAAACCATCAATGGACAACGCCACCGAACACAATTAATCCGTTTGAAGAGAGCAGTGGCCGAAAACCGCCCGGAATATGCGACCAGACACGAGGCAATAATTTCCCATTATGACAACGCTCGGTCCCACGTTGCTATTCCGGTTACGAACTATTTGGAAAACAGTGGATGGGAAGTCTTACCCCACCCGCCTTATAGCCCAGACCTTGCCCCTTCTGACTGCCATTTGTTCCGGTCGATGCAGAACGCCCTCACTGAAATACGGTTCACATCAGAGCAGAGTATCAAAAATTAGCTTGATTCATTCTTGGCTGCCAAGCTGTCGCAGTTCTTTTGGGATGGGATCCACAAATTGCCAGAAAGATGGGAAAAAGTCATAGCTTCAGATGGGCAATACTTTGAATAATACTATTGTACATGTGTTTCTTAAATAAACGTTCAAATTTTGAAAAAAAAACGAATTAAGTGTTTCAAGTCTTTATAGGAAGCGCTCCTTAAAAGTCGAAAAGTCGTCTATATTCTATTAGTTTATTTGTTTCTATCTGTAACAGGTTTAGTCTTCTTCCATCTTTGTATTACGTGACCTTTTTAGGAGGTTTCTGGTGTGCTTATGTAGTCGCACTCCGCCATGGAATGGCCAGTCTTTTCTGACGATGAACGCATTTCAAAACATTTGTTGGGGGCAGCGTTCAGGCTTTGGGGAGTTGCCTTCACCTTAGTCAGAGTTTTCGCGGATTTGCGAAGCTCCTCTTAAAATCCTGTTTAGTTGGGTTTTTTCGGATTCCTTCTCTTCAACAAAGTCCAGAACTTGCACTCATTTTGCGATTCCTGATTGTGATCTCCATAGCGAATATGGAGGGTAAAGTCGATTACTTACTGTTGTTACTATAAGCCGTCAGTATACAGTTTAATTATGGGAAATTAGAGGCATTACCCTATGCACACGCAGTTAATCTGACATTGTTTTGGTATCTCTGACAATAATTTTTTCAGCCAGACACAATACCTAGTGTCTTCCTTTGGTAACAAATGTTAGCTGACAGTTTATATCGTTGATAACCAAACCAGTTGTCATTGGAAAATTCACTTACAAGTGTCCCAGAAACCACTGTGAACATTAGCCTCGTAGCATATGATAAGTCTCATCTTCTTGCCGTCACACTATTAAATGAATTCGGTTTCTGCTTTCAGTGGTGGAGGTAGTACCGAATCGTACGGCAAGTTGGCTGATGCAACAACGACGTTATGCCATCCTGCATTCGCTTCGGAACTAATAATAGAAAGATCTGGACCTCAGTTGCAGAATTGTTTGAGCTTAGATCCTGAGCCTTTATTCCGCACAATACGATTAGCTCTTGGAAATTCCTGAGACCTTAATGAAGCAGCGGCAGAGCTCTCATGCCAGAACGGAATACTGTCTTCGGTCTAACCGACCTCTCGTTCTAGGGGTATATACAATTGGACTGACCGTCCAGTATGGGGGTTGCGCCGCCGCCGTTATAACTGCTTGGTTATGGGAAAAAAAGTTAATTTACGAAGCAAGAACAAGCCTCAGAGGTTAGAGGCAGGCTTAGGCACAAAGTCTTGAGTTTCCGGCATTTGGACAAGCGCATCATAACAAACCGTATTAAGGCTAAATTTATTAACAATAGCCTTATATGCATGCACGTCCCCACAAAGGAAAAAGATGACGACGATCTTGGACAAGACCTACTAGTAGCTGCCTAGGTATGACATTAAAATTGTTCTCGGCGATTTTAATGCGAAGCTAGGCAGAGAGGGCATCTTAAGGTTAGTAGTACTGTTGGAAACTATAATTTGCACGACACCACTTTCGATAACGGACTCAGGCTAATTGCCTTTCGGTGGGGCTAAACATGGTCGTAGCTAGTACGCGGCCCCAACATCTCGATATTCACAAGGGGAATTGGAGAACTCCAGTTCAATCAACTGTCAACAAGATTGACCAAATTGCGATCGAGGCAAGGCACTCCTCCACTATTATGGATGTCTGAACGTTACGTAGAAGCACCAGAGCTAGTCACAACCTCTACAAACAGAAAAGGAATGACGAACACCGGCTTCTCAGGAGAAAAAAAAGGAGCATGAGAAGCGCGCAGTCGAGGTAATTGAGAGATGCTACTCCAGGAATGAGATACGGAACTTCTGATACAATTCCGAACCGAAGCCTGTAGAGATGAACAAGGTCGCAGTCGATGCTGATGATTTGGAAGGAGGAGTTCTGTAGAAATGATGATAACGAACCGCTGTCAGGCAGAGTGAACCTTTCAACCTGGACGATGTAGATCAACAATTCCGTCCACCTGACCTGGATGAAGTGAAGATAGCCATATCTATGCTTAAATCGAACGAAACTGCTGCAACGCATTGCCTGACTGCCGAGTTCTTCAAAGCTACTGGCGATGGCTTGGTAGGGAGAATACTCCAATTCATCTGTAAAATATGGTGAGACGAAAGTATGCCCAATGAGTGGAACCTCAGCTTTGTTTGTCCGATCCAAGAAAAGTGACCTTCTGAACCTCGCCAACTAAAGAAGTATCAGTCTTCTTAACATCGCCTACAAGATTCTATCTGCCGTATTATTTGAATTACTGCAATCGTTCGTCAGCAACCATATTAGTCTATATCAGTGTGACTTTACGCCAGGAAAGTCCACCATCGACCAATTATTCACACTATGGCAGATCTTGGAAAAAGCCCATGAGTTCCAAATCGATACACACCAGCTATTCATCGATTTTAAGGCCGTGTATGGCAGCATTTATACAGATGAGCTATACAGAGGAGTATCTAGTTTTGGTATCCCTGCCAAACTATGACGATGGAGAATGTACGCTGCGCCATCCCGGTTGGTAAAGAACTCACCGAGACCTTTGATGTCCAAAAACGATTTAGAGAAGCCGACGCACTGTCACGCAATTTCTTTAACATAATCCTTGTGCACAACTCGCGGGCCAACAGTCTTTCAAAAGCCATAGTCGGAAGAAAGCAGCATGCTGCCAGTGGCACTTTCGAGAGTATTGAGGCGGAAGTGGCGAAAATGGGTTTAACGGTCAACAAGAAATGACATCAAACACCGATGCCTCGGACAGAACACCTCCCTCGACAGATATAATTTTGATGTTGTTAAGGAATTAGACAACCACATCAGCGCTGAGATCAAATGAAGAATAACTCTTGCCAATCGCTGCTGCTTTGGGCTAAGGCAATTGACTAGCAAGGCCCTCTCGGACAATACAAGTCCGATACGCTCTCGACTGACAGCGCAGTGGAGGAAGACCGCGGTGCATGTGGCGCACGCAAGATCGAGCGGGCTGAAGACGCTTGTTAGTTGGGCCCAGGTTCACTTCGGACAGCAGCACCACGGTAAATAAGTGTTCAAGACAGGCGGCAATGATATATGGAGCAACACACCTGATAAGTGCCCTCCCCTGGTTTGCTGGTATATTCGCGTTTTTCGATGACATTTCCCATCACGGTTTGACATAACTGTGACCGCATTTCAGTAAGACAGTATCTAATCCCTTAAAGCCTAGGTGGCTGTGGGCTTATTGACATAAACTTTGCACTTCAAAAAAAAAATCAGAGAAGAAGTCCGAAGGCGTTAAATTCCACGACCGAGGCAACCAATTCTGCACCGCCAAACTGGAGGTTAGACGTACAGGGAATTTGCAATCCTACAATGATGTTTCACCAGATCTGTGGCATGTCGTGCCTCTTGAAGTTTCACAAGACAGACGAATGTTTTTTCGGAAATTCGAAAGGGCACCAAAGAGATATTTCTACGATAGTTCGACATCTCTTATCAAATGTTGAAGGTAAAGAGCTCCTCTAATTCATCTCATTAAAATTGCTCTCATATTAAAGAATTTACGAGCACTTCATGGGCTGCATCTTCCCCTAAAAAAATGTAGGAAACTACATTTCCAGAATAGTTCTTGAAGTGAAGACAAAACTCCAAGCAGCGTCTTATACTGGTGTACAATACAAACACATCTTACAGTCTCATATGTGTGTACATATGTAAAATAGCCCAACGCACCCTGTAATCCAATACAGAAAGGATCCTCATAAAGTAATACTATCCATCATAACTATTTATTATCTCTTACGTTATGTATCGGAGCGGTGGTAAAAGGTCATTTCATTGAGGTAGCATCCGGTTGTCAACAATATGTATGACATGATACGGATACATGAATCCATATATGGTATACATAGTTGTATGAGGATAGAAAATACACACGCACATACCTTCCAGGATTGCATGCCAGTTATAGTACGTGTAGTTTTGAACTTCATTTTGCCGTGAGTGTATTGTAAATTGCCGTCGCGCAAACATCTCACAAGATCGGATTCGGAGCTTTGGCATCGCCCCCCGTGATACCACAGTGTAAAGTCTGCCTAAAATGCAACGCCTTGGAAGAGCTCGAAAGTGTCTGGTTTCGAAACAGGTGTACGAAGCCCTGCAACCGTTGTTCTTCTTTACCTTCCTTTTCGGTTTGACGCCGTTCTATGTTGCCACCGATAGTGAGGGCAAGAAAAATGTCAGGACCAATATTTTCGGGTATCTCAATATCGTCCTGCAAGTGACAATTTATGGTGTGTGTTACATAATAACCCTGGTGAATCGGGAGTCAGTGGTTGGATACTTTTTCCGTACAAACATTTCAAATTTCGGTGATACTATGCAGATTTGTAACGGCTTGATAGCAGCAACGGTGATTTACTGGTCGACAGTGACGAGAAAGAGTAAATTGTTGAAAACTCTGCGAATTTTGAAGATGTTGGATGAGAACTACGTAAACATCGGAGTGAAGATTAAGTATTCGAAAATCTATAGGTTTTCGCTGGTGATGCTGTTTGTGATGGTCTTGATAAATTTAGTGTATACGGTGGGAAGTTTTCATCTTTTGAGATCCGTGGATGTTACACCTTCGTTTTGCCTGTATGTGACGTTCATTTCGCAGCATTCTGTGTTGTCGTTGAATATCTCGTTGTTCTGCTTTATGGCAAGATCGTTTCAAAGACGACTGGAGAAACTCAACAAGGTAAGTTGTTATAGCATATTTTCAAGGTTTCTTTGAGAAATTGTCTGTGTCTTGTCTCCAGTTCAAGTGTTTTTTCGCTGGCAGACTGTTGAAGTATCACCAAAATGGGTAGTGTCTTTTTAGCCACATTTTTGAAAAGTTACATGAAATCGCCTCATATTACGAGTACTTTTCGTGACACACCCCTTGGGAAATCATCAACGGATTTGGGAATGCGATTCACTCATATCTATTTTGCTTTTTGCGTTTTTATTTCCTAGCTAATGGACTCATAAGTTAGGGAAGAAAGGTATTTATTCTGTGTGTATTCCAGTTTCAAGGTGAATATTTATCGCCAGCCACTTCCCTTAACCCATAAGAGTTGAGAATTACTCGTACGATAGAGATTCCATAAATTCTATCCCATTCTTGTCGTATCCTTCCTGTTTGCCTGTATATAGGAGAGATAAATGTAAGGTGTATCCGAATAGTAAATATGGAGTAAGTCAACTATTGGGTATAGAACTTAATTCGTTTTCTTTTCAAAGAAAAACATGTACAATAGTATTATTCACAGTATTGCCCATCTGAAGCTATGACTTTTTCCCATCTTTCTGGCAAATTTGTGGATCCCATCCCAAAAGAACTGCGCCAGCTTGGCAGCCAAGAATGAATCAAGCCAATTTTTGATATTCTGCTCTGATGTGAACCGTATTTCAGTGAGGGCGTTCTGCATCGACCGGAACAAATGGTACGTAGTCAGAAGGGGCAAGGTCTGGGCTATAAGGCGGGTGGGGTAAGACTTCCCATCCACAGTTTTCCAAATAGTTCTTAATCGGAATAGCAACGTGGGGCCGAGCGTTGTCATGATGGAAAATTATTGCCTCGTGTCTGGTCGCATATTCCGGGCGTTTTTCGGCCACTGCTCTCTTCAAACGGATTAATTCTGTTCGGTAGCGTTGTCCATTGATGGTTTTACCCGGTTTTAGCAGCTCATAATACAGCACACCCATCTGATCCCACCAAATACAGAGCATTACATTCGCGCCATGGATATTCGGCTTTGCCGTTGGTTTGGCTGGTTGGCCGGATTTCACATATAATTTTTTGCGCTTGGGGTTGTCGTAATGGATCCATTTTTCATCACCAGTAACAATCCGATGCAAAAATGACTTCCTTTTGTTGCGTTCCAGCAGCATTTCGGACATGCAAAACCGCCTTTCGACGTCTCTCGGCTTGAGTTCATGTGGAACCCAATTTCCTTGCTTTTGAATGTATCCAGCTGCTCTTCTTGTGTTTGGCAACAATCTTCATAGAGTAATGCTTCCAGTTCTTCATCTTCAAACTTTTTTGGCTGCCCAGGACGTTCATCGTCTTCAAAGCCAAAATCCAAAACCACTTTTGGCACGTTCGCTCAGCTAGCGCATGTTCCCCATAAACTTCCACCAAAATACGATGACTTTCGGCAGCAGTTTTCTTCATATTAAAGGAATGAAGAAGAACTCCCCGCAAAAACACTTTTTCCGGCACAAAGTTCGACACATTTGAGTGAAAAAAATTATTGTTGTTTACGCTTCAAATGAATGACATATACTGAAATGTCGTACAATTTCAATGCTTTCCAACGCATGTTCCAATGGAATAATAACAATGGAATAATACAAGTTACGCCATCTTTTAGCAAACCGCACGAATAAGTTATAGACCCAATAGATATTTTGCGTTGCAATGAGTGAGAGACCAACTGAACAAAAATTTCTGTTCTGCGCTTAGGAGAATCTATAACATGTAGCTTTCTTTTAAATTGTGGGATACCGCCCAAGTTTTAACCTGCTTGAGTTGCAAGATGGCATAGAAAGCTACTCACGGAAATCAATAATTTGAACGAATGTCCATTATTTTCTTTTAGTATAGAAGGCACAACAGTCCGTAGTGCATATGAGGCGCCAGCCGTAATCCTCTACATTCAGTGCGATTGAGAGCAATCTGCCGTCGAGTTGGTTGATGACTCTTTCAACTTACGCTCGAAACCTAATCCGAGGTCTTCTTCTACAAAGTTGTCTCTTCGGGATGGATTCAAAGAGTCTTCAGCCGGAGCCCGATGCTTATCCACTTGGGCATGAACTCCTCTGGCTAAGTCTATATCACTGTAACGCTCGTACAATTCGTTGTGTTATCGTCTTTCAGTATCTGCATAGAAGGTGAATGTTTTATGTAGGTACGACTGAAGAGCACTGGAAGAATTAGACACTCAAAACTACCTGGAGCGACCTCATCCTTCCTGAACAAGTCCGTGTCTTCGCAGCATAGAAAAGGATTAGATTAGATGATCAGGGTATGAAGGCGCTTTAGATATTCGAAATAGGGTGTGCTACTCTATTCTGCTCAAAGAAACAGCGATTGATAAGGGTTATTTTTCGTTTAATAGAAGCCCAGTTGTCAGAATTAAAACTGTAACCTATGTAGATAGTCTCTAATTATCTTAAAGTCATATCAGTCTGAAGGGATGTTCTGTCCTAGATATCTGTCACTTTATTTGTAGACAGCATGTAATTCGTTAAGTTCTCGTTGACCACTAGACCCATCTTCGTCGTTTCCGAAGCGTAACTGACGAACGTGTTACTGACATCATACTGCAGTTGTATCTTGATATCGAGGACTCCGTTGAGTCTCTACCTTGATGGAGTAGCGAGCATTGTGTAGAGTCATCTTGCAGGGTCGGAGGAGCTTATTACGAATTGGATATTGGTTAGGTTAGCTCATTTCTAGAATCGCTAACAAACGTGGCTCTTTAATCGCTGCCATTTTTAAATTAGAGCTTTTTTTCCAAACTCTTACAAATTTGATTTGCAATGTACGAGTACTTCCCTAGCATGAAATCACTCCGATAGGGGCAATCAGATCGTTGACCTGATCAGAATACCGCGTTTGAGGTGTTCACACATTACGGCTAAGAAGATCTAGCAAGGAATGTTTTGGAAACTGATGTCTCCCTTCTTGGCTCAGTTGATAGGGGTGCGTTTTTAGAAGATCTGACATATAATACTGCTAAACAACTTGGTGACAGACCCGTCGCCGAATCTTTGTTGGGTGTGTTAGATGTGGCTATCTTTACTTCATTAAGGTAGGGTGGGTTATGTCGCATCACAGCGAAATTCTGACCATCGTTGATGTTGTATAATTTGAAGAAATGATCCTCTCATATCTCATGTCATGGTGCCGCCTGTGATTCCACTATTAGATTCCCTTGCTAACCTTTGCAAACTTAGGTTCCGGCTTTATAGTCCTGACATATGGCCCGTAACCTTTGGAAATATTTTTCCTTGCAATAACATCTCTCTATTTCTTCGACGCGCGCTTAATATTTTAATTCTTTTTCTAGCTTCTCTGATGGTTATTGCTTCTCGAATTTTTGGAAGTTCTATGGTGCACCACTTAGTATGGTCCTTGCTTCATGAGGCTGGGGGAATTCTTCATCTCAGTAGGAGTTGCATTGTAATGGCTCAGAGATACGAAATACACCAGCGGCAGCATCACTGATGGCTTTCTGACGGTCTTTATAGATAAACGCATATTCGATGTGCAAAGACTTTAACGATCTCTTGTAATTGGAGCCATCGGACGTTAAACTTCCTGATAGTATTCGTTTGCCTTTGTTGTTGAATATTGGATATTCGGGATATTCACCAACTGTACCATCACTGCAAGTAGTTAGTGATTCGAAATAATGTTTGTCACTTGGAAATCCATGATACTTGTCTTTATCGCAGCAATCGGCTGCTGCAGTTCTTTGTTCTCTTTTTGTTCAACCTGTCCCGTCATCGAATTAACTCCACGTACGGAAACCTACCTAAACGGGAGGGGCCGGATATTTAGGAGTCAGTAAACCACTTTGGAGATACGACAAATGGCTCATATAAAGTCTCTGCCACGATATTGCTGCCAACATTGTTGATTCAATTGCGTGTATGCATTTGCGTGTATGTCATTCTTCTGAGGCTCAGCCATTCCAGCGGTATATCTTACTTAAGATGGCGCTACAGTCCGGGGTAGACATGAGCCTTAATCAACAAACATCTTCAGCCATCTCGATCTTTTGCCTGCTACCTTCAGTTTCGCATGGTAAGTTGGTTGAGGATCTACCAGACCCAGCCATCTCACTCGTTGAACCTTCACACTCCTGGCTAGTTTGATGTTGCTGTATATCCCGTACAGTTCGTAGTTGTATCTCCGTTTCCTCTCCCCGTCTATGCAGACGGGACCGAAAATTACCCGGTGAATTTTCATCTCAAAGCACCCAAGAGCACCTTCATCCATTTTTGATAAATTCCATGCCTCTACGCCAGAGCGCAGAACTGGGATTATTAAGGTGTTATATAGGATCACTTTCTTTGTTTGAGTGAAGGCTTTGCTAATGAATTATCTTCTTAGCCCAAAAGAGCAGCGATTGGCAAGAGTTATTCTTCGTTTGATATCAGCGATTCCAGTTTATAACTGTAGCTGACGATTGATCCACCATTTTCAATGCGCCTAACCAACGGGTGACCAGATAGTAATGATAGGTTTTTAATTGTTATATGTCAGCAGCTGTCAAAGCTACCAATGACATCCAGCTGTCGAAATATTCAGGAAGGTGAGTCGTGGTGAAGTCGGTCGTTATCATCGTTTCAGTGTGTAGGCAATTCGTTGCACCGTAGAAAAGTTTGAGCATGAGTACACTCTTTTGGATCTTAAGCCACCAACCAGACACAGATTGGTGCAAAATGAAGAAAACATAGCTGCCGTAGTGGCCAGTATCGAAAAAGACCCAGAAATGTCCTTTCGGCGCCGAACGGCTGAATTAGGCATCACCAGAGAGTCAACCCGGCTTATTTTGCGGTTAAATTTAGGCCTACATCCGCATAAGATTGTACTGATGCAATAATTGAAGCCGGAAGGCCTCAATTCATGGACAACATGGTGAGTTCGCTATTTGGGCGCTGGAAATGTTGGCCGGAGATCCGAATTTTGGCCAAAAAATCATCTTTTCGGGCGAGACCGAGTCAACAAGCAAAATTATCATTATTGGAGCGAGCACAACCCACAAGTGTTCGGCCAAGCATAAATGCATCCACAAAGATTGACTGTTTGGTGCGGTTTATGGCATGATGGCATCATCGGACCTTATTTCTTTCGAATTGAGGAAGGAGACACCGTTACCGTCAATAGTTCAGGTATAGAGCGATGTTAACCGACTACCTGTGGTCAGAGCTCGACAACATCGATATATCCGGGCTATGGTTCCAACAAGACGGTGCTACATGCAATACAAGCGACGTAACGCTCGAGAAATTTGGCGTCTGGGTCATCTCACGGCGAACGTTTACCAATTGGCCGCTGCGATCATACGATTTGACACTGGTCGATTATTTTTCCTGTTCTTTTTCGACATGCTCTAATCTGTATCGAAAACGTGGGCCCCCGCCCAATTATCAAGGCTTCGCCCATCAATGACGTTGTCTAATAAAAAACGGGGTTAGAGCATATTACTGGTCTTATCGTAAACATCTTCAGATGACGCCTCTGAAGGTTGCTACAATTTGACCAGTTACAAGTTGCCGTTCATAGGTCTTGTTGGCGGCAGGACCACCGGTAGTCCCTACCATGACTTAAATCACGGTACCATGGGAGTCAGGAGCCCGCCGGATTTCGGTCCGGGCCTGACTTGTTGAGGTAGGCCCCCTCGGATCGGCAGATCGGCCTCGACTCATACCAAGGGTGGAACTTGTGACTCCAACAGAAGTTCTGCTTTGGTATTATACTATTAAACTAGCTAAGCGATGGCAAAGCGTATCCTTGCTCCCATGGATGTATGGGCATCCCGTAAACATAAGTCTACATGACAGGTGGTTTACGTTAAAAACCAGAGACTAATGTATCGAAAACGTATTACAAAATCACGTTTCGGTTGTAAAGTCCACTCGTAATTTCACCACCCGAGGTGCACTAACATCAAGATGTCGCTGAAATCATTTTGGAGATTAATGTGATAGCGAACGCACCCACAATTTATTCGTTCTTCTCATGTTGCGACAAGCAGGTACTATTTAGTTTCAACGACTTATGTTGAAATGCAGCAAACAGTTCTCCAATCCACACTTACGCCGAAAAAATTCTTACCCTCAACCTCGGTCTACAACGCGTTATTAAGTGGTCTTTCATCATAGCTGATGTTAAGACAGCAATAATTGGAGCTGATCTACTTGCTCACCACGGATTGATACTCGACCTCAAATCAAGACGGCTTATCGATGTAACGACATCGCTTACGGCAGCAGGCAGAGTGTATCCGACAGCTATTTGTGGATTATCCACAGTTGCCGAACGACAAGCATACTGTGACATCCTTAGAGAGTTCATGGAACTTACTACGAAAGTCAACAAACAATCGAACGCCGACATTGTACAACACCACATCATTACCACCGGCCAACCTACAGCTGAACGATATCGTCGACTCAAACAGGCCAAGGAGGGGTTCAAGCATTCACCTTGTGGAGAAAAAAACTAGGGGGTGGCGATCTTGCGGCTAGAACAGGCGTCTCAGTACCCAATTTCCCACATTATGGACTTTACCGAGTGTCTCAACAAGAAAAGTATTTTCACTCTCCTCGACTTGGACAAAGCTTACTATCAAATACCTATGGCACCGCAAGACATAAGGAAAACTGCCATGAGAACATCCTTTGGACTTATGAGTTCGTCGTCATGCCATTTGGGCTTAAAAACGCCACACAGACTTTCCAAAGGCACATGGACACTGTTCTTCGTGGTTTGGAATTCGTGTTCTGCTACATCGACGACATATTGATCTTTTCAGATTCCGAAAAACAACACCGTGAACAAATTCGCGAAGTCCTAAACCGTCTGAAAGTGCATGGCCTTTCCCTCAAAACCAGGAAGTGCGTCTTTGGAAACTCTGAAATTACCTACTTAGGTCACACCATTAACAGTTTCGGCAGTAAACCCCTAGAAGCAGAATACAAGCTATTCAACAATACCCAAAACCCACGACGACAATGGAACTCCGGCGCTTTCTGGGGATTGTAAATTATTACCGTCGCTACATCCCTAACTGCGCTCATATCCAAACGTCTTTAAACGGATTTCTCAAGACTTCCAAGAAAAACTACAACCGTCAAATACCATGGAGACCAGAGACTGAAGAATCATTTATGCAGTGCACAGCAGGAATTAGGAAAGCAACCATGCTGAACCACATCGATCCCGAAGCACAGCTGACTTTGACAACCGACGCTTCCGACTTCGCAGTTGGAGCGAAATTAAAACAATTTAAAGACAACGAGTTCCAACCAATAGGTCTTTTCTCCTGTAAACTCTCCCCAGCGCAAAGCGGATATTGCACGTATAATCGAGAATTATTGGCGATGTATCTTGCCGTTAAACATCTTCTCGATGACCGTCACTTTATTATTCAAACAGACCACAAGCCTTTAATCTACGCATTACGCCAGTTGGATTTCATATCCCAATACACAACAAATATTGTTTATTTATCCGGCGAAGATAACTCAGTGGCAGACGCACTATTACGTGTATATGCAATAACAATGCCTTGCAAAATAGACCATCGTGAACTTCACACACTACAACAAAAAATACCGAACTTCAGAATATTTCAACCGGCCAAACATCACTTAAATTATAACAACTTGCAATAGAACCAGACTTTCCACAAGTCTGATCAGACCCTACATACCACAACCTCTTCACCGAAGAGCTTTTGATTCTGTCTACGGCGTATCCGATCCCAGTCGAAGAACAACAAATCAACAGGTTCGCTAAAAATATGTATGGCCCAATATCAAGGACGCATTGCAATGGTCCCGCACTTGCGTATTATGTCAACGCTCGGAGGTTCACAAGCATCATCTGCAGCCTAATGCAATTAATGTACCGGATAACCGCTTTCAATACCCATCGATCTCGTAGTATTTCCCATATGTGAAGGTTACAGATACTGCTTTACTATTATTGACCAATATACCAAGTGGCCAGAAGGCATTCCTCGCACGCTTTGGCTCTTCTAGATCCCTAACTACTGACCAGGGAACCCAGTTCGAGTCAGCGATGATTAAGGTTCTCACCAACATGTGAACCAACAGAATAAGAACTTCACCGTACCATCCTGCATCAAACGGAATCATCGAACGTTGGAATAGCTCACTCAAAGCAGCTCTCATGTGTCACCAACCGAACAAATGGATTGAAGAGCTTCACCAGCCAAAATGCTATATGGTTTCAGTATTCGGATTCCCGGTGAGTTTTTCCTGAACGAAGTTCTTCCTGTTAATCCACAGACATTCGTCGAGATGTACCGTGAAACTATTCGACAATTCCGACCAACACCAACAGCACATCACATCAAGAAAACAGTATCCTCCCAGATCTCTACAAAACGTACACATGTATTCCTTCGATGCGACGCTGTTAAGAAACCTCTCGAGCTACCGTATACTGGACCATATCCAATCATCAAAAGGATTACTGACAGGCTATTCACGATTCTCGCAGATGGACGAACAGTAAATAGATCTGTCGACAAACTTAAACCAGCGCACTTGGACACGGATCCGAATATTGAAGAAAGAAGTCCACCCGAAACCGAATTGAAAACATATGGTATGTCAACAAAAAAAGAAAGTCACTTTTGACAGTTCATGCCTTTGTCACTAAGGAGGGAGTTATGTGGCAACATACTAATCCACTTGCATCAAGATGTCGCTGAAACCATTTTGGAGATTAAAGTGATAGCGAACGCACCCACAATTTATTCGTTCTTCTCATGTTGCGACAAGCAGATGCTATTTAGTTTCAACAACTTATGTATTTACCACCTTGATCAAAAAGTAATTCAGAAAATTTACCAATACAAGTTTATTCATCTAAATCTAAATTGTCCCCTTTAAATTAATCCCCATCGACTGCAACACACTTATGCCAGCGCTTGATCCAATCCTCGAAACATTTTTATATTCGGTTTTCGGTATGTCCATCAGTGCTTCCTGAGATTTTTCCATTACTTCCTCTGCTGAAACGCGTTTCCGGTAGTGGTTCTTTAACTCGATTGAACAGAAAGAAGTCACAGGGAGCCAAACCAGGTGAATTCGGTGGCTGTTGGATGGTACTTGTTGCATTTTTCGTCAAAAAATTACGAATAATGATGACACTGTGCGACAGTGCCTTATCATGGTGCAAAATCCACGAGTTTTTTGCCCACAATTCTGGTCTCTTTCGGCGAATTGCTTCACGCAAACGCCTCATAACGCCCAAATACTCGTAATACTCTTTGTTTACTGCCTGGCCTTCTGGCAAAAATTCATGATGCACTACACCGTTGTAATCCATGAAATCCGGGAGCATTGCCTTCTTTTTTGACTGAAAACGACGTGTTTTTTTTGGTCTCGGCCCATTTGGTGAACGCAATTCACTTGCCTGATGTCTGGATTGCGTGTCGTACTCTTAAGCCCACGTCTCTTCTCCAGTAATGATCCTTTTGATGAATGTGGGATCGGATTCAGCCTCGCAAATCATCTCTTGCCACGCGGTCTCTTTTTTGCATGAAAATGAGGTCTTTTGGCACCAACTTTGCTGCTACACGACGGAAACCCAAATCATTAACCAAACTGTCTTGGACGGATCCATAGGCAATGTTCAAGTCCTCTGCTCTGATGGTTAATTTGCGGTTATTGACCAACATTTCTTTTACTTCATCAATGTTTCGTCTTCGATTGACTCACGACCACTTTTGAACCGCTCGCGCCACTGGTAAACGACCGTTTTCTTTAGATAATCGTTGTCGAAACACTTTTCCAACATTTCCAACGTTCATGCACCATTAAATCCGTTTTTTACGCAAAATTTAATACTCGTACAAGTTCGTTGTTGCAAATTTAAATCCATTTCTAAAATTGTAAGAAATCGCCAACACACACAAAGATAGATGTACTCTTGGCTACGTAACTTTTGCAAATATCAAGCTATCACGCTAAGATTTAGAGGGAATATCAACAACAGATTTGCCAACTTAACAAAAAAAAAAACAGAACTCAAATCGGAACAATGGGAGCGCCATACGGGAACTTTTTGATCAAGGTGGTATATTTTGAATAAAATAATTTTATTAATTGATTTGAAATTGTCGTGCTCTGATTTACGACAATTTCTACAGATATGTTATTAGAGTCGCCATCTATGTGTCAGTCTCGGAACATTTTGAGCCACCTGTTATGGCGCGCATGTATCGTGAATTTGCGTAGGCGAGTAGATCCGTTGGATGAAAAATCGCCTAGTCTTAAAATATTCCACTATCAGCACTTCTTATGGTTTGGATAGAGAGCCTTATCGTTATCATGGTGTCACTGCTCAATATTTCAAAGTAGTTCATCACATACTCGTACCATATAGTTGAAGTTATTCCCGTGAGTTGGTAACCACGTTCCCATCCTATCCATTTGTGGTTAAAACGCTGGGCTGAAAATCTTAAGCTACATTGACGGCCCGCTTGGATCTCGTCCTTCCCCCAACAAAACTAGAAACACCTCTGTGAGAGTTAAAACAAAACAAAGCTCTGAGCTACTTGTATGTTCTCTTAAAATTGCATCCCTTAAACGGTCATACTGCTTCCCAAAAGAAAACCGGATAAGTACTCATATTAGTAATTGTTCGACATTTTGGTATGATACTTACCTTTATTACCGGTTTCATGTTTTCAGCTACCATGTTGGGGTTTTGTTCGCACTAATAGCGGTTAATTAAAATAACCATGCATGTGTCTCAGAGCAATTAATTATATTTACTCGTACATGACCGTCCTACATAAAATAATTAAACGAATCAATTTACCGCAGATTGATACTAACGCTCGGCTTTGTGTTTGTTGTCCTGTTTTTTTGGGGAAAAGGAATTGTATCCATCTGCGTGTCTGCCAACTGGCCATTGTGTATTTATATAAAATTACGGTCTTTGTCTCTTTTTGTTACAACTTTTTCGTTTATTAATTATTCTGCATTATACCCTTCGGATAGAATGAAACCTGTTGAGTTCGCTTTAGGACGACAATAAAAAAAAAAAAAAACAAAACAAAAAAAAACTTCCAACTTCTCGTGTTACATATTGGTATTATCCTTGTTTACTTTAATAAAAGTTGTCCCCATCCTTAGAGGGTGGTGAGAATTCTCCTACACCCTCCGCTCATCTAGATACGAGTAGTTCGCAACTCCCTCTTGGTTTAGCTTACGAGTATATTCGTATGGAAATGAAGATCCGTCATGCTTCTGGTGTGTAGAATTACCGTAGATACACGCAGTTTGTAAGAATTCTTTGACCGGTGTACAAGTGACGGTACGGTACGGTATGCCTCTTCATAGTTGGATTCGTCGTATATTTACCGCAAAACAGCTGTACGAATGTCTACAACCGTTATTTTTCGTGACGTACCTTCAGGGTCTTACGCCTTTTTTCATTTCCCAGGACAATGAGGGTAACAAAAAGTTGACATTATCGGTTTTCGGCTATCTAAATGTCATAGTGCACATCGTCCTCTATGGGGTTTGTTATATTTTAACATTAAAGAATAATTGCGAATCAGTAGTGGGATATTTTTTCCGAACACGTATCTCGTATTTGGGAGATTTGCTACAGATACTGGGTGGTTTTATTGGTATTAGTGTTATTTATTTATCAGCGATTATTCCGAGAAATCGACTGCAAAGAGTCTTGGAGATAATTCAAACAATGGATATGCAACTGAAAGATGTCGGCATTAAGATAATGTATAGTAAGATCATTCGGTTCTCGTATATATTGATGTTATCCATCTTCGTCGTCAATATCACTTACGTAGTTGGAAGCTTTGAGCTGATAAAATCGGTGGAGATACGTCCGTCATTTGCCTTGTACATCACTTTTGTGCTGCAGCATTCAGTGATTTTTGTTGCTATTTCGTTGTTTAGCTGCATCGCCAAGACGCTGGAGCTGAGGTTTAATATGCTCAACAAGGTGCGAATAGTTTAAGTGAAAAGAAAAAAAAAAAAACATATTTAGATATTTAGTGACATAAGAGACATTTTTGTCAATTAATATTCATTTGTGATGGTGGAAAATTATGAAGAGAATTTTTTTTTACCCGGAAAATATAAAACGCCGGCTCGTCTATTACCTCAGCGAATTAATTAAAACAGCAGAGTTTATCGCTGTCATAAATTATAAATTATTCTTTTTTATTGGCAAGCATGGCAGTCCATCGGAGGATTACGTTAGCAAAGAGATACTTTCACTTTACTCAATTTTTCTGCCCCTATGTTGTTTTGCATTTTTGTTTTTCATCACTTTATTTCGATATTTTGCGGGTTTGCTACCGAATAAAATCCGCAGATTTCAACACTTTAGGATGAGGCGCGGATAACAATTCAAGCAATTAACTACTTTGCCTACATAATGGGCTAATGGCACGTAAAGAGTGACGGTCTATGTGCTCGTATGATAGATGAATCCCTCTGACACTCTAATGTAATGGATAATTGCTGCATATTATATTGCAGTATCAATAGCAACAGTTGATTTTTGGTTCTTGGTTCTTGAGTGTGGATATGGTGTCATTGTTTCCCAGGCTAGATTTGTTAACCTTGTCTTAAATAGGCTGTAGCGGAAACTTCACTGTGCCTATGGTATCACATACGTCGTGCAAATGGTTGAAGGTGTTGACATTTTTTTACGTTATCGGAAAAAGTACTTAGGTGCGCTGCAACTACTTCAGAGCATTGTATGCCCCACTGGGTTTCATATTTCACTTAACAGATAAGTACAAGTACATACGTAAAGGGTCTTTCCTTAAGCGCTTCCCATCTTTAAATTTAAATAAAACAAAGCGAGTGTGAGATATCATCGAAATTTTTTATTCGTTTGAAAGGCTTATCGATACCATTAAGTATGGAATATAACATCGTTCAAATATCCGCCACGGCTTCTCTGGGTGGCGCGCATTTGAAATGTCCAATTTTCCATGACTCTGGCGCATAAATCGGGCTGAATTTGACCGATGGCATGGATTATATTGGCTTCGAGGGCCGCCGTGGTTTGTGACTTATTCACATAGACCTGCCACTTCAGAAAACCCCACAAGAAAAAGTCTAACGGTGCCAAATCGCACGATCTCGTTGGCCAGTTCACATCACCTCCACGTGAGATGACCATGCCCTCGAATAGCCTGTGCAGAATTTCCATGGTGGCATGAGCTGTGTAGCACGTAGGGCCGTCCTGTTGAAACCACATGTCGTTGCTGTCTATATCATCCAATTCAGGCTAAAAGAAGTTGGTAATCATCGACCTATAGCGCTCGCCGTTGAGGGTGATGTCTGGCCAACGCCGTTCTCATACCAAACAGTGACTTTTTCGGGATGCATTGGACGCTCTTGGATCTCATGTGGATTGGTATTGTCCCTAATTTGACAATTTTGTTTGTTGACTTATCCATTTATCCAGAAATGGGCCTCATCCCTGAAAATGATTTTTCGATTAAAATTTGGGTCGGTTTCCAACTGTTCCAGAGCCGTTCAGCGAGCACACGTCGTTGTCTATGGTCGTTTATCTTCAGCTCCTGGGTCGGTTGAATTTTGTACGGGTGCTGGCCCAAGTAAGGATGCAAAATTCGGAAAGTTGTGGTCTGCGAAAGGCCGTACAGGTGTTGGTTTATCGTTTACTGAACCAGTGGATTCAAACTTATCCACCACACTGCGAATAGTCTTCCCGTTAGAACGATTATTGCGACCGTAAAATGGACGAGACGCGCGGAACGTTGCCCGAACAGAAGGCCCTTTGATAAAACAATTTTAGCACATGTTGTTCAACGCTATGTCCGTCCATGGTGATTTGAAAAGACAGACTGAATAAATGACAGCCAATTTGACAGATACAGCTTCAACAATATGGCCGCTATAAACTGTCAAAATTCGGAAATCCCTATTGGAAGACCCTGTACCTAGTCATCCATACGCAGGTAGATACATTACTTTTGACTCAAACTTTTCTTAGTGCGAAATATGGTAGATAGTCGGTTTCCTAAGTTTTACTTTTTAACAACGACCTGGCAATTATTTCCTTAAAGGAGTCCCATCTTTGGAAGCATAGAAGCTCCGCAAAATGTCTGGTCAAGCCGGATATACATTTATACATTCACACATACTCGGACGTAAGCTGATATACAACAGCACGACATCATGGAATTAAACGTATTCCACGAGGTATTTCTCCTGAGGCATGATCCTGGGGGAGATAGATATATTTGTGCCAGAGCTCGACTGACTTTGAGCGAACTATGCTTTTTAGAAATACATTTCTTATCGCAAGGTAGAATAACGGGCAACAATTTTGAATTAAAAAACGTATTACTGTAACTTTTTCTCCTCTTAAATATGTAACGCGCATAATTACAGCAAATTCTACATATTACTTCCAAGTAACACCCGTCTCGCTATGAATGCTCATCAGTATACCCTCAATCACACTTTCGAAATTACTCTAAAATATCGTGAGGTAGGAATGCCCTTCAAACATTTAAAACCAACGTTCATCGGTGACTCTCTTTCTTTCCTCCCTGATTCTTCCTCACCTGTCTTGTATGCAAACATTTTAAGGGTACTTAAATCGCTTGAAAAAGTTAAGGGTTTTTCATTAGCAGCGACTCATTCTCTGAACTTACGAATACCACCTATTTACAGATGTCATGTCTGTCACTTAATCATGAAAAGTTAGGCGCCTCAAGAACGTTTACAAATCATCGAAATATTTCATCAAAACTCGCGGTCAGTTGTGGCTACGTTTCGGCCTCTATAATCGTCCCGATAACCGAACAGTTGAGTGTCTAATAAAAAGTTCGAATCGACCTTTTCACTCCACTATATTGCCGTGCCAGTGAGACAGTGAAACGCCAAAATTAAAATGAATATTGCTCAAGACCGAAATCAATCGATTATGCACCGTCCTCAAGAATTGTACATTTATCGAACGTCGTTGTGGAGTATTTTAGGAAGAGACTTGACTATACCTCCCTACAAGATCGTATCAGCCCAAAAGCTTAAAGCAGTGAATCTTTGTGCGTGTCGAACTGCTGATTGGTGTCTATTGAAGATGAAAGAGGTCCTGATTTTCATCGGATTCAACCTCAGTGATAAGGCAAATTTTTGTAGAAATAGCTTGTGAATAACCAAATTCCGGGATTTTCTCCAGCGAATAGCTGGTGGTGTTCCAACAGCAGTCCATGTATGTGGTTTTCATGCTGGGGGTATCTTTCGGCCGTACTTTCTCCGAGATGATGCTGGCGAGTTGGATACAGTTAATGAAGCCCGCTATTGATTCAGTAATTTTTGGGTTTTTTTTTTTGAATAAATTGAAAATGGAGCAATTGATGGATATGTGATGGAGTGCCACAAACGACTTATTGAATAACCAGTTCAGTGATCGTCCTATCGCCAGGAATGGCTCTGTCAATCGCCCAGTGGTTCGATTAACCATTTTAAGATTCTTTCCTGTAGCCTCTGGTCTTTGCCAAAAAGTTAGAAACTTAAGACGACTTGAAAGCGAACTTTCGACGTGAATTTGCTGAAAGATCTGCCGAATTATCCGAATAGTCAGGGAAAATTAGGTCCAGCGCATTAACACATCCAAGCAATTGCATGGAGGGTGCCACTGGTATTAGTTGGCGGACATATAATAAAAATCCTGTATCTATCATACATTCATCCTACGTTTTGACAAAATTTGCGGAATTTAATATCATTCTACAGGTCCTTCGGACAGTGGGGCCGAGAGTTTGTTGATGAGATCACTTTGAGTGATCTCCTCGTAATTATTTTCCTTCGGCTTTTTGGTCGAACCTTGTCTGGAGCTTGAGCCCCTATTGTTTGTCCGCCGTATTTTGTGATGTTATTCAATAAACATTGTAGAACTAGCTTTTCCACTATTGGTTTCTTAACGTGAAGAATTCCGCGAAACCGTTTGTTACAATGCTGCCATTTTTATCTCCTTCGCTGTCAATTTTCCTTTTCGCGCACATTGTCTAACCTTGATGTGCATTTTCAAGCTAGCTGGACATAGAACCAACCTCAAAGCGGCACTTTTCTGTCGCAAAATACTGCGAAGTTTTCGCCCAATTTTCTTCGATCGGATATCGGCAAAGCCGGAGTATTTATAATTTTCAAGCGCTTCTTCCAAGTACTAAGAATTCCTTAAAGACTGTCAAATCTTCGGTTTTTTTTTGATGCGCGACAGCCAAGGATTATTACTCTACAGGAATTCTGCGTTAAGTAACGCATTAAAGCACTCTTTTTATTTGTTGCAAATTTCCTTGTTTCCATCTCGCTGCAAGTCTTTAAATACGAAGATTTCGGCCATTGGATCTCAGAAATATTTGCTTGTTTGCTGTGCGTCGAGATTGCTCTTCAACCCGTACTCGGTTGTAAAGGCACATCTTACGAATCCTGACACAATGCCTCTGCTGCTATTACTTTCCTAGCGCTTTTTGTTCACAGGTCATAGTCTAAATCAAGTTAATTCACGCTTTTTCCATTATACTAAGAGGACGCTTTTATCCTTTCCCGAAAGTTTCGTCTTATCGTTCCGGATGCTCGAAGAGTTCTTGCACCGTTCCTACATTCTTCTTCTAAGTTCTTCCACTAATTTGTGCACTCAGTTTCTTCTCTGACTTATTTACTTAAGTAGGTGGCGGTATAGTTCGAGGTGAACCTGACCAGTGAGTTCGGTCTTTAGCTAACTACCTCCAGTTGTGCACTCCAAATCGGTTGAGGATCCCTTCTACTTGTGCGTGAGATCTTCTTCTACTGCGTTGTCCCCCATATGAGGAAACTAATCTCCTCTCCTTTTTTGTGGATCGGGCAAATGATACTGAGATTCCATTTATCAGGCATACACTCCTCTGGCCGGATCTGAGAAATGAGTAGTTGCATGTTCTCCACAAAGTCATTTCTAGCAGCTTTGAATACGTCGGCCAGTAAGCGTGCCAGCTGCTTTGTTGGATTTCAGCTTACATATTGCTATCCTTACTTCATTCTGGCCAGGCGGATGGAAGTTTTGCCTAACAACGTCTAAGTTGAAAAACTTATTCTGCCTTATGGCGGGATATTAGGCTTCTTCGCCGTTATTCAATCTGCAGGGAAAGCTTTTACATATTTTCAGCACCGACTGTGACTCTGCTACAAGGTTTCATTCTTCATCTCTACAGGTTTCCGCTCGGTTCTTCTTGACTTGACATGTTCTTTTTACATGGTGGTAAAATTTCCGTATGTTATTCCTGGAGTACAACCTCTTCAATCGTGCGCTTCTCGTGGTCGTCTTTCTTTTTCTAGAGAAACCGATGTTCTTCCCGTCTCCTCTGCTCGTAGAGCTCACGAGCAGCTCTCGTCCTTCGTTACAGCGCCACTTTGTACGCTTTTTGTTTAGCTCTATACGAATATGCTTGCCGGCATTCTTAATCAAACTGCGCATTTCTTGGAGGCGGTCGGGCCAAACCCAGCACATCAGTTACGGCGTCTCTGATGAAACGCTGGCATCGTTGCCACTGGTCTTCGGTATTTAATGCTGGCGGCATAATAATTGTTGAGAGATGTCGGGATACGCGTTCGGCGAAGATTCTGGCGGTCTCTTGTGATTGCAGCTATCCTACGTTATATCTTCTCACAGCAGTTCTTCTTTGTTGTAGCTAGGGAAATCCGCATTCGCATCTTGGGTGCTAAAGGGTGGTGATCCAAGTCAATGTCAGCTGCCCGGAACGTTCGAACATTCAGAATATTAGAGGCATGCCTTACGTCTATCGCCAAATGATTAATTTGATTTGGCGTTTGATGATTCGTTGGCCGCCATGTCCTGCTGTGTATATTGAGCTGAGGGAACCGTGAGATTTTTGTAGTAATATTTCGTCTCGCTGCAAAGTCAGGCCTAAATTTGTTGCCAGACGTGGTGCCGTGAAGGCTATGCTTATCAACTGTCCTATCAAAGATGTCCTCTTTTCTTATTCTGTTGTTTAAATCGTTTCGTTCGATTCTAATGTCATACTTCGGACATTGGTCATATGCTTTGTCGAGGAGCTCATAGAAACATTCTTTGGTGCCGTCGACCTTGTCTTCCTTAGAGGCGTTGACACATATTAGGCTTATGTTAGGGAATTTTGCCTTGATACGGATTCTCATAAGATTTTCGCTCATAAGCAGGAAGCTCAAGACTTCTTGCCCAAGTCTGCCCCATATGGCAAATCCGCAATTAATTAAACGCCTTTTTTTTTCCATATAGCAAGACTATAGCATAGGTATATTATGGACCGTTCGTCCTTGATTAAGAGTTAACTCATGCAGTTACCGGGGACGACCACAGGGAAGTAAGGCAAGCACATCGTTACGAACTTGATTGTTGTTCTACTGATCGAATCCTAGTTATAGGACACTCAGCAGTTTCCCGATCCTTTTTCTCTTGGTTTGAGTAATCTTGGAACTATTTTCGCAAATTTAACGCCAAGAGCTTGCCAGTTTATTTCTTCAACTGATGCTGACTTTTTTGGGCTTTCCGTGGTTTCTTCACAAGAAGTCCTCCCAGATAAAGTCTATGCTTGGTCTTCCCAAGGATAGAATCTTTTACTTGCTATTTCGCATTATTTCCGTATAGATAGTAGTCTATCTTGAATGGCTTGAAAGCTTGCTCTCGCTTAATAAACAAGTCGTTGATCGTCGAGGAAATTTCTATGACGATATAATGGGTGGTCCAAATAAAAGTTTCTTTTTGAATCATATGTAATTTTGACACTGACAGCTCTTTCCCACTCGAAACTTTGTTTGTCAGTCAATATCGTACCTCCGCAGAATGAAGTGAATCACTTTACGCTTGAACAACGTTGGGAAATATTGGAAACTTATTTCAAAAGTGAGTGCTGTGCTGCCCAAACAGTGAGTTTATTGAAAAGAATTTTTGCCTGAAATGAAACACCCACCGCGCCTGCTGTTGTGGCCGAGTATGTTCGACTCAATCCAGGAATATCGACTCGCCTTCGATGGTGTCCTTAAAGATCGATGTTATGCGGACAACCCAGAAACGATTCAAGCCTTTAAAGTGAATACAATCCGAGCCATTCGTGAAATAGAGCCAGAAATAGTAAACAAAGTCTTGGAAAATTAGGTTGGCATGGTGAGGTACTGCAAAGCCTGGGAGGCAGACACATGATTGAGACGGTATTCCACAACTAGTGAAAAAATTCGGCCATAACATACCAAAAATAATTGATTTTTGTTCATTTCGTTTTATATTTAAAACCACCCTGTGCGGTGCGCTAAAGATGTACAGAGAAGTGGGTCAGGGTTTCTCTCTCAGTTGTAACGTTGCAGCTGCGGCAATATGTGCTGGTTTTATTTTTTTATTTTGCGCTAAATGGGCGAAACATTGCGGGAAGCATTGTTACCGGCTGATACCACATTCATCTGAACCGAACGATTTGTCTCTCCCATGGTACCGCAGTAAGGCATTTTTCTACGGGGGTTGGCTTAAAGACTTATCTGACCCTATACGACTTGATTATTTAACCCGTGCGCTTCATATTGACGCTATTATCATCTAAGGTCGCTGAGTATGTGCATCGCTATATTAGTAACAGTCGTCCAGTTTTATCGTTATATCTTGAGTGGGACATTCTCCAAACTGATCTCGTAGGGCTATCCTGTCGGTTTTGTATCGTAGACACTGAAAAATCATGTGTGCCGGGATGTTTCCGGCACAATATACTCACAATATGAACAGTTTAGGATATTTTCGTGTTGCTATATCAGAAACTGATCAGATAGAAGTTTATTACGCCGTGATTACGTTTAATCTGAACATCGATCACTGGTTTCGGACAATGTGTCCATCTTCCTTTTAGGAATAAGTACGGTCCCTTTCATTTATTCTTTTTTCGTCGTTTATTCTGCCATTTTGGAGTCCTATGCTTTTGAGGCTTACCATTTCTTCAGCAAGCACATCGATAGGTAGCATTGAAGATACGACGAGTATATCATCATGCGAAACAGTTCAAAACGCACCGGCGACTCTCAGTGCGCTATGCGGTGAAAAGTTTTCACTGTTTGTAGGGCGTAGGATTTGATTTTGAGGCACTTGACCATATTTCCGCTGGGTACATGACATATTCTGTTTTGGGCCTCTAGGTGATTTTTAAAACCTAGACAACTGTCAATAACATGTCTGAGATACTCGTACTTAAGGAACGCCAATTTTCCTACGAGTAGTCGCTTGAGTTCTGTGATCGGCGAGTTGCTGTAGAGTTGAACTTCTTCTAGCGATTTTGCTATTGTACAACCACGTCATTAGCAAATGCGATAATCGACTCTTCATGAGGAATTTCTTGGCATACAATTTCATCGTAGTCCTTAAAGTTAGTGTGGGCCTTGAAATTACTATGACCTGTAGAATGCTGTCCAGGTCTGAATATTTGTATAGACACTTGTTCAGGACACCTTTTATACGGTGATAAAGAATGGTTTATCTGATAGACGATGCAAGGTAGCTCTAAATTGCAATCTTTGCATCCGGAAAAATGGGATATTTATTAAGAGCTCTAAGAATTTTCTAGTTGACTCAGTCCATTCTCCAATAAAATTTCTCCGACTCGAATCAGAATCTTCGAATAGTATTTTGCTGAGTCTTACAAAGTCCTTTCCGGTTTCAATGGATTTACGACTGTTTCTTAGCCTCTATGATATTGACTGTCACTATTTATGCAAGGTCGGCACCAGATCTTAAATGCTCATCTGAGGACACGCGAAATTTGTAGACTGCTCTTGAGGTTTTTCCAAAAGAAAACTCTTCAATCCCTTGGGCCTAATTATTTGTCTGTTCAAGATTTAGCTTCTTTCTTTTTAACAATCAGGTCGTCGAAGATTCAGTTTCAGACAAATTATCAACTTTAATACTAGAACTTTCGAGTACGATTCGAATGTCATCCATGAAGTAGCAATTCATAAGCTCAAATGTGTAATATTGCAAATACAATGTGTCCCTAGATGTCCTTGATGACTCGACACCCATTTATTTGTATACCACTTAATACACCATTAGCAACTCGATGACATCAAGAGTTTTGCTGAGGTAATTGGCGACCTTGAGGAGAGCGTCATTCAATATTGTGCTGCATAGACAGGCAAGGCTAAATGCGCGGCTATCTCTCCGATGCCGACATGAATCCTTTTTTTGCTTTGTGAAATTTTAAAATTAAATTGGTAGTTCACCTTGCTGACCCCGTATCCAATATTATTATTCGCCATATCTGTCATTGTTGATAAAGCTACTCATCTTTAGGAAATGTCAACAACATCTTACCAGAAAAAGATCGACTAATGAGGTTTCGGGTTTTGCAGCCTTTGGCTTGGTATTTGCTTCCTTCATTTTTATCAGGTGGGAGAAATTTATGGCTTTATCCTTCCTTTTCTGCAGCGCCTTGTGTGGAATACACGACTGGTGGAATTGGGGACACGCACTCGTACTTCGTCCGGATATTGTAGTTGTGATTGTTTTACGGCCTCGTGGTAGCCAATGGGTATTGGCCGCGTCAGTGCTTCTTTAGCCAAATTTAAAAGCGCACGTGCTGAACAAGTAGAAAATAGAAACTATTATTATTAACAGGCGGATGAATTCACACGATTTTACCAATGGTGGTGTCGCCACCAACACAAGGTGGTAAGCTAAATAATAATTTGTTAGCCTAGCCAGTGTGTAAAAAGAAATGGTCGAGGACGACAACAGCAGCTTCTATCCAAAAAGGGTTGCTGGCTATGCGGAAAGCAGCCTTTTCGCCCAAAGAACCACCAGGTTGGAATATTGAAACAAGTAATGGGGGTTAGGTGCTGTAGAGGTGTCAACTTGACGGTATCCAGTGCTGTAACTATTTCTACACATCAATTGTGTTTATTTTACCTCCAACCATCGGCTACTTGCCGATGTCCATCCGGACCAGACGCGAGTGCTGACCGGCAGATGAATTCCCCAGATGGAATCAACGGTGAAGTAATATTCTGGAATAAACCAATTAAGACCTTATCAGGGCTACTCCGACATATTTGGAGCTCGGGCGGGTAAGGATTTCTGAGACTGCGTCAGGGTCTTGGAAAAGATACATCCCCGAACAGGATGCTGGCTCCGTTCTGACCGACCTCTCGTTCTAGGGGTATCTACAATTGAACTGACCCTCCAGTTTGGGGGTTGTGCCGGCGGGATAACTGCTCGGCTATGGAAAACAAAGTTAACTTACGAAGCAACAACAAGCCTCGGATAAGGATGAATCTACTGTTCACAACCCCTGCAAACGAAACAGGGACAACGAATTTTTGATCGGTATGTGGAGTGTTAGGTCTCTTAACAGGCCACGTCCAACCGAAAAACTAGTGGAGGCTCTGGCAAAGCAGATATTACCGCCATCCAAGAAATGCGATGGGATGGGCCCGACAAAAAGAGGTTGAAAAACTGCAATGTCTACTACGGCGATTGATATCGACCACAAAAGCAGCGCCTTTTTGGATGCGGATTTATTGTTAGAATCAGACTTAAGCAAGTTTCTGGCATGTGAACGAGCGCCTCGTAACAATCGGTATTAAGGATAAATTTGCCAACACTAGCGTTATATGCGCGCACGATTCCACAGAGTAGAAAGATGACGATACCAAAGATAGCTTCTACGAGCTCTTGCACAAGACCTATGGAATTAAAATTGTCTTCGGCGATTTTAACGCATAGCTAGGAAGAGAGGGCATCTTTTGTAGTACTGTCGGAAAGTATAAGCTGCAGAAGGCTAAACGACTTTGCGGCACTGTGGGACGAAACACTTTCGCGGTTCCCACATCTTGATATTCACAAGGGGACTTGGAGAACTCCTGTTCAATCAACGATCAGCCAGATTGACCACATTGCGAGGCCCCCGCCCAATGACGCCACCGAAAGTTGCTAAGATTTGACAAGTTAGGTGGCAGGATCACCTGTAGTCCCTACCAGGATTTAAATCACGGTACCATGGAAGTCAGGAGTCCTCCGGATCTCGGTCCGGGCCTGACTTGTTAGAGGTAGGCCCCCTTATAGGGGTGGCTGTGATTTAAACCCAAATCGCAGGATGGATCTACCTGTTGGTTTGACCCAATGTAGAGTTGCAATAAGCACTGGGTGCTGTGACCCTAAGAATAGTAAGAGGTTTTAGGTCGGCCTCTACTCATACCAAGGGTGGAATTTTTGCCTCCAATACAATTCCGAATTGGTATCAAAGGATTGGCGGAGAGCCATGGCAAGGTGTATCCTTGCTCCCATGGACGTATGAGCATCCCGTAAACTTAAGTCTACACGATAGGTGCTTACGCTAAAAACTTGACTCAATGACCACATTGCGATCGAGGCAAGACACTCCTACCGTATTTTGGATGTCCGGATGTTCCGAGAGCCAACTCGATATCCCGAACATCGCTAATTCTGTGAGAAAGTTTGACGTCGGATGGCCACAATTTCAAGAGATCGCCAGATCCTTTTCCGATCGAGTCACCCTTAATTTATTAAGAGATCCTATGCCGTCAGAATTAAGTATTGAAGACCAGTGGAAAAATTACCACAATGAGATGCCGCCTCTGATGTCCTGGATTTCATACGGCCACCACAACGAAATGCCTGCTTTGAAGGCGAGTGCTGGCACGTTCATGCAGCTGAGCAAGAGCCATACAAAGCGACACTGCATAGAAGGACTAGAGCGGCTCATGAGCTCTACAACCAGAAGAGGAGAGACGAACACCGGCTTCTCAGGAGGAAACAAAGGGGCATGAGAAGCTCGCAGTCGAGGTAATTGAAAGATGCTATTCCAGGAATGAGATTCGGAAGTTTTACCGGAGAGACGAACAAGGTAAAATATTAGTAGGGTCGCAGTGGATGCTGAGGATTTGGAAAGACCATTTCTATAGACTGTATAACGGCGATGACGAACCAAAGACCGCTGTCAGGCAGAATGAACCTTTCAAATTAGACGATGTAGGCCAATAATTTCGTCCACCCAACCCGGATGAAGCCAAGATATCCATTTCTGAGCTTAAGTCCAGCAACGCTGCTGTAGCCGACCGCCACGGCCTGACTGCCGAGCTCCTCAAAGTGGCAGGCGATGACTTGCTAAAGAGTATACGAGGTGTCTTCAGAAAATATCGGGAATTTTAGTTTTTTGAAAAAAAATATTTATTTATTCGTCCACTTTAATGTTGTCGCCTTCAAAATAGTCCCCATTAGATATTATGCACTTGGGCCAGCGCTTCTTCAAACCCTTGAAACACTTCTCAAACTCACTCACTTTCTGTGATCTTGGCCTTCTTCGGCCTTGGCGAGCCAGAATGCCTCCACTGGGACGATTGAGCCTTAGTTTCGACTCCATATCCGTAAACCCATGTTTCGTCACCTGTTATAACACGTTTCAGTAATTCTGCATCGTAGTTGACTTCATTTAGTGACTCCTGAGCAACTTACATTCGCCGCTGTTTTTGTTAAAAGTTAAACAATTTTGGAACAAATTCTGCTGCCACGCGTTTCATACCCGAAACATCCGACAAAATTTTCTTATCATGAGGCAATCGTTATGCCAACATCATCAGTGACTTCTCTGATTGTGATTCGGCGATCATTCATAACCATTTCTGTCAGTTTTTCCACGTTGTTGATGTGCTGGGGCATCCGAGGCGATCGTCATCTTCAACGTCTTCACGGCCATCTTGGAAACAATTATACCACTAGTAAACCCTTGTTTTCCCTATAGAAGACTCACCATAGACTTTTGCTAACATTTCACACACTTTGTTACATTTTATTTCATTTGTTACTCAATATTTGATACAAATTCTTTGATCAATTTCTTTTAACAGCGGCTGCCACAGACAAAGTAAATAACGAATACAGCTGAAAATTGTATCATACTTCAGGGGCATATATACCAACATTACAAAAAAAATATTAGACAATCGGACTCTCCAAACCCGCGAAATTTAAAAATTCCCGTAATTTTGTGAACACACCTCGTACATCAACTCGTCTCTAAAATATGGTCAGACGAAAGTATGCCCTATAAATGGAACCTCAGCATTGTTTGTTCGATCCTCAGTCTTCTTAACATCGCATACGAGATCCTATCTGCCGTATTCTGTGAAAGCCTGAAGCCATTCGTTAACAACCTGACTGGCTCATACCAGTGCGGCCTTAGGGCAGGAAAGTCCACCACCGACCAAATATTCACACTATGGCAGATCTTGGAAAAAACCCATGAGCTCCAGATCGATGCACACCACCTAACCATCGGTTTTAAGGCCTCGTGTGACAGCATCTATCGAGAGAAATTACACAGAGCAATGCTGAGCTTTGGCATCCCTGCCAAACTCGTCCATTTGTGCAGGATGACGATGGAGCTCCTCCATCAAAGTCGGTAAAGAACTCACCGAGGTCTTTGATATCAGAAAAGGATTTAGACAAGCGACGCGCTGTCTTGCGATTTCTTTAACATCATTCTTGAGAGAATAGTGCAAAACTAAGGCGGGAACACAAGAGGAACAAAAAGTAGTTTAGGACTATGTCTATGGAGGCGGTTGGAGTTGCTTATTGGTTGAGGCCCAGGTCCACCCCGGATTGTAGTGGCACCTTAAGTAAGTAACTAATGGTGGTTTTACACTGCTATCAAGCAGAGTAGCCTCATAAAAGAAGTGCGGTCGAACAGGCAGAACAGGAATAAGAACTGTAATAGTATTTAGTACACTATAGTGAAGTCTACAGAGAACAGAAGCCACAAGAAGTACCGAGTATTGCGCACGAAAGCGAACGCTTCGTACCAGTCCCAAACATGGCGCTAAAATCGTGTTAGGTGGTGTTAGGGGTATTTAATAAATAACCACCTAACTTTTGGTAGGGGACAGTTATTTACGAGTAGCTATACCATGTAAGTGAAACATCAATTTGACTCTCAAATTAATTCTAACTTTACTTATTTAAAATGCTGGCTATTTATAAAATTTATTGATTGCTTCTTTAAAGCACTATAACTGGGTCATCGATTTTAGCTTCTAGTTGACTGCAGCTCGTAAATTATAGTTTGAAATTAAACGAGAGTTACGATTACCAGACTGCATGAAGAACGTTTTCAACATCTTAAAACAATACAAGTGACGAACTGGGAAAATCTTTAGGTCATGGAACAGAGAGTAACTAGGATGGTTCCAAGTTTTTCGACAAATTTTTCGCAAAACAAATTTCTGCAAGATAAGAAGGAGTCGTATACTGTTGAAACACAGGCAGCCTCAACAAGCAATTCCATACGGAAGCTTAGAATGAAGAATTCCGTAATATGTAAATAATTTTTAAAATCTTAGTTGAGTTGCGGAAATACTTCCGTAATGTATCGATATGATGTATAAAACACATTTTAGAGTCAATGGTTAGTCCCAAGCATAATATTTAAAATGGTCTACCCACTCTATCAAAAAAACATTTATCACTGCGACATAAACAACGACAAAAAATGGAAAAGGAAGAACCAGACATACACTTACAATTAGACGATTTAAAGAGCATTAATTTAGTTTTAGAGCTTTTAGAGCACTAAATGATGTTCGGCAAACTAATGTCTCAATAAGTTTAAATCCCAATTGATATCGGAAACCAGGTCTGGACGACTATTTAAACCGTAAGTGAAACCTACATATAGCATCCGCAAAAGCAGTAAGTGAACCTTTGTAATTCAGAGCAAACAGTGAATTTATATAGACTCAAAATAGTATCAGCCCTAAAACAGAGCCCTATGGTCCACCCAGATTAAGGAATTTAATTTCACTCCTTCTCTCATCTAACCTAACTCCTTGCGGCCTATTTCGAAGATGAAAGCGTAACCAATTGAGCATAAAACCACGAAACCCTGCATTTTCCAGATTTCTTAACAAACACTTGTGGTTGACCATATCGAACGCCCTGGTTATATCAATATATAGGCCGGCTGTACATTTTTTGCATCTTGCATCTTCCGTTGATTTTCCTTTTTGAAATCCAAATTGAACTGGATTGAAGAACTTCGTTTTATTTAAGAAGCTCACCATCCTCCTTTTCATGAGTTTTTGAAATATTTTGCTGAAAGCAGGAAGAAGTGAGGTGGGTCCATGATTACCAACTTCAGTAGGAGAACCCTTTTTTAGGATAACATCAGCACATTTGACGCCACCAGGAAAGGCTTCTTCAAAAACGAAACAATTAAAAATATCGGCAAGGTCATCTATTAGAAAATGTGAAATGTTTTTAATGACAAAGCTTGAAATACCATCCACTCCACATGGTTTCGATGAAGATCTGTAAAGAGCACAATTCCTTCAAGCTCCATCTTAGGCAATGCGCATAGTTTGCTTCTTGTTTTAAGTGGAGTGACTCGACCTCTGACTGCTGATAGGTGGATGCACTGTAGTAAAGCTGATCTGTTCCCTTTTTTCTCCCAAACTTTTACTCGAACGTAAATTACTGCTGCGTAGGCATTTCTGGAGTATCATTAGTTCCAATAAACTAAATATGCGTACTTTTTTCTCCCCTGAACTTTTGTTGTATGTTCACATCTACCAGATCATCCCAGTCATACTTAAGCACCCACAACTCTTGGATCCATATTTGGAGAAGCATAATAACTGGTTGAATAAGATAGTAAACCTCTTTTTGTGTACTTAATTTTTCGTTGAACACATTTTCAACTGGGTTGCAGTTAATTCTCAAGATTTTCATGGTTGGATCGGAGACTCCTTTGTATACGCTCGGTTTCTTTTTATCCTCCACGTTTTTAAGAACTTGTGGCTAATTCGATGACCATTTTGTCAGAGACAGCCTTCCGGCTTCTAAGGTAGCAGTTATCTTAGCGATTTGTCGGACCGTCCGTAGTATAATCAATACCATTTGTTTGGGCGCCAGATGATTCACAGTCTAACTCAGATGTCAGGAACTTGCGGAACCCGTTGCAAGTCGCTAGTGAAGATGAATGCGTAACGTTGATTCTGATGGATAATATCGCATAGAGGGACTGAAGTAGGCCTGGAGGGATGAGGTGATTTAGACAGACAGACTTGAAAGTGCGCTGGCATTAAAAACATATCTCAATTTGTTTGTAACAGCATCTTCGCGCAATAAGACCTTGTCTACGAGCCCCCTGTGGTATAATAGTAAACTTCGCTCTTTACGTAACAAGAGAAACAAATTATGGGCAGTTTTCCTCCGATCCAACTCTTTTGCTGACTATTCAAACTATCTCGGTTCACACCTTCAATTCGCCCAGCTTTATAAGGTTCTCTACCAGCGATATCTTGATAGGGCTCAATCAAAGCTTGTAAACGATCCTAAGTCGGTTTTGCTCCATCCCTCTCATACGAAAACATGTCATCAACCGATCCGAATACTATAGCCAACTTTTTTGCTACATTTCTTAAGCAATGTTTTGCAGACCCGGCCCAGATGGTCTTCTATCCATATTTCTTAAAAAGTGTTCCTCAACACTTTCCCAACCTCTTGTAAATCTCTTCTGATTATCGGTCTCTCAAGGTGAATTTCCTCAGATATGGAAGTCTTCTTTCATAACGCCGATACATAAAAAGGGATTAAAGAGCGACGTCCCTAATTACCGCCCCATAGCTAAACTTTCACATATACCCAAACCCCTTGAAAGCATTTTATACGAAGCCTTAAGCTTCCAGTGCAAATCTCTTATTTCCCCTAATCAACACGGCTTTCTGAAAGGTAGATCAACTGCCACCAACCTCGTCAAATTCATTTCACCTGTTCTCTTAGCCTTAGAAAGTGGTAAAGAAGTTGACGATGTAACAACTGATTTCAGTAAGGCTTTTGACAAGATCATAAGCTAGTCCTGTTCAAATTGTCTGTCCTGGGTTTTGAACCCATTTAGCCAAAGTGAATATTTTCTTACCTGGGTAATTGTTTTTATAGTGTTCGTTTCAGGTCTGTCCTATCGGCCCCTTTCTTGGCCACTTCAGGTGTTCCTCAAGGTAGTCACCTAGGTCCACTTCTCTTTATCTTAAACATTAACGATCTTGAAAGGGTCATTCTCCACTATGCTGACGATACCAAATTTTTTAAACCATCTCCTCACAACACGACTCCAGCATCCTTCAAATAGGTCTAAATAGTTTTTCCACGCGGTGCATTAAGAACTGCTTAGAACTCAATTTCACCAAATGTGAATTGATTACCTTTTCACGCAAGCGCAACAAGTCTACTCCCCGAATTTACGTTCTCCATGGCCAACCTATATCCCTTGTTCAGCCCATCCGCCACTTTGGCATACCATATTATGTGACAGGGAGCTTAATTTTCGCTCGCACATTTGTGAGATAATTACTGAAGCAAACTCATCACTTGACTCCGTTAGAAGGTGGTCCAAAGAATTCTGGAACCCGTACGTGACGAGATACATCACTTACGTTCGCTACCTTCTCGAGTACGCTAGCCAAGCGGTGTGTCCCTTTCAACGAGTTCATGTATCCCGGATTGAGAGGATCCAGCGTCGTTTTCTTCGATTTGCTCTTCGAGGTCTACCTTGGAACGATCCTCTAATCTTACCTCCCTATCGAGACCGTCTCAAACTCATTAACCTGAATACCCTTGAGGAACAAAAGGACCCAGCAGACATTCTTTTCATTCACCTTACAACTCCATTTTCTTTAACACCAGCCCTCGAAATCAACGTTGCCCCCGTCTCTTTTATCTACCAATCCACCGCACCACACATGGCTCAACGAACCAATCTCCCGTATTCTGCGTAAGGTAAACTCCAACCTTTCCGTTTTCGATTTTAATCGCAGCACTCTTTCCCTCAAATTCGATCTCGTAATATGTACGAGTATATGGAATATAGTACATGTCTCCGGTCTTGTCTAGTTATCGGATAACAGAATCTGGGGACATATGAGACATGAAGTAGCCTACGATAAAATCCTTTAATGTCTTCGTGTGGGTCTCATCTCCCGCCCAGTGTCTTTCTGGTCCAATAAAGAGACTGACAGCCGTCCTAAACGAGTTTCGTAGTGCAGGGGCATTAGCCTTCCAAGGAATGGGTACGATATACATAACAACCATCATTGGTTCGGGAGTGTTTCTCCATGAACAGCCTTTCGCAGTATGGACTACCCCCTTTACCATTGTTCCCTTTGCTGGCTGGCAGATCCCAGAAACCTATTAAATTTGACTCGAATTCAAAGAGCGCCGTGAAGACTGAAGTTGTATTTCCAAGAATTCAGGTCTCCAGATACGATCCATCCACCAAGATAAGTATTTTGTAGTAAGAGTCCACCCTTCTTTTCTAGTCCCGGTCGCAACACTGTCGAGTATACAGGTCTAGCTAATAATAGAGGTATGTGTGCAGGTTTATTAAAATGTGGATCTGCAAGTGGCTTGTCATATGAAGACTTCCAGGCAATGTGACCGGGCATGCTGGAAAGCGATCCGGTAACACGTTTGACAAAAGGCCTTTTATATTTTCGTATATCAGTTTCGGATGATCAAGCTTGAGTTTGATGCTCGTGATAGAACGGACTGATCCAATCTCTCTTTTCTTATTTTTTGACGATCATAATTTTTGTACTAGATCCTCAGATTCATATGTAATTCGCTTGGCTGCTCTGATTTAATAAGCGGCGAATAGGGACCTTTTCATTGTTGATCAACAGCGTTGCGATAGATCTAGGTAGAAGCACATTAGAGAACGTTCCAGACTTATTTTAACGCAGGTAGGTGCTGCTTGTTGCTACCGCTGCATTCTGTATCGAAATTGGTTGAGGATGCATTAGCGTGATGTGAGGTCCTTGATAAATTTTACATTTTAAAAACTGCTTTGATCTGCAAGGGAAGCGCGATAGTCAAAACGATGCTTCGAGCAAAATATACAAATTTTACAATCCCGTAATAAGTTTTCTCATCTTGTAGAGGTCCGAAATTGTGGACACGCTGTCACTTGATGTAGGTCGGTGCAAATGAAACACTTTCTCGTTTGTCGCCGTTTGACAGTGGCATGAACCTTTCTGCGCGGAACACACGAGCCTTTCTTTGCTATCTTTTGGTAGAGTTGCATAATTTTACGCTTATTGTTTCGAATTAAATGGTGCTACTATTTGTTCAATATGGAATCTCCGATTTCTTCTAAGGTTGGACATCTGGTTTTAGAATTAACAACATCATCTAGCCTTCCGCGTGCGATAGGGTCTGAACCTTGAAGGATGAGAAAAGCCAAAATCTGTTCTCCATTTACACTACTTCTTCCCAGATTGAAGATCCGCGCTTTAGTGTAGTGCATGTAGGTTACGATAGATTAAGCATCTCCCGGGATCACTGGGCGTTGGGATAGGGCCATAAAAGTCTCCAAATCTACTACCGCTAGGTGCCTTGGGTCATTGAAAGTTCTATCTAAAAGTGACCAGGCTATATGAAAATTATCTTCAGTAAGGTGCAGATGATATATTGCCTCTAATGCTTTTCCAGTCAGCTTGGATTTGAGGAAAGCGAAACGATTGATGGTTGAAGTATAATTTTTTGGCTCCAGTGAGTCGAAGGGCTACTTGAATTCACGGTACTTGGTGATGTCTCCACAAACTCACGTAAACCAACTTCCTGGATTTTGATACCATGCTCAGTAGGCGATCCTGTGCCCTGTAATGCGGACTCGCGTTCTAGTGTCAAAATCTCTATAGTGTGCAAGAGAGCTTCGGTTATCTGGCTGTTGTAATGGATTGATGCTTAGTCCTACCTCGAGATTGTTTAAAATGAACCCAGCTTATTCCATGAATTCATATGTGGGTTGGGCTGGCAACCTGAAATTCTGGGTAGTTAGGAGCTGTAATTCTGCGTCATTCCAAACTCGGCACCATTATTGGTGTGCTCCCTCTGTATGTGCTGTGTGGTTTGAGGACAGTAATTCTTAGTTTTTTGTGATGGAGTTGAACTGGAATTTGCGTCCGTCTCCGGTTAGGTCCAGTGGACGGCAGAATTTCCGAAGCCTAGCTGGTTCCAGATCGGGCGTAGCTCAAGTGGTAGTGGTCTGGCTTCCAAATTGGAAGGTTCGGTGTTCGAATCCCAGCCTCGCCCGAAAGACATATCATCCATTAGTTAACGAAAATCAAGTAAGACGAGTAGTTGACTAGAAATCAACATCAAGCCAACTTCCACTAAGAATTTAGTCTCCCCATTAAAAAATGTTGGATACCACCCATGGAGCGAAATAACTACTGAGTCTAAACATCTTTCTTTCTCTCTCTATCCCATTTAACACATGCTGAGGCATTATAAGTGTATTCATACCCACTTGAGTGTTAAGTCCTTCAAAAAAAAAAAAAAAAAAAAACGGGCTGCCTCAGAAAGAAACGAATGGATATAACGCCTAGTCTTTCTCAATAAGTTAATTCCATTTTCATAGATGACTCTAAGACATCCGAATATGTTGGTACAGGTGTCTTCTTTGAGGACCTTTGTACAAGCAAATGCATATTTATCCACATACTATGCCGCCTTCCAAGTTGAAGTCTTTGCTTTTCATCCGATCGCATGTTGCCGCAGCCTAAATCCAATACCTGCGTCGAATACTGCAAAATATATACAACAGACGAACAAACTGCAATTAAATCCCAATCTTCGAACAAAATATTCCCGTATTCGAAAGCCACCTATCTCTCAAAGCATTACAAAATCATACTCGGTAGGGTTCCGAGACCCTCGGACATCCCAGGAACCTGCGTCACTAATGACTTGGCCAGACTTGGAACTCTACGAACAAAAAGTTGGCTGCTTGAAAACGTCAAACCACCAATGTCCCGCACCAAAAGCAAATTATACGAGTACACTTTTAAACGCTCTATAATTCAGCCATACCAGTCGTAAGTTCTCCCATCGAGGCGACTGTGATAAATTCAAACTAATATGGCACCGCCTCGATCAAGAAAGCTGATCAACCTCAGGAGAAAGGATAGCTTAAAATTCACAAACATAATCACGGAACACTGTGCCAATGGACGACGAGTGCAATGAGCAGGAGTGCAGGAGCTCTAGGAAAAGTGGAATCTGTAATTCACTTTCTCTGCAACTGTTCTGGCTTGACACACAGTTGGTCCGCTCTAAGTAGATCACTGATCTTGACAAATTTATCAAACCATTTTGTAGTTCCAAGTGTTTATAAGGCATTGCCCTCTCACGGCTTGGTAATGGCATAATGCACTAGGCTTTATTCACCTCAACGAAAACCACTCCTAATCTAACCTAACCTAATCTTGTTGTTGCACAGTCAAAATGAGGGGTGTTCTTTTTAGCGATATACAAATTCAATATGAAATAAAATACTTGAAACTAATATTAATGTCTATGATTTTAGATTTATTTAACAGATAATTTTATGCCATTAGTGTTCAAATATAATATCGAGTGTATGCCTGCCACGGCAGGTTCAAATGAAGCGCAAACGTAAAGTCCAATTTTCGACAACTTTATCTAGCAACTAGGGCCGTATATCAGCAATAACACGGCGAATATTGACTTCCAAATCGTCCAACGTCTCTGGTTTATCGGCATAGACTAGAAGTCACTAGTCACATACCCCCAAAAAAAGTAATCTAAAAGTGTGAGATCACAGGATCGTGGAGGCCAGTTCACAGGTCCATTATGCGAAATTATACGCTCAGCAAATATTTCCCGCAAATAAATTGATGGTGTCGCGCGACGTGTGGCATGTTCCGCCATCTTGTTGAAATCAAAGCTCTGTCACGTCAATGCCATTCAACTGAGGAATGAAGAAGTCAGAAATCATGTTTCTATAGCGCTCTCCATTGACGGTAACATTCTGGCCGGCATCGTCCTTAAAGAAATATGAGCAGATGATTCCACCAGCCCATAAAGCACACCAAACCGTGAGTTTTAATGGCTGTAATGGCGTATCGACAAAGGCTTCTGGATTTTCTCCACTCCAAGACAAATTTTCTTGTTTACATACCCATTTAACCAAAAATGGGCCTCATCGGAGAACAAAATTTTGCGTTAAAAATGAGGATCAGGCTGAATCTTGTTTTCGGGCCATCCATCGAACATACGACGCGTATAATGGTCACGTGGTTTCAGATCTTGTACAAGCTGGATCTTATAAGCTTTTAAGCCAAGATCTTTCCGTAAAATCGTTCACAAAGAGGATGGACATAGCTCCAATTGCTGTGCACAATGGCGAATCGTCTCATTCGGGCTCTCCTCAACCCTGCGCTTCACAACGGCAATAACTTCTTCTGTTCGCACTGTTTGTCGTCTTTGGGAATGCATATTATCCACTAGATTTGTGTTCCGAATAACTTGCTCAGATGGCGACTGTAAAATGGACGTAGCGCACGAAGGGTTTGGCGAACGGAACCATGGTTTTCAAAATAAGTTTGCACAATTTGCACGCATTGTTCTGGCGTTAATCTGTTCATCGTAAAATAAAACGTACTAACCATAAGTCAACTTCAACTGTCAACTTGACAATCTGTAGAAACAGTGCTGCCAGTTTAAAAACCAAACCTCTGAAAAAAACACCCTTTATGGTCTTACATTGATATCTTAGCTGCGAAATGGTAGTGGCACGGGTGTGTTTCTACTTACTAGTACTTACTTAGAGAGTTCGTGATCCGTATGGAGTCTCAGCCTGAACCACGCAACCATCTACTCTCTTCGATCCCAGGCACGCTGCTTTCTTTGTCCAGATTGCGCTCTTTGGCATCCGCGATAGCTTGATCCTTGCAACACACATTCGGTCTTTGTTGTCGTCTCGAATCTGGGGGCTGTGATTCGAAGATCCTCTTTTCTGGAACATTGCTGTACATCTGGCTGAGCCAGTGCAGTAGATGTATTTTGACTTTCTGTACATCCACATCCACATTTTAATAAAACGCATAGAGTTTGCGGTCGTATCTTCTCCTCACATTCGTCGAGCAATTAAAAAGTCAACCAGAACATTACAAGAAGTTCTTTTTTGAGGGAGTAGTGTCACGTCTATCCAGAATTCTTGGCCCGTAGAAATGTCTTCCTTAATATCCGTTCTCTTCCTCAAACAAACTATATCAGGGATTTTCTGAAAATGGAAGCAATTTTGCTCTCGGAAAAGATTCTGTTTCGGGCTTTGAGTCAAAACACTTTCTACAGGTTCCCGGCAGTGGAATAACGTTTTTTGATTATTTTTAGATTACACTTTATTGCAGTAACCCACACAGAGTGTTTAGTGTGCAAATAAATGTGAATGTCCTCTTAATTCCTCTCTACTTAGGTTAATTATAAAAAAAACAGTCGTAAAGAGATATTTTATGACCGACACTATGGGCGTACAATGCACAATTTGCCGGCTTTAATTACACATCCGTAGGTGGCAGTACTTACAGATTCTTCCATTGTATCCTTGAAATCGCACGCAGACTTTAAAATCAGCCGTGTTCAATTTATTGGACAAACCCATATGAGCTCTTGTGTTTTGCTGAATCCAAATTCTAATTTGTTGTCTTGTACTCGTATTGTGTTCCTCTGAGGTCTTTTTTGGTGAAATGTCACACATCATGTCTAGCTACGAGTTTGATTAGTTGGAAAACGCAAAACTTGACACATATATCATGATGGATGATACATTACGGATACTCTGCAAAGGAGGTGAGTTGAAATTTCATCAGGTTCCCTTTCCCCTGGCCCCCAACTGGTTCATTGTACCCTTGCCACTTTGCCATAATTGACTGTTATCTTGTGTTTTTTTATTCTCATTTTTTCTTTTTTTTCAATTAGTTGATTGAGTTCAATCTAGTGAAATTCTATCCAGTTATCCTTGACCACCTACTCGTACGTGTTTAGTATCTATGTTGATACGAGCACCTTCAACAAGGACAATTGATGTCACGATTAATTAATAATAACCTTTCAGAGTGTCCCATGGCTTGATAGCCTCTCAAAGGATATATCAGTCGCCGCCAATCATAGATACATACGAGTGTTCATAGCTAAACTCGTACATTTGTGTAATTGTCTTTCCAATCCAACTCGATTAAAACGCTCTAATGGAGTTATGCATTTCTGATCAAGGAGGATGTCTATAAAACAAATACCTTGCTGCCAAAAAGGGTTCAGTTCAACAACAACAAGATTCTGGTCAAATGTCTACCGGATTTTGGAACAATCTGGTTACTCCCGCCGACTCCCATGGTTCTGTAAGAACATTGTTTTTAGTGACATTCGTTTTGGGTTTGACTCCGTTCTTGATAAAGGGTCCCCCGGGAAGGCGTCAAATAAAAGTATCATGCATCGGGTATATAAATGCAGCGATCCATATTATGTTCTTTATGTCGTGCTTTCTGTACGCGTTAGTGAAAAACGAATCGATAGTGGCGTATTTTTTCCAAACGGAAATTTCAAAAATTGGCGATACTTTACAGAAGTTTATCGGAATGTTTGGCATGTTGATGCTATTCGGGATGTCCTTGTCGAAAAAGGGGACAATAATTCGGCTAATTTGGGCGATAGCAATGATAGATGAAAAACTACTGAATCTCGGAGTGGAATTCAATTATAAATATGCTCAACGATTTGTTCATGGGCAGATATTTTTTGTGATCGGACTTAATTTGTTGTATATCTGTAGCAGCTTTGGATTGCTTTATAGGAATGGCATTTGGTCATCTGTGGCTGCAAATGTGTCGTTCTTTTCGCCACATGTTTTTCTGTTGGCTGTTGTGATGGTGTTTACTACTTCCACAGTGGGTCTAAGACTGAGATTTAGGATGGTGAATAAGGTAACAATTGGAATAGAAAATGGTATAGTGCACTGTTTTCTCCTCAAATGGATAGAAACTTGTTCTTTTGCACATTTTTATTTTTTTTTTGTTTAAAATAGGAAGCAGTATATTTATGTAGTGGTAGTAATACAAAAATATTGACGTACACTCACGTTCCTTATATCATATTACCATTTCAAAAGATCGGAAGTTGAATGCGCTATCAGGCAAAGATACATCTCCCAACATGGTTTGACGTGTCTCCTTTTAACCTTTTATTTATCCTGATCCATTCTGTAAGGATGTTCCATCTCATAACGCGGTTTATCTAAAAAAGAAATTTAAATTAAAATGCGGTCAATACTGACACCATGTCACACTTTCTACTTGAAATTGGAAGAGCAGAATGTGACCTTATCCGATAAGGATAAGGATCGAGATATAGCGAAGCTACATGCTTCAACATTCTTGGATTTTGTTAATGTGTGCGGTGAAACAACCCGTCAGAGAAGGCTTAAAACACATCGACCCCGATTTTTGACAACAACAAAATCTCAATCGAAAGTCAGTTAAGGATATGAACCTAACTATACTCAATATTCTATGTATTTATTAAGCATGAGCACTACTAGTTTACATATATATACTACACCAAGCTCAGATAGATTACCAACTTTGCTGTAATAACACGAAATGGAGAGTCAAAGATTCTGAAGTGGTATCAGACAATCCAGTAGCAAGTCAGAACCGACTTTTATAGACAGAATTCTTCCCAAAAAGGATAAATAAAACAACTGAATCGGTCACATAAGTCAAGTTTTTTTCAAACATATTTTTTTTGTTGCAAACGCTTCCTTAAATGTACCCATAATCCCGGTAAAAACCACGCAAGTCAGTACATTTCTTCCTCTTCAAACAACATCGCGAAATCGTCGTTCGTTGCCTAGACAACATAAGTCAGTGACTTAAGTAATTGTTGCATGCAATAACAGATGGCGGTAGCAGTGTTACTTGCGAGTATATTGAATTACAATGTATTGATTGGCTGAAATATTTGAATATACGGGTACTACTCGTAGTTTGATCATATTGTTCTGGAGTCATTACTTTCTTCAAATTTTTAGATTTAATTTTTATTAACATTTTGCTTTCGGAAACTGTCTTCAAGTGAAACAGAGAGTGAAAGTGAGGCAAGAAAGAAGAGAATGTGTCCTATAATCTGTCAACAGGCGAAAGAAATATTACTAAAAATTTCAAACTTAAAATAAAGGCACATACTAATGATAAAGGGAGAAGACCGCCTATTTTGAATTTTGAGTCATTTTTTTCCCCGATGTTGTTTGACAGCTGTCATGTGTGAACATTAAGATTTAGTCCGTGAGTATTACACGGACGTACAACGCATAGAAAATGTTAAGTTCCACAATGATGAAATTGAGCCGACACTATAGGTATACCAATGTTAGGTTAGGTTAAAACGGGTTCATCGCGATTCCTGTGGAGCTAGTTGAATATATCGTCAAATGGCATAAATCTAAATAATCTCCCTGGTGAAACACACAATTTCTCTGTAAAAGTCAAGAAGGAATTTGAAGTGCGTGCCGTCTATTTCCTCTAGGTTTTCGAGAAATTTTTAAAAAATTTCCTCGATTACGCGATATTGCGTTGCATTCACACAGTATGCGTGTTATGTCCTCAACAGCTTCCAGATCACCGCAGAACCTGCAAATATCCGTATATGACAATCTGAGTCTCCTTGCGTGTTTCTGCAGGAGACAGTGTAATGTCCGGATTCCTATTACTGTCCTAAGCTTATTCCTGTTTAGTTTTACTATCTTCCTATATCTTTCGCCGTCAAAAAGGGGGCAGAGATACCCCCTGTTCTTCAAGACATGATCACCTTAGGTTGGCAGTCTTCGTGATTTTGTCCCCGATAGTGCCCCTCACTATGCAAATGGGTAGTGCGATATTGGCAACCTCACTATTGTCGGGAAACCCTCCTTTTCTTGCAAACTTATCAGCTGGTTCATTTCCTTTAATACAGCAGTGTCCTGGCACCCAGCACCGTCTTACCGGGTTCTGACTGCATAGTGCCTTGAATACTGTGCGACAGCCCCTGACCCTATCAGAGTTAACGTTAATTGATTTGATACCATTGCTTTGAGTGCGGCCTGGCTATCCAAGTAGATAGCGATATCTCTTTAGGATACCGATTTCATCTGCATTAGCTCAGCCGCCCTGAGGACAGTTAAAACCTTTGATTGAAAAACACTGCTTGCGTCCGGTAGTCTTATAGACACTCCTGTTCCTTCTTCGGTTTCTGAAACATCTGTCAAAATTGCAATTTCATTTGACCTGATTATTGCATTTTTTTCCCCAGTCTTCCTTCTCCGGATATACGTATTATATCATACGGGATGTCGACGAAGGAAGAAATTTCATTCGTTAGAATTGGATTACCTCGCAATAGCTCCGCCAGGACCGTGCTATGTCCAAAATTACTGCTCTTGAAGTGACTCAGAATATGTATACAAAAATGTCATCGAAAATTTCGTCAAAAGGACCAACGTGTGCTATCAGTCACGAGGCTGCCATTTTTTTGGATTTTGTGTTCCATACATGCCCATGGAGGCTATTAAAATAAAACTGAATCCAATTGGAGCGGACTTAACAGCTTCTTTAAGAAATTTAAGCTGGTCGGTAGTTTTGCTCGATAACGATTTGGATACCGCTGCTGATATGATCACAGACACCATTCTCTTTGGAATGAGACACTTTATCCCTCATCGGATGAAGAGTATCAAACCAAAAGAAACTGCATGGTTCGACTCGAGCTGTAAAGAGGCTGTCAAGGTTAGAGAAATATTTTTTCAGTTCCACAAGACCAACCCAACAGAGGAAAACCGAAAGAAGTTTAACCGAGCCAGGAATGACTTCAAAAACTGAGGCAGAAAATACTACATTGTCCCAAGAATACTAAAAACTTTTGGTCGTTTGTCCAAAACATCAGAAATTCTTCCTCATACTCCATTCCAACGCTCCCGCTATCAACTCTTTGGACAAGGCCAATCTGCTCGCTGCTCGTGTAGCAGTAAGAGCTCTTAAAGATCTTAACATTCACAAATCCGCTGGTCCAGATGGTATATCTCCCCTTCTTCTGAAGAGGTGTTCTTCCTCGCTGGCGAAACCACTGCGGAAGCTTTTTCATCAATCCTACTCTTTAGGACTCTTTCCGAGCAGATGGAAAACACCATTTGTCCAGCCCGTCCCTAAAAAAGCCGAATCTTCTTCTCTCTCTTTCCAAAGTCATGGAAACTCTGATAAACCATCTAATAAACAGGTGGTGCCCATTCTCAAAGCTGTAAAACCACCCGAAAGCCCCGAGAACTATAAGTAAGGCTGATAAGTTTGTTTAGTAGTGTCAGTAAAATATATGAACAAATTCTCAATTATAGTATCTCAAATGTATTGGAGTATATTCTGACGTACAGTTTTCGACCTCAACATAGTACCTTTCACCAGGTTCTTCGAAATTTCGTTCAAGAAAAATCAACAGGGAAGATGTTCGATGGACTCTTATAAAAAATGTTTATAAAAAGTCCGTTCATAATTACTCATCCTTCACTGGTGTACTGTCAAGATTTCATGGTATTTGAACGAATAGAAGCAGTTATTTGCGCCTGAAGTGACAATATAGTATGTTTGTGTTATCGGTACGAAAATGATCAAAAATTGGTCAGAATTCAATATTCGAAGGACATCATAAAGCAAGCCAAGAATAACGAAAACTTCCTTTACAATATTGTGACTGGTGATGAATTTTCAATATGATCCAGAAACCAAGCGCCATACGAGCCAAAATCCAAAAGATCTCCTTTGGAGAAGTCAAAAGTGAAGACAATGTTGATTTGCTTTTATGATTCCAAGGGCATTGACCACAAAGAGTTCCAAGCAGTTAATGCACAATCCTGTCATGCTGGTTTGAAGCGTTTAGTGCATTGTATTTGACCAGAATATCGCGCAGAAGGAAGTTGGCGTTTGTTGCACAATAATATGCCATCTCATCTATCGACACTTGTGACCGATTTGCCTTTTAACAGTCAACTGCTCTCCATATTAGCCTGATTTGGCACCGTGCGACTCTTACCTTTTCGGAAAACTGCACTTACCGATGAAAAAAAGCGTTTTATGGACGCAGAGACCATACAAAAAGCTTTTACCTACTTCCTGAAGGACTTCCCGACCGACGATCTAAAACAGTCATTCGACTTGCTTTTAGACCGTGCAAATCGCTGTACCGAGTCGGTACTCCTTTTAAAGTCCTAGTCAATGGTAGCGTTTAAAGTTTAATTTGTTTTCAGACAGCTGTTCCGCGGGATTCTGTTCTTGGTCCAATTTTGTACAATTTGTTTATGTTCGGTTTTCCAAGTTTAGCCAACTCTGAAATAGCAATGTTTGCAGATGAATAGAATGCTATTGCATTTGGTGGAAAATTAAGTTGAACGGTGACAAGATGCAAGCTATCTTTTATATCCGAAAAACAATCTTGCCATCATGCAAATGTATGGATGGACAATTAACTGGTCCAATGGTGTTAAATATCTAGGTGTGTATCTGGACACCAAACTTACAGTCCATGTGCATATTGCGAGAACCCTACAAAAAATTAATGTTGCAATAAAGATATTACGAGTATATCCTTTTATAAACAGAAAATCTGCTCTGCCTAAAAAAAAAGTGATCGCAACTTCTATATGGATGGCCGGTGTGGAGGAATCGTGCACAGTGCCGCATTAAAAGGCTACAAGTGGTACAAAATAATATCACATCTCTGTAATATAAAATGCGTAGTAACAATAAGCCTCGGATACGGATGGGTCTACTGTTGACAACCCCCGCATGGGGTCACGTGCAGCCAACCAACTAGCGGAAGCCCTGGACTACTGCAAAGCAGATATTACCGCCATGCAAGAAATCCAATGGGATGTGCCGGACAAAAAGAGGATGGAAAACTATGACATCCACGGTAAAAGCAGCGCATATTTGGATGCGGATTTGTTGGTAGAGGCACACTTAGGCATGCAGTCTTGAGTTTACGGCATGTGGACGAGCGTCTCGTAACAATCTGTATTAAGGCTAAATTTGCCAATATTATTCTTATATGCGTGTACGCCCCCGTAGAAGAGAAAGATGACTACACTAAAGATAGCTTCTACGAGCCCTTGGACAAGACCTGCGAGCAGTGCCCTAGCTATGAATTAAAATTGTCCTCGGAAATTTTAATACAAAGCTAGGAAAAAGGGACATCTTTGGTAGTAATGTCGGGAAAAATAGCCCGCACGACACTGCCTCCGATAACGGATTCAGGTTAATCAACTTTGCATCGGGGGGCGAAGCATCTCAATATTCATAAGGGAACTTGAAGATAACCTGCCCAATCAACCGTCAACCAGATTGACCACATTACGATCGACAAAAGTCGCTCCACCAGTATTATCGAATGTCCCGGGGGGCGAATATCGACTCGGACCATTACCTTGTTGTAGCCAAGGTACGGTTGCGGATATCCCGAGCATCGCAAAGGCATGTTAATACTCTGAGGAACATCGAAATCAGACGATCGAGTCACCCTTAAGCTTTTAAGAAGTCCTATGCCGCCAGCATCAAGTATTGAAGGCCCTAAAAAAGGCGAAACTCGTTCCCTTTTTTCCTGCAGACTCATCGCACCTTGTCTCTTCTTTCCACAGTCATGGAAACGCTGATAAATCGTCAGCTTATGAAATATTTTAAAACACGAAAACTTCTCAATGACCGGCAATATGGTTTTCGTAGCACTGGTGATTTGATGACATGTCTCACCGAAAAGTAGAACCAAAGCGTACATCAATCTGACAAAAGCAAGATAGTTGCGCTTCATATTTTTAAGGCATTTGACAGAGTTTGGCATCAGGCTCTTTTGTCCAAAATGCGTGCTTTTGGGATCGATGACTCTCTTCTTCAACGGAACTGAACGTTCAACCCAAGTTGTCTTGGATGGTTTCAAGTCTGATGTTCACAAAATAAATGCTGGTGTGCCCCAGGGCTCCCTTTTGTCTCCCACACTCTTTTTAATTTTCATCAACGATCTCTTGTCTGCCACTTCTAATCCAATATATTCGTTTGCTGACGATAGTACTCTCTGCTTTTCACATTCGTTCCCGGACTCAAGTTCCTGCTCTTCGGTTGTAGAACGGGAACGCCAGCGTATGTTAAGCTCATTAAATTCTGATATCAACAGCATAACCAATTGGGGAACTATCAACAGAATGGAGTTTAATGCTTCCAAAACACAATGCTGTCTGCTGTCGTTAAAGCGAAATTTAAACACTCTGCCATTATCCATGAATGGCACTTACATCGTCGAAACCGATAAACTTTCCATTCTCGGTATGTGTGTCAATGAAAACTTACTTTGGAATAACCACATATTCTGTGTCGTCAAAAACGCTGCGAAATGTTTAGGTTTCCTCAAGCGATGTAAGAAATATTTTACTCCCGTTGATCTGGCCACAATATATAAGGCATTCATCCGCCCAAAATTGGAGTGCAATGCCCACATCTGGTCAGGTGCTCCTAAAACATCTCTGCACCTGCTAGATAGGATGCAAAACCGTGCGATAAAACTCATAGTTGATGAGTCAATGTACACCCTCGAACACCGACAAAATATCTAGTGTCTCACTTTGTTTTATCGCTATTGCCACCACCAGTGCTCCATTGAAATCGCCAGTAACATTCCGCCAATTCAAACTTTCAATCGTAACAACCGTCTCGCTATGAATGCTCATCAGTGTACCCTCAAGCCCATTTTCGGACGTACTCTAAAATATCGTGATTCGTTCCTAGGCCGTAACACTCGCTTATGAAATGCTCTGCTGATCTCTGTGTTTCCTGGTCGTTATAACATACAAACATTTAAAAACAATGTACATCGGTACCTGTCCTTTCTTCCTCCATAAATTTCCTTCGCCCGCGCTGGGTACAAACATTTTAAGGGTACAAAAACCCCTTGAGTCCGCGCTCATTATAAAAAAAAAAGTAGCAACATTGCCAAAAAGCAATCAGAGATTCCGCCTCTAATGTGTTGGGTTCCACTCGGCCACCACAACGAAACCCCTGATCTGACGACGACTGCCGGCAAGCACATGCAGCTTAGCAGCTGCTCACAGCCTCTACAAACAGAAAAGGAAAGACGAACACTGGCTTCCTTTGAGGAAAAAGAAGAAGAAGAAGAAGAAGAAGAGGAAGCATGAGATTTGGAGTCTTACCAAAGGGTAAAAAAATATACCACGGACACAAACCACGAATGGAGGCCTATAAGGACGACCAAGGCCACATAGTATCATAGTAGGGTCGCAGTCGATGCAGAGGATTTGGAAAGAGCATTTCTGTAAACTGTATAATGGGGATGACGAACCAAAGACCGATGTCAGGCAGAATGAACCTATCAACTTGGACTATGTAGACCAACAATTCCGTCCACCCAACCTGGATAAAGTGCATATAGCTTAATATAAGCTTAAGTCCAGCAAATCTGCTGGAGTAGACGGCCGACTGCCGAACTCTTCAAAGCCGCAGACTATAGCTTGGTAAGGAGCATACACCAACTCATCTGCAAAATATGGTCAGATGAAAAAGTATGCATGATGAATGGAACCTCAGCACTCTTTGTTCGGCCATCATGAGAGGAGACCCCTTGTGAAAGCCTGAAGCCATTCGTCAACAACCTGGCTGGTTCATATCAGTTCGGCTTTATGCCAAGAAAGTCCACCATCGAGCAAATATTGAGCTCCAAATCTATACACACCACCTACTCTTCTATTTTATGGCCTCGTATTACGGCATCTACATATAGAGATGGTCTATGATGTATGAGCTATACAGAGCATTGTCTAGTTTTGACATCCCAGGCAAACTCGTCCGTTTGTACAGGATGAGGATGGAGAATGCAGGTTGCTCCATCAAGGTCGGTAAAGAACTCACCGAGACCTTTGATGTCAAAAAAGGATTTAAACAAGGCGATACGCTGTCATGTGACTTCTTTAACACCATTCTTGAAAGAATTGTGCGGAACTCACAAGTGAAGACTGGAAGCACAATCTTTCAAAAGTCTTTGCAACTACAAGCGTACGCCGATGATATCGACATAATTGGGAGAACTTAGAGGGCTGTCACCGGTGCATTCACTAGTATTGAAACGGAAGCTGCCAAAATGGGTTTAGCGGTAAATTTTGCGTTGCAAATGAGGATCAAGCTGAATCATGTCTTCGGGCCATTCACCGAACCTACGGCGCGTATAATGGTCACGCGGTTTCAACTCTTCCACAAGCTGGATCTTATATGCTTTCAAGCCAAGTTCTTTCCGTAAAATCTTCCACAAAGTGGATGGGCATAACGCCAGTTGCTGTGCACGATGGCGAGTCTTAACTTCTTTTTGTTCACACTGTTTGTCGTCTTTGGGGATGCGTATTATCCACAAAACGATTCATCGTGTTCCAAATAACTTGCTCAGTTTGCACGCGTTGTTCTAGCATTAATCTGTTCATCGTAAAATGACAAAACAAGCTAACCACAAATCAACTTTCAACTGTCAAATTGACAATCTGTAAAAGCAGTGTTGCCAGTTTAAAAATCAAACCTCTAAAAAAAACACCCTTCACAGTCGAAAGCTATAATTTCGAGATAGTACGGGACCTTGTCTACCTTGGCACTGCTATAAATTCCGCCATCAACATCTCAGGAGAAATGAAACGAAGAATCACTCTAGCCAATCGCTAGATTGGCCAATTGAGTGTATCCCGAAAAAGTAAGGAGAATCTATAGTTATAAGACTTTGATCGTCTCAGTTCTACTTTATGGTGCAGAAGGGTGGACCCTATTGAAAGCAGATGAAGATATCCTCCGTCGTTTCGAGAGAAAAATCCTTTAAACAATATTCGGTCGCGTTTGCGTTGATGGGTTTTGGAGGAGAAGATTTAACGACAAATTATACGATCTATACAGCGACATCGACCTAGTCAGAAAACTGCGCATTAGTCGCTTGATATAGCTAAGACATGTAAAGTGAATGCACACCAATGCTCCGGGCCGCAAAGTCTTTCAAACTAAACCGGGAGGGACAACGTGGAAGAAGACTCTTATTTAAGTGGCGCGCACAACTAGAAGAGGACATCTACCGATTTGGAGTGCGCTACTGTAGGCAGTAAACTAATGACCGGACTTACTGGAGAGGCATGTTAGTTGAGGCCCAGGTTCACCCCGAGCTGTAGCGCCACCTAAGCAAGCAAGTAAATCTTTGTTGTTATACTTTTGAGTCTTCTTTTGCATGTCACATTTAATGTCAACATAAAACATTGAATTGCGATGGATACGAAGGCGGCAAATAAGTAGACAAGGCCTTTATACACAGGGGACTGCTCAAAGGGCCATTACCTTACAGATATTCAAATCCTGTTTCTATTTCTATTTCTATTTAATGAAAGAACTTATAAAATTAACTCTCTAAGCAATTCATTGACATCATTTGTTATCCAGAATCGAACATATCACAATAAATTTCCACTATTCATCCATATAAGCTAGATCCATCAATAAGCCACCTACTAAAGGTTTTCGTAATTAAATTGGATTATGAATAGATTAACGGCTAATTCCCATCAACACTTCCATAAATACCATTTAATTTGTTAAATGCTTTTCCTTTATGTGATGTTATAAATCAATCAGCGATAACGCTTTCACTTAATTTTATTGCGACCATTCAAAGAGTGTTGTCCTTTATAAGCCCAAGTTCCTCACACACATAATTCATTCAGTATCTCCTTTTCGGAATAGTCTGCTCGTGAAAAGACGACAAAAAAAAGAAGAAAAAAGCGATGCAAACGCTTATGTCCACAATTTTGCAGGACATTTTAGGTCCTAGAGATATCTATGCCACCTTGCAACCGATATTTACCCTCTCATTAATTCTTGGGATAACACCTTTGACCATCAGAGGAACTATTCAATCCCGATGGCTGGCATCACCCTGCATGATGAAGTTTTTCGTCATTTTCCGCATTCTGACACTTTCATTCTTCTTTGGATACTCCATGACGAACTGTAAATGTATTCTTGCATATTTCTTCCTAACGCCGATTTCAAAATTCAGTGATGCCCTCATGAAAATCGGTGGTATGGGTGGATCTGTGTTATCCCTCATGATATCGTTATACCGAAATCAGTCAATGAAGACGTGTATGCACACTCTGGCAGAAATCGATAATCGGTACAGGAATATTGGAATCAATCTCAGATACATGAGGATAATGCTTTCGGTCGGAGCCTGGATCATAGTGCCTCTAATATTGACTATGGCCTACATGATTTACACAGTTTTTGGAATTTTGATCAAATATGATATTTTACCGAATGTCATACAATGTGCTGCATTTTTTACACCCCCACTTCTGCTCACCGGGATCAGTACGATGTTTGGATGTTTCGCCTTCATCATTAACGGATACCTAAGCTCGAATAATAAGGTATGTTACAAGTTTTTTTCTTTAGACATCCGGCATTATACATCGTATTCACATCATAATTTATTCAGAGTTTCATTCCATCAATTTTAATTTCATTAATTGAAGCTACGGGTATATCATTGGCATCTAAAACGAAGTCGTATATGAGTACGAACGGATCGGGTTCCATTTCAGATTACTAAAATTAGTCAAGTTCTGTTTCACAATGGGGAAGGTACCGCAAATAGTGTCTAATTTTTTTAACGATTTAACTAATCCCAACGATGTATACGCGACCCTGCAGCCTATGTTCTTTCTTGGACTATTGTATGGGATAGTCCCGATCTTTATTACTGGACGACCGGAAAGTCGTAAAGTGAAAATCCCTCTTTTCGGACTTTTGAATATTTTTTGTCGCATCGTCTTTTATGCATACTTTTTTAGCTATTCCGTCGCTAGTGGCAATTCGATTGTGGGATATTTTTTCCAAACCAATGTTTCGAAATTCGGGGATAATTTGCAGAAAATTAACGGTCTAACGGGCATGGTGATGGCTCTTACTTTTGCCATGGTGAAGAGTCCGAAATTGAAGAAATTCGTTCGCCTTCTTTGGGTTATCGAGAAACGTTGTGGGAATATTGGCATCGTTTTTAATCAGAAGAGGGCTTCGTTTTTAGTCGGTAAAAAGATGATTTTATTAACTGTTATGAATTTGGCCTTTGTGCTGATTAGTATTAATGGTCTCTTGAGAAGTAATGGAATATACCCGTCTACATCGGCATGTATTTCCTTCTTTGCACCGTGCATTTTGTTAACTGGGATTGTTATTGTGTTTATTTGTTTGGTTCATAAATTAACAGAGTACTACAAAGGTGTAAATAAGGTTTGTAATAATTTATTTGTAAAAATCTTTACTAAGAAACTAACTATAACATCTTCTTTTAGTTACCGCTTCCTTATTTGTTTTTTTTTTATTTAAATTTCTATTACTAATATTATTATTATTATTTTGGTTTTATTTTTATCAAGACCCTATAAACATTTGAACTTAAAGAAAATATAATTTAAATTAATTAATCACTAATTAATCTAATTAATTAAGAAAAATAGTATTGAATGACACTTCATTAGATATTAGCCAAATAATTAACATAGTTTGGGTGGGGTCATCCATAGAAGGAAAGATGTACCATTATTTTTTTTTAAAAAAAAGTTTAGTAAAGAGTGAGTACAAATAATGCAATAAATCAACAATTAATAAAAATAATATCCACCAATTACGATTTTCTGAATATAAAGAACGTTTAAAAGAGGAAACAAAAATAATAATAAATAATAGAAAATTAGCAATATTAATAATACATCTGATTACTATTACGTACAGTACTGTGCAAAACCTAAGCAACCATCTGGAGTCAGCAGTTCATAGAAAATCTTTTCAACTTTCTACCCCACCAAATAAAAAGAAATATATATGTAATGATGTGTAGTAGAGTGTATTTTGAAATTCACAACTTTTTATAAAAGTAATAATACTTCAGATTTTAAAAAAAACGCAAAAACCAACAAAGTAGCCAAATTGAGCTGTGCAAAACCTAAGCAACTTCGTAACCCATTGTAAAAAAAAATAGCTAACAGTACTTTTCCAGTCAAGTTAGACATGAAATGTTGTGAGCTCTTTGTATTTGATCTTGAGTGATTGTCTTTGATCAGTTTTCTTTTAAGTTAGTCGCATAATTGATATTTTTTAATAGTGTCGCGACAAAGTTACTCTTCTTCTCTTAAACTAAACATTATTGATGAACTTAAGTCTGGGGATACTTATAATATTAATAAATCGATTATTTCATATTTAATAAAAAAAAATATAATGCAACAGGAGTCGTTGAAATGTCAGTAGTAGGCCGCATAAGACAACTTGTCGAACGGATAGGAACATTTGTGGTGTAATTAAAAAACAACCGTTCATAAGTTCGAATGAAGTTGTAAAATTACTTGATTTAAACATTGATGCTAGCATGGTGCGAAGAAGTGCAATTGAAAATAATCTTCGAAGTTGCAGGCCGTGCAAAAACCCGATGCTCATAAAAAGACATTTAAGGAATAGGTAGTGCAATTAAATTCTTTAAACATAATTCAAACTAAAATCTTTTTTCATATTAGGCTAAATTTTGCAAGAAAATACCAACACTGGTGTCCAGAAAAATGGAAAACAGTTCTTTTCAGAGACGAGTCAAAATTTAATTCAACTAATTCTGACGGGATATGTCATGTGAGACGTCGTAAAGACGTCGTTTTTGCGTTTTTTTTTTTAAATCTGAAGTATTATTACTTTTATAAAAAGTTGGGAATTAAAAAAAAAGGATTTTATTACACATCATTACATATCCATTTCTTTTTATTTGGTGGGGTAGAAAGTTGAAAACATTTACTATGAAGTGTTGACCCCAGATGGTTGCTTAGGTTTTGCACAGTACTGTATATCAATTAAATAGATTAACTAATTTTAGACTATTAAGATGTTTTCTACATTGCTACATAGCCATTTCCTTATTTGTGCCAGAAATATATTAGCTGATTAAAGTGCTCTTATTGACGGAGGTAAATTGTTAATTTAACGACAAAGAACAACTGTATAAGAATTCCACGAAGATTAGATTGTAATTGTTCAAGAATTCTAAAGTTTAGATTTTCAAATTTATAAAAAAAGAAGACTTTCGTATTTTAAAGCAGTAAAGAGGACGAGCTGGCAGAATTTCCAATTTACGGAATAATGAAAAATTATTTTTCTCACAATATATTTTTGCGGAACGAGTATGGGTTTAATTTTATTGCAAAAGGTTCCTCGGCAACAGCTTATATCATATTGTAATTTAGAAGCAAATATCCCACTCCTTACATAAAAGAATTTTCTTAAAGTAAAGCGAAAATACTTTCTCAATACCACAGTGTGATTGACAAAGGACATTCTAACACATGGGCTGAAAAGACCGTTTCTAAGAGAGGGCACCACTTGAATTAAATCCATACCATTTTCAGTTAGTACCAACCTTCAAAAGATACGTGTATAAATTTGACAGCTGTCGGACGAATAGTTCTCGAGATATACCTTTGTGATTGAAGCAACTTTTGTTATTGTAAAAAAAATGGATTCAAAGCAATTTCGTGTGTTGATTTATCATTGCTTTTTGATGGGAAAAAATGCAACCGATGCAAAGAAATGGCTTGATAAGTGTTACCCGGACCAGCCGAACGAACCATTCGCAAGTGGATTGAAAAATTTAAAAGTGGTCATACAAGCACCGAAGATGATGCACGCAGTGGACGTCTAAAAGAGGCTGTTTCAGATAAAAACATCAAAAAAGTCCAGAAAATGATTACGAATGACCGTAAAGTGAAGTTGATCGAGATAGCTGAGGCTCTGAAGATATCAAAAGAGCATGTTGGATATATCATACACGAATATTTGGACATGCGAAAGCTGTTTTCAAAGTGGGTGCCGCGTTTGCTCACAGTCGACCAAAACCACAACGTGTTGATGATTCAGTGGAGTGTTTAAAGCAGTTCAACCGCAATAAAGCCGAATTTTTGCATCGGTATGTGACAATGGATACAACTTGGCTCCATCACTTCACACCAGAGTCAAGTCGGCAGTCAGCTGAGTGGCGAGCAGGCGACGAACCTCGTCCAAAACGACCAAAAACTCAACAATCGGCTGGCAAGGTTATGGCATCCGTAATTTGGGATGCACATTGCACATGGAATAATTTTTCTCGACTATCTCCAAAAGGGGCAGACTATCAACAGCGACTATTACATTGCGTTGTTGGAGCGTTTGAAGGACGAAATCGCAGAAAAACGGCCGCATTTGAAGAAAAATAAAGTGCTGTTTCATCAAGACAATGCACCGTATCACAAGTCGATGAAAACGATGGCAAAATCGAAAGAATTCGGCTACGAATTGCTTCCTCACCCACCGTATTCTCCAGATTTGGCCCCCAGCGACTATTTCCTGTTCGCAGACCTCAAAAGAATGATCGCCGGAAAGAGATTTAAGACCGAATCGCCGAAACAGAGGCCTATTTTGAGGCTAAACCGAAATCATACTACAAAACTGGTATCGAAAGATTGAAAAATCGTTTCAATCAGTGTATCGCCCTCGAAGGCAACCATATTGATAAATAAAGTTTAATTTTGCAAAAATTTTGTGTTTTACTATAAACTTTCGGACTTTCCAGCCCATGTGTTAGAGTCAATAATTTATCGTAGTTACTTGAACTCGTCAACATTTTCAATTTGAAATCAATTACCACTTACTTGCTTACTTACTTGAAATGGTAGTCGAGGAGTTATAGGTTCAGTACAGTAAATTTGGGACATTCTGGTGCATGATAAAATATATTAGCAGCAACAGTAAATTGGGGTAGACAAGTTAACAAAAATATGTTAGATTTTGGAACTTATAATCAAATTACGAGAATACAGTCTTTTGCAAATTCATCTGAACAAACACCTTTTTTTCAAAAGCTGGTATTATTTATTTAAAAAGTAAAAATATTATAATAAATTATTAAAATAAATATTTAATGTGTCCACCCTTGGCTTTTAGCACCATTTTAACTCGCTTTGGAATGGATTCCACCAGTTCTTGACAGTTGTCAACCATTTTTGAATCCCGGTGCCACACTTGAATAACTGACTCAATCAGCTTCGTTTTGGTTGTACAATCCATTTTTCTCAGCCTGGTTTTGCATATAGCCCATAAATTTTCAATTGCATTAATGTCTCTCGTAATACCAAGCTCAACGAAAAATTGTTTAACTTTTTTTTTTATGTCACTGGGCCAAATCTTGTTGAAAAATTGGGGTTTCTGCAGTCAATTTTGACAGCTCAGGCACCAGACGTCTATCCAGCAATTCAATATATTTGTCACTGTTCATCATCCCTGTTATTGGAACTAACGATCCTGTCCCAAAATAAGAGAAACAACCCCAAAACATTTACTTTACAGGATGTTTCACTGTCTGTTGGATATGGGCTGTTGAAAGTGGCTCACCATCGGGCCTTCGAACATATTGATGTTTCGTACCCTGCACGAAATAATTACGCTCGTCCGAAAAAAAACATTTTCCATTCATCCACTGTCCATTTTTTATATTATCGAGCCCAAGTCATTTGCTTCTTTTTCATAGCAACAGCCATTAGTTGTTTCTTCTGAGGTTTCCGTGCTTTTCGGCCAACCTCTAGAAGACGTCGTCGAACTGTTAAGGCATCCACGGCTGTTGCTGCACTCGCAAGATCTTTTTATAAGTCGTTACTGCTTTTACTTGGATTAATCCTACTGTTTTTTATAAGAAGTGTCTTCCTTCTTGGTGGTTTTTCGTTTTTGTCCACATTTCCCTGCTCGTTGCGGTAAAATCGACCCGGTTTCTTCATGGCATTTAATGATGTTGCTAACTGACCCTAACGATATGTCAGACTCTTCCGCTATCTGTCTCTGAGTTTAAGATTTAGCTCAAACAAGGTAATTACTTTACTACGGATTTCTACAAAGCTATCTATTCTTAAGCACTTCTAAACAGCAACAAACTTGACAGTAATTTAATTCTTGTTTACATAAATTGCAAAGCCTCCTTAGCATTCTCAAAAACTGGGCAAACTATATTCTTTTTTCAGGGCTATTATAATGTAGTTTAAGAATATGTGCTATTTGAGAAAATGTTAGATCGTTTAAGTACCCTTAAAATGTTTGCACACAGCGCGGGCGAAGGAAATCAGGGAGGATGGAAAAAGAGGTACCCGTGGACGTTGGTTTTGAATGTTAGAAGGTTATAATAACTAGGAAATAAAGATCTAGGCAGGGCATTCCATAAGCGAGTTGTATGGCTTAGGAACGAATCACGATATTTTAGAGTACGTCCGAAAGTAGGCTTGAGGGTATATTGAAGAGCACTCATAGCAAAACGGGTGTTACGGTTAAAAGTTTAAAGGGGCAGAATGCTACTGGCGATTTCTATGGAGCACTGGTGGTAAAAATAGCGATAAAACAGAGTTAGACACGAGACATTTCGTCGGTGTTCGAGGGTGTCCATTGTTTGCGTGATATTAGTATCAACTATGAGTTTTATTCTTTGCACCTGCCAGAGGTGCAGAGATGTTTTGGGCACACCCGACCAGATGTGGGAATTGTACTCTAATTTCGGGCGGATAAACGCCTTATATATTGAGGCTTGATCAGAGGGGGTGAAGTTTTTCTTACATCGCTTGAGGAAAGCTAGACATTTCGCAGCATTTTTGGCGACACCGAATATGTGGTCATTCCAAAGTAAGTTTTCATTGATACACATACCGAGAATGGAAAGTTTAACGTTTCGACGATGCAAGTGCCATCCATGGATAACGGCTGGGTGTTTAAATTTCGCTTTAACGAGAGCAGACAGCATTGTGTTTTGGAAGTAGTAAATTCTACTCTGTTAGTGGTTCCCCAATTAGTTATGCTGTTAATATCAGAATTTAATGAGCTTAACATACGCTGGCGTTCCCGTTCTACAGCCGAAGAGCAGGGACGTGAGTCCAGGAACGAATACGAAAAGCAGAGAGTACTGTCGTCAGCAAAGGAATATATTGGATTAGAGGTAGCAGACAAGAGATCGTTGATGAAAATTAAAAAGAGTGTCGGAGACAGAACGGAGTCTTGGGGCACACCGTCTTGTTGAAACCACATGTTCGCCAAGCCACGCTCATCCAATTCCGGCAATAAGAAGTCGTTTATCATGGCCCTGTAGCGTTCGCCGGTAGCAGTGACTGTATTGCCTATGGTGTACTCAAAAAAATATGGCCCGATCACTCCTCCCGCGTGAACGCCGCACTACACAGTGGCTTTGAGTGAATGTAATGGCTCTTCGTGCATCACACTCGGATTTTCAGTGCCCCAGAAACGAAGATTTTGTTTATTGACGTAACCGCTTAAGTGGAAATGCGCCTCGTCGCTCATGATGATTTTCGACACAAAATCGTCCTCTACGTTGTTGGGATTGAGGATGGCTTTACAGTAATTCACGTGCGACTGACGGTCAGGAGGCATTAATGGATGCACTGTTTGCACTTTGCTCTGGAACATATGTAAGTCTTTCACTAAAATTCGTTGTAGGGTGGCCCGTCGTCTGGTTGATGTTTCTTCGTTCGCGATATTCAGCGATATTCTCGGCCGAACGGCCAGGCCGGTAGCGGTCATGTCCTGCATGTTCTCCTGTGGTTCCACTCTGTTCGAGTCGAGTAGCTAAGGGCCGGAATGTTTGCCCAGATAGCACTACCGATTATTGCTCAAAAACATCGACACAATTATTGCACGCTCTTGCGTGTTTGTATACTGCAGCTGTCTGGTTCACAAACGTCAAAGTGATTAATTTTGCGCTACCTAATGTATATCCTGCAGTAATTGGATGTATTTCTCGGGGATTTTGATGCCGTTGAGAGTGTTGGGGTTAAGCATCTCCTTCAATTGCTGTACTAAGTTCTTCTGATTTATGTCAGGGAGTCCTTCTAAAAGCAGCGATGGTAATACGGGTGTGGTTCCTCGTAAGCACACATCAGCTTCTACCTTCAAAATCTTCACGCTAATTCTACAGAGACGTCTCAACACATGGATCAACTGTAATAAGCTCTTGCAAGAGTACCCGGCAGGTTCTAGACCAAGCTATTCAACGATTGACCAAATCTTTGTTTTGAAAAGTATTGCAGATTCATTTCTCAGCTAAAAGAAGAAGCTGTATGCGTTTTTCGTGGACTTCAAGTCAGCATTTGAAGCGGTTGATAAACAGGTTCTATTCTACAAGCTGTATAACATTGGTATGTCAATAAAATTTGGCAGAGTCATGCAAAACTTATATATTTACACAATGGCGGCAGTTTGCAACGGTGAAGAGAGGTCTGAGTGGTTTAAAACTGAATTAGCCGTCAGACAACGTTGTCAAAGTTGTCATATAATCAAGGCATTACTATTCACAGACGACATCGTGTTCTTGGCGTCTTCTCCTGACTCATTGCAGCTAATGATCAACTGACTTTCTCAATATTGTGATTTTTAAGAACGGGCGAGGCAGAAACTCTGTAAATGAAAAATGGTATGGTGAGGCCGTAGAAATTGTTCAGGAATTTAAATATCTCGGAGTTTATTTCACAAAAAGTTTAAATATGGAGAAGCATCTGAAGGAGAAACTGACAAAGTCTAAAAGCGCAATCAGTGCATCCCGGAGTAGATGCTGGGACTGGAGTGAAACAATATGAAAATGTAGAGAAGCTCCTCCGCTACTACATAGAGCGAATTTCTTGACTACCACCAAATATGCTAAATCATATGATAATGCTGGAAATTAAATTGTCACCTCTCTTTATTCGTACCCTTAAAATGCTAATTGATTATAGGATATCCAAGGAATTCTGTTTTTTTCTCAAGAATTCTGTTTTGTCCAAGTTAACTCTAAGGTTAGCTTGTTCCAGTTTGGAAAATATTGTTTCTATATTTTTCTTATGTTCTTCTTCGGTTTCTCCTATTATGACAATATTTTCCCTATTTCCTCACGCAAAACATTGTCTATTGACCGTTGAAAAATGTCTGGAGCATCCTTCAGTCTGAACGGAAGTCTTATGAATTCATACTTTCCATTCATTGTGAAGAATCCTGTCTTTGTTACTCGTATATCTGTGCTTTACATTTTAATTTGGTAAAGCCCTGAAGTTAAGTCGAGAGTTGAAAAAAATTTAGATTTTCCTAGGCTGGCTATTGTGTTTGAGATATCCGGAATCGGATATGTGTCGGGTCCTGTAACGACGCTGAGACGAATTCACAATTCTGAATTTTATTTCTCCCGAAGCATCAATCTTTTTCGGGACTATCCATAGTGGAGAATTGTAGGGGCTTTTAGATGGTCTTATAATGCCGTCTTCTAGCAGCTTTTTAATTTGTCTCTCTACTTCGTTCCGTAAATTTACTGGGTAAGGATATGATTTTGTATATATAGGTTCGCTTCTAGTTGTTTTTATTTCTGCTCTTACGCTTATTGTAATCACTTCTTGATCGTTAATTGGATCAAAGTTTTGCTATGCATCTTCATTACGGATTGGAGCACCTTCTTAGTTTTCTCAATCAAATGATTATCTCTAACTTCTATAGTGATCATAAACTTGAGTGGATTGTTTTTCTTTCAGTTTTATTTTTAAATTTGGTTTCATAGTTCTTTAATCCGTCATCTCCGATTATACCATCGAAAGGTCGAACAAAGAATTCTAGATCTGTGTTATTACCAACACTTTTAAAAAATTGACCATTCACCTTGAGTTCTATTGTCACTTCACCGTCTGCAGATCGAATTTTGAAAGGATTTTTTTATGGGGATAGAATTTACGCCTAATGCGGGGCAGATACAATTTTTATTTGCTCCTGTGTCCACAAGTTCTGTACTCTTCGTATGGAATGCTAGAGAGGCATCTGTCATAAAATTTGCTTCGGTGATTGGTTCTTCTTCTTCTATTTCTTGGTTATATTCTTGGAGGTATTGCAAATAAGCTTCCATTTCTGCCGCATAATTTTGTGAACAATCTTCCCACTCTTCATTATCATTAGCCTTTGTTGCTTTGGACGGAAGTTTTCTGAATCATTTGGTCGTTTAGATTGGAAATTGTGTCCTTGATTTGCCGGCCTATTTGAGCTGTCAATTTCCATTTGCTCTAATGGCTTAGGTAGTCTTGGCGGAGGAAGACTGTTTCGTTTCGCCTTTATTATTTGTTGTATGGGAAGTCACCTTGAAGGTAGATGATGTCTTCTCTCTTGGCTCGTAAAAATTTGATTTGTAGGAGCTAAGATGGTATTACTTAGTTATGTTTTTTTTATGAATGGTTATATTCCTGACATTTCAAGTTTTGTATCTCCAAGCAAGATGTGTAGGCTTCTGGTAAGGTTTGCGGTTTCTGTATTATTAGCATTTTAACTTCCTTTGATCATTTGGAGCGCCAGGTCTTGTGTTCCTTCACAGTGATTTTTTTCTGAGCAAACTTAATACTTTTTTACTAGTCAAAGACTAGTTGCATTTAGCAACAAAACAAGCCTGACAATCTCCGTGCTGCCTTTTTTTGCAGAAGAAATTGAGGTACCTTATAACCGGCAGCAGGGCTTTCATTGGCTAGGTGGCTAGATGGCCCTCTTTCCGCATTTTCTGCATTGACTGAAACCACTCGGCTCGCTTTTGCAGTGGCTTACAATGAGAACCTTGCATTCGAGGATGCAACAGTTTACCCATTCGATTTTGATTCTGGCTAATTTTAACACGTTGCTCGCTAGCAGTATGCTTAACAATGAAATGTAGGTAGGTTTACTTCTAAAGCTAATTATATCAGCATAACTTTGAGCTGTTTTTGCTTTTTAACTGATTTGCGGATACCCACCTTTTCTTCCAAGGTAATGCGATTCGTTAGTGGCTTAACCTCTTCCTCCTTACCAAGGGTTTCTAAATTATTCGGTGTTTTTTTTTTTTGCTGTAAAGGTTTATTTTGATCTATGTAACAGACTCAATGAAAATACCAAGTTTGGAATATGCTCTGGATAAGAAAGTTCTCCCTTCGGTTACACCGCATTTACTTCCGGTCTATCTAATGGGATTGCTTTGTTTCTTGATTTCCTTTTTTAACTGACACCTTATGGCCAGTTTGTCACTCACCCGCTTTGCACCAAGGGTATCTTGTTTCGATTTCTTGATGGTGATTTTAAGTTTGGAGTTTCGCTATTAGATTTCTGTATTCTTTTTAGGTTCACTACAATTTTGAGTGGTATTTGGGACCAATTGCTTTTTCGAATGACCTCCTTGAAACTGTTGTCATGCATTTGGATTGTTGGCAGCTCATAAAGTGCCTTAATTGTTTCAATGGCATCTTGATCAGTTAATGACACTAGAGTTTTGATTTGTTCTCGCAGTTTATAGCAACCGGACGATTCCACACTTCTCGCTTACTTCGCTGGATTTGGTTTATTGGGTTTGCGTTCCCACTTAAAGTCGATATAATGATCTCATGGTTATCAGTGGAAGTAGTTAGGATATTCAAGGTTTAGCAAAAGCCCCTATGGGTCGTTTACCAGAGCTGAATCGGTTCTAACCAGGAATATTCAACTAGACCTTTGCATGTATACCGTCAACTTAAGGAGACGAGATATCGGGCGTTCTTTGAGGCCTGCTAAAATACTACCCGAATTGTGGCATTCGCACTTATAGTGCGCTTTTACGTCCATTTTACAGTCGACATAATCGTCCATCTGAGCAAGTTATTCGGAACACGATGAATCGTTTTCGCACTACGTATCCGTATCCACTAACTCTAGTGGATAACACGCATCCCCAAAGATGACAAACAGTGCGAACAGAAGAAGTTATTGCCGTTGTGGAGCGCAGGATTCGATTGAGGAGAATGAGTCGACTCGCCATCGTTCACAGCAATAAGAGCTATGCCCATCCACTTTGTGGAAGATTTTGAGGAAAGATCTTGGCTTGAAAGCTTATAAGATCCCGGTTGTGCTTTTTTTTTTTAATGTTTTTTATATTATTCAATATAGTCTCCTTTTCGTTTAATACACTTTTAAGGTTTGGGAAGAGATAATAGTCCGAGGGATCCAAATCCAGTTACCAATCGACGCCAAAAGTCCGCCCGATTCCGCATCAGCAAGTCCAAACACTCTTTCGAAGTGCTGTCGCGTTCGTGTTTTTGGTCATGAGTGAGCATTCGCGGCACCCAGCGGCAGGATAACTTTTTCATATGCAGAATATTGCCCAAAATATGGCGTGTGCGCTCAGTACTAATCTTTGTGGTATCTTCACGCGTCTTCACTTTCCGGTCAGCCAACACCATTTCATGTATTTTTTTGACATTGTCCTCTGTAACCGCATCGGAGGATCTGCCGATGCGGACTCGATCGGTAGTGGAGTTGCGGCCACCACGAAACTCTCGAAACCAATATTTGACGGTGTAATCTAACGGAGCATTAGCCCCATAATATTTATCCAACTTTTCTTTTGTTTCCTTCGCCGTTTTGCCTCTCAAAAAATAATGTTTTATGAGCGAACGAAAATCGTTTTTGTCCACATTCAACATGATGCCAAACACGTCAACAACAATCAGCAGTCAGAACAAAACTAAAGACAGTATCTCACTGAAATTTGGCATGTCTGCCTAAATATGAACGGACTTCAAGGCACCATAAGCTTTTTTGCAGTAGCAGCGCATTCTGGCGGTCTAGGAGGTTACTTTTCACTCCACCTAGTACACAAGTAAAATTGCCGAATATGGAGTGGAGAAAACCCTTTGTCGAGACGCCGATTACAATGATTAAAGCTCACTGTTTGGTGTGCTCTATGGGCTGGTGGAATCATCTGCTCATATTTCTTTAAGGACGATGCCGGCCAGAATATTACCGTCAATGGAGAGCGCTATAGAAACATGATTTCTGACTTCTTCATTCCTCGATTGAATGGCATTGACGTGACAGAGCTTTGATTTCAACAAGATGGTGAACATGTCACACGTTGCGCGACACCATCAATTTATTGCCGGAAATATTTCCTGGGCGTATAATGTCGCGTAATGGACCTTGAACTGGCTTCCACGATCATGTGGGGGTATGTGAAGTCACTAGTCTATTATGTCGATAAACCAGAGAAGTTCGACGATTTGGAAGTCAACACACGCAGTGTTATTGCTGATATACGGCCCCAGTTGCTCGATAAAGTTATCGAAAATTGAACTTCACGATTGCCCTTCATTCGAGCTAGCCGTGGAGGACATATTATATTTAAACACTAATGGCATAAAATTATCTATTAAATAAAGCTAATATCATAGACACTAACATTAGCTTTAAGTATTATATTTCATATTGAATTTGTATACCTCTAAAAAAAAAAACATCTTTTTCTAGTCGGTGTCATCCATACTGGTTCATCTGCCCGTATACCTAGCGCACTCAAGTACAAGAGTTAGAAACGCAGTCTGTTCGGCAACGTTATTTAATCACAGATCCACCCTGAACTGAAAGGTCACCTATATGTATAATTAGGTACACAATCCGCGCATAAATAAATGTTATCTTTTCAAAATGCAGATACAACTGGAAATTCAATCAATCTTATCTCCATTTATTATTTACAAATTCCACCTTCCTGTTGAAGCATTACGCAGGTTGTAATCATATTTCTTATTTATAAAGCAATCAGCTGAAATTTCTGAAACAAATTTAATTAGCCGGATGTATGAATGTCCGATTCGATGAAATCTACTTAACTTACGGTAGTGAGAGCCTAAAGATACACAGTTTGATAGTTTGCTTCAACATGAGAAGACCAACACTTTTAAGGAAATTCTCTTGTCCACGATACTTCTTCGATTCGTTTAATCATGTCTTCATAATATCCGCAATTCTTGGGATTGCTCCTCACCGACTATTTGGATCGCAGAGATTGACCTATTTTATCATACTTGTGAGAATGTTTGTTTTTGGTGGGGTCTTTACGTACTCCATACTCTATCATGAGTCCTTGATCACGCATTTCTTTTCATCGAAAATTTCCCGGGCCATTGATATTATTCAAAAGAGCAATACCATGGTTGGAGTATTAACAGCATTGGTAGTGGCACTTTTGCGCAGGAAGCAATTTAAGAAAATGGTCATCTTCTTGAAGTCTGCCGAAACTAGACTCAATGCATTGGGCATCATTTTTAAAAAACGGAAATCCGCTTTGATATTCAGTTTCAAACTGGCAGTAGCGGTGGGATTGAATATATTTTTATTAGTAGTCATTGGTACGGCTTTGAAACTCGAAAAGGGATTTTGGATAGGAGGTTCGACTTACATAGCATGTTTTGCACCGAACTGGATCCTTACTGGAGTTGTACTAATTGCAGCTTGTTTTAACTATAAGATCTATCTTGTTACTAAAGCAAACAATAAAGTTAATCCTTTTTATAAAATCCAAAATTGTCACACGTCCTTAAAAAGTGTCTTTCTTACAGGTCCTCAAGAATCTTTCGAATCAATGGGAGAATCGAAAGATTAGATCGATTTCGACTAAAAGCCGCTCCCTCAACTGCTTGGAGTCCTTCTCGATGTACACAATTGTGACAAAGAATCCTTGTGAAATTATCCAGGAGTCCATGGAGATACATCACTTAATTTGCGAGGCAGCATCCACAGCTAACAAGTACTTTACCTATCAGTTGTTGACCATCATCTCCATAGCTTTTCTAATTATCGTATTCGATGCGTACTACGTCCTGGAGACACTCCTTGGGAAGTCAAAACGCGAGAGTAAATTTAAAACTGTTGAATTTGTGACGTTTTTCTCATGCCAAATGATTTTGTATCTGATTGCGATCATATCGATAGTGGAGGGAAGTAACCGCGCCATCAAAAAGGTGAGTTGTTGGATCTATTGCTTTCAAATTTTCAAATCTAAAGTAAATATTTTCTCAATTTAGAGTGAGAAAACAGGTGGGATCATCCATAGTCTACTGAATAAAGCCAAGAACCCAGATGTCAAGGAGAAACTTCAACAATTTTCAATGCAATTGGTGCATCTTAAGATCAATTTCACGGCAGCCGGACTATTTAACATCGACAGGACACTTTATTTCACTGTATGACGATTTTTTTTTTTTCAAAATTTTTTGAAATACCTTGATATGTCTTCTATTTCTAGATTTCTGGAGCACTGACAACATATCTGATAATTTTGCTGCAATTCACTTCAAGTACACCGAATGTGAAGACGCCTTGTATTTTCACGCAAAACGCGACAAGTGTTTTTACCGAGGGCGCTAATTGAATAGGATAGAGATGGAGTCGTTGTTTTGTTACTTGAAAGTATTTTTTTTTTTTAATTGTACTCACAACTACAGATTGATGATTAAAGTTTGAAATCACTTTTATTTTGTGGAGTGTTTATTTAATTCCTAAGACTCTTTGTAAATAGAAAATCTTTTAGAAAGCAGTAAAACTATTTTATGACCCTATAATCCTTTCCTTTTAGCCTTTGCTTCACAAGTTCCCAAACATTTTCTAGGGACTGAGATTGCCATATCAACACATTAACGTCGTTTTCCTCTTAGAACAAATACAATTGGACTACAATGTTTCATATAAGTGTGCTCTTGTAGGAGACAATCCTGATTTACGCGTTCCAACAGCATTTCAGAGAATGCCAAAATCCCGCCGCACAGAAATATAGTGTAGATGAACTTTTGCCGGTTATTTCACTGTTCGTTGGAGGACATTTTCCAAAGGTCTCGAAAAATTAAGCTTCACCAACGGAAACATTTTTGGTCCAGTTCATATTTTTGTAAGCCCACTTAAGACTTTTTTTAATCCGATTTTCGGATAACAAACAACTTTGTCGGTTGGGCTATATCCCAGCGAGCCATAACCGACGAATAAGGACGAATAATAAGGACAACGATTGGATTCTGAACCGTTAAGACCCTCCACGATTCACTCCATAACGCGAGATCCCTCCAACTGGAACGCGAACTCACACGATATAATAACGACATCCTGGGACTGAGTGAGATAAGATGGTTCGTTGATGGGGAATACCAGTCTCCAACAAAAAGCACTGTAATGCTCTACTCTGGCAAGCCAGTTGGAAGTGCTCGGAGGTCTAGAATGAACTAACTCCAGCTACGCGAAGAAGCCTCATATCCTGCAAACCTCACAGTGACCAGATATTGATGGCTAGATTCCAGAGTAGAGTGCGAAAAGTCACCATCATACAGTGTTACGCTCCAACTGAAGACGCGATTGAGGATAAAAAAGACGATTTTTACAGCCAAGTAGGCGCCGCTCACAATCAAACGCCTAATGGAAATATCGTAGTGATGATGGGGGATTTCGATGCCAACGGTCTGTAGCGACAACACTATGCTCAAACATGTGATGGGAGTTCAGGGTCTTGGAAAACAGAATGACAACAGTGAGCGGTTTGTGGACCTCTGCAAAAATGTTGGTCCCTGCTGATGAGCCATAAGAAACACAGGCTCCAACCGATCCCTGTATAGAGCACTCATTACAGAATACGTCATGCAGCTTGCAAAAACGAAATTCAAGAAAAGTCAATTTTAACGGCGCATAGGAGGAAGTATAATTTTAACAAAAGTTGACAATCCGTCTCGTTTAACACTAACAGGTTAATTTTTACAAGTCACACGATTTTGCCAAACACACTTATGTCATATGAGGGTTGTCTGAAAAGTTTCCGATCGCAACGTAAAGATAGCGGCACTCGTCAATAAAAGCTTGTGCACCTTTTGACAGTTACTTACCGAAGTTTCAGTCAATCTAGACGCGCAGTTTTTAGTTGACAGTCGTTTGAGTGAGTCGATGTGAGCGTTTTTTTTTGTGAAAGTGGTAAAAATTGAGTATCGAGCTGTTATTACTCGTAAATTCTTGTTTTTGAAAGGCAATACGCCTACACATATCAAAAATGAGTTGGACTCTATGTATGGGGACTCTGCACCATCATTTACCACAGTGAAATTTTGGACAGCTGAATTTAAACGTGGCCGTAAGAGGTTGGGAGATGATGAACGTTCGGGACATCCAAAAACTGCAACCACTGACGATTACATTGCTAAAGTTCACCAAATGGTGTTAGACGGCCGCCGAATTAAAGTGAGAGAGATAGTAGAGGTTATGAAAGTGTAAAAAGAACGTGTTTGTAACATATTGAATCAAGATTTAGGCATGAGAAAACTGTCCGCGCGTTGAGTGCCGCGTTTGCTTACGTTAGACTAAAAACGTGTTCGAATGAACATTTCCAACGCTCTGTTGGCGCAATTTAGACGCAATAAATCCGAGTTTTGGCGCCGTTTAATTACTGTAGATGCAACTTGGATACATCATTATACGCCCGAAACAAAAATTCAGTCAAAACAGTGGACTGCAAAGGGCGAGCCGGCTCCAAAAAAAGCAAGAACTTTTTTTTCGGCTGGGAAAGTGATGGCGACTGTTTTTTGGGATAGTAAAGGAATTATCTTAATCGATTATCATCAAAAAGGAAAAACGATTACGGGAGCATACTACGCATCATTACTTGCGAAGCTGAAGGCAGAAATTGCGGAGAAACGGCCACATTTGCAGAAAAATAAAATCATGTTTCACGAAAACAACGCGCCGTCTCACACCTCAGCGGTTGCCATGGTGAAAATCCATGAATTACGGTTTGAACTGCTTGACCATCTGCCTTATTCACCAGATCTAGCCCCAAGCGACTTGTTTTTGTTCCCTCATCTAAAAACTGTGCTCGGAGGACAGAGATTTTCGTCAAATGAGGAGGCAATCACCTTCGTGAACAATTATTTTGCAGAGAAAAATGCCAAGTACTAGTTAGAGAGATGGGAGCATCGCTGGTAGAAGTGTGTTGAGTTACAAGGAGACTATGTAGAAAAATAAAAAAACATTTGAGAAAAAATGTCTTGTATCATTGTTCGTTCGGAAACTTCTCAGACAACCCTCGTATGTCGACCTGTCTCCGAGAAGGCAAAGGGTTTAATACGAGTAATATTGCGTTGTCGACTGTCACGAACTCTCTCGTTTATTTTCATAGTACGCGATATTTGTTTCACCGATCGGTATCTATTGCAATTTCTCGTGTCGCCTCAGTAAGGCCTTCAGTGGATAGACATGATTATATCTATCGCTGTCTTTAATTTTTCAATACATTTGTAATATTTCATTGTATATCGGAATTTTGGTTACTAGTTCTTACCAAGCACTCTAAACTTAACGATATTACTAAAACTGTTGTCTTTCGTCTTTAATTCTATCCTATGACTTAGCTTATAAAGGGTCTTTCATTAAGCGCTTCCTATCTTTAAGTTTAAATAAAACAAAGTGTATGTGAGATATCATCGAAATTTTTTATTCGTTTGGAAGGCCTAACGATCCCATTATGTATGGAATATGGTACAACATTGTTCAAATGTCTGCAGCGGCTTCTCTGGGTGGCGCGCCTCTGAAATGTCCAATTTTCCATGACTATGGCTTATACAATGTATCAGGCTGAATTTGACCGATGGCTTGGGTTACGTTGGCATAGACCTGGAAATTCAGAATACCCCACAAAAAAGTCTTACGGGGACAAATCGCACGATCTCGGTGGCCAGTTCACATCACGTGAGATGACCATCGCTCGTACAGAATTTCCAATGTAGCGTGAGCTCTGTGGCACGTAACGCCGTCCTGTTGAAACCACATGTCGTTGATGTTCATATCATCCAATTCAGGCCAAAATAAGTTGGTAATCATCGACCTATAGCGCTCGCCGTTAATGGTGATGGCCTGGCCAACGTCGTTCTCAAAGAAATGTGGACCGAAATCGCTGTCAGCCCAAAATCCACAGGAAACAGTGATTTTTCGGAATGCATTGGACGCTCTTGTATCTCATGTGGATTGGTATCGTCCCAAATTCGACAATTATGTTTGTTGACGTACCCATTCATCCAGAAATGGACCTCATAGCTGATAATGATTTTTCGATGAAAATTAGGGTCAGTATCCAACTGTTACAGAGCCCATCCAGCGAACACACGTCGTTGTCTATGGTCGTTTACCTTCACCTCCTGGGTCATTTGAATTTTGTACGGGTGCAGGCCCAAGTCACGACGCAAAATTCGCCAAATTGTGGTCTGCGAAGGGCCGAGTTCTTGTGAGCGACGCGAAATCGACTGCCTCGGATTCTCCTGTACACTCTCACGAACAGCGGGGATGTTTTCAGCAGATATTGCGTTTCGTCGGCGTACGGGTGTTGGTTTATCGTTTACTGAACCAGTAGACTCAAATTTATCCACCATACTGCGAATAGTCCTCTCGGTAGGACGATTATGGCGACCGTAAAATGGGCGAAGCGCGCGGAACGTTGCCCGAACAGAACACCCATTTTGATAAAACAGTTTTATCATTTGCACGTGTTGTTGAACGCTATGTTCGTCCATGGTGATTTGGAAAAACAGACTGAATAAATGGCAGCCAATTTGACAGGTGTTGCTTCAATAATATGGCCGCATCAAGTTGGCAAGTCCCTATTGGAAGACCCTGTTTAGCCAACATACGAGTATTTACATATAATGGGTGATTTTTTTACCCATTAGTTTTTAATTGTCAAAGAAAACACACGAAAATTGCAAAAGTTTATAAAATTTTTATTTGAGTTGATAAATCAAAGCTTGCCATTTACTTTTAAAGATAAGTGCGGAGATTACAATTTTGAATCACTTTTTCGAGCATATTGGCTGGTATCTCGCTAATAATACGTCCAGTGTTGTCTTCCAAGGCTGCAATTGACGCTGGTCTATCGGCATAGACGAGTGATTTAATGTATTCCCATAAAAAATAGTCTAAAGGCGTCAAATCGCACGATCTAGACGGCCAATTCGAGAGATAAATTTTGCTCACCGAACTCATTTCACAATTGGTTCATCGACTCGCGTGATGTGTGGCATGTAGCACCATCTTGCTGGAACTACATATCGAGCAGGTTCATCGTATGCGTTTTGGGCAAAAAGAAAGTTCGATAGCGATAGCGGGCGCCATTGACGGTAACGTTGTTCTCACCATCATCTTTAAAAAAATACGGGCCAATGATTCCGCCGGACAAACAGTGCATTTTTCCGGGTGCATTGGCAGCTCTTGTATTGCCTGAGGGTGATCTCCGGACCAAATACCGCAGTTTTGTATATTAACCTAGACTTATCCATTCAACCTGAAATGAGCTTCATCGCTGAAGACAATTTTTCGATAGAAAAGCGGATCTTTCTCCAGCGTTTCTAAGGCCCACTCATCAAAAATTAGACGCTGTCTTCGTTCGGCTTCAGTTCGTGCACGAGCTGTATTTTGTAAGGTTTCAGACGTAGATCCTTGAGTAAAATCTTCCACGTAGTCGAGTAACGCAATCCCAATTGCTACGAACGGCGACGAATGGACAATTACGGTCTTCATTAACACTGGGGTATCCAGCACTGTACGCACTGTACGCATACGGGTAGGTGGCTTTTCCATAGCGTGAAATTGGTGCAAAATTTGGTCAACATGGCTTGAATTGCTTGCTTAGTAAGTCTGACACATTAAGTCTAAAAAAATCTAGCAAATACGGTGTACCACAAGGTTCCAAATTGGGGCCCATTTTATTCATTCTGTTCACAAATGAACTGTTAAGGACATTTAAGAAATCGATTGCCTATGCTTATGCTGATGATATTGCAATCGTTGTAAGACACAAGGACTTGCATTTAGCCATGAAGATATTGCAAGATGAATTTGACGCTGTATCTGAATGGTGTCATGATAACGGTCTGGTGATAAACGCAGACAAAACCAAGGTGATGCACATTAGGACCCCTTCTAAGTCAACGGAAGCTATAGAAATTGTTCATCGTAATGATCACTGTCCATTACTAAGAAGCAGCAACACAATTGAGGTAGTCAAAGCCATCAAATATCTTGGAGTTACCATCGACGAGCATTTTCTGTGGCGTGAACACATCAACATCCTGCGTCTTCAACTTAAGAGCACGATATTTGCAATGGTGCATCTTAAGCGTTACTCTCATATGGAGGTACAAAAGCAAGTGTACTACTCGATGGCAGAGTCACGCATTAGATACGGAATTATGGCCTGGGGAAACGCAGCGAAATCCCATCTGGATAAGATATCTAAATTACAACATCGTCTTGTCAAAATAATTAGACCTATTAATTCAACTTTTAAAGTTTTAGATGTAAAGGCACTTTTCCAGATGACAACATTGCTTACCTATATGAACGACCAACGGTTTCTCCGTCCCATAAACCACCCACAAAACACCCGAAGACGAGCCCAAGGGATGCTAGAAGTTCCGGAAGCTTACAATACGCATGGTGATAGAGAACTGCGATGCACCGTTCCTAATTTAGTTAATTCGCTACCACAATTTCTAAAAGTGATTCCGAATTTTAAAAAAAGAAAAAAAGAGTTAAAAAAGCATTTAATTGAACTTTATTTTGTGAAGTAGACCGTTAAAGAAGACTTTAACGGCACTATATTGAATGTAACCTAATTGTAAACAAACTTTTTTCAATTTAAATCATTTCAAAAGTTAATTTAGTCAATTTATGTCCAACCACCTGCAGATAAGCACTCTGCTTTGCAGGTAATACATGTAAATGAAAAACTTCTTTTGTGCAAATAAAATCCATTGAATTGAATTGATTATGGCGACCGTAAAATGGTCAAAGTGCACGAAAAACATTTTTCACAGGACACGAATTTTGATAATAAAATTCAATAATTTGTAAGCGTTCTTCGGATGTTAATCTTTTCATGGTGAAATGGCAATGCTAACTGAGCATGTTTGACTTTGACATATGTCACGAATCATGCGTGAGCTCTCAAAAATAGAACACTGAAAAACCAAACAGCAAAAAAATCACCCTTAATTATCAAAAAATCATTATCAAAAACTGTTGGCACAAAGCGTTGATACTTTATCTGTTCTACAATTTTATTTAAAGATTAATTACTTAACCTGCCTACGTTTTCTAACGTAACTTAACTGCAATCTGGATGGTTACCATCGCGATTGCGTTTTCGGGCGCCTGGCACTCGTCACCATGATGCATATGCAACGCCGATATCTGAATCAGGCCATCAAGCGTCAGTCAGCTCTCAGTGGCATAGTGAAAACACTCTAGGTAACCCTTATCTAACTTATATTGCCGTTAATGTATTTATTACAACTGATGGATAGCGAATTGTGAGTGTGGATTTTGTTGGTGCACTGTTTCCTATTATTGTAAGGACATCTAGAACAATGTGATTCGCTAAACCAACATCAGAATTTTCACTTCGCCACCTTGCTTTGTATCGTCGGTGTTTGCTTTTTGTAATGGCGCGGGAATTTAGAGATGACATAGCAAATATTCGCAGGCTAACAAGTGATCACTTCTCTGCGTATAAACCAAACTCCACCACAATGTATTCCCTGTTCCAATCCTTAATTCAATATCAAATTCCATCTCCGTAAGCAAATTAGTCCGTACTGCTTTATTTACAGAAGCCCAAAACTGGACAACAATTCGACCTTTAACGAGTTCAATGCTCTGCTTGACTTCATTCAAAGAATTGTATCCCTATATCATCATACTGAAATCACAGTTAATACACAATTCTGGGTGGCTTCGACACTCTGGACGAACAACACCCGAAGACGGCGTGTTGAGATCTTCGCTGCGGAAAACAACTTGACGCAGCTTGTCAATGAGTCCACGCGATTACAAGACTTTGTAATCTTGTTTTTAACTTCCCACCCTGATAAGTGCACCGTTGATGTGCTCTCACCTCTAGATTCGTCCGACCATTGTGTCATATCAGCTACTTTCTCGTACACTGACCACACAGTTAGAGGAAAGATTCCTAAAAGAATCGCATGGCAATACGAGGAAGCCAATTGGAACCAACTTAAAAGCTTCTTTAGGAATCATAAGTGGTCGTTACGTTTCCTCGATAACGACATGGAAACCGGTGCTGAAATGATCACAGACAGTATTCTTCTTGGAAAGAGATCCTCTATTACTAATCGGATGAAGTGTATCAAACCAAAAGAAAAGGCGTGGTACGACTCGCGGTGTAAAGAAGCTGTCAGGGTCAGAGAAATGTTTTCTTCGATACTAAAAAACTAACCAAACAGAGGAAAACCGAAAAAAGTTCCAACGAGCCAAGAACGACTGCAACGTCTTTCTTAAGCTTGTAGATGAGTCACAGCAAACAGCTTCCTTATTCTCGTAAAGAAAATAACCTCAGTTTTGACAAGGATTGACAGAAAGCCCTTTACTAGTGCACCATTCTGCATACCTCATTCTCACAGGATCTTCGGCGTTGATAGCTGCGTTGCATCGCAGACAGCGAATGCATTCGTAAGGTAGTTTTGCGCTCATGGATGTTGACCATTCTCTCCACACTTTTCAACATGAAGTAGCCAGTATAAAGGCTACTTTCGCTGTTTGCCAGGGTTCCTGTATGCACGCCAGTACCAGATTCTCTTCTGAGTTACCAACAGCCTTTGGTATACCTTTTTTTTAGATAACTCGGTATTGTATATGCCATCGATGCCAGGCGACTTGAAGTCATCAGAAGGAGCAACAGCCTATTTGATAGCCTCATCGTTACAACAACAGATATACCAGCTACGGCGTGTTATGTTATTCAGCTCACTAAAAGCTTCGTCAATAGTAGCTGGTTTGATTGCGAACTGGTTCCAATTAGGTTACCTGGGAAGTGAGCCTCAACCATGATAAGAGAGTCTCTGCTTTCGACTCAGTATAGGTACAAGCAGATTTTCTGAGTGGTTCCAGCTGGATCGATCTTCCCATTTGGAGGGCTTTGAACAGCCTACTGCTTTCACCGACAGTTTCGATCTTTTTGCCAAATTCTTTATAAGAGACAGTCTTCGAAATCCGAATAAGCTTCTTATATTCTTTTTGCTTTGATCTGTAAGGTTCCAGCCTTCCTCCAAATTGGTCTTAAGTGACCTGTTTAGAAGTCTTTTCGTTTCTTTACGAAGCCGCTGCACATCTGCGATCCACCAAGGAATGGCGGATCTAAAGGATTGCTAACTAGCTGGACATACTAATAGTTAAAAATACTTAGTGAGGATACCGTTCAGGTTCTAAACAGCTTCCTCTAGCTTTTGATTTGTCCTGATCTTTGGGGGACTTGTTAAGCTCCGCCTTAAATCGTGCCTAGATGCTTTTCTGCGGAGTTTTCATCTTCAACAAGGTCGAGACCTCGCATCCGATTCTGAATTCGATGTAAAAGATGAGCCAACAGATGGTGTATATGTTGGCTGTCAATTACTGTCATTTACTGAATTCATTCAATGTGATTGATCTTTTTGACACATGTCGTGCAATCTTTGGCAATTTTAGTCAACGAATCGTTTAGTACGCAAGAATGCATTTTTGTTGTTCAATCTTATTACGAAAATGGGGGATCTGTTAAAGTAACATTTGTAAAATTCGTGAATTTTTCGGTCAGTGAGTTCGGAATTTGTGCAATGGTGAAGCGTTTTGAAGAAACTGGTTTGGTATCGGATCAAAATCCATATCAACATGATTGGCCAGCCCGCATACGCCAAGACATCACCACTGTGAGCAAAAATGTTCAAAACCAGCCAGGCACCTCAATTCGTCATCGAAGTCAATAATTGGACCTCACTTATGGCACTTTACGGCGAATTTTAAAGTTGATCTCCATTTGCACACCTATAAAATCCAAATTACATAACAATTGAAGCCCAAAGAGGGTCAAAAGGCCATCGACGATGTCGCCGACTTGTTAACTGGATGTTGGATCGCCAGGACAATTTGTCATCGAATTTGATCTTTGCCGATGAGGGTCATTTTTGAATCGATGGGTACGTAAATAAACAAAATTGTAGTTTCTGGACACCGGAAAATGCATACGAGATTCACGAAAAACCAATGCATCCCAAAAAAGTCACTTTATGAGTTGGCGGCATCATTGGCCCGTACTTTTTTGAAGATGAGGCTGGAGAGTCAGTTACAATGAATAGAGAACATTACCGCAACATGTTGACCTTCTATTTTTTTCCAAAATTGAATGAGTTGGATCTGGTCAATCTCTGGTTTCAACAGGATGGTGCTACCGCCATCAATCAATCAATTTATTTCGTACGAGATTTAAAGTTCGCATTATTTCGGTTAGAGGAAAAGTTGACTTCTTCCTGTGGAATTATTTGAAGAGTAAGGTCTATGTCAATAATCCAGCGACAATTCAGGATCTCACATTGACCCATTTATTCTTCAAAAAGTCATGGATAATTTGGACCTTCGGACGGCCGCTTGCAACAGTGGTCACATAGACGACGTTGTTTTCCAATCATGTTTATTTAATTTAATGAAAACTTCCACACTCGCCATTGCCTCACGCTTTACCTATGGTCTGAGATCTCCGATAGTACTTTTCACCCAGTAATCTCCTTGGCATTAAGTTGATTACTTGCTATCTTACCCTTGTAAAAAAATTTGACTGAGAGCCAACAATATTAACAGACAGGTCATAAGATAGTATTAAATCGAGGAGATGATTGCCACTCACGTTGAATTTGCTACTGCCCCAAAAAGTATTCTGAGCATTAGCATCGAAGCAAATGATAAGTCCCATCTTCCTGGAATTCAATAAGTTCGGCTACCGCTTTCGGTGATTATAACGAATCAAAGGGAAAATAAGCAGACGCAATGACGAATTTGTGCCATTTTCCGTTCGTTTCGTAGCTCACGTCGTAGCGTGAATTGGGTCCAACATTTCCCAATAATTCGATAAATAGCACGTTCAGATGGCAGATGATGTTTACCGCAAATTTCACGAAGTGCTCTACAAGATTCCCGAATAGAGTTTCGATTTTGGCAACAAATTTGAACGTCCTAAAAGCGTTGTTGTGGCCTTAATCTTTCCATGATGGAACAGCAAACTGTGCAATTGGCTGAGGCACTGCAACCTAAAAGATGTTTGTGCCACAAAATCAGTATTAAGAATCCAGGAGATGATCAACTGTTTTGATGAAATTGAGAATCTTTCTGGTTGAGATATTAGCTTTGTTCAGTGAGGAAAAACTAGAACAGAAAATCACAGATTCGTGAAAAAAAACAGATTCAGATCAAAGTTAGAACAGAAAAGTAGAGTCCATATGTTAGCTGTCAAAAATGTTGACATTCGGCATTTGTCATTTCTTGTGAAGTTGTTGAAAAGTTCAAAAGATTCTCAAAGGGAAATACAAGCTTGAATAAATAAAAAATGGCTTTAAAAAAATTCAACAAATTATTTTAGAAGAATTGGTGGACAGTGATAGTGGCAGCATTGATAGAAAGGGCATTACAAGTCTATCTCTTCAAGTAATATGCAACGAGAAAAGGAAGTTTACAGACATTTTCGTTGGATACCCGGGTTCTGTTCACGACAACAGGGTTTTTGAGAATTCGGATATATATTCTAAATTACCTAATTTATGTGGGAACGGGTTTCTAGTGCTCACAGTTTCTAATAAAATCATATCGCAACAATGGCCACTTATCTTCAAGGCAGAAGTTTTTTAATCGGAAGTTAAGTTCCGGTAGGATCGTAATAGAGCAGTCCTTTGGTGTTTTTAAACAGCGCTTTCGACAGCTTTATTATTGCAAGCTGAGAGGAGCAAAGAAACTCTGTCATTTTATTCGAGCTTGCGTTGTGCTGCATAATTTATGCAACGATGATGAGCTGCCATTTGAAATTGACGAAAACATTGCAGAAAATGACAATTTCAATACAGTTGCTGACCAGCAGTATGGATTCAGCCTTCGAAATAGGCTGTGTGAAGAAGTGTTTTCGTATTTTAATTGAGGAGATAAGAAAAACTAAATAAAAAATCATACAATTATTTTTATAATTTTATTTTTATGCATTTATTTTTTATTTAAAGAATCTATTAGAGCCAAACACAATTCGCGCTTCTCTTTTCTTTGTTTGGCGAGCTCAGCAGTTCTCCCTCTATAGGCCTCAAATTTGGCATATTTGTACACACGGTCTGCGCTCCTTTCTTCAGCGAACTGCTCCCTCCACTTCTTCAGCACTTCTGCCACATTGCTGGTTTTCTTTCGCTTTCTTGGTGGCTCTACGTTCTCTGAAGATGTTTCTTCTATGCAATCCAGCGGAGTATCACTTTCACTGGTTGGCATTCCTTATTAAAAAGAAATGTAGGGGTTTTGAATGTTTTGTATAATTTAATGTTATACACTTACTTGCAATGGAAGAAATTCCAGCCTCCACCAATATTGCCTCCTTTGGTTTTCCACTTCCAGTGGTACTGCCCAACCGATCGGCTGGAATAATTGCAGTTCGGTCCAGCAGTACATCTGAGAGCTCCCTATTGTATTTATGGAAATAAGTTTATGTTTATAATATAAGAAATTAGAATGTATGAATATAGTTTACATACTTTTGATACGCACAAGTGGCCCTGTTGTTGCCTATTGTGGCATTGTGCTTCATTTTACTCTTGAACCCACGTTCAAGACTCTTTCACTTCCCCTCAATCTGGACCACAGTGAAATCTGATCCGAACTCCTGTATACGGCAATTGTTTTGAGGGAAAATATTTTGCCGACCCTTAACTCTAAATCTTTATAAAGACTTAGAAGGAGCTGGCAGTCCTTCTCCAGCCAAATAGCTTTTTGTTTTTCTTCTGCAGTTGTTGAAATTTCTACGAAATCCTAGCTGGTGACTGATTCGGCTCTAAGCGACTGGTTAAATATTTTCTGGCGAAATTCTTCACCTAAAAAAAAATAAGAACAAATCTATGTTAAATCCATTAAATTTGTACTTACTATTTTGTAAATTCTGCAGTGTATTTGGAGAACATTCAACCTGCACATATTGCCCATTTTTCCCTCTTATCTCTATTGTTGAACTTTCCATAACTTTTTATTTCATTCAAAATGCACAAAATAATCGCAAACAAATAAATTGCTAGAAACAAATCAAAATGACAGCCAAATTTGATTTTGACATCTGCCCACCAATCTGCTCTATCTCAAGAGTAGGTGCAAGTTTTTCTGTACTTTTCTGTTCTGACAACCTAACTGAATACAAAGTATAACAGTTTCGGACAGAAATTTTTCTCACTGAACACAAAACCCTGTACTTTTCTGTTCTTTTCTGCCCAGAACAGCCTCACTGAACAGATCTAGAGAAACTGAGAATTGTCCCAGGGATTAAAATTTCTTTAAGGAAATATTGTCTCCTTAAGGCACTTTGAGCCATGTACTCACATAAAATGTGTTCCACAGTTTCATAGCCTTCCATGCGAAGACAGCATTCAGTTTCCTGAATAAGACCTATTTTGTGTAAGTGACAACGAAGGTGTCCAATTAGAAATGCAACCAGTCTTCTGATATATCCCTTTTGAGTTGTAGGAATTCCTTTGATTTTTTATGAAACGGTTTGATGGGTCTTTTAGCCTGGCGAAGCCCTGGGATGTTTTCCCAGTGGGATATACACGTGTTGTTCTCCTAACTCTTTCTTGTTGAGTTAATTACCGAAAGAATCAGCCGAACCGTTTCTAGCCAGTTAGTCGACTATTTCATGTCCGACAATACATTTATGACCAGGAGAGATCTTGTAGTGTATGAAGCAGTGCAAGACTGATTTGGAGTTAATGAGGTTAATCCATATTGAAAAGCCTGACACTGCAAAACAAACATCCATTACAATACTCGTAGATTATTACGATGGGCTTAATATTCATATAGTTCGGACAGATACTATTAATTATGTTATCTGCAGATTCTCTGCACGTATATTGTACTATTTGACATTTACGCGATAAGATGCAGAAAAATGCAAATTAATAATTAATGCGATTAATTGGCGATTGTATGTGAGCGGATTTATGAAATAATTTATTATCTCGTATTAACATTAATCAAAGTACAATTAAAATGAAAGATACTATTACATACATTCGAATATAACTTTTTATGTTCTTAATGTAACTTTGACAAGGTTGCACCTATGTATGTATGTGGGAAATAGCAAAACAGGTGTTGATAGTTTATTGACAATTAGAAAGAACATATGTAAATGTTTCTATGCTTGTCGAAGTGAAGGTTAGGTGAGCGTTTTAATACGAGGGATCAAGTTAGTTACGAGTTATAGCATAAAAAAATCACCAGATTACTCGTATTTCACTAATGATAGGTATAAATTGTTTACAATAGTGGTAAAAAATTCTGTTTGACTAACATCACGCTCGCGCAGAAGTGTCCTTCAGGTCTTCATTTCAAAATTATAATCTTTTTTAAAACGTTTAGTTGAATACTGGGCTAAATTTGCTTACATTCTCAGATTGGAAATAGGACAAGCCCTTCGAGTTACTCGTATGGGGATATCGTGGAACTTACCCTTGCATCTATCACACCTATGCGGTTCCTTGTCATATGCTGTCATTCATTCCAACTCTTTTTTAGTTGCTGTGATTCTTGACATCTTGAGATAGCTGATTCCAATTTATTGTGTTGTTACAAATGGACCTGTTGCCTTTCCAAAGTGTGTGCCAACACTTGCCACTTAATCGTTGACTGGTTCTGCCTATAGGTATCTACCCTGTCCACTGTTAAAACTGCTTCTCACAGATATAGTCATCACTGGTAATCTCTAACGGAAATTGTTTCCAATAAAATATTTCAGTATGATTCCACCAATGACAGCATCTAAGGAAATCCTTTAAGAGCATTCTGACTGCGTTCAATGAAGTCTTGCATTCTCGAACTAGCTTGTATGTAGTGAAAGGGTTCAGTAAGACTCTAAGCGACGACAGGCGACACAAAGCCGATCACACCACTAAAACAATACATGCACACGACGCGTCGTGTATTTACACTAAAAACCTAGCCAAAAGTCGGATATCCACAGCATGATAAGGCTCAATACAATCAACTGTTTATGACAGTTAAATAACTTGTTTATGATTACCTACCACCTCCCACGTCTCTCGCCATTTCTAAACAGCATACAAGTAGTCGGAACTCGGTCGTCATCTAATGCGCTGTTCCGGGTGCTTCCCAGTGGTTAATTTTCACTTTAAATAAAATTGAGGCCTCTCCGAAGAGAATGGCATAAAACCAGTTGCGCTTTAGTCCGCCAAGAAGGATAGGTACCGATGTACGTTGGTTTTATATGTCTGAATGTTATAATGACTAGGAAATAACGAGCTCGGCAGGGCATTCTATAAGCGAGTTGTACGGCTTAGGAAAGAATCACGATATTTTAGAGTACGTCCGAAAATGGGCTTGAGGGTATATGTTCTGATGAGCATTCATAACGACACGGGTGTTACGGTTAAAAGTTTGAAAGGGCGGAATGCTACTGGAAATTTCTATGGAGCACTGGTGGTGGAAATAGCGATAAAACAAAGTGAGTCACGGGACATTTCGTCGGTGTTCGAGAGTGTCCATTGACTGAGTGATATTAGTATCAGCTATGAGTTTTATCGGACGGTTTTGAATCCAGTTCAGCAGATGCAGAGATACTTTAGGCGCACCCGACCAGATGTGAGCATTGTACTCCAATTTTGGGCGGCTGAATGCCTTATATATTGAGATCAGATCAGAAGGGGAAAAGTATTTCTTACATCGTTTGAGGAAGCCTAGACATTTCGCAGCATGTTTGGCGACATCGAATATGACGTGGTCATTACAATGTAAGTTGTCATTGACATACATAGGTACCGAGAATGGAAAGTTTTTCGGTTTCGACGATGTAACATAAGTGTCACTCATGAATAATGGCTGGGTGGTTAAATTTCTCTTTAACGACAGCAGACAGCATTGTGTTTTGGAAGCATTAAATTCCACTCTCTTGATAGTTCCCCAATTGGTTATGCTGTTGATATCAGAATTTAATGAGCTTAACATACGCTGCCCTTCCCGTACTGCAGCCGAAGAACAGGGACGTGAGCCCGGGAACGAATATGAAAAGCAGAGAGTACTCTCGTCAGCGAAGGAATATATTGGATTAGAAGTGGCAGACAAGAGATCGTTGATGAAAATTAAAAAGAATGTCGGGGACAGAACGGAGCCCTGGCGCACACCAGCATTTATTTTGCGAATATCAGACTTGAAACCATTAAATACGCCTTGAGTTGAACGTTCAGTTCCGTTGAAAAAGAGAATCATTGATCCGAAATGCACGAATTTTCGAAAAAACAACCTGATGCCAAACTCTGTCAAATGCCTTAGAAATATCAAGTGCAACTACTCGTATCTTGCTTTCACCAGATTGATGTACGCTTTGGTTCCACTTTTCGGTGAGACATGCCTTCAGATCACCAGTGGACCTGTTGCTACAAAAACCGTACTACCGGTCATTGAAAAGTTTTCGTGTTTTGAGATATTTCATGAGCTAATGGTGTATCAGCGTTTCCATGACTTTTGAAAGAAGGGACGTAAGTGCAATGGGTCTCTCGGAGGAGAGAGAGGAAGATTTGTCTTTTTTAGGAACGGGCTGGACAAATGCTTTCTTCCATCTTCTCGGAAAGAGTCCTAAAGAGTAGGATTGATGAAAAAGGTTTTGCCAGCGAGGAAGAATACCTCTTCAGAAGAAGGGGAGATATACCATCTGGACAAGCGGATTTATATATATTGCTACTACACGAGTGCGAAAGTGGATTCGTCCCATTGAAGATTCGACGCACTCAAATGTAGGGGGAGATAAAGCACAATCTAGAAGTGTTGAACTGGCCGCAAAGTGTGCAGCAAGATTGGCCTTGTCCAAAGAGCTGACAGCTGGAATGTCATTGTAAATGAGCGTTGGGATGGAGGATGAAGCAGAATTTCTGATGTTTGTGACAAATGACCAAAAGCTTTTACTACCTTTGGGACATTGTAGTAGTTTTTGCCTCAACTTTTGGTCGTATTGAAATTTCAGACGCTTAAGAAAGACGTTGCAGTCGTTCCTGGCTCGTTTAAACTTTTTCCGGTTTTTCTTGAAGGACCAAAAAAACACTTCTCTAACCCTGACAGCCTCTTTGCAGCTCGAGTCGTACCATGCCTTTTCTTTTGGTCTAACACTAAAGATCTCATTCCAAAGAGAATAATGTCAGTGATCATATCAGCAGCGGAATCCAAGTCGTTATCGAGGAAACATAACGACCAGTTAAATTTCCTGAAGAAGGTATTAAGGCCGCTTCAATTGGCTTTCTGCTATTGCCACAGGATCCTTTTTTTCTAACTGTGACCACGAATACGAGAAATGATATGACACAGTGGTCCGACGAGCCTAGAGGGGTGAGCACATCAACGATGTATTTATCAGGGTGAGAAGTTAAAAACGAATCCAGGGTGTAGGCGGTATCAACGCCTGGTATTCGCGTGGGTTCATTTACAAGCTGCATTAAGTTGTTTTCCGCAACGAAGATCTCAACACACCGTCCTTCGGGTGTTGTCTGTCCAGTATGTCGAAGCCACCCAGAATTGTGTATATTTAAATCGCCCGTAATATTTCAGTATGAGGATACAGGGATACAATTCTTTGTGTGGAGTCAGACAGCGCATCAAACTCGTTAAAGGTCGAATTGCTCTCCAGTTTGGGGCTTCTGTAAATGAAGCAATAGTGGATAATTTGCTTACGGAGATGGAATTGTGACTACATGAAATTGAATTTCGGATTGGGACAGGGACTACATTATGGTGAAATTTAGCAAGCTACATCACTACGCGATGAGGAAAGTATAGTGCCACTAGTTCGTATCCAGGTAGCTTCAGATCAGAGTGATCTGTGAGGTGTGGGCGAGGATTTACCCTTGTTTCATTAAGATCTAAAACTGCTGGCCTGAATCTACAGACGTGGACATACGCAGAAAAGTGATTACTTTTTAGCCCTCGGATGTTCGCAATGTCCACCCTAAATTCCCGAGTCATTATAAGAAAATAAAAACAAACACAAAAACACAGACACCAACGATGCTAAGCAAGGCTGCGAAGCGAAAATTCTGATGTTGGTTTACCGAATGATATAATTCAAGAATGTACAAATAAAGCAATAGCAAAACAAAGTTAAACAAATGGATAGCTCCAAACTACAAACATGCTGCACAGATGAGGCCGAAGGTAATTAAGATGCGTCTAAAATAATAAAAGCCATCACTTTGACACCAACTGGAGCAACTAAGCTCCAAAAGATTATGTCTTCGGCAGATCTAAATAAAATAAAAAAGCACACTCCATCTGAGGACTTGGCTATTTTCGTTGAAGGTGATTTTAGTAGAAGGCAATGGGAAATCCTACATACGAGTAGTGCAAACAAGAATACCACCTTGATCAAAAAGTTCCCGAACGGAGCACCATGTGGCGCTCCCATTGTTCCGATCTGAGTTCTGTTTGTTTTGTTAAGTTGGTTGACATTCCCTCTAAATCTTAGCATCATAGCTTGACATTTGCAAAAGTTACGGAGCCAAGAGTGCACCTATCTCTGTGTGTGTTGCGATTTTTTACAATTTTGGAAATGGATTTAAATTTGCAACAACAAACGTTGGAAATGTTGGAAAAGTGTTTCGGTAACGATTCTCTAAAGAAAACGGTCGTTTACCAGTGGCACGACCGGTTCAAAAGTGGTCGTGAGTCAATCGAAGATGGTAGACCATTGACATCAAAAACCGACGAAAAAATTGATGAAGTAAAATAAATGTTGGTCAATAAGCGCAAGTTAACCATCAGATAGCGGAGGACTTGAACATTGCCTACGGATCCGTCCAAGATATTTTGGTTAATGATTTGGGTTTCCGTAATGTAGCAGCAAAGTTGGCGCCAAAACACCTCAATTTCATGCAAAAAAGAGACCGTGTTGACGTCGCAAAAGAGATGATTTGCGAGGCTGAATCCGATCCCACATTCATCAAAAGGACGTGGGTTTATGAGTACAACACGCAGTCCAGACATCAGGCAAGTGAATGGCGTTCACCAAATGAGCCGAGACCGAACAAACCACGTCGTTTTCAGTCAAAAAAGAAGGCAATGCTCACGGTTTTCATGGATTACAACTGTGTAGTGCATCATGAATTTTTGCCAGAAGGCCAGACAGTAACCAAAGAGTATTACTCGTATTTCGGCGCTATGAGATGTTTGCATGAAGCAATTCGCCGAAAGAGACCAGAATTGTGGGCACGACGATAACGCACCGTCGCACAGTGCCATCATTATTCGTAATTTTGTAATGAAAAACGCCACAAATACCATCCCACAGTCACCGAATTCACCTGATTTGGCTCCCTTTCTGTTCAATCGAGCTAAAAAAGCACTACGGGAAACGCATTTCAGCAGCCGAGAGGAAGTAATGGAAAAATCGCAGGAAGCACTGATGGACATACCGAAAACCGAATATAAAAAATTTTTCGAGGATTGGATCAAACGCTGGCATAAGTGTGTTGCAGTCGATGGGGGTTGCTTTGAAGGGGACAATATAGATTTAGATGAATAAACTTGTATTTTAAATTTTCGGAATGAATTCCGGGAACTCACTTCGTCTCATGCATGCGGAAACTTAATTGGTTCTTCCAAATTGTCAGCATGGACTGCATCTTTTCTACGACATTCTTGTGGTCGTCTCTGCAAGGTTCGGTTCGAGTTTTGTTCCTCTGGTATGTCTTCTTTAGATCTCTTCAACCGGGCGAATTTGGAACTCGCCCTTTTTCCTTCGGAGAATTTTGTGTTGGATTTTCCTTATCTGCTGATATGCTTCACCTGCCCTCGTCCTCGCATGCATTGCTGCATAATAAGCCTCCTGTTTGGCTAAGAGTGCCCGCAGAAATTCATTGTCGCACCATGGGTTCCTTGTTTGTGGTAACTTTGTGGAACCCGGGACATCAAAGGCGGTATATCGGATGGCATCCTTAAGCATTGCCACTAGTCTTTCGCACTTGTTGCTGGTAATGGGGGATTATGAGAGACGCTGAGGTAGGCATTCTGGAAAGGCTCTGGCAAACCTCTCACAGTCTACTGTCTATTATATCCGCCCTCTATACTTTACCTACTACTATATAGCGGTCCGATCATACTGGCCTTGCCCTTGTGGATTCGAAGATGCGCTAAATGCGTGCTTTCTACGACGAATCTCCGTACACACTTACAAAGTATGTTAGCCTGTATCCATTCATGAATATGATGTCATGCAGATTACGCACCTTTGCCGGGATAAGGTCACCGAGTGCGATTTTAGGTCGTACCTGTGTCATAGGTTTCTTCTAAGCTTTCGGACGTAAATATGTTCCCCTTTCACATAGGCTGTCCGAGATGTTGTTTTCGGATCAGCATATCAGGACCGCCACACCATTCCTTTTCTCCTGAATTCACTGAATTAACAAACTAGTCGGATTTCATCTTATTGTCTATAATTTTAAGTTTAATACAGATAAATCGAGTTAAAGCTTTAATAAGAATGGAAAAATTTTATCCGAGGTGCAGTCGGTAAAAACTGTCACCAATCCACTCGGGTAGACTAATAAAAGGAAAACGAAAACCAACAACGTCTCGTAATTGATTGATGTGTTTTGTGATGCTCACATTAGAGAATTATTCCATGCGTCGTATCCTCAAGTATCATACAAACATTGTAGGTGTAGATGTTTTTATGTGTTTTTATATGGCTACTTCTTAACTGCAATTCACTCGCAAGTAACCGGATAGGCAAAGTTAAACGCCGCACATGACCAATAAACGAATTGTGCTTTTCCAATAAAATTATTTTGATTAACCACTCAGGAAGCACGTTAAGTTTCAACTACTTTTAATGCAAGCATTTAACCGATAAGGATTCCAACGACGTAGCGCGAATTCACCACCCATTTATCTAATTAGATAATTGTGTGAACTCGTATCTAGAAACCCGGTGACAGTCATTCAGTTGTTACCTGTAACTCATTCGAAACGGACGTTAACCGGAATTGTTCTCGCGATGGGCTTTAAAATTTGGGATCGGCTAACCCAAGCGGATAACATTTATCAGTCAATAAAACCGTTGGTGTATATCTCTCTAATCGGCTTGGCACCATTTCGGATGCGTTCCAAAAAGGAAGTTCAAACTTCTGCACCCGGTCTAGCTGTTAGTGTTGTGCACTTTTCCTTTTACGCGCTATGTTTCGGATTATCGCTGAAGGAGGGTGACTCTATAATTGGATACTTTTTCAAGACCAGCATCACGCAACTGGGCGACAGGACACTTATGTTGACTGGAGTAGTGGCAATGCTAACGATTTTTGGCTTTGCCATATTCAAGAGGGACAGTCTTATTAAAATCATTCAGAAGAACATTATCGTCGATGAGGTTTTTGTCCGGCTGGGCTTGACGTTGGACTATAGGAAGATACTTTGGTTTTCATTTGTGATCTCGGTAGCAATGGTCACTTTCAATTTCGGATATTTGTCTATAAGTTATCTGTTGCTTATATCTGCGTGCATCACACCCTCCTTTGTGGTGTTCACTACGTTCGCTCTGCCCCATATTAACACGACCATAATGGTATTCAAATTTTTGTGTACAACACATTTGTCGAAAAGCCGATTTCTTATGCTAAACGAGGTGAGATAACATAGATACACATACACATAATCATTCCTAGATATTCTACATACATATACTCAAATTTCTATAATTTAACGCTAAAGTTTACGTGCTTTCACGGACATTTTGCTTAGACTTGGGCACAAGATATTTGGAAATATTTCACAGTGATCAGGACGAGTCCCACTGTTAACCAAAGAACTTAGACGTTCATGGATAAAGGCAGAATAGCTCTTGTAAGCGAAGCCTTGGGCGTATGCAGTAAACTCGTATTGGAATTCGGCGCAATCAGAATTTTTTTTAGAATAAGAGATAGGTTTTTACGTAAATGGGAGAGTACATCAACGAACATCTCCAGTTAGCACGGTCTTTGGCCAACTACCTTCGGTTTTGCACTCCAAACTCCACTTTCACTTGTGCGCCCCACGTAGGTGAGAATTTCTGGAAAGAAATCAAAGGTTCTGCAGGAGCGTTAATGTCTAGCAGTTCAACATATCGCAGCCATCCGAGGTGACTAATATAAACCTTTCTGACCATGTCGCCATACAGCTCGTAGAGTTCATTGATATATTTCCTCCTTCAAAGTCCGATCAAAAATCGTCCAAAACGGGCAAGGATAGCTACAATACATTCGCTTTCGTAAAAGCCTAAGCCTCTGCACCAAGTAATAAGATTGGGATGATTAGAGCCTTGTATTGAGTCTCCACAGTATTTCTTCAGAAGCCTAGTTATTCATTTGCTTTCTTAGGCTAAAGAAACAGTGATTGGTAAGTATACGTAAGTCTTCAATGATTCAAGATAAGTACTCGTATAAGGCGTCATTTTTAGATTTAATAGCAGAGCCAAGGTAGACAAAATTCTTAACTATTAAATGCGCAATTAAGTTGTCGCTGTTTTTTTTATGAAAATGCAACTTTTTTGTGAAAAAAGGTTACCGAATCAATCAAAGTGTTGCCCACCGCTAGCTACAACTGGTTCCCATCTTTCTGGCAGAGCTCGAATACTGTTACGATAAAAGTGTCCATCTTTTGAGGCTATCCACGAATCAAGCCATTTTTGACGTCTACATATGAGCGGAACTGCTGATCAGCCAGACCATGTGCCATCGAACGGAACAAGTAATAATCAGACGGCCCAATATCTGGAGAATATGGCGGTTGGAGTAGGACTTCCCATTTGAGCGTTTCCAGATAGGTTTTAACGGTTTTGGCGACAGGACGCCGAGCAATGTCATGCTGTAGAATCACTTTATAGTGCTTCTGCTCGTATTGAAGTCGATACCGTTCCCCAGTGATAATTTCTTTGGGATTCCACAGTTCATAACAAATAACACCGACCTGGACCCACTAAAGACACAGCATAGCCTTCACAGCACGAATATTCGGCCGAGCCGACGACGTAGGAGCATGACCGGGTAGTCCCCAGCACTTTCTTCTCTTTGAGTTGCTGTAGTGAATCCATATTTCATCATCCGTTACGATGCGATGAAGAAAATCCTTTCTTTTTTGCAGCTGGAGCAGTTGTTCACAGGCAAAAAAACGACGCTCAGCGTGCCTTCGCTTCAAATCATAAGGAACTCAAGTTCCTTGTTTTTGAATCATTCCCAACGCATGTAATCGCTTGGAAAAGACTTGGCGGGTGTCTCCTGATGCTGCAGCAAGCTCTTTTTCCATTTGGCACGGATCGTCATTGAGCATTGCATCCAATTCAGCGTTTGTCGCTGTCGCTCGTCGAAACATCGAAATCACCGTCTTTGAAGCGACGGAACCAATCACGTCACGTTATTTCACTTAGAGCAGCATCTCCGTAAACTTTTTGGAGCTCTCGATGCGCTTCACCCGGCGTTTTCTTCAAATGAAAGAAGAAAATCAGCACTTCCCGCAGATGACGATTATTTGGCACAAAATCAGATATTCCATTCACCATTCACCGAATCGACGACGCGTATAATGGTCACGCGGTTTCAACCCTTGCACAAGCTGGATATTATAAGCTTTTAAGCCAAGATCTTTGCGTAAAATCTTCCACAAAGTGGATGTGGAAGTGCACGATGTCGAATCGACTCATTCGGATTCTCCTCAACACTGCGCTCCACAACGGCAATAATTTCTTCTGTTCGCACTGTTTGTCGTCTTTGAGGATGCGTATTGTCACTAGAGTGTACGTGGTTCGAAAACGATTCATCGTGTTCCGAATAACTTGCTCAGATCGACGAATATGTCGACCGTAAAATGGACGTAGCGCACGATAAGTTTAGCGAACCGAACCAAGGTTTTCAAAATAAATTTGCACAATTTGCAAGCGTTGTTCTGGCGGTAATCTATTCGTCGTAAAATGGCAAAACGTACCAACCACAAATCAACTTTCAATTTGTAGAAACAGTGTTGCCATTTTAAAAACCAAACCTCTAAAAAAAAAATACATTTACAAGTGTGCAATTAATTTCTCAATGGTGTTTCAACAAGAGGTGCAGGATTTGTTTTTTGAATAAAGCAAACATGTATTGAGATATCTCTGAAAATTGTATTGCTCTATAAAGTAAACACATGGGGATTATTAATGAAGTACAATATCTTTCAAATGACCGCCCCAGTTTTGTTTGCAGACCCTCATCTTTTTCTCGAAAATTTCAATCACTCTTTCACATAATTTGCTCTCTATCTCGGCGATGGAGGCTTTCGTGTTTGCTTTCAGACGAATTGTTAGCCCTAAAGAAAAAAGTCGAATGGTGTTAAGTCGCACGATCTTGGCGGCTAGAAAACTTCGTGTGCAGTAACTCGATTGTTTCGCGACTTGTATGGGACGTATCACCATACTGTTGAAAGTAGAGGTCGTTTGTATCCATATCCGGCTACAAAAAATTGTTAATCACATCTCGGTAGTGCGCTTAATGGCTCTTTCGGCTTCATTTTTGAAACAGTACAGCCCAATGAAACCTTCGGTCCATAAACCGTACCAAACTTGTTCTGGGTGCATTGGTGTCGCCTGAATCACTCGGTTTCCCAGGTGCTCCAATTTTGCTTATTATGCCGTCAATGTGGAAATGGGCCACGATTTTGTTGCAGAGATCATTGTCTGCATGCTTGTTATTCAGGGCTCAATCCGGGGCAATACGGCGCTGCTAGTTGTTGGCTGGCTACAGTTTTAGCGTTAAAATTTCCCGCAGTGTGGTTGGGGAGAGGTCAAGCTCCTATGAACGGTGACGAATGGGGGTGTTTGGATCATTTTCCATTGAACGTCCGGTGCGAACACTTTTCGGCATCTTGCGCACCAATCAATTTTGCTCTTATTAAAAAAAATTATCTAGGGTACAATATGCAAGTGGAGCTTTCCTAACCAATAACACCAAGATTCCGCCTAAGACAAAATGTAAAGTAAAGTCGACTTATCCTCTCCGAACTGGTACAGTCTGTGTTAGGAAAAGGATTCAACCGAATATTCGCAATGTTGCTTTGAAATCTGGTCGAGGCACCGATGTTTTCGTTGAGTGACAGCTTTAGACTAAGCTGCTCTGTTTCTGAAGCGGAAACACGCGCGATACTGTAGGTCATACACTTTATTATGGAAAATAGCTTGCAGAGCCGAATTATCTGCATTTGTACTCTTTAGTGTTAAGGCACTACAATCTATTCCAGTAACCAGTTTCAAAACAGTTCCAGAATACAGATGTCTCTTGTGTTTTAAGTGAACTCCTGACAATATGTATCTTAATGCCACTGAATGCCCAAACATTCATGGGAGCAAGGATACGCCTTACTATTGTTCTCCGTCAATTCATTGATACCAAAGCAGAACTTGTGTTGGAGGCAAAATTTGCACCCTTGGTATAAGTCGACGCCGATCTGGAATCTCTTGCTGATCTTAGGATCACAGCACACGGTACTTATTGGTCGAAACCAACTGGGAAATCCTTCCTGCGATGTTTGGTTTAAACCACAGCCACCATGTCGCTGCCACTAGGGGCCTTGCCTCTTAAAGTCAGGCCCAGACCGAAGTTCGGGGGGGCTCCTGATTCAGACGGCATCGTGATTTAAGTCATGGTATGGCATGCTATGGTCCTGTTACAAATAGGGCCTATGACCGGCAACTTGTAACTGATCAAATCGTAGCCACCTTCATTAAGTTCTGAAAACCGTTACGATAACACTAGTATTTGTTCTACCCCGGCTTTTTCTTAAACAATTTCATTGAATAATTGAGCGGGGGCTCAGTTCCAGAATACAGTCGAAAGTGAGATCCGCTGACTTTTGTCCGCTCAAAGGAGTGCTTCTCAGAGCCCGAAAGCGCACTACAACCGATTGTAACTCCGATTATCGCTCACATTAAACTGTCGGTGGAAGCCGCAGATGCAGTGAACGCGAACGCGAACGCCCGATTGCTCGATTTTACTGTTTGTTAAATATGAGATATTTATATATTGGGGTTTCCACATCCTTATCGCATTAGGATGAATTATCCCCTTCGGGTTTTGAGAATTCATCGAGGTGTCATTCTGACAGCCATCAACATTTTGCATGAACTAATGGCGTTTTCTATTGGCCGAACAGAAGCCTTCTTTTTGCACTCCGGAGCGAAAAAATAACATAAAACTGTTATACCGTCACTTGTTCTATTATGTTCTCTTGTTATACAAGTGTCAGGAGACCCAAGAACTATGGAGGTATAAGTTTCCTTAACATCTGCCATATTATGTGAACGTCTGAAGCCCTTCGTCAACAGCTTAATGGGCTCCATCAGTGCAGTTTCAGACCAGGAAAACCCACAATCGACCACAATCCCTCTCCGCAGATCCTGAAATAACTCAAGAAGTCCAAATCGATTTTAAGGGCGCATATGACAACATTTATAGAAGCGAGCCACATATATGAAGCCATGTCTAGTTTTGGTACCTCTGCCAAAAGAATGACGATGAAGAACGCTTGCTGCTCCGTCAAGGTCGGTAATGACTTGACGTAGCGCTTTTATGTCAAAAAAGTTGACGTGCTGTCATGTGGCTTCTTTAACATCATACATGTGTGCTTGAAACAAAATGTGCAGAACTCACAATCTTTCAAAGGTCTGTACAACTACTAGCGTGTGCCGATGATATTGGCATAATTGGCAAAACTCAGCGGGCTGTCACTGGTGCTAGTATTGGAACGAAATGCCAAAATGGGTTCAGCGGTAAATGAGGGCAAAAGCAAGTACACAGCGCGACAAAAAGATAGCTCAGTCATATTATTTTCCAAAAATGGTTAGCAATGTCTCTTGTCGTTTAGTAATAGTTGAATGTATTTCTTTGGGTTCATAGGGGTGAAAATACGCAAAGAAATTCGCCGTTATCCTGAAAAAACCGTATTTGAGTACGACAAAATGATAGCACAGCACAATAAATTTGGATTCAGTTTACCCCAGATGCCAGACTAACTTAAGAAATCCCGATCAATGTTCACCACCTCTATATCGATGTAGATACGGGAGCTACACAGAAAGATGAACATCGAACCTTATCCTTAAGTCGTGTTTAGTTGGTTTCTCATGGATCCTTCCTCCTCCTCCTCTTCAGTAGAGTCGATCTCATATGATTTAAGACTCGATATATCTATGATCTGGCACCCGACATTGTTGGTAAACTAGTTAGATGTTGGTATCAAATTCAGTGAAAGTGTTCAGAGCATTAGCATCGCAACATTCATCTTCCTAAATTTTTACCATAAATAATTTTAGCTACATCTCTGGATGGTTACGCTGGTACCGAACCATAAGGGAAATACACACCTATGCCATTCTGTATTCGTTTCATAGATTACAACTCTACCATCCAAATCTAAATAACAAAACTGTTCAATTATGGATGCTAAGAGTGTCATGATTAAAGAAGACGTATGCGTTTCTAGTTCCTCCTTAGATATCATGTCAGGAGTCATATTCCACACGGAAATCCACCTACATAGAGATCCTGTATCAGCTAATGAATATTAAAGATTAATCTTAGCAAAAATTTAGTTTGCTTTCATACCAAACAACAAAACAGCTTATTGTCAATGATGAATTGTATTCCCTTATACATAGATCCTTCAAGATATACTCGATAACATAATTGAAGAAAAACATTTAAACGAACTATCACCATTTCACTCCGTGGCCAATGAGAAGGATTCAACAGCACAACGCTACACTATCAACTCTTTAATCCATCAAAATCCGCAGAGGTCTTTAAAGGAAATCACCAGCATTCACAATCTCCTATGTGACATTTGCATCATAATCGAAGAGTACTTCACATATCCTTTACTCACCATAATCACAATATCCTTTTTGTTCATCCTCTTCGATGCCTACTACATTCTGGAAGTTATGCTCAATCCGAACCAAGTCGAGTACTTTGAAGCTCATGAGTTCTTTGCGTTCTTTTTCATCCAAGTGTCCTGTAATGTGATTACCATCTTGGCAATTGTCGAAGGTAGTAGCAGTACAATTAAGGAGGTGAGTTCTTTCAATATCGTCCTACTTCCTATCGATCTTAAAAGGATTTCTTTTTGCAGAGTGGAAAAAGTGCTGCGTTGGTAAGTAAATTACTAAATGCAACAGATGACCTAGAGATGCGTGAACATTTAATGAGGCTATCGCAACAATTGAACCACAGAAAAGTCTGCTTCACTGCGGCCGGACTATTTACTTTAGACCGAACTCTTATCTTCACCGTAAGCTTGAAATATTTCACAGTTTTCCGATATTCAACTACTGACTTGCGGCTATTTCTATTTTCTTTTTAGATATCAGGAGCTGCTACATGTTACCTAATCATTCTTATTGAATTCCGCTCTTCGGCTATTTTCCATGATGAATCCAACCGAAGTTTAAATTGCAGTGCTAATTACTTTTAGACTTAAGTGTAATGTAATCACGGATTCTTTTGTTTCTTAAAATAAAGTCTTGACCAGAAAGAAAATTTTGTTAGCGCCGACCTGTTCTATGAGCATAATTAACTCTTTGAATAAGAACCATCCAGAACTACTGATTGGGAGCTCCAGTTCCTTAAGAAGACTTGGGAAGCTCAAGTTCGACCGCAAGGAACATTAGACTGTAAACTGGCATATAGGTGCCTTTCTGCATGGGTTTAGAATGTATAAAGATTCGGAAATAAATAGTTTCACGTATACCGTCACAGGTAAGCTATTTTTACAAAATGTAAGTAAATCTGATCATGCGTCACTTTGGAGACATCCAACATATTGCATTTGTATTGTATTTTTTGAAGCATCAATAATAGCCTGAAGGAAACTCACCCAGATATTTCCAGATTGCCTTACCGTTAAATAAACGCTATATTTGAAACTAGGTAGATACGAGTACGAGGGTGGATCAAAAATCTCGAGAACATGTTGATTGAGGGAGTAATTCGTAGCCCAATTCATGAAATTTCACCATGGCGCTGCGTATTGGCATGGAAAGCACTTTCCTCTTGGCTCAATGCTGCCGTTTTTCTTCGTATTCGCCCCTAATTGTTTTTTCCTTTTGAAAGTAATCGTTGTGGATGGATTACGCGGAGTGAATCCCAAAAAAATTGTCGCCATTACCTTGTTGGCCGACAGACACACATTGGCCTTCTTCGTTGTCGATTGGTCTACAGTGTATTGTGGCGGATCCATATGTCGTCCACGGTTATCAAACGATGCAAAAACTCCCCTGACTGTTGAACAACGCCAAACATTCTCCCAAAGTTGTCACCCGATATTCACTTTTTCCATTTTTGCTAAAAGTCAATTACTGTCTCTTATGAATTTGACAGTTGGTGTCTCTATTGACAGATAACAGCTGACGTATTGTCACAACCTTATTGATCCGCTCTATCCAACATCCTGAATCAAGTCCGTGAGAAAAAAATGGAATGGAACAATAAATTGACTTGTAAACCTTCCAACTGATGTGGCCAACAAGCAACTCTCTGTCAGGGCAGTTTCCTTTCATGGTGGGACTGACGGAGAGTGCCGCGCCCGCTTACCCGAGCAAGCTACACCATTACAAGCCATAGTATGGTTGCTGCGGTGGCTAAAACCCTTTTCCGGTAATTTAAAGAACGGGGAGCGATGACCTTTACGAGCCATCGCGAAACGTGGCAGTTATACTTTTCTCCTTTTTATAAATGGGGTAGGATACTACCCCACGTTGGAGAGAATCCAACCCCGGATGCCGATAGCGTTAAAGCCCCGGTGGTCCAATCTGGCTCCGGATCTGGGGAGAGCCAACTTTTACTACCAAACGTGAGGCACACAACATCTGGCCTCCGCCCCAAATAAGTGGTGGGTAACCAGGCCACTTTAGTTGATGTAGTTGCTACTGGAGAACTAGAGAAGAAAACCCGGCATGGAAATCCAAATTGCCGGGGCTCGTCTTCGTGGAGTGAAACGGAGGTCGAGGTATTGAGGCCTAGAGTGAGTAATGGAAGCCCAAAATAAATATGGGAACACGCAGAAGGATATCAAGTCCGGTATAGAGGCGACATCAGAGTTCATTAAGGAGTTCGTCAGGAGCGAGCCGGAAATGCAGAGGGAAGAGCTAAGGCCTTCGTAAGGCCGAGAGCTGATAGTGATTCGCCCAGCCCAACCAATTGAGGGAAACAGCCGTAAAAAAGGAAAGAGCGAGAATAACCACGAGTCTCAAAGATGTGGTCCCGGCCTTGATCCTCTCCTCGAAAAAGCGAACCAATCTACCAATGAAAGAGAATTCGAAGACGAAGAAGAAAAAAGAGGAGAATAGGTGAGAGGTCGGATACAATACCCCGAAATTCATTAGCAAAAGGGGGCCCTTTTTCCCAGCGGACCAAGTAGAAACCCAGGGTGTGAGAGACAAGGGCGGCTGGAGTTCTGGTGGAACTTCATTGGACTACCCAGGAAAGTCGCGATAAGTTCGCCGCAGCCGTCATCGGAGCGGAGTTGGGCATGGGAGTTAGCACATTGTCCCTACGCATTACCTGGGAGATCCGAGACATCGACCCCACGGTAACAAAAGAAGAGGTGGAAACAGCAGTAAGAAGTTGCTTCATAGAATGAACGTTCCCTGAAGTGGTCGTAAGACTGTCCGCTGCCCTAACTTTGGAACCGAGTCGCCTGAGCGGATACTTAATAAGAGGGATCACCTCCGTGATGAATTGTAGGATTAGACACAGAGCAAGAGCGAAGCGCTGCTGGATTTCGCCCACTTTGCAGCTGTAGATGGCTCGACAGGTCCGGACCGTGTTGGAGGTGTGGAGAGAGAGGTCATGTGGCTAGTAGTTACTCCAAAACGGAAGTAAGCTGCTACGTATGCAAAGACATTGACCCCGGCTCAGGCGTCCGACACGTTGTGGAATCAGCTGCGTGCAAGGCGCTTCAGGCGACTGTGGGATCATCCCACCGAAATTGGCTCTGATCCTACAGGGAAATCTTGGGAGGTCCAGGTTTACGCAGGACCAGCTGGATTAATTTTCCAGTGTCCGAGGGGTGGAGCTGCTCATATTAAGTGAGCAGTACCGTACATTATCAAAACGGGGCTGGTACAGGGATAGAACGGGCACGGAAAACTCTCAATTTCTGACATTGGAGCTGGAGAGAGGTAGGTGTGGATCAGAGCTGGCGCCGTGAGTGAGTATGCGAGTTGCTATATATCCCCGATTACTACGATGGGAGTCTTCCCGGACCGGCTTGAGTGTCTTAAAAACGCAGCCTGTGAATTGGGGTAGAGAGCTGACGTTGTCCTCTCTGGCGATCTTAACTTCAAGGTCACCGCATGGGGGGAAACGAGGACTGATCCCAGAGGATGGGCAGAGCTAGGAATGGTCGGTAGGCTTGATCTCACCTTGTTGAATTCTAATGATAAAGCGACGCTTAGACAGGGGGTCGGTGACCGACGGGGCGGAGCGAATTTCCACCTGGAAAGTTGTGGAGGACTATACAGCGAGTGACCATCAGTTCATTACCATTGTGATAGGGAATGAGGGCCGTGCGGTGCAGCGAGCAGCATAGCTGGGAAACCATACGCTACGTTCAATATGCAATCTAAAATATCGTTCTGCTCTTATTTACTTTCTACCGCTGGGCCGAAGTAAGTAAACTTGACGTAGTACCGTTGAAGGGAAGGGACAATTTCTGAAAATGATCTGTAGAGAGCTGAAGCTCGTTGCAGTTACCCAAACATTATGTCGCGCAGACATTGTTGACACCATATGCCACTCGAAGGTTTCAGAAACTAAGTTGTAGTAAGGTGCTTTAGGTCCTGCCCATCCTTTGTCGGAACTCAAAGTGAGACAGGACACATTACGTCGGTGTTCAAGGGTGTCAATTGACTGACTGATATTAGTATCATCTACGAGTTTTGGGTCCTATCTAGCAGGTGCAGAGATGTTAGAAAACCTGACCAGATGTGGGCATTATACTCTAGTTTTGGGCGGATGAATGCCTGATATATTGTGGCCAGATTAGAGAGGGTGAAATATTTATTGCGTCGCATGAAGAAACCTAGACATTTCGCAACATTTTTGACCACATCGAACATGTGGTCATTCCAACGTAAGTTCTCACTGACACACATACTGAATGATGAACTTAACATTCACTTCCCCGTAGCTAAATTCTTGAAATGCCAAGAAGCCGCAGCTTCATTGCAGACCACTGGAAGACGATTAGCGGTGTTGAAGTCTATACATCATTTCAGAAGCCGATTTTTTTAAAACGAATTCATATCCCAAAACGGGGACCCTTTTCATGGAACTGCAAGAAGTGTTAGAACTAGAGCTTCTCATCATTTCACCGCCTGACCACTGTATCTGGACGCATTTGTTCCACCAAAAGCCAATAATCTTCTCCCAACATTCGGATTCCAGAGCAACTCCTGGATCGTCATTTTAATTCCGTTCCACTCGCGTTCGTGTCTGTACTAAAACTAAAAATCCGTACACTTTCCTGATTTTTTAGCAAATACACATGTAGGTAACAGTTTATCACATGCACAAACCTAAACAACTGTTCGAAATGGGAACAGATTTTACCAATTCCTGCTACTACCCCAGCAAATGACATTTATTTGACATTTCTCAGAAAAATGGCAAAGCAAGCATTCAGGAAAAAGTAAGTTCATACATTTTGATAACAAAATTTTACGAAATTTATGCTATTTTCCTTTTCAAGAACTCACAAAGAATGGCGCAAGGAGGTAAAGAAACTAAGAAGGAAAAAAAATCGTCAGAAGCTCGCCGAAGAACGCAACAAAAAAGCAGCAGAAGGTAAACAATTCTATCAAACTATTTTCCACTTTTTTCCAATTGTTTTTTTAATTTCAGAAGAAACCACCCGCCTTCGTGACCCAATCTATCAAAATTGGCTGAAGCAACAAGCAGAACTTGAAGCAGCACAACTTGATGAAGAAGAACGACGCCGGCAAGAACAAGAGGAACTTTGGATGCGACGAGAACTCCTCGCTCAGAGACAATTCTGTGAGCAACAAAAGAAACAAGAAGCCACAATCGCTGCCAAAGAAACTGAACGTCTTCGAATCCAAAAAGAATTCGAAAAACTCCAAGAACAAGCGAAAAAACGTCTGGATGAGCGTAGAAAACGTGAAGAGCAAGCCAAGAAGAACCATGAAGAAATGCTGCAAAGAATCGAAGAGTACATTGAATTTGGAGGGCCAACCCCAAATGAACTACTGTCCAACGTACAGTCCAACCCCAGTAAACCTCTCTGTCCATTCTTTTCAAAAACAAATGCTTGCCGCTATGGAAATCAGTGCTCCCGAAATCATATTCGCCCAAAGTTGAGTAAGATTTTGTTTTTCCCACACTTTTTCTCCCACATCAAGCTGGAGCAGAATCGGGAAACCGAATATGGATGTGATATTAACTTGGAGTGCAGTGAGAACGAACTGAATCAGGATTACGTTGAATTTTTTTACGATGTCATAGAGGAGCTGAAGAAGTTTGGCGAAATTGAAAACTTCCGGGCATGCATGAATTCCCAGTCGCACTTGAGGGGGAATGTACTGGTGGAGTATCGAGAGGAAAAGTGAGTAGTTAATTGGTATTAACTGTGTCAATGGTAGTACTGATTTGTAATTTTTTTAGGAACGCACTGAAGGCATACATGAGACTACAGGGTCGTTACTACGCAAGCAAGCAGATAAATGTTGAGTTTTCCCCGATTGTTGTATGGAAAAATGCTATTTGTGGTACGTGTTGCGGCTGATTGTATCCTTTTGATAATAGTCCTCTCACGGTAACTTGTAACACAGTGTCTGTGAGTATTTTCCTGCAAAAAGAAAAAAAAATATGCTGCAGGACAGGTGGTATGGCATTTGCTTTGAATTGCTCGTTCTATGATTTTCAGCTTTTCTCTCTCTTTCGCTGGGTTCGCTGGTGTATTAACTTCTGGTTCGTGAGGTAGTACATTGCAGCCAGTTTTTTAAATGCATAGAATTGGCTTTAAGCGCAAGGCCGTACATGCTAAGCAATGACTCAGCTTTGCTGGTCGTTTTCTCTCTCATGCTCGAATAAGTTGTATAAGATGTTCCCGGTAATGCATAGTGCACTGCCTCAGACATAGTCAACCTTACGTATTTTAACATCTTCAACGAGTACACAGCTACAGCTACTACTGGGCTTTCCGGTGTCAAAGATCGTTTAGTTCTTGAAACCGACATATGGTCTTGCTTTACGTCTATTACGAGGCCACTGCGACCTCAATCTGGTATTCGTATCTAAGATTCTTGGACTACATTTTGATCTTGATATGGAGGAGGCACTATCTTCTCCATTCGTTTCCTTCTTGCACAGGAATTAGTATGGGGTGAAACAGCTTTCTTTCGAAGAACCTGAATATCAGCAGCGCTTTTCCACTCGCCGCTGGGTACAACTGGAGCATCACAGTTTTCTACTATTCCGCCTTGGTCTTTCGAATGAAGACTTGGAGGAGCTGGCATTCCGGGTTTCAAGCTAACTGTCAGCATCGAAGCTTACCTTGATGGCATCCGGGGTGGACCTGAGTCCCAACCAATAAACCTCTTCAGTTACGCACTCCAAGATCTTTGAGGTTGCCTTCTCCATAGCGTCATTCTCCTAGGTAAGAATCAGAGCATCTTCGTGTCAGATCGTTAAAATTTTCATCCGCTCTTCATGTCCTTGTCATCTGATGTGCATTTTTCTGGTCAGGTTAATGTCCCTGTTAAAATCTCCTCCTCCAAAGCCAATCAACGAAAGAATGGATTGATTACCTTCCAACACTCACAACGTATGGAAAGAGTTCTGCCAAGAATTATTTTGTCAGAAAGACATTCGAAGCAGCGCTCTGATACACAGAATTATATTAAAACAGGATACAAATCGAATCAGACTAATCAAAACGCCGAATGGCAACTAAGTGGGAAGCGATCTACAAACGGGACAGGTCTTAGTCGAAAGCCATTTCCCAAATTCCGTCACCACGTCCATTGCTCAGTCCAGAGAGGACTGGAAGAGGTCAAAAGAAATGGACGTTCGGTGGATTTGACCCATTCAAAGCCCTTGGTGAAAATTGAATCTTCCCAGCACTTCTCCAAAAGGTATTACACAAATATCCCCGCTTCCGATAAGCATATTCAGAACCAGTTAAACCTGGGGTTACATACCAAAATGTTGGGAAGTAGAGCAACTGATCTACCCAAACCATATTCGTACAGACCTATGTAACACATTGGCTGAAAAGTCAGTGCCGTTTTATAGTAAAACACAAAATTTTTCCAAATTCAACTATATTCGAGGGCGATACACTGATTGAAACGATTTTTCAATCTTTCGATACCAGTTTTGTAGTACAATTTCGGTTTAGCCTCAAAATAGGCCTCTTTTTCGGCGATTCGGTCTTAAATCTCTTTCCGGTGAGCATTCTTTTGAGGTCTGCGAACAGGAAATAGTCGCTAGGGGCCAAATCTGGGGAATACGGTGGGTGGGGAAGCAATTCGTAGCCGAATTCTTTCGATGTTGCCATCGTTTTCATCGACTTGTGACACGGTGCATTGTCTTGATGAAACAGCACTTTCTTTTTCTTCAAATGCGGCCGTTTTTCTGCGATTTCGTCCTTCAAACGCTCCAACAACGCCATGTAATAGTCGCTGTTGATAGTCTGCCCCTTTTGGAGATAGTCGATGAAAATTATTCCATGTGCATCCCAAATTATTCCATGTGCAACCTTGCCAGCCGACTGTTGAGTTTTTGGTCGTTTGGCCACTCAGCTGACTGTCGACTTGACTCTGGTGTGAAGTGATGGAGCCAAGTTTCATCCATTGTCACATACCGACGCAAAAATTCGGTTTTATTGCGGTTGAACAGCTTTAAACACTCCTCTGAATCATCAACACGTTGTTGTTTTTGGTTGACTGTCAGCAAACGCGGCACCCACTTTAAACAGAGCTTTCGCATGTCCAAATATTCGTGTATGATATATCCAACACGCTCCTTTGATATCTTCAGAGCCTCAGCTATCTCGATCGGTCATTCGTAATCATTTTGTGGACTTTTTTGCTGTTTTCATCTGAAACAGCCTCTTTTAGACGTCCACTGCGTGCATCATCTTCTGTGCTTGTATGACCACTTTTAATTTTTTACAATCCACTTGCGAATGGTTCGTTCGGTTGGTGCAGAGTCCGGGTGCATTTTTTCCCATCAAAAAGCAATGATAAATCAACACACGAAATTGCTTTGAATCCATTTTTTTCACAATAACAAAAGTTGCTTCATTCACAACGCTATATCTCGAGAACTAATCGTCCGACAGCTGTCAAATTTATACACGCATCTTTTGAAGGTTGGTACTAACTGAAAATGGTATGGATTTAATGCAAGTGGTGCCCTCTCAGAAACGGCACAGACTTTTCAGCCAATGTGTTATGAGCATCACCTCGTTTTTCCTAAAAACTAAGAAAAAATACTTGATAGATATATCAGGGATAGTCCACTATATAGGAACCTGCTTCACAAAAACCAATGCCTATCAATCAGGAAAATTAACAACGCTCTTCAGGAACTCACCACAAAGACTGAGAAATTACGGTGGCTGCTTCCTTGACATCGAAGGAGCTTTCGACAACACCGAATACGCCCAAATATATACCTAGTCCTGCCATAAGTTCTGTTATAAATATAAAACGCTATAAAAAAAAGCCGCTAACCATATTGTATTCAAAATTGATTCATTTATTAGACCACGAAATTGATTATTAAAAAAATTGGATTCACTCGAAATGACCGCATTTTGCTTTAACACAAGCTTCCAAACGGTGTGGCCATTGGGCTATAGCGACACATACGGTTTCCATAGAGATCGTGGACGCTGCTCTGGTTAATATTGTTTTAAGGCTTTCCAAATTTCTGTGGAGGGTCTTGTAGATTATGTTCTCCAATTCTGATCACAAACCATAATACAGTGGATTCAGATCCCCGACGGCCAATCTTCTGCTGCTATAAGGCGTGGTTTTGTTGGAAGATCCATCTGTATCCATTGAAAAGGGTATTGGTCAAATCCTTCACAACACGCTTTAGCCCATCGTCTTGGTAAACCTTTGCACCAGTTTTTACGCCTTTTTCACAAAAATGGAGGGATGTGACACCACGGTGAGAGATCCCCCACCGAACCATTACGAAAGCGCGATGAAGGGTCCCTTGAACCCTTGGAACAACTTCTTTCGCTTCCTTGGATAAAGTGGTATAAATTTTGTCATTTTATTTGTTGAAAACTTCCACGGTAAACATTTTTTCACCCGTAAACAGAAAAATTTTTCATGGCGAATGTCCGCGTGCAACTGCAAGAGTCGCTTGTATCTTTCCAGCCTAATTTTTTTTAGTTGCGGAGTTAGAGGATGACCCGTGGACCGACGATAGGCTTTCATATGCAGATATTCCCGAATCAGCCTAGACTTGGATCTGGTACAATTCCCTGGACATGATCTTCTGCTTCCTAAGGGGATTTATCCGAATTCGTTCACGCACTGCCTTTACTACCGCATTTGTACGGACAACGCGCGGGCGATCATTTATTGGTCTGTGTTCTACTATAGATAATTCGGCGAAGCGAGAAATAGCCCGATAAGCGAATATTCTCGATATTCAGAGTGGTTTTAGCAATTCGAAAATTTGGCCAGCAGTCTTTCCGCACTTATGTAACGTTATTACCGCGAATCGATTCTCTTTAACATCCCACTCCATGTTAATAGTTTGCAAACTGAAACCAAACTGACTAGTATTCTTCACTGATCAGTGCATGTGTTTTGAAAAAAGAGCTAACGGTTCTAATTAAGCACATGCTTAATGGTAAATATATTAACGCTACATTAGGCAGTTACAGAATCATCGTCACGACTGCGAAAGGTTGCCCCCAAGGTGGTGTACCCTTCCCTCTGCTATGATTCAAGTATACGCTGAAGACTTGCGATTCTTATCAGAGGCAAATTCGAAGAAACTATCTCGGAACTCCTGCAGAGGGCACTCAACCTTGTTGCTAACTGGTTTAAGAAAATTGGCCTAAACATCAACCCCAAAAAGAGCAACATAGTTGCCTTCGTGAAGCCATAAACTTTTCAAGTGAAGTGAAATTGCTAGGGATTACCCTGGATCAAAAATCTACTTTGACAACCGCTCAATAAAGGGCTCGTGTCGATTGATCCAAAGAAATGTTGAAAAAGACGTTTATAAAATCGTGACAGGTGTAGAATTATGCATCTATGCATATGAGCCCGAAAGTAAACAGCAGTCGATTGTGTTGGTCTAGCAAAACGAGCCAAATCCAACAAAACTTGTTCGACCATGTTTCTTCGGAAAAACCGGACATGTCACCGGCACGGCCGTAGGCCAATTCGGAATGGTCACCACCAATCGTTTACCAGAAGTCTTTGGTAAAATAAGCAGAATCAACCACCGAACTTGGATCATTCTCCACCACGACAATGCGAGCTCTCAGAGGTCGGGTCAAACAAGTGACTTTTTGAGTACTCAAAACATCGAATTGATGGCCCTAGTTTGGCACACAATGACTTATTTTCATTCCCGCACATCAAAATCCCGTAACGTTTTTCGACGCCTGAAGAAGCGGTTGATGCGTTTAAAAAGTACTCGTATCTCCTTCGGAGTGGGAAAAGTGCTTCGAAAATTGCTTTAAACGCATGCAAAAATGTATTGATCTTCACGTAGAGTATTTTGAAACACAATAAAGTCATTTACAGTGATAAATATTTGTTCTTACTTGTTTTTCTCAAAACTTAAGTAGCAACCTACATACATAGAGTAACCAGATTCCTAACGGGTCACTGCAGAGTCAAAAAAAGACCTTATCACTATGGGAATAGCACTAGACAACAACTGTCGCATGTGCAACCAGGGCGAAGAGAATATCCTTTGCCGCTTGCCATACCTTGAGGCAGAATATATCACTGCCAGCTTACTTAAAGATTTAGCTCAGTTTATTAAAATCTAAGGCATTATGGGTGACCTCTTACTTGAGGAAATCACAATAGGCCTAACCTGGCTACAGTGATAAGGGTACATAGTCCTACCTTCCCCACATAATGTAATATAATCTAATGGGAGTAGGTGGACAGACTTTTGGACTTTTGGTGTCTCTAGTGTTGAGTTATCTTTCGGAACGTTTAATTTAAGTTGTCTTGGATCGTCTCAAGTCTGATGTTCGTAAAATAAATGCTGGTGTACCACAGGGCTCTGTTCTGTCTCTGACACTCTTTTCAATTTTCACCAATGATCTCTTGTCTGCTACTTCTAATGCAATATATTCCTTTGCTGACGCCAGTACTCTCTGCTTTTCATATTCGTTCCCGGTCTCCCATCGTTGCTTTTCGGCTGTAGAACGGGAACGGCAGCGTTTGCTGCTATATAAACAGCATTACTGTATGGGGAACCACCAGAGTGAAATTTAATGCATTTAAAACACAATGGTGTCTGCTGTCGTTAAAGCGACATTTAAACACCCAGCCATTATCCATGAATGGCACTTGCATCGTCAAAACCGAAAAACTTTCCATTCTCGGTATGTGTGTCAATGACAGCCTAACATGCGATGTCTTAAGAAAAAAATTTTGTGAAATATTTAGGCTTCCTCAGGCGATGTAAGAAGTATCGTTATGTTCACCATCAGTGCTCCATTGAAATTGCCAATAGCATTCCTCCCCTGCAAATCTTCAACCATAACACCCATTAGTATACCCTGAAGCCCACTTTCGGGCACACATTAATGTGATTCTTTCCCAAACCGTACATCTCGCTTATAGAATGCCCTGCCGAGCTCTTTATTTCCTAGTCATTATATCCTTCAAACATTTAAAACCAACGTTCATCGGTACCTCTCTTTTCTTCCTCCCTAAGTTTTCTTTGTCCGCACGGTGTGCAATCATTTTAAGGGTACTAATAAGACCTTGAGCCCGCGCTAATTATAAAAAAAAAACAAAAGTTGCGGGCTTCGCACAATTTTTTGTAGAAGGATGTTGAAGGTATGCTAAAACTAGTCGTGGCTCTGTACAGATCGTCTTCTTTGATGATATCACATTCGTCCGTGAAATTGAGAAGAGGTGGTGGGTATCGATCCTGACTTCTTGAGTATTCTTTAGGCTCTGCCGTAGTGTGAATCTTTGGTAAATTGTGGTCTAAAATTCCACTGATAGGGGGCAATCACATCGTTGCCATAAATTCTCAAGCACTCACAGAATGCGTCAGACAAGATCTTACACGCGAAGTGTAAGATTTATTCTCCGAATAAATAATGGAATAGTTGTGTGCTCCCTACCAAGTCATCTGCTACTGCCTCAAATATGTCGGCAGGTAGTCTGTCCGGTCTGCCAGCCTTGTTAAAATATTGCTTTCTGTACTTCATTTTGATCAGATAAAAAGAAATTTTGACCAACATTGAATGACTCGTTCTGCCTGACAGCGAAGTATCGGCCGCCTCCGCCGTTTAACAAATTGCAGGAGTGTTTTTTTTTTTTTCAATATCCCCAGCACTAAATGTGACTCCACTGTTAGATGTCCTTGCTCGTTTTAACGGTTTTCTGGTCGGGTCTTGTTGACTTGACACGTTCTATTCGCCTTTTTGTAAAATTCATGAATGCTGCTCCTGGAGTAGCACCTCTTAATCTCCTCAATCGCCCGCTCTTCATGTTTTTTATTATCCGCAGATAATTTTCCACTCTGTCCCTATGCACTTAGCCGCTGGCTTTTTTCTATGCAGCTCCGCTTCAGAGGCGAGTTCTTTTGCACACATGCATGCCTGAGCATTAATCCAGGGCCCGGGAAAATATTGACAGTTTTTTTTGCATTGATGCTATTCTGGCGGTTTATTGTGTCGCGTTCAACGTTGAATCTCCTCACAGTATTCGCATTTCCCCATTCTTGTGGTGTCGACATATCCGTCGATGCACCTTGGCTGCAACTGGACAGTAATGCGCCTCTTTATTGGCTGGTCAGAATGTACGAACATGTATAATAGTGCAGTGCGATAAATTAAATCGACGCTTTGAAGATCAGGAGACCGCCATGGTACTGTATCACTATTGAATAGTGGCAAGTGCTAGATATAGTGATATCTTACATTCCAAAGGCAAGTGGCTTATGTCCGTTGTGTCTTATATCTTGTTGTTTTTCTTTTTCTCCTTTTCTATGAGTTTATTGGGGTTTAGATAACCTCACAATTTTACGCCTTACTTAGGCCATTGCTCGTAGGTTTTGTTGGGACGTGCGCGCCTGTAAAACTAATGTCGAATTTGGTGATAGGTCTGACCCATGTAAAGGTAAGCAAATCGGGTGTAATAGTAGTCGCTAGAACATGATCCTTGTAAAGGATTACCTGAGTCATTAAAGATGAGAGTGGACGTAGACCCTTGTCTAAGTTTGAAATTGTCAACAATTGTCATCTCCTGAGGTCATATTTTATGTTGAAATTCATATGTAGGTCTATTTTGTCGCGCATAGAGTAGGGCATCTCAGAATAGGGATTCGTAGATGGTTACCTTCCTTCCTTCTCCCTTTAGTTTTGCATGATCTTATTATTTAAAAACTTTACGCAAGAATATTACAAATCAGAGTAAATCAAAGAATAATTGTTCGAAAAAAGAAAGATCTTGTTTCCTTAACCGTTATCAGGTTTATCCTATACACGAAAGTGTCCCAAGGGAAAAGACTGCAACTTCTTGCACATCTTTAGAAACCCTGGCAATGCGTACAATATATCTGTCTTCAAGCAGGACGAATCTACGAGAAAGACCAATAACAAGGAATCAAGAGAAAACTCTGTCATGAGGTATGTAAATCAATTTTTATTTTAAAAATTTATTTGTATGTAATTTCGTGTAGCTGGAACGATGGCGATAGCCAAAATCAAAAACGCAACTGGAGGTGGTCTGAAAGTCCTGAAGCTGATGCAAAGAAAATTTCAAATGGCAGCAGACGATCAGCAGGTGGTTACCCGCGGAAACACCAACCAGAAAAGAAGGAATCGTCTTGGTCTAATTCTGGGAGAAACTCAAGCGATACAAAGTCCAAACGTGGTGAAGTAGATCGTAGATTTAGGTCAAACGAAAGAAATTGTAAGCGTAGTTCGAGAGATTCTACCAAACATGGAGTGAAGGAAGGAAGTAAGAGTGAAGAAAAACGATTAAGTTTGAGAATATCCAGTAGTTCGATAAGCCCTCCAAGATCACACGGCCGACTAAGGGAAATATTCAAAGACAGGAGAGAGAGCAGAAGTCCTTCTGGAGGAAAAAGGCGAAGCCAAAGTAAATCAGAAAGCCCTTCAAGATCTATAAAGAGGCATAAGAAGGAATTCCGTGAACAAACTCGAAGTATGTCAAGAGGCTCTTCGGATTCAAAAGCTTCTAGTTCGAAAAATCAACTAAAAGGTAGGGCCAAAGAAAGGAGACAATCCCCAGGTCTTTCGGGAAAACAGAAACAGTTACAGAGAAGAAGAAGCAGAAGCAGATCAATAACCCCTTCAAGTTCAAGCCAGACGAAAAAACCTGAACAAAGTAAATCGGACAGTTCTTCGACCTCAAGAAAGCGCCAAAAAGACCATACGGAAGAGAAAAGACGAAGCAGATCAAGAAGCCCATCAAACTTAAAAAAACGAAGAAAAAAGAAAGCAAAAAAGAAGATAAAAAGTAGATCGAGAAGCGCAATAAGAACAAAAAAAGGAGATCGTCCAAGAAGCACCTCTAATTCAAGAACAAAACAAAAAGAAGACATAAAGACGGTTCATAACCATTCATAACTACATATTTGTGTTCTTTTGTGTTTTTGGACGCAGGTGTAACTCGACCATGGCCTATTATTCCAGGCCTTAAATGTATAAACTAAAATCAGATTTTGTAAATAAAAAGTAAAACTTGTCTTTCTTTCTTTTTATTAGAGACTATGAAGAGCTTTAGGGGGTTTGCACATAACAAAAATTAGGTACCAATATGTGGTAGGTTAGGCTATTGACGCACTCCTAAGCTATCCTTAAAACTCAATGTTTTCTCATTACATGTCCATGTTTTTCAAAAAAAACAAACTTGGATTTCTTAACGAAAAGTCTGCAACTCTAAACTTACCGGAATCGTATCACAGAAGGGGAATCGCCTTCGATTTTATCAAAGCCTTTCATAATTTCATAAAATTACTTATCTTAAACTAAAGTCTTGTTAAGAAGGCCGCAATTGACTAGCAAGCCCCTCTCTCGAACAACAAGGGTGACACCATATAAGGCCTTAACAATCCCAGTCCTGTTCTATGGCGTAGAGGCATGGATTCTATCAAAAATGGATGATGTTGCGGTGAGTGGAGGAGATACAACGTGGAACTGTACAGGATATACAGGGAAATCGACTTAGCCAAAAGAGTGAAGGTACAGCGATTGAGATCTCCGTGTCATATAGAGAGGATGGACAGTAAGCGCAGTAGAGGAACACCGCTACTTAGCTGGCTCTCTCAAGTGAAAGCGGACTTCAGCCAACTTAACATGGGAAACTGGAGGCAGCTAGCTAATGATCAAGCTGACTGGAGACCCAAGTCTACCTCGGAATGTAGCACCACGTTAAGTAAGTAAGTAAATAAACTTAGATTAAAAACCGGAGAATTAGTGCAGGCAACTAATTTGAACAAATATTTAAAACTAACATCTTTTGTTAGAAAAACTGCAGATGGCCCTGATAAAAGAAACACGAAAACTTCTGAACAGGTATCTTAAGGCTAATAGACTGGTCAAGCCTCTCAAAAGGCATAACACAGGCAGACTGGAAACATTTAGAAAATCTGATGAAATCTACACTGATTACCAGTGCTTGACACTCACTTCCAAGGTAATCGGACCAGAACTGGCTTGCAATCAGCTCCTGTTATTGTAGCTGCAACTGAGCTGAGTAGTACAACCTGTCAACACAATCGCTGTTGTGGCCTTTGATCATTTCAACTCGTCTGGCACCGATCGCATACATCAGGTTGTGCTACAAAAAACAAATATAGACAAATTGCTGCCAAACCAGAATCTTCATTGCTTACCTACCACTGGTATATCTATAAAACCGCTAGCGAACAATAAAAGTATCTATGTATATCGAAAATCGTGAAAGATGACTACACAATCGCCAGCCTTCTAATCAATCAATCACTTCCTTCATATTGAAGAATAGAATCCTGTAAGGAGGAGGGGGTGCTGTCTCGACTGCGATTATGATGCTTGCTGGCTGCTGCTTAACTACTCTGCTGCTTAACTACTCCGCTGCTTAACTACTCTGCTGCTAATGGTCCCAGTGGTTATATAAATATGCTCAGGCATATTTAGGTGATGGAGCTGCCCGTCGGGCGATGCCTAGCCACTGTCTGTTCTATAACGCAGGCAGCCCAAAACATAATTGACGTTGGTGCATTAAAAGTCGGATTTCAGCGAAACTTCTCAAAACTGAGGCGGTTCTCTTGATGATAAGGAGAGTTGATTGTCCTGCGTCATCTGAGGTATCCCTTATCCCAACGAAGCTAAATACACTGAGCGAAATTTAATTAAAGGCAGATGCACTTTTGTCCAGAAAATGTGTTCGTGGTGTAAACGAACATTTATGTCCATTTTTTTCTTTTGTTTTGTGTTTGTGTCCCTTCTTCAACGTATGTTTTGAAAGTACCGTTAAGGGCCCGGCGCATAGAATCCGTTGCATCCGTTACGATGCCGGTTAGGTTGACGTTGACATATTTGACGGAATTGACAGTCCCATAGAATCCGTAGCATACGTTGGCACAATAACAAACGAAACGAAACAAAATAATTGAAATGTCAATTAATCCCAATGTTTTCTTTTCAAGCTATGACAATTTCTCTTCATTCTCTCAATGTATCCACCAATGAAAGTGCTTACTCTCAATTTGTTAATACGTGAACCTCAATATGTGAATGTATGGTTCTCAATGTGTGAATGTGTGAACTGCCAACGGATTGAAAAGTAGAAAGTAAAACTACTTTATCCGTCCGTTCCGTCATATCCTTTGTTTATGGGCCTGCTTCCATAACAAAGTGTATATTCTATCCAGCTGTCAGTCGATAACGTCGATGCAACGGACGCAGCGGATTCTATGGGCCTTGGCCTTTTCTCCCGTTCTGAGAACTTCAACATCTGTTGTTTTGTCACTAATGATCGTGCGAAATTCAATTAAAAGCAGTCGTGTTTATGTTGAAAAGCTGTAAGCTGGAAACGAAATCAGGATTTTTTTTTGGGGATTACAATTGAAAATATTTTCCTTACATTTACAACTTTTGGATTCCGATGATTGTTGGCCGCAAGTTAGAATGGGAAAAGGAAAAACGCTCTCGGATGAGGGAATCGCCAAAATCCATGCGTATAAGGATACCGGTATGTCCAATCGCTAAATTTCCATTAAATTAAATCAATCGGATCGACAACGCGAACCGGAGAAATAAAAACAATCAAAAAATTTCACCAAGGCAGAAATCTAGCTGGCAGTAATCGACTGATTTCGAAAAAAATGAAGTCAAAACCAGCTCTTACAGAAGCACATAAAGTTGCCCGACTACAATTTGCCAAAGAAGACATGACATGGTCTAAATAGTGGAAAAGCGTGATCTTTTCAGGCGAAAAAAAGTTTCACCTTGATGGACCAGACGCTATTAATTATTATTGGCATGATATAACAAGTCCTGAGAGCTTCTCCACTAAGCGAGACTTTGGAGGTGAATCTTTGATGGTCTGGGCTGGTTTTAGCTATAATTGCAGAACTCCAATATGCAACATTTCTGGTCGAATGAAATCAGAAAATTATATTACTCTGTTGGAAAATGTTTTGATATACTTTTTGGGTTCAAATACAATTTTCCAGCAAGATAATGCTGCCATTCATGTATCGCGGACCAATCGTGAGTGGTTTTCAGACAAAAAAATTCAACTTTTAGAGTGGCGAGCACGTTTACCCGACTTAAGCCCGATCGAAAACATGTGGGGAAATATGTCTCGCCGTGTTTGTGCTGGCGGGCGCAAATTTGCTTCGCTCGAGGATTTACGCAAGGCCGTTACAACGGAATGGGCACTAATTCCAAAACCGTTGTTAATTCGATGCCAAGTCGGATTTTCGAACTTATAACCAAGTCTGGCGGTTGGACTCACTATTAATTTAGACGTTTACGTTATTTGTTATACTGAAATTTCTTCTGTTTTTACTTTGCCTTGACTGTCTTTAATCGAATTTCACTGAGTGCATTTGAGATAACAAATTTCATTTGATTATGCATGTCTAGTTGAAAACCTTTAAAGCACTGTCGGCTTTCTGGAAGTGTAAACGCTTTCGGCAAGGAATGGGTCCTATCACGAATGAGGGTTCCTTGGATCTAGATGTTTGGTGAAACAATCTTTCAAGTTAATACGTCACGGTGTAAGGCAGGCTGCATTAGCACAGCCGAATGTGTTCTAGATGATCAAATGAATTCCTTTCTCCGGGATATTCATATCATAGCCTGCACTCTCCAAGAAATTTTCCGTCTTATATGAAGCAGTATTTGGTACAACATCTACCTATGCTTGGATGAGCTTGCGCAGTGATCGTCTTTGACTCCATCTGTTCCAATGGCACCTGAAAAAATGAAAATATGAAATCGACTGCGTTAGATTGATGTCTTCTACGATCAGGACCAGGAATAGAATGTAATTCGGTCTTCACGGATGATTCCAAAAGCAGAGGAATGTTGGTGCCTTTTTGGAAGACGAGTGAAATCTCCTCGTAAGGAAAACATGCACCTGTCTCTCAGGCCGAGATAAAAGCAATACTGCTGAAATGAACTACAAAGTGAAGTGTCTACGTCTGTAGTGATAGCCAAATTGAGCTTAAGGCCTTGCTGAAAACTTTCACAAATTTCAATTTAGCTCGAGAATGCATAGCTTCTCTGAACCCAATCGGAAGGCTAAATTCACTCAGCCTTGTTTGGATCATAAGTCATAATGGCATCACGGGAAATGAGATCGCAATGAAGTTGCTAAGCAAGGACAATTTCTCAAACTCGAAGTTCCGTAGGAACTGTCTGCGTCCTCGTTTTCCTCGTTTAGAGCTTGCATTGACAGAGGATCACCTTATGAGCATTACTCCAATTGCATGACTCTCTAAGTTGCAGGCAGACTACACGAAGTCCTTCCTGACGTCTCTAAAAAGTCAGGAATTTCGGCTTTTCTCTCGGCATGGAAGGCTGCTACGCTTGCTTTCAGGGTTATGAACACGTTCTAAGTGTATGTCCGGTTTGCGCCGGCAGGTCTGCTTATATTAGGCACTGATGTGGTGGCTGCTGGTAATGATGTACTTTATCGCTGAGTTAATAACACATCCTCTACAAAAGACTGAGCAATTCCAGTTAAATGAACCTACAAGGAGTACGATCGACTCGTTCTTTGTCTAATTTCTCTGTTCCGAAATACAATAAAACTCCAAATTTATTTTTTATTTATTTTTTTATATTTTTTTTTAAGACTTTTTATTTTGTTTTCTTCTCCTATGAAACTTGTTATTAAAGAAACTTCTTCAGTAAAAAAAAAAAAGGAAAATAAATACGAGTATTCATTACAGAAGAATAAAATAGATGACCGGGCAGAAAATGTACATACACCCCTCCTCTCTGCCAAATTTAAGAAAAGAAAAAATAGAAAAATACATTTCTATGCACTGCAACTGCCGAGAATTTCGAAAGACAAAATTCGAAATTTCAGCTTCAAAGTAGCGCGAAACTGGAGGAGTATCGGAAATAAAATAGAAATAGACCGTTCTATCGGTTATTTAAAAGAAAAAGGTGTGTGTACTACAAAAATAGTACAACACAAATAGAGTTTTCGTTTTTCTCAGTTTGTTAAAAAAAAAAAAGAATAAAAAATAAAAAAATAGTCATTTTGGTCATTGAGCTTACAACAAACAATACAATACAAACGAGGAGGGAGGAAGGTAAAAAAAAAAAAAATGCGAAATAATATTAATAAAATCTAAGACTAAGAACACACACGCTATCCAAAAATTACTGTGCCCATCTTATAGACGAATTCCTGGATTTGTGGCAGCAACATAACGCAACAATTCTTCGTTATCCTCACAGATCACTGGCTTCTCATGATAGCAAGCAACATCATGCCATGCAATGCCGTCATTGTATACATTGTTCAACACCGACAAGCATTGTTCCTTAGTTTGATTGATCTCGTATTCAGCATTGTCTGGTTGTGGGCGCTTCTTGTGTCCAGTTTGGGACCATGGATTGTATCCCCAGCCTTGTGGAATTCTGTTGGTAGCTTGAATCTTCTCGCGAGTTGCAGACCAGAACCAACCGTAAACGTTCTTTGGTTCCAAATCGGGACGGTTTTCGCAGCCGGCAAAATCGCAAATGCGTCCAGCAGTCCAAATGTAGGGTACATCGTTTTGTTGGATAACACGGAAGATTAGATTGTTTTTCTCTTGGGTTTCCAGAGCAACCAAGTCCATGCAGTATTCACGGCAGAGATTACGTCCATCTAACCAATCGACTTTCTTGTTGGCCAAATGTGGGACATGCGAGGATAGGAACATGTTCTTTCCACGGTACGAGAATTCTTTTGGTCCTGCAAAAACAAATAAAAAATGGAGTGAGTTAAGTAATATACACATGTTGTAGGGGATATCGGGTATTTTAGTTGGAAAAGGGCAACGAGTAATTGAGGTCAACAGTATCTGTACATCAATAAGAGTTCATTAAGAGCTTAGAGGTGTTGCACCTTTCTTGCGCAACGTAATCGTAGTTCAATAAGTTCATTGGCCCACTTTTTTTCTTTTTAAGTACTCTTAGCCCCAATGGCTTGTGGATTGTTTTGAAACCTCGAATCTTTTTTGTATTGCATTCCAAATGCACTCGTATTCATGTCGTTACCATGACCGAAACGAAAGAGGTTCGTTTAAGTCAACAAGACAACAGTTACCATACAGCTTTCGCTTTCTTTTAAAATTAATTTTGGAACACCGGCAACTGGTTAAAAGATACGATTACTGTTACCTAAGGATTCAGAACCTCCTTGGCAACAGGTTTGCCACCACAAACTCGTAAGAGACCCGAAAAGCTTGATTTATCAATTTATCATCAACCTGTATGAGGATTTTGGGGATTTTTTGGAATTTTTTTCCTGGGTGCGGTTTGAAAAAACAAAAAAACCGTGTTTAAACAGTGTAAACACACACGATCAGATATTGGTATCAATCAGTAAAAAGATGTCGGTTTGTTGCTTAACCAAAACCAGACATATGTACTCGTACCCGTACCTAACAAATCCGCATCGAAGGTCAGCACAGAAAATTCAATTAAAACATTTGCACCGGGCAAACGAGCAAAACACGGACAAACAACCACCTCACCGGTACTTAAAATGCATCTTCATCATCAACTTATCAGTTGGTGGGTGGGAGGGGCGGTGCATGAAGGGGTCTTATGACCAACAGCATGTAGGTATGAGTACAACAAAACTTGTTTCATTGAACTGCTCATTCAAAGCTTGTTTTTATGCCATCCAACGAGACGGAGATTATGTAATTTTCTCGCGCAAAGTTATACAAAAAAAAATAAAAAATAAAAAATCCCAACCTCAACTTGGACGTGGAAACATGTTAAGAAAAAAGATACACCATCTCTAGAGTCATCCTGGTGTAGTGCTGCTGATGATGATGATGATGATGATGATGATGATGATGATGACTCCTTATCGTACGGCGGTCGTCGGCACCGACCATGTCGTGTCTAACCTGGCCTTTATGTCGATTCTCGTACCACACCAAACAATAGGAGGGAAAATTTTTCATTTATTTTTAGCGTTTTTTCCAGTTTCTGTTTGTTACAATGTTTCTATTGTCCGGAATAAGCCCGTTGTTAGATGAATAGGGATTTGTGAAAAGCGAAAAATAACATTGTGTTGCAATGTGTTTTTGTCTGAATTTTTTTTGATCATAAATCAGTGGATCAAAATTTGGGGAAAAACCACAAAAGGTAAACATAGTTGGGACTGGGAATTGGTACAAAAGTATCAAATTTAACTGTCTAAGAGTAATTAGTTGTCACAAAAAATAGATGTGCACTCGTGTATTAGAAAGGGCATGCAGTCACCCCTCTATTCCGCTTAAAATTTTACGAATATTTTAGGTTGCTTTATCTCACTTGGAGAAAGGTTCAAATATTCATATTTTAGACAGAAATCTAGAATGAATATAATACACACTGGAATATTGGAACGGTCTCTACGCCGACAACATAACCAGTCTCGGTTTTATACTTCATCCTTGGTTATTGAACCCGACTAATCATAAAGAATTCTCAGATGAATCAACTACTCGTATAATGTCCTGACTGCTCGAGTTTTGTAGATTTCGTTGAACCAGAAATTTTATTTGGATTTTACAGCCGATGATTCCACCAGCCCATAAAGCACACCAAACAGTGTGTTTTAATGGTTCTAAAAGCGTCTCGACAAAGGCTTCTGGGTTTTCTCCAAGATTGCCAAGATTGCCAAATTCGGCAATTTTGCTTGTTTACATATCCATTTAACCAAAACTGGGCCTCATCGGAGAACAAAATTTTACGTTGAAAATGAGGATCAAGCTAAATCGTGTTTTTTTCGGCCCATTCACCGAACCTACGACGCGTATTATGGTCGTTTCAACTCCTGCATAAGCCGGAATTTATAAGCTTTTAAGACAAGACCTTTCCGTAAAATCTTCAACAAAGTGGATGTGCATAGCTCCAATTGCTGTGGACAATGGCGAATCGACTCATACACGGATTCTCCTCAACACAGCGCGCCACAACGGCAGTAACTTTTTCTGTTCGCACTGTTTGTCGTCTTTGGGGATGCGATCCACTAGAGTGAATGTAGTGCGAAAACGATTCATCGTGTTCCGAAAAACTTGCTTAGATAGACGATTATGTCGACCGTAAAATGGACATTGCGCATGATAAGCTTGGCGAGCCGAACCATGGTTTTCAAAATAAGTTTGCAGAATTTGCACGCGTTATTCTGGCGTAAAATGGCAAAATCTACTAACCACAAATCAACTTTCAGCTGTTAAATTGCCAATCTATAGAAACAGTGTTGCCAGTTTAAAAACCGAACCTCTTAAAAAATCACCCTTCATATGTATAATCCACCCAAGGAATTAGATTATTCACTGGAATGTGACAGGTAACGCCGACGAGTGCATCTTGGAGTCTGATACACTTTATAAGAACCTGAATAGGCTATTGTGCTTTTCAGAACGATTCAATTGAATCCCGGTACCTACGAGTATTCTCTTCCTTGCGGTATAGACAACAAAAAATCATGCCATAGCGTTCTGGGCTGCCAAGGAGCCAATTGGGATACTAGTTTGAATTATGCGGGTACGTCAGTACTACGACAAGCTCTAAAGAAATTTTGTTTAAGCCACATTAAACTATGGGTGCTGTTGCAATGAAACAATGAACACATGATGATGAAATATGATTGTCGTGTTAGTATAAAACAAAAGAGTTGAGTAGCGAACTTTTTTACGGAAAAATTTCAAATAAACTGATGCTGACGTGTCGAACTATTCAAGATTTAGGTATAAGAGATAAGGAATTGCTGGTATCTCTTGCCACTAACAGTGGCAAACCTGCGCCTTCTTCCCTTTACGCCTTTTCGTATGTTTTTTTTCAATATTCTAGAGAACGTAATTCAGTGGATCTGATCTCTGATCTACAGCCTTTAGAGGTCGTAAGAAACATTGCCGATCTCTCACTGGTATCGTATCAAATTATTAGAAATGATGCCCAACCGAAACCCGTGGTTTAATGACAAAAGTCCCCAAGCTACCAAAGAAAAAGATGAACACCGATCTCTCCAAAATAAAGAAAGGGCATTAGAGGCACACGATCGACAATACAAAGAAATGCTAAACTCGTAGCAGGAATAATATTCAAAAAATTCCCCAGAAAGTATAAATAAAACTTGACATTGATGCCGATTGAATCAAGGAAACGTACAGCCGATTGGGAGCATTTGGAAGGAGAACTTCTACAGGCAGCTTAGTGATGAGACGAACAACTTTAGCTGTTGAAAAGGTTCATTAATAGCAGCAAGTAAGAACTTGATATGAAGCTTGCATTTGTGAAATTGTGTCCAAGACAGCAAGCTCACTAAATGAAATCTATCAAATTGCCGAATCCACAAAACAAAGAAACTGTTTAAACTGTCCCAACTAAGAAGATCCCATTCTCTTAAATATGTAAGCGTTTTGAGGCTTCTGTCAGTGAACTGATCGGCTTCTGTCAGAGCAGTTTAAAGCCAGAAAAATTACCCAACGACAGAATTTTCACTCTGCCACAAAATTTTATAAAAAGCCACAGAGTTCCAAAATGATTCCGGCCACCTTTCCATTGCTGTTACCTATGTTACTAATAATATAATAACAATAAAATTAAGAGGAAAAAAGCGTCAAGCTCATATAGCGAGTTAAGATCCATTATTTTTGCATCCATCGCTAATATATCCATATATATACACTCTTATATTAAAGTTGTAACTAAGTAGTGCCTAAAAATTTGGAAAGTAACATAAGTTTCAGATTTAAGCCATCAGCGAATCCTATCTGAGTGATCTAGGGATATGTAGACATTAGAACTCCAATTGTAGTAGCACTGATTAAAAATGCACAATTAATAAATTATATCTCGTTTTACAAGAATTACCGAAACTTGACTTTCTCATCCGTATTGTTGCAGTATAAACTTATTTTTAAACAATATTCTGACTCATGTATGAGATGTTGAAAAATAAAAGTAAAAGGTTACGAATACTCGTTTGACTAATTAATTTGCTTTATATCGGCGATCCATACTGTCACCTAAATTAAGAAGCAACAAATAAATAATTCAGTGCTTTCGATACTTTTACTATTCGTCTATCTGGGTTGAAGCTTAAATTTCATTTTTATCAGTAGCTGCCAAAAATACATAGTATCGCGCATAAAATTGACCCAAATTTGAATTTTTTAACTGTTGTTACTACTCAAAGATGGATTGAATTTAATTATATACGTGTATATATTTTTTTTTACTAAAATTTGCTTTATCCCATTAATTGAAAGTCAATTCAAATGAATTTTTACGTCACATTCTGAAATTGTATCTCATTACAATCTCATTCGAAACCTTTAACCTTTCCGTCTTTCTTCAACTCGTTTTTTTTTTTTTTTTTCTATTTTCAAACAAATTCGTTTGTGTGCATTTGTGTGAATTGGTTGGTGATTCCGTGAGCAATTAAACCAGAGAAACAAACGAAAAAAAAAATAAATAAATAACTACTTAAACAAATGTTAAAAGGGAATCCATTGCTGGTACGAATATTTCAGTATAAGTTGCAAAATTCATTCACGTTTTATTTTTTCTATTTTTATGTGTTCGACAGGGTGAAGTTTTTTTTATATAAAAAATTTGAATTACAATGCATCTGCTGAGAATCGGTTTTTTTAATTTATTTAATTTGATGAGAGCAACATAGAAAGTGCAAAATATAATTGTGGATTTATTTATATTTATTCGCATGACTTTAAGTAATATACGGAGCTGTTTTGGTGATATGGATGAACTTGTTTAATTCAAAATTGAATTAAATGCAAATTTTGTGGATTTAATAAAAGGATATTGCATAAGAGTGCTATAAGGAATTAAATTAAATTTATCATTTATTTATTCGATCATCGAGGCGAGTGATTTCATTACGTATTACATTCGTAAAAATTACTCATATTTCGATGTAACGAACCCTTTTGATAGCAAATTAAATGCCAGATGGAGTTTAGTAGAAGGTGGGCGGAACTGAATGGAGAATATCGTTGGAAGTGTCTAGAAAAACTTATAATCTAAATGCCCTCTGCACATATAGTACAAAGGATGTAAATTAGAGAGGCTTATTACCCAGCAAGGCGAGGAATCTTTAGCTTCACAGCCGATAAGTCATGCCATATCGCTCTTCATCTTTGAAAAAATATTGAATTCTTTGTTTTCCATCTTTTCAATTTTCCTAAACCTACTATGTAGCCCACAACCTTCCATTGATGAATAACATCGAAGTCAGTTAAATTGTGGACCTCAATATAGAACACTTAGATAGATGACTAACCTGTTGTCGAAAACTCTGCCCTATCTAGACCAATCATTATGGCAGGTGTTGCTATGTTCGACATTAAATTCCAGGACATCTTGTCATCACTGACTTTAAGATGCACTGCCTATTCAGTTTGAGTGGTAAATTATTCTTCTCTGATCGAAGACTGGCCATAAAAGTTGAATAAATTTTTACTGCAACCCAAATTGGACAATTTGGTCTTGTCTTTGATTATAGTCTGGACTTGGGTAGGTAGGGTAAGTAAGACTGGCTGTTGGAAACACCAACCCACTTAGGGCTATTGGCCCATTATGATGCCACGTGGATCTATGATCCTCTTACTAATGTAACCAGTTTGAGCTTACGATGAAGAGTAGGAGACTGTTTACGTCCAAATTTTTTAGACCGTTGAGGTTATTGTTGAAGAAAGCTCCAAAGTGAAGTTTTCTTCTCTGGAAGAGAGTTGAATATGTACAGAGAAGGTGGAGGAGTGTCTCCTCTTCCTCCTCGTCCATGCAGCTTCTACAGAAATCGTTTGTAAATGCGCCAAGCCATCTTGCGTGCTTGCCTATGAGGCAGTGTCCAGCTGGGATGGCACTGTGTGGACTATATGGATGGTAAAATAACCAACAAACGTAACAGGGAAATAGCGTATACTGTCGGGCTTTGTATCTCGTTAAGAGATACATGGAAACCTTTCACCGACTTATATAAGCCTTAGACTGTGGGATATTTAGGATTTGATTGCGGCTTCACGAATTATAGTTGTCCATTGCAAGGTTGCGACCCAAACAATAAGCAATATTTCGCCCTCTAAGCCATTGTCTAGGTCTTCAGGGAGGATTCAGGCACGCATCTAATATGCACGTCTTCGTTGCATTTTTTTTATTGACAAAACTTGACTCTAAACGTGGCGGAAATGGCTAAGGAAGATGCTGGCTTGACCTGTCTTTTACTCCCTTCATAGATGGATTTTCTCCAGCATAATTGCTACTTCAAAAGCCAGGTTTTTGTCAAATGCATCGATGAGCCTGAGAGAGGGAGACAGATGTGCGAAGACACCCAAGCTGCTCTAATTGCAAACGAAGTTGGATGAGAGAAATGGAAATATCATTCCACCTTGTGGCCTCCTTGACATGCACATTACTTAACAGAGCCTCTGCCAAAATTCTTATGTTCCTCAGTTGGTAGCGTTTGATTCGGCATGTAGGCTCATGAAAATAGTTGAAAGGGTATCCAAGTAGAAGTGGTCTATCTACCGAATCTTTGATGTAGTGATCTAAAATTCTCTCTAAATTCATTTGGGTATCAGTATTAAATTTGTGTATGAACAAACATTGACTTCTATGCAAATGGGTTAGAACTAATCCAAATTGTTGTCACTTTTGAAACCAGTTTTAAGAGGTTCAAGAAGGCATTACAAGTTTTTCTATTTTAAATTCTCAAAGACTATCCTACGATATGTACTCGTATATTGGGAACTAAAGGATTCTGTGAACTGAATTATTAATGCAATGTACACTGAAGAGGGCGAATGACTCTAGAAAATCTGAACAATTTAAAAGATTCGGTACACTTCTCTGTATCTGACACGCCGTAACAGAGCGAGACTTTCTGCATGTCCTTACAGCGGTCCTGAAATACATGGGACACGGATCGGTCTGTCGCAATCGGCATTAGCTATGCAAGACTTTGAAAAATCATTAACAGACCAGTCTCTTTGATCAATTTTTATGGCTTTGCAGTCAATTCTTCAGTGGCTATGTGGCTCTCATTCCGTGGCTCTGTAACAATCTACCTTTGTACCTCTGTTGCTCTATGTGCATTTGTGGGTCTGTATTTCTATGGATCTGTGGCACTATAACTCTGTGGCATTATAACTCAATGGCTCCGAGGCTCTGTAGCTTTGTGAATCTGTGCGAATATAATAAAGTTCGCCGTATAAAACAAAAGAGTTGAGTAGCGAACTTGATTATTTGTCGCCTGTTTTCGGCAAAATTGCGAATCTCAGACACGTTTGACCTTAAAAGTCAAAGTCAAAGTCAAGAAAATTTAAGAAAGCTTATGAAGTAGTCCGATTTTTCCGAAATTTATAATTCTGTTTCAAACAAAATTGGAAGCACAATAAGGCCATTAAATCGTATTCCTCAAACAGAATGACTAGTCTCTAAAGGAGGAGCAAACGATTCAAAATATGGAGAAACCCAAGGAAGGGTTTTACAAGTTGCATTTTCGTGGATTAAAATAAAATTCTCTTTCGAAAAAATTCCCTCATGCACATATACTCGTATGTATGTCAAAAATGGCAACAGAAAGCGAAAGCATTTTACTTTCAAATAGCTTACCATGCTCATAGTTCAAAACCGAAAAAAACCACATCATTTGCCAATGAAATAGCAACACGTACGGATACGAGTATCTAAAAAAAAAATTCATCTAATCACCACATGTTGACTTCATCAAGTGCTAGTACATAAAATACGAGTACATAACGAAATCGAATAAAACCAGGTCAGTCTGTGTTATGGTCAAGCACGTTACTTGAATACCAAAATTCGACCAAAAGATGAATAAAACCAACATAGACCGACAACAATTCGATGGATTTTAGTACCCGTAGGTGCTTAATACTAGTGACAATGGACTACAGTTGAGGAGGTTTTCATAAAGGTTTCCAAAGGTGAGGGATGAGGGCGAACAACTGAGACCATCTAAGTGATTTTGAAAGTCTCAGGGCGACTTAATTTCCATGAAACTTTGTATCCATGTGACTTTGTATCCATTCCAACTGCTAATATAATTATATTTAGTGAAAATTTATTTCTATTTTTCTTCTTTTCAAATTTTAATTTAAAAATAAAATACTTGTAATTATGCACACAAATTATAAATACGTCCGGACTACAGATTAGACCGGCTCGGCAGGGTATTATGTCAAGGTTCCTGGAAATCTGGATTTGCCATTCTTTTTCTTCAAATCGAATTCGATATGGATACACACACTTCATTTAGATACGACAAGATTTAATTCCAAACTTGAAAACCAATTCTATTTTATTGATATGTAAATTGTGAATTAAACAAAAAAAAAATCCGACGCTCTAAAGAAGAAGACAAAGAGTGGGATAGGAATGTGCAAATTAGTGACATTAAGCTAAAAGTAGCCTTACTGACGGAACTAGATCTAGAACCAGAAACTGAAAGTAGTTTCACAGATTGTCATCTTGCAGTAACTCAATAATTAAACATCGCCTCACAGTTGAATTGAATTGCGGATACTCTTGCGAATACGTGTGCAAATTCGATGAAGAAAGCCACTTATTGTCAAGTACTTGTATATTATTTTTTGATCACGTTTAGAGGTGGAAATTTGCACCGGTTAATTGAGTTGGATGTCTTATGGGGGGGGGGGAGTTTGTAAATTACCAATGCATGAATATTGCCAACGACAATGGTGAGATGATGGTAAATCGTTGCTGACTGTTTATTAATTAAATTCATAGTCATGAGCTGAGAGGACTATAATTAACACTGAACTGTGTTCTGTGACACATTGTGGTGACGTAAATGCATGTTGTAATGCTTCTAATGAACAATTTTAGATGTGACTCTCAGTACGGATGGAGATGATGTGGGAATTCTTTGAAGGTGGCACTGTTCCACCCACAATCTGATGATGGTGTTGGTTTTTTGTTGACGGAAAATGTAGATACGAGTAGATGAACACAGATAGGAGGGATGGAAGAAAATTGTTATTTTTAGTAACACAAAAGATATGGTATACCAATGAGTAATAGAAAAATATTAGTTGGCCGGGAGAGAGGGAAACAAGTACTTCGAATTGTAAAAGCTACATCCTCTTCAATATCTCGGATTTAAAAATATACAATTTGAAAAAAGAAACTAGTAATCAACATTTGAATTTCCGCATTTTCATTTTGGAAAATATAAAATACTCGTTCCACAAAATCCATCCTCTGATTAAATAATACCATACAGTGGCACGTGTTTGGCACAGAATAAGTTTGTATCTCAGTAATTTAATTTACGAGTATGTCTCGTCTATCAAATGTCACAATAAATTTCGCAAATAGAATTTAACAACCAATTCAGTGTCATTTGCTGAATTTGCAATGAGATCATTTTTATGCCAATTTTAGATATTCGTTCAATTGGCTTGTCCATGACACATTTTAAGCAATAACTGGAATCAGGATTTAGGATTCGTTCCAGATCGTTCCAATCTATATTGAGACGACCAGAAGGACCGAGCTTCAGGTTCAAAGATCGCGTTAATACGAATTTTCAAAGCCTAATGGATTTGTGACTTTGAACTCTTAACTTCTCTTGATATTTTCTAACAATTTTTGTACAGCAGCGGACACCTCTATAATATTAAAAAAAAAATATATATACTTACGTTTGGAGCATTTGCCTGGATCAGGCAGAGATAAGAAACGTCCTGGCTTTGTGGCAGTTGTCGTTCTTATTTGACTAATCGCTGGTTTTGGTTCAGCATAGCATGCTGCTATGCAGAATGCTGCCACTACTAAGGCTATCTTCATCTGAAAACATAAAAAAAAATTAGTTACACATTAAAAATGGAATTCAAGTTATATTGAATTTAAAGTATTAGATCTATTAATATGGATGTTCATGTATCCTTTGGATCTTGCAATTTAAATTCAGTGTGAATAGCTGGTTATAAAATATATAGACCAGATAAATATCAGCGTTAATTAAACCAAGAAGATACTTATAAGTATGGAGAGTCTGTTTCCCTCAATCTAAAATACAATCAATCGTGTCATTCATATTTTTTCTCCAGAAATCAGAGGCATTGCTTGAGTATAGAAAGAGTCCAGCTCTAGGCACTGAACTTGCGAGAATAGTTCCAATATGCCATAAACCAAGAGGAAGATCGAAACGCGTAAGTATAGCGAGAGAAAATATAAGACTACTCTGTGACTCGAAATGCGAGGATATAAACCGATGAGACGAACATGGTGCTAAGGGACAAATGGAAAGCCTTTCCAGCATCGACAAATAACACCGAAAAGGTGCGTCTTAAGACCGACTATGAACAGCGAAAAGCGAAAAGCGAAAAGCGAAGAAAGCAGTAACTATATCACCTGGCACATTGTACCCGGAACTCGAAAATGTACCCTTTAAACAGACGGCACATTAGAAAAAGTGCAAGACATATTTTTAAGGCTGCGGTACAATGGAAAAAATACTTATAAGAGATCCATTTTCCAAAATATATCGAAGAAGAGCAGCGGCGCCTGATGCCCAGCGAAGAAATATTTCGCTACTGAAAAAAAAACTTCTTCCTGTGGATTTTTCAAAAGCACAGAAACTGACTTAACCGCTTTTTCACGCACAGTAGCAATTTTCTGCCGAAGTTAAGGAAGCAGTAAAAATTATGAATCGGAAGAGCAGTTGGATCCGATCACATGACCACTGAAGTATGTACAACAATCAGAAATATTGAACCTCAATAAAGATGAGAAGCGATCCGTGCCAGGAATCAAAGAGCTTTCAAAGTCCACGTGATAAAAGCAAGTGCGTCACAAAAAAGTGTAACAACGACAGATTGGTGAAACTTATGTCTCATAATGTCGCATTTGAACTATTCAAAACAGTCGAGAGCACAGTATCATTCAATTTCATGTCAGTCAATGAAAAGCTGGTCCATTTACGACATGATTAAATCTTACATATAACAATTGAGAAACATCTTCGTAAGATCTTTATAGCGTCATCATCGATTGGAAAAATCATTGGATATAGTTTTCAGAGCATCTTATAGGAAGCACATGAAGATTTTTCAAATGTACCTGAGACGTACTCGTATATGAAAATGGTGCACTCAATGTACTTTTAAAATGGTTAAATGAGCAGCGGAAATAATTAAAAAATTAGAAGTTAAAGTCGGAATATTTGAAGTCGCTACCCGTTGCTTTTTGATGTCAAGCAAGATTTTTCTATGGAAGCAGTACATTGGCGAATCCAGAACGACTTTTCTCCTTTTCGCCGATGGAGCGCTTTTGTAATCAACGCCGTGACAGCCCTTCAGGGAGTGTTTAATAATCGGATAAAGGCGCTGGAATAAAGCAGGTTGCGAGCCCATCAGTGAACATCTGTCCCAGAACGATAAATTTTATTTTTTTTATGAAATAAAGCGGTACGTGTGCTTCACGTGTGAGAATTTTAGACTTCGTTATAAGTGCCATTATTTTTTTTTCTAGGAATTATTTACCATGCTGTCGGCAGTTCAAATTCGAACCATCTTCCTTTACGAATTTAAAATGGGACATAATGCGTCATTGGCAATAAAAGACGCATTTGAGGATATAGCGGTAAACGAAAGCACTATACGACGTTGGTTTGGAAAGTTCCATTCAGGAGATTTCAGCCTCGAAAATGAACCACGTGGGAGCCGAAAATGCTAGTTAACGACGATTTTTTAAGAGCAACGCTGGATGCGGACCCAACGAAATCGGTGCGGGAGATTACATAAAACATGAGAGTGTCCCCAATGACAATAAGTCGACACCTTTCTCTCATAAGGAAGAAACTTGATAAGTGGAAATCTGCGCATCGCTTTCATTAGAAACCGAACTGAACCGTTTTTGCGCAGGACAGTCACCTGCATGAGAATCGTAAGAGATCTGGGCAGTGGTTGGATGCAGATGAAAAACCAAAACACACCCCCAAGCCCGAACTTTGCCCAAAAAAAGTTATAGTGACAATTTGGTGGATATCGAAAGGACCAGTCCACTTTTCATTTCTTCAACCAGGAGAAACGATAAACGCTATCAAATATTGTGAGGAAATCGGTATATTGCATGCCAATCCATAGGCACGGTCCGATCCTTTTGCATGACAATGCTAGACCCCATACCTCACAAGTGCAAAAACTGTTGCATTTGGGATTTTAAATTCTTCCGCATCAACCGTATTCTCCTGATATTTCCCCAACAGGTTACCAACTTTTCAGCAATCTGTATTCCTTTTGCCGGAAGAGGTCATAAAAGCCCTTGAAGATTTTATTGCCTCAAAAAGTCAGCACTTCTACGAAAAAGAAATATTTAGCCTTGTATCACATTGGAAGAATGTCATAGAAGCCAAAGGATCTGTCATCTGTCATAGATCCAACACGGGAAAAAAGTATTGGCTTTTAAATTTTTACTATAAAATCGGACATTTCAAGTGGTACAACCCAATACATGTCAATCGTTCTTCCAATACACATCGGAATGTTTGAAGATGTACAATGAATTCAGAGCGAAAATATTACGAATGTAACTCGATCTTGTAAGGAACATGTGTACTAACAAAATCTCCATAATAAATACGATTAGTGGAGAAACATCAGTCTAAGCAAATTATCTAGTATCGTCACATTGAATACAGACCTTCAGGGATGTAGATCCAAAAAAACGTTTAAAACTCAAGTTCCACCCGAGGTTCAAAGAAAGAACGGGAGAAAAATAATAATTGGATGAATTAAAAGCAAAACATTAGCAAGTTCTAGGCTTCTCTGACATGGTTATCCAAGATATGACGAGAGCTAGAATGTACTATGGTCCAGAAAATAAGCTGACCCCATAAGTACCACAGAAGACCGTATATATTTTATCTCAAAGGACCACATTTTTGAATTTATTTCTTAAATACGAATTGCGTTTTTTACATCTCCGAACATCATATGAAATTTACGGTCGAAATAAATAAGCAATTTAAATTAGTTGGTTCATTGACCGTTCAGTCGGTCTCCATATATCTTAAAATTGAGCGATCGTATTGGAATATTCATGCGAACAAATCTGCCCTATTCCAGGCTCCTGTTTGGGAAATAAACATTCGTACGAAATGCGGTCGGTTTAACAACTTAAGCCCACTGACTATTGCATCTATGGCATGTTGGAAACTGATCTCAGTTTAAGAGAAAAAGTCATCTGGAACGGCAAGGCCCACTTTAAGTTGAATGACTTCATCAGCAAGTTGCCAAATAACCATTAGAGATTATTTAATTCAGGGACAGAAAATCCGAACATCAAAAATAAATATTGCAAAATGTCAAACCTTCAAACGTCAAATCACCCAAACATCAAACTTCCAAAAACTTGTTGTACGAAAAACTGGTAGGTGTCACTTTGACGCGGCGATCACCTTCAACTATAGCAATCTCGGAAACATGAAACTGTAGTAGAAAATTCAAATCACTTCACGGTTATGATAATTTGAATATCTATTATCTTCCTAATTTGTTTAATTAAAATTGAATATTGTTTACAGAAGAGTCGAAAACATGTGCATAAGTATTAAAAATTCAAAATTAAGAATTTGAATAATATTTCATATTATACGATTTATCTGTACGTCCCTGCGCCTAATCCCTATAAATTTTCGGTTTACCCAATATATGTATATTCCTAAATGAAGTATTTGAAGTTAAACAATGAAGAAGGGGATTTTAGTTTTATGAAAAAATTTCTAAAGAATGAATTAATTTCTCAAAGCGGTCAGAGTGAAATATTGTCGTTTTGAAAAACTTAATATTCGTAATTACTTCAGAATTCATAATTCAAAATCTGAAAAAATGCCTGTTAACTACTTCGAAATTTTAAACGCAGATTTTATTGGGTTTCGGAACCTACAAACACATATATTGTGTCCCCAAAGTAAGCGGAATTGGTAAGCTCTTGGACTCGGTTGGGTTACTTCGACAGGCTTTTTGTTCTAAGGGATCAGTTCAGTTTAGATTCACCTCAGTTCTCGAAAGGAGATGGGATAAAAAATAAATCTCTGAAGCATATTACGTTTTGAAGGGTGCCGCAAGGGTAGATTGTTAGTCCCAAGTTGTTGAACGTAATGTGAAATGTCACCAAAAATTTCCCTATTAGAAGTGAAATTTCTTTCTTGTCCAATCTGAATCAAATATGTAATTATTAACTAATATAGAAGCACTTCTGGAATAAGATTGTGTATAAATATTCGTGTATAATATCGTCAAAACAGAAAGGTTTCTAAGGGATCACCGCTTGCAATGTTTAATATTATTCTCAAGCCAGATATACATTAAAATTAGTCTCAAATTGTAACCCAGTTAATCCTACTAGTACGCTTGTAAAGAATCAAACTGAAAGATAGAATTGAATGTCTGTATCTAAAGGTCAGTTTTTGACCTATGTACAAGACTTACGACTCTTCAGTCTTCACATGCAATCCATGGCATCTCGAACAGATTTATTGATTCTCTAATTGACAAAACATTAAAAACTAATCATCATGATGTATCTTTTTTATCACTTGTTCAACAACGGCACAAGTATCCATAGATTTATGTATCTACCTGCACAGCTTCAAAGTTAATTGTGATTTTTTTTTTGTTCATTCCTTTGAATTTTCATTTTCAAATCTTTTCTATTTTTACTCTGTCAACCTGAATACAGTCAGTGGACAGTTACTGCTAATGGACATAAGTGAAAATGTCAAACCGCAAATAAGACAGCAAGCAGAAATGTGTGATTAACGAAGAAAAACGGGCAAAAAAAAAAAAAAAAGAAGAAAAATGCTGAAACACGTTTACATGTACGAGTATGTATTATCAGAAAAATAGTCACAAATACGAGTCGATTCCCCCCAGGTATGCCATGCTATGGTCATTAGCTGCATAACCTGTGTACCTGTACCTGTACTGGCCTGTTGAGTTAGCTTTCGCCCCTGTAGGCCATTAAGTTATTATCTAGAACCTTCTTCCCGATGTTATCCCTCCCTACACTCTGTTCCATCCCATCATCCAGAAGCTTTACATAATAATTTCTTCTTCAGCTTTTCCTTCACAACTTCAAGATACGAGTAGATAGACGAACATCTTTGTAGCGCTTCATTTTTATTGAATTCACCTTTTTATGTCAAGGATTTCCATAACCGGTATGATGGCATGGTAATGATTTATTTATTTATTTTTTTCTTCTTTTTTTTTTTACCACATAAATTGTTGCCAGCTACTGGTGATGAAGATGATGTGCTCACATGGAGTCATAGATGTATAAATAATTTTTTTTTTACTCTCCATCTATTGGCATAATAAGAGCCGAAAGCTTAACAACAACAAAAAAAAAAAAAAAAAAAAAACTGAATCAATCAACTGTCAGTATTTAGAAGACTGTAGAGAGTGTGCCAGACAATAGAGATACTATGACACAAATTGTTTCCAACGACACATTATTTGGTCAGACAGTCAGTCGGTTGCGGTGCGGTGCATAAAATTAACTTCTGTTAACACTTGAACAACATGGCAACATGAAAGCGAATTCATTTATAAATGCAAATGGATTGACTGATGGAATGGAATTATTGTGGAATACCATCTACGTATATTGATTTGATTAACTTATTAATGTTGCGTAGAAAATTGTATGAAAATCAATGGGACAGCCTGACAAAAGGGGGACGCTTCACCAACTAAATATGTTTTAATGTTGGGAAAGATTTTTGAAAGTTAATTGGTTGTGCTGTGCTACTTTATGTGTCGACAATTGAGCTACAAAAAATTCCAATAATCCATTGGATCTCTGGTGGCTTTGTCATTTTGATGATTTTTGATTACAATTCGTTGGGTCTTTCATAAGTGGCCAACAAATAGTATTATGTCATGTATAATGGGCCAGTAGAATTCATGAATATGATTTCTCAATGAAGTTTGTTACCTTTCATTTTTTGTTTTTTGTTGCTGTTGTATGATTCGGTTTTTTCCACAGTTTTGAAACAAATTTTATGAAACACAGCAGAAGGATTCAAACATCACATCGGTTTTCATTCAAAAAAAGGCAGGTACCTATTCACCTTGGTCTTGAATGTATGAGAATTATGAGGGGAGATAATTCTGCTATATACATATGGCTTGTAAGTTAACTTTATACATTGCACCCGAGATTTATTTAGAAGGAAGTCCATTATGTGCAATAACAAAATTACTATACCTATTGATCACAGGAAAATGGCCATATCCCGTCTATAACATGTTCCTCATAAAAATGTCTCACAGGGAATTTTTTTTTAATTGATAGAAAGGCGAATGTGAAAGCCCCAAAAGGACTGGTTGCACAAGGTCTTAGATTACTTTGATGAGTTCAGTGAATACTCGTAAGTAATCAACAGTTGGATCCATCTGTGATTAAGTGCCTAAGGCACTCTCCACTGTGATGTACGGAAAGCGAAATTCCAAAGCAACGCAATTTTCACATCTCAGAAAAGGCGACTTTGCGTTTCCTGGTTAACTTACAATTAACCACAAAAAAAAAAAAAAATTATTGATTGCATGCGAAAAAAGAGAAAGCGCATATGAAGGAAAAAGTGTTATGTTGTAGTGGAATGACCAGTCTTGTAGGGCTAGAAATTAATTACAAATATTATTTTAAGAAACGTTATAAGAGTGGGCAGATCTGTAAAGTTTCCATTTGAAAATGCTAAATTTACAGACACAGAATTATGTCGAGAAGCACAGAAGTTGCGGGCTCTGAGATTAAGTCAACTATCAGCCATAAATAGGAAACATACAACAGGATTCTAAGAAGAGTTTCATTACATGCATCATCTTGTATGATAATCAGAAAGGGATATAGGACACCAAATTAGCTGTTGCCAGCATGGAGATCCATGAACTTGATCAATAATTGTACAGAACTTGACAGAACTGTGGAAGATGGGATCCTCTATCTATGCTGGGTAAGGTCGTAACATTTTCGTATACCTTCGACGATATTCGAAACAATTAGCAATTCATAGGTTTTGGTTGGAGTTATTATTGCTTCCAACTAAGTTTGAGCAAAAATGGATATTTTTCTTTTAAATCATCTACATCACAGACATTGAAAATAATTATCACGACGTCAAGGTCCGGCAATTTTGGCTGGCCTAGAATTGCATGCTTTAAGAAGCCGGTGGGTGACGCGATTACAGCAAAGCGGTATACGTTTCTTCACTATATGAAGTTCTGATAATTTGAATCTCAAGGAAGTATAATTCTAGCTACCAATTCAAATCAAAAAAATTGCAAAGACATAGTCCCATACCAAACTAATGGAGCCTTTAACTGACTAAATAAATCATGTGAATTGCCATCACTAGAGTTGGGCGAATTAAAATCGTATGTGGAAGGCGCAACTATGGTTTCAATCTTGACCCTCCTATGTTGACTATATCAACTTCCTGTAGATCATCGTTGAGCAGTGCTCCTCATCTGCTGCTCATTGATTTCAAAAAGGCCTAAACATGGAGTTTATTTGGGTTGCATTGCATTGTAATTTTACTCTCTAAAGTGATCCAAATTGGTGTGCCACAAGGCCGTATTTTATCACCAATTTTATCCTTATTTGTGATTTTCAATTTCCTTTGTTGCTAGGAGAGGAAAGAATTGGAATTGAATCTCATTTCACAAAGTTACGGACTTCCACCAAATGCCAATAAGGACAAAGAAAGAAGCAGAAACCCTCGGTACAAACTCAACAGGACATTGTCAACCAAATCTCTATAACAGAAACTATCTGTAGTGTGCTGGGGTGCAATACTAAATGCTGCACAGCAAGCAACGCATGTTCTGTTGTAAAATCGAGTTCGTGCTGTTACATAAGTGTAGTTCTTCCAGATATTTTGGCTCAACCACGGCTCTAGAGAAAAACTTTTCCAGAAATCAGAATAGAAGCCTCTTCTAGTCAACGGCAGAAATTGCTGAGGATTAGACGCACTTTTCAAAAAGTTGACACTTGAGTACGGTAGGCAACCATGTTCTTCGTTGGAATCATTTAAGGCGGAAAAACAGAATGTGCAGTGGACTAAGAAAAGCGTAGCCCAAATCAATGCAGAAGAAAGCATGACACTTGAGACAGTGTAGGATGGTCCTTGACATATTACCTCAAACCGTACATGATGCCGCGTAAATATATGTATTTTAGTTAGGGACCTAGGACCTACAAAACCGCACAGAATTAGAAAGAATTGGAAAAATAAGATTGGGTTATATAATATTTTTATTGGTGAAAAGAAAAATTTAAATCGCTGTCCACTTAAATTTATTAAAAGAGCTTTTATAGGACAACGATAAGCAAGAAAGGGGATCTAAACTGCTCAATATTGTCGCAAAAATCGAAGGCAAGATTTTAATGTTCATACAATTACTATTTCTATTTTATCAAATATTTTAAGATTTAAATTTTGAAAATAAAAATAATTAAAAAAAAGTTAAACTACAACACAACTAATTAAAAAAAAAATTCGGGTTTTTACAAAAAACTAACTGCTACTATTCCAGAAGAATAAAAAATGTATTTTCTGTCGGTTTATATTTTTCTGGATATTTATTTATTTGTTTTAATAAATTTAAAAATAATTTAAATTTTTCCTAAAATCAGAAAAATTCGACTCCGATTGAATAAATTGAAAAAAAAAATATTTTTAAAAATTCCACTACAGCAATGTTTTTAAATAAAATACTACAAGATGAAAATGGCCTAAAAATTCTATAAAAAAACCCGGATATAATCAATTCTTGAGAATTGGCAAAGTTTAAAAATAAATAAAATCCACTATTTCAATTTGTGTATCTCCAAATATGAAAAACAAAATTCGCATTGCATATTTTCGTATTTTTGTTAATTTTTATCAATTTTAACCAATTAACACTTCTTAGTAAGCACATTGAGGAATTTTGTTTATTTTTTAACTTTTCTGTTTGTTTTTCACTTTTGCTAAATCAATTTCACTAGTCACACTGTTCACAATAGATAAAAAAGATTGCAAGTCCTTTACAAGAATATCCTTGAGATCTTGATTGGTCCATTAAAAAAATTAATTATTAAAATTAAATCCACCAACAGAAAAATTTTTTGTAAAATTTTGACATGATGGGATTTTTTTTTTTAATTTTTTATATCCTCGCTGGTCTTATGGTCTTACCTTTTAGCGAACTTTAGTTTATCACGAGCAGGTGCAACTAAACGTTGTCACTAACAAACGAAAACAAAAGTCAATTGCGACAGGCAAAGAGTTTTATAGGCGCTTATAATGTAACCAATACATGGGTAGCCTATGGTGTATGGCGTGGAGTGTATGCGCTGGGTCAATACGTGGTGATGATGACGGTATTTTTTTTTTTTTTTGTACTTTACTTGTGTTTCTTCTGGTCTCACTCCTCTTTCATCTGCTTTATGCCTTTATCTTCTTCAGGTGGATTTGGAGTTTTTTTTTATTTTTTTATTTTTTTTTTTTGTTTTTAGCTTGAATCCAGTTTGGTGTGTAGGGTGGTAGGTGATGACGGTGGTATGACGGTATTTGCACGGGACGAAGAGAGGGGAAATCAACTCAAAACGCAGGCACTACCTTATATGAAAAACTGTTAGTGTGGCACAGTGTGGTACAACAAATACAAACGCAAGATAACAAAACACAACACATCGACTGGATCCAATTATATTGAAGCCGAGAGGTGGTAAAATTGAAGTATCTTATCGTCAGAGATGCTGCCGCTAAGATACACTTAATTTTTTTATTTTTTTTTGTTGTTGATTTTTTTCAATGTTTTGTTAAAATCTTTTGGTGAAAAATCAATTGAATAATGTTGTTGTTGTTTTGTATCTTTCCGCAATTTTAGTCTTAACTCGTATGGTATACCATATGTAGTGTTGCAAATCACTTTGCAGCATTGTTTCATTATGTTCAAGTGGTACTTGAACACGCACCATGGTCCCTACCTCAGCCTGGTTATAGGTATTTGGGTGTTTCATTCATGTAATACGCACTCCACTCGCATGATGCATTTTTCAAGTCGATTTTCAAAATGTCTCTTATTTTGTTTTTTGTTTTTTTTGGTAGGTAACTGTTTTTTACACAATCAGCGTTAGTTTGTTTTTGGATTGGGTACAAAAAAAAAGGAACTTGTGGATTTATTTTAACAATAACACATACAAATATGAACAGGGTATTTGAACATGTGAACGAGTATCTAGTTTTGGATTACATAATTTTGTTGGCCGACATTAAATCGAATCGCAGTTTTATCTGTGCCCGAGTACTTACCGGTATTGCATTAGAATTTGAATTTAAATCTAATTTTTAATTTTATTGAAGAATAAAACTTAGAGTTTATTTCATTTGTATATCATCGGCATGATAATGTTTATGATTAGCACATGATTGGGTAGAATCTCAATATAGAATTTGATGAGCAAATCTAGACACCGAGGTGGAATAAGTATCTTGTAAAAGTTGATTGGAGAGATACGACTAAAAGCTAAGTTATCAAAATAACATGTACGAATAATTGTAGTTTCAAACTTTAGCATTCAGATCTAGTTAAAGAGCAAGCAGTTCATTTTGATCAGCGGTGTCTTAAAATCGGAAAACGTATTTCTCATTGTGAAATCGAAGTTGAAGACAACAATAGTGAACTCAATGATTATCAAGTTTTTTTTTTTTTTGTTTGTAAGACAGCAGAAAATGCTACTTTGTGGGTTTTTAGTCATGGTGATGCAAATTGAAGTTGGTCAATATTTAGTAACTGACTCGAATAGGAAAGGGAACTTTTGCTTGGGAAAACCTTAACTATCTTATTAGCTCGAAAAATAGTGATTTCGACGAGGGGTTCTTAACTAGATTCTATTTGCATTTATACAGTGATGTAATTATTAGCTGCTCAGAGTCCACGAAATAAGAACTAAATTAATTGGTTCTGTTTGTCTGTCTTGTACATATTTTTGCATCATTTTATCTTAGGTCTAAATTTTAATCTAGATTTCCGTGTACCTCCACTAGGCTTTGAAATTTAAAGTTTTAAATAATATGAACGCTTCAATTAAAAGAACATTGCAGCACAAAAGCCATTCTAACTCGGCCTATGGAGCAACTTTTCGTCAACACTCCCAATTCAAATTACTGTCATTAGTAATCACTTTACATGCTGCACTATTTTGGGTGGTTCATCTGATAGCAACTTGTGATGAAATAGTCCATGACCAATGTAACAACCTCAAAAAACTATTTCGGAATTCATTGAAGTCCGGCACATTGGATTCTTGTTTTGATGTAATGCCACTTTTGCAAGATGTGGGTATCTGCTTATATAACATTCCCGAACATGCTAATTGCAAATGAATAAAATATAGAAAGTCTTCTGTTGGAACGCAATCTATGTAGAAGCGACAGAATCTTGAGTTTGTTGCAATACCTCTATAAAATAAAGTCTAAGCCGTAGTAAAAGCAGTTGATCCCATCCTCTAACTGGAATGCCAGAGCCGTGAAGCTCTTTCACAAAAAAAAACTGCAAAACTTTGTCTTTTTCTATTATTCAAGCAAGGTGGGACTTATCATATCCTGTTTGGGAATCTCCAACAGATTTTCTGGGGAAGGACTGGATTCTAAAGAGATCGAAGCAAAAAGCGTATAAGAAGCCAATTCAAAATTCAAGTAGTGGCTTTTACAAAGATTCGGGTTTCGCCGCAAATTGGTCAGAGTTCTCAGGAAGAGCAAATCACCTCGGATGGAAGCACTTAAAATACCTGATGGAACCTACTATGAGTCGAAAGCAGAAACTCTCAGTCTAATACTTTAAACTCACCTCCCAGGTAACCAGATCATATTCGGTTCACAATCAGCCCTCTTCAATGCAAGTGAGTTGAGCAATGCAACCAGCTGGTATCTGACATCGTTTAAAATAACGAATGAAGCCATCAAATAGGTATTTGGGTGTTTCAAGTTACCAGCTACCGATTGCATAAATTTGGATCGGATTCAGCTACCGCCAAGTCTAAAGAAAATCTTTAGCCGTAACCTGGCACTCGACTATGTATTATAAATCGTGTTTTTTTTAGAGGTTTGGTTTTTAAACTGGCAACACTGTCTCTACAGATTGTCAATTTGGCAGTTGAAAGTTGATTTGTGGTTAGTACGTTAGTACGTTTTGCCAATTTATTTATTATTATGGCTCGGTTCGCCAAACTTATCGTGCGCTACGTCCATTCGACATAATCGTCCATCTGGGCAAGTTATTCGGAACACGATGAATCGTTTTCGCACTACGTACACTCTAGTGGATAATACGCATCTCCAATGATGCCAAACAGTGCGAACAGAACAGTTATTGCCGCTATGGAGCGGAGTGTTCAGGAGAATCCGAATGAGTCGATTCGCCATCGTGCACAGCAATTGGAGCTATGCCCATTCACTTTGTGGAAGATTTTACGGGAAGATTTTGGCTTAAAAGCTTATAAGATCCAGCTTGTGCAAGGGTTGAAACCGCGTGAGCATTAGACGCGTCGTAGGTCCGGCGAATGAGCCGAAAACATGATTTTGTTCTCCGATGAGGCCCATTTTTGGTTAAATATGTAAACAAGAAAATTTGTCTTGGAGTGGGGAAAACCTAGAAGCCTTTGTCGAGACGCCGTTAGAACCATTGAAACTCATTGTTTGGTGTGCTTTATGGGCTGGCGGAATCATTGACCCATATTTCTTTAAGGACGATGCCGGCAAGAACGTTACCCTCAATGGAGAGTGCTATAGAAATATGATTTCTGACTTCTTCGTTTCTCAGTGGAATGGCATTGAGGTGACAGATCTTTGGTTTCAACAAGATAGCACACTGGCCACACGGCGCCCGACACCATCAACTTATTGCGGGAAACATTTGCTGAGCGCATAATTTCGCGCAATGGACCTGTGAACTGGCCTCCACGATCCTGTGATCTCACACCTTTAGATTACTTTCTTTGGGGGTATGTGAAGCCACTAGTCTATGCCGATAACCCAGAGAAGTTGGACGATTTGGAAGTCAACATTCGCCGTGTTATTGCTGATATACGGCCCCAGTTGCTCGATAAAGTTGTCAAAAATTAGACTTCACAATTGCGCTTCATTTGAGCTAGTTGTGGCACTTATATACCCGATATCATAATGGCACAAAATTATCTATTAAATATAGCTAACATCATAGACGTTAACATTAGCTTCAAGTCTTGTATTTCATATTGAATTTGCATAACTCTAAAAAAAAAACACCCTTTACATGCCGTACTCTTAGTGAATAGAAAGATTAGCTTTCACACTCCTAATGACTGCTATTTCGCTTAAGTCCTATAAGTCTAGCTTCCTTTTTGTAAGATACAGCTTGAAAAGAATGGTTGATCAGCAAAACTATTTTGCGGATGCATGCTCCGTGTTTTGGTTTTTTCCAGCAAATGTCACGTCTCAAGCTTCCATGGAGGTATCAGCTTTATGGCAATATGAAGGAGCCTCAAGCTATGGGACTTGTCACCGAGAAGAGTCTTCTGCATCCACACGGCTATAATAATTCTAATTCTATCTTATGCATTAATTTTCGGTGGAAAAAGATTCCTCGCAAATACGTCACAGAAACACGGTTTGCTTCGGCTGATTGAAAGTTCGTCCCAGCACTCAGACTCTCCTCTAAACGCACTAATTAACCTCTTTTCGTTAATACTCAGATATATGTTGTAGTCTCAAGAAAATCTTGCACTCAAACTGTCATTTGACTCCGACCCAATGGAAATGATGTCTAACTCAATGTCTTCGGTCCATGCGAGAATTAATTCCTTTCTCCGAACTCAGAACTGGATTCGTCTGGAACCGGCTCCAGGATCGACAATATTAGACTTCATAATCCGTAAATCAAATTTGTATCTGCCTTTCAAGCAAAGATGTACACAATCCTGATGGCAATGAACGATATTATGAATAACAAAGTGTAAGCATCTATAGCGAGCGTGAAATTGCCCTTAAGGACTAGCTGAGCTCCATCATAACATTCAAGTTCGAGTTCACGAACGAGAGGCTTCTTCAAACACTAAATTTACTCAGTTTTGTCTGGGTTCCAAGTCAGTGTTCGCAGTATTTCCGATTGCAGATGAACTTGCTTATTCTTCCTGTGTCCTAAGTTATGGCTTCCAATGACAGTTGAGTCTCTTGTAAGTACAATACCTATATATAAATACAGTTTGATTGTGATCTTCCTTTAAAAAATGGTAATACACTGCATACTCGCAAACTTAAACTTAATAAAGAAGACAGATGGTCGTATCAAATCTCCTATTGATCCAGGTGATTGATCCTTCACTGGCTATGTGAAGGGTGCCAAGAAAATCGTGCCAATTTTATTTCCAAAGCTGCAGAAGCTAGTCATACCAATCCAGACAGCTTGCCGGACTGATGACATATACTGGTCATAACACGCATTCTTGATTCATGGCATTTTCGAACTATTTCTTGTATTGTACAAGGTGGCACAAAAGTTGTCACTCGATGTTCTTTGGCTATAATTTTTTTATAAATCAAAACTTTGGTTCCGCTTTTGAGTTATGTTTACTTAATATCTTAAATTTTTTTCCATTAAGTCGAGAAAATAATATTGACTAAGTGGCCGCCACCAGAATTGATGACGATTCAGGCCCGATTTGTGGCATTTTCCACCACTCTTCCCAGAGTTTCCGGCGATAGGTCCTCGCATTCCTCCCAGACATTCTCTTCGAGGGCTTCTAAAGTCTGAGACTAGTTGACATAGACTCGTGACTTCAAAAAACCCCACAAAAAGAAGTCCTGAACAGTTAAATCAGGCGATCTTGTCGATCAGTGCAAATCGCCAAAACCAGAGATTAGGCGACCCGGAAATGCAACCTCAGAATTTCTGTTGCGGCTCGTGCAGTATGCGCCGTTGCCCCATCCTATTGGAAACACATGTTCTCCAGTCCCAATTCATCCAATTAAGGGAAAAGAAAGTCGTTGAGCATGGCTCTGTAGCGCTCGCCGTCCTCAATAGTTGTTTGGCAAAATGATGCCTCCAGCGTAAACAGCAAGCCATGCAGTAACTTTGAGCAGGTGTACAGGCTCTTCGTGGGTTAAACGCGGATTTTCCTTGCCCTAGAAGTGATAATTTTGCTTATTCGCATATCCACAGAGATGGAAATGGGCCTCCCTCGTGGTCGAGATTCCGGATGGCATGAGCGTGGGTTACGCCAGCTTGGCGGTCAACAACTAACAGCTGATGCACTGTCTGCACTTACATCTTATAGTCTTTCACCAAAATTCTCTGTAAAGACCGCCGCCTGATGCTCAATTGCGTGGTGCTCGATATTCCGGGGTCCTCTGCGACATCTTCAACCACAGCTGCGATATTTTAAGCAGAACGGCTGCTCCGGGGCCAGCCAGACCTGGCAGCATCTCGTGTTGTTCCATACTCTTCTAAGCGAGCGGCTAAACGTTGTAGTTCGTGTCGGACGACCGAGAAATCTGCGCCGAAATTCACTCTGCGCCAACACCACCGACGAATTAGTCCACAAAAAAATCGTAGCAATGATTCCGCGTTCTTTAAGAATGTAGCGATTAATATCTTGTTGACGTGTATTTTGTATCTGTTTACTTCACAAATGTCAAAAGTAGAATTGACATTTGCCGCCATTTGCAAAAATTATAGCATCTTCCGATGACTTTTGTATCTTTCCAGAGCCTGTCTCTGATTCTCCCACGAAAAACTCTATCAGCGAATATTGGGGCTGACTGTTGATTGCCATAATAAAACCTTCTACAGAGCCCCAGTAAAAATGGACAACAGAACAGAGATACTCAATGGCCGACACCATTAAAGCTATCTTATTGCATCCACTTTCAACAGATCTGCATTCCCTGATGATATGAGGATTTCCTCTGATTCCTTGTGAGAAAGTCATTGCTCAACAGTTTTTAGTTGCGTATTCTAAGTTGGTTTGGATCCCCTTCCACTTGTATGGGCCTCTGTTCAGTCCACATATCCTATCTTTCTAAAGTGACTGATGAACACTGACGTATTTATGGACCAGTTCGACATTTCTCTACTGCTCGTAGGGTTGGTTTTTATATAACCTCCGTTTAAACCACACAAGTCTTCGTAAACGACTTTACTTTCGGAATGAGGTGGAGGGGGTATTACCTTTACCAACCTCAATAGTGCTTCCTGACAGGCCCTACTATTTACTTGTTTTCCTAGATCAAATATGCAGCGATTCGCAAGGGAAGCTTCTCATTTGATTTATGGTCAGCTGTGCTTCAGCGTAGGTTGCCACTTAAGCTTTGAGAACAAATATTTATCATCGAAAATGACTTTGTTGTTTCAAAATACTCTCCCTGAAGATCAATACACGTTTGCATGGATTTGAAGCAAATTTTCGAGGTACTTTTTCCACTCCGAACGAAGTAACTCAAAAACTCCATTTTAAATGCATCAACCACTTTTTTAATCGTCGAAACCCGTTGACCTCGAAACTTATTTTGCTATGCGGGAATAAAAAGAAGCCATTGGGTGTCAAATCAAGGCTGTACGGCGTATGGCAAATTAATTCGATGTTTTGAGTGCTCAAAAAGTCACTTGCTTTTCCTTATTTCTCCAGAGACGTCTGGTAAACAAATGGTGGTGTACGTTCGTGACATACCCGGTTTTTGTGAAGAAGCAGGCGACAATGTCCTTTGAAGTTCTTCGCACGTGAACAACTTTTGTTGGATTTGATCCGTCTTGAAAGACCCATACAGTGGACTGTTGTTTACAATAATTTCGGGCTCATATGTATTGATCCATGATTCACCGCCTGTCACGAAGCATCGCGATCGAATTTTTTCAGTACTTCTTTGGACCAATCCACACGAACCTTTTTTTGAGTGATTGTCGAATTATGCGGTATCCAACGCGAAGAAATCTTTTTGACGGCCACATGTTCATGCAATATTATCAATGCAAAATGATGCCCCAATTTCAAGATAAATCACATGACGATCTTGCAATATCGGTTCCCGCACACCATCGATGTTCCCTGGCACAACAACCGCAATACGTCGGCCCGGGATGGTGTTTCATCACCAAAAGTCGAAACAAATTGATCGGCACACTGTTATTGAGCTGGTCTACGTCGAAAAATCACCGCACGGAAATGTTTACGATTTAGTTCCATTTTTTGCCTGAGGTGAATTTTTCAAGTCCCTGTAAAAAAAAACCCGAATAGGACTCGTATGACAAAACGTTCAAAACGTCAAACTTTAGTTTACACCGGTTTTGCCATATCTCAAAATTTATCGGAGCCGAGGCAAACTTGGTTTCACCCTCGTTCAAAGCTTAATCCACTAGTTGAAAATGCACCAGTGACTACCCGCTGCGTTCGGTCAATGTCATCAATGTCATCAGTATACTTGCATACACAGGTACTCTTTGGCCAATTGTGCTTCTGGAAAAGGCTTGCGAGTTTCGCAAAGTTTTCTCAATATTGATGTTTGCAGAAGACACAAGACAGCTCTTCACCGCATGGCACTAAGGTCGCGGTGAGGTTGCTTACGAGCTCCACGCAGCTAACTTTTCCCATCGTCGTTCTACATAATCTGACGAGCTTGGCAGGGATATTAAAACCAAACATGGCTCTGCATTGCTTAATAACACACGGGGCCATAAAATTGATTTAAAGGGGATACATTTCGAAATGGATTTAATGGGTTTCCTCCAGGATCTGTCACAGTTGAAATATCTCAATTGCGGAGGTATGGGTCCGGTCCAAGACACAATAATATGAGCCAACCAGATTGTTGACAAATAGTTTTTGAGAGACGGCCTTGTACGCGGTGTTAAGGACACTAATGGCTTTATAGTTGACGTAGTTAGTGGGGTATCCTAGTACTTGCTATACGACTAAGCCCTCAGCCAGATTGATTATTGGCTCCTTAGTCCACTGCATGGCGCTGGGTTTAGAGAGGGTTTGAAAAAATAGAAGGATGTGAGTTTATCTGGTAATTTGGCAAGAGTCCCTTCATCGGTTGTTTACTACAGAAGTTTACTCTAGCTATTCACTAAGCACCAAGATGAGAGTTAGAGTGTCAATTACAAAATTGACAATTTTCATGTCAGCCTTATGATTTTGACTTACCATACTTGGAACGAATCACTGGAGTTTGTTCTATCAGATGCTTAGACTTATAAACAAATACCTTTACTTCGATGAAAGAAAAAAATCATTCAACGAATACCTTGAAACATTGCCCAATGAGTACTCCTTAAAAATGCGCCATTACTTGCACTTATTTCTTATTCATATATTGACTCTGCATGAATGCCGATTCGTGATTTAGAAAAAAAAGTCTAATCAAACAAGCAACACATTCCTCAATGTCAATGTGATATGCTCGAAGCGTTTAATCCATCGGCCCACCATCAAGTGGACTAACATATTCATTGCATGCCAATCAAAATAGTAAGAAGAAGCAATCTTCAGACCATTCGCTACTCTAACAATCTTTGAAATAGTAAACAAATAACCCTCCGACACCTACGCTGTTACGTCCCAAAAAATAAAACCACCTCTCACGACTTGAAGACCACATTAGCTAACACCACAAAAGAAATTTATTCATCAAGACGAACACTAACATCACCATGAATCTTTGCTTTTGGCATTCAAAACTAAACAAAAAAAAAAAAAAAAAACTATAAAATATTGAAACGTTTTCAAGTTGATTCCCATCAATCCGTCGAAAGGAAAAGTAAATGTGGTTTTCGTATGGAAGGCGAAAATATGAATATTTGCGTCTTTTGACACGCCTAATTGTTTTGCTTGTCAATTAGGAGAATGGCCAAGCCAGGCCACAGATCGACTCGTATCTCATGTCGACCTTGAACTTGAAGTTCATTCGTGATACCTTCAGAGATATCCAATATCTAAGCGCCAAATCAGAAACGAATTCATGCGCAATACTCGTACTTGCTAATTGTCACAGAAAAAAAAAACAAAAACAAAAACAAAAATGAAAAAATAAGGTTCAAGCAACAGATCTGACATCTGTTTGATGGTTTCGTAATCAAATGGTGATTTTCGCATTTATCTACACTTAACATTAATCTTTAACATCGTCAGCTCAATATATCGAGAAGAAGATACAAATGCCGAGCACGAAAAGCCAGCAAATAAGATACAAATACTCATTGGGGTAATAATCAAGTTTTCCTTCTATTCGATTAGCATAAACTTAAGATACGACTACAACCAACCACGACAACGCGCAGTATCGGTGAGTTGTTTCCTTCAAAGTTGTTGCAATAAAAATGTAGCAACAGATATTTTATAAGCGTCGAGTATAGATAGCACATCTACAATTCAAAGGTTCACCACCAGCCTCAATCTCAGCAGCAATAGCTGACGACGTTCCGATATTCCGATATTCGTATCTATTAAGTGATTGTATATATAGTAGCAATGGCGAATAAGCCTCTCAGTGGCTATGCTAGGAGTTCGTATCAGACCCAATGGTCACACCATCCGAGCCTGCCCGCTGATATTTAACTAAATGATGATGAGATTTGAAAGTATAATGAAATTGTCATAACAGTATCTTTTACAATGAATTTTCAATCAGACTGCCCCAGTTGATGCCTAATGGAAGAAGATTAATTTTAATTCTGGATAAATGGCCGATTAACGACTGAAGTCAATAAAATGGTTGCGTATACGCACGAGTGAATAGATTGCCGATGTGTTACGTGTATCCGTCTGAAGTTGTTACACATTTTCCCCACCCCAAACTCCCGAGCTCTGTAGGTCACTTGCTTTGACTTTATCCAATTCGAGGAATTTTCTGAGAAAGTGCCTACAGCAAGACTTAATGATTTTCGTGTAAGAATTAATCGGAGTAATCATGACCATGACCAATACTTCAAGTGTTGGGTCTAGCATGTATTTCATTTAGTAGAAGTTCCGGGATTGACTCATCACCAATATTATGGGCTTTCCGCCATCACTATCGTACTAGGTCGTCTATTACAAAGGGAGAAAACACACCTACATACGACCAGATACCAGATACTGTTGACAGTAGGTTGTGACTTGGGAAGTGCGAGTTATTCTGGACTGTAGATTCGGATACAGATTCGGTCGAGGTTTTTACTTATTCATCAATTACCATAATTATATGGTTAAGAGTGTGAAAATTCGAGAGAAGCTGAATTACAATAATAAATACGTAATAAGAATAAACAATGGGAGTTCTTCAAAAAAAAAAAAAAAAAAATCCGAGTGAATATTTGTCTAATTTAAGATGGAAACATTGACATGCTTATAAATTAGACAACACAGTATCTTAACACGAGCCTACTTGATTTATGGGCATGGGAACAACAAATTTTGGTTTGAAGATTCTGGTCCCTATAAGAACCACGAATGTATTCGAATCAGTCGTAATGAAAATAATTTAATAGTTCCTGAAACTCAGTGCCGCATAGATTCCCTTTCTTAAGGATATCTACTGATCAATTAACAGGAGGACTTACCCTCTGTCCTCCTGCAATTATAAACCACCGATATGAAGAATTTTAACTGCGACAAACTATCTATTTAACTATATGTAGGCCAGAACGTAGTTCAGAAACCTTCAAGGTAGCATTAAAATTACACAGAAAAAAAGTAAAGAACACCCAACGTAGGTCTTGGTATACAATAGTTTCTGCAAAGGCATCGGCAATACAAGTAGATCCTAGAGGCAGCGGTAGGTGGCATCTAAAACAGCACGACTCCCGAGCGTACTTTAACATCCGGGCCATATCGTGGTAAACTCTTAAGAAAAGCCATCGAATCCGCTTTCGCATACTCACTTTTCTAACTGCATTCCAACAATTCACATAACACCTACTTTGAAAAAATCTTCCCATATGAACGATGTATCAACCTAAATACGATCTATGAGGAAAATCTAAAATGGGCAGTTTCCAGCTTCGGGTCATGTCTTTTCACAACTGCCGGATGCAAAGTCATTCTGTTTTATATTCTTCAAACATTTGTGACTCTCGGCAAAATACCAAGTACCTGGATCTGAGAAAGTATTTCAGACCGATCTCTCGAGCCTTACATAAGGCGCAGGTCTGATCACCAATAACGGTCGAGCTCTCGACAAGCTTACTAAACAGAGGAAATCAGTTGAAACCGCACTCATTCGAACTTCTGAATAATCATTTTCTCGTACAGTAATGGCTTTCCTTGACATCGCGAAAGCTTTGTCGACAATCAATTTCCTTCAAGAGCAAGACTTAAATGACTCTTGAGTTTAATACACTTCATCCTCAATAGTAAAATAATAAGCAAAATATTGGGTTGTGACTCTGGAAAATGCACACTCTCACCTGGAACCTAGGCTACTTACTAGGAAATAATAAACCGTTCTGCAGTCTTTTCCACGGAGGGACAGCCAGAAAGCCACTGATTTTTAACAGAATTTGGAAAGCTTTCGTTGGATCTGCCGGCAATCAAAAGTTATGCCATCTGGAGGTATGCTCAAATGAGACCCAAATGACCCTGAGTCTTGCCTGTCCAGTTTATCGGTGATTTAATTTCTGTTCCAATCCAGAATTCAAATTCATGTGATTAAAATTCCACCTCCGTAAACAAATTATCCACTACTGCTTTTTACAGAAACTCCAAACTGGACAGCAATTCGACTTTTAACGAGTTTGATGCGCTGTCTGACTCTATTCAAAGAATTGTATCCCTTATACTTAAATCGTTATTACGGGCAATTTCAATATACACAATTCTGGGTGGCTTCGACATTCTGGGCAGACAACACCCGAAGGACGGTGTGTTGAGATCTTCGCTGCGGAAAATAATTTAACCCAGCTTGTAAATGAGCCCATACGGATGCCGAAAGTTAATAGTCATACCGCCAACACCCTAGACTTGTTTTCAACTTCTCACCCTGACAAATACAAGATCTATGTGCTATCCCCTCTAGGCTCGTTGGACCACTGTGTCATATCAACTCGTACACCTACCACACAGTTAGAGAAAAGATTCCTAAAAGAACCGTATGGCAATACGAGAAAGCCAATTGGAGTGGACTTAACAACTTCTTTAGGAATTTTAACTGGTCGTTATGTTTCCTCGATAACGACGTGGATGCCGCTGCTGATATGATCACAGACACCATTCTCTTTGGAATGAGAAACTTTATTCCTTATCGGATGAAGAGTATCAAACCAAAAGAAAAGGCATGGTACGACTCGAGCTGTAAAGAGGCTGTCAGGGTTAGAGAAAAGTTTTTTCGGTCCTTCAAGACCAACCCGACAGAGGAAAATTTAAAAAAGTTCAAACAAACCAGGAATGATTGCAACGTCTTCCTTAAACGTGTAAAATTCCAATACGACCAAAAACTGACGCAAAAAATGCTACAGTGTCCCAAAGGTAGTAAAAATTTTTGGTCGCTCGTCAAAAATATTAGAAATTCTGCCTCATCCTCCATCCCAACGCTCATTTACAATGACATTCCAGCTGTCAGCTCTTTGGACAAGGCCAATCTGCTTGCTGCACATTTTGCGGCCAGCTCAACACTCCCGGATTGCGTCGGTCTCCGCCTGCACTTGAGTGCGTCGAATCTTCAATGGGACGAATCCAATTTCGCACTCGTGTAGTAGCCAGAGTACTTAAAGATCTTAACATTCACAAATCCGCTGGTCCAGATGGTATATCTCCCCTCCTTCTGAAGAGGTGATCTTCCTCGCTGGTAAAACCACTGCATAAGCTTTTTCATTAATCCTACTCTTTAGGACTCTTTCTGAGCAGATGGAAAACGGCACTTGTTCAGCCCGTCCCTAAAAAAGGCGAATCTTCCTCTCTCTCCTCCTACAGGCCCATTGCACTTAGGTTCCTTCTTTCCAAGGTCATGGAAATGCTGATAAATCGTCAGCTCATGAAATATCTCGAAACACGAAAACCTCTTAATGACCGGTAGTATAGTTTTCGTATCAACAGGTCCACTGGTGATTTGATGGCATGTCTCACCGAAAAGTGGAACCAAAGAGTACATCAATCTGGCGTAAGCAAGATAGTTGCACTTGATATTTCTACGGCATTTGACAGAGTTTGGCATCAGGCTCTTTTGTCGAAAATGCGTGCTTTTGGGATCCACGACTCTATTCTTCAATTGATAAGAAATTCCCTTTCGGAACGTTCAATTCAAGTTATCTTGGTTAGTGTCAAGTCTGATATTCGCAAAATAAATGCTGGTGTGCCCCAGGACTGCGTTCTGTCTCCGACACTCTTTTTGATTTTCATCAACGATATCTTGTCTGCCACTTCTAGTCCAATATATTCCTCTGCTGGCGCCAGTACTCTCTCTGCTTTTCATATTCGTTTCCGGAATCACGCGCCTGCTCTTCGGCTGTAGAACGGGAACGGCAGAGTATGTTAAACTCATTAAATTCCGATATTAACAGCAAAACCAATTGGGGAACTATCAACAGAGTGGAATTTAATGCTTCCAAAATACAATGCTCTGTGCTGTCGTTAAAGCGAAATTTAAACCAGCCATTATCCATGAATGGCACTTGCGTCGTCGAAACCGAAAAACGTTCCATTCTCGATATGCGTGTCAATGACAACTTACGTTGGAATGACCACATATTCGGTGTCGTCAAAAATGCTGAAAAAATTCTAGGCTTCCTCAAACGATGTAAGAAATACTTTACCCCTTCTCAGTATACAAGGCATTTATCCGCCCGAAATTGGAGTACAATGCCCACATCTGCTGCTAGATAGGATTCAAAACCGTGAGATAAAACTCATAGGTGATACTAATATCACTCAAACAATGGACATCCTCGAACACCGACGTAATGTCTCGCGTCTCACTCTGTTTTATTGCTATTTCCACCACCAATGCTCCATAGAAATCGCCGGTAGCATTCCTCTCCCTCAAACCTTCAACCGCAACGCCCGTCTCGCTATGAATGCTCATCAGTATACCCTCACTTTCGGGCGTACTTTAAAATATCGTGATTCGTTCCTAAGCCGTACAACTCGCTAATGGAATGCTCTGCCTAGCTCTTTATTTCCTAGTCATTATAACCTTCAAACATTTAAAACCAACGTTCACCGGTACCTCTCTTTCCATCCTCCCTGATTTTACTTCGTCCGCGCTGTGTGCAAACAGTTTAAGGGTACTTAAATCCCTTGAGTGCGCGCAAATTATAAAAAAACAACAAAAAAAAAATCATGCCCCGCTTTGAAACCGATTTGATTAACCGGAACTATAATATGTTTGTCCTCAACCCACTTGGTCAGGATTCTATTTATCAATTGAATCGAGCGGAGATTAGCCGGACTGGAAATATCTTTATCCCTGGGGATGAGATGTACCATCCCAGGTTTCCAATGCGCTGAATAATGGACATTATTTATTGCATTACTAAACAGGGTGGTATAAATGTTCGCCGCTTCTAGTGGGAGATGTCGAAGCACAATGCTCGATATTTCATCGGTTCAGTTGGGACCGATGCTTTCAGTGTGGCAAGGCCGTTGACTATCGAAGGTTTATTACCCGCCAATCTACTATTGTCGTGCCTATTGTGCCTATTGTGCCTAAGTGAGCGATGTTTGTAGATGTCGTGAGCGCCGATATAAGTCATAGACGCAGAAACTGAGAAACAATAGTGAACTAGATAACAAGAAAGACATATTTATAGAGCCCAGATTATGGGAATTTCTTTCCTTTTAGCTTCTTCGCGGTCATGTGGTTCTTCACAAACACCTCCAAGGATCACAAAATAATTCTTTATCGCCCTTCAGTTTTCTGTAGTGCTTCTCCTCACATTTAGGCTCAAATGTGTTATGACAGCTACTAATCTTGACTACTCCTTAATGTCGGGGTAAGTTGGGCGAAAACATCTTGAATATCAACGCTGCAAAAATTCTCAGTGAATCTCACAATGATCCATTCCGAATGCCTTCTCAGTCATACACCAGTATACCCTTTCTATCTGAATTCGTTTTCGTGTTGTTTTTTCTTCTTCACTTCTTCTCCGACAGATAGACACTCGCTAAAGCTGCAAACTACAACATTTTATCGTTATTCTAAATAGCCTATTCCAATGACGAAGTGCGCGCTGTTGATGGCAACGTCATGGCCATACGCAAATAAAAATGTAACCGGCGATGACGACTCGATGGGAATTTTAAAAGCCTCGTAGCTTCTTCACATTTTAATGCCTTAATTAAGAATGTAATGAATATAGCAATAAACATGAGAAGACAACAAAAAAAAATGAGAAAAGAATGCGAGGCATTATATGTTAAGTTGACATATGTCAGACTAGATAGTGCGCAAAGATTAACTGCCTTTTTTTTTCAAAATTACGCGTGGTTTATTTAAGGCTGCCGTACTTACTGAATACTGAATGGCAAAGTGGTAAATAGCTTCATCGTAAAGTTCAACAAAAACAAACAGAAAGAACGCGATTTATAATCCGGAAGTAATACTTTTAGAGCTAAGTATGCATTAATGTTTTAATTATGTTTGTCACCATATAGACTGGTGGCGGGAGTGAGGAATACGTTCATACCACTAATGTAGGAAGTAGCCGTTTTTAGGATGAATCATGTTAAACATATTTCATCAAGTCATTCAGACAATAATCATCAAATGCCAAATTCAAAATCATAAGGTGGTTTCGATTTTCTTCTTTTTTTTTTTCATAGTTGATGGTCAAACTGCCATTCAATTCGGATCCGCGCTGCGTAGTCAAAAATTCCAAGAATGCAGTCAGTCTGTTTGACATGCAAATCTTGTCTAGTAGTGGACGACTCTAATTACTTCTTCAGAGTCGTCCGGTTTGGCGTTCCAACATCCATAATGACTAACGCTATGGCCCGACAAAACAAAAAAAAAAACTTGAATTCAAAATACGAATACGAATACGAATACTACTTGAGAATGCCAAGAGTAGCTACTAGTTTTGAGTTTAAGTTCAAATTGAATTTAGGAGTAGCACTAAATGCCAGCACTTAGTAAATTACTTAGATTTGGTTGTTTTATTGTATAACCGAATTGATGTCACATCCGTGAAAACTGATGAAATACAGATGGATAGACGTGATGGCAATCTTATGATCAATTGGTCGGCTGGTGGGAGTCTTGTTCGCTTGCAGCTGGTTCAAATCTCAGGAAATCACATTAAACATCTTTACGTTCCGGTAATATTACGAACCCTAAATGGCACTTCTATTAGGAGGACCTCTTTCTCACACCGCCATTCCTCGTGTTGTTATTTGGGATGTTCTTGGGAAATCACTATTAAGAAACGGCAAAGTGCTCTGATAGAAAACAAATCTATTGTCTGTTGTTCTATGGCTCATCCATCCAATCCCATTATTCCCTTGTCTATTGATAAACTACAGTTATTCTGGGATATCTAGACGAAGACACGAAGGTCCGCAAAACAAGAGATTCCACCAGCGGACGAAATATCCATAATCGGGCTTAGCAAGACTAGGTGTTTTGGGGCCAGCTAAGCCTTAAACAAAAAAAAGATCATTGTAGGACTACTACTTACGCCAGCAACATTACACAACGTATTACTATGGATGAAGTTACCTTAAAGGACGAAATCTGTGAAGCAATCAGAAAGCACTTGGGATTCGAACAGATAACGATAGCTGACATCAGATCGCTACGACAGACTTATGGACACACACAGACTGCACTAATTAGCCTCCCTGTAGGAATCGGGAAAAAGATGCAAGAAGCAGGAAGACTAAAGGTAGACTGAGTAAACTGCCGGGTCCGCCAAAATAAAAGATGCTAAAGAAGTGTTTCGAATGCCTAGAATTTGTAGCAAGCAGATGTTAATGCCTAGAAGACCGCTCCAAACTATGAAGAAGATACGGCACAGTAGGCCACATAGCAAAAAATTGCAACGAGGAACTGTCATGCATGTTCTGCAGGGAAACTAATCCGAAGAATGCAAAACATCTAGCGGGCAGTGAAAAGTGCCCAGTCTTCAAGAAAGCCATGACTAGCATACAACGATGAAGGTCATACAAATAAATCTTAATCACCGTGAGATAGATCAGGATATTCTGAAACAAACACCAAGAGATGAGAAAGCGGATGTGGTCCTGATAAGCGTAAGCATTTATCGTGTAAACTTAAGTTTACGGGATGCCCATACATCCATGGGAATAAGAATACGCCTTGCCATCGCTCTCCGTCAATCCTGTGATATCAATTCCGAATTGTGTTGGAGGCACAAGTTCCACCCTTGGTATGGGTCCAGGCGGATCTAAAACTTCTTACTGTTCTTTGGGTTACAGCACCCAGTACTTATTGCAACTCTAGTACATTGGATCAAACCAACAGGAAAACCCTTCCCGCGACTTTGGATTTAAACCACAGCCACCATGACGCTCCCAGCAAGGAGGCCTACCTCTAACAAGTCAGGCCCGGACCGAAATCCGGGGGGCTCCTGACTCCAATGGTACCGTAATTTAAGTCCTGGTAGGGACTACCGGTGGTCTTGCCGCCAACAAGTCCTGTGACCGGCAGCTTGTAACTGATCAAATCGCAGCAACCTTTGGTGGCGTCATCTGAAGATGTTTACGATAAGACCAGTAAATATGTTCTGCCTTGGTAATTGGGCGGGGGCCGCGCCCTTTTCACAGTCGCCAAAAAAAACTAGGTCCTTCTCTTTGTTCACGCATGTAAATGGCAACACAAACAAACAATACAGTGTCTCGGATTACCTCGACATGAATTCATTTATTTATTGTCGATGTCCAAAACTTAAAAGAAGAGCAGAACTCTATAAGATATCGGGATCCAGACGAAGGCTAAAGAAGCAACTAGCAGACCTTAACGATGGTCATAACAAAAACACCCACTGAAACCCTTATTGGCTGCCAGCTAAGTTAGTCTTCCTCTCAGCTGATTTTCGTAGTCCCTGGCTGTTCTATTGTATTCGTAGAAAAGGCCTTAATTTGACCACAAATAGAAAATGAATAGAGTCAGTGTTTGCGTACATTAGCGGCCTTTACATGCAAGGGCTTTATCACTTGATTGGAGCGTACGCGCCGGAGTGTGGTAAAGAAAGAGTGAAATACCGCGCGCTAGGAACGTGGTACCAAAATTTAGTTACAAAGTCTTTAACTCGCGAAATTACGCGTTATTGTAGTTTGTGTGTAATGGGCAATCGCGCGCAAAATTCCGTGAGAAACTGGAACGTGCTGGAGTGTTCCATGATGATTCCACTTTTACTACCGCGTTCAGTCACGTGGGAAAGAGTTGTAATACTCCAATGGGGAGCGCACGCCATTGTAAGAACGCACGTAAAGGGGAAGCTATTTAGAGTGCTGGATGCATCCATCGCATCTGTTCACACCTTGTGAGATTTTGTTGGTTATTCGACTAGTCGAATAAAGACAGATTGCTATGTGGATCCATGCTTCGGGAACCTTGTGTTCTTATCACCATATTCTTAGCTGCACAAAATCTATCAGTTGAAAGCCATGACCGTATTTTTCAACAGTCCCGTCAAATATACCATATTCCTTACCAGTTTCAACATTATAATCGTTGTTTTGGAGACATACTACAGGCGGCTCAAAGTCGATAATAACCGATCTCATGACGAATCCCTACAAACGGGGTGTGTTCAAAAAGTAAGCTGACTTTTGAAATTTCGCGAGCAACATACATACATTCGGTTATCGTTTTTTTTTCTTTGCTGTGTTGGTACACATGTCTCGAACATATATTCACAGTTTCAAGTACACTTAGTTTGTTTTTGACAGATAGAAAGGTTAGAAGTGTTTTGGCGTGCTCGGCGATTTTCGATTATTATAAGAAATGGAGCAAAGAATTTGCATCAAATTTTGTGTAAAAAATTGAATCAAGTGCTCTAAAATACTTGAAATGTTGACAATGGCATATGGTGAGTCTGCTCTAAGTAAAAAAAAATGTTTACAAGTGGTAGAAGCCCTTCCAAGACGGCTGAGAAGATGCCAATGAGGAATCAATAAAAGCTGATAACGTCGAAGCTGTGAAGAAAATTGATTTGGAAAAGCGAATTACCATAAGAGAAGTTGCTGAGGATATTAGCATGTCACACGAGGCGACCGTGTTATGGAATTTTTTCGGATGTTTTAGGCATGATACGTGTATCAGCGAAGTTTGTTCCGAAATTTCTTAATTGGCTAACATTGAAGTCAACCGGAAGTCCTTACGGGAGCGTAAGGCTCGGCTAGACGAATGCGTCACATCTAGGTGGCAATCTATGTAGATGGGACGATAGCGTTAACGGCAGGATAACTTACCGCTTCCTGAAGGATGTCTTGTTCATGCGAGAGCGGCCGGAGCTGAGGTTTAATCTCAACTGGGGTTTCCTTCTTACCGGAAATGGTTTCTCTAATGCATTCCTGCATCGGAGGGGTCTTAGCCAAATGGAAGACTGGGTGCACGTTCTGTGTGAATGTCCCTTGTATGACGATGTCAGGGATCTTCGAGCTATGGGCGTAGGTTTTGAAGACGGTGTTTGCGACGTTGGCAGCGCTCTAGCTGACAAAGCACAAGTAGCAAGGATTCAGGACTATGCGAACACAGTTTTTTCTAGACGTCGATGGTTAAAGACCTGGACAGTAAGGTGTCCCACTGTAAGTAACCGTAAGGTTACGTGGTCAGAAGACCCCGGAATTATGGTTCCGGCCTGACCTAGAATGGCTCCCTTATGGAAGTATAGTGGTGGCTGTCGGTTTATACCCAAAATCGCGAAGAGAGTAGATCGTCGCATAGGCTGTAGTACTACGGCTTGTGTTCAACCATTTGATGGCTATGGAACCAATCGGTCTGTTCGGTGTGGAGTTGCACAGCCACCGGATGCCATGGCTCACAGAATGTCAGATGTTTTAGATAGGCTTCAACCCTTTGCCAAGGGAGGAGATCATGCCTTATACACGCATTGCATTAATCCTGACATGAGCGTAGGCGCTCCATGGGATAAGGCCTACACGACAGATGTCCACGTAAAACATATGATACTATCTGTACCACTCCGACGGCGATATTAGACGGCTTTCTGCCTCTGGACCTTATCTATCAGTTAATACAATTTGTTACCTCATCATCATATATCAAACAAGTGGCTAGCAGCACAAACAAAATTTTGTGGGTTGCAATCCATACAGATGAAGTTGTTCCCACAGTCGACTTTGACATTCCATACGATGTACTATTTCAGTTAAGAGACAATAGGGATGGTAAAAATAAGGCTAAAGGCTAAACGAAACCATATTTTCAGTTGGATTCAAAACAGCGGAAGGAAAGGGACCTGTCATAAAGTGTCCATGCGATTTCTAGATATGAGCTGTTTCTTCCAATCGGAAGTTGTACTTACATCAAATTCGTGAGAGCTACTGCAAATTGGATCGATACTCGGTAGTGATATCGTAGTCTACATTGAAAGTCAGGCTCCGCTCAAGGCACGGGAATACACTAACACCAAGTGGAATTTATTAGATGTGCAACTAAGTTATCGCTGTTTTTTTTGATGAAATGCAGCTTTATTGTGAAAAATGGTTACAAATGAATCATTTAAAATATTCCCCATCGCTAGCCACAACTTTTTCCCATATTTCTGGCAGAGCTCGAATACCGTCGCGGTAAAAGTGTTCATCTTTTGAGGCTGTCCACGAACCAAGCCATTTTTTGATGTCTTCATATGAGCGGAACTCCTGATCAGCCAGATCATGTACCATCGAACGGAACAAGTAATAATCAGACGTCGCAATATCTAGCGAATATGGCGGGTGGGGTAAGACTTTGAGCGTTTCCGGGTCTTAAAGGGTTTGGCAAAGTGAGGACGAGCGTTATCATGCTGTGGAATCACTTTTTCGTGCCTCTGCTCGTATTGTGGCCGTTAATCGCATTAATTGAAGTTGACACCGTTCCCCAGTGATGTTTCGTTCATAATAAATAACATCAACCTGGTCCCACCAAATACACAGCATAACCTTCACATCGTGAATATTCGGGAAAACCGACGACGTAGAAGCATAAGCGGGCTGTCCCCATAACTTTCTTCTCTTTGAGTTGCTATATTGAATCAATTTTTCATCACCCGTCACGATGCGAAACGTCCCTTGGTTTCAAATCATAATGAACCCAAGTTCCTTGTTTTTGAATCATTCCCAACGCATGCAATCGCTTGGAAGTGGCTTGGCGGGTAGCTCCTAACGCTAAAGCAAGCTGTTTTTGCGTTTGGCACGGATCCTCATCGAGCAATACCTACAGTTTAGCGTCTTCGAAGGATTTTGGCCTTCTTTCAAGCGGACGGTCGTCAACATCAAATTCACCGCCTTTAAAGCGACGGAACCAATCACGGCATGTTGTTTCACTTAGAGCAGCATCTCCGAAAACTTTTTGGAGCTCTCAATGCGCGTCACCCGCCGCTTTCTTCAAATGAAAGAAGAAAATTAGCACTTCCCGCAGATGAAGATTATTTGGCACAAAATCAGACATTTTCGCGCAACCAAAAGTTTATGACGTCAAAACAAAATCACTAAGGGGTCAAAACGGTTTGCTTACCACATGTCTAAGCTGGGTTCACGACGTTTTGGATATGTCAAAATCGACCAGCACTAACTGCTGGTGCCATCTATTGAGAACCTAGTTGGGCACTTAATATGTAGTTAGCAGCTGTCGCGCAATGCTCAAGGTATTTTTCTGGTGGAACCAAGTGAGACATCTCAAGGTGAGTTACGAGTAGTTGGTGAGGATCCTATAAAATAAGGAAATACGATTCAGATTGACAGAAACGGATACTTGCAGATTCTGCGATAAATTGTAAGCTGAGGCAGACATAGCGCATTCCCTGTACCAATGAGAATATATAGCGTGACATCGAAAACAAATTGTTTGAAAATAGATTGAAGGAACCATAAAGACCTAAATAGTTTCGACAGGCAAATTGGATGCTTTTTAAAGAAAGCACTTCTGAGTTTTTCTTCAATTCAATTAGCTCTCCAGGAATCACATCACATGGCTCTCTTTGTTTTCAAGTGTTGACTATTACCAAACCTAACTTACAAGACCATAAGTGCAGAGGTCAATATTGATTTGATTTAGTGAAACTATGAGTACTATCCTATTTCAAAATTTTATCAGAATGGACATCATCATGACAGCTTGGCCAACATTCAAATTAAAAACTCTTGATTTCAGTTAAATTCAAAAAAAAAAAAACCGTATCCGTACCTCACGTCCCAAGCAAACATTCACTTGGCTAATCGCCGATCTACGGTCTGGAAAGAATAAAAAAAAAAAAAACACTGAAAATCATTTATTACGAGTCACTACCTTATTGGTATTCCACAAGAATGCACACAAATGACCATGACAGCGACAACTCTAAAAAATACAAAAAAAAAATTAAAAAAATAAAAAAAAAACAATTAAATGCTATAATTCCATCTATCGGCATAGGTTAAGACTCCTAAATTGTTGAGGAATGACAAAGCTCGATTGAGTGTAACAATAATACCGGAGCGTCGACAATAGAGACGGTCACTACCAATAACGATGCCGATGACGATAACTTGTGACAATACTCGTAGCAACAACAAACAGTATAGTGGCTTCGACGACGACGATGACATTCATGAGTGGTTTTAGGCACAATTGTGGTCAAGATTAAACGATCCGTTGAGTGCACAGTGCAATCGTTCAAGCATCACCCAAACCAACTATTTGAATGCATACGACCAGTAGGCAGGCAGGAGTTGGCGATGAACTTGTCTAGAGATAAAAATTTACTATGAATCCACAAAGTGTGACTAAAATTTGTATTTGGAAAATTATGATGTACCCTATTTTGTGGCAAATTGACAATACGTCAATTAAAAAGTGTTACTCCAGAGGTGAATGGATAGTTTTTTTCTGGTTGAGAGGTTTCCTCAAGCGCTATCTTTTTTTTAAATTTGTGGCCCAGCGCATGTAAAACACAGCCTTCCTTGCCAGCTTTTCGAGTTAATCTTTTCCAGCTACCTAACAATATTTTTCCAAGATTTGCTGATCCAAAAAGTCGTTGATCTTAGCTTCTTATGCCTACAACACCAGGTTTGAAATTCGAGAGATATTAATTCTCAACTAATGTTTATAACTACCGTTGATACAACAATGCAGGTCAAAGTCATACTTTTCAGAAAATTTACATTGATGAACAGCTTCAAGCTATTTAAAGAAAATAAAGGCTTCTTTCGATTAGTCATTCTACGATATACGAGTATTTAAAAACACCTGACGCTTTATTGTAATCAGATGGTATATGGCAGAAGACAATGTTTTACGATTAGTATAGCCACATAGTCGCATCAATCTGGGAACGCCACATTACTACAATATACATATATCCACAAATCTATTGGGCTTATTCTACCTTCTTGCGCTAGCCAGGGGGTACTGATCTTGGCCGGGTGTTAAGCAGTAGAGAATAGCAACACATATGTATATCCTACCAGAAGTGACTTAACCTAAGAAGTGAATAAATTCTTGTGACGGTGGTATCAACAATCAGCATGACAAACTCCTCAATTGTCCGTATTTCAAGCTGAAGTTAATAAGGATATTTCGGAAAGAAACTGGTGGTGTTTGAACCTCTAATGATTCAGATGCAGCTTCCATATTATTGAACTGGGTTACTGACTTCGGAACATCACGTTCCTTTAACTTAAGGCGTCGCAGAAAATTTGGGGGTTGTACGTGAATCCAACTACCCGACCGTGTAGAATCTACCGTCATCCAGAAAGTGCGATGGAATTGGCCGAACAAAAGGAAGACGAAAAACTGTGACACTGATACCTACGGTGGCTGCTACAGAGAACGGAAGCTTCATATACATTTAAGTGTTCATCTGTTGTAACCGACAGACAATTAGGTGCCGATTTATTGTAAACGGCAAACCTAACCAAGAAGACTTAACATTTCGGCATGTAGTCGAGCACATTGTTATAATATGCATCAAGTTTACCATATCTCATGAACCCACAGAAAAATTACTCGCTGCTACACAAGACTGTGTCTAGAAGCTCTTCAACAAAACTTACGAGCATTGACATAAGCCTGACTTTAAGACTGTCTTTAACGCCAAATCAGAAAAAGAGGAATTCTTTGATAGCACAATTGGAAGGCATAGCATACGAGACCACTTCTGTGATTGTACTTAGGCGAATTAATTTTGCCGCGGAACTAAAAATCAATGTAAGTAGCACGCGGCTTCAAAACCTCAATACTTAGAAAGGAACATAATAGTCACAAGATCATCAAAACATTTAACAAAGTTGATCAAATTTTGATGGACCCAGTGCACTCCTTTAGTATTGTAGATGTTCGAACTCAACTCAGACCACTAGTTTACTACAGCCAAGGTACGTCGACTGATACCTGACAATCGGAGCAAACCGCCAGAACCTTTGCCAATCCCGTATTCTTCAAATTCTCATTAACGACAAACTTACAAACTAAAAAGTCGTCAGAAATGTCCAGCTGATGTTGTGCGCTTCAACAGATCATCCGAACGAGCCCCATATGAATAGTGCTTCATAGGCGAAGCTGGATAGAAGAACAAGAGCAGTTCGTGTGCTATACGATCAAAGGATTTTAGGAAGATTGCGGAAAGGAAAAGGTGATACACAACAGAAACCTTTAGGAATGAGCACAGAAATTTAATAGAAGAGTCACAGTCGGTGCGGGGGATATAAAAAGACACTTCTGCAGACTGTGACCTAAGTTCGCCTCAGCTCAACAGACTGAATGGTAATGACTGCCAAAATGTTTGCCCGTCTAGCTAAAATGAAGAAAAGTTGCAATATCTGAATTTAAGTAAAACAAGGTTACCAGACCGGATGGACTATCTGCCGAGCTTTGTAGGATCGCAGGACTTGACTTGATACAAAAGACGGCATGCATTAACTCATTTCCACGATTTGGTCGAAAAAAGAGATGCTCGACGAGTCTCAGCATTGGTGTTGGTGGTCTGATCCACAAAAAGGAAGATTTTCTAAACTCCGCCCACCCACTATAAAGGTATCATTGCGTACGAAATCATTTCTGCCATATTGTGTGAACGCCTGAAACAATTTGAGTAGGATCTGGGAGACATTCCTTCAAACCCATATGTTTGCGAGTATCTTGCATAATTTTGTATGGTTTGCTTGCAATCTCCATTGGATCACTAGGAAATACCACACATTGTGAAAAAGCTTGACCACCAGTATTTGAGCGCAAGTCAGAGCTAAAAACATAAATGACTCATTTACAGGCAAGTATGCCTTAACAACAAACATTGGTGTTCCAACGACCTGACTTTCTTCGAAAACGTGACCACGACGTCTGTTCAATATACCACGAATTCCACCTACTGCTATTGTACTTCTGGACATTGAATTTCACATTAGTAAACAGGTTCCATAAACCGTGGTTATGCTGTGATAGCTGTAGCATACAATAAATACACGACGAGCAGTTGGAATGATCTGACCACTACCACGATAGATGGCATTACCATGCAAGGTAACATCATAAATATTAAACCGGACATCAGGCATATTCTAATCAGCCAAATCACCCTCTTTTGTTGCCCATTGGAAACCAATTTCATACAAGTACTGCACAGATTTTGTACAATCGATGATAAGGTATGGACCAGTACCAGAGCACAAACCTTAAGGTCATCCTTTGGGCTAATATCACGTTCGTCAATGTCTTCTGGTAATCCATCTGGCATTGGGCAGGCCTTCATTACAAGACTATTGTGCTTATTGAGCGACTTAAATAAACAAAATTGATTTGATACTTCAATGACGGGTTCACGATATAACACAACAGGGTCAGATTGCTTAAGAAGAATGCAAGCATGATCTTCTTCTAGATCATTTAATCTGATTTCTAAGTGCAATTCACCAGCTCCATAATACGCTGCGTGACAGGATCGGATTCGGCCAAATGTTTAAGACCCTCAACAAGTTTTGGTAAATCGGCTGAACCCTTAGCTCCGCCAGCAACACGCACAACAGGCGACACAGCGAACTTCATAACTTTTATCCTTAAATGTGATGATAGTTTCGGGTTTCACCAGAAACTGATCTATGCCAACTATGCCGCAAATGTTACCAGATGGAACATCTTCAATAGCCTCAACATAAAGAGCCATCATCAAGATTGTAAAATGGATAACTTCTTTGTACAATTCTTCTTTCTTCCCGGGTACATGGTTGGATCCTAGTTGCGATTTTGCCAGAGAACACACGGCCGAAACCGCAGCAAGGTCCTTTATCAGAAGTCGGAAACATTTTCGATATTTACATCATGAGAGGTCCATTTGGATCACAGGTCTTTACTACAACAGCTGTTTCATCACTGAGTGAAATCTCATATAACATTTCCATACGATACTTTTGTTGCTACTACAGATGGACTAGTAGCATTTGAAATAAGGCTTCAACGTCTGGTAACTTTCAGAAGTTGGTTTCCGTCCTTGTCTCCGTGATTTAAGGTTACACAAATTTTCTCTAAAAGGGTTGGGATTTCCTCCTACTGCGGTTCATGATGGCGTCCAAAACTTTGTAGATTGTGTCCAAGATATATTTATTTCTACAAACATACAGAAGGTACGCTTGTTGTCAGATTCCTTTTGCCTTGTCCACTTCTTAGTTCTGGCAATGAAGAAGTTCTCATGACGTCAATCTTGAGCTTTCCAGAGTACATTTAAGAAAATTGTTTCAAAGTATATCCCCATCCATGAAGACCGAAATTAAAATCTACTGGACCCTTTGATGGATTAACTCGAACTTCATCCACTGTAGCTGGCAACTTTCAACTATTCTTTGGAAAGTCTGATAGACTTCTCTGCGCCCAATTGTAACTCCAAAAGAGAACAATTAATATTGTTCATGAATAAAATAGCTTTAATGCGTTCCGCAATAGCTTGACGCTATACGCTTTCAGGTTGCGCGCAAACACCAGAAACGCATTCAACCACAACTAAAGCCGCTGTTACTTCTGACGAAAAATCGATTTGTCCAAGTGAATCAATCAGATTTATTAAGAAACTTCCCTCCTACTTTTCACGTTAATCGGGGTGAGTGATGAATACCAGATCCTTTTCCTCAACTTCGAAGTACATAGAGATGGCAGGTGTTTGAATGGTAATGCAGCGTTCTTATTCATCTTTGTGGGTATCCCTGAAACGAATTTTACCAGCTTTTGCTTTAGCAATAATATCTGCTTTAGAGACCATAATCGACGTGAGCGGATATTTTACGGATATTCCGCTTTTTGTCTATCAAAGTACGGATTTCATCTACTGTAATAACCATCTTGGATATTCAGTGATTTCCAGACCGAATTCGTAAAACACTATACGCGTGCAATGGGGTGACATGCATATATGACAGCCAAATCTAGTTTCACCATCCCCGCTTAACTTATCGGATTGTGCAGAAAATATCTCCTTTAAAACTGAAACTTTTGAGGTTTTCAGGATTCCAGCACTTCCATACGCAGAAGTCTAGACGTGACGAAGTATAACTCACGTCGTTATCTACACCATGAAAGGATTCGCTTGCAAATGAGTGTTCATAAGATATTCACACCTATTGCGAAGATCAACTATCAGTTGTCAGTTGATACTTGGCAGTCAATTTCTTAAAATGCTATTGCAAGGATCAATTATCAATGACCCATTGATCCATTGTGAATGTGAATTTTCGGTTGACAAATCAGTATTGTGAAAGTCAACTGTGAACAATTCTAATGATCGTTGTCAATTTTTCTGTCAATCGCAATTTCGGTGTTGATAAGGGCGATACGTACATAAAAATGTAAGTATTTTTAAGTTTTAAGTGTTGAAAATAAATATTTTTGCTTGTTTTTTAAGGGGTAAAATAGTAAGCAATAAAAGGCAACTCAATAGAATGGTTGAACTGAACAACAATTTGCGACAGAGCTAAATAGCTTAGGGCCACCGAAACGAGATTGGCAAAAATGGCAAAGAGTAAGCTGTGCACATTTACAAGAGGCTTAAGTTCAATTTTATTTTCTACATTGGTTTAGGTATGGATCGATCTAAAATGCAAGATAAAAAAGAGGAAGGTTGAAAAGAAGGTAGAAATTACTGCAACTGGTGGTGGTCCAAACCGATATCATCAGTTCAATGATATGGAAGAGGCTGTAATCCGTATGCTTGAATTAAATACTTACGTGGATACTCCTGGTACCGATTTTGGGCTTAACAAAACTAATATAACGCTACCGAAAAACGAAAGCAACACCGCGAGTTGAAGAACTGCAACTGGGTCGTATAACACTGTTAGAAAATCAAACTTTTGCTCAAAAACAGTTTTATGACAATATGATCAATCTAATGAGTGATATAAAGAAAAGTGTGCAAAATATTGACAGCACAAAAACAATAACAGCGAAATCCTTAAATTAAAAACAGAAAAATTAAAACTTTATAAACGAAATAAGGAAAATAAGGACAACCACCGAAAAGCCAAATTGAAACTAAAAATAGAGACACTAGAGCTTAAAAAGCAAATGCAAGAGTTACAAAATTCTGAGAACATATGTACATAGTACATTATTTAATTTATGTTGGGACTGAAGTCGTATTAATTTGCCTTTTGTAACTTACATTTTTACATTCACATTTGCCTTTTAGTGTTCTTTTTTAAGTTTTAAATGTTGAGAATCAACTCAGTTAAAGTCATTCCCTACATTTAACTGGTAGCTCCCTTGCGCGCAGAGCGGCAAGTTTTAAAATGTTTGGTACAGCTCTTTGACTTTTGATCGGTTTTAATTTTGGCTCAATGTCTTCGAGCAAGTCAAGAAATGCAGCGTTGGATAGCCGAAAGTTTTCTACAAAGCTGAATTAGAACTGAATATAATATACATTTATTCTCTTAACAAAAAATGAATTATTTTCGATTTTTAATTTCCATCGAATTAGATGCATCTCGCAAAGTCCTCCGTATATCAGTCAAATGCGCGTGTTCCATTTCGTCTACATCATCCTCAAAAAATAATTCCACTGATGATGATGTTTTTTTAATAAATTTTTACACTTGTTATATTTGTAGACCTCGTAGTTCTAACTTTTTAAGTAAATTGTTTGCAAAACACGTAACAATCACTTTTCAAACCAAAAAGATTTTAGCACTGTCAAAGTTGAAATGGCAATGACTTTATTCACAATAGCTAATATTTTTGTCAATCGTCTTTCATAATACCAGTATAATTGATAAATTTGTCAATCGTCAATTCAATTGATAGTTGATCTTCGCAATAGGGGTAACAATTACCCCATTAGTTATTCATGAAATTATCCCAAATTGATCTTCAATATTTCCATTCTTTTCATGCTAAATACGAGTACAAATCCTCACAAAACATTATGTACATAGTAGTAAAAGAACGGTTTCATACCACTGCCACACCACTTCCCTTCCTTCACTGCTTTTGTGCATGTTGACTGCTTCTGCTTTATGCTCTTAACAGATCTAACGTCTACGCTCAGGCATATGCAGATGAAAACGGCTGTACTGTCTGTCAGATCTTTCCTAGTGACTGCTTCCTTTGCACAACAGCGATCAATGTAATCGACGATAGAAGGACTAGAAATGGTCTTCAAGTGAATTCTGTCGAAAATCAGCTTGTTCTATTGAAGAACTGACTAGTGACTCATCTGGTGAAAAATGTGATCCGTTTATCTAGCGAAGAATTTGGATGCCATCTTAGATAGCAAAGTAAACTTGTGTCGTCGAATACATCCAAAGCTCTGTCTATGTATTTTTTATGAGTTCAAGGAGTTTTCGCCAAAAGTTCTTTGGACCTACACAGCTATGATAAGGCTTTATCCGAGCTTATGTTAACATTTTTTGGTGGAATAAGTTTTCACGTAAGTACGTCGCTCCTGATTTCATTAGAATAGCTTCCATTGGCAACATGTAGGCCTGGTTCTACTCTAATGGATACTCCTACCCTTGATAAGTATATCACTTGATGAATATAGGAATATTCATTAGTACGCCTTGCCTGCCGACTGAGACCGGAATTCCGGTTGATGCAAGAATACTCCGGCCAGAATTTGAGCCAAGAAAGGAATCTAGGATGTGATGTTGATTGTTGCAATCCTAATAGCAGCGAACTTTATTGTGGTGAACAGGTGAAGGAAGCGGAGTGTTTTTGAATCAATAGCCAAACTACCTATAGTACCTTGTTGTCTCACCAGCTCCAACCAAGAATTCAAGGCTTCTCAAGAAACAGTCGGCAAGCTAAATTGAATAGGCCTAGTGTAGATTCTAGGTCACAATGAGATCGCGAAAGATCACGAACTAAACGAGGCTCAGAGGAAGTCTTCTTAGAACCCTAACCCGTTTTTTGGAGAAGATATTCGTTGAGGCTTAGGTCCATCTCGAACCGTAGCGCCGTCTAAAGTAAAGAATCCTTAAATGAGCCATTATATTTTCATTTCCTCAATAAGGTTCTTCAGTTCGCCTTTTTTTATAATTAATGCGCGCTCAATGGGTTATTAGTAAAAAGATTTCAGCGCCATAGATCTGTTGAATTTACAAAATCTGGTTGGTTTAGACCCTCGGTATGATTTCAGACTTATGGCAGACACAAATGAAAGGCTGAGCTACTCGTATTTTCAACATCTCGCATGTCCTACTAAAACTGTATGCATGCGCAATAAAAACTATCCTCGGTATACGTGTGAAATTGTAGCCCAAATAAATAATACACTTTATGGAAAGTGGAAACACAATTCTTCTCGTCTCAACTGGGTTGCTTACAAGAAAGCGCATATAGTGTAACCCGTGGCATTCGTACCGAAAAATAGAACTATTATTCTTCAAACTCTGGGCTGTGTCCTACAAACTGTGTTAAGTCTGACCTGGTTCCCAATGTCCTTAATGGTCTTTTTCTGGGAAGTTTTTTCGAAGTGTCTGAGTTTGATCTGTATAAGATTGCGGAACCTGAATGTGGGCAGGGTGATTTTCATGTGGTTTCCGAAAGTGAAGTTATTGACTGTGTTCGATATAGTAAGTCCAGCTCGACTCGTGTGGACGGAGTACCTATTTGTCTCATTAAGCTTATATTGTCTGATATCCTTAGCCATTGCATCATAGCATCCACATTTCCTGAATCATCTGCTAGTGATTTTAGGTCGATTAATATTTTACCATGCCTCTCTAAGGATTTTAAGAAACCTATTTCGAAACAAATATCTACTTACCTGTCTCCGAATCGCCTTCTAGACCCCTTTCAATCAGAGTTTAGATCCAATCATAGCTGATCCTCGGCTTAAATAAAAATCTTGGACGATATAAGGCGTGAATTTGATAGAGGCTATGTATCACTCCCTTGCCTTCTCGATTTGTAAAAAAGCATTCGGCAAAGTCAATCATAAGATTTTACGTTGGAAGCTCAAGAATTTGTTTGGCTTCAGCGAGCGAGCTGTCCAGCTTATTAGATGTTACGAGTACATATCTCTCCAATATGTGGCAGAGTTTTGTTATTGGTGACAAATCTTTAGAACTCACAATAATAAGGCAAGACATACCTCAGGGATCGATTTTCAGACCAATTTTATTCGGCGAATTTATCAATGTCTTGCCATGAGATACTTCAATACTCCCAAAACTCAACGGAGTGGAATTGTCCCTTTCGGACAAATAACTGAATTGAAATCTTATGAGTATAGCGTTCCTTTTATCTGCAAAAGGACAGTAGGAAAAAGTTGGGGCTGAAAACCTGCTGGCTGTATACGGCTGTATACGGTGGTGGTAAGACCCATACCCATAAGGGGCTGTCGCACAGTGCTCAAGGCAGTCAGAACCGGGTAATACTGTGCTGGGTCCCAGGACACTGCGGTATTAAAGGAAATCAGCAAGCGGACGAGCTTGCAAGAAAAGGAGGGCTACTCGACAATAATGATGTTGCCAACATCAAACCACTTCTTTGTATAGTGAGTGGCACTATCGAGGAAAAAATCACAAAGACTACCAACCTAAGGTGGACACAGGCTCTTTGTCCACTTTTTGACGACAAAAGAAATAGGAAGTTAATAAAATTAAATAGAGATAAGCTTAGGACAGTAATAGGAATCCTGACATGACACTGCCTCCTACGGAAACACGCAAATATACTTAAATTTTCAGATACGGATATATGCACATTCTGCGGTGATCTGCAAGCTATTGAGGACGTAACACACATACTGTGTGAATGCGAGACAATATCGCGTAGTCGAAGAAAATCTTTAGGGAAATACTTTTTCGAAAACCTAGAGGAAATAGACAGCACGTATTTCAAAGACCATCTTAGCTTTTGCAGGGAAATTGGGTGTTTCACCAGGGAGATTGTTTAGGTTTTTGCCACTTGAAGACAAATTCAACTGATTCCACAGGGATCGCGATGGGGCCGTTTTAGTGCGTGGTGTCTGTGTGATGGCATATCCATCATACCCCTGTTTAACCTAACCTAACCTAACCTGCCATCAGTATGCAAGAACGCCTCAGTTCACCTTTACGCTGACGACGTTCAACTACATCTGACCCGGCCTATAAGTTCGATAGCAGATCTTGCTCTAGAATTAAAGGAAGATTTGTCCACAAGTGGTTGGGGGTAAATGGGCTTTTGCTAAACCCTGATAAGTCGAACATTTCCGCAAACTTGCCACTAATTCTGTGCCGGAATTATGGATTACTGACTCCAAGCTAGAGCTATAGAATCAGTTACAAGTCTTAGATTAGAAAATAGTGCTAGATATGTGTCAGCAAAGAAATATATTGGATTAGAAGTAGCAGACAAAAGATCATTGATGAAAATTAAAAAGAGTGTAGGACACAGAAGGGAGCTCTGAGGCACCCCAGCATATATGGATGCGGCTATGGAGATTGTGAATATGTCTATCTAATCCTACGTTCGATCTGTGGCACATTTAAGCACTCTTCATATATGTAGACGCAAGATTTGTATTTATGTATATGTAGAATCATGTTAGAGCGTAAGAAAACACAAATTAACGCACTACCCCAGAATATAAAATTGTCTCTTAACCTGCATCATTAACAACGTACAGAAGATCTGTTCTCAGATAGGTTCCTGCATAACATTTGATCCTATCAAGCATACCCTATGGCCGGTAGACCACCGGTTCACAAGCAAAAAACCAACGCAGACTTCCAATGTGCATTTTCACAAGTCTTGCTTTGTTGTTGTCGTTGTAAATTGTCGATTGGTGAGGTTTTGGGAAAGTTCATGGGTCGTTGTGTGATTGTTGCTGCTTTGACTTCTGTTCCTACTGAAGCCAAACCTGATACTTCTACTGGTTTGCAATCCACTGACCTCAAAATTCACTGTTCGATGCGCCAGTCAGTAGGTGCATTTTCAGGTTTCATCGCCTTTAAAGTTTCTTCTTTTTTTTCTACCAAACATTGTTTTTTATTTATTTTTTTTTTTTTTTTTGTAAATTTCTGTGGTGCAGCATACATTTAGTGCAGACCATGTTAATGGCCCCTTGTTGAGTTCAAAATGAAATGTTGTTTTGTGCCATGCCACGCAGCTGAATAAGTTGTTAGTTATTATTTGAGGAGGTCATTTGAATGCTAGATGTTTATCCAGTACCAGCTAACGAATACTTGCCAAAAAAAAATCAAAAAAAAAATGTTTCGGTGCGGTCTTGATTGGTATCTCGTAGATCTTTGGTTTGAACATTTATTTTGCAATAACTTACAAAAAAAAACGCTAAGAAATGTTAACAGTTTTATGAAGCAAATTCAATGGCTTAACAGATTCATGATCAGTTTGCTGTCTTTTTCCCAAATATTTGTGCATTTGATTCCACGGCATATTGAATGGCAAGCGAATGATAAAGATCTTGCAAACAAATGCTTGCCTCCAAATTAAACAAAGAACAGGCAACCAGAGGTCTCTTCAAGATGTGGTTTAAACATTCTTAACAAATTTGTAAACGAAAATGAAAACGAGTTAGCTTTTTGTGATCAATTAACTTCAGGATCAACACCACAGATACTGATTTGGGTAAGCAACACAATATGCCGCGGAACTGCCATTAAGTACTACTTCGCGGGGCTGGTAAGCCCTTTATGCCCTTCTTTCTCCGTTTCCTGCTTCGACATTGTGTACAGTACGAGGGTGGGTCAATAAGTCCGTGACTTTTGGATTAAAACACAGATTTTTTGATAAAAAAATAATTTTATTTTTCAACGTAGTCTCCCTTGAGCTCTATACACTTTGTCCAACGCTTCTCCAATTTTTTTATCCCTTCCAAAAAAAATGATTTGTCGAGGTCCTCAAAATAGGCCTTTGTTTGCGAGATGACTTCATCATTGGAGTCAAATCTTTTTCCACCAAGCCATTTCTTCAGGTTTGGGAACAAGAAGTAGTCGCTCGGAGCCAAATCTGGAGAATAGGGTGGATGAGGGAGCAATTCATAGCCCAATTCATGGATTTTTGCCATGGCAACTGCACATGTGCGCACCCTTGCATTGTCTTGGTGGAAAAGAACTTTTTTCTTGGCCAAATGAGGTCGTTTGTTTTTCAAATCGTCATTGAATCGGTCCAATAAGTTGGCATAATATTCCCCATTGATTGTTCTTCCCTTTTGAAGGTAGTCAATGTGGATTATCCCGCGTGCATCCCAAAAAACAGTCGCCATAACTTTATTGGCTGACAAACCCACCTTGGCCTTCTTTGACGCCGATTCACCCTTAGAAACCCACTGTTTTGACTGTTGTTTGTTCTCTGGTGTGTTGTGATGGATCCATGTTTCGTCCACGGTTACAAAACGGCGCAAAAACTCCTCCATATTGCGATTAAACAACGCCAAACCTTCCTGTGAAGTTGTTACACGATTGCGTTTGTGGTCGACTGTGAGCAAACGCGGCACCCATCTTGCGGAAAGCTTTCTCATGCCCAAGTGATCATTCAAAATTGAAACCACTGAGCCATGCGAGATCCCTACGGCTTCCACAATCTCTCGCACTTTCAATCTTCGGTCGGCCAACACCATATCGTGAATTTTTTCGATTGTTTCGGGTGTAGAGACCTCAACTGGGCGTCCAGGACGTTCGGCATCTTCAGTGCTTGTACGGCCACAACGAAATTCAGTAAACCACTTTTTTACCATTGAAATCGATGGTGCAGAGTCCCCATAGTATTTATCAAGCTTAGCCTTGGTCTCGGTAATGGTTTTTTTTCGCAAGAAATAATGCTTAATAAGCACACGAAATTCACTTTTTTCCATTTTCTCCTCAAATTAGTGAGTAGTCTGATAAAAATAGCTGTCAAACACAAACTAACTGACGCAGCAAGTTTAAATTTTGACAGGAGTCAACTGACAGATGCCTGTTGACAGGAGCAGTGTTGCTGTTTCAGTAAAGAGGTCAGAAATCCAAAAAGTCACGGACCCGCCCTCGTATTTACCGTTCTTTGTTGTATTAGAGATGCCGCAGCCTGTTTCATCGCATCCCATATTATACTTGATGTTAGCACATGGCATACGAAGTTTTCAGGGGCTGGTATCTCTCCAATTTTCTCCTCTAGTTCTCTGCGCTCTGTTCTGAAGTGTGGGCACTGGAAAAATACGTGCTGTGCATCTTCTCTGGCCACTCCGCAGTTTAAGCAGAAGGGAGATTCCTTCAGACTAAACCTGTATAGAAATGATTGAAAGCAGCCATGTTCATTTAGGAGCTGACTTAAGTAAAAATCTACTTCTCCGTAATTACGTTCTACCCATTTACGAATACCGGGTATAAGTCGGTAGGTCCATCTCCTCTTTATAGGAGAGGTTCCATCCCTCTTGCCACGCACTTGTGCTGCGCTGCTCTTCTCCCATCTTGATATCTTTGACTGAAACTCCGGGTTCCCGAATTTTGACATCGTAGGTCCTTTGTAGCTCAGTATCCAGTATATCTGCTGGTAGCATTCCCGCAATGACATACCATATATAGCATCATCTGACACTGTCCGATCTCTCAGAGCATATAGTCTGTTGATAGAGTTTGTCTTTCTTGCGTATGACTTAATTTTCAGTGCTTTCTCATTTGTTGCCTGGGTCCTCCAATGTTTGTCATTGTTCTGGATAAGGGAGCGCCTACCTTTGCGGCTTTGTCGCACGCCAGTTTTGATGTTATATCGTGATCGCCCACCCTGATGGTGATTGTTTCTCTTTCCTTGCGACTGGTTACCAGAACTGCTTCCGTTTTATGTTCTCCCAAATTTAACCCAATTGTTGCCATCTACCGCGAGCTGCTCATGTGGAGCCACCTATGAGGACTGGCTTCATGTCCTATGTGAGTGTCCCAATTACGCTGACATTAGGGACTTGCAGGCTATGGGCATCATCTTTAAGGGTGAGGCCTACGATGTTACTGGAATTATCACTGATACCGTACGGTTCGAAAGAACCCGTAGTTTTGCAAAAGAAGTATTTAATAGAAGACGCAGTAGGCAGCAGCTAGCACATAGGAATTTTTAAATGTGTTGAAAGGCCGCACATGTGTTGGGCAGTGAGGTGCCCAACTGGAAGTGACCGCAAGGTTGCGAAGCTCGTGGTATTCTGATACCACGGGAGGTCAGGAGCCCCCGGAACTATGGTTCCGGCCTGATCTAGGAGTTGGCCCCCTTGTTGGAGTATCGTGGTGGCTGTAGGTTTGTACCCAAAATCGGGGGGAGAATAGAACTAATGGTGCTTGGACATCTCATAGCTTAGCATATGTGTAGTGTACTACGATCTGTGCTAAACCATGGGATTGCTGTGGAACCAATTGGTCTGCTCGATGTGGAGTTGCGTTGGAACCGGGTGCCATGACCCAAAGAATGGCGGAGGTATTAGATAGACCTCGACCCTTCACCAAAGGGGAAGTTCGTGCCTTACACACGACTTCGAATGTGGTATTAGTGGTAGTACTTGTATTACCCGAAGGGCGTTTATCAACGCATTGTTTTGATATCTTGTGCGAAGACGCACCGTAGGCTTAAGCCTTCACAGCAGGTACCCACGTAAAATACAAGAGACATCTGTTGCCATCCACCGTCTAAATTTTCGAATACATTCATTGCCAATGTCTTCTATTTCTTCCAAGTGTTTCGCCGCCACAACGATTACAATATCATCTGCAAAACCTATGATTTTAGCCTCAATCGGGATTCTAAGTCTTAGAGCCCTGTCGTACATAATGTTCCATAAGAGTGGTCTTAGTACCGATCCTTGTGGAACACCGCCAGTTATGTGGTACTGCCTTACCCATCGTCGGTATCGTAGAGTAGGAACCGATTGTCGAAGTAACTTAGCATAATTTTTATTAGAAACCATGGCACCATCATTGACCTAAGAGAGTGTACTATAAGCCCAGAGTTTGCAAGAGTTGAACGCATTTTTGACGTCCAACGTTAATACAGCGCCGTATTTTTTGGTACCTCCTCTCCATCTTCTAGGGTTACCTTCCGAATAGCATCTACTGTAGAGCGAACCTTTCTAAATTCATACTGCTGGATTGAGGGTCCTCCGACTTCATCAATTGACACCTCCAGTCGGTTGCATATTATTCGCTCCAGTATTTTACCCATCATGTTTAGCAAGCATATAGGACGGTATGACGAGGGCTCATCTGGTGGTTTATTCCCTTTGGGCAGCAGCACAAGACGTTGCTTTTTCTATTGATCTGAAAAAACCCCTTCTGTTAAACACTTGTTATACATTTCCACGAATGCTTCTGTGTTTATTTTGAGGGCTAGCTTAAGGACCTTATTTGGTATGCCGTCCAATCCAGGTGGTTTATTATTGCTAAATCGTTTGCATACATCCAGAAGTTCCGCTTGCGTAACTGGTGGGATCTCACCTTCTTCCTGCGGTGGTTCTTTATGCCCTGTTGGTGCTTTGTCTTGCCCAAGATTCAACGTAGAGTCTAAGGCTGCTTCGATTTATGTAGCAAAGTGGTGTAGGAGACCTTCTGAGGACTTTAAGAACTATGTTCGGGCTAAGATCCCGCTTATGTTAGGAACAAATATTTTAATGGTGATAAATGATAATGTTGTCACTAATTACCGTTGCCCTCTGACACTATTAAGTTACATAATTGAACGCGAAAAGCTTATGTTTATTTATTAATTAATTGCACTCTTCTTTAATCGATAAAAATCATCGGTTCTACCACAACTTGTAATTTATAAGATGATTAATTGTTCAAGAAGGCACAGTTGATTTTATTTTGTTTGTCTTATAGAGAGATTTTATTTATTTTTATGGAAATACGAGTATTGTCAGATACAAGCACTGTCTTAGCTTGGTTTGGTTTGAGTTAAAAAAAATTAAAACTTTAAGCGGAAAGTGCTTTATTAAACTAAATTTTCAGATTTGAATTCTTTGATAGATAAAATTAGTAAAGTTGTTAATTTTCTTCCTAATAATGTTGTAAGCTACAATGTAAAAAAAAATATTAAATAGCTCTGTACCGGATATCTTAAAACTTACTTAGTTTCTCATTCCTTTAGGTCAATGTATTTTTAAATGATTAATTATATTATTAAATGTGGGAACAAAATTCAAGATGGATTAAATTATAAAATTTCTAATTTGCAAAGCCAGACTACTCGTATTTGAATGTGACCTTCCACACAATGGTTCACGCGATAGGTTAAGGAACCGACATAATATACTATAATTGGTTAGTCATTTTATTATTTAAATATGAACACGACTAATTTTTAACTTAATTGTATTTTCAACAATTAGAAAGTCTAAAAATAGTGAATACACACCATCAAAACGAAATGAAAAATTTAAATATGATTTAATTAAATGGTTTTACTTGCAAAGCCCTAGCAAAAAGTAGGCTCTACGAATGCATATGCAATAGATGTGAGGGGTATTTTTTTAAAAGGTGTAGAACTTTTTTTTACGAGCAATAATTGCAAGGCCATATGGCTTTCTCAGCTGATTTTGACAAAACGCATACAGTTGGTTCAATGTTGGACGCTGTCTTACCAATAACGCGCTGAATATTACCTTTCAAGGCCTGAATTGATTGTGGCTATCAGCATATACAAAGGCTACACATAGTCTCACAAGAAATAGTCAAGGCCCGAAAAATCACACGATCTTGGTGGCAAATTCATTGGTCAATCGATGGTTTTATGGGGAAAATGGTAAGTGTCGCTATTCACTTGGAACGTCATATCATCCGGAACAATGTCGTCCAAATTTTTCGAATAAATAATCACTGATCATTATCCGGTAACATTGGCCATTTACTGTAATGATACAAGTAGCTCTGGCATCATTTGTGAAAAACTAGATGCCACGATAATGAAGACCGCTGAAGACCGCATCAGACAGCGTACTTTCGTGGGTGTAATTGAGTCTCTTGGCAACTTCAGTTTTTCGCTAATCCCAAATGGTCAATGTCCCCTAGCTGTACTTCCTAAACTGGCGGCATCTTACAAGTATGTATATAGATACACGTCGAGATCTTTTCGCAAACTTTTCCACAATTGGCAATTCGGGATCTCCCGCCAACCTTCCACTCACAGCGGCTACAGTTTCTTATGTACACACATTTTTTTGATGCATTGTTTGCTTTGCGTCGGGACATGTAGTGATCTACAATTGGTCAATTATGAGGACCAAAAGAATCACGTTTGCCAATGAAAGACCGATGTTTAAAATAAGTTGGAATGAAATGGAAGCGTACATCTGGCATAAGTCAAGTCATGATGATTTCTTAAACTGGCTGGCTGAACATGAATACCTAAGAACAGTCGAAAATGACAGTACAGTTTGAAAGTTATCCTAACTGGAAGATCTCTCTATCAAAAAGGCGCTCTTTATTAAATATCAATTCTCCTATACAGGCATACTCCTATGCCTCGGAAATATTCTGGTTTTGGAAAACAGATGGAAATTTACTAAGCTGGCTCGACCGGGATTTAAATGACATTTCGACCAAGCGAAAAAATTGATGAAGTTCACAAATATTTAACTAATTCAAAGGCAGGAAGACAACTTAGACAAGCAGTGCTATCGACGTTGGTATGCAGCAAGTCTAACAAATATCTTTGAATCGATTCTAAGGCTAAAATACTTTAAAACGACAGTAGCTGATTACTTTGGTTTCCAGATTTGGGCTTTTTCCCATTGTCTGCATAAAAACCATTGAGCGTATGATAAAAACGTGCGGGCTACAAAATTCAACAGCAATACGATCTCTATCCCAATCCGGAATCTAACTTCTCTCTTACTTAGGTAAGTTATATGTATAGACCCTCCCTCAATAAACTGTACCGTACAGTAAAATATCTGGGTCTAATTTTTGACAGAACACTAAAATAGAAACCTAAAATTCAAGAAATAGTCAATATAGCTACAGTAGCTCGGAATAAAGGGGGCCTTAAACCCCGCATAGCCCACTGGTGATACATCTCGGTCATAAGACCGATACTCACTTACGGGGTTGCCGTCTGGTGGACGGCCTTAGACAATGGAGTCAACTGCAGTAAACTAAGTAGAGTCCAAAGAACAGCATGTCTATGCATAAGCGAAGCCTTACGGACTACTCCCTCTGCGTCATTAGACATTCTGTGTCATTATTTGACACCACTCGATATTTTCAGCAGGCAAGTAGCTGCGACTGCAAATAATTCATTTGGCCACACTAACATTCTCAATACATTAGGAATCCTCACAGAGAACATCGATTACACCATATCTGAACTTTGGTTTGACATAGATTTCCATGTAAGCTTTCATGGAGGACAAGTCAATCTACTTCTTCTGGATGTAAAACCGATAGCGGGGTTGGTGGCGATGTTCTCTCAGATAAGCTAAATCTAAGCCTCTCTTTCCATTTGGAAGACGGAACTCTGTAGGAATACGAATAGGCCAAAACCTTGCCGATTAAAGAAGCTCTGTCCTGGCTGATGAAAACGTGATATCTGCAAAGGTTATCCGCATCTTTTCGGATAGTCAGGCCACTTTCAAGTCCCTGGACTCAGTCTCATTAAATTCTAAAACCGCCCTTGAATGTCGATCATCTCTTATGGAGATGGCAGAGCAGTTCAACCTTCTCCTTTGCTGTGTGCCGGGCCACAGAGATATTCTAGGGCCGAGGAACTCGCCAAAATTGGAACTACTCTACCTATTCTGCCGGAAAAGGGTAGCATAGGTATACTAATCGCTACGTGCAAATTAATATTAAAGCCGAATGCGAATAAAAGAACAGACCTTAGGCGGACTGTTGGATCAACATGTCTAGCTACTAAACAGTCTGGCCAAGGCTAGATCTGAATGGCTCTAAAAGACTTTGATCCTTCTAAATAGGAAACATCTCAGCGCCATCATAGGTGTCATCACTGGACACTGCCTCATAGGCAAGCATGCAAGGAGGCTTGGCGCTTTAGCAGCTGGATGAACGAGGAAGAAGAAGAAACAATCCTCCACCTACTCTGTACATGTCCAGCTCTCTCGCAGCTTCACTTAGAAGCTTTCTTCTACAATGACCTAAAGAATATAGACGCAAATTGTCTCCTACGCTTCATCGTAAGCTCAAACTGGTTCCATTAGTATCATAGATCTACGTGGCATCACAATAGGCCACTCTTACTTACCTACCCTACCTAGGTAAGTTAGGTTTTGGGGATGATGTGGTATCTGGAGCCGAAGGGACCCTAAACCCTTACACACTTAGGTGTGTGTAAACGCATTGCGATGCAAGGGAATTAGATTGCGCTTGCTAATTGTTATTTCTTCTTTTCATTTCTGTTGCATCCGCGAACCTGAAAATAGATGCAAATAAAACAGCAGATAGCTCTGAGTGGTCACGGAAGTATGTAGTAACTTCCCAAAGTTCTTTGTCTCAAATTACTGAAGCCGCGTAGTTTCTATAGAGGTCGCCGTTTGTAAGAAGTAACTTTAATTCACACGTCCCCAGAAGATTATGGCCTGTGAATAGTCCAAAAGCACGAGTAGTCCAGCTCTGGCTTTCAAGAGAATTTGACTTGTTTTGAATTTTGGAGTTCCGACCATGATTTGTATCACTTTTCGAGCTTAGCCGTCGAAGTGTTCATTGCCTGTCACTCTTTTGTGGTCATCAGGGACTCACCAGAGGGTAAAGCCTTAAGATCTTCATGAGAGAGTTTGACAAGCTCATGGTAATATCGCACGAGGATAACACCCTTCTTGTCGAAAGTTTTAATGCTTCCGCCAATATCTCAGCCAATGACCCTGCTGTACATAGTTTGACAGGCGACATGGTCGTCTTAAATTCAATTGATCGGAGAAGATCCACGCGATGGTTCCTATCACCATCTTTGATCCGTCCACGAAAAGGATACCGATTCCTTACACCGTTAGTACCTTTCTGCTTGTGAAAATGTGGCGAATATTATTTCAAAGTCATGATGGAGTACCATATACTCCATATTAGAGGATGAAACCAGTTCATTTAAAATGATTGAGGGGTAGCCCGTTGGGTTTTGGCTTTCACCCATTAGACTTTCAATCTTTAAGCACTTTTCGCTGCTGATTTTCAGATGTAGAGACCAAGTATAGTTTGTTTCTAGTTCCGCTTTTAGCTTTATTCTTATGCCATAAGTTGTTGCAATACTTGCTATTTTCTGTGCTATTGTCATTAACTTAAGCTTGCTAGTTTTATTAGTGGACTGCCGCTATACTAAGCTATCGTCAGGTTAAGCTATTAATTGCTTTGCTGGTGCCATAGTCCGACAAAACATCCTTTTGCAAAACCTTTCATCGTAAACAAAACCAAAACTCATTCGTATCCATACGTTCAAAACTATTACGTATATCTTTACTAACGTCCATATTTCTATGTCTCCTTAGTGCTTTTTGACAAGAGTTTATGACTCAATTGCCTTCTTAGGACAAAGAAACAGCGATTGGCAAGTGTAACTCTTCGCTTGATTTCTAATGAGGCACTATTTTCAGTGTAATAAGCGAAACCGAGGTAGAGGTTTTTACTTACTTATTTAGGTGGCGCTAGAGGCCGCTTCCTGGGCTCAACCAATAGGTCTCTCCAGTTAGCGCGATATCTGATTGAAGTTGAAATCCCCTTCCACTTATGCGTGCCATCCATGTGTTATCCCGCCAGGTTGGAATCGAAAACTAACTGGGCCCACATGTATTCATTCATGTCCTAGATATCTTAGGTGACTAAAGTGCAAACCACGTCAACGCAAGCGGGATCAAATGTCACTCGAAGAATTTTGCATTCGAAACGGCCAAGGATGTCTTCATCCATCTTCTCTTGCATCCAGGCTTCTCGGTTGTCACGTCGGTGCAACTGATTTTCAGTATTTAATATAAGCTGTAAGGAATTGACGAGAGGCTGAGAGACATGTGACTGGAAAATGTATTGCGATTGCATTCGTTCAACGTTTTATCCTCTCAGAATTTTTCCATTTGTATGTCCTCCAAAATATCCGGAGGTGTGTCCCGGCTTCAACCGAATAACAGTTTGAGTCTACATTGGCCATCCGGAACGTTCAACATCTGTAATACTAGAGAAGTGCCTTGCGTCGATGGCAACATGTTGAGTTTGGCTCTGGGAACGGCCATGCTTCTTTGAAATGAATAAATCGTGTCCTAGTTATGTCGTACTTAGGTCATTATCAAACTTGAAAGTTTTGTCGACGATCATGTAGAGACATTCCTTCGTAGCATTGTCCATTGCTTCTCTGGCGTGTGTACTTATCAGGCCGATGTAAGCCTGATAAGCTTTAATGGGGATTTTTAAAAGGCGTACGCTCATATGCCAAAAGGTTAAAACTTCTTAAGCTCGTCTGCCAACAACAATAAACTCGCAGCCTATTCTATATCTTTTATAGAACTTCTTAGAGGGCGGGTCAATAAGTCCGTGACTTTCTGACCTCTTTACTGAAACAGCAACACTGCTCCTGTCAACAGGCATCTGTCAGTTGACTCCTGTCAAAATTTAAACTTGCTGCGTCAGTTAGTTTGTGTTTGACAGCTATTTTTATCAGACTACTCACTAATTTGAGGAGAAAATGGAAAAAAGTGAATTTCGTGTGCTTATTAAGCATTATTTCTTGCGAAAAAAAACCATTACCGAGACCAAGGCTAAGCTTGATAAATACTATGGGGACTCTGCACCATCGATTTCAATGGTAAAAAAGTGGTTTACTGAATTTCGTTGTGGCCGTACAAGCACTGAAGATGCCGAACCTCCTGGACGCCCAGTTGAGGTCTCTACACCCGAAACAATCGAAAAAATTCACGATATGGTGTTGGCCGACCGAAGATTGAAAGTGCGAGAGATTGTGGAAGCCGTAGGGATCTCGCATGGCTCAGTGGTTTCAATTTTGAATGATCACTTGGGCATGAGAAAGCTTTGCGGAAAGCTGGATGGGTGCCGCGTTTGCTCACAGTCGACCACAAACGCAATCGTGTAACAACTTCACAGGAAGGTTTGGCGTTGTTTAATCGCAATATGGAGGAGTTTTTGCGCCGTTTTGTAACCGTGGACGAAACATGGATCCATCACAACACACCAGAGAACAAACAACAGTCAAAACAGTGGGTTTCTAAGGGTGAATCGGCGCCAAAGAAGGCCAAGGTGGGTTTGTCAGCCAATAAAGTTATGGCGACTGTTTTTTGGGATGCACGCGGGATAATCCACATTGACTACCTTCAAAAGGTAAGAACAATCAATGGGGAATATTATGCCAACTTATTGGACCGATTCAATGACGATTTGAAAAAAAAACGACCTCATTTGGCCAAGAAAAAAGTTCTTTTCCACCAAGACAATGCAAGGGTGCACACATGTGCAGTTGCCATGGCAAAAATCCATGAATTGGGCTATGAATTGCTCCCTCATCCACCCTATTCTCCAGATTTGGCTCCGAGCGACTACTTCTTGTTCCCAAACCTGAAGAAATGGCTTGGTGGAAAAAGATTTGACTCGAATGATGAAGTCATCTCGCAAACAAAGGTCTATTTTGAGGACCTCGACAAATCATTTTTTTTGGAAGGGATAAAAAAATTGGAGAAGCGTTGGACAAAGTGTATAGAGCTCAAGGGAGACTACGTTGAAAAATAAAATTATTTTTTTATCAAAAAATCTGTGTTTTAATCCAAAAGTCACGGACTTATTGACCCGCCCTCGTAGCAAGCTAAAGCCTCCGCTAGTTGTTCTGCTAAGTTGGTCAAGATCTGAACAGTTCCGAACGTCGTTACGAAGTCCTCTATATCCAAGCTATTGGTTGTTTTATAATTATGATCTACGTGGCGGTGTCCTTAATTTAACAACAGAGTTGAGAGGTGCCGTTGACCTGCAATGAATTCGTCCATTACCATCACTATTTTAGCACCTTGACTAGTCTCGAAAATCTTCATTGAACTCTCAGGTTCAACAACGTTGATGTGGTTCATATAGGAAACCTGTAATACTGACTGATGCCGCCACAATTCATTAAATCACGCGAATTCATTCGGCCTACGTCCTCCCTCTTAGTTCATTTTTCCTGGTAAACATTTGGATTTAGTAGTTTGGCAACTTAACCCGGTTGGATGAGACCAATATCTATCAGGCTATCACGAGAAAGCAAAATAAGGGCAACGTGAAGTTGACAACTCAACCAAACCCAGCCAACAGAGGCTATAATAAATCTCAATTTACTCTACACGGCGATTTCAAACGCCACCTATCGGAAAAGTTTTTACTTTACATATTTTATTTCGGTTTGGTAAGTTGATCGAACACTGTTTTAATAGCACTCATATTATTCAAATCATAATCTGCATCTTTAGAGGTATCTTTTATCTTCTTATGGACATGCAGTGGTATCAGGGCTGTTGTCTTTCTACTGTTTAAAAGCCTGTAAAACTAATTTACCAGTAGAACTTTATTTTAGGTATACTGTACGGACCTTTCTTCTTCTATCTGACTTTTCATTTACTGAACTAACTGTACCTCTTATGTAAAAGATGGACCAACAGCTAGTGTGGAAGTTTTCATTAAATTACACACACATTTATTATAAAGTCAATGTAGAATTTTATTAATTAATAAATTTCGATCTATAGCAATTATGAATGGAGCACAACATCGTTCATGTGACCACCACGGCTTATGTTGCAAGCGACCTTCCGAAGCTCAAAATTATCGATGACTTTTTAAAGAATAACTGGCTCAGTGGGCACAATTGCAGTATGGGTGTTACGTTTGAGATCCTGAATTGTCGCTGGGTTATTGATATAGACCTTACTCTTCAAATAACCTCACAGGAAGAAGTCTAAAGGTGTCAAATCGATTGCAGTCCAATCAACTTCTCCTCTAACCGAATAATGCGGTCTTCAAATTTCTTACCCAATAAATTGATTGATTGATGGTTTGTGTGGGCCGTAGCACAATCCCGTTGAAACCAGAGATCGTCCAGACCCAATTCATTCAATTTTGGGAAAAAAAATAGCTGATCAACATGTTGCGGTAACGTCCTCGACTCACTGCAACTGCCTCTCCTGCCTCATCTCCGAAAAAATACGGGCCACTGATGTCGTGGTGATGTTTTGGCGTAAACGTGCTGGCAGAGCATTCTGATATAGAGATTGACCGATACTGAACCAGTTTCTTCAAAACGCTTCACCATTGCACGAGTTCGAGACTCACTAGGGCGATTATGTTGACCGAAAAATTCACGAATATTACGAAATGTTGCTTTTACAGATCGCCGATTTTCGTAATAAGATTGAAATACAAAAATACATAGCTGTGTACGAGTAGTAAACGACTCCATGACTAAAATTGTCACAGATTCTACGACATCTGTCAAAAAGATCAACCACATTGAATTCAGTAAATGACAGTAATTAACAGCCAACATCTACACCATCTGTTCGCTCACCCTTTAGATATAGTAAATGCACTATATGTTCAAACTTAATTTGTAAGATAGACTTTATGCAACATTTCCCTTTTCTAGTTTTGAAAACAAAATTGTAAAAACTGTACTTAGATCCAGGTTCAAGCAACAAAAGTTATAGTTTTTTAAGCATACTCGTAGCTCCAACATGAAGCTTTAAGTTTGTGGGCAAATATTGTTTCTTGGGATATTAAAGAGATACAAAGCATTAACTCATTATATATTCGCTAATTTGTATAGGTGCAAAGCTATATCTATGCATATTCAAAATAACTAATTACCTGAGTTGTTTAAATAAGTTTTACTCTTTTCCTGCCTAAGGGTACTGTGAACCTTGCGATAAGACGAATGCTTTTGATTGTTTGACACAATCATCAAGGTACTCGTATCATATCTTTTTCGCGTATGCTTTTGGTTCCGCCTATACCTTCCCCATTCGTTTAGTTCAACGGTATATGATCTTGGTTCCGGACATTTATAAATGATTTTTCCAGCATACCATTTCCTATTAGGCTTTTGTAATGTTTTGTTGTAGTGCTTTTGAATTTTATTTATTTTCTTTTTTTTTAAGGAATCTTTGACGATAACTGGGACCTTCGGAACAAGTAAGTTATCGTGTATGGGAACTTGAGTGCTCACTCTTCTATTAAGAAGAAGTTCAGCTGTAAGTGAAGTGAATATTCCGTTCCGACATTCCAGAAGTACATTTGGAATATCCGAAGCTTGACTTTTTCGCAACAAATGTTTTGCCATTTCGACATACCCTTCGACAAGACCTTTTGAGTTCGGATAGTATGGACTACTGAAAGGAAATGTTATTCCGTGTTCTTTGGCAAATGATAAGCATGTAACACAATTAAAAGGAGAGTTATCATCCGTCATTTCTTGTGGTACCTATAACATGGGTAGAAAATATTTGTTTTCAGTGTTTGGTTATTTTAAGACTTGACTTAGTCTTAAGTTCAATAATGTCTAACGACTTAGAATAATATTCTTTCAGTTGAATATGAAAATAAAAGCGATTTGAAAAATCGAAGATATCTATTCCTAGCTTATTGGATAGTGTGATGAGTTGAAGGTTAATTTGGCTGTGAAGTCCTAAATGTTGCTGTTGTTAATTAAATTTTATATATCTATGTTTATTATTTGCAAAAAAATAATAACGACTCTGGCCTCCTTTTGTCATTCTGCTTATACCATGTAAAATACTTGAGGTGACGATGATGCTGGGATGACTATTATAACGGGTGACCAGATAGTAATTGTTATGTTTCAGCAGCTGTCAAAGTTACCAACGACATCCAGCTGTCAAAATATTCAGTAAGGTTTGCCATTTCATTATGCATCGTTTTATGTGAATTTCGTCATGAGGCTTCAGTGTGCAGGCAATTCGTCGCACCGTCGAAAAGTTTGAGCGCAAGTACTTTCTTTTGGATCTTAAGCCACCAACTAGATAGAGAGTGGTGCGAAATGAAGAAACCATAGCCGCCATAGCGGACAATATCGAAGAAGACCCAGAAATATCGATTCGGCGCCGACCAGCTGGATTCTGGACCGCCAGAGAATCAACCCGGCTTATTTTTTGGTTGAATTTGGGCCTACATCCGTATAAGATTGTGCTGACGCAAGAATTAAGGCCGGATAACCATAGACAACGCCGTGAGTTCGCGAATTGGGCGCTGAAAATGTTCGCCGGAGATCCGGATTCTAGCCAAAAAAATTATCTTCACTGACGAGGTTCATTTTTGGCTCAGCCAGTCGTTATTGGAGTGAAGATAATCAACAAATCTTCGGCCAAACATCAACTTATTCGCAGAAATTTACTGTTTGGTGCGTTTTATGGCATGGCGGCATCATCGGACCTTATTTCTTTCGAAATGAGGATATCTCCTTCCGTTACCGTCAATGGTTCAGGTATAGAGCGATGTTTACCGACTTTCTGTAGTCAGAGCTTGACAACATCGATATATACGAGCTCTGGTTTCAACAAAAAGGCATGTAGCGCCCATAGAAGCGACGTAACGCTCGAAGTTGTGAAGGAGAAATTCGACGACTGCGTTATCACACGGGGGGCGTTCATCAATTGGCTGCCGCGATCATGCGATTTGACACCACTCGATTATTTTCTCTGGGGCTACATCAAGCCTTAGTTCAAGCTAACAAACCAATCTTATTGGACGAGCTCGAGGCCAACATTCGACACGCCATTGCCTGAATAATGCCGCACATATTGGACCGAGTTATCGAAGATTGGACTGACTGCTGGAAGTACTGCCAGCGAAGTCGAGGAGGCCAATGATGTGCTATTCCACACAGAATGGCATGAACGTAAAGCCAAAATCAATTTTATATATCTCACACAGTTGTTGTTTTATTTAAATTTTTGTTCCCATCGTTCTTATCTGGACACCCATTAAAAAAACAGCCGTTCTTTTAGAAGTCCGTACAAAAGCAAGTCATCTGTTGCGGTTCAATCGAATGCAGCGTTCACGCTGGCACAAATTATGATGGTGTTAATCCTACACCTGCCATTTACTCAATTATTTACTTAGATAGCGCTAGGTTATGGCATGGATTGGATCCGTAACCAAAAAACATATTTAGTAAGCGTGGTCTGTAGCCAACTAATGTTCGTCTTGACTTGTGTGTGGCACCTAAGTCCAGGTCCTACGGCTAAGGATCAAAGACCCTTCGGGTCAGAGAGGCGTTCGTATGTTATGTATTCGCTGTATATGTTTAAACCATCTCAGGCGACTGATTCGCAAGTCGAAGTCGCCGTTAGCTCGTAGAGTCTATGTTATATCTTTCAAAGCATGTCAATCGAAACCGAATAAAAAATCAACCCAAAAAATGTGCGTTCAAAACGAAAAAGGATATCTGCATCCACCTTCACTTGCATCCACTGTGGACTGGAATGATAAGGGTATTACACAAGGTGGCGCAGAATTAATCATCCAATTCTGTTTTTGAATTACTTTTTTACTAAATAAAAAAAAAGATTTTGAGTAATGGAAATCTTTATTTGTTTCTGTTACGTGGAAAAGAAAAGCGGCTGCCGCCAGTGTTAATACACATTTGTGCCCGTTTTATCGCATTTTCCATGACTTTCCGCAAGATTTCCGGTGATAACTGTTCGCATTCCTCTCGAATATTCTCCTTAAAGGTTGCGATTGTCTGAGGCTTATTGGCATAAACCTGCGACTTCAAGTAGAACCAAAAAAAAAAGTCTGAGACGGTTCAATAGGCCGACCATGCTGGCCATGCCAAATCGCCAAAACGGGAGATTACGCGACCAGGAAACACTTCCTTCAAAATATCTATTGTGGCTCATGCTGTGTATGCGGTTGCACTGTCTTGTTGAAACTACATATTCACCCAGCTACGCTCATCCAATTCCGGCAGTAAGAAGTCGTTTATCATGGCCTTGTAGCGTTCGCCAATAACAGTGACCGTATTGCCAATGGCGTCCTCAAAAAAATACGGCCCAATCACTCCTCCCGCGTAAACATCGCACCACACAGTGGCTTTGAGTGGACGCAATGGCTCTTCGTGCATCACACGCGGATTTTCAGTGCCCCAGAAATGAAGATTTTGCTTATTGACGTAACTGCTTAAGTGGAAATGCGGATCGTCGCTCATGATGATTTTCGACATAAAATCATCCACTTCGATGTTGAGATTGAAGATGGCTTTACAGTCATTCACACGCGACTGACGGTCAGGAGGCATTAACTGATGAATTGTTTGCACTTTGTACGGGAACATGTGTAAGTCTTTCACTAAAATTCACTGTAGTGTAGTCTGGTGATGCTCAATTGCGTGGCCCGTCGTCTGGTTGATGTTTCTTCTTTCTCAGCGACATCCGCAGCCACAGCCGCGATATTGTCGGCCGCGATATTCTCGGCCGAACGACTAGTCCGGTGGCGGCCACGCCCTGCATGCTCTCCTGTGGTTCCATTCTATTCGAGTCAAGTAACTAAGCGCGGGAATGTTTGCCCAGTTGGCGCGACACGATTAAGAAATCGACGTCGAAATTCACGCTGCGCTAACACCACCGACCGATTATTGGTCAAAAACATCGACACAATTATTCCACGCTCTTGCGGAGTATAGCATTTCTTTGCTTGTCTGCAGCTGTCTAGTTCACAAATGTCAAATATGATTGACATACGATGCTATTTGCAAAAATTATACCATCTTCCGATAGAGTGATTAATTTTGCGCCACCTGGTACCTATAGACCCTTTTTTGTATTTTTTAGAAGCCCTTATTACTCAATTCCTCTAGTAGGCTAAAGAAGAAGCATTGGTGGGTATAAATCCATATTTCACTTTTGATGAGAGGATTAACATCGGCTTTGCCCTCGGTCACAGCTTAACTTTTCCATTTCTGTTTCAATAGTGGCAAACGCACGAGTGAAAGGGCGCTAAGCTTGCAAATGATATCAATGTCATCCACGTGTGCAAGTATCATAATTGCATAGACTTTTGAGAATCCTGTTTCTCTAGTATCATATTCAAGAAGTCATTATGACAATGCATCATCTTTTCCAAACTCTTTCTTAGCATGAACTGTCTCAACAAGATTCCTTCCGACCTTCACGGAGCAGTGAGTATTGACATTCGTTCAAACTTCCCTGTATCGGATGTACGAGTAAGAAGCCCACACTGAATGAAGCAATGTACTCAGCCAGCCTTCTATTTCAATTTGTATTTCTTCTATTAGTAGATGGCAAGGATAATATTGCGGCTAAGTTCGACTGTTCCTCCAATGTACCATACTCACACTGCAATAGATTGTCGCTGGCATTGAGGGAGTGTGGTAACGTGTTTACACTTTCCACAAAATTTAACGAGAATAACCAAGATCATTTCTTATCTAAATATTATAGTAGCATCCGCTTCCATCCGGTCCCATAACAAACACAACTCTTTCTTGCCTGAGAATGATTTAGGTTTTGGTTTTGTTATCTTAGCTATGCATATAAAAAAGCAGAAAGATTCCTTAAGCAACACGTTGAATATTAAAAAAGATAAAATAAATATTAATTTTCTAATAGGTACCTACCTTATCTTTTATGCTTAAATGTGCATAAACCCATCCAATATCGTTTTCTTAATAGGAAGACCATAAATCTCACGGTATTCCTGAAGTGCCTCCTAACCAGCTCACTCGTATATCTTTTACAATAGATAATTGGCGAATGTTTGCATGCTTCATGCAATTGATTTGTTAAGTAAATACTGAATCGACGTGTGGGTCTCTGGTTTCTATGGACGATTTAGTCGCCGCCCACTTTCTATGAATTATAAATAAATTTAGAAATAACTACGAATATTTACAAATAGAAAATCACGTAGAGCAGCTTATGATACATACCACAGATACTTGAATTGTGCAATAAATTCTCATAAACTACAACCTCATCATCAGCTTCTGATTGTGTTAAAAGTGCAATATTTTATACAAAGTCATTTTTTATGTTTTTTTTTTTTTTAATTTTATTTATTACATACATAATTGTGTTTATAATATAATTGGTGAAATTAAAAAAAAAAAACAATTTATCTATTACAATATTTTGGAATAGACGCAGCTTCGCGTCTTTTTTGCTGTTTTGCTCCTTCTGTACTACAAGTATACTATCCAATCAAAGCGGTCATCGCTGACTTTAGTTTGATGGCAGCAAGCTCTCTTCTCTTGACACGGGCTGTGACACATCTAAAGTTGATTTAGAGAGGTTGAATACGGATTTGGAGCTTTGTTGTTATTTTCAGAATCTGCAGAGTTGTGAACTTTTGATAGTGGGGATACCATTGTGTCTTCTAAGGATCCCTAATCTTTGAACAAAAGATTCGACAACATCCGATTTCTCTAAGAATTCTGCAGCTTGTTATCTTACCCTGTATGTCCTTTAAGTAGGCCAACATCGAGCGAATGATTATTGACTATCGGTAGAAGAGAAGCTGTTGACCGGGAGGGTACTAGCGGATGATTTTGATGCGTCGAGCAGTTAACAGCCTTTAAACAGCGGTTTTGACACGACGAGGAGTTTAAGGTAGATGAAGAAGAACACTAGTCCGGATTCTGCTCAATGGGACATTTATTTGCTGAATGTCCCGCATGAAGGCAATTAAAACACAGGGATTTTCCCTTAACGAAATTCCGACGCGATTGAATGTTAAGCAAGCTGAACATGGGACATTATGGTAAAATATGACTACTTTCACATTGAGGACTCTTCACAGATGACTGCGGAGATACAGGAGCAAAATGAGTCCAAATTTGCGTCTGTTGCTTGTTGTGCGACTTTATCGGGCGAGTAAATGCATGACAGGATTCAAATGCATTACACCGAGATTGTAAAAACCCATCGAACGTGCACTCATCTCGTGATCTAACATGCCGAGGGGCAGAAAAACTAACCACGGGTCGCGACTATTTGACTCAATCGCGTTGAGACCACGAATTACTTCCAGGTTTTTGGCAGTTTTAGATGGAAGTAACAAAACCGTGTGAATGAAGAAATTTTTTTTTTTATAAATTGCGCATACTGAAGGGATTTGAAAAACAGGTAGGATGGAAAGAGAGGTACCGAATAACATTGGTTTTAAATGTTGGAAGGTTATAATGACTAGGAAGTAAAGAGCTAGGCAGGGCATTCCGTACGACTTGTACGGCTTAAGAACGAATCACGAATAACGAGTGCTACGGTTAAAAGTTTGAAGGGTCGGCATGCTACTGGCGATTTTAATAGAACACTGGTGGTGCTGACTCGAGTGCGAGACATTACGTTGATATTCGAGAGTGTCCATTGTCTGAGCGATATTAGTATCACCTACGAGTTCTATCACACGGTTTTGAATCTTATCCAACAGGTGCAGAGATGTTTTTTTGAGCACCCGACCAGATGTGGGCATTGTACTCCAATTTCGGGCAGATAAATGCCTTATATATTGAAGCCCGATCAGAAGGGGTGAAGTATCTCTTACATCGCTTGAGGAAACCTAGACATTTCCCAGCATTTTTGACGGCACCGAATATGTGGTCATTCCAACGTAAATTGTCATTGACACACATACTGAGAATGGAAAGTTTATCGGTTTCGACGATGCAAGTGCCATTCATGGATAATAGCTGGGTATTTCGCTTTAATGACAGCAGACAGCATTGAGTTTTGGAAGCATTGAATTCCACTCGGTTGATAGTTCCCCAATTGGTTATGCTGTTAATATCGGAATATAATGAGCTTAACATACGCTGCCGTTCCCGTTCTACAGCCGAAGAGCAGAGCCGTGAGTCCGGGAACGAATATGGAAAGCAGAGGAATATATTGGATTAGAAGTAGCAGACAAGAGATCGTTGATGAAAATTAAAAAGACTGTCGGAGACAGAACGGAGCTCTGGGGCACACCAACATTTATTTTGCTAATATTAGACAACCATCCAAGACAATGTGAATTGAACGTTCCGAAAGGCAATTTCTAATCCTCGATCTCAAAAGCACTCATTTTCAACAAAAGAGCCTGATGCTAAACTCTGTGAAATGCCTTAGAAATATTAAGAGCAGGTCAACGGCCTCACCACACTGAAAGTATCGGTTCCCAATAGATCACCGAAATCAAGCTGTGTTGGGCGCGGTAAGTACGTAGATGGTTGACCACATGAGAGCTTGGTACTCCGCGTGCTGTTGACAAAACGCCTCATGGGCATATAGTACCCCGGCGTTAAATCCCGGACCCTACAAACTACTTTGTATCGTTCCCTTGATAATAAAATAAATATTAAGAGCAACAATCTTGCTTTCGCCAGGTAGATGAACGTTTTCGTTCTACATTTGCTATGAAAGCCGTACTACCGGTATTTGAGAAGTTATCGAGTTTCCAGAGCTGACGGTTTATCAGCGTTTCCATGACCTTGCAAAGAAGGGAATGTAAGTGCAATGGGTCTGTAGAAGGAGAGTGAAGAAGATTCGCCTTTTATAGGGACGGGCTGGACAAGTGCCGTTTTCCATCTGCTCAGAAAGAGTCCTAAAGAGTAAGATTGAGAAAAAAGCTTACGCAGTGTTTTTGCCAGCGAGGAAGAACACCTCTTCGGAAGAAGGGGAGTTATACCATCTGGACCAGCGGAGGCCTGTATATTAAGATCTTTAAGTAATCTTGCTACAAAACGAGCGCGAAAGTGTATTCATACCATTGAAGATTCAAAGCATTCAAGTGTAGGCGGCTACAAAACACAATCGGAAAGCGTTGAGCTGGCCGCAAATTGTGCAGCAAACAGATTGGCCTAGTCTAAAGAGCTGACAGCTGGAATGTCAATGTAAATGAGCGTTTGGATGGAGGAAGAATTTCTAGTGGTTTTGATGAGCAATCCAAAATGTTTACTACCATTGGGACATTGTACTATTTTTTGGTCGTATTGGAATTTCACACGCTTAAAAAAGGCGTTGCTGTCATTCTCGGCTTGTTTGAACTTTTTTCGGTTTTACTCTGTCGGGTTGGTCTTGAAGGACTGAAAAAACATTTCTCTAACCCTGACAGCTCAAGTCGTATCACACCTTTTCTTTTGGTTTGCTACTCTTCATCCGATGAGGGATAAAGGATCTCATTCCAAAGAGAATGGTGTCTGTGATCATACCAGCAAGGCATCCACGTCGTTATCGAGGAAACATAACAACTAGTTGAAATTCCTAAAGAAGCTGTTAAGACAGCTCCAGTTAGCTTTTTCGTATTGCCATACGGTTCTTTTCAAAATCATTTCTTTAACTGTGTGGTCGGTGTACGAGAAATTAGTTAATATGACACAATGGTTCGAAGAGGCTAGAGGGGATAGCACATTGACCTTATATTTATCAGGGTAAGAAGTGAAAAAAAAAAGTCCAGGGTTTGCCATCTGGCTATCAACGTCTGGTATTCGCGCTGATTTACAAGCTGGGTTAAGTTATTTTCCGCAGCAAAGATCTCAATACACCGTCCCTCGGATGTTGTCTGTCCAGAGTGCCGAAGCTACCCACAATTGAGTATATTGAAATCGCCCGTAGTGGCGATTTCAGTATGAGGATACAGGGATACAATTCTTTGCATGGAGTCAGACAGCGCATCAAACCGCTGTCCTGGGACTTCTGTAAATAAAGTAATAGTGGATAATTTGCAAAATTTAACCACCTGAAATTGAATTCCGAATTGCAACAGAGACTACATTATAGTGGAGTATGGTAAGCTACATCACTACGCACGTAAATGGAGAGACTGCGGTGAGAGAAGAATAATGGCCACCGTAGCTTCAGATCAGAGTGATCTGTGAGGTGTTTGCGGGGATCTACCCTTGTTTCACTATGTGCCAAAACAGCTGGTCTGTATTTACAGACGTGGACGTAAGCAGAAAAGTGATTACTTTTTAGCCCGCGAATATTGGTTACATCCACTCTAAATTCTCGAGTTATTCTAAAAAGACAAACACAAAAACCACAAACATCGACGATACTAAGCAGATGCAAGGATTAGATTGGACCGATCGTAACGCTTCTCTAAACGATTCCACACTTCTAAATTGTCTAAATTGTCGTGTTGATCGGCTGATATTTAATCAAATTTTCAAATTTCAGATACTGAGCCCTTGGTTAAGCTGTGAGAGAAGGTTTACTATCCATTGCACCAGTAAACGAATCACGAAACGAAGGCCAGTAATTTCCCGAGAAAGGCGGAGTACTGAGTTTTGGCAGATGAGTGTTAGGTGATGGTGTTGAAAGTAGTTCAAGAACCGAAGATTCCTGCGACGCAAGTTTCTGAAACGTTGATTCTTCTTTTTTTGGGTGTTTAACAGTTTGTTTTTCGCGAATGGACTTCGTAAAACTTGAATGCACATTGAACAAACGATCTTCATATTCAACGAACTCATCTTCGAATTCATCGTAATCATTGCCATCCGCGGCAATTTTAAGTATCTGTTGATGATGCATTGTAAATTCTAACCACGTTTCGTTGAGCTTTCTATTTAATTTGATTTCTATGAGTTCCAAAGCATTATTCGGAGCGATGCTATCTGCATACGACGCAGTCCGAGTCAATCAACGTTAGATATTGACACGAATGCATTTTAATTGATTCATAGTAATAAAATTGCAATAAAAGCGGTATATACAAAATAAATTATTCAATACGTCACCAAATAACATCACACTCTTAATAGGTTTTCGATTAGGATAAAACTCGTAAAACGATTTTTATAATTAACTCAAATCACTAGAATTTTTAATCCGGCTCGAAGGACCAACGTTTCAGATGATATTGTTTTCTTAAAACCATCACGTTCTCCCACTGCATCATATTTTCAACACAAGTCCATCAGTTGTAGACTGTTCTAATGGGTGACTATGACTCTATACCAGAGTAAAACGAAACAGTGCTATCCCTAAGAAGCTCAAGTAATTGACTGCAGACATCTAAGCAAATCAAAATTCATGCCATTCTCGCCTTTCACAAGCCAGAAACATTCATAGCCTGTCGACGATTATTTACGATGGTAATCTTATACCCCTACATCGTCTCACTTAATAACTACCTTACCGCTCCTAGAATTGCTACCAGCGCAAAATGAAGTGAATATCACTACCAAAAATTCCAAGAAAGAAATGTTACCTTAACTTTTGGAGACCCTCTTTATCGCCTCTATATCAAGAGATGCACAGAACTTTGGCATGACATTGTAATTCCTAGAATGGCCTGTACTGCTACTCGTATTGCTCCTGAATCCAAGCAGAAATTCATCTGTTCTGGAATTAAACGTGATTTTTTGCTGGATAAAGAAATCTCTTTGTGCAAGGAGTTCAGTAAGGACAATTTGTTCACCCTTCTGCCAACGAAAACCGATATGTTCATACAAAACATGCAGAAACAGCATACGAAGGTAATTAAACTCAGCTCAGTTTACTGATGCAAAGGAAATAATGAAGGCGATGTCACAGCCCAGTACTTTGTCGCTCTAGAAATAATTTGTAAATAACTTGTACGAATTTTTAAACATCTCAAGACCTTGTATTTTCAAAAGCACTCAAACAAAGAACTATGTTGTCATAACTTATGCACCAAGCGTCGCAGACTGTTGTTTTATTTATGCCAAGCAACCTACACTACGTGGATAGCAAAAGTGTAGTGCCCAGCCACGTCGTCGGTAAACTACCTGCAGTCCTTCGTACTATGTCCTCCTGTCCACAGGAGAGCCGACCTCTTGCAGACGTTCGGAAGCATTCTCTCGATCTACAGTTATGCTCATATGTAACCCATATGTCAATGGAAGCCCTAACCGTGGTTGAAGGTAGACCTATCATCAGCATTTTCATTTCCCGTGATCCCATTGTAACCTGGGAGGCAGAGAGGACTTTAGCCTTCCGACTGTGTTCAGTGAAGTCTTGCATTTTCTAACCAGATTGTGGTAAGAGGGCATAGTAAAGCTCTAGGCGCAGCTTGGCTTTCGGTACAGGTGAAAATGCTTCGCCCCTTCACCGATTCTGTACATTCTTATTCACAGGATTACGTAAATCTCCGTTTGGAAGATAAACCAGTTTTTCCTAATGAGGAGTGAAATTGAACGATGTCGTCCTCCAGAAAGACACCAGCGCCGGATTCTAAACCGCCATCCATGAAGACCCGACTACATTTCTTTCCTCTGTTGGATTCTGGCAACAGGAGTTCTGGTGCCATTGGATCCATAAGACCAAAGTCAAAAGACAGTTAACGCGCAAAGTCATCAAAGCACCAGCTCATGTTGTAACAAAGACCTTACTTACTTACTTAAGGTGGCGCCTACAATCTGGAGTGAGCCTGAGCCTGAAGCAACAAGCGTCTCCCGCCAGCTCGGTCTTTTACTAGCTGCCTCCAGTTTCGCACGATATATTTATTAGTTTGGGTCCTCTTCCACTTATGTGTGCTACCTGAGTCGCGGTCTTCCTCTACTACGATGTCACTCGAGGGCGGATTCGAAGACATTTCGGGCCAGAAGATTGTTGTCCATCCGCTCTAAGTGACTCAGCTACGTTAGTCGTTGGACCTTCGCTCTTCTGGCTCAGTCCACGTTACTGTACTGTCACTGTATGTCCTCCTCCACTCACCGTCTATGAAGACTGTGCCGAAAATCGCCAGAAGAATTTTCTCTTCAAAGCATCCAAGTGCATTCTCATATATTTTTGATAAAGTCCATGCTTCTGCACCATCGGACAGGACTGGGATTATTAACTCAATTGAGTTCTTAGCCCAAAGAATTAGCGACTGGCAAGAGTTATTCTTCGTTTGATCTCAGCGATGATATCGTTCTCTGAATTGAAAGCGGAATCTAGGTAGACAAAGTCGTTAACTACCTCAAAGTTATAGCCATCGAGGGTGACGTTCTGTTCAAGAAGTTGGTGTTGAGTGTCCTTCCTAGTTGACTGCATATATTTGGTTTTGTCCTTAGTGATCTTTAAATCTATTTTCGCCGGTTCCATCTCATCACGGGGGACATCACGCTACTTTCTTATATTATGTCAATGTCACTCGCATATGCGAGTAGTTGGACGGATTTTTTAAGGATTGTGCCTCTTGTGTTGGTGAGTGAATTTTGCACAACTCTTTCAAGAACGGTGTCAACGAAATCGCATAACAGCCCGTCGCCTTGTCTAAATCCTTTTTTGACATCAAATGTCTCGGTGCGTTCTCTCCCGATCTTGATGGAGCACGGTGTTCGCAGGGATGGCAAAACTAAACATTGCTCTGTATAGCTTGTCTTTATAGATGCTGTCATACGCGGTCTTAAGATCGACGACTTGGAGTTCATGGCTTTTTTCCAAGATCTGCCATAGTGTGAATAATTGGTCGTTGGTGGACTTTCCTGATATAGACCAATCAGGTTGTTGGTGAACGGCTTTATGTATGCACGCAATACAGCAGATAAAATCTTGTCGGCGATGTTAAGATGACTGATGCCTCCGCAGTTCGGAGAGTCTCTTTTCTTGAGAATCAGACAAAAAACGCTGACGTTCCATTCATTGGGGAATAATTTCGCCCTACTATACTTTACAGATAAGTTGGTGTATGCTAATTGCCAAGTCGTCGCCTGCCGCTTTGAAGAGCTTGGCAGTCAGGGAGGCCGCGCATCAACTGCAACTCTACTACTATGTTCCCTTATTCGTCTCTACAGGCCTCGGTTCGGGGATTGTATCCGTGGCATGTTCTTTTTTACCTTTTCGTAAAACTTTCGAATTCCATTCCTGGTGTAGCATCGCAATGTCCTGTACGCTTCTCATGCTCCTTCCTTTTCCTCCTGAGGAGCCGGTGTTCGTCTCTCCTATTCTTCCTCGTGCGCAGCTCTAGTTCTTCTATGCAGCGCCGCTTTATATGCCTCTTGCTTAGCTTCATGTGCTTGCCGGCACTCGTCTGCAAACCAGAGGTTTCGCTGTGGTGGCCGAGTGAAACCCAACATATCAGAGGTGGCATCTCTGATGGTTTTTTGGCAATGTTGCCACTTGTCTTCAATACTTGATACTGGCGGCATAGGACCTCTTAAGAGATTAAGGGAGATTCGATCGGAAAAGGATTTGGCGATCTCTTGCAATTGTTGCGGTCCGATGTCAAACTTCCTCACAGCTTGTCTTTGCGATGTTCAGGATATCCGCAACCGTACCTTCGCGACAACACGGAAATGGTCTGAGTCAATGTTGGCCTCTTGGAAGGTTCTGACATCTATTATACTGGAGGAGTATCTTGCGTCGATCGCAATGTGTCAATCTGGTTGACGGTTTATTTATTAGGGGACCTCCCAGCTCCTTTGTGAATATCGAGATGCGAGAACCGCTTACTAGCTACGACAATGTTTCGCCTCGCCGTAATGTCGATTAGCCTGAATCCGTTATGGGAGGTATCGTGCGGGCTAAACTCCGCGATAATATTACTAAAGATGATCTCCCTTCCTAGCTTTGCATTAAAACCTCCAAAGACAATTTTGATTTTATAGCTAGGACACTGTCCAAGAGCTCGTAGAAGCTATCTCTAGTGTCATCATCGTTCTACTCAGTGCGGACGTGAGCGTATATAAGGCTAATACTGGCCTTATACTGATTATTATGAAGCGCTCGTTAACAAGCCAGAAACTCCAAACTTCTTGCCTAAGTCTGGCTGTCACAAGCAAATCCGTTGTAAATGTCGCCGTTTTTCATCCCCTTTCGTGGTGGTGATGGCGTACATCTGCTTTGCAGCAGTTCAGGGCCTCTGGTGGTTGTTTTGCTGCACGTGGCCTATTTTATTTAGAACGGTTTTGAACAGTAGATCTGTCCGTATCCGAGGCTTGTTGTTTCTTCGTAGCTGCGGGTTTTTTTTTCCATGGACGGGTACTTACTCCGATGGCACAACTCATAACCTGGAGGGCCAGTTTCATCTAAGACCGTTAGTCCGAAGCCAGTAACCCGTTCGGGGGTTTGAGCGCTGCCGTTGGTCCATTAAGCGCTCATCCGCCACCATGTCTTTTCCAAGACCCTGATTTAGTCTTGGAAATCCTAACCGGCCTGAGCTAAAAAACGGTGTATAAGGTCTTATTTGTTTTATTCTGGGATTTTACTCCACCCTCGATTCCATCTGCAGAATTCATCCGCTGCCCCATTTATAGTTCTTAAATTTTACTGGTGATGAGCATCCGCGCTTATAAGTTTAGCAAGTCGAGTCCGGATGGACATTAACCAGTACTCGACGGCTATCACTTGGAGGTAAGACAATCAAAATTGATAAACTCGTATATAGGAACAGTTACAACACTGGGTATCGCTAAGTTAACGCCCCTATTTCTACAGAACCCAACCAATTAAGAGCACTTCACTTTCAACGCCTCAAGATGACGTGAAAAGCCATAAGCGTTTAATAGAACTTTCCTTCCAGAAGTTGTCCTAGTCCTGCGTACCTGCTCCAAGTCAGATCTACTCTATAGCACTGAGATGCTACCGGCTCACCAAAAAAATTTCTTCTCATAATGCAGATGTTAAGAAGTAGAATGCTGGGTACCAACCAGTGAATCCTATATAGGCAAATCAATGGCTTCAATATCATATACTTCTCATCCAGATAAATGGGACTGAGGTCCCATCATCTCAATTGACCAACCAAGTACATTCAGATACGACGTAGGATGAGCCATCTACGAGTATTCTACTAGAGACCAGGAAGTGGCAAAAATGTGGTTAGGAACTAAAGTGATGCACATATACAAGTCGGTATCAGGCTTGACTTAAGCTAGCATCAAATCTCAGTTTACTCATTCTGTAGGAGCAGTCGAGGTTTTATGTAAGCGTGGCCAATGCGAACCATATTCAGCATCCCTCGTACACGTTTCCACAGAACTCTCTTTTGCTGTGGTATAAAATACTTACGCCATCTGTTGACGAAACGTTATTTAAATAGACAAAAGAACTTGTTTATTTTTTTACATTCATTGAGTAAGTACAGCATAACTTCAAATTGAATACGAAACACTTGAAAAGACCATTGGGCTGGTCAGCTCCACACCCAGGTTACACAATCGCCAAAGAAACTGAAACGATATTTCATATTCGTCATCGCATTGCGAGAAGATTAAGTCTGAGGAGATTTACGATCTCAAGTGCTATTCTTCTATGAAGTACAAATTTGCAACTAAACTCTGTGTCAACCTTGGCTTCATTCCACTTCAAATATTGACCTAAAGACTCCCAAAAAAAAAATATAAATAATAAATTCAAAAAAACAACTTCGTCTTTCAATTGAACATCAAACACTTTCAGTTCATTTTAACTGTTATTCTCGATAATCGCATCAAACGATTCCAATTCAATTCGACCATGTTTGCCGAAAAAAAAAAACAGAAAAAAACCCATCAAATCGAGTACAAGTACTTTGTGAGATACTCGTACGAAATATTGTTCGACCTTGAGCACTTTCGTTTTCATTTTATTGAAACAACAATTCAATATTTTTGAATGTGCTCCAACTCTGCCACGAACTGAGAAGTATCTCAGAGCATCTCGTTTCAGATACGAGTAAAATAAATTTTTTAAACAAACAAACGTACGACAAAGCTCTCTTTCTCTATGTGAGGTCTGAGGCTGTAAATCTTTTTCGATTTCCGGAAATTTTTTCGACCACAGATATTGTTTATTGTTTTAGGACCCACCGTTCGTGTCGTCAGTGGTATGGATATGGTTGTGAATATGGATATGGATACGGGTAGATACTCTTGCTGATGTAAATTAATGCCGTCGAGTGATAATCGTTAATGAAATTGGTGACCTTGGAGCTTCGAGATACTGATACTGATACTGATACTGTGGCTGTGGCTGTGGCTGTGGCTGTGCCTGTCGGATGATTGTTTTGCATACGAGACACTCCAAAGTGGTTTTCGTTTTAACTTGGATCACCAGAGTGTTTGGCTAATTAAAAGCGGGGCAATCGCAAGAGGGGGTTACAACTTTTAACCTTCTTCTAATGCGAAAATGGCTGTGGACCTTTTACCTTGGTTGCGAAAAGTAAATGCCTCTTACACTAAGGAAATATTCCATACACTGTCGCTATCTTACAAAATGTGATTAATAATACAGCACATTGACTTTGGTAAGTTGAGAGGTTACGGCGAAAAAAGAAAAAAGTCATAGAGAAGGTTTGATTAAAGTTAAAATTAAAATAAAAATACTCGTAGTTTTGAATTAATTCGCTACTTCAAATGCAAATTAGCATTTACCATAGAAGTAGCTTCGGTTTTTTCTCTGTCGAAACAGACCACTCCAACTAGAGTCTAGTCGATATTACATCTTGTGTTTCGTAGAAAAACGAGCAATCGCTTTAGTGATGAATTGCTTACAGACCCACCACATCACCCATTAGTAGGTGTATCCTAATGCAAGCGTAGACTGGACACTCACAAAGAAAGGGCTCTGCGTTGTCATCATTACTTTCAAAATACGAGTAACTGTGGTGACTCTTACGCCCGACCCACTAGAGTGCCTATCAACAGCGCAGTTTCTCGTTAAGACGTCAGTAAACAATCTTCTGAGGGACAGCAGAAATGCGACACGACAGGTTTAGTCCATAGAAGTTATTTATCCAGAACGACAGCCAGATATGTACTTAGCCTTTAAGCACCAGCCTGCTTCCGTCTTCTCATAAAGTGAGCAACCTCAATTGTGAGAGGATTGTCTGATAGGCCATTCCTAGTGCACTAATCGTCGATCACGCTAAGGGCTGCCTGCGCTTTAGAGCATATTCGTACATTCACTAGGCGTAATCCAAAAGACAGGACAATTAAATCATGTACATGTACTTGAGCGTAAACGTTAAAGTAGCGATATGGCCATACTACATCATAGCTTTGGAGACAGGACGCCGCCTAGCGGAAAAACGTTGTTTTATCACAGCCATGACATATTGCCACAGTCAGAGTTCTGATACAAAGTGCCTTCAATGTATATGATATTGCCAAAATGTGGCCCAGATCTTTCGCTTTGGAATGCATGTTGCATCTTAGACATAGGATGTATTGTATTTGCTTAGCAGTTTTTTTCTTTTTTTTTACAGTAGCGAGCGCTCAAGGGGTTAAGGTCTTAAAGTGTTTGCACACAGTGCGGGCGAAGGAGAATTAGGGAGGAAAGAAAGATAGGTACCCATGTGCGTTGGTTTTAAATGTATGAACATTGTAATGACTTGGAAATAGAGAGCTCGCAGGTTATTCCACAAGCGAGTTGTACGGCTTAGGAAAGAATCACGATATTTTAGAAAATGGGCGGAATGCTACTGGCCATTTCAATAGAGCACTAGTGGTAGAAATAGCGATAAAACAAAGTGAGACGGGAGACATTAATTCGGTGTTCGAGGGTGTCAATTGATTGACTGATATTAGTATAATCACGGTTTCGAATCCTATCTAGCAGCTGCAGAGATGTTTTAGGAGCACCTGCCCAGATGTGGGCATTGTACTCCAATTTTGGGCGGACGACAGCAGACAGCATTGTATTTTGGAAGCATTAAATTCCACTCTGTTGATAGTTTCCCAATTGGGTTTGCTGTTAATATCGGGATTTAATGAGCTTTACATACGCTAACGTTCCCGTTCTACGGTCAAAGAGCAGGGACGTGAATCCGGAAAGGGTTATAAAAAGCAGAGACCACTGTCGTCAGCAAAGGATTAAATTGGATTAGAAGTAGCAGATAAGAGATCGTTGATGAAAATTAAAAAGAGTATCGGAGACAGAACGGAGCCCTGGAGCACACCAGCATTTATTTTGTGAATATCAGACTTGAAACCATTGAAGACAGCTTGAATTGAACGTTCAGTTCTATTGAAGAAGAGTGTCATCGATCCCAAAAGCACGCATTTTCGACAGAAGAGCCTAATGCCAGACTCTGTCAAATGCCTTAGAAATATCAAGTGCACTTTTCGTAGAAACATGCCATCAAATCACCAGTGGACCTGTTGCTACGAAAACCTTATTGCCGGTCATTGAGAAGTTTTCTTGTTTCGGAATATTTCATAAGCTAACGTTTATCAGAGCTTTCATGAGCTTGTTTTATTACGGTAGCTTGCTCCGTGCTTTCCGAGTAATAGTACGGAGAAGAGAGCTTGAACCGGAGAGAGAAAAAAGACTTCAATTCAAATCGCTATAATAGTTTATTTATTAAGTTCTTATAGTTAAAGGCCCGCTGTGTTAACCAGGGCTGCGACCTTTACTATTTGGGTTCTTTTGCATTGAATTATTTAAATACAATAATTTATAGTACAATAAAGGCCCGCTGTGTATCCAAGGGCTGCGACCTTTGCTGTTTGGATTATTTTCATTCTCTCTCTGTTTGTTCTTCCCAACCACTGCCTTTTATACTAAATTTTATCCAAAATTCTGTTTGTCTACTTACGCAATAGCTTCAGTACAAAATAATTCCCATTATGCAGGGACATAAGCGCAATGGGTCTGTAGGATGAGAGAGAGGAAGATTCGCCTTTTTTAGGGACGGACTGGACAAATACTGTTTTCCATCTGCTTGGAAAGAGTCCTAAAGGGTAGGATTGATGAAAAAGCTTACGCAGTGGTTTTGCCAGCGAGGAAGAACAACTCTTCAGAAGGAGGGGAGATATACTATCTGGACCAGCGGATTTATATATGTTTTGCACACTTTAAACTCAATCACTCTCTCCACGCTCTTCAGCAGGAAGAAAACCAGGCAGATAGGTCTAAAGCTATTAGCGTATAAGGAATCATCTTTTTCTTTTGTCATCGATTACAAAGCCGCATATAACACCAACTATAGAAACTAACTACACAGAGTCATGTCTAGTTCTAGCATCCCTGCCAAGTTCATACGGCTATGCAGGATGACAATGGAGAATGCACGCTGCTTCCTACAGGTCGGTAATAAAAAAACCGAGACCTTCAATGTCAGAAAAGGACTTAAACAAGAGCGATACGTTATCATGTTTGCAATTATGCGAAACTCGTAAGCCAACTCCAGAGACTTTCAAAATTCTCATCAGTTACTCGCATTCGCAAATGACATTGACATAATAGGAAGAACACGGTGAGCTCTCAATTGAGCGTTTACGACTATTGAAGTAGAAGCGGCAAAGATGGGTTTAGTGGTCAACGAAGGAAAATCTAAATCAACTAAGAGGGACACACAATATCGACTCGTCGTGGTAAGCAACTACAACTTTGAGGATAAAGGGACTTTATCTACCTCAGCTCTACTATCATGCGAAGAATCGATTTTGCTAATCGTTGCTTTTGAATTCTGATCATCTCACTCCTGCTTTACGGTATGAAAGTCTTTAGATAGCTCGCGTTCGAATAAGCAAATGGTTCGTAGACCATTAAGTCTAAACGAATTTTTTTTATTCTCAGTGATCAATTTTGTGAACTAACAGGTACCAATATTAGCGAAATTCCACAAATTAGGGCCTCGGAGCTGAAACTCAACTAAAGCATATGTGCCGTTTGGATTTTGATTCACAGGCACCACATGCTTGTTTATCTGGTATCATCAGCAACAGGTCCGCTGGTGGTTTGATGGCATGTCTCAGCGAAAAGTGGAACCAAAGCGTATATCTACCTGGTGAAAGCAAGAGTTTGGCATCAGACTCTTTTGTCGAAAATGCGTGCTGACGACAGTGGTCTCTGCTTTTCATATTCGTTCCCGGGCTCGTGTCCCTGCTCATCGGCTGTAGAACGAGAACGGCAGCGTGTGTTAAGCTCATTAAATTCCGATATTAGCATCATAACCAATTGGAGAACTATCAGCAGAGTGGAATTTAATACTTCCAAAATACAATGCTGTCTGCTGTCGTTAAGGTGAAACTGAAATACGAGTAAATCGCCATTATCCATGAATGGCACTTGCGTCGTCGAAACCGAAAAACTTTCCATTCGCGGTATGTGTGTCAACAACCACTTACGTTGGAATGGGGCAAATGAAACAGGCAATCTGCAGAAGTTTTTTGCTGATGAAGTCATCCTTTAAAACAGACAGCTTCTGTGTTTAGGTAAAGTTTTGACAGTAGGCTTGTCCTTAAAGTGTATTTAGTTGGTTTTTCGCATCTGAAAAACATATTTTTTACATGGAACCAACGATAGTATTCCTCAATTACTTTTTAATCATTTTTCCGTAATTGTTGGATAGGGTCAGGTTCATTTCTTTCTAGCCCCATTTCGTGACAAAGCTTGAAGGTAGGTAGGTAGGTTGGAAATACCAACCCACTTAGGCCGATTGGCCCATTGTGATGCCACGTGGATCTATGATCCTCTTACTAATGGAGAAGTTTGAAGCTCAGCAGACGATAATCCTTCATGTTGATGTTAGCACAGCATGACAGGGATTCTGAATGTTGACATCACTACGTATGGTAATCTCCCTATTCCTGGAATTACAATATTTGATGACTCAGTATTGCTATGTTGGGGGAGGTAGAAAATATGCTGATATAACAACAAGGATACACAATTGTCAGTTTGTTCTGATGCATTTGTCAGACCCACAGTGCTTCAGAAAACGCATGCACTCTAACCATGAATACATCAACTACAAATAAATCGTGGTTGCGAAATTCTACCAGCCTACGAGTACGTTCCCGGTCTTTCATATTGCTCGTCATATAGTGATGTTAAACCCGACAAGCATCCCAGATGGGTTTTATGTACAGCCATATATATCAAATTCGCTGGCTTTCAATTCCAGCTTCCTTTGAACACCCCTTCAACTAACTTCTGCCAAGCTTAGTACCATCCCATTCAAAATCCAACCTCTCCAGGAAGTCGAATTGAAGTCCTCTTCATCACCATGCCTATGTGATCAAGCATTTGAAAGGGGTCCAATTGAATACATTCGGTTTATGCAAAGTTCACTAAAGCATTACAATTTACCAGTAAAGATACTTATCTTGCTGTTCGCACTTATTTACAACTTACACATGCCGATATTCAACAAATATTTCCGGATAAATGCTCACCTGATTGATTGGGTTATTCCCTTTTTCCCTCATTTTACCGACCTGCGTCGCGGCTTTCTAACCAACTTTAATACATTGACCATTGAATTGAATTTCCGCGATTAATTTCATGTCAAAGGGCGTGACGTAAATGTATTTACGTATGAAATGCAAGTCTCCCTTCACAATTCGAGTGTGACCTCAGTGTTTTTAACAAATGAAGCCAGATATTTTCAAGATTTAAGATATAAATCAAATTTAATCCGAATTGCTTTACTGAAATTCCTTCCCTCCTTATGTAGGACAATACAACTCGTACATATGTTCTTAAAATTTTCTAAGACATCTCTTCGGCATTTGTAGTTGAACCTTAGCTTAGGGGCTCTTACTTCGTCTCGGATCACTATGGTTTAAGCCATGTCAGATAGTAGTGCTTTCCATAGCAGTTTCAGTCCGGAAGTTGATCAAAGCTCGAGAAGCTTGTACCAGTCTACATTCCGAAAGTATCTTCAGTTAGTCAATTATTTTCCCAATATTTCTTAAACCAGATAGACAGTAATTTTTAGCAACTTACTATAGCTGAAGAGATGTTAATCAATTTTTCCCTTAATTCATTTTCCTATCGATAAGAAATATATCTAAAATGAAGTCATTGTTCTACTTGTAATCTAGTTCCAAAAAAGAGCGCTAAAGACTATTGTTGAAAATATTTGCTATTTTTAGCAACGCCCAGTAAGCTTTGGTGAGTCCAAAAAGGAAAAAGAAAGGAAACCGGATAGCAGGGGCTATAGATTCCTATTGACCTTCCACGTTAAATTTGATCAGCCCAATAATTTCCGCTATCTGGATAATACCCACACATTAGTTGAAGCCGCTCCTCTTTTACAAATATGTTAAAAATGCGGATGCGCCAGAGTGCGGTGAAAAGTAACCTCCTTGGGAATGAAAAAAAAATTTTTTTTTATTTTATTCAATATAGTCCCCTTTTAGTTTGATACACGTATTCCAGCGATTTTCCAACTTCTTGATCCCGTCCGAGAAGTAATTTTCCGGAAGGTCTGCAAAATACTCCTCTGTGGCGTCGATGATTTCCTCGCGTGAGCTGAATTTTTTATTGATGAGCCATCTTTTGAGGTTTGGAAAGAGATAATAGTCCGAGGGAGCCACATCGGGCGAATACGGTGGATGTGACAGCAATTGGAGCCGTAAGTCATTGGTTTTAGCCGTGGTTGCGATGCTCTTGTTTTTGGTCAGGAGTGAGCATGCGCGGCACCCAGCGGCAGGATAACTTTTTCATATGCAGAATATTGCCCAAAATATGGCGTGTGCGCTCAGTACTAATCTTTGTGGTATCTGCTAGCTGGCGCACCTTCACTTTCCGGTCAGCCAACACCATATCATGTATTTTTTTTACCATGGTCCTCTGTAACCGCATCGGAGAGCCTGCCGCTGCGGACTTGATCGGTAGTGGAGTTGCGGCCACCACGAAACTCTCGAAACCAATATTTGACGGTGTAGTCTGACGGAGCATTAGCCCCATAATATTTACCCCACTTTTCTTTTGTTTCCTTCGCCGATTTGCCTCTCAAAAAATAATGTTTTATGAGAGAACGAAAATCGTTTTTGTCCACACTCAACATGATGCCAAACACGTCAACAACAATCAGCTGTCAAAACAAAACTGAAGACAGTATTGCACTGAAATTTGGCATGTCTGCCTAAATATGAACGGACTTCAAGGCACTATAACTATAAGGTAGTTCAGTGTCAAATGGCTCCAACTACCATTATCGCAGCCAAAAGACGATGGTCACAATGAAACAGGATGAAACACTGCCGTGGAGAAGGTCGAGGTGTGCTTGAATAAGGGAGACAGGATAAACACAGTCTTCTACGACAGAAAATGAAAGGGATTGCGAGATACTCAGTCGAAATTACGGACAGGTGCTACTTCGGAACTGATCTTTGTAAATTTTCTTAATAGTTTGCGGTACATTTCGAGGGCACAAATTTCAGACAGAAGTATGCATAGACAAGGTGGTAACGTGAAGGCAGGTTTGCAGTCATTGCTAAAGTCTAAAAAGTAAAAACCCATCTTTTATAAGGCAATACCCAATTTGAGCTCCAATTATTCAGTTTCCGTTGTTCCTTCTGATTAGAAACTCTTGCGCAGATAAAGTATGAATCTATCAACAATCTTGTTTAGAAACTTGCAGCATTGTATTTTCAGCATAGCCTTTCCAAAACTTTAATAGCCGCTTGCCCAGCACATACCACAACAGCATCTTTGTTCATTAAAGACAATGAGAGTTAACCTGTTCCTGCTCGGCAATGGTCAGACAGTTAAATAATTTCATTAGCTTCAAGTCCGATCGCTGATCCATGGTTTCTCGAACGTCCTTGTGCCGTATTTTGCGAAAATATATAGACTATACGTTCGTGAAAGATCATGTTGACCCAAAGGCTATTTCGTTCAGTAAACGCTTAATACGTACAGAGAAGAGGAGCAGATCTAAGATTTCGTGGGTTACTGTTCAGGGAAGGATTTTATTGGCTTAAATACTATGGCCCTAAAGAGGCCACTTTAGTGTCTTCCATTTTAGTAGGAAGCAGTCCACGTAATAAAATCAGATTAAAAGCCAAGAACCTTTAGTTTCAGAAGGCAGTGATTACTTCAACTTATTTCATCAAAGGAGTTCTTGTTATGATCCGGCGTGCCCCGGAAAAAAGTGACAGAAAATGCACACCTGCAAACGCTGCAGCGTAAAACAAAGGCGACAAGGGAAGAGTATCGAGTCAGATGAAGGGAGGAGAAGATCCTGCGTAAAAGAGAGTCTCCCAGCTCCAGGATATCTATCCGTAATAGAACAACATCCGGATGTTTTTAAAGAAAACTAAGCGACTGGTAGCTGAATTCAAGCCCAGAATGCAGGCTCTTCGAAACAATCACCAGAGCGCAGGAAATAGTGGATGTCTTTAGGCAGCACTTCCATCAGGTATTCAATAGGCATGAGGTAGATAGAGTGATAGGGCAAAAAGAGAATCCACATCCAGCCAATGAAGAAGTCATCCCCCCTCAACTATCAAAAAGTTGACGGACAACAAGACCGCGGGCTTTGATGATCTACTAGTGGAGCTTTTCAAAGACGGATGTGAGGTTTTGATAGGGTTCATGCGGGAAATTTTCAACCAGGTTTAAGCGCATGGAGCCATGTCCGATGACTGTACTATCAATTCTACATACCCCATCTTCAAGGAAGACGTTCCTATGTCCAATGAGAACTATCGAAGAATATACCTGCTAAATGTTGCATATAACATAAGATCCTATCCAATGTACTGTGTGAAAGTCTCAAACCTCTCTGCAGCACAAGAATCGGCCAAATTTCCACACTACGGAAAATCCTGGAATAGACCAACGAATTTCAAGTCGAAACTCATCACCATCGAGCCACACATAACAACATTCTTCCTCTTGAGCTCCACACGGCCATGACCGTATTTGGGATTTCGGCAAAACTGATCCAGCTGCGTCGCGTGACGCTGGAAAATACACGGTGCAATGTGATGGCCGAAAACACCATTCCAGAAAAGATATCAGTGGTATGATGATGAATGTGTGGAAAACGAAAAGAGTCTTTGCAGTCTCCCAGCTCACGGATATCGAAGATTGCCGGAGAAGGAGACACACCAGGAGCTTTTGTAAAGAGACCAACAACCTAGCCAATGACTTTAAAACGAGTCTCCAAGCATTTCGAAATTGCGAAAGTAATCTCGTCACTGACTAACAGGGAATTGTGAAGAAGAGAAAACATCGCCAGTCAAAGAATTAGTTCTCTCGCCCAGCTTAGAAGAGGTCGGCACAACTATACAAAAGCTGAAGAACAACAAAGCCGCTGGATGGCCCGTTATCTGAGCTCCTCAAAGCCGGAGGAAATGTTTTGGCAGGGAGCGTGCGCCAGATCATTTGCAAAGCATTAAAGGACGAAAGCATGCCCGACGACTTTAATACCAGCTCTAGCTGTTCCATCTACGAAAAGGGCGATCCTATGTCCTGTAACAACTATCGAGGCATATTCCTACTTATCATCACTTATCCATTGTACTACGTGAACGTCTAAAACCGTGCTGCACTGCACAAATCGGCCAATACCAGTGCGGCTTCCAGCCCGCCACCTTAAGACAGATCCTAGAAAAAACCAACGAGTTCCAAGTCGACACACACCACATCTTCATTGACTTCAAAGCCGCATATGACAGCATCCATCGCACTGAGCTATATAATGCGATGGCCCATTTCGGGATACCGGGAAAACTAATCCCGATGTATCGCACAACACTCCAAAACTCGCGATGCGCCGTGCACTGTGTAAGTAGAACCTCCGAATTAGTCCAAACCTGCACCAGATTTCGGCAAGGCGACGCGCTGTCGTGTGACTTCTTCAATTTAGTACTTGAGCTGATAGTACGACGGGCAAAAGTCAACACGAAAGGTACTATTTTCTCCAAGTCCGTCCAGCTTCTGGGATACCGGGATGATGTTGATATTATCGGACGTTTCCAGCGTGCCGTAATTGAAGCCTTTACGGCAGTTCAAGAAGAGGATAAACGAGTTGGTCTTAAAGTGAATGAGGAAAAGACCAAATATATGCTGTCAACTAAAAGCCGTTCCGTCACACATCACCTAGGACAAAATGTCACCTGTCCCGGGCAAATGTTAACTCCACAAACGACATCATGGTGGAGATGCGACGAAGAGTCACCCATGGCAACCATTACTACCTTGGTTTGTCGAAACAACTTGGATCAAAACTTCTAACGCAAAGAGTCAAAAACATGCTTTACAAAGCGTTAATCTTGCCAGTCCTGCTTTACGGAGCCGGAAGTTGAACGATATGTAAGACAGTGGAACAAGTTTTAGGCTCTTAAGAAAGAAAAATCCTTCGTCGAGTAATTGGTCCTGTCGGTGAGGAGGGCGTATGGAGAAGAAGACACAACCGCGAACTCTATGAGCTATACAAAGATGTGGACATACTATGGAAGGCGTCGACTTCATTGGCGATAGTACTCTAGCTCAGAGGGTCTTCGAATCCAAACCACCAGGTTCGAGAAGAAAAGAAAAACTGAACCTCCCGTTTAAAGATCAGGCAATCGCGGATATAAGGCAGCTTGATCTTTCCAACTGGAAGCAGCATTAAGCTCTAAGCGTTGCCAGCCTGATAAGTAAAGTAAATTCTTTGAGTTGTATATGCGCGAACACGGAGTTGTTGGATATGTAAGGAATGATGGTTTAATTCTGCAACGCGTTCAAATAGGATTAAATCTTACGACGGCGGTATATGAGAAGAGATGATTCGCAACACCATTTGGAGTTATATCAAAATTTTCGTGAAAACGCACGAAGGTTTAGCGAGGATCTTTACCAATTCTTGCCGAATCGTGACGATTACATTTGTTTTCGTAGTTCCATCGATATTTATGGAGTCGGGCAAGATATGTCAGGATATAACGTCGGTGCATCAACACTCGAATCAATTGATTGACCATTGAGGGAAGCCAAACTAACAGAGGTTGTGTGGTTATTTATCATCTAGCACCTAGGAGTGAGGATGAATGTGAGTTTATTTTGAAGAAGTTTGGCCTGGTGAGGGGCAAGACGGATAGCTTGGGGGAAAAAAGAAATATTCCTACTTTATAACTCCAGTTTGACTCAGAATAAGGAGCGCGGGTTTGTTTTTTAGGCTTAGGATAAAGATTTTTACTTTGCTTACATTTCAGATGAATTTTGACGGATTGACATTCCATCTATTGTAGTATGAGGACATTGTAGGAACGGTGTAGGATTCAATTTTAGTGGAATGGTTAGTTTGAAGCTAGTAGACCTGTCAAGGTGACATCTTTGATTTCAAATTTCTGTTTAAAATTGTTTTTCAGCCAAATAGGCTTAGCAGGCGAAAAGGCAACTTTAATTAAGACGAACACAGGATCTGATTCGTTGTAATTGTTCAGTTTGTTAGTCCTGAGAGACTTCAAGAAATTGTAAAGTGGGTAAATGTGGATTCTGGAGATGTTGGAACATCTTCGGTTTTCTAAGTCACTTGAATCAGCTAAGGCGAACGAGAATGTGGTAAGGCAACCTGTAATTACTTCTGGTTCAAGCACCTCGGTAAGAAAGGAAGTGATTAATGTTCCTTTCACAAGCAATGAGAAAACTTCTCTATGTGACCATCCCATTTTGTTGAACTCCATGGGTTAGGCAGCAGAGTTGATCGAGTCAGAAAGGTTCAAATTCATCAAATTAGTCGATTAAGACAGGAAATGAATTTTGAAGTCTTCGAATCCTTCTTTTACACACTGTAAATGTTCAATTAGAAACGGATTTAGCCCAACTTTTTATAGAATTACTCCAAGCATTGTAGATGGGGTTGTTGTGTTCTCCGAATGGAATGTCACTATAAATCAAGTGAAGACTGAATTTGTGTCGAAGATAGGTCTGGAAACGATCAGAGAAAATTCTTACACCATACAAGTAGGTGATCGACTTTCAATAAAATCGATCCTTGAAATAAATCTCCTCGAAAGATTGAGTGTACCATGCGTCCACTTGGCTGGTTGTGCTATGGGTCCCAGAAAAAACTATATGCTGTCCCTGCAAAGGTTCTACGCTATACCATATGTGTATCGATTAGACTAAATAATAGAACTATTATTGATATGAGCAACTACGCCGAACATAGCCATCTATAATTGTTGTCCCATCTTGGGGATTTTGCATTCGCTCGGTTGCCACTCCATATCAGGTCACTTCGTGATTATCGCACGTAAGTCGTAAGTCCATTCATTATTAATTGAACTGTAAATCAGACGTCATAAAACAGGAATGAAATCTCCATATATGTACGACTATATCTCCTAACCCAACCTGTCATCGAAGGCGCCTATAGCTTAAAGCGGATCTAGCCAAACTTCTTCTCTCAAAAAAAAAACAACAAGAGAAAAATTCTAAATAAATTAGCAACCAAGATTGGATCAATTCAATAAATTGCTGTCCACCTACAATCGAAATTACCGATCATAAATTTCAAAGTGTTATTGACATCGACGCCTTGTGGCAGCCGCGGGTAGGTCAGGGTGCTTCAAAGTAGTTAGATCTTTTTTGTGGTTTTCAATTTCAGAAGAGAGATTATAAAATCTGAATTCGAAAACTTTTACCAACAAAATAAAGAACAAAGATACTCTTATACTCGTGTTTGTAGGTGTCAGTAATTTAGCCGGTGACTATAACCGAAAACAGAAAAACTGAAAATTTAAGTTAACTCAAACTAACATTTGTCGATGCTTCTGTTGCTGCCGTTTGGGTTGTTAAGTCCAAGTTTTAGTTGATAGTTGATAAAGATTTATTTAGAGTCTAAGGTCAAAAAACATCCGCGTTAGCAACTTCATTTCGAAATAGGTTTTCATTATCATCAATTAGATTTTAGCTCATTCCTCTGGTGATTAGGATCTCATCCGGTTTCCCGCATACTCTCGTACGATTTAAGATAAAATTTTGCTGATTGGATTGGATACGTGCGTCGGCTTGAGATTTGAGAAGATTTATTCTTGGCGGTTGTGGTGAAATTCCATTCAAGATTTGTGGATAACATTACATTCGACGAAGGACAAAATTCGGTTGGGCAATTTTCAGTGGTTACTAAAAGTCATGAGTAGTTGGTGAATAGTAGTGGGATGACTCACTGAATTAAATATACGATTGTGCCCCTCAGAGAGACGATATGAGCAGGGGAATTCTTTAGATGACATGAACATTCAAACCACTAATTGGCAGCGTTGATTAGCAAGGTTAAGGAGGATTGACTAAGGTTTTTGATAAAGAAATGCCTCGAGAAGCATTTCGATCTCATAATTTTTCTGATGCCATGCTAGGATTGCGCTGCATACTAGCACTTCCTGAATGAAGACTAAGTTTGAGCTGAGGAAGAGGTGATATCAAATGACGTTGGGAAGCCTCTATAGAAGTACTTAAGCTAGCCAGGCAGTAGCATTGATTTCGCTTAGCACATATTGGGTGGTTTCAGTGCTTTCGAGACAGAGTCTTTACTAACATCATCTGACAGATACGCAGACAAACTAACGAAATCTTGAGAGCTCCAAGACTGAGTTCTCTACTGGAAAAGTCTCCGATGCTATTCAGAATTCGATGAGTCTAAGGGGAATCACTTTTTCCTAAAACCGCCAGATTGGATTTTTTTTTTAGCGGTATAAAAATTCAATATGAAATAAAACTCTTGAAGCTAATGTTAATGTATATGCTATTAGCTTTATTTAATAGATAATTTTATGCCATTAGCGCTCAAATATGATATTGGACATATGCGTGCCACGGCTAGCTCAAATGAAGTGCAATCGTGAAGTCCAATTTTCGACAACTTCTCTGGCTTATCGGCATAGACTAGTGACTTCACATACCTCCAAAGAAAGTACTCTAAAGGTGTGAGATCACCGGATCATGGAGGCCAGTTCATAGGTCCAATACGCGAAATTATGCCCAGCAAATGTTTCCCGCAATAAATTGATGGTCTCCCGCGCAGTGGGGCCAGTGTGCCATCTTTTTGAAACCAAAGCTCTGTCACGTCAATGCCATTCAACTGTGGAATGAAGAAGTCATTGACGGTAACATTCCGGCCGGCATCGTCCTTAAAGAAATATGGGGGGATGATTCCACCAGCCCATAAAGCACACCAAACAGTGAGTTGTAAGGACGTCTTGATAAAGGCTTCTGGATTTTCTCCACTCCAAATTCGGCAATTTTGCTTGTTTACCATTTAACCAAAAATGGGCCTCAGCGCAGAACAAAATCATGTTTTCGGCCACGCGGTTTCAACTCTTGGATCTTATAAGCTTTTAAGCCAAGATCTTTCCGTAAAATCTTCCACAAAGTGGATGTTCATAGGTCCAATTGCTGTGCACGATGGCGAATCGACTCATTCGGATCCACCTCAACACTGCGCTCCATAACGGCAATAACTTCTTCTGTCCGTCAGAGGGACGATTATGTCGACCGTAAAATGTACGTAGTGCACGATAAGTTTGGTAAGCCCAACCATGGCTTTCAAAATAAGTTTGCACAATTTGCAACTTTCAACTATCAAATTGACAATCTGTAGAAACAGTGTTGGCAGTCTAAAAACCAAACCTCTAAAAAGCACCCCTTATAACGAGCGCGCACTTAAGGAATTTGTGTACCCTCAAAATGTTTGTACACAGCGCGGGATGGTATATGGCCGCACAGTACGAGGGGCGTTCAATATATTCTCGGTATCGATATGAAAGAAAATGCGAATTCAATTTAAATTATTTTTATTTTTCAATATAATCTCCCCTAACATCAATGCATTTGTTACATCTTGAGATAAGCTTTTTTAAACCCTCAAAAAAATAAATTTCCTCTTTCTCTGCAAAATACCGACTTGAGTTCTTCATCATCCGAAAATCTTTTTCCACGAAGACATTTTTTCAAATCCGGAAACAGGAAATAATCACTAGGGGCAAGGTCTGGGCTATAGGGTGGGTGTTGGATTTCTTCGAAACCACAATCTCGCGCAGCAGCCTTGGAAACTCGCGCCGTGTGAACAGGAGCGTTGTCATGAAGAAGCAACACACCCGCTGCGAGTTTACCCCGTCTTTTCTTTTTAATTTCCTCCCGCAAATTATGCAAAAGTGGGAGCGTAGGATGTGGCGTTGATGGTTTCACCTTTTTTTTTGTACTCAATGAGCAAGATTCCCTTTGAGTCCCAAAAAACTGTGGCCATGAGCTTCCCGGCAGACGGACTGACTTTGAACTTCTTCGGGGGGTCTGTTCCTTTTTTATGCCACTGCATGAACTCTTGTTTGCTTTCAGGGTCATAGTGGTGGACCCATGTTTCGTCCCCAATAACAATTCGATCCATAACACCGTCCGCGTTCTCACTACACATCTCCAAAAGCTTTCTACAGCATGCGATTCTCACTTTTTATCTGAGGCGCTGTGACCATTCGTGGTACCCACCTTGCACTGACCTTTGAAAGGTTAAGATGGTCATGAAGAATGGTGTGAATGGTACCAATTGAAAGCTTGGTGATCTCTGCCATCATTTTCACCTTTATTCGGGCATCCTCAAGAACAAGTTTTTCGACTTCTTTGATGCTTTCTCCCGTACAAGCAGTAGCCGGGGCGCCGGAGCGGGGGTCGTCTTCAATGCTCTCTCTGCCTCTCTTCAACTCACTTGACCACTATTGCACAGTTGATAATGAAGGTGCGGAACCCTGGTAAACAGCCACCATCTCTTCATGAATAGTTTTTTGACTTTTTCCTTGCTTAGTGAGAAATTTAATTACAGCGCGATGCTCAATTTTCACCATCATCGTCTCAGTTGCCATTATGATTCTGTTTAACTAGAGATAAAACGCGAATTAATAATCACATTTATATGAAATTTTACATGAATGCACTAAAATAATAGTATTACTTGATAAATAAGTCAACTTATATATACAACCACAGCTTCACTCCGATATCGAGAATATGTTGAACGCCCCTCGTAAGTGTGGTTTTCAATAAAGCAGACCTCTGGTAATCTGGGAAAAATGATAAGAAAAATTTTATCACGTCAGGCGTGCGCCTATGTCTTACAGGTATTTGCGAAGCCCGCTTCGCGGCAAAAGGGATTTCAACTCCCTTTTCCCAAGGTTTAGCCGCTCACACAACATCGTCGCTCCGCTAAGGGTATGTCAAAATTCAGAAACCTATTCATTGCAGGTCAGGGGGCTTTGCTCCCCTACAGGTGGCTTAGCCATTTTTCTACATGCTTTATTGAAAACCATACTTACATTACGGTGCCACCGGAATCGTAGAATTCCTCCAGAGTATACAAACGGATTTTGCAAACGGGTAATTGGCATAACTCGCAAGTTGATATGGACAATTGCGATCTTCCTTACTGAATGAACCCAATACTCGTACAAATATACGAGCTATCCTCATCCGTGCCTAGCCTTGTTATATCCGCCAAACTCGTAAGATTATGCAGAATACAGATAAAGGCGCTCGCTGTTCCGTAAAAAACATCGATAATTCCCTCCTGTATTAGAGCCATTTGCTCAACTGATTGAGATGAATGTCTTCCGGAACTACACCCAGCCTGACACGGCCTACTACTATTATATTGCTATCGCTAATCTTGTCGACTATAGCATTTTCTGTCCTCGGATCGGGTTCTTTTAGACTCTGTGCCGTTTATATCTATTTTAACAGTGGTAAATACTAAAGCTCCTCCCCAGAGTTACCTTGTTTCAAGGCTTGTTTGAGCTGCCTCCTCACCGAAGGTCTAGGTGAGGATGGTATACAACCTCTTCCGATAGCATGCTAATTTTATCATCGTACAAAGTATCTGAGCGTGAGTCGCTCAGAAGGAACACATTTCCCTCCTCGCTTCTGATATCAACGTCAAAGTTGACAGCAACAGTCCGATCGACTGTTTCTACTGCACAGAGCACAGGTGCGTCCCTAGAGGTTGACGATTTAAAGATGCATCAGCCTCTGTGGCTATGTTTTTTTATTGAATTAATTTTGATTCCCAAGAGTAATTGGGATAGGAAAGTCATCTAACAGCAGAGACTGTTTTGCTCAAAGGAAAACTGAGGATTTAAATCGGAGGTCGCCCGGTATGCGAAGTTCGCAAACTTGAGACTAAGCACCCTCTTGGTCATGAATCCATCGGCACTTGCTGTTCCACCTCTGAATAGAACAGAAGATTTTCAAAGGTTTGCTTCTCTTGGTCGCTCATTTTCGCCGGTATTAGAACACAGCACCGAGAAAACCCTTCAGTGTTACAGGCTTGCGGGTGCACGTAGCGTACGTAGTATGCAATATCAAAGGGAGCTCATTAGCTGGGAAATAGCCACCGTTGCCTGGCGGTTGCCACGTGGATACAATGGGTGCTCTTGTGTCGGTTACTTTTATGAGTCGTCCTAGGATTTTACCCTATAAGCCTGCACCTGACCACCGAGGAGGACATTTAACGACGAATCCTACCAAGTGAACAGTGACATTGATTTGATCACAAAAGAGCACATTAGTCTTCTAAGATGGGTAGAACATGTATAGCGAATTGATACCAATGCTCCAGCCCGAAGAGTCTTCGATTCCAACCCGGAGGGGCAATGCTAAACAGGAAGACCTCGATCTCACGTGCATAGGTGTGAATGGAAAATCAGATACAACGACGAGCTGTAGGAGCGAACCAGAAGAGTGCGAATACAATCCTGGCTAAAGCATGTAGAGCAGATAAGCACCAGCGCTCCATTGAATCCAACCCAAAGGGACGGTGCAATAAAAGTAAACATCGACTCAAGTGCACGCGCAAGTTTAAAGAGACCTCAAACCAACTCCAAACTTAATTGGATGCAGTCAACTGCGATCGAGCTGGATGGAGATGCATATTGATCATGTGAATCTTGCGGTAAGTCTTTTGACTAATAAACATGGTGTCAGTTGGTCACGGAGGCATCCATGATGTAGATTAGCTCGTCGGATGGGGTTGGTTCTTGCCACTTCTTCTCCGAAAATACGCTTCCTCGCTTCGTTGTACTCCACTATTCGTTGGTGGAGGGTCTTCCGTTGAGGAACTTCCGGGTGTGTCCGCGCTGTAAGTGTCGTCGGGTCACGCTGCAAGATGCTCACTGACTCGGTTTCGACGGATGACCCCCGGCATTCTCGCCGATCTGCAGGTTTCCCTGACACTAAGTGCAGTGGAAATTGATGTTAACTTGCCCACAACTGAAGCAAGTAAGCGTATGAAATCCAGAAGGACAAGCCTGTGGATTCGTCAAATTTATCGTCGACTCGGTTTTTTAGACGTTCGTTCTTTCTGTTCTTGGTCGGTCAGGTTTAGTGTATTTGTTGTGTACTTGGTCGTTGATTTTGTACAGCCGCTACCTCGAAGTCGCCGTTGTCAGAGCTGTCTTGTTGATCATGCCTTGCTGGTTCGCCAATCTCAGTCACGTGGCGTTTATAACGTTGGTCTCTGATGGATAAATACCTTTCCGCTTTTCTACACTCATCCCGGAGGTCCTGCATACTCCATATGGAGCAACCGAAGATATGTGTCGCGACTCGGTCCTTAATGTTTTGTCGCAGTATGTCCATCAGTGTCATCGACCGTATGCCGGCGTAAAAGTCGTCGAATATCGCACGGGGCAACTGTTTTCTATCCATGATGGACCTAAGAATTTCGTGGTTCCGTGATCCATCTCTAAATTGTTTGGTCAGTTCAGATTTAAGGTCATGGTAGCTGTTCCCCCCAATTTCTTCTAAATATTTCTAGTACCATATTTCAGCCGGGCCTGAAACTAGCTGATGGAACTGGGCTAGTAGCTGGTCAGAAGACACCCCATTCTTCTTCTTCAGAGTTTCAATGCGGAATACGAAACTCTCTACCGGCATCGTCTTGGACGTGCCGTCAAATTCGATTCCCCACTTCGGCAAACGTCGCGGTAGCAGTCTCCTGGAATGTCCTGCACCTTGTCTATCTCAGGCAATCGAGCATTTCGTAGTTCACTGGAGCGTAAGTCCTGATATTGTATGGAGGTAATTCAGGTCTGTCTTGTCGTTCCCTGGTTTCGATTAAGCGTCTGTTAGTCGTTGTCATATTACCCTTAGAAGATGAGGCAACTGAAAGCTCGAGACATCTTATCTTTTCGCTCATGATGGCAATGCTCTTTTCGAACGTTGCCATCATTGCTGTCATTCTGTCATCGAGCTTTGACATTACGTTGTCCTCTTCCCCCTCCATCTTCCTTGGATAGGCGTTTTGTGGTTTGTATGTCCTTCGACTGTCCTCTTTCTGATTCTGTCCCTGTATGTCGTAATCTTGGTCTTCGTTCACTATTCTGCCCCTCCCTCCTGATCGTCGCTCGCTAGGTTCATACTCTTCGTATTGTCTAGTTTGTTGCTCGTAAGCCTCCTGTCTTTTCATCGGCACCCGTTTGCTTGTCGATGCTCGATGCCGATGGTCAAAGTTCTCATCTTCGGAGTGATGGGATTCGGATTCTTCCACGAAAATTGCAAGAATCCCTGTCAATACGGGAACCACCTTGTGAGTGTTGTTGGCTTTGAGGCTTCTTGACTGACTTCCAGATGTTTTTCTTACAGGTGGCGACTGGGAGTATTTCGGTTTAGGGGCCACCATTCACAGTTTTGCCCAGAATGGTAGCAATTGCGATAAGGGTGGGTTGGCCATCCTCAGCCAAAAACATCCGGCTTATTTCAGGTAGTAACGAGCTGTCATCGCTGTGCGATCCTGGGACGAATTATTCGGTGTATCGTACATAAGTTAGCTTTAGGTTTAGTTAGCATAGGTTTAGTTAGCTACATCGCGCTCGTCCTGGTCTTGCACAGTGCAGATGGCACACGGAAGTGATCTTGCTCTTTTTGTTCCTCTCTTTTCCATCGTACCGACCAGCTGTTTTGGCACTTAGGTAGATCCCCGCCCACACCTCTCAGATCCGTCTGATCTGAAGCTACCTGGCCACGAATTAGTGCCATTATTCTTTTCTCACCGCGGTCTCGCCATTTATGTGCGCAGTGATGTCGCTTACCAAACTCCACCACAATGTAATCCTTCTTCAAATCCGGAATTCAACTTCATGTGGTTAAAATTCCATCTCCGTAAGCAAATTATCCGCTATTGCTTCATTTACAGAAGCCCCAAACTGGACAGCAACTCGACCATTCACGAGTTTGATGCGCTGTCTGACTCCATGCAAAGAATTGTATCCCTGTATCCTCATACTGAAATTGTGATTACGGGCGATTTCAATATGCACAATTCCTGGTTGGCTTCGACATTCTGGACAGATAACACCCGAAGGACGGTGTGTTGAGATCTGCGCTGCGGAAAATAATTTAGCCCAGCTTGTAAATGAGCCCACACGAATACCAGACGTTGATAGTCTTACCGCCAACACCCTGGACTTGTTTTTAACTTCTCACCCTGATAAGTACTCCGTTGACGTGCTCTCCCCTCTAGACTTGTCGGACCATTGTGTCATATCACCTAATTTCTCGTACACCCACCACACGGTTAGAGAAAAGATTTTTAAAAGAACCGTATGGCAATACGATAAAGCCAACTGGAGTGGACTTCTTTAGGAATTTTACTGGTCGTTATGTTTCCTCGATAACGAGTGGGTGCCGCTGCTGACATGATCACAAAAACTATTCTCTTTGGAATGAGATGCTTTATCTCTTATCGGATGAAGAGTATCAAACCAAAAGAAAAGGCATACTACGACTCGAGCTGTAAAGAGGCTGTCAGGGTTAGAGAATTGTTTTTTCGGTCCAACAAGACCAACCCGACAGAGGAAAACCGAAAAAAGTTCAAACGAGCCAGAAATGATTACAACGTCTTTCTCAAGTGTGTGAAGTTCCAATACGATCAAAAATTAAACCAAAAAATACTGCAATGTTCCAAAGGGAGTAAACATTTTTGGTCATTCATCAAAAACATTAGAAATTCTGCCTCATCCTCCATCCCAACGCTTATTTACAATGACATTCCAGCTGTCAGCTCTTTGGACAAGGCCAATCTGCTTGCTGCACATTTTGCGGCCAGCTCAACACTCCCGGATTACGTCGGTCTCCGCCTGCACTTGAGTGCGTCGAATCTTCAATGGGACGAATCCACTTTCGCACTCGTGTAGTAGCTAGAGTACTTAAAGATCTCAACATACAATACATAAATCCGCTGGTCTAGATGGTATATCCCCCGTCTTCTGAAGAGGTGTTCTTCCACGCTGGCAAAACCACTGCGTAACATTTTTCATCAATCCTACACTTTAGGACTCTCTCCGAGCAGATGGAAAACAGCGTTTGTCTAGCCCGTCCCTAAAAAAGGCGAATCTTCACCCCTCTCCTCCCACAGACCCACAGCACTTACGTCCCTTCTCACCAAGGTCATGGAAACGCTGATAAACCGTCAGCTCATGAAATATCTCGAATCACGAAAACTTCTTAATGACCGGCAATATGGTTTTCGTAGCAACAGGACTGTTGCTCTTTTGTCGAAAATGCGTGCTTTTGGGATCGATGACTCTATTCTTCAATTGATAAGAAATTCCCTTTCGGAACGTTCAATTCAAGTTATCTTGGATAGTGTCAAGTCTGATATTCGCAAAATAAATGCTGGTGTGCCCCAGGACTGCGTTCTGTCTCCGACACTCTTTTTGATTTTCATCAACGATCTCTTGTCTGCCACTCCTAGTCCAATATATTCCTTTGCTGGCGCCAGTACTCTCTCTGCTTTTCATATTCGTTTCCGGAATCACGCGCCTGCTCTTCGGCTGTAGAACGGGAACGCCTGCGTATGTTAAGCTCATTATATTCCGATATTAACAGCATAACTAATTGGAGAACCACTAACAGAGTAGAATTTAATTTTTCCAAAACACAATACTGTCTGCTGTCATTAAAGTAAAATTCAAATACCCAGCCGTTATCCATGAATGGCACTTGCATCGTCGAAACCGATAAACTTTCCGTACTCGGTATGTGTGTCAATGAAAACTTACGTTGAAATGACCACATATTCGATGTCGCCAAAAATGCTGCGAAATGTCTAGGTTTCCTCAAGCGATGTAAGAAATATTTTGCCCTCTCTGATCAGACTTCAATATATAAGGCATTCATCCGCCCAAAATTGGAGTGTAATGCACACATCTGGTCAGGTGTGCCTAAAACATCGGTCCACCTGCTACATAAGATTCAAAACCGTGCGATAAAACTCATTAGTGATACCAATATCAGTCAATCAATCGACACCCTCGAACACCGACGTAATGTCTCCTGTCTCACTTTGTTTTATCGCTATTGCCACCACCAGTGCTCCATTGAAATCGCCAGTAGCATTCCGCATATTCAAACTTCCAACCGTAACACCCGTCTCGTTATGAATGCTCATCAGTATACCCTCGAGCCCATTTTCAGGCGTATTCTAAAATATCGTGATTCTTTCCTAAGCCGTACAACTTGCTTATGGAATGCCCTGCCGATCTCTGTGTCTCCTGGTCGTTATAACTTACAAACATTTAAAAACAACGTACATCGGTACGTACGAACATTTTAAGGGTAGAAAAACCCCTTGAGCGCACGGTCTTTCTCTCCTCCTCTCTTTTAAGTCCATCTAAATATCTTTTGTTCTTTTTGGATCTTTTTTTGATATTTCGCCACGAAACAAAAATGTAAGTTGAGTTGAGATGCACGGGATAGTGGCAAGAATCAACCCCATCCGACGAGCTAGAGCCGAGCAACATGCAAGGTCCCTGCAATTATTTTATTATGAAGGACGTTAAGCGTTTAATCAAAATCAGAATTAAAATCAGTCAAATTAAATTTCATAAATTGAAAGTGTTAGCAGGTAGTATGCCCCACGACTGAGACTAACCATGAACAGACAAAGAAAAGTAACCAATTTTTATAGATTCAAATGTTAACTCGGGAAGCGGGTTACTTACCCTTTTATTAGGCTTTAAAGTTTATTATGTGTTTATGTGCTAATTTTTTAAATTGTCATGGCAACCGGCAGTTTTAAGTTTTTTTGACTAAGAATAAAACTATTTAAAATTCTGGGAACTTTTAAGATTCCTCATTACCATTACAAAATGCTAATCAGCGGAATCACTCCATCCAACTAAATAATTAGCATATCTTAGTTAAGCGAATCAAAAAAAAAAAAAAAAAAAAAAAACAATTCAAAAATATCAACTCGAACTGCCCGTATCTGCACGTCAAGAACATCTGCCAGACAATTAATTACTATGGGCAATATGTCCTCAGAAGCTTCTTCAAAGAAGATCTCCTCATCGATCAGTGTTTAAATTTTTTTTTTTTTCTGTCGAGATTTTTTCGAATTTTTTTGGTGAATTTTTGGTTTGTTTGTGCTGTTACCAGCAACCGCCATTCACCATTCGGCATTTACCACACCATCAAACATGCTTCCCGGAGTGAAAGTAATCTTCACCATCACTCGGCGACTTTTTGAATTTTTTTTTCGGTTTCTTGTTTTTTTTTTCTTATATCAAAATTTAAAATTATAATAAAAAAAAAAAAAAAACAAAAAAAATTCGTCCAAACGGTGCTAGGCAGTACCAACCGGATTTGTGTGTTCTGATAATCTTTTTTGGAAATATCTCACTCTCGTCGCCGACACGGAGATGTGGTTTTGGTCTTTGGCTCTTTACGTCAAATTTTTGATCTAATGGGAAACAATTAACGATTCACCGGTACCAGTACGTGGTATGGCCGATTCTGGCACTTTTAAATTGTTTTTGACAAAATAAAAATTACTCCTCCCCGCTTCGGGTGATGAGATATGGATTATGTGTACAATTAATGAGTGCGGAGCGCTGTTTGCTATGTACATAAGGCGTCTTCAATTTAATTACGTGGTGTGGGTCTTCTAAAGCCATCGAAGAATACTTATCTTTCGGAGATGTAGTATCTACTACGACAACACAGCTCGTATGAATGCGGGCGATATTTGTAGGAAATCTCAAGTGGATGAGATGAATATGTATTGTGGGAAATATTAAGAAAACGTGCGGAGTCATATTGCAGTGTTTTGTTGCCGGAACTGTTGTCTAAAATATATGCACGCTGCTTAAAAGTGTCAATTCATTCACTAAAAAATGGTATAAAAATTGGCAGAACAAGTTATGGGTAGTAAATATGAAAACTTTTATCTCTACTTGCTGGTAGAGGGAAGATGGAAATTACATTTTTGCTTTGTTTTATTGTCATTTTCAGACAGGAAATCCTTGAGATTCTTCAGGAATCAGTTGGAGTGCTAGTTCTGGTTCTTTGCTATCTGTAGTCGAAGTTTATGTGTAATTGCAGTGACACTAATCTTACTCTATGGGAGTTTATTGTATATCAAACCTTTTAGATACAGGCTGCTTTCATTTTTCCCACTTTTTTGTAGTATAATGGATCGAGGTGGACCTGTTCTCATTTCCTGCTTCTAGAAATAACGTGGGGGCTCAAAAATTGGCTCAGTGTAGTAATGCGTTGGAATTTTGGAAATTAGCGAGGAGAATAAATCGTAAAAGATACATAATCTACGGCGAGTTGCGCCACACACGTTTTTATATGTTGTGGAATTCATCGCCCACTAGATTTATCTTTCAATATGCTGCACCTAGATTGCAGAATGATATTGGAGCAGACACATTTTTGAGAAGGTTTTTGAGGCACTTAGTGTACCGAAAGATGGCAAAGCAGCATCCCCTCTGAGTTCTAAAAATATGCCTCCGATAAACTTAAAATCAAACTCACCTACCTGCTCATTACTGTCATCGATAATGGAATAGTGTTTCCAATCTACAAAAAGGGTTGTAAGATGGACCCAGCAAATTACAGAGGTATTTCCTTCCTGAATGCATCGTATAAAATCGATACCGCTGCATTACACAGTCGTAATAGATGCAAATAAGCTACTGAACGAATACCAAGCTAGACTCAAATCGGGTTATTCCACAGTGTGTTTGTCCTAACGAGTGCTGTAGAGTCATTTATACTGAGGAAAAAGAAACTACAAGTGGTGCAAATGCCATCACTCTATCGGAAGATGTTATAATTGATGCAAATGGCGGCAAATTTCAATTCTACTTTGGCATTTGTAAAGTAAACAAATACAAAATGTACGTCAACAAGACATGGAATCGCTATAATCCTAAAGAACGCGGAATAATTGTTCGGCGGCGCAGCGTGAATTTTGGTGCAGATTTCCCGGTCGTCCGACACAAACTGGGCAACACTACGACGTTTAGCCACTTGCCTATGGTATATGGAACAACACGAGATGCTGCCAGGTCTAGCCGGCCCCGGAGCAGCCGTGGTTGTTTTTTTTTTTTGGACAGTAGCGTGCGCTCAAGGAGTTATAGTACCCTTAAAATGTTTGCACACAGCCCGGGTGAAGGAAAATTAGGGAGAAAAGAAAGATTGGTACCCATGTACGTTGATTTTAAATGTCTGAATGTTATAATGACTAGGAAATAGAGAGCTCGGCAGAGCATTCCACAAGCGAGTTGGTCGGCTTAGGAACGAATCACGATATTTCAGAGGTATACTGATGAGCATTCATAGCGACACGTTATGGTAGAAGGTTTGGCGGTCCTATGGAGCACTGATGGCGGAAATAGCGATAAAACATAATAAGACACGAGACATTTCCTCGGTGTTCGAGAGTGTCCATTGACTGGGTGATATTAGCATCAGGTTTTGAATCCTATTTAGCAATTGCAGAGATATTTCAGGCCCACCTGACCAGATGTGTGCACTATACTCCAACTTTGGGCCTATATATAATTGAGGGCAGCTCAGAAGGGGAAAAGTATTTCTTACATTGCGTTTGCGGAAACCTAGACATTTCGCAGCATTTTTGGCGACATCGAGTATGTGGTTATTCCAACATAAGTTGTCATTGACACACATACCGAGAATGAAAAGTTTTTCGGTTTCGACGATTCAAGTGCCATTCATGGATAATGGCTGGCTGCTTAAATTTCGCTTAGCAGACAGCATTGTGTTTTCGAAGCATTAAATTTCACTCTGTTGATAGTTCCCCAATTGGTTATGCTGTTAATATCGGAATTTAATGAGCTTAACATACGCTGCCGTTCCCGTTCTACAGCCGAAGAGCAGGGACATGAGTCCGGGAACGGATATGAAAAGCAGAGAGTATTGTCGTCAGCAAAGGAAAATTGAATTAGAAGTGGCAGACAAGAGATCATTGAAAAATATTAAAAAGAATGTCGGAGACAGAACGGAACCCTGGGGCACACCAGCATTTATTTTGTGAATATCAGACTTAAGACCATCCAACACAACTTGAATTGAACTTTCCGAAAGGCAATTTCTAATACATTGAATAAGAGAGTCGTGGATCCCAAAAGCACGCATTTTCTACAAAAAAGCCTGATGCCAAACTCTGTCAAATGCCTTATTCTGCTGAGAATATCACAGCTTTGGTTGAAGATGTCACGTAATTGACCAGAGAATTTTGGCAAAACACTGTAAGATGTCCCCATACAAAGTGCAGACAGTGCATCAGCTGAATCTCGACCATGAGGAAGACAACTTTTCCTCGAAAATCATCATGAGCAACGAGGCCCATTTCCATCTCTGTGGATAAGTGACTAAGCAAAATTATTGCTTCTGGGGTACCGGAAATCTGCGTATAGCTCACAAAGAGCCATTACACCCGCTCAAAGTTACTGCGTGGCTTGCTATTTACGCCGGAGGAGTCATTGGGCCAAACGACTATTGTGGACGGTGAACGCTACACAGCCATGCTCAATGACTTTCTCCTTCTTCAATTGGATGAATTGTAACTGGAGAGCATGTGGTCCCAACAGGATGGAGCAACAGCGCATACTGCACGAGCCACAGCCGAATTTCTGAGGGCTGCATTTCTGGGTCGCGTAATCTCTGGAATTCTTTTTGTGGGGTTGTTTGAAGTCACGAATCTATCCCAACAAGCCTCAAACTCTTGAAGCCCTCAAAGAGAATCTCCGTCAAGAATGCGAGGACCTACCGCCGGAAATTCTGGGAAGAGTGTTGGAAAATGCCACAAATCGGGCCCGAATGGTCATCAGTGGTCATTTTCTCGACTTAATCCAAAAATATTTAGGACATCAAGTAAACATAATCCAAAAGCAGAACCAAAGTTTTTCAATCACAGCCAAAGGACATCGGGTGACAACATTTGCGCCACCTTGTATATGCACTCTTAGTGAATTTTAAGGCCGCCTTCGACTCAGTGGACTGGAACGCGTTACTCTATAAGCTTTACTGCATGGGTATGTCACACGGGTTTGGTCGGACTATTCAAAACCTATATGCTGATATCAAAGCTGCTGTATGGAAGGGCGATGCCTCGTCGGAATGGTTCCAATCGTGGTCTGGAGCAAAGCAAGGCTGTGCTTTAAGCCCGAGTTTATTTGCTCTCTTCATTAAAGATAAAGTAATACGCCAAATTATATGGTCATCTTGAAAACAGGACTACAGCTGACTATGATAAAATTTGCGGCAAAATAACTATTTCCGTGATGAACAAGGGCAAAAGTAATGTCATTATGTGAATGTGCCATTATTTTTGCCAATGGTATCGAGTGTCATTGTACTTTGACCAATTTCCAGGCCGTATGATCTCCCGTTTTGGTGATTTGAACTGGCGGGCAAGTTTACCAGATCTGACTGCGCCAGATTTCTTTCTTTGGGGCTTTTTCAAATCTCACATTTATCACATCAAACCATGAAGTCTTGAAAGCCAATATTGAGGAAGAATTCAGATGTTTTGCGAAGAACAATTCGAAATGGCGTAAAACAAGCATAAACGCCCATCAACTCAGGAGAAGGTCATTTGAGCGATATCATTTTTTCAACTTAATGTCGTCAATTTTACACCTTCAAATAAACTTTTCATGACAAGAAATTTCCTCAAGACGTTTCAATTCTTTACAGCTCATATCCGATGAATTCTTTTTCAGCTATTGTGTGACAGGTTTGTTGTAGAGCACCCTGCTTTTCGGCCTCAGTGGGTGACGTTTTGACGTTTAATTCGCGGTGCGAAATTCACACCTTGGTGCACCATACTTTTCATCAAAAATAATTGTGCACCAGAATAGCAATGTCTCTGGTCTTTCAAAATGTTGATTCAATCAAGCAGGCTCTTTTTGATGTGCTTTAAAACATCCTCAACTATGAAACAGCCATTCGACAGTCAGTAGGGGCTCGCACGAAACAACTGGGATTCACTTAAGGATACGGGTCTATCTCTCCGAACTGATAATGAACCAATCGCACTTCCTCTTGGCCGAATTGCATGCATAATGCTAACGCGTTATGTGGAGAATCATAGGATAGTGTTGCCACAGGATTAATGAATTATACGAGCCAAATAGTAAGGTTCGCTCGTTTCATGGGCTACTCTCTCAAAGCCATCTTCCGTTTAAAAAGAAGTGGAAGAAGCACTTGAGTTCTCATGATCTAACGCGCAGTCGACAACCGTTTTGACTCTGGACTTTCCCTGTGTTCAAGTATGGTTTCGGCCAGAAACTGAGCTGGAAAAGGAATGTAATCGGGCCTTCAAGGATGGCTCCAAAACCGATATGTGGTGCTGGTGTCTTTCTGGAGGACGACAAGGTTAGATTTCACTTCTCTTTGGGAAAACTTGCGTCTGTCTTCCAAGCGTAGATACACACAATCCTGATGGCAACAAACTATATTCAGAAGAACCGGTCTAGGGGGCGAAACCTTTGCATTTGTAGCGATATCCAAGCTGCGTTTAGAGCCTTGCTGAACCCTTTTATGACTTACAATCTAGTTCGAGTCGGAAGTCTAAATTCATTGAGTTTTGTCTGGGTTTCAGGTCACAATGGGATCACGGGAAATAAAGTCGCCGATGAACTTGCTTGGCAAAGTTCAGAGGATAGTTTTTCCGAATCTGAATCTACATTAGTTCTGCCTACATCCTCGGTTAAGGCTTCCATTGGCGTCCCTAAGAGGTCAGCGGCCTTCCTGCTGTCCCTCAGTAGGAACGACTGCAAGCTGCTTACTGGCGTCCTGACAGCTGCTTACTGGCGTCCTGACGGAGCACTATACTTCTGCGACGCTTGCAATGAAAGCGATCTCGACAAAGCGTAGCACTACCTCTGTGAATGTCCGTCTTACGCGCGCATCAGGCTGCCGGTACTAAGCCAGTACGTGGTGGGTGCTGGTACTGCGGGCACTTTATCACTGAAGCGCTTACTCGTCTTTCTTCGGAAAACTGAGAAATTCCATTAAAAGGCACATACAGAGAGTGCTATGGACTAGTTCCTTGTCTGAGGGCTCTGTTCCGATAGAAAAAACAAAAAAAAAACTCTGACCAATAATCTATTAAAAGTAAAAGTGTTCATCTTTTGAAGCTATCCACGAATCAAGCCATTTTTTGATGTCTTCATATGAGCGGAACTGCTGATTAGCCAGACCATGTTCCATTGAACGGAACAAGTGTTAATCAGACGGCGCAATATCTGGAGAATATGGCGGGTGGAGTAGGACTTCCCATTTGAGCGTTTCCAGATAGGTCTTAACGGTTTTGGCGACAGGACGCCGAGGGATGTCATGCTGTAGAATCACTTTATCGGGCCTCTGCTCATATTGTGGCCGTCATTCGCCTCAATCGCATCAATTGAAGTCGATACCGTTCCCCAATGGTGTTTTCGTTGGGTTTCAACGGTTCTTAATAAATAAAACCGACCTGGTCCCACCAAATCCACAGCATAACCTTGGCAGCGTGAATATTCGGCCGAGCCAACGACGTAGAAACATAACCGAGCAGTCCCCATGACTTTCTTCTCTTTCAGTTGCTGTAATTAATCAATTTTTCATTACCCATCACGATGCGAAGAAAACCCTTCCTTTTTTGCCTCTGGAGCAGTTGTTCACAGGCGAAAAAACGACGCTCAACGTCCCTTGGCTTCAAATCATAAGGAACCCAAGTTCCTTGTTTTTGCATCATTCCCAACGCATGCAATCGCTTGGCGGGTAACTCCTAATGCTGAAGCAAGTTCTTCTTGCGTTTGGCACGGATCCTCATCGAGCAATGCCTCCAATTCTGAGTCTTCGAAAGATTTTAGCCTTCCTTCACGTTGAGACCGAAATCACCGTCTTTGAAACGACGGAATCAATCACGGCAATGCGCTTTAGCCGCCGTTTTCTTCGAATGAAAGAAGAAAATCAACGTTTCCCGCAAATGACGATTATATGGCACAAAATCAGACATTTTCACACAGCCAAAAGTATATAACAACAAAACAAAATCACTAATGTCTCAAAACGGTTTGTTTACCATAAGTCTACGCTTGGTTCATGACGTTTTAGATATGTCAAAATCGACCAGCACTTACTGCTGGAGCCATCTATTGACAAACAGCGATAACTTTGTTGCGCTGTATTAAATAGGTTTTTTACGCGGAAACCGATAGTCCTTGACTTTTTTTCACAACGGAGCTCGTCTATGTTACATGCACAATATATATGCAGCAATAATGCAGCCTCCTGGTATATCCTAGAACTAAACATCTTAGCATTATCGCATCACCAATGCCATGAACTGCCACCATAAAATTAAACTCATCATTAGAGAACGAGATTTATTATATACGTTAACTAAGTTTTAACCTCCATTCGTCCTGAACATCGACCTTAAAGTCTGGTGTTACATTAGTCCACAGCACGTTTGAATTCCCTACCAGAAGACATATTTCCGAAAGGTATGGACTTCCAGTTTCTAAGCATCCTGTCGCTCTACACTGCCGCTACCAATTCGCTTTTCTGAAGAAATTTTCTTTGGAAAGATAAATGGTCCAAGATATGAACCCTGTGGGACACCATAAACGAGTAAGTATAGCTTGAAAAAAGACTCCAAATTTTGAAAAGGAGTGTTGGGATGAGTCTTTTAGAGGTCATAAAAAAATTGGCAAGCCATTAATACAATCGACATCAGTCCATTTGTGGAAGACACCAATAAATGTACAGTTCAAGTATATGTAGATTGCGCTGCTTTCAACCAGCTAGACTCAAAGTAACAGTCTTTTCTGGTGTTTATGTCGATATCTTCCCCCTTAAATGAACGATGCCTATAAATAAAAATACTCGTACGAACTTCTTGTAAGACCGAACAATATATGTTCATCACGTCAGAAGATCTCACGATCTTCGGTACGATATTTTATACATGGTACGAGTATTTCGTTGTATTACGAAATTCACTGAACATTTGATGTTACAGATCAGCAAGCCCATCTCTAGAGATCGAGACGACGAGACGGTGGGGACATATTCACGCGCACGCATCAGTTTCTGTTTCGGATTCTTGACAGAGTGAAAGGAATCTTAAAACTTGGAATCCAAACCAGTGTCGTTGCTAAGAGATGTCATGTTTTGGAATTAGAAACAAAAAAAAAAAAAAAACTCTAAAATGGAGATTACACCAGTTTACCTCCACCTTGAATATAAAAGTATCTTATGCGTTAATTGCTAACAAAAATATCGAATCCCCGCTGAGATTGACAAGCTAAAACTTTTGACAAGTCAAACTCATTCGAATCAAGATTGAGCGGTTCAGATCGAAAATCACTGTCTAAAATTGGTTGAGCAATAAATAAAAGTTGAATTTCTGTGTAATCTGAGTTCAGACAGTGACAAGTGATTTATGAAATTAATAAGTCTCGCAGTGGAGATACAATTCTCGTGGAATGTTATTCAAATGACATTTGCACCGGCTCGGCGGTTTACGGATTTTGCCTGGGGCAGGATATTTGCGCAGTTGGAGATGTCTATCAAACATTTATGATCTAGTACTTCCTGTTCTCACACACGTAGATGAATTCCATATGCTCTTGAATGGGATTTAATTAGATAAATGCTACAGCATTACTCACCACCCTTTTATGGGCTATTTGAATGACGTATCTGTTGAATTTGATACAAAGTGCAGGTCATATTCTTTTAAACTTATTTTTAACTGCAGCTACGTGCGCAACATCTTTCTAAGTGGAGTTAGGAATAGAATGCGGATTCTAAAATTATAATTATGGTGTCTTGCATGGTGTACTACATTAAAATCTTTGTCGGCCAGATGGTAAAGACGATCAAACCAGTAAATATTTATCTAATTTTGGTGGTATTTTGGACATGGGCCTCAACAAATGAACCTCAGTTGCGTAGTGCCAATTGTCTCCAGCTACGCGCTCCAAGTTCCAAGACGTTTCCTTTACCTATGGCGAGGTATTCCTCTACTGCTCAGGGTAGGAGCCGAATATCTAAACAAAAAAAGGCCACTGGTGCCTATTTTTTTATATATACCGTGGAATTCACCGTTATACTGCTACCTGCACTTCTAAAGCCCATCAACGCAAATGGGACCAAGATTCACTCGAGAATCTTCTGTTCGAAACCACAAAAATTTCTTCATCCGCCTCGCTAACCAGCAGGCTTCTAAAGCGTCGTACATCTACGAGGGTAGTCACAGAAGTACCCGACCTAACAAAGAAAACACACAAAAATTGGGCAAAAATATGTTTATTGCTCTACGTAGTCTCCTTTTAGTTCAAAGCACTTTTCCCAGCGATGTTCAATAGCTTCGATACGCTGTTTATAGTGCGCCTTTTTTTTATAATTTGCGCGCGCTCAAGGGATTTAAGTAACCTTAAAATGCGTGCATACAGCGCGGAGGAAAATAAGGGAGGAAAGAAAGAGAGGTACCGGTGAACGTGGGTTTTCAGGGCAGGGCATTTCATAAGCGATTTGTATGGCTTAGGAACGAATCACGATATTTTAGAGTACGTCCGAAAGTGGGCTTGAGGATATACTGATGAGCATTCATTGCGAGACGAGTATTACGGTTAAAAGTTTGAAGGAGCGGAATGCTACTGGCGATTTGTATGAAGCACTGGTTGTGGAAATAGCTATAACACAGAGTGAGGCACGAGACATTACGTCGGTGTTCGAGGGTGTCTATTGTTTGTGTGATATTAGTATCGCCTATGAGTTTTATCGCACGTTTTTGGATCCTATCTAGCAGGTGCAGAGATGTTTTGCCCGACCAAATGTGGGAATTGTACTGCTATTTCGGGCGGATAAACGCTTTATACATATATTGAGGCCAGATCAGAGGGGGTAAAGTATTTCTTACATCGCTTGAGGAAACCTAGACATTTCGCAGCATTTTTGACGACACCGAATATGTGGTCATTCCAACGTAAGTTGTCATTGACACATATACAGAGAATGGAAAGTTTATCGGTTTCGACGATGCAAGGGCCATTCATGGATAATGGCTGGGTGCTTAAATTTCGCTTAGCAGACAGCATTGTGTTTTCGAAGCATTAAATTACACTCTGTTGATAGTTCCCAAATTGGTTGTGCTGTTAATATCGGAATTTAATGAGTTTAACATACGCTGTCGTTCCCGTTCTACAGCCGAAGAGCAGGGGAGTGAGTGTGGAAACGAATATGAAAAGCAGAGAATACTGTCGTCAGCAAAGGAATATATTGGATTAGAAGTAGCAAACAAGAGATCCTTGATGAAAACTAAAAAGAGTGTCGGAGACAGAACGGAGCCCTGGGGCACACCAGCATTTATTTTGTAAATATCAGACTTGAAACCATCCAACACAACTTGAATTGAACGTTCCGAAAGGCAATTTCTAATCCATTGAAGAAAAGAGTCGTCGATCCCAAAAGCACGCATTTTCGACAAAAGAGCCTGATGCCAAACTCTGTCAAATGCCTTAGAAATATCAAGTGCAATTGTCTTGCTTTCGCCAGATTGATGGACGCTTTGGTTCCACTTTTCGATGAGACATGCCATCAGATCACCAGCGGTCCTGTTGCTACGAAATCCATATTGCCGGTCATTGAGAAGTTTTCGTGTTTCGAGATATTTCATGAGCTGACGGTTTATCAGCGTTTCCATGACCGTGGAGAGAAGGGACGTAAGTGCAATGGGTCTGTAGGAGGAGAGAGAAGAAGATTCGCCTCTTTTAGGGAGCTTACGCAGTGGTTTTGCCAGCGTGGAAGAACACCTCTTCAGAAAACGGGGGATATACCATCTGGACCAGCGGATTTATGTATATTGAGATCTTTAAGTACTCTAGCTACTACACGAGTGCGAAATTGGATTCGTCCCATTGAAGATTCGACACACTCAAGTGCAGGCGGAGACCGAGCACAATCCGGGAGTGTTGAGCTGGCCGCAAAGTGTGCAGCAAGCAGATTGGCCTTTTCCAAAGAGCTGACAGCTGGAATGTCATTGTAAATAAGCGTTGGGATGGAGGATGAGGCAGAATTTCTAATGTTTTTGACCAACGACCAAAAATCGTTACTCCCTTTGGGACATTGTAATATTTTTGGCCTCAATTTTTGGTCGTATTGAAATTTCACATTCTTAAGAGAGACGATGCAATCATTCCTGGCTCGTTTGAACTTTTTTCAGCTTTTCTCTGTTGGTTTGGTCTTGAAGGACCGAAAACGCATTTCTCTAACACTGACAGCCTCTTCACAGCTCTAGTCGTACCATGCCTTTTCTTTTAGTTTGAAACTCTTCATCTGATGAGGGATAAAGTTTCTCATTCCAAAGAGAATGATGTCTGTGATCATATTAGCAGCGACATAAACGTCCTTATCGAGGAAACATAACGACCAATTGAAATTCCTAAAGAAGCTGTTAAGACCGCTCCAGTTGGCTTTCTCGTATTGCCATACGGTTCCTTTAGGAATCTTTTCTGTAACTGTGTGGTCGGTGTACGAGAAAACGTCCCTCGGGTGTTGTCTGTCCTGAATGTCGAACCCAGCCAGAATTTTGTATATTGAAATCGCCTGTAATCAAGATTTCAGTATGAGGATACAGGGATACAATTCTTTGTATGGAGTCAGACGGAGCATCGAACTCGTTCGCAATTGAATTCCGAATTGCAACAGGGACTACATTGTGGTGGAGTATGGTAAGCTACATCACTACGCACATAAATGGCGAGACCGCGGTGAGAGAAGAATAATGGCACTAGTTCGTAGCCAGGTAGCTTCAGATCAGAGTGATCTGATAGATGTGGGAGGGGAGGAGTTTCACTAAGTGCCAAAACAGCTGGCCTATATTTACAGACGTGGACGTACGCGGAAAAGCGATTACTTTCTAGCCTTAGTGGTGAATGTTAAACTGATCTGCTATTTCTTAGAGATATGACCGGCAGTCAGGGGCGGTCTTAGAATCCAGTGAAAACCAGTCCAGGGACTTAACAGCAACATGACTCTGCGAAAAGATGTGGATATTGCTTTCAGATATCACGTGTTCCTTCAGCCAGGGTAGGACTGCCTTCTTAAACGCCAGAATTTCCACCTAGAACACTCTACAGTGATTTGGAAGGCGGAATGAGAGGCAAAATATTAAAGCTATAGAGCCATTAGGCCCCCCAAACATCAACGATCTGATTGGCACCCATCAGTGCAATTTTACGACAGATAAGTCCACATTTGGCCAATCATAATACGGCTAATCGTAGAGAAAACTCAAGAAGTCTACATCATCCACGTAATTTCCTTATCGACTTCAGTGTCGCATATGACAGCATATACTGTTAGGACCGCCGCGCATCCTACATCCCTTGAGCGCGCGCTCATTATAAAAAAAAAAAAAACCTATGTTGGGTTCCGTGCCACAGAGATATTCCAGAAAATTGTAGCACCGACGAAACTGGCCAACACCTGAAAATGGTAGCATCCGTGTACGAGTCGCTACGTGAAAACTAATACTACTAGATGGATTGAAAAGTGACATCCTTGACCGCCAGAATGCGGTGCTACTGAAAAAAAGGTTATAGTGCCTTGAAGTCCGTTCATATTTAGGCAGACATGCCAAATTTCACTGCAATACTGTCTTCAGTTTTGTTTTGACAGCTGATTGTTGTTGACGTGTTTGGCATCATGTTGAGTGTGGACAAAAACGATTTTCGTTCTCTCATAAAACATTATTTTTTGAGAGGCAAAACGGCGAAGGAAACAAAAGAAAAGTTGAACAAATATTATGGGGCTAATGCTCCGTCAGATTACACCGTCAAATATTGGCCTCGAGAGTTTCGTAGTGGCCGCAACTCCACACCACAAGTCCGCAGCGGCAGGCCCTCCGATGCGGTTACAGAGGACAATGTCAAAAAAATACATGATATGGTGTTGGCTGACCGGAAAGTGAAAATGCGCCAGCTAGCAGATACCACAAAGATTGGTACTGAGCGCACACGCCATATTTTGGGCAATATTCTGCATATGAAAAAGTTACCCGGCCGCTGGGTGCCGCGAATGACAAGGATTTGCATCCTTTCCCAAACCTCAAAAGATGGCGCATCAATAAAAAATTCAGCTCACGCGAGGAAGTCATGGACACCACGGAGAAGTACTTTGCAGACCTTCCGGAAAATTACTTTTCGGACGGGATCCAGAAGTTGAAAAATCGCTGGAATAAGTGTATAAAACTAAAAGGGGACTATATTGAATAATATAAAAAAACATTTAAAAAAAAAATTGTTTAATTCCCAAGGCGGTCACTTTTCACTCCATTTAGTAAAGCTGGATGTTAATAGAAGAGCAAACCTTAGGTAGATTGTTGGGTTAACATGTCTAGCGACAAAACAAATCTAGCCAAAGCTGGATCTGGATCGCTCTAAGAGTTTGATCTTCCAAAATAGGATATAACTCAGCGCTATGATAGGTGTCATCACTAGACACTGTCTTACAGGTTAGCATGCAAAAGAGCTTCAAAGAAAGCAGAGGAGGAGACAATCCTCCACTTACCCTGTACATGCCCAGCTGTCTCCCAAAGAAAATTCCGCATATGAGTTTCTTCTACAATGACCTAAGCAAAGCGTCAGAAGCTCAAATTGGTTACAAGAGTGTGAGGATCACTGATCCACATAGAATCACACACGTTACCTAACCTAACATACGAGTACGTGGGAAATACATGGAAGGTATCAGCTCTTAGATTGTTATTGATTCACTGGCTGGTCTGAATGGCTCTAACGTAACATCTATTTTTATCAATAGCCAACGCGATTTTATTTCAGCAGAAAACACTTCCAGATTCCCAAGTGGACATACTCGTAGTGGTTTAGCGTGGGTTCTTGGTAGTATGTAGTAGGATTTTTGCAGCTTTTTTTCAGGTAAGCCCACTTCCTTACCTGTGAAGCGTTGTTCAGGGCTGTTCACTCTCTAGTTTGTTTTTTTTTTTTTTTTTTTTTTTGAAGATGAAGTTGTAATTCAGTACACGAATAGGTTTAATAAAAGAGCCGCTTGGCACAAAAAAAAAAAACATTTTCTAAAAAAGAAAAGCCACAAAACAAACATCACAGATGCGACTGAATATATAGACATTTCAAGGTGCTTCAAAGTGCACTCAACTATGTTGTGATCACGTTTTAGATACGTGACCATGCACCCACAATGTAAGACTTTAGTACAGATACTCGTAGTTCCACAAGTGAGCATGTAAATCATGTTCATCTTCACTTTGTTCAAATTGCTACCATTGTTCCAAATCAACCTTATGAATCAAAACTTGCAACAGTGAATTAACTAAGAAGTCAAGTGGATCCACCACCTGACTAAAAGTTCCTCCAGCCAATCGTACTGAATCAAATATGTTGCAAAACAAAACTATGGGCCATACCATGTGACTAGTACCAAAATCGTGACTGTTTGCTCGCAAATTTGTCCTCAGAGATGAATCGGTTTTTGAAAGTGCTTTACTTTAATGAAGCCAATAAAATCTTCCTCTAGCGATGATAGACCTGAAATGGCGCATCGTTATTCACGAGCCATGTGACTGAGTCCATGAACAAAAACTGAACACTAAATCTAGGGACATTTGTATCGTGCAAAGTGCAACAGAGCAACTATGTTGTATTCGTATTTCGTATTCGTACCATCTTTCCATTAAACTTATTAACTTGAGCATTAAACGTGTTACTCAATGAAAGTTTACGTAACTTAAAATCTAATGTGCTAACCCACATGGATAACGGATTTGCCATATCGTTTCGAAAGACGGTTTTGAAATCAAATGTTTTCTAAAGAAAATATAAGTTTGGGAATTGCTAGCTTAGATACTCGTACTCGGATTAACACCTCTCTATGATCTAACTGAAGAAGAAGAGTTCTTTACAAAACCAGGTCTTTCTCGACAGCTGATCGTCTCGTTATGGGTAAGTGGCAATATCCGAGTATCTGTTGTAAGATGTTGCCATTGATTACACCGAGTCAGATAGATTCCCAAGCAGCTCGAGGACGACAAACGAAACGCAATGAAACCAGAGAAAAATATGTGTATACATAGAGCTCGGATACTGTCAATCCCGTTTGGCTGGGGCTCTTCAAAGACAGACTTGAGAGGTGGTGGTATGCGAAATTTCGGCTGGATATGATCAGAAACGGCTATGAGCTTCTCCATCTTACAGAGGCTGTAATATTTATCATGCCAAGAGAGCCATGCCATCTGCAATTATGCTCACACGAAGCCCAACTATCAATGGAAGCCTGAACCGAAGGCGCAAGCAGACCTAACGTTCTAAAAAAAACTCTACTCTGACCATTACCTGGCAAGTTCATCTGCGATTTCATTTCCTGTGATCACATTGTGACCTAGGTCCTAGACTAGGCCACCTCCACGGTGCCGGTTCAACATGAACCCCAGTAAATATCACTAGAATGTGTCTTTATGTTACCACGACTAATGTAACCAGGTTGATGATGTGAGACAGTCGGTGCCTATATCCAGCCCGTCGAGTTAAAAAAACGGATTAGATCCCGTATCCCTTTACCTGAGATGTCGTTAAGTTCATCGAAGAATGATTGGTTAAGTTCACGCAGCCTGGCTTTTGCCTAGTTCGGGCGCATGGTCTCCAATTGGCCAATGACCCGTGATTCTGGCGATATCTAGACGGGTTCTGTTTAGTAGGTATACTCTCGTAGTAGATCGGCCTATGGTATGTCCCCTTCATTCGAGGTTAACCTTCAGCAAGAAGTGTGAGTGAATTTGTCCTTTAGCCGCACCTAGTGGGAAGTGGACTCTTACTGCAAGTGAGCCGTGCAAAGCTGAACCTTGCCTGGCCAGTTCATCTCCACGCTCATTTCGTTTTATGTCCTGTGTCCTGGAACTCTAAGCAGTGTAGCCATGAAGCGTTCGCTTATGCGAACAAACTCGTGCCGACACTCCTGCACCTGATTGGATGGTATTGTAGCCGAGTTAATGATTTTGATAACGGCTTGACTATTCATGAGGATAGCAATGTTTTGTTTGTGCGTTGTGTCACGGCTTAGTTGCATGCAAGTCTCTCTCTGCCATTAGTTCCTGTGCAAAAACCGGCTAGCGGTATGATACTGATATTTTCAGTGAGTCCGAGTATACACCGGCCCCCACACCATAGTTCATATCTTATCCGCCGAAGTAGATGACCGTGTCGAAGTACTTTACTATTGTACTTCGTCTTTCTTCCAATGAGCGTTGGTAGAAAATCGTTCGAGGAAATTTTTTTTGAGATTTAGTTTGGATGTGATGTCGTCGAAACGTGACCATGCCATTTGGTAGCAAGTCTAGGGTATTGCCGTTACCATAAGGCCATGCAGTCCAGTACCTAGATTCTATAAGTCTGACTGCGCTGCAAAGTGAGTTATTGAGAGGTAGAAGACGCAGTAAGAAGTAAGGGCATCCGTTGGGGCCGACCTCAATGCGCCCGTAGTGCCTGTATTGGCTGTTCTTTGGTAGCTTTTTAGTTTCGAGAGGTTGTAATCTTTGCTCAATGTGGTCCACCAAACTAGTGAACCGGAAGTGAAAATTGGACGCACTATGACCGTGTACACCCTCACGGTCATCTTCGGCTACAGCCCCCACTTCTTTCCAAAAGTTTTGGGTCAAGCTTGATACCCAGATAAATAACGGTGCAGGATAGTGTGAGCGATTGACCCTTAAGACAGGGAAGGGTAAAATCAGCTATTTTGGTTTTGGTAATGAATAGCCTCAATACAGTTTTGATCGGGTTGATACCAAGGCCGAAACTTCCGGCCTAGATATTCACCTTGTCTAGAGCAGCCTCCATGATTTCACTTATCACGGAGGGAAACTTCCCTGACACTAGTATCAACACGTAATTTGCATACACGACCTCCTTAACCACTTCTCTGTATAGTATTGCAAGAGTTTTGTTCACAACCATTAACCAGAGTGGAGAAGAAATAACGCCACCTTTTGGCGTTCCTCTATGTGCGAATTTGGTTAAGAGACAGTAGTACCTAGTGTTGCCTGAATAATCCTTGTTCTGAGCATGGAGACTATCCATTGAGTAATAAATTCCCCTATTCCGAGCTCGATCCGAGATCTGTGAATAGCTTCACTGTGTGTAGGAAGGAAGCTAGGGTAGATTCTTTGTAGTGTAAAGATTTTTCGATTGTTCGTACTACTTCGTGGAGTTTCCGTTTCTGTTTCCGTGGGTCTTTCCTTGAAGTAGGCGTGAGTCTTCTAGAAAGCGTCACATATTAGGGACACACTCTAGGGTTCTAACAACAAAGGAGGTTAACCTATATTAATTGGCCTGAAATTCTTCAATGACTCGTGACCACATTTACCTACCTTCGGCTTAAACGGCACTTGAGCGCGTCTCCAAGAGTAGGGTACGTAGTTCGACTCAGTGAATTCAGCCTTCCGACGGTACTCAGTGAAATCTTGCATCTCGAACTAGCTTTGAAGTCGTAAGAGGATTCAGCAGGATCTTAAGTGCAGCCTAATTTTCCACAATATATTTCATTGCCATCAGGATTGCGTATACGAGTATCTCCACTTGGAAGACAAACGCAAATTTTCCTAACGAGGAGTTTAACCGCACATTGTCATCAATAGATAACAGCGCCGCATCCTAATATTAATCGGTTTTAGAGTCATCCTTGAAGAACCGACTTCATTCTGTTCCTGGCTCAGATTCAGGCTAAAACCATTCATGGACACAGGGAGCGTCGATTTTGTATTTTTTTCCGCAGCAGGAGTTCTGGTGTCATTGCATCAGACGGCATGTTGATAAGACCAGAGTCAAAGACTGTCGGCGCGCAAGGTCATCAAAACTCCGGTGAGTGCTGTACCACACACCACTTCCTTCTAAACGGAAGATGGTTTGGAGGGAGTATGATATGAATATCAAGGAGAGAACTTGGGAAAGCCGCCACCCAGCCGAGACAGAGCGTTCTTTGGAGTCTGCTGAAAGCAGACAACCGTTGCAGAGGATATAATTGACCTTATCTTAGGCTTAGTGACAGACGCCACGTTTTGCACACAGTTCCCTTGCACTTTCAGAAGGCTGACAGCACATTAGAAGCTTTCCACGTAACATGTTTTGTCCAGAGGAATTTGGTATCCAGGATGACACCCAGATATTTAGCTTCGTTGGAGAGTTGGAGGAGAGTCAGTTTTGAAACGATTGACTGGAAGCCCATTTCTAGTGCACCAATTTTCGATCACGACTAAGGCTGCCTGCACTTTAGAAAGATCCGGTAGACATCTATGCCATGTTGTCTGGCCGAGTTACACATGCCATCAAAAGTTGCGTTGTCGAAAGCACCCTCAATGTGGATGGAAATGCCCAGCGTTTATTCGTTCTTGCCGAGTATGCCTTCAATTCTGCCTACCTGACCATGAAGCGCACCTCGCTGTATTTTCTACATTGGTAAGCATGTTACATTTTAGACAGAGAATGCATTTGCAAAGCAGTCTTGCATACATGAGCTCAATCATTCTCTCCATACTCTTTAACATGAAGGAAGTCAGATTTACAGGTCTGAAGCTCTTGCCAGGCCTTTAGTCTTCTTTTCCGATTTTCGGTATAAAGGCTAATCTCCCTATCGGTCAGCGTTTCGGTATGTATGGTATACCAGTGCCAGTTCTCTTCAGAGCTGCCAGCAACTGGTCTATGCTTCTTGTAGCATAACTGGGTATATGCCATCGGTGTCAGATGATTTGCAACCAATCTTAGAATCCGTAGAGGTCCTAGACTTCTATAAAGCAGTTTTTACCGCAATCCAAGAGATACGATGAAATGGGCCGGGCAAAAAGCGGCTGAAAAACTAGGACCCCTGCTACCCCGATTACTGCAAAGAAGGAAGACGATACTTATTTGAATGTAGATTTGCTATTCGAAAAAGTCTTAAGCGTTCTGTATGTAAGCGAATGACCCATATCAATTCGCATCATGGCCAAATTCGGAAACACAAACCCAAAGACGAATTCTCTGACCTCCTAGACCAAATATATATTCGGTGCCTCAGCTATGACACCAAAACTGTACTAGAAGATCTTTACGTAAGGCTGCGTAAGGAAGCCGTCTTTGAGGGTGCATTGAAAAGACAGCCTGTATAACACCACGTCCAACAATGGATTCAGATTTTTAGATTTTGCAAATGGGGTGTAACATTTTAGAAGCCAACAGGGGGTTCCCATATTTCAACATACGTAAGAGTCTTGGACAGACACTCCTACAGCATTCTGGATGTCCGAACTTTCCAAGGAACCCACATCGACTCGAATCGTTACATTTTTGGAGAGAGGACACGAATACAGATATTATAGGCAAAACGGAGTCGAGCAAAGTTACCAAGCTACAATCGCAAGAGACCGCTAGAATTTGTATCGACCGTGTTTCTCTCAAAATCCTAGCCCCCATAAACAAATTATAGAACACCAACGAGACATCAGAGAACCTGCTTCTGTGATGTAATTGGATTTATGGCACCGCTACAAAGAAACCTTTTTTTTATAATTTGCGCGCGCTTAAGGGATTTGAGGATTTGAGTACCCTTAAACTGCTTGCACACAGCGCGGGCGAGGGAAAATCAGGGAGGAAAGAAAGAGAGGTACCGATGAATGTTGGTTTTAAATGTTTGAAGGTTATAATGACTAGGAAATACAGGGCTGGGCAGGGCATTCTATAAGCGAGTTGTACGGCTTAGGAACGATAGGATATCACGATATTTTAAGTATGTCCGAAAGTCGGCTTGAGGGTATACTGTTGAGCTTTCATAGCCAGGCGGGTGTTACGGTTAACAGTTTGAAGGGGCGGATTGCTACTTGCGATTTCTATGCAGCACCGGTGGTGGAAATAACGATAAAACAGAGTGAGGCAGGAGACATTACGTCGGTGTTCGAGGGTGTCCATTTTGTTAGTGATATACGAGTAAGTATCTTATGATAAATTTATCAGGCTTGCAAGACGAGATCCATATAAATCTGCGTTGCGTAAAAGGACGAGAGCTGCTCGTCAGCTCTAGGAGCAGAAGAAAACGGGAGAGTACAAAGCTTCTCCGAAAGAAAAAGAAAGATCACGAGGACGGCGCACTTGAAAAAATGGCGACTTGTTACTGCAGGAATGACGTTCGAAAGTTTTATTAGAGAATAAAATGAACATGCTAGAACTATAAAGCAAGAATGGAAAGGCTAAATCTGCAGACTGTAGAATGCGGATACTGTTCATAATACCGATGTCACGGAGAATGAATCATTCAGCCTGACCTGACAAAATTACGGTAGCAATATCGAAGTCTAATAAAGCCACTGGCGCAGATGGACAGCTTGCCGGGCTATTTAAAGCAGCTGTAGATGACCTTGTTGGGGATATGCCCCTGCTCATCTGTAAGATATACTCAGATAGATGCGCGAAACGTGGAATCTCAGTATGGTTTGTCCGATCCACCAGAAAAGAGACAGTTTTAACTGCGCCAACTGTGTAGGAGTTAGTCTCCTAAACACCGCCTATAAAATCTTTTCTGCCGTATTATGTGAGCATTATCATTAGACAAAGACGCACACCACCGACAGCGTGGCCAGAGCGTTACTATTGGCAGTTATAGCTTCGAGGTAATTAAAGATTTCGGCTACCTTGGCTCCACAGTTACAAGCAGCAACAACATTAGCGCAAAAACCAGATGCAGAATTATTCTTACCAATCGCTGTTTGTTTGGAAGAGGAGGAGGCGATTAAGTAACAGAGCAAATTGGCCTGATACAAGACTCTTATTATCCCGATCCTACTCTATGGCACAGAGCCTTGTGCCTTGTCGAAAGCGGATCAAGAAACTTTATTAGAAAGGATAAGGATATTCAACTAAGAACTGTACGTAAAATCAGTGTAGTCAGGCGCCTGCGGACCCAACATCTGAGATGGCTGGGCAATCTTGGGAAAATAGATATCACCGTGGCAGCATTTTTGAAACAAATAATTTGAAATCTTGTCAATTGCCGATGAGTGCTCATAATTAAATCAGGTTCTGATTAACTGAACTTTATTAGCATTAGAAAGGTCTGAGAATGGAAAGGATGCAATTCTGTGACTGTGGACTAATTCTGTAACCTAGTCATACCAGGACTGCTCTGGCATGATGAAACCATGAAAAAATCTGCTGGGATATAGAATGTACATGGGATTGTTGGGTTACAATATGAAACCAAATCAAGAATTATAACTATTACTACACAAGCAGCCAAACGGAAGACTTGGATCTTCAGAATAAAATATGACGGTACTCGTATCAGAATTTCTTCTACATCAAACTGAAGGATACAATCATTCTAATTAACTCTACACTGTCATCAGGTTGAAGCGAAATCACTGTTACATCCGTTTCCATCGCATTAAATCGCAATTATCATTCCAGTGCATTCCAATAATTGATCATTGATTCCGCCACACATAACAAACAGTTGCCGTTCTCTATTTAATAAATTGTTCACAACTTCCATTGTGTTAATTATAAAAAAATTATTTCATTGTCAACTCGGTGGCATCATCTCCAAGACTCCAAAGCAAACTAAAACAATAATAGCCAAGCACACTCTGAACAATTATTCCAAATACGTACCCTACGAATGGGTTTGTAATTATTTTAATCGTTTCAATAGTCATCAGCACTAGGAACTACGAGCATTTTCGAATTCGAATTGAAATTCGAATGCAATGCTCATAACTCATCGAAGATCTAACATAGGCAACCCCGAGATTGTCAAAAGAGGGCCGCCTACTACTACTACCGATGGCACAGACAGTGCGTGATATTACCGGGTTTCACGGTCTACTTGTACAGAGATGATCAGCCCGCGCAAACTTATACCATGACATGGCAGTTACGAGCACAGTAGATCATTCATACCTCAAAACTCCACAATTTTGTGGCCTACAAAATTATGCGAATGCACTTGAATATTAATTTTTAATTATTGGTTAAGTATTGGAGGCAACATTGACATTGGCGCTAGAGTTAGTCGACAGAACGCGTGAACGCTTGACCTTTCCAAATCGCGTCGTCGTCGGCACGATGGCGATGACTGAGCTGAAGGACTATGGCCTGAGTAATGCGATTGAAGGTACAAAATTCGTGAGCTATGCCAACGCACTTGACGATGACGTGATGAGACAATTAATTTCGATCGTGGCATGGTAACCAACGAAATTCTCAAGACATGATTGTTTTAACCCCGATAGTTGTAGTGTGCAAAATTGACGGACGAACTGATGAGTGTTAAGCAAACAGCAAATTACAAATAGCTGGCGGCAACACAAGAGATGTGTTGCAAATCTGCAAGTCAAAGGGCACATGTCATACTCTTGTGTAGAAACAGATAAGGCAATACGTTGGCTAAAAAAGACAAATCTAAATGGGAATTCGATGGTGGATTGGAGGGGAATAACAATAAACAACAGTGTAAACACTAAACACCACTTCACAACCCACTTTTCAATTGGAGGAAAGATGTTCGAATGTTTGCTTTGAGGCTTCGGAGTTTCGCAATACCATACCCGGTGGACGATGAGAGGAGTGTATCTTATTTAAAGGTGGCGATTTCAGCATCCCATTGCGAAATGATGGTCAATTATATTCACTTGACTTTAGGAGATGAAAACCGCTGGTTTAAGTGACGTTACCTAAGTAGATTAAATTGTTTAGTACCTGTTACAAAAATTGCAGACTTGCACACTGCCAGTTATTAGGTTTTACTGGATCTGGCTGTACTCGTAGATGTGCTCCTTGAAAACAGTTCAAGCAATGCTTGTTGATCTATTTGATTGAAGATACCTTCCATATACCTACCAGGAGTTCCTCCTACTACAGAAGAATTTCCCTTATAGAACCAACGCCGACGTCCATAGTAAGAGCAGCGATCACCGCATGAGGACTACTCCGACATACTCAGAGCTCAGTTTTATAAGAATTTCTAAAGCTTAGTTAGGGCCACAGATAATATGGGCCATCGACAGTGCCTAAATTCCGAGTCGCGCCACTTGAGTCACTGTCTAGCCATAGTTGTTCCTACGAGTGGAACATGGAAATTGCGGATGAAACATAGCAGCTGTTTGAATGAGTATAGGACGTTCATTTCAAGGCTATCAAATAGAGCACAAAAACGCATGTGCGACATAAATACGAGTAAACAAACCACAAAGCGGAAATGTCTACGGCGAAACCAAGGTGAGCAATCACTCCACCGGACGTTAGCGATATACCGGACAGACGTAGATCAAGAAGTCGCAAGAAATCCATAACCATTTCGTGATCACCCAGAATCTACTTGAATAAATGGCCAAAGAAGAAAATACGAGAATAAACCCCATCTCAGAACAAAGCCCATATCAGCAGCGAAAAATGGGAAAAAATCAGACTAACAAGACTGGGGTATACACATGCAGAAACTACGAGTAGCTCTTCGAACACAAGGACTGCGGACAGCCGCAGACCATCTAATTGCATACTCGTAAATACAAGTGAAATGAATCCTGTAGCTGGTATGCCCCACCGAAGCATAAGTACAGTGGAGAACAAATAGATGCTGGACGGCTCTGCTGCCGAGGCAAGACCAAATTTATCAACTATTATAGCTGGAGACTTAAACATATGAGTGGCCGAGTGGAATAGTACCATGCCAAAGAGATGGCGCGATACTCTTCTTAATTACCAACAACGCCAAAGCCATACAGAGCAGATATAGTCGGCTAAGCTGAAAATATTGTAGTCATACTGTAGTTGCAGGAACAACGTTAGAGCGAACATCTGAAAAGCAGTCATGCTATTAGGAACGTGAATGTATGGTTACAAACATCTGCTAGGGCGTAAAACTGCAGCAGTGCAAAAGTTAACGCCTTTCTATACAGGTCGGCGGCAAACCATCGGATCAAGCCAACGCATAAAATACCTGCACTGCTGGTGCGTCACAGGCTCGATTGCAAAGTATCTGAAATACGCAAGCGAGTATTTGTGCTGTCGTGACCAATCCCACACTTTAGACAATCAATTAGGGATTTGTTGGAAACGCTAAATAAGTCGACTATGTATGAGTCCCCAGCAGCGACGGACCGGAGAAAGTACAAAGTCTTCCAATGGGGACATCCATACTTTGACAGATGATAGCGGCCATATAGTTGACGCTACATCTATCAAATTGGCTGTCATTTATTCAACCTGTTTTGCCAAATCACCATGAACGGACATAGCATTCAACAACACGTGCAAATGTTTTATCAAAATGGGTGTTCTGTTTGGGCAAAGTTCCGTGCGCTTCGCCCACTTTACGCTCGTAATAATCGTCCTACCGAGAGGACTATTCGCAGTGTGGTGGATGAATTTGATTCCGCTGTTTCAGTAAACCATAGACTAACACCCGTACGTCGTGAGAGTGTGCAGGAGAATCCGAAGCAGTCGATTTCCCGTCGCTCACAAGAAACCGGCTTTTCGCAGACCACAACTTGGCGTATTTTGCGTCGTGACTCGGGCCTATACCCGTACAAAATTCAACTGACCCAGGAGCTGACGGCAAACGACCATAGACAACAACGTGTGTTCGCTGAATTGGCTCTGGAGCAGTTGGAAACGGGCCCTAATTTTCATCGAAAAATCAGCGATGAGACCCATTTCTGAATGAATGGGTACATCAACAACAAAAATTGTCGAATTTGTGACGATGCCAATCCACATGAGATCCAAGAGCGTCCAATGCATCCGGAGAAAGTCACTGTTTGGTGTGGATTTTGAGCTGGCGGCGTAATCGGTCCATATGATGGCCAGGCCATCACCGTCAACGGCGACCGCTATAGGTCGATGGTTACCAACTTCTTTTGGCCTGAATTGGATGATATGGACACCAGGGCGGCGCTACGTGCTCCACAGCCCACGCCATATTGGAAATTCTGTACGTGCGATCCTAGGGCATGGTTATCTCACGTGGAGGTGATGTGAACTGGTCACCTAGATCGTGCGATTTGACCCCGTTAGACATTTTCCTGTGGGGTTTTCTGAAGTCGCAGGTCTATGCGAATAATCCGCAAACCACAGCGGCCCTCAAAGCCAACATAGCCCATGCCATCGGTCAAATTCAGCCTGATTTATGCGCCAGAGTCATGAAAAATTGGACATTTCAGATACACGCCACCCAGAGAAGCCGATGCCATACAGTATGGCATACTGTATGGCATCGATAGGCCTTTCCAAAGAAGAAAAAATTTCGATGATATTTCACACACACTTTGTTTTATTTCAGTTTAAAGATAGGATGCGCTTAATGAAAGAACCTTTACATACATGAGTCAAGTGAACTCAGTGCATAAAATCACATCGTAGACAGTATCCTGAGCCCGCGACAAGTGTCAAAGGAAGCAAAAAATGTTCAGCTCTAAGCAAGATTCAGCCAGAAAATGGTGGAGCCACAACCAGAAATCCTATCGTAGAAATAAAGCTCAAAAATTCTATCAAAAGGTAAATAAATCGTGAACAATGAGCTGGTTTAAAGAAACTAAAACTTTCTACGTTACAATGATAAGTAAAACACCGCTGTCAAGCAATAAATCAAGGCGCTTTCCGATTGGCTCCAGTCATTGTCACCTTCTCACCTGAAACCTTCGAACCCCTCATCCTCTGACTTTATGTCTCATAAAAAGCGCTTTGGTGCCAGCAACATCGTGGTGTTTAAAGTTTGATCGCTGTGAAGCGAAAACGATTTTGAAATATTGAACAGTAAATTTGTTCTGCAGTGAAGCCGTAAACTACATCCACATCTTGATAAGCATTCAATAGCCGATTGAGTTCCCGGTTGTACTTTAGGAGTACCTTCCATCCGCATCCTCGCCCAATTTTTCACACAGAGCTGGATTGGTTTCTTCAGGACTACTGATTCAAGTATCAAGTTTCAAAGTGCATGAACATGAGCTCCTTTTTTTCTGATTTGAAGCATAGGCCCTACATCCATTGCTGCACGGAAACTGACCCCTTTCCTCTAAAGAACATATCAACTCCGACAGTTTTCCAGGGGTGAGATACGAGTACACGCAGTAACCCGATTCCTAACGGGACACTGCAGAGTCAAAAAACATCTTCAACAACTATGAAACTGGCACAAGACAACAACTGTCGCATGTACAAAGAGGACAAAGAAACAGCCGAGCATAGGAGCAAACGTCTACGTCTTTTAGATAAGCCATAGCTTGAGGCAGGGACCTAACCTGGCCGCAGTGATAAGGGTACATATACCATAGTCTCACGTCTCCGCTTAATCTAATCTAATCTAATAAACTCTATATAAACATGTTGACGATGAGGAAGAGGAGACAATCCTCCATTTACTCTGTACATGTCCAGCTCTCTCCCAGAGAATAAAACTTCACTTAGGAGCTTTCTTCTACAATGACTTATACGATCTAAAGAATATAGACGTAAACAGTCTCCTACGCCTCATCATAATTTCATACTGGTTCCATGAGTCAATTTCATGGATCATAGATCCACGTGTCATCACAATGAGCCAATAGGCCTAAGTGGGTTGGTCTTTCCAACATCCCACTTTTACTTACCTACTCACCCTATATGGGTAAGATATGTTACATGTTACTTTAAGGTTGACTTAAAGACCCCGGCTGATGAGCCATAGAAACCCTCGCATTTTTTGTTATTCGATCACCTTTTACCTCAATCGATTTTCCCCAGGAAATTCGCATCCTGCCAACTATTGTACAATTTCTGAAAATACGAAGACACAAGCATCGACACTGAGCCAACCAAATCCTACTCTCACCTCCAAGTGGTGAAGCCTTGGAGCATAATACCTTTGACTGGAGCTATGGGCCCAACCCTTGCAGGACGTCACTGGCGGATGCAGACGAGGTTTTATTAAGGACTTGGCGTGTGGGATAGCTTCCTAACAGTGCAAACAAAGAAGAACTATTCGAAGATAACCACCAGCCTAAAATATAGATGGAGATAATGTTAACAACCACAACAGACCTTTTAAGGATAACGAATTTCAGCTTTGTGCATGGAATGTGCGGGGGCCGTGCTACGAGTATAAAGCAGATAATACCACGATTCAAGAAGTGCGAAAGAATGGCCGAGAAAAAAAGCACGACATCTACCGCGGCGACTGCTGTAAAGAAGGAAGGCAACGGCTGATTTGAATGAGGATTTATAGTCGAGGGAGACTTAGGCAAAAAGTAATGGGTGAGCCATCTGCTGGTTTCTTTTTTGAATCATACGTAATTTTGACACTGAGAGCTCTTATGCGTTTAAAAAAAAATCACAGAAACCCAGTACGAAATGGATCAATTTACTCTTGTTCGACGTTGGGAAATATTGCAAAGTGGATACTGTGTCGCCGAAACAATGCGAATTTTGAAAAGAAATTTTGGTCGAAATAACGCAGCAACTGCAGCTGGTATATGCAAGTTTGTGAAGAAAGTTCGTAAGACTGGCTTGCTGACTGATAATCGAACAAATTTGCGTGGTCGTCCTGTTCGCTCAACGGAGAAAGTGTGCGTCTAAACCCGAAAACCTCAACGCGTCAAATATCTTAGCAACTGTACATCAGTCGCATTAGTCAGACTCAGAAATTGAAACAAAATGACCACCCGCTTCGTTATCGCTTCTCTGTTTAGGCTTTAGAGCAGCTCGAAATTGACGACAACTTTGCTAAAAAAAAATCATCTTTTCAGATGATGCGCATTTCCATCTCAGCGGGTACGTAAACAAGCAAAATTGCCATATTTTGGGCTCGTAAAATGCGCACGTACGAGTCATTGAGAAGCCAATGCGTCCTGAACGTGTGACTGTTTGGTGTGGTTTTTGGAGTTGAGGCATTACTAGTCCATTTTTCTTCCAAGACGACAATGGAGCAAACGTTACAATCAATGAAGGGTGCTACCGAGGCAAGATAACCGATTTTATATGGCCAGAAACTGAGGATTTGGACTTGGTCGAGTTACAGTTCCAGCAAGATGGGGCTATGTGCCATACAGGCCATCCAAGAATCGATTTATTGCAAACTAAATTTTGGTTATATTGCTTGACCGCCACAGAGCTGGGGTTTGATGCCCTTGGACTTTTTCCATGATGCAGGAGTAGACAGCAGTGGCACCTCGCGGTTACTCGGCGCGAATTTTTGTTTCACCTCAAAAACTATCAAAAAAAAAGAAAACGAAAGAAGAATAGATGTAGAGAAATCTACGTTACTATATTGACGGACTTAAAAGAAAAGAAGAGAGGAAGATAATAGAAAAAAAAAGAGAAAAGGAAACAGGAAGGTCACATATGTGCCATCACCACTGTGAAGGTGACGTCGGACGGCTACAATCGCAAGAGATTGCCAAATTTTTTTTCCGATGAAGTCTCCATTAATCTAACATCAGCAATGCCACCTCTGATGTGTTGCGTTTCACTCGGCCAACATAACGAAACCTCTGGTTTGCCGGTAAGCACATGAAGCTAAGCAAAAGGCATAAAAACCAGCGCTGCATAGAAAAACTAGAGCTGCTCACGAAGTCTACAAGCAGAAGAGGAGGGACGAACACCGGCATCTCGGGAGGAAAATGTGCTTCTCATGCTCCATTTCTACTCCAGGAGGAAAAAAAAACATGCCACGGATACCAAAAACCGAACCGAAGAGACGAACAAGGGAGCATAGTAGTAGAGTCGCAGTCAACGGTTCGGCGATGACGAACCAAATACCGTTGTTCGGTAGAATGAACTTTTCAACTGATGTAGACCAACAGTCCGACTCGGATTTTTATTTTATTTGTATAATCTGCGCACGCTCAAGGGATTTGAGTATCCTTAAAATGATTGTTCACAGCGCGGATAAAGGAAAATTAGGGAGGAAAAAAGAAAGATACCGATATGCATTCATTTTAAATATTTGAAGGTTATAATGACTAGGAAATAAAGAGCTCGACAGGGATGTGAAATGATGAGTAGATAGCCATATCTAAACTTAAGTCCAACAAAGCTAGTAGAGCGGACGGCCTGAATGCCAAGTTCTTCAAAGCGGCAGGCGATGACTTGGTAAGGATCATACACCAACTCATGCTCGATGAATGAAACCACAGCCATGTTTGTCCGATCCTCAAGAAAGGAGGCCCTCTTGAGGATCGCCAACTACAGAGCCATCAATCTTCTTAACATCGTCTCCGAGATCGTATCTGCCGTATTGTGTGAACACCTGTAGCCATTCATCAACAACCTAATTGGTGCATATCGATGTGGCTTTAGGCCAGGAAATATTCACACTACGGCAGATCTTGAAAAAAACCCACGAGCTCAAAATCGATGCACGCCACCCATTCATCAATTTTAAGGTCGCGGATGATAGCATCTAAAGAGACGAGTCATATTAGAGTTATCATGCCTGCCGCACTCGTTCGTTTGTACAGGACGATGGTGGAGAATGCGCGCTGTTCCATCAAGGTCAGAAAAGAATCACCGAAACCTTTGTTGTCAAAAAAGGGTTTAGACAAGGCGATGGGCTGTCATGCGATTTCTTTAACACCATTCTTGAAAGAATTGTACAAAACTCACACGCCAATAGTCCATGCATTTACTCGAATGCGCTGATTATTGACATAATCGGAAGAAGCAGCGTGATATCAGTGCCGAGTAATGAGACGGAAGCGGCGAAGATGGGTTTAACGGTCAACAAGGGCAAGACCAAGTATGTGCTGTCAACCAGAAAGGACAACCAACACCAACGCCTAGGACAAAACGTGACCCTCGACTGATATAACTTGATGACAAGTATTGTGCCCCTTTCTAAAACCAAATTGATAACCTGGTACAATGTTCCTATCTATAAGATGATTATTGATTTTGTCTTTTATGACTTTTTCGAATAGTTTACTAGTAGCATTAAGCAAACTGATTGGTCTATAACTGCCGGGAGTTTCTCTGGGCTTCCCAGGTTTTGCAATGTTTTCCATTTAAAAGGGAAGTAACATAGCTTTAGGCAGGAGTTGAAAATTAAAGTAAAGTATCTAATGCCGCTGGTGGGCATAGATTTTAGCAGCCTATGGTTAATTTGATCTAACCCAGGCGATTTCTTTGGTTTTAAGGTGCTTATTAGGTCTTTAACTATAATCACTGGTACAAAGTCAGATTCACCTCCTCTAAAGGAATCCAATCGCCTCTTCATCAGTCCGAATTTACTAGCTGATACTTTCTGAGGGAATCACACAGTAGCAGCACACCACAGTGATGATGTAATGCGTACTAAAGAACTTGTCCTAAATTCCCGGGTTAATCACTTTGTTTGCCTAGACTCCGCTTTCAATTCAGAGAACGACACCAGCGCTGAGATCAAACGAGGAATGACTCTTGCCTGCTGCTGGTTCTTTAAGCTAAGAACTCAATTGACTATCAAAGCCCTCTCTCGTAACACTGTATCCTAAGATCCTAAAAATCCCAGTCCTGTACTATAGCGCAAAGGTATGGACTTTATCAAAAATGGAAGATGGTGTTCTTGGCTGCTTTGAGAGGAAAATTCTTCGATTTTCGTTATTTTCGGTCCCGTCTGCATAGGCGGTGAGTGGAGGAGGAGATACAACGGCGAACTGCACGGGCGGCACAGTGACATCGACTTAGCCAGAGGAGTGAAGATCCAACGACTGAGGTGCCTGGGACATGTAGAGCTGATGGACATCAATGTTCCGATTCGAAAAATTTTCGAATCCTCCCCCGAGAGACTGCGCAGTAGAGACGCTTGTTAGTTAAGGCCCAGTGGTTGGAGGCGCTTGTTAATTAAGGCCCAGGTCTACACCGCACTGTAACGCCACCTTAAGTAAGTAAGTAAGTAAGATTGCTTTTGCAATCGTAAGTGTTTCAGGAACAGCAATTTCTGCTTCAAAATTCCAATAGCGTTTTCTATTATTCTCGGAGTTGATTTTTGTGCTCTATTATAACGATCAATTTCTCAAAATTAATATACTCAACCAATCGATTTACGGATGGCCCGTATTTCCTCCGCCTTACAAATATTTCATTAAAATTAAATAACTTCAAAATGTGATAGCGTATACGCGTCCGATAAATTTTTGTTCACAAGCTTTAAACATAATTGTTTCTTTCGCAATCATCGCTATTACTATACCTTCGTCGCAAATACATTCTTTCGATTACTTTCAATAAGAATAAAACTTGTAGAAGGAAATACAAGCCAACTTTCAGTTGTAAAATTGTCTCACACACTGGACAAAATTTCTAAAATTGTAAAAGTCAAATTTTTAGAAAATTGTAACTTGTACCTAAATTACAACTTTTGGTTAAATTCCAGCCCCAGCAACTTTTGAAATAGCTGTAAAAATCTAAGCAATTTTGTACACATGTACAATGTATCCTTGCATTGTACATCCTTGTTCAGATTCTGAAGTAACATCAGGAGTATACAGTGTGCGTTCAGCTCCAATAGAGCTGACCATAGTCTGTGAACACTCACAGTCATTGTACCCTCTCGTAACTGGCATAAGACTTACGTGATAGGAAAATACCCGGATGGCACAAACCCTATACATATATACGAGGGCGGGTCAATAAGTTTTGAATTTCTGACCTCTTTACTGAAACAGCAACACTGCTCCTGTCAACAGGCATCTGTCAGTTGACTCCTGTCAAAATTTAAACTTGCTGCGTCAGTTAGTTTGTGTTTGACAGCTATTTTTATCAGACTACTCACTAATTTGAGGAGAAAATGGAAAAAAGTGAATTTCGTGTGCTTATTAAGCATTATTTCTTGCGAAAAAAAACCATTACCGAGACCAAGGCTAAGCTTGATAAATACTGCACCATCGATTTCAATGGTAAAAAAGTGGTTTACTGAATTTCGTTGTGGCCGTACAAGCACTGAAGATGCCGAACGTCCTGGACGCCCAGTTGAGGTCTCTACACCCGAAACAATCGAAAAAATTCACGATATGGTGTTGGCCGACCGAAGATTGAAAGTGCGAGAGATTGTGGAAGCCGTAGGGATCTCGCATGGCTCAGTGGTTTCAATTTTGAATGATCACTTGGGCATGAGAAAGCTTTCCGCAAGATGGGTGCTCACAGTCGACCACAAACGCAATCGTGTAACAACTTCACAGGAAGGTTTGGCGTTGTTTAATCGCAATATGGAGGAGTTTTTGCGCCGTTTTGTAACCGTGGACGAAACATGGATCCATCACAACACACCAGAGAACAAACAACAGTCAAAGCAGCGGGTTTCTAAGGGTGAATCGGCGCCAAAGAAGGCCAAGGTGGGTTTGTCAGCCAATAAAGTTATGGCGACTGTTTTTTGGGATGCACGCGGGATAATCCACATTGACTACCTTCAAAAGGGAAGAACAATCAATGGGGAATATTATGCCAACTTATTGGACCGATTCAATGACGATTTGAAAAAAAAACGACCTCATTTGGCCAAGAAAAAAGTTCTTTTCCACCAAGACAATGCAAGGGTGCACACATGTGCAGTTGCCATGACAAAAATCCATGAATTGGGCTATGAATTGCTCCCTCATCCACCCTATTCTCCAGATTTGGCTCCGAGCGACTACTTCTTGTTCCCAAACCTGAAGAAATGGCTTGGTGGAAAAAGATTTGACTCCAATGATGAAGTCATCTCGCAAACAAAGGCCTATTTTGAGGACCTCGACAAATCATTTTTTTTGGAAGGGATAAAAAAATTGGAGAAGCGTTGAACAAAGTGTATAAAGTTCAAGGGAAACTACGTTGAAAAATAAAACTATTTTTTTATCAAAAAATCTGTTTTAATCCAAAAGTCACGGACTTATTGACTCGCCCTCGTACAAGCATGTATTTGTTTTCCCCACATTATCTCTTCGCAATTTTTTTTTAACCAAGCGTTCGCCATCCATTCCCAAGAGCCAGACCACTCTTACTTTTTCTATTTAAAGAGCTGCCCACAAAAAACTTTGAAATCTGTGTCTATAACTTTAGAGCAAGTTAAAGATAAAATAATAAGCCTCAAAGATGATTATTCTGCTGGCCCGCATAATCTTCCCCCTATATTTTTAAAGAAATGTAAAATACACTTAGCCCCACCTATAAGACCGCTCTCTTTCGGCTTTCTATCGCCCAAGGATTATTTCCCTCAACCTGGAAAAGGTCTTGTATTATTCCCCTATCGACCAATTGATAAGCTGTCCTGCATACTTAAGCTTTTTGAGAGCATTATCGATGACATAATGCTTTTCCATTGTAAGTCTATTGTTTCCCAAACCCAGCACGGATTTCTCAAAGGTAGATCTAGGACCACCAACTTAACAGAATTCATATCAAGCACTTTATGTGCACTGGAATCTGGAAATGAAGTTGATGTGATTGCCACCGATTTCAGCAAAGCCTTTGATAGGATTTCTCATGACATAATCCTTTCGTCGTTATTCATCGACCTAGTTTTGCCTGCCGATTCTCACAAATTCAGCTGTGCCAGTTGACCCCAAATCGGACTTACTTGGAGATACATACATACCTACCTCAAGGAATATTGCAGTCTCTCCAATTTTTACTGCGACAAGTGCTAAGAGATCACCTTAGCCACGTCATGCTGGCAATTAAATGCAACAACGCGTCTATTAATGCGGTGCTAATAGAGAACAATCATATTAGCAGAACTATTCTCGACAGAATAGAAAAGATTGAAGACTCAGTAAACTGCATTAACAGGAATGTGGAAGCTTACAAGTCCACAGGAAGAATTATCGAAAAGTAACTGGCAGCGATCCAAAATCTGTCCAAAAACCAATCTAATCACGACAACGAGAGCGAAGTGATCAAATATCACTTTAATGGATTAAAAACATTGCTCAAAGCAAATTTCGTCAACCCCCTTAATTCCAGCGTACTTACCCACATAAATTACTCTATCAATCTTCTCCGTACAGATCTCGGCTTGCGTTTTCAGTCCCCCTCCAAACAATACATCCCACCTCGCATCCAACACATCCTACGCTCGATGACCTGACGTCAATTTTAGGCCTCCCTCCTCACTTATCCGACACAAATTCTGTACACATCAATCCTTTAATCGCCTAATTTCCCCGCGCCAACACGTCTCTTTCAACTTAACCCCAACCACCCATATTATCCCCTCTCAACCTTCTATGCCACCAAACCCAGCTAGCAACTCATTTCCTAACTTCGACCTCAAAACCAGAGCGAAGTACCCTAATTTTATTAACTCCCATACCCTAAACCCTACATCTCATCCCTCGTCCAACTCCATATCCAACCATTTATCTCCAACCTCCTCCTCCACTGCCCCTATTCTTGATCCCCTTAGTCCGCCAACAGTTGAACTAACACAGCAAAACAAATGGCACTACAGAAAGTCGCTATGCACTCTCTAGGCTTAGAGAAAGAAATATATACGAATACATTCGTCTCTTTCTTGCCTATCTGCATGACAAATCGGACTCGGTCTGTTACGAAGGGAAGTCCGAAACCAGTGTCATGGTTTCCATCCAGCAGGAAGGTCTCCCTACCGACCCTATCAGTCTCAGAAACCTTTATGTCAGGTACCACGATAAATTTTTTCGTCCATAACTTGCCCCCCTGGCCAGCACTTAAATCATTCCGCCTCACACATCCACCCCACAATATCCCTCTTACTTTTTATTACCAGAATGTAAGAGGTCTTCGCTCTAACACCAATGCTGTTCTAGGCCAATCGCATGCTCTTCCCTATGATTTATATGCCCTGAATGAAATCAATCTGATTGCCGACATAAGGAACCAGGAATTGTTTTCCCCTACTTTTGATGTTTTTTCGCGACGACGATCCTACCCGGCCAAATGATGATTCCACCTGTCGAATCGTCCTACTGGCGATCCATAACAGTCTTAACTCTTCTACCATTACCATTTCTTCATTCTCTAAAGTCGACTTTGTCGCAATAAAAATATCACTCCCCTTCAAGTCACTTTACGTTATATGTTGCTACATCCTACCAGCTCAACCTATTAAATCCTACCAACTTGCTATCGATGCGATCGACCAGTTAATTGACCTGTCTGACTCTATTGACGATATCCTTACTTTCGGCGACGTTAATCTTCCTTAGCTACAGTGGATTCCATCAGATTATCAATCGTTTTTCATCGCTTCAAATGCTAACTTAGCTAAGGAATGCCTCTTCTTAGATCGTTTAACAGACTCAAGTCTATGTCACCGGTATATCCAACTAAGCAATTTGATCTTATTTTCACAACAGATTCAATTAACTGCTCAATTTGTTCCCTGTCTCTCTCAACAATCGATAACTACCTCACTCTCCATCTTCCCTCGTTTTTCCTTAACTCTACTGTCAAATCCACTCCCTCCTACGATTTTCATAAAGCAAACTTTCACAAAATCAGTGACTATTTCAGCAGATCCCCCTTTAACTTTCACAACCTAAGTATGAATGATGCCTTTTATCAATATTTAATATTTAATTCTTTTTCCCTTCACGTTCCGTTTTCCCGCCTTAAAACTTCATCTAATAGTCCTTCGTGGTATAATCGCAAACTTCGTTCCTTACGAAATAAGAGAAACAAGTTATGGGATGTTTTCCTTCGCATCAAATCCTTTTCGGACTATTCCAACTATCTTGGCGCTTATCTTTATTTCACCGAACTTTACGATTCCCTTTAATAGCGCTATCTTAACAATGCGCATGTCAACCTTATAAACGACCCTAAGTCCTTTTTCCAATTTTTTAACTACAAAAGAAAGTCCGATGGCTACCCTGCTTCCCTTTCTTCAACAAAAAGTCATCAACCGATCCACTCACCATTGCCAACCTATTTGTCACCTTTTTCAAACAATCCCCCATCAAGGATTACTTTGTACAGGGTCTATCCTGTGTTAATTACCAATGGCCTACTACCCTCTCACACCCTGGACCCGTCTTATATCGAATATAAGTTACACCAACTTAATGACGAATTCACTCCGGGCCCAAATGGCCTCCCTGCCATATTCCTTAAAAAATGTTCTTCCTCTCTTTCCCTTGCCCTTTCTAATCTCTTTCGTCTATCCCTGTCACAAGGAGAATTTCCCCAGGCTTGGAAAACCTCCTTCATAACCCCGATCCGCAAAAAGGATCAAAGAACGAGATAACAAACTATCGCCCAATCGCCAAATTTCCCATATACCCAAACTCTTCGAAAATATTTCGTATGAAGCTCTAAGCTTCCAGTTATTTCCCCTAGTCAACATGGCTTCCTGAAGGGCAGGTCAACCACCACAAATCTTGTTAAATTCGTATCCTTTGACCTCTCTGCCCTAGAGAATGGCATCGAAGTCGATGTAGTTGCAACCGATTTTAGCAAGGGCTTCGATAAAATCTCTCATCGATTAATACTCTTCGAATTGTCTGCTCTCGGCTTTGAACCCATACTGTTAAAATGGATAACCTCTTACCTCGAAAACCGTTTTTACAATGTGCGTTTTAAGTCAGCCCACTCGGCTCCATTTTTGGCCACCTCTGGAATTCCACAAGGCAGCCATCTCGGTCCCCTTCTTTTTGTATTAACCATAAATGATCTCGACGATCTCGATGATCATCAAACACTCGTTCGTCTCCTTTTACGCCGACGATACCAAATTTTTCAAAACCATTTCCTCACCCCATGACTCCTTCCCCCTTCAACAAAACCTTGATAGTTTTTCGGTCTGGTGCCTCAAAAATTGTTCGGAACTTAATATCCTCAAATGCCAATCCATTACCTTTTCACATAAGCGGCACCAACCTCCTCCCCGACTCTGCCTTCTCTACAACCAACCTATCTCCGCTGTTCAATCTCTTCACGACTTCAGCATTTTGTGTGATAGGGAGCCCAACTTCCGTTTACATATGGATGGAATAACCCTTCAAGCCAACTCTGGACTAGGTTTTGTAAAACGGTGGTCCAAAGAATTCACCAACCCATACGTGATCAGGTCCCTTTATATTACCTTCGTTCGCTCCCTCCTAGAGTATGCCAGTCAAGTGCGGTCCCTATATCATCGTATTCATATCTCGATAATCGAAAGCATCCAGCGCCGTTTTATTCGATTTGCTCTTCGAGTATGCCCTGGCGTGATTCTTTTATTCTGCCTCCCTGTCAAAACCGTCTCAAACTTATTAACTTATACACGCTTGAGGAACGCAGAGATGCAGCCGACTTTCTCTTCTTTCACCGACTCCTTTTAGGTCACGTTGATTGCGCGTACCTTCACAACTCTATCTTCCTCAACACTAACCCTCGTAATCTGCATACCTCTCGTCACTACTATCTACCAACCCACCACACCTCCTATGGCGCGAACGAACCAATCTCCCATATGTTACGTAAAATCAATTCAAACCCTACCGTCTCTGACTTCCACCGAACCACTCCCTTCCTCAAATCCGTTCTCCTTCACCACTCCAACCAACCTTAGTTTTAAGTTTAAGTTTACGTTTAATTTTAAGCTATAGCTTGTATTAAGCCGAATAAATGGCGGCCTTCGCCCCACTAAAATAAAAAAAATTTTAAATTAAATTAAAATTAAAGGCTCCTAGTTTCCAATATGGGTTCAATCCTATTCAAATGAACGACATTACTATGTTCTATTTAGGTCTATGGTTTCTGACCCAATTAAAATCTCTTCTGGTGTCCCTCAAGTCAGCCACCTTAGTACCAGTAAACATATCTGTAATCTGCAAGTTCCCTTAGTGAATGAGTTGCGTGATTTAGTTGTTAAGGAACTCAATTTCCGTTCTCACATTGATAATATAATAAAAAAAACCGAACTCTGCCCTTGCCTTCACCAAGCGCTGCTCTAAGGAGTTTTCCGATCCTTATGTTACCAAATCTCTTTACATAGCCTTTGTTAGGCCTCTTCTTGAATATGCAAGCCAAATTTGGTCACCCTACTACAGAACTCACATCATCTTCCGGATAGAAGCTGTTAAACGCAGGTTTAAAAGTAGTTGACATTCTCTTTATTCATCAAAATTTAGTTGGTAATATCGATTGTCCTTTTTTACTTCAACTTTTCCGGTTCAAACCTCACATCTCAGCAAAATCTCCCTCAAGAACATTCTTATTTTCACCTATGCCTCACGTTCTAACTTTCTTTAACCGCTCCCACCCTCTAGTTTTATGAGAAGTTAAAAATTGAATGACTTGCTTTCAATGGATTCTTCTCTCTATAAACGACACAATTTTGTTTTCTTGTTAACCACAAATCTTTCCTAGAAGCCCCATTGTATCTTCTCATCTCTGACAACAAGAAACAACAATTGCACTTCAATAACAATTTTCCATTGCGACCACTTCACCTCTTACCTTGTTTGTGTCATTCTGTCGATACTTGTTTAAAGAATTTATCGCCAACACATCAATCTTTATGTCTTCAGTCTTCACCACCTCGTCATAATCCAGCAGCCAGGTGCATCAATGCAACACCCAACCATAAAACAGGATCCACAAGTGTCAGTAATTAATAAAGTGATATGCGCGGCACACAACAACCCACAAACAGCAACCGAGCAACTGCAATTGCCATTTCATAGCAAAGAAGCTCATTCTGAACATCCGTTTGGCTAATCGCAGCTATTAAATCTCTCATCTCTATCATCCAGGTCTTCAGATGCTATGATGACTTCCGGCTGAATGTTAACACTGGTACTCCTATGAAATTGTATTTTTTCCAGCCGACTGATTAGCATGCTGTCTTAGTTCTCCTTTATTGCTGCGCGGTCCATAATCGTTCGAGACATCTCTCAGAATTCTTGGACGCTGACTAGACAGACAGACCTAATCCGAGATGTGTCAATTTCGAACGTCAGATCCCCGTTGATTGGTTTTTCCACCCACATAAGCCGAGTACTCTCGCTCAGTTGCAGTTGATTTCAGCTAACCGACGTTTGATGGTAGGCGGATAGTACGACTTGTGGTCGTTCGTTCAGGTTGATAGACTTTGCAGAACAATAAACAACAAAAAAAAAATGGTAAAGGCAGTCAAATCAAGTAAACAATAAGCCGGTTAAATGTTACAAGGCAATGTGGTCGTTCTACATTAAGTACGGATCTAGCATGCAGATCTCCGAGTAGGAGCCCACAAACTATCTTCTTTCGTACTCGTACGTTGGAGTAGCGTTCTTGCACTCATATTCCTATGCGAATACCGAGAAGTCAATTACATTAAATCGATGTTTTATCACGCGAATCATGTATTTTCTTGTGAAATTCGTATGATAATGAGAGTAAAGGTCAGCCGAGATGTAGCCAGTGCCTCAGAGGATGGATAATTGAATCCCCACATCAGTAGAAACGAATACGAATACGAATACGAATACGAATACATGTGACGACGCAACATCATCGCTTGGATCTTGTGACATCTTTTGCATAGAGCAGTGAGAAATAAAAGCAGATCATCTTCATTAATTCAATGATTTTGCATATGCATTAGATAGGTTAAATGAGTATCTAAGTATCTTAGCAAGTATAATGGAGCGAAATGAGATATGTACCTAATAAAAGCCAGTGTCACCTGTCAGGCGCTCGTAGTATTCGTATGCACAAGTGCAACGAATTAGTACTGAGGTGACGGTTTTTTCCTTCCAGCGATATCTTTAAGTACCAGTTCAATGTTAATGTCTAATTGTTATGCACGTAGGGGCAACTCGTTTGCAAATTCATAACAATAAAAGAGCAGCTGAGGTCTGTGGCAATGTTTACGATCACACGAATTATCGCAAGATGTTACCCTCTAGTCACAAAACAATCGCTAGAGCTTAAAGAAAATAATTTTTTTTGAAATTTTCACGCCAACTGAAGGGAGATACTCGCATGTAGAATAGTTCGAGTTGGGAACTAGTGCAAGAAAAAGTAACCGTTATGTACCGTGGCTTCCCACCGGCCACCATTGAGTGGAATGGATGGCTTAAAAATCAGTCAGGATTATTCCTTCAGCAATTTTGAAGATTTTAGGACGAGTTTTTAGAGAGCAACAACGATAATATTTTACAAGGTTACGCTGTGCTGGGCCCCAGGCCACAGGTAATAAGTATTCAGGTGAGCTAGCCCGAAAAGGATCCTCCATATGTAGAAAGGGAACTGGCCGATCAAAGTACGAATATCAAACCTCCACTAAGTACTCTAAGAATACAAGTGGCGTCCGTTCCACATACGTATAAAAAACAATGAAAGGTAGAAAAACCGAGACCTCAAGACCATCATGGCCGGAACGCAGCAAATACAGAACAAGTAAGATTAAGAGCTGAACTATCTACGCTTGTATGATTACTTACACGCCATTATCTTCTAGGGATGCACGCAATACACTCCTTAGACAAATTCATACCCTGCGCGCTCAAGGAGTTAATGTACCCATAAAATGTTTGCACACAGCGCAGGCCAAGGGAATTTAGGGAGGAAAGAAAGATAGGTACCGATGTACGTTGGTTTTAAATGTCTGAATGTTATAATGACTAGGAAATAGATAGCTCGGCAGGGGATTCCACAAGCGAGATGTTCGGCTTTGGAATGAATCACGATATTTCAGAGTACGTCCGAAAGTGGGCTTGAGGGTATACTGATGAGCATTCATAGCGAGACGTGTGTTACGGTTGAAGGTTTGAGCACTGGTGGTGGAAATAGCGATAAAACAAAGTGAGACACGAGAAATTTCATCGGTGTTCAAGGGTGTGCATTGACTGAGTGATATTAGCATTTCCTATGAGTTTTATCGTACGGTTTTGAATCTTATCTAGCAGGTGGACAGATGTTTTAGGCGCACCTGACCAGATGTGTGCATTGTACTTCAATTTTGGGCGGATGAATGCCCTATATATTGAGGCCAGATGAGAGGAAGTGAACTATTTCTTATATTATTTGAGGAAACCTAGATATTTTGCAGGATTTTTGACGACATCGAATATGTGGTCATTCCAACGTAAATTGTTATTGACACGCATACCGAGAATGGAACGTTTTTCGGTTTCGACGGTGTTATTCATGGATAATGGCTGGGTGTTTTAATTTCGTTTTAACGATAGCAGACAGCATTGTGTTTTGGAAGTATTAAATTCCACTCTGTTGATAGTTCCCATACGCTGGCGTTCCCGCTCTACAGCCGAAGAGCAGGGATGTAAGTCCGGGAACGAATACGAAAAGCAGAGAGTACTCTCGTTGGTAAAGGAAAATATTCGATTAGAAGAAGCAGACAAGAGATCGTTGATGAAAATTAAAAAGAGTCTCGGAGATAGAACGGAACCCTGGGGCGCACCAGCATCTATTTTGTTAATATCAGACAACCATCCAAGACAACTTAAATTGAACGTTCCGAACAGCAATTTCTAATCCATTGAAGAAGAAAGTCGTCGATCTCAAAAGCATGCATTTTCGACAAGAGAGCCTGATGCCAAACTCTGCCAAATGCCTTAGAAATATCAAGTGCAATCATCTTGCTTTCGCCAAGTAGATGTACTCTTTGTTTCCACTTTTCGGTGAGACATGCCATCAAATCACCAGTGGACATGTTGCTACGAAAACCATACTGAGGTTCATTGAGAAGTTTTCGTGTTTCGAGATATTTCATGAGCTGACGATTTATCAGTGTTTCCATGACCTAGGAGAGAAGGGACGTAAGTGTATTGGGTCAGTAGGAGGAGAGAGAAGAAGATTCGCCTTTTTTAGGGACGTGCTTGACAGATGTCGTTTTCCATCTGTTCGGAAAGAGTCCTAAAGAGTAGGATTGGCGAAAAAGCTTACGCAGTGGTTTTACCAGCATGGAAGGACACCCCTTCAGAAGAAGGGGAAATATATTGTACCATCTGGACCAGCGGATTTATGTATACATATTCAGATCTTTAAGTACTCTTGCTACTGAACGGGCGCGAAATGTATTCGTCCAATTGAAGATTCGATGCAGCGTAATGCAGCGATGTAAGCGGCGACAAAACACAATCTGAAAGTGTTGACCTGGAAGTAAAGCAGATTGGCCTTGTTCAAAGAGCTGACAGCTGGAATGTCAATGTAAATGAGTATTGCGATGGAGGATGAGGCCTCAACTTTTGGTCATATTGAAATTTCACTCGCTTAAGAAAGGCGTTGTTGTTATACCTAGCTCGTTTGAACTTTTTTCGGTTTTCCTCAGTCGAGTTGGTCTTAAAGGACCGAAAACACATTTCTCTAACCCAGAAGTACCGCGCCTTTTCTGTTAAGACCGCTTCAATTGGTTTTCTCGTATTGCCATACGGTTCTTTTATGAATCTTTTCTCTGACTGTGTGATGGGTGTACGAGGAATTAGGTGATATGACACAATGGTCCGACGAGTCTAGAGGGTAGAGCACATCAACGGAGTATTGATCAGGGTGAGAAGTTGAAAACAAGCCCATGGTGTTGGCGGTATGACTATCAACGTCTGGTATTCGTGTGGGCTCATTTACAAGTTGGGTCAAGTTATTTTCCGCTGCGAAGATCTCAACACATCGTCCTTCGGGTGTTGTCTGTCCAGAATGTCGAAGCCACTCAGAATTGCGCATATTGAAATCGCCCGTAATAACTACTTCAGTATGAGGTGAGAATACAGGGACACAAGTCTTTGTATGGAGTCAGACTGCGCATCGAAATCGTTTATGGTCGAATTGCTGTCCAGTTTGGGGCTTCTGTGGTTCAAGTGGTAGTGGACTGGCTTCCAAATCGGAAGGTTCGGTGTTCGAATCCCAGCCTCGCCCGAAAGACATTTTTTCAATTAACGAAAATCAAGTAAGACGAGCAGTTGACTAGAAATCAACATCAAGCTACCTTTCATTAAATGTTGGATGCCATCCATGGAGCGAAATAACCAGTGAGCCCAAACATCTTTTTTCTCTCTCTATCCCATTTTCTGAAAAAACTTTAACACATGCTGAGGCGTTATGAGTGTTAAATTCTTTAAATAAAAAAAAAAAAAAAAAAAGCAGTAGTGGATAATTTGTTTACTGAGGTGGAATTTTAATTACATGAAGTTGAATTCTGGATTGGAACAGTGGTTACATTGTGGCGGAGTTTGGTAAGCTACATCACTACGTACATAAATGGCTAGACCGCGAAGAGAAAAGAATATGGCACTGGTTCATAGGCAGGCAGCTTCAGATCAGCGTGATCAAGAGGTGTGGGCGGAGATCTACCTGTGTTGCACTAAGTGCCAAAACTGCTGGTCTGAATTTACAGACGTGGACGTACGCAGAAAAGTGATTACTCTTTACCTCGCGTATGTTCGCAATGTCCACCTTAATTGCTCGAGTCATTATTAGAAAGAAAAACAAACACAAACAACGACAATGCTAAGCAAGGCTGCGGAGTGAAAATTCTGACGTTGGTATACCTAGTCGGTATAACTTGGAAACATTTAGGACCAATGTACATCGGCACCTCTCTTTTCTTCCTCCCAAATTTCCTTCGCCCGCGCTGTGTACAAACCTGTAATAAAAAATAAAATAAAATTTATAAAATAAAACCAAAAAAAAAGAACTTTAGGAAGTTATTGTATTACTTCAGATTCGCGGATGCAACAAAATGCCTTAGATCCGCTCACCAGGTTGAGGTTTCATTCAAAACGCATACTTTCCTCTGACTCTATCTTGAAAATGAGTTGTTCTATTCTCTCTACCACATATACGAGTATATCATAGTTCGGCAGGTAGGCCGTTTAACTCAACTACCCTGTTCTGCTTAAGTTCAGATACTGCTTCCTTTGTTTCATTTTGGTAAAATGGTACCTTCTGCATGACAGTGGAGTTTGAGTCATTTCCGCCATTTAATAGTCCGCAAAAGTAATCTCTCCACATCGGGCTCTATGTAGTATTAGATTTCCTTGCTCATCGCTACAGGTTTCCATTTATGTCTTGTTAACTTAATACGTTGTTGCCATCATTTGGTAAAGCTTCATAACGTAGTTCCTTGAGCAAGACATTTTTACCGCTCCTGCTTTAATAGCCGCAAACTCTTTATTGACAGCTCACGTATGCGAGTAACTGAACAGACTTTAAAAACCTGGTGCTTCTGGAGTAGGCTTGCGAGTTTCGCGCATGACAATGGGTCGCCTAGGGAAGTCCTTTTCTGAAGATCTCAGTTTTGTCATTATCGTTCCTGACGGTGCACCTTGCATTCTCCATCGTCATCCTGTAAAGTCGCATAAATTTAGCAGAGATACCAAGACTAGGCATGGCTCTGTATAGTTAGTTTCTATAGACGCTGTGTATCGATTTTGAGATAAAATCTATCATGTGAAAATTTGATCCATGGTGGACTTTCCTGGCCTAAAACCGCAATGATAGCGACCGGTCAAACTGTTTACGAAAAGTCTTAGGCGTTCACATAATACGGCAGAAAGGATTTTATATACGACAAACAATGCCAAGATCCCGTTTGTCGTCGCTTTTGTCGTTTTGTATCCAATCATCACCAGCTTTGTTAGACTTAAGCTAAAAAATTGCTGGAACTTCATCTTCGACGGGCGGATTGAAATGCTATCTGTCTTGATCCAGGTTGAATGGTTTATTCTGCCTCATGGTGGGATGCTGTTCGTCATCGCTGTTTAACAGTCTGCAGAAATAATCTTTTCAAATTCTCAGCACCGACTGTTTTACTATGAGACTTCCTTCTGCATCCGTGCAGGTTTCGGGCTTTACAGCGTTCGTATATGTTTAATTTTATGTTAAACCTTTCGACCTTTATGCTTCTGATAGAATCTCTTTAAGACAACGATCGAGCGCCTCTCGTGCTCTATCATTTTTCTTCTGAGAACACTATATTTTTCCCTTCTTTTGTTCTCCCAGAGCTAGCAAGCCTCCCTCATTCATTTTTGCAAGGCCGCTCTCTACATACGCCGTTTTTCTAGATTTGCCGGTCTGTATTCGTCATCGAACCAGGAGTTTCTTTGCTGGGGCGGGTTGAAATCCAGTACATCAGACTTACCCATCGATGTCGGTAACATTGGCCTCCTCGAGAAGTTAAGGGAAACTCGATCGGAGAGGGCCCTGGCGGACTCTTTTGCTATTGTAGTTCAACTTCCTCACAATGGATCGCTACCTTTGTGCTATTACGGATACCCGCGCCCGTGCCTTGGCTACTCAAAGATAAGGGCCCGGGTCGATGTTAGCTGAACGCAAAGTTCGGATATCCAAAATAATGGTTGATTGCCTTGCGTTAATCGCAATCTGATCAATTTGGTTGACAGTTTGTTGATCAGGAGTCATCCAGGTCCCATTTTCATTTTGTTCCGCTGCAAAATCAGAAAGTCTCTGTCCCTTTCCGGATCTTGTGGAGGCTATAGTATCCAACCGTATTATCAAAGATGACGATTTTCATTATACGAGTATATTTAGAGCTTGCTGGTAAATTTTGTCGAGGACCACCTAGAATCTGTCTTTAGTAAGAGGTGAATGTCGAAGCGTGGGTATTTATGAGGCTTACGTTGGCGAATTCAGCCTTTATATTGATCGTAATAAGGGGTTCGCTTAGTACATGCCTGAGGGCCAAGACTTGTTCCGAATAAATGCTGGAACTGTTGTCCTTGCCGTGCTGGTTCTCCGTAACATTCCTCATAGTAGATGTCTCATCATCTTTTTGTCCCGTCCACCCCATCGCTCTTTTTGGATGCCGGTTATGTTGGATTTGTATTAGTCGAGGGTCTACAGGGTGAATGACTCTAACTCCAACTTTTTAAAATGCTATAACTTTTTTATTTTTTGATAAATTTTATTGTGCTAAAGAAAAAAATGTTGAAAAATACCTCAATTTTCAAATTGTATCAGTAGTTTTCAATATGTCCACCTTTGGCGCGAATGATGGCCTTGAGACGGCCGAAGAAAGCATCGCATGCTGCACGCAAGTGGCTCTTTGGTATTTTGGCACATTCCCGGCGAAGTGCTTGTTTGAGGTGGTCCAAACTTTGGTATTTTTTAGTGCCAACCTTCGCCTTCAAAATACCACAGACAGAAAAATCCAACGGGTTTGCATCCGGAGAATTTGTAATCCATTGTGTCGAAGAAATGAAGTGTGGAACATTGTTTTTTAACCAATCTTGGTTGACGAGTGCTTTGTGAGACGGTGCCGAGTCTTGTTGAAATGTCCACGGTGTCCGACCGAAATGATTGTTTGCCCAAGGCTTCAATACTGCCTCTAAGACAGTTTCACGGCATACGATCGCATTAATTTTGACACCACGGTCCAAAAATACGAGCGAAAAGCGACCATCGGCGGTTATGGCGGCCCAAACCATCACCATCGGTGCTGCCTGCTTTCTGGTGGCCGTCCGAAGGTGTAAATTTTCGAAAGACCTCTTTGGCAAGTAAGCTCGGTCATTTTGTTTGTTGACATATTGCTCGATAACTCCTTCGCTCTTTCGACTCTAACTTTTTTCTGTTGCGGTGTTAGATCGTGTGCTTTTTGGAACTTCAATGGCTTGAACCCAAGCTCATTTTTCAGTATGTGTTGAATCCGTTCCAACGATATGTTGAGCTCACGAGCCATTTTTCTTCCACTTCGACGCGGATTTCGTTCAATTCGAGCCTTCACTTTCCAAAGTATTTCTGCTTTTTATGACCACCTCCATGGTGTTTTCCAACGCTACCAGTATCACGGTAACGAGCTATGGTTCGAGACACAAATGACTTATTCAGGTTGAGGTGCTGGAGGGCTGTAACGATAGCTACTTGTGGTTTTCCAGCAATCACACTATCACGTTTGAATTCCATCGCGGATAAAAATTTTTCAACACAGCTGAGACGCAAATCGTTTAAAAGCCTTGTAAATAATAAAATTATCTGTCATGTGTCCAAATTTGAACTCACTGTCATGAACGGTTTGAAAATTATAGCAGTCTGAAGTTGGTTGCCGTTCGAGTCAGTCAGGGTGTATAGTTGTTCGGCTGCACGCGGTCTGTTAAGGGTCCAAACATTCCATGTGCAGATTCGAATATCATTGTCCTTTAATCGCTTGCCAGTTTCTAGATGGCGATGATATCTACTTAACAGATGTACAAGTCCACATTCTTTGTCCTTTTTCCTTTTTGCGAGATCGCCAACAGAAAATTCAACCTTATCGGAGGTTATTGGTTGGTTCGTAAAAGCAAGATTTTTATGCTGCCGCTTTCTGGGAACCCTTGAGCAAAGGGGCCAGATATTCCTCCATTCCATTAATCCTGGAAAATCCTTACTAACCTCAGGTCCAAATACTTTGCAGTAGAAGACACTATGTTACGAGCGTTGCTTTTTTCTTATTAGTCAACACTCGCGTTTGTAAGCTTGGCAAATCAAGTCCGGTCGAACGAGGTACTATCCGATGGCTTCCACATTGGGATTTATGTTACAACCTGGGCATTGACTTAAGATGGAAGCCAGTCGTGCCGCACCCAGTCATTTAAGAAATAATGACCAGAATGTTAAACAGCTTTTTAAGATGTCGCTCAACTTGGAGTACTCCAACGACAATCGTTTTATACAATTTGTAAACCATGAGATAACGACGTGGTCAAGAGATGGTACAAGTACCAATAGTGTCAAATACATACGGAAGAAGACAGCTCTATTACGTCTTTAATGACTTTCATTTCCTAATAACTGCACAGAATGAATTTAGAGACTTTCAAGAACATACGCAAATTGTTTTGCCAAAATGGCACTGGCTGAGTAACAAGGTCCTTAACTGAACTGCACTCATACCTATCAGTCCCAGATTCTCACGGTTTCCATTTTACATCGCAGTATTGAATCCGGAGGTCATCCAAATTTCAAAACGGAGAGAGCATCTTGAGTAAACATTTTTCTAGTGTAGATGATACTTTATCTCTTAAAATCTGCGGTATAATTTAAAATCAAAAAAATCTGTGTAGAATACATAAAAATTCCGTTGACCTTGAGCCGCAAAGGTTATGCTCCAATGAATACCCAAACGATACTAATTTTTTTTTTTTTTAAATTCGAATAACATGGCAGTCGTTAACCGTGCGTCTGTCGTATAATTTATACATCATTATTTGTTAAAATATCATATCTATTAGGGCTAAACACTAAAACAATCACCCGAGCTGGTTGCTTCTCTTAATTTAATTAAGACCACACCGAATTCCACTCGGGGGTGAGACAGAAATGCGGATAGACAAATATAAAAATATAATGACGATATTGACTTTGACGTTAACGAATAAATTTTTCCAAATTCGTTTTGATCAATATCCATGAAACAACAACGAAATCCAGATGGCTCCTCGTTAAGATTCGTTATTAAGTGGACATAAATCAATGCAAATACCACGGAAGAGGGTGGCACTCCTAATCTTATATAAATTATAATTTTTAACATAAATTCTAATAAACTAGAAGTGTACTTCCCAATTCAGTCGAACTCAGACTCACTTAACATATTTAATATTGTATTTGTTTAAACTGATAAAGTCAGTCGAATATATCTTTAAGGTTTTAAAGTCGTTTTCATGAAGGACGTGTGTGAATCAGATTTTTTTTGTTTTTATTTTCTGACTCGCCAAATGCGAAGGAAGGCACTTTGACCGAAAAGATCATTTGTACCATTTAGTTAGAACTAGAGATGGGCTACCTTCCGAATTAAGTTGAAAACACTACTAGCTGAGGAATTCATTAGTTCGTTGGAGCCGAATTGTTCCCTGAAGAACATCTTTCGTCTAATTCCGTTGAGGACTGGATATTCGCATAAGATATGTTCAGCAGTTTCGTCTTCTCCAAGACACAGTCGGCACTCTGGAGAATCGGCTAGATTTATTTTTTGAGGTGATATCTTAAACCGTGATGCCCTGTGAGGTAACCTACTAAGTTTTTGATATCGTGCCAACTTAAGTTTAGGCATCTATTGGCATTTTTATTAAAGGGCAGGATGGCCCGTTTGATCTGTCTTAGACCTGCTCTATTCTCCCAATATGAGATGTATCCCGAATGCTACCAGCTATTAATAGCTAAATTGCCTTCTGATGTAGGAGTGCAGTAGAAGGTTTCAAGTCCATTAGAGGGAGTTTCCACCCTACAACATCCCGCTTACTTCTTACTACCAAAATATAAGAGGTCTTCGCACTAAAACCAACGCTGTTCTACGCCAATCCCATGCTCTTCCCTATGATATTTATGCCCTGAATGAAACCAATCTGATTCCCGACATAAAGAACCAGGAATTGTTTTCCCCTACTTTAGATGTTTTTCGCGACGACGATCCTACCCGGCCAAAAAATGATTCCACCTGTCGAGGCGTCCTACTGGCGATCCACAACTGTCTTAACTCTTCTCCCATTACCATTTCTTCATTCTCTAAAGTCGACTTTGTGGCAATAAAAATATCACTCCCCTTCAAGTCCCTTTACGTTAGATGTTGCTACATCCTACCAGCTCAACCTATTAAATCCTACCAACTTGCTATCGATGCGATCGACCAGTTAATTGACCTGTCTGACTCTATTGACGATATCCTTATTTTCTACGACTTCAATCTTCCTTAGCTACAGTGGATTCCATCAGATGATCAATCGTTTTTCATCGCTTCAAATGCTAACTCAGCTAAGGAATGCCTCTTCTTGCCTCTTCTTAGATCGTTTAACAGACTCAAGTCTGGCAGGCAATTAGATCTTATTTTCACAACAGATTCAATTAACTCCTCAGTCTCACTTTGTCTCCTGTCTCTCTCAACAATCGATAACTACCACCCTCCCCTTCTTCCCTCGTTTTTCCTTAACTCTCCTGTCAAATCCACTCCCTCCTACGATTTTCATAAAGCAAACTTTCACAAAATCAGTGAGTATTTCAGCAGATCCCCCTTTAACTTTCACAACCTAAGTATGAATGATGCCTTATCCATTTTTTATAGAGAAATATTTAATTCTTTTTCCCTTCACGTTCCGTTTTCCCGCCTTAAAACTTCATCTAATAGTCCTCCGTGGTATAATCGCAAGCTTCATTTCTTACAAAATAAGAGAAACAAGTTATGGGCTGTTTTCCTTTTTGGACTATTCCAACTATGGCGCTTATCTTCATTTCACCGAACTTTACGATTCCTTTTAATAGCGCTACCTTAACAATGC